>OX421498.1:1249792-2734792 GCA_949126835.1 Anisus vortex
AAATAGTTGTAATACCTGTGAACCACTTTCGTTTCTGTATCTTGTCTATCGGCATGCCAGCCTTTGATGTTGCACTATGCGGAGCGGAAAATAGCTAGCACTAGAAAAGATAATACTTTTTACAAATCTATTCGTACCAATATGGCTGCCTAGTACTCGCGCACTTACCTATATACTGATTGTTATTTTATCTGTCGACATAATGATTAATTTGTCATTATTCGATATTCAATAAAAATCCAAATAAAGTTTAGACCAGTGAATAGATCTATCCAAAACGTTTAGACCAGTGAATAGATCTATCCAAAACGTTTAGACCAGTGAATAGACCTATCCAAAACGTTAAGCCCAGTGAATAGATCTATCCAAAAAGTTTAGACCAGTGAATAGATCTATCCAAAACGTTAAGACCAGTGAATAGATCTATCCAAAACGTTTAGACCAGTGAATAGATCTATCCAAAACGTTTAGACAAGTGAATAGATCTATTCAAAACGTTTAGACCAGTGAATATATCTATCCAAAACGTTTAGACCAGTGAATAGATCTATCCAAAAGAAATGTAAAAATAGTAACAGTTTCTTTTTCATTGATCTTTTTACAATAACAATCTTACGATTATATGTAAATCTAGTAATGAAGAAATTAGCTTGCTTCGTTTTAAAACATTCTCCAACTGTCAATAGAATCAGTCGAATGGAATACAAGAGAAATTGCACTACAGTTAGTAGGCGTGGTCTTATTCTACTTTCAACATGGCGGCAAAAGTTGGTCGCTCTCCTGTGGTGGAAGCCACAGAAACATAAAGGGATTTTTTTTTGTTCTTTTTTTTTATTAGCTGGTATAAGTTGTTGTTGTTTTTATGGTCAGGGCTGGTTTGTGCGCGTGAGTTGGGGAAGGGGGGAGGTGTTCCCAAGGGCTTAATTTTGTATGTGGGGGGGCGAGGTTTACGAGCGCCCCCCCCTTGCCTTGTGACATTGCTGTGTTAGCCTGTGTTTTGGGGGGAGCCCCTGTGTGTAGAGGGGGGGGGGGGCTCACTGTTCCGTGGATCACGTGGTACATGCCTAAATACGACTGCGTGTATGATAGTATGTTTGGAGGGGTGAGGATGATAAACACCCAGAAAACCCAGAAATGAACACAACAAGTGCATGTTCCAATAAGATCTTGTTTGTTTTGTGGTATTTTTTTTTCTGATGCGTTTACATTGTTGTGTAGAGCAGGGATCGGCAACCAAAGTCACGCGTGCCAGACTTGGCACGCAGAGCGCTTTTCAATAGCACGCGAGAGACCTCCAAGAGGTGTTTTTTATTTGTAAAGAAACAACAACATTTTCCGGTTCTGAATGAGGAGAACGGTCTGTTGCGGTCAATGTTTCTTAATGACGTAGGGACACATTTCAATGAATTGAACTTGCATTTACAACCACTATAATGCATTAGCATTGAAACTGGACATATCTTGCCGTGAAATCAATTTCAAAACATTTAACTACATGTAAATCCCTATATTAAGGCATATATTAAGATACATAGATAGGTTTTTTTTTGTCCGAAGTACACCCAAGAACCCAAAGGCAAGAATTTCAAATTGATGGACTCATTTCTTTCATACCACATCAAGCCTAACTGGTTTAATATAATTACAACTTTTTTAGATGTAGATGTTTTTTTAAGTGAAGGGATATTGGCCATTTTAAAATGTAGCAAGTTGATTTTAAACATTTAAAAAATGGGCATCCCAATGTGCTCATTTGCGGAAAAAATCTGGAAGGAAGCTGCTTAAGAAAGTCGTCTGCTATTCTCAACTGCTAGGCATTCGCTTTTTTACTTTCAGCTTTTGGTTCAACTTACACTTTTAAACAGATTTAATCACACATGAAAGCTGTTTTAAGCATACGAGGAGGTCACTTACACTTGACCTTTCATTAATTGATACAGATGAATTACATTTAAAATAGTTATGCTCATATTCTGTAATTAAACATAAATATAATTATTTCTTAAGAAAATTTATTTGTATTATTAATTCAATAAATATAAGAGACTTTTTTAATATCACTATATTATGTAATTTCTGTATCTGCCTTGGACATTTTGACAAAATACCAATCAATATATGAAAGAGGCAAACGTGTCGTTTTCTGTTGGGTTCCTGGTCATGCAGGGATAGATGGAAATGAAAAAGCTGACAGAGAGGCTAAAGCCGCCCTGTTGTTATCAGAGAGTATTATCCCAATACCATATCGAGACTTGAAACCTTTAATAATTAAACATGAAAGACAAACATGGACTAACTTCTTGAAAACCGAATGCAATAAACTGCAGTATTTTGAAAATTCAAAAACCTGGCATGATACAGGCCAACTTGTTCGAAAGGACGCAGTTATTCTCTGCAGACTACATACAGGACATACGAAACTAACACATTCGTTTATCTTAAAACGAGAAATGGCCCCAATGTGTGCTTTCTGCAATGCCAACTTAACAGTGTCTCACATTTTGTTGGAATGTAACACATTTGATGACATTCGACGTAAATTCTATTACTGTAGAACTCTTCATGAACTTTTCAGCAAAATTAAACCAAAACATATAATAAACTATATTAAAGACATACAACTGTACAACAAAATCTAAAGATATAAGAACAATAAAATGAATACAAGAGAAAAATGACAACAACGTTATCAAAAAGGCCCTATATAACCTTCGATGTTGATGAGCCGGAAATTCAACAATTCAATTCAATTCAATTTCTGTAATTATTAATGTTTAAAAGATAAATTCCTTAAATGGACACAAAATTAATGCATTAAATGTGTTTATTTACTACTGTTTTACGTAAATTATTTTAATTCTCTAGTAATGAAATCTTGTAATGAATACTATAATGTTGGATTTATATAAAGAAATAATAATTATTCTGTAATATTTTTATATTACAAAACATAACATGTTTGGCATCAATATTGAATCAAATGTGGAAAGGTTTTTGATTTAAAGGGAGATAATTAACTCGTTTCATTTGTGCTGATATTTCTCGTATGTTTGTTTTTTTTATATAAAAGAATACATTTTTTTAATGTATAACTTTGAAATGATAAAACTGTAAAACAAATTTGAAATTTATATAAATATTATACGACTAAAGAATTTATATGTCTAAATGTAAACATTACATTAACTACCCAGATTGTAAGATTACTAAGTATATATTCCACTTTACGATAGTTTCACGATGATTTCTAACAATAATAACATTCTATTAACAAAATGAAGGACTTCTCAGTTAAACTAAGATCAAAGTATAATTAACATCTGCAGGTGTTAGTTTCTCGTCTTGATCAACAAATGATAATGTTAACCCAATAATTACTATAAATGCAAAAGTGTGGAATAAAATATTGTATTTGATATAAATGAAAAGAGAAACACGTTAATCACGTTAATTTTGTTTTAAATATAAAACGTTTCAACAATTTTCTCTATAAATATTTTTTTTTGCTTTTGGTTTTACTACGTTACTACGTTACTACGTAGTAAACTTAATTGTTCAATAAAAATAATTTATAGAGGAGATTGACTTTTAGGCTTGTTGGCACGCTAAATGATTTAGAAATCCTAGTTTGGCACACTTTTATGAAAGTGTTGCCGAGCTCTGGTGTAGAGTACAGATCACAAAAGAGCTGACAACTGGGCGGGCAGAAACACATACAGAACATGGCAAAGTGCTATAAACATTACTCTTTGAAGTCCACGTTACAAGCATAGTCAAAACAAAAGAGGAAAAAAAAAAATTTATTAGGAAAAATATTATCGGGAAAGAAATTTTTTAAAGTGAGGGGGGGGGGGGGGGGGGAAGGGGGGGGTGAATAGCGCCTTCTCTGTTTTCTTTATAGTAAAAATAATGGTATTATACGATTTGTGGTTAATCCTCCTTCTCCCCATCTCCTCCCACCTCCGGATAATACTTTGTATATTAAAGGTTATTGCTCTATCTTAATTTTCGTGGACTTTGTGAAAAGTCTGTCTCTCTGGTGTGAAACTTGACACTAAAAAAACACATAAAAAACCAAGCAGGCACAAACAAATACACATGCATGCACACCTAAAATAAAATGTAGGCTCATTGCGCGAGCCAAAAACAACAGCAGCTGAGCCAGTATCAGAACTCATAAAGTCAGGAAATTACTGGCCAAGTTTTTCCCGTCCTGTTGGCACTAACGGGAAATTTGAGACCGTATTATACACATTCATTCACATTCCCAGACCAGTGACGAGGCTGATTTTAAATTGAAAGACAGGTTTCTAGACTTGGCATTGTATTGTCCACATAAGCCTCCCGTGCGCCACTTAACTAAAATTCAGTAACCGATCCTTATTTTTCCAGTTATTTTCTCTTTTTTTTTTTCAATCATCGCCATAAAACCAGAGTGTTTCCAAAAGATCTAGTCGCGAAAAGGCACCCGGACCGCGAAAGTAAAATTAAAAGAATCTTCCGGTACGCAATAGAGGAAAAGAGGATGATTAAACATCTAAATCAGATCATCATGATAGTAGTATAGTAGGGTCTTTTCGATTATTATTTGAGGCGCGCGCCTATGCGCCTCAGTTGACCTTTGACCTTTGATCCGGAAGTGCCCTTTGACCCCGTCTTCGGAAGTGACCCCAACCGGAAGTGACGTCATCCAAGATGGCGTCTTGTCGTGTTGTTACACGACCGACCGTGACTTAGTGACCTACTGACCCCTACTGGAAGTGACGTCATCCAAGATGGCGTCTCGTCGTGTTGTTACACGTTCGGCCGTGACCCGGCAGTGCCCTTTTGACCTAGTGACCCCGTGACCGTGCGGTTATTTTGTGGTATTACACGTGCTTTGAGCACATGCTTTAATTAAAGATGGCGGAACCAAGATGGCGGTTCCTCATGTTGTTAACTCGTGGTTTTTTTTATAGTGTTATTTATAGTATTACATGTGATTTTATCACACGTGGTTTAATTATTACACGTGATTTGTTCACGTGCTTTCATTATAGTATTACACGTGATTTAGCACGTGGTTTAAGTATTACACTAATTAAAGATATTAAAGATATCGACAACAAGTACAACAGTACAACATATAGATAAAAACAAAAAATAGGTTTAGGGTTATATAGTGATTTTATTCACAGTATTATATAGGCATAGCGCTATTGTAGACAGTGCTGATTTTATTTACAACACTACATATGTTACATTATTGTATTTACAGCAAACAAAAAGTTTATTTATAATAATATATACATACAATAGCAATCAAACAAGTTCATTTATTAATAATAATATCATGGTAATAAACAAGTTTATTTGTAATATACATATATACAATACATAATCCAATACATATACACAATAGCAATACATATTATATATACAATAGCAATACATAATCCAATACATATATAAAATAGCAATACAATAGCAATACATATATACAGTGTGATTTTGATCATGTGATTATTTTTATCCCATTGTTTTATTATGGTCTTTAAAAGGTTCAATGGTTCTAAAATTTTATAAATAATTAATAATATTAATTAATTAATTGATCTCTTGTATAGTGTTCTGTCTAATGTTCAATAGTAAAAGGCTTTTTTCAATAAGTTTAATGTGTTTATTGCCCTAATTAGCACCTTTGAATCGATAATAGATGTGTACTTACTTGGAGGCAGTAATTTTCTTAATTTTATACTTAACTGATTAAATAATTGAAATTTTTATGGCCATTATTAGCGTGTAAAGGAACGTTTTTAAATACTAAGGGTCGTAATTAGCACTAAATATCCCACGTTTTTTTTATACTTTTTTACTTTATACTTACTGGAATACATTAATTGTCTCTATTTTATACTTAATTAACGTATTATAATTTTTATAGTTATAATTAACTTGTAAACAGGTGTTTTTTAATGACTAGGGGCCGTAATTATCACTAAATAGACAACATTTTAATACGTTTTTACCTTATTAATTACATGGATACAGTAATTTTCTTAATTTATTCTTAACTAATGAACTAATTATAATTAGTATAGACATAATAATCTCGTAAAGGGACGCTTTTAATGACTAGGGGCCGTAATTATCACTAAATAGACAACATTTTAATACGTTTTTACCTTATTAATTACATGGATACAGTAATTTTCTTAATTTATTCTTAACTAATGAACTAATTATAATTTTTATAGCCATAATTATCTCGTAAAGGGACGATTTTAATTACTAAGGGCCGTAATTATCACATTTCAGTCAATAATTATCATGTAAGGAATGCACATTTACTTACTTCGATACAGTAATTATCTTAATTTTATTCTTAACTAATTAACTAATTATAATTTGTATAGCCATAATTATCTCGTAAAGGGTCGATTTTAATTACTAAGGGCCGTAATTATTACATTTCAATCAATAATTATCATGTAAGGAATGCACATTTACTTACTTCGATACAGTAATTATCTTAATTTTATTCTTAACCAATTAACTAATTATAATTTGTGTAGTCATAATTATCTAGTAAAGGAGCGATTTTAATGACCAAGGACCGTAATTATCACATTTCAAGCATTCTCTAATAAGAGGCACATTTAATTACTGGGATACAGTCATTTTTTCTTAAGTTTATACTTAATTAATTAAATAATTTTAATTTGTATAGCCATAATTATCTTGTAAAGGGGCGTTTATTAATTACCAAGGGTCCTAAATATCACTAAATAGGCCACATTTTTTTGTACTTTTTTTTACATTTTACTTACTTGAATATAGTAATTGTTTTTAATTAATACTTAATTAACTAATTTTAATTTTAATAACCATAATTAGCTTGTAAACGGGTCTGTTTTTAATTACAAAGGGCTACAATTATCCCTAAATAGACCACATTCTATATACTTTTTACCTTTTTACTTATTGGGATAGAGTAATTTTCTGTATTTTATACTTAATTAAATAATTGAATTTTTTTTTATAGCCATAATTATCTTGTAAAGGGGCGTTTATTAATTACCAAGGGCCGTAACTAACACTAAATAGACCACATTTTTGTATACTGTTTTAACTTTTTACTTACTTGAATATAGTAATTGTCTTTATTGTATAATTAATTAACTAACTAATTATAATTTTAAGAACCATAATTATCGTGTAAAGATGTGTTTTTTAATTACTCAGGCCCAAAATTAGCACTAAATAGGCCACCTTTTATATACCTTTTACATTTTTACTTACTTGTATATAGTAATTATCTCTATTTTATACTTAATTAATTAACTAATGTGTATTTTTATAGCCATAATTATATTGTAAAGGTTTTTTTAAATAAGATGATTTCTATTTTGTTCTTACACATGATTTTAACACGTGATTTTTTTAATTTAAGAATGTTTAATATTACTATTTCAGTTTGATTAAGCCTTTTCCTTATTTATTGACAATAAACAAAAGTACGACATAAAGTATAACAGTACACCACTAGAACAGTACAACAGTACAACAGTACAACAGATAGAAAAAAAAATATGTTTAAGTTATTATGTGATTTTATTCATATTAATATATCGACATAGTACGTACAACAATTAAATAAGTTTATTTTTAATAATACTATCATAGTATGTACATCAAACAAAAAGTTTATTTATATCAATTCATATCTACAGTATAGTTTATTTCCATCAGTAAACAGGAAGCGGTGACAAGATCTGAAATAAATAAAGGCTTGTCTTATAAAAATGTTAATAATAGTACTATGTATATATTGTAAGCAGGTTAAAATAAATAAAGCCACCACCTATCTATATAACGATACAAGCTAAATTAACATATTGTGATATAAAGGCAAAAAATAACTTACCTTTTTTCTGTATATAACAGCGACCTAGACACAAAAACTGGAACAAGGGTAGATTTACGATGCTAGAATAAGTGAAATTTAGCAATCTGCCTCGGACTATATATAGCGTATTTTGACCACACCTGTATTTATCAGTATCATCTTAAAAGCCAACACTGTCTAAACACATTTAAACATTACGTCTGGTTACGTATATTAAGCATAGGCTGAGAGTTTCGGTGTACAGGTAATTGGATTTGACTGGCCCTATGGTCAGTTTCCATTAGTTGCACTTGGCTAAGTGCATTTTACGCATTGCTGACCGAAACAGACCTGGTCAAAAATTTACTTATCTACCAACCTGAATCTCGGCTACGGCATCTGGATCGGCACGATGATGTAACAATTCAGACATTTTTAGTTCGCCAGCTGTTGCACTAAGGCACTTGGTACAGAGCTAAAGGTCAACTTTTTGCACTAATGGGTTTTGCTTATCAATCAAATCTTTTTTTTTCATCCATGTGGTCAGGTTTTTACATTTTTGCACTAAGGCACTTAGTACAGTAAAGTCAATCCTTTTACTTATATACTTTATAATTACATAAGTCTGTATTTTGTACATTTTCTTTAAGTTTTTATTGATAATACATGTAAATACAGTTTACTTAACTCGTTTAAATCTAAATTAAATTAAAATTAAATTGGTTATTTATATAGCACTTCTATCTATGCTTTTTTAGCATGCTCAGTGCGCTCTGTAAACACTTTTAAACATAAATGTTGCATATTTTAACTATTCTCTCGTCCAGATGGTCTTTAACTATTAAAAATCAGTTTGATATACGTAAATGGTTGTATCTTTTCATTTTTGTCGTGTAATTTTTTACTTACTAGGGTTGAACGTTTTAAAATTTAAGTAAATTAAGTCTTTCAAGTGGTATCCAATATGACGGGTCAGAAGGAGGCGGATCCAAGAGGACCGATTCGAGTGTTCCACACACCGGTCAACTGGAAAACAAGATAACGTCTAATCCAAGTAATATACAAGGGCAGTTACCGTGTAATAAATTTTTAAACAGTAAACATAAAGAGATTTCATTTTTTAAATTTTTATTTGCGCGCAATTACATCAAACAAGGAATAAAACAACAACATGACTGGTAGTTTTTTTATTATTTTCTTTTTTATTTTACATCTAACTAAAGGTATATTTACATTACGAACAGGATCATATATAATATAATAAATACGATCATGGTTAATTTCTTATGTACATGAAACAAATAATTAATCGCCAATTATTAATATGTACGTGTAGTCTGTATTTGACTGTGTGTGCGTGTGTGTGCGTGTGTGTAGCACATAGGTCCTAGGGGGTTCCTAAAGTAAATTATACTAGTAATGGTATTGTTTTAACATTGTCTGAGTACATCTGTCAAGTAGTAGTCTATACCCAACATACTTGTTTCTGTGACAGGGAAGTTGTTTTTAAAACAACTAGGCGTAGCATCTTACATGTTTATAGAACGCCTCTTGGTACATTACAGTGATGTTAATTTTTTAAACAACTAAGACAGGTCAAACAAGCCCAACATTTTTTGTTGTTTCCACAACTAGAAACATTTTCAGTTTGACAAACATTTTTAGATACCCTTCGTGTTTGACAGACAATAATGTTAACTTTTACAACACGAACGACTAGTTTCTTTTTATGCCTTGCGCAATCTTTGTATCGCTTACTGCTTTCTTCTCTCGATCTCTCTCTCTCTCTCGACAAACTTGTTATGGCAACTTTTTCAAAATCTTTTACACACGCGACAAACTTGTTAGGGCAACTTTTTCTAAATCTTTTACACACGCGACAAACTTTGTAGGCAACTTTTTCAAAATCTTTTACACACGCGACAAACTTTTTAGGGCACCTTTTAAAAATCTGTCATACTATATAAAGCGTAGTAGGGCAAATTTTTCAAAAACTTTCACACTATGGAAAGTGTTGTAGGGCAACTTTTTAAAAAGCTTTCACACTATGGAAAGCGTTGTAAGGCAACTTTAAAAAAATCTTTCACACTATGGAAAGCTTTGTAGGGCAACTTTTTAAAAATCTTTAACACTATGGAAAGCGTTGTAGGACAACTTTTTAAAACTTTTTAACACTCTCCATGTTATCCGAAACCTAACCATTTCTCTTTCAACAACATTCTCTTTTTTTACTTGTTCAATATCGCTCTCCTTTAATACATTCACCATTCTTTCAGACAATAAAACATTTTAGGACACCTCTCTATGGACTTCTTTCTAACAGTATTCATCTCTCTGTCTCCAACTATTTCTCTCTCTCCGTCTCTTTCTCTAACAAAACGTTAGGTCCCTCCAACCTAACCATTACGCGTGCTCTTTTTTCTGCATTGCTCATTATCTGTATCTCTTACTACATGCTTCTATCTTTCTCCCGCTCTTTAGAAAAACTTTATGGACAGCATAACCTAACACATAATTTGCTACACAGCTTTCATTATGTCTTTCGTTTTCTTTTTTTTTCCGCATGCCATCGTTTACATGCTTAGTCTCTGTGACTCTCTTTCCTTACTCTTGTCTCGAGAGCTTTCTCTCACGAAACGTTTAGTTACTCTAAGCAGCACTCTTTCAACAGCGCTCCCTCTTTCTGTCTTGTTCAATCTCTACCTTCTTACTTACTTCTTCTCTCTTTCTAAAATTGTCTTTCATTTTATGTTTTATAACGTGCAAATCGTTAAGCATGGTCACTCCTAATGCTAAAACGGTGTGTACTTTACACGTAAACAAGGTTTTACAAGTAAGAGATATATAGCAAAGGCCAAGGTCAACTAACACTAGTGTGAATTTGGGAAAAGCCCCTCCTCACTCTACCTAACTATCACTTTCTAAAACTTACCAAATATTACCAAACTAGTTACGCAAACATTTTAATTATCAAACCTACATTTACTAATAGTAGTGGGCAGAACCTTTGTAACGCATACCACTCACCAACTATACAACTCTTGTCATTCCATCACCACCCAAATATATCTTCCAACTTAAGACAATCTTGCTCGACTTAAATCCTTAGAATATTTTTATAGATAGCCCTGTCCTAACACCAACTTTACAAAACACATATCTACAACCCCCAAGTAAATTTCCCCACTTAGGAAATCTTGCTTGACTGATGTCATGGAAGATTTCTGATAGTCTATCTTTATCGATATCCCCGTCCGTCCACAGACTTTACAAAACACATATCTATAACCCCCAAGTGAATTTCCCCACTTAGGAAATCTTGCTTGACTGATGTCATGGAAGATTTCTGATAGTCTATCTTTATCGATATCCCCGTCCTACCACAGACTTTACAAAACACATATCTACAACCCCAAGTGAATTTTCCCACTTAGGAAATATTGCTTGACCCAAACCTTCTAATACTTTTATTGATAGCCCTGTCCAAAACACTAATCTTAAAAAAACCTTTATAGATATCCCTGTCCAAAACACAACCCAAAACATATATCTACAACACCCAATTATACCTTCCCACTTAGGCAATCTTGCTTGACTCAAACCCTTATAATACTTCTATAGTTAGTCCTGTCCAAAACACTAACTTTACAAAACACTACACCTTCAGTTTAAAGTATTACTTTTTCACTACCCTATCCAACTTATAGTAGTAATTGCTAAACATAATTAATACACATCCTAAAACTTATCACAATTCCTTTAAACTAATTCTAGTGATTTACAAAACTCTTTACAATATTGACTATCAACCCCAAACTAGTACAAACAAATAAATTTTTTCTTCTACCCCACTTTTCCCAAATTCAAACTAGTGTTAGTTGACCTTGGCCTTTGCTATATATCTCTTACTTGTAAAACCTTGTTTACGTGTAAAGTACACACCGTTTTAGCATTAGGAGTGACCATGCTTAACGATTTGCACGTTATAAAACATAAAATGAAAGACAATTTTAGAAAGAGAGAAGAAGTAAGTAAGAAGGTAGAGATTGAACAAGACAGAAAGAGGGAGCGCTGTTGAAAGAGTGCTGCTTAGAGTAACTAAACGTTTCGTGAGAGAAAGCTCTCGAGACAAGAGTAAGGAAAGAGAGTCACAGAGACTAAGCATGTAAACGATGGCATGCGGAAAAAAAAAGAAAACGAAAGACATAATGAAAGCTGTGTAGCAAATTATGTGTTAGGTTATGCTGTCCATAAAGTTTTTCTAAAGAGCGGGAGAAAGATAGAAGCATGTAGTAAGAGATACAGATAATGAGCAATGCAGAAAAAAGAGCACGCGTAATGGTTAGGTTGGAGGGACCTAACGTTTTGTTAGAGAAAGAGACGGAGAGAGAGAAATAGTTGGAGACAGAGAGATGAATACTGTTAGAAAGAAGTCCATAGAGAGGTGTCCTAAAATGTTTTATTGTCTGAAAGAATGGTGAATGTATTAAAGGAGAGCGATATTGAACAAGTAAAAAAAGAGAATGTTGTTGAAAGAGAAATGGTTAGGTTTCGGATAACATGGAGAGTGTTAAAAAGTTTTAAAAAGTTGTCCTACAACGCTTTCCATAGTGTTAAAGATTTTTAAAAAGTTGCCCTACAAAGCTTTCCATAGTGTGAAAGATTTTTTTAAAGTTGCCTTACAACGCTTTCCATAGTGTGAAAGCTTTTTAAAAAGTTGCCCTACAACACTTTCCATAGTGTGAAAGTTTTTGAAAAATTTGCCCTACTACGCTTTATATAGTATGACAGATTTTTAAAAGGTGCCCTAAAAAGTTTGTCGCGTGTGTAAAAGATTTTGAAAAAGTTGCCTACAAAGTTTGTCGCGTGTGTAAAAGATTTAGAAAAAGTTGCCCTAACAAGTTTGTCGCGTGTGTAAAAGATTTTGAAAAAGTTGCCATAACAAGTTTGTCGAGAGAGAGAGAGAGATCGAGAGAAGAAAGCAGTAAGCGATACAAAGATTGCGCAAGGCATAAAAAGAAACTAGTCGTTCGTGTTGTAAAAGTTAACATTATTGTCTGTCAAACACGAAGGGTATCTAAAAATGTTTGTCAAACTGAAAATGTTTCTAGTTGTGGAAACAACAAAAAATGTTGGGCTTGTTTGACCTGTCTTAGTTGTTTAAAAAATTAACATCACTGTAATGTACCAAGAGGCGTTCTATAAACATGTAAGATGCTACGCCTAGTTGTTTTAAAAACAACTTCCCTGTCACAGAAACAAGTATGTTGGGTATAGACTACTACTTGACAGATGTACTCAGACAATGTTAAAACAATACCATTACTAGTATAATTTACTTTAGGAACCCCCTAGGACCTATGTGCTACACACACGCACACACACGCACACACAGTCAAATACAGACTACACGTACATATTAATAATTGGCGATTAATTATTTGTTTCATGTACATAAGAAATTAACCATGATCGTATTTATTATATTATATATGATCCTGTTCGTAATGTAAATATACCTTTAGTTAGATGTAAAATAAAAAAGAAAATAATAAAAAAACTACCAGTCATGTTGTTGTTTTATTCCTTGTTTGATGTAATTGCGCGCAAATAAAAATTTAAAAAATGAAATCTCTTTATGTTTACTGTTTAAAAATTTATTACACGGTAACTGCCCTTGTATATTACTTGGATTAGACGTTATCTTGTTTTCCAGTTGACCGGTGTGTGGAACACTCGAATCGGTCCTCTTGGATCCGCCTCCTTCTGACCCGTCATATTGGATACCACTTGAAAGACTTAATTTACTTAAATTTTAAAACGTTCAACCCTAGTAAGTAAAAAATTACACGACAAAAATGAAAAGATACAACCATTTACGTATATCAAACTGATTTTTAATAGTTAAAGACCATCTGGACGAGAGAATAGTTAAAATATGCAACATTTATGTTTAAAAGTGTTTACAGAGCGCACTGAGCATGCTAAAAAAGCATAGATAGAAGTGCTATATAAATAACCAATTTAATTTTAATTTAATTTAGATTTAAACGAGTTAAGTAAACTGTATTTACATGTATTATCAATAAAAACTTAAAGAAAATGTACAAAATACAGACTTATGTAATTATAAAGTATATAAGTAAAAGGATTGACTTTACTGTACTAAGTGCCTTAGTGCAAAAATGTAAAAACCTGACCACATGGATGAAAAAAAAAGATTTGATTGATAAGCAAAACCCATTAGTGCAAAAAGTTGACCTTTAGCTCTGTACCAAGTGCCTTAGTGCAACAGCTGGCGAACTAAAAATGTCTGAATTGTTACATCATCGTGCCGATCCAGATGCCGTAGCCGAGATTCAGGTTGGTAGATAAGTAAATTTTTGACCAGGTCTGTTTCGGTCAGCAATGCGTAAAATGCACTTAGCCAAGTGCAACTAATGGAAACTGACCATAGGGCCAGTCAAATCCAATTACCTGTACACCGAAACTCTCAGCCTATGCTTAATATACGTAACCAGACGTAATGTTTAAATGTGTTTAGACAGTGTTGGCTTTTAAGATGATACTGATAAATACAGGTGTGGTCAAAATACGCTATATATAGTCCGAGGCAGATTGCTAAATTTCACTTATTCTAGCATCGTAAATCTACCCTTGTTCCAGTTTTTGTGTCTAGGTCGCTGTTATATACAGAAAAAAGGTAAGTTATTTTTTGCCTTTATATCACAATATGTTAATTTAGCTTGTATCGTTATATAGATAGGTGGTGGCTTTATTTATTTTAACCTGCTTACAATATATACATAGTACTATTATTAACATTTTTATAAGACAAGCCTTTATTTATTTCAGATCTTGTCACCGCTTCCTGTTTACTGATGGAAATAAACTATACTGTAGATATGAATTGATATAAATAAACTTTTTGTTTGATGTACATACTATGATAGTATTATTAAAAATAAACTTATTTAATTGTTGTACGTACTATGTCGATATATTAATATGAATAAAATCACATAATAACTTAAACATATTTTTTTTTCTATCTGTTGTACTGTTGTACTGTTGTACTGTTCTAGTGTTGTACTGTTATACTTTATGTCGTACTTTTGTTTATTGTCAATAAATAAGGAAAAGGCTTAATCAAACTGAAATAGTAATATTAAACATTCTTAAATTAAAAAAATCACGTGTTAAAATCATGTGTAAGAACAAAATAGAAATCATCTTATTTAAAAAAACCTTTACAATATAATTATGGCTATAAAAATACACATTAGTTAATTAATTAAGTATAAAATAGAGATAATTACTATATACAAGTAAGTAAAAATGTAAAAGGTATATAAAAGGTGGCCTATTTAGTGCTAATTTTGGGCCTGAGTAATTAAAAAACACATCTTTACACGATAATTATGGTTCTTAAAATTATAATTAGTTAGTTAATTAATTATACAATAAAGACAATTACTATATTCAAGTAAGTAAAAAGTTAAAACAGTATACAAAAATGTGGTCTATTTAGTGTTAGTTACGGCCCTTGGTAATTAATAAACGCCCCTTTACAAGATAATTATGGCTATAAAAAAAAATTCAATTATTTAATTAAGTATAAAATACAGAAAATTACTCTATCCCAATAAGTAAAAAGGTAAAAAGTATATAGAATGTGGTCTATTTAGGGATAATTGTAGCCCTTTGTAATTAAAAACAGACCCGTTTACAAGCTAATTATGGTTATTAAAATTAAAATTAGTTAATTAAGTATTAATTAAAAACAATTACTATATTCAAGTAAGTAAAATGTAAAAAAAAGTACAAAAAAATGTGGCCTATTTAGTGATATTTAGGACCCTTGGTAATTAATAAACGCCCCTTTACAAGATAATTATGGCTATACAAATTAAAATTATTTAATTAATTAAGTATAAACTTAAGAAAAAATGACTGTATCCCAGTAATTAAATGTGCCTCTTATTAGAGAATGCTTGAAATGTGATAATTACGGTCCTTGGTCATTAAAATCGCTCCTTTACTAGATAATTATGACTATACAAATTATAATTAGTTAATTGGTTAAGAATAAAATTAAGATAATTACTGTATCGAAGTAAGTAAATGTGCATTCCTTACATGATAATTATTGATTGAAATGTAATAATTACGGCCCTTAGTAATTAAAATCGACCCTTTACGAGATAATTATGGCTATACAAATTATAATTAGTTAATTAGTTAAGAATAAAATTAAGATAATTACTGTATCGAAGTAAGTAAATGTGCATTCCTTACATGATAATTATTGACTGAAATGTGATAATTACGGCCCTTAGTAATTAAAATCGTCCCTTTACGAGATAATTATGGCTATAAAAATTATAATTAGTTCATTAGTTAAGAATAAATTAAGAAAATTACTGTATCCATGTAATTAATAAGGTAAAAACGTATTAAAATGTTGTCTATTTAGTGATAATTACGGCCCCTAGTCATTAAAAGCGTCCCTTTACGAGATTATTATGTCTATACTAATTATAATTAGTTCATTAGTTAAGAATAAATTAAGAAAATTACTGTATCCATGTAATTAATAAGGTAAAAACGTATTAAAATGTTGTCTATTTAGTGATAATTACGGCCCCTAGTCATTAAAAAACACCTGTTTACAAGTTAATTATAACTATAAAAATTATAATACGTTAATTAAGTATAAAATAGAGACAATTAATGTATTCCAGTAAGTATAAAGTAAAAAAGTATAAAAAAAACGTGGGATATTTAGTGCTAATTACGACCCTTAGTATTTAAAAACGTTCCTTTACACGCTAATAATGGCCATAAAAATTTCAATTATTTAATCAGTTAAGTATAAAATTAAGAAAATTACTGCCTCCAAGTAAGTACACATCTATTATCGATTCAAAGGTGCTAATTAGGGCAATAAACACATTAAACTTATTGAAAAAAGCCTTTTACTATTGAACATTAGACAGAACACTATACAAGAGATCAATTAATTAATTAATATTATTAATTATTTATAAAATTTTAGAACCATTGAACCTTTTAAAGACCATAATAAAACAATGGGATAAAAATAATCACATGATCAAAATCACACTGTATATATGTATTGCTATTGTATTGCTATTTTATATATGTATTGGATTATGTATTGCTATTGTATATATAATATGTATTGCTATTGTGTATATGTATTGGATTATGTATTGTATATATGTATATTACAAATAAACTTGTTTATTACCATGATATTATTATTAATAAATGAACTTGTTTGATTGCTATTGTATGTATATATTATTATAAATAAACTTTTTGTTTGCTGTAAATACAATAATGTAACATATGTAGTGTTGTAAATAAAATCAGCACTGTCTACAATAGCGCTATGCCTATATAATACTGTGAATAAAATCACTATATAACCCTAAACCTATTTTTTGTTTTTATCTATATGTTGTACTGTTGTACTTGTTGTCGATATCTTTAATATCTTTAATTAGTGTAATACTTAAACCACGTGCTAAATCACGTGTAATACTATAATGAAAGCACGTGAACAAATCACGTGTAATAATTAAACCACGTGTGATAAAATCACATGTAATACTATAAATAACACTATAAAAAAAACCACGAGTTAACAACATGAGGAACCGCCATCTTGGTTCCGCCATCTTTAATTAAAGCATGTGCTCAAAGCACGTGTAATACCACAAAATAACCGCACGGTCACGGGGTCACTAGGTCAAAAGGGCACTGCCGGGTCACGGCCGAACGTGTAACAACACGACGAGACGCCATCTTGGATGACGTCACTTCCAGTAGGGGTCAGTAGGTCACTAAGTCACGGTCGGTCGTGTAACAACACGACAAGACGCCATCTTGGATGACGTCACTTCCGGTTGGGGTCACTTCCGAAGACGGGGTCAAAGGGCACTTCCGGATCAAAGGTCAAAGGTCAACTGAGGCGCATAGGCGCGCGCCTCAAATAATAATCGAAAAGACCCTACTATACTACTCATGATGTATCAACAATAAGCTTATAACATTGTATTTTTATCCCGGCGAACTATTTGTCAGCTTTGAACTTTGAACCCGATTTTAGCTACTGTCTTCGGTGATAAAACTCGCTTATATATTAACGTATATGAAAAAAATGTAAGGAGATTTAATATCTGTAGTATATGCTGTGAGTAAAAGCAAAGACAATAATAAGATGGGCCTCTTGCTTTAATATTTCTGATAGATTGGTGAATCGAATGACTTCTTTTCGGAATTCCCGATTTCCTTTTGCCCTGTACACTTCCGTTTAATTTAATCGCAATGATGTTCACAATGAAAAATTAACATTAAAATCGAAAGTTGTATACAGCGGAAACATTTAAGGCAAACGTAGGAGCGTAGAAATAATTTAAGACAGCGGTATTGGCTGCGCACATATGGCACGAAAAAAGAAGATATAACCTCTAAAAATAGAGCAAGCGGTCCATCTTATTATAGTCTTTGGTAAAAGTGATACAAATGTTAGTTGGTTATTTAGGCCTGTTGGTAATGTTGTTGTCTTTGTTTATGGTTCTATGTTGTTGTTGTTGTTATAGCAAATATCTTCCATGACATTTTTTGCTGCAGACGTCTTCCTACCTGTAGTACCTGTACTCATGGTCGTCATTCCAATCATTCCTACCCGAGGGGAAAATTCATGTAATTGTAGCCATTTTATCTCCATTGCGCTATTTTCAGCAACTCTTGCCAGCCAAGAAATGTCTCCACATCTTCCAAAATAAATAAAAAATGATCTTAGTTACTTTGCCAATGTTTGAGTTCATCTTTAATTTTTTTAATGCAACAATAGTAAATTTTCCCGCCCTCTTGTTCCGCCCTGTCCTATCCCTCCTTCCAAGTCTCCCCACATTTGCTCCCTCAACTGCACAAAACAAAGCTCGCCTAACTCCTACAATTCATTCCGCTACTCTCGGATAGCAACAATACAATTTATTTTATTCCGTTGCACGCGTACATAGAACAAAACACATAAAAACCGAAATAGCATCCTTGAAGTCAAGCAGGTATCCAGCCCTCCTCCACCCCCTACACACACACAAGCATACACTCAAACGTGAATTTGTTTTATGTGGCCAATTGTCTTAAATGAAAAAAATCTTACAAAAAATTAACTAGGCACTCGCCCCCTCCCCCACCCCCCACCCGCCGCCGCTTTCTTTACTTTGCGTTGAACTCCCACTTCCTTCCCTCGGTTTTTCCTCCACCTTCTGCTCATCTCAACCTTTGAAACTCGAGGCGCAAAAAAAGAAGCGCAGCTGAGAAGTTCTAAGGTGTTTGTTTTTGTGTGTGTGCTGAGGGTGTAGAGATGAGACGGGTGGAGTGAGTAGAAGAGTGAGGTGGGAGCGATCTTTAATAGCTCGTCTCGCAGCAAGCAGTCACCTCCTGTTTATCCACATGTCCACGAAAATTTCTCTCTATAAGAATTTACCTACCTCGAACAGTGGGAAGGCGTCACGCACAGACATAACAGCTCCACTCGTAACATAGCACCCCCCTCAACATCTCCAACCTTTTCTACGCCCCTGTAAAAAGTAGAAAAACAACAACACATCACCTGAGTTGTCAACGCTTTTTCTTTCATCATCATCGTCTTCTTTAACAACAGCAGCGTTCAGTTGGATCAAACAATAGCTTTGACTTGACTAGCTGCAGAGATGGCTGACGAATGTACACACATGCGTTCTCGAGTAATCACGTGCAACAAACATACACACAAACATACTCGCACGCAAATATACACGTGTATACACCGAATTGGTCATTAGGGGCCGGTGAAGCAGCGTTCACCAGTTTCCGTGGCCATCCTAGGTCCACCACGATGCCCAGCCGCCTTTACTTTACCCCAACAAATGTCAGGTACCCATCAGAGATGGCCACCGTTCAGACCCGGGTACAAATGCCTAAGATTGACAAGCGCCTGACATACATACCAAGCATGTTGTTTGTTGTGGAGTGAAAAACGCACATGATATAACATGGCGGCACCAACCGCTGTGTGTGTTGGAATTGAGGCGTTGCGTTGAGCGATCTTTTCGTACTCAGACACACCCACACATAGCCTACATACACATATACACACAACACAGCGCACAACACAGCGCACAACACAGCGCACAAGTCTCGAAATATAAACAAACGATCTTGTGAAATTGCAAGCCTTTTTGTTTCTCTAAGACAGATAAAGGGAGAGACAGAGCGAGAGAGAGAGAGGGAGAAAGAGAGAGGGAAAGAGAGAAACAGAGCAAGAGAAAAACAGTGAAGGATAAGGATAAAAATATCTTATAATATATGTATGGCATAAACAGAAGATTTTTTTTAAGGCTGAGAATAAAAAGAAAGAAACGGCTTTTTTTTCTACTTATGCCAACTAAGATAAGTAGAGAAAAAACTTTGCCGAACAATAACAATAACACTTTTTAAGCGTACCAGTATTGAAGATGAATTAAAATAAATCTATGCTTAAGGTAAAAAAAAATAATATATTTTTATCTTAATAAATGATGTTAAGTTACTGGTTTTCCTGGTTTGTTCAGGCAACCCATTCCATGTCAATATACCACTCGTGAAGAAAGAGTAGGCCCTACTAATATGCATTTGTTCTCACATAACGGTTAAGGAAAGGGTTTTTTTCTTTATGTTAATCTGAGCATTGCATATAGATTATTGATACAATCCGCACAAAGAAATTCAAATTTATACCGTATTTAGCTAATTCGGAATTTAAGAACAATTAAAATGTAATCATTGCTGGCTGTTACAAATTTAAATTCTTATTTATTAAAGATCTTTGCATCCCCGGCGAAAATGTTTATCACGCCACAGGGATACACTTTAAAAAACATCTTCGTTGTTCTCAGCGTTCTCAGCATCCCATTTGCTTCCAACTTAAGAGAAGATTTTTTTTCCAACGCTCCCACAAGTTCAGCTAAGACCTGTCAATTAAATCAAGCAAAAGCCAGAAAATTGTAATTTTTTTTTCCAGGCTTCAAATTTCGCCGCGTTGAAACAAAAGAAATCGTTCATTCGTTTTGCTGCCATCTTACACCCCCCTTTCAACGTCCCCTGCCCCCGACATTTTCTCCCGTTTAAACGCCTCCACTAAACTCCACTTACTACTGTAGTAAAGTAAGAGTATCCGGATTCTTAAACTTCGCCGTGGGTCACTGGAGAATCAAGAGCAATGAGTTAAGCAGCGAGCCTATCAGCAAGTCGCAAAATGTTTCGAGTGCTCGCGAGAATTCCGCGGACGCCTCCTCTCCCAGAATTTCTCTTTTCCCTTGACCTCTCTTGATCTAATTATAGCTTTAGATGATTTCAGCTGATAATGTATCTTAATATGACATTATTTCTCTTTCTGTGTTCCCATCGGCTTTGAATAATAGTTGGAGAAAACTGATTTTTGTTGTTAAAAAGTAGAAACTAGTTCATTAAGTAAAATGCCGAGCCAAACGGTAAAGTTTCCTGGCGCTCTGCATACTTCAGTGGGAAAAGGAACGAAGAAGATAAAAGAGAAGTTTTTTTAGCAGTGAGTCGCTCTCTCGTGTTATCGGTGGCAGATAGGTGTAAGAATTGGGGTCAAAGCCGAGATAAGCGATAGAGCGAACAGAACAACAGACGGCTCATTACCAGCATACCTGAACACTGGAGCATCTACAGTGCCACCACTCCCCTCGACCAAACGCCCCCCCTCCCACACATACATTCTTGCAAATTAAATTAGCGTATTGCTTCGGTGGTCGGGGGGGGGGGGCGAAGCAGCGTACATCAGTTTATATGGCCGCGGCATACTAGGGAATAGTGTGGCTTGCACAATTCTTGTCCTCCTTTTACTTTAACCAAACTAAATTCAGGTACCAGTCAGAGCTGTGTAGACTCCAGACCCGGTAACTAATTCTAGCCATCACCAGGACTCGAACCGAGTCGAACGCGCGGCCGCTCGACAACAATCGTACCCCATGTATATTTTTAAGGGGAGGCGGGGGGGGGGGGTGTCGGGATCTATCAGACTTTATTAATGTCCAGGTTGTGTGTGTAATGAGAGGAAAAATAATTGGGGGAGGGGACCTTTGCATTGGACGAAGTGGAGGGCTTGTAGATGACCTAGTTTTGTATGTAGGCCTATGGTATGCTGCTAATGAGTTTTCTGGTATTCTCACGTCTCTCGCTTAACTGACCTTTGACCTCTATATTCCTGACCTCTATCTCTCCTGGATTGTGAGTGAGCGACTCCTGCTAGAAATGTTCTATCATTTGTTATCGTCCCTTTGTTGTTTTTTGTTGTTTCTGTCTTTTATGCATTGGAGGGAGAGGCGGACAGACACTTAATATAGAATAGATATTTATAGGCCACTGTGTATAAAGAGATTGTGTCGCCAATGGTACTCCCCACCTCCTTTTACCCTTCGAAATACACGGTTCATGGTTTAGTGGTCACCCCGCAGCATAAGGACATGTGTTAGGACTAGGATATTTTATATTGAAAAAGGTGATCTAGAATCTCTACTGGTGTAAGCCTACCACAGAGCCAAAGTAACTGGTACAGATTTATCTATCTCTATATTTCTTATCTATATTTATCTATCTCTATAAATCTATCTATATCTTTATTACTATCTCTTTGTGTCCATTTATCTATGTATTTATGATATGTTTATCTTTATATTGGTTTCTGTATGTCTCTATATATTTATATCTATCTCTATATTTATAACTATCACTATAGGCCTATATATAGGTAATATATAGGCTATTTCATTCTAAGTCTTATATATATATTTTTCTATCTATCTCTTAGTTGTTTTTTCTCTGATATCTATAGATCCATATCTTTATTTTATTTTTTGTCCATTAAAAAAACAAAACAAAACAAACAAAAAAGTTTTCTTTTTATTTATTTTTTGACCAATCAGGTGTGAGTGTATCTGAGGCCGACCAATGGTTAAAGAGGTCAACACACATGAAGGTCACATCCGTACAGCCATCGACTGCCGAGAGATGCGGCAGGCAGAAAAATGGGTTCGCCATTCTCCGGGACGGCACCGGGATGTGCGCCCGTTACAGGTCCCCCAGAAACAGGCTCATACAGGGTATGTAACAAAATTCCTGCCAATGGGCTCAACTAGGGTAGGATGTAACGGGACCACTAGAAATTAAATCTTAATGTGTGTTGTTATGTGTGTTTAGCATGTAAGAATAGTTTCTGTACAGCATTGGAAATGGTATAGAGCGTTCTCTATGGGCGGAGCTTAAGTTTTTTAGTGACGTATTTGTGTATAATAGAACCCACTTGAGGTACACATGTAACATGGTGAAGTTGTTCTACAAATGTAACATGGTGAAGTTGTTCTTCATCATGCTAAATTCACATCTGAATATTGGCTATCCTACTCACAAATTAGGAGATAAATGGTCGTAGATCATCTTCCTAGTCCAAGAGAAAGCCTGACATGGTATTTTTTCAACGATTTTCAACATTGTACGCCCATTTTATCATCTTCATATCATATCCGACCGGTAAGTGTTGCAATTGAATTGATTTTATTGATATTATATTTAGGCCTAATAATCGTTCGGTACAACATTAATTATATGTATTCCCCTATTTTAAAAGTTAAATAGGCTACTGCAGATGAATTGATTAATGTGATTAGGCTAGGGCCAGTTAGACCTATTTACACTTTCACAAAACATAAGTAAAAACAAGCTCGGGCCTATAGGACACTTTATTGATACAGCGGCCATTGTGTACACCACTACATAAAAATAAACAAAAATCACGTGCTTTTTGTCACGTGATTGCAAACGCCCTATTGCTAGTTTATGTAGGTAGAGTTTGTTTGTTTTTTTATTTGGTTTTGGCGCAGAGAGTATTTGTGAACGCATTAATTCAATGTAGCTAGTAAAGAAGCATTTACAAGTTTCCATGGGATAGCGTGGTCAACATGGTGCCCAGCCGTATTTACCTGTTCCAAACTAACGTCAGGTAGCTATCAGAACTGGGATATACACAGGAGACGCACTCTCGGTGACGTTGTACTCAATTGGTTTTTATTGATTTTTCTCTCTCTCTCTCTCTCTCTCTCTCTCTCTCTCTCTCTCTCTCTCTCTAGGTGAAGTCCTGTCCTACTGGTTGTCTCGGTACTTGCATATGGACAATGTCCCTCCATCGACCATCTCGGCGGTCAGCTCTGAGCAGTGGCGAGGGCACGAGGAGACGATGCTGTCGGTCCTGAAGTGGTCCCCCGCAGAGCACGTGGGCCTGTCCATGTGGATTGACGACATTGACAACTCCTACCAAAAAACGTAATTATGGGATGTTTCTTTCAATGTTTGCTTGTTTGTTTAGGTCAAACCTTTTCAACCTATTCACGCACGGTGGCCGAGCGGCAGCGCGTTCGGCTCGCGTACCGAAGGTCCTGGGTTCGAATCATTGCCAATATGCTTATTAATTAGACTGGGTGTATTAAATCTATACAATACGTGCCAAATAAATAAATATATTTACTGTAATATATTGTACAGGTCAAGTGTTGTTATGCCTCAACTGATCCTTGCAGCGCTCAAATCTGGAAACGCCCTCGACAGACGCTCACTGGAGGTCTACCTGCAGAATTTCAACAACAATAACACGCTCGGCGGCGCCGCGATCGGGGCGGTGGGCCATGAGAATCTTCTTGGTGCCCTGGCGGCGTTGGTCCAATGGGGCACCATGATTTTATTTGACTATTTAACGGGAAACTATGACAGGTGAGAGATGTTTCCTTGTTGCCCTGCCAAGCTAAATACTTAAAGGTGAGAGTTGTTTCCTTGTTGCCCTGCCAAGCTCAATACTTAAAGCCTCAAATTCTAGCTCAGAAACAGCAGGCCTATTTACTACATTATCAAAAACAACAACTATTTCACCGCTCATATAGACATAGGGATTTAACACTTTTCTTATTTCCTTTGCAAGAATAAATACGTATAATTTCTATTGGCTTACGGGCGTGGAATGGGTTGCCTTAACAAACCAGGTAAAGCAAATAACTTTACATCATTCTTAACCCTTCCCGTACCGACCTACTTCTATCTATGCTGCCTTCAGTTCCGCTATATATGCGCCCGGGACTGTAAGGGTTAACACTAATCCAAATGCAAGATAAGAATCACACCATGGATAAAGGTGACACGTTATAAACATTTTATTTTATTTATATAGAATTTTTGTTTTGTTATTGTTGCTGCTTTTGCAGTTGTTGATAAACAGATGTTTTAAAAATGAACTAAATAGCAACTAATACAGAGGGAAAAGAAGCGGACTGGTTCATCAACAGATTAATTGTCCAAATACGGTTAAGATAGGATGCAATAAGAAGGAGCCTCAGATAAGAAAAAGATAAGAGAAAAAGAAATATAAATAATAATTGTAATTTATATAGCGCTTCTATCCATGCTATTATATTTAGCTTGCTCAGTGCGCTCTTGGAGTAAATTGCAGTGATAGTATTGATATGTAAGGCACACAGCCACTAGCCAAAGAGAAAGGTCTTTAAGCTCTTTTTAAAAGACTCTTTTGTTTCAGAGTCTCACAGTATCTATATATAATCATACTCAGAGAAGACAGACTAAACACGAGTTCTTGTATCCTCTATCTGTGTCTTTGTGTTTAGGGTGGCTAGCATGCAGGATGGCGCAGACAAAGAGAAGAATCCAGAGATTATGTTGGAACCCATCCGTAACTTGAGAAGGTCAAAGTTGAACGGTGCCAAGCTGTGGCTCATAGACAATGAGAGCGGCTTGCTGGATGCCTACGACTTGATGTATGGGGGCTCGGAGAACGGACACAGGTCTGGAATATACATAATTTACATTTAGGCTTGCTTGGCTACGATAGAGAGATAGATAGATAAATAGACGTAAAGAGAGAGAAAGAGAGAGAAAGAGAATATATAGTCAAATAGATAGATACGTGGATGAAAAAATTATAGATACAGATAGCTATATTAAGTAAGATAGATATAGATAGATAGACAGACAGATAGATAGATAGATAAGTAAATAGATTAGATATACAGGTAGATAGATAGATAGCTAAATAGATAGATAAGTAAATAGATAGACAGGTAAATGGATGGATAGATAGATAGATAGATAGAAAGAAAGATAGACGGAGAGATATAAAGATATATTCTGTAATTGTCGTCAGCGCATAGAACTGTCATTAACGGGAGATGCGCTATGCAGGCACTATTATTATCATTATAAATCTATATATAGATAAATAGATAGATAGATAGGTAGATAGATAGATGGATAGATAGATGGATAGATAGATAGATATGAGGTGGGTTTAACAAACAGCCTTTCACTCAGTTATTCGACAAACAGTTTGATTTCTTTGCTTTGGTGGCGAAACACCCAACAAGCATTTATTCTCATAAAGCAAGACAGGTACCCAATGAAAAAGGGATGACCTGCATAAACAAAAACAATATAATATTAAAAACATGAAAACAATAGTTTAACTATTTGTCAATGATAAAAATAGCGACAACTGAAATCTTATATAGAAAAATAATATAGAAAAATATGTAGGCCTAGTGTGTTACCAAACGAAGACTGGTTGACCCGATAACAAAGGCAATTAAAAGTATAACAGTAGCATTAACTTAATCTAAAAATAAAAAAGCATAATCTGAACTAGGCATGATAAAAGTAGAAACCGATCTGTAAAAGTATAATAACCTAACAACATCTCAGTTTAATTCCACAAATTATGTAGAAGCATGGAATAAGTAGATGAAAAGAAAATATGAATGAAAGCAATATTTACATAAAAACAACATACCAAACAGAATAAGGTTGAAAACTTAAAAACAACAAAGGTAGGGCATTAGGTACGATGAGACGACAGCGTTGGGGTCTTGTAGTGTGGAGTCAAGTGAGCTGACCTGCACAGCGCGCCTTTTATTTTCTTGTTTTTGCCAACTTCGCTGCCAAACTAACTCATTTGAGGAGGTGCACTATATTACAGATATATAGATGGATATATAGATAGATAGATAGATAGATTGTTAGATGGATAGATAGGTGGATAAATAGATAGAACGATGGATAGATAGATAGATAGATAGATAGATAGAGATAGAGAGATAGACAGATAGGGACACAATATTTTTTTAATGTATAATAATAAGTGTAACTAATAATTTCCAGATTTCTCCAGTTCCATGACGAAATGCTTCAGACCGTCTGCCTGTTTCAGAGACCTCTAGTGGAGAAACTTAAGGAGCTCAACAAACATAAACACCCTCACCAGTACCTGGAGACCTTCGCCGCCACACAGGAGCCGCTCCTGCTAGCCATCGAAGACAGCGATAGCCTAGACAGCTTCAGGACCAGGTTTGACCAACGGCTCACCCGGATGATCGAGTGGATACGCCACTGCGAGGGGAACGGGACCACAGTTGGCGGCGGTTGAACTTTGATAAAAAAAAACGGAGCTGCAGTGAACAGCTGCAGACGATTGTTTCTTTGCTAGAATCCGTATGTTTACTTAAGTTCCCGGTTGCGATGAAGACCTACCGAGACGTGCCTCCCAGACGTTTCACTGACATTCTCACGGGACGTACCCTACTCGAGTACCAACAGACCTTTCTACAAGGTGCCGAAGACTTGTTGATTGCTTTGGCATTTATTCTGCGTAAGGTTAAGTCCCGCATCAAACCGCTTGATGCAAAAAGTTTCAGCTGAATGTATCTGTGCCGACATGACAGGTGAAACTGAGTTCTGCTTTTCTTTTGTTTTTTCTGAAATGGTCATGGCATTTGATTCTATTTAGGATCTCAAGCAATCTTAAATAGAATGTAATTTGATCTATCAAACGCGAACGTATTACCTAACATCAAAAAGATATTTAAAATGTTGTTGTTTTTTTACATAATAATATGATTACACAAGTTAAGAACAGCTACAGAGATGTTTAAAATGTTCAAGTTAGCGGATTGCAATAGTAAGCTTAAAACAAATATGTTAAAACAATAACTGCACAATAAATAACTAATTCTCGCTCCAACAATGTCCGAACAAATATAAGTACTTTATATGTTCCCGAGTGGGCATGGAATGGGTTACCTGAACAAAACAGGAAAACCAGTACCTAACTTAATATCATTAAAAACACTGATCAAAATGTAAGACTAGACTCAGACCACGAATGAGCGTATGACGCAATAATCTTCTTTAAAGAAGGGGCGTCTGTAATATATAATGGTCACAAAGCAATCTTGTCCTTTTTCAATGAGGTCATTAGGCTATAGCCTATTTACAAAAACAATAAACATCAATTAGAACTACTATATTTAATTATAAAATACACCAAACTATTAAATAAAAGTATTAAAAAAGGAAATGAAACTTGTAATCCTAGTCTTAGCCCTAGTTCTGGTAAGAGCACTAAAACTACCCAAACATGAAATTGTCCATAAGCAGATAGTAATTAATCACCACAACATTAAAGATATTGACAACACTCATGCTTATATCCTCCTAAAAAAGATCTCCCTAAACCATTTTAAACACAAAATTTGCAGGTACAGACAAAATCATTTAGTACTATTGTTGCTCTTGGCTGGCGATGTAGAATCCAACCCAGGCCCAGTCAAGACAGTTAGAGATAGATGTAACATTTGCAGTAAGTCATGCACAGCAAAACAACGAGCCATTCAATGTGACACCTGTGATGAATGGTACCATGCTGCATGCTTGCATATGAATACCCCAATTTATATAGCACTAGGAAATAAAGATGCCTCTTGGCACTGTGTACAGTGTGGGTTGCCACAATTTAGTTCAGGTCTGTTTAATTCTCATGACCTGGGTACCACTAACCCCTACAGTGCCTTGACAAGCCCAGAAGTTAATAATTTTGACCTAAATAAACCCTTAGCTAGATCAAAACCAATAAAAAAAAGTAAAAAGACACTCTTTAACACTAAATCCCATAAAACCCCAAATCAGTATCACCTCAAAACTCTTACAATAAATTTCCAAAGCATTAAAAATAAAAAAGCTGATTTAGAACTTTTAATAAATAATGAAGAACCAGACATAATTGCAGGTTCCGAAACATGGCTTAGCCCAGATATTTACAACACAGAGATATTCAATAATAATTATGAAATTTTTAGGAAAGATAGGTCAGACAGGCATGGAGGAGTCTTACTAGCCATAAAATCTACCCTAATAGCTAAAGAAATTAAATTAGAACCTCAAAATAACATAGAGTCAGTTTTTTGTAAAATAAGCAGACCTAATTCCAAACCACTAATTGTAGGCAGTGTTTACAGACCACCAAACTCAACATCAGAGTACATGTCTGACCTGTGTAATCAGCTGACAAATATTGAAACTAAATATAAAAATGCTATAATTTGGATAATGGGGGACTTCAACCTCCCTGATATAAATTGGAATAGCTACTCTATAGAAAAGCACCAAAACACAAAAGAAATAAATGAAATGTTTATCAATACCATCCAAAATCTAAACTTAGACCAAATTAATAAAAAACCAACAAGAAACCATAATATACTAGATTTATTTTTAACGAACAGACCAGGACTAGTATTAGATTATGAAATAATCCCTGGACTTTCAGATCATGATATTGTCAGAGTAAATAACAAAATAAAAATCCAAATTAGCAAGAAACCTAAAAGAATAATTTATCTCTGGAATAAATGTAACACAACAGAACTACATCAAGCAGCAATAAAATTCCAAACCAATTTTCTTACTAAATACAATATAGATAGTCCAGTTGAAGATATTTGGCAATTTATAAAAACCAACTTAAAAGCAATAATGGCTGACTCTGTGCCAACAAAACAAACATCAAATAAAATTAACAAATGTTGGTTTAACACTAAACTAAAGAAACTGTGCAAACAAAAAGAAAATCTATTCAAAAAGTTTAAGGCAACTAATTCAATTAGACTACATAAAAAATACCTAAAAATTAAACATTTAACTCAGAAACTAAGCAGACAGCTGCAGAATGAATATGTAAACAATGTAATTTCTAAAGATAATAATAAAAACTTATGGTCCTACATTAAATCAAGAAAAATGGACACTACAGGCATAGCTCCACTAAAAGGCCAAAATAATGAAACTTATAATGATAATGAAACTAAAGCTAATATCCTAAACACACACTTTGCATCATCTTTTTCAAATCCAGGTGACAAAGAAATATTCATAAATTTAAACAAACTAGAAGAGATAGGAAATATAAATGTAGATGAAAAAGGCATTAAACAACTCCTAACCAACTTAAAAGTAAACAAAGCTTCTGGTCCAGATGAAATACCAGCAAGACTGCTTAAAGAACTAACTAATGAAATATCTCCAATCTTTAAAATACTTTTTCAGGCCTCTCTAAACCAGGGCAAAGTGCCCAAAGATTGGAAATTAGCCAATGTAACCCCCCTTTTCAAAAAAGGAGATAAATCTGACCCCGGCAATTATAGACCTGTTTCTCTAACAAGCATAACATGTAAATTACTTGAACATATAATATATAGTAGTATAGTAAATCATCTAGACAAACTAAATGCACTGTGCCCACACCAACATGGCTTCAGGAAAAATAGATCATGTGAGACTCAATTGATAGGCTTAATAGATGACTTGTCTAAGGGATTAGATAATAACAACCAAATTGATGCTATATTACTAGATTTTTCAAAAGCATTTGATAAAGTTCATCATTCTAGTCTTCTTAAAAAACTTAAATACTTTGGCATCTCTGGTCCCCTACATCAGTGGATTCAGGACTTTCTTATAGGCAGAGAACAAACAGTGATAATAAATGGCTCTAAGTCATCACCAATAACAGTAAACTCAGGAGTTCCACAAGGAACTGTTCTAGGGCCCCTACTATTTCTAATTTACATTAATGATCTGCCAAATTGCATCAACACAGGCACAAAAGTAAGATTATTTGCCGATGATTGCATAATTTATAGAATAACAAGCTACATTGCCCGGCGTTGCCCGGGTGAAAAAAAAAAGGACTGTCTGGGGTGCAGATAACAAATTTATAAACTACACTTACTGAATACTTTTAGGAAAGTAAATAAATATTGTAATAGGGTAAAAAAAATAGTCAAATATTTTTATTTAACAAAATCTATATTGCCTATAGATTTACAATGTCTTTTCTTTTTAAAAGTTTGAAAAATTAATTGTCGAAAAAAAAAAGTATAGTATGACTGGAGAATCGAACCCTGGTCGCCCGTATAGCAGTCCACTACGTTTACCACTAAGCTATCGAAGACACATGTCCGATGTGAAAAATTATTAGACGGTATATTGGGCTAGGTAGGCCTAGATAGGTCAGTGACACACGTGTTTTCAAATTGACCAATGGGGATCCTCGCGGGGCTTAACACTGTCTTTTTATATATATAGATAAAGACAGGAAAAGATAGTGAACTTTTACAAAAAGACCTAGATGAACTACAAAAATGGGAATCAAACTGGAGTATGTCTTTTCACCCAGAAAAATGCCAACTAATAAGGGTATCCAAGAAAAAGAAACAAATAATAGCAAACTACTTCATTCATGGTAAAGAACTAACTCAAACTAGCAATGCTAAGTATCTAGGAGTAATAATAAATGATAAGTTATCTTGGAACCCTCACATTGATGAAGTAATTAAAAAATCAAACAAAACATTAGGATTCATAAAAAGGAACTTTTACAAATGTAATAAGAATATAAAACTAAAATGCTATCTCACATTAGTTAGGCCTATACTAGAATATGCAGGATCTGTATGGGACCCATCAACTAAAGAAAACATTAAAAAATTAGAACAAATTCAAAAAAGAGCTGCAAGGTTTATAACTAGTGAATATTCCCAATTGACAAGAGTAACACCATTAGTCAAATCACTAAACCTAGAAACACTAGAGGACAGAAGGGCAAAGAGTAAAGTAGTAATAATACATAAGGCATTAAACTATAATTTAGAAATACAACCCAATAACAATCTGTTGCAAAGCTCAGATAAACATAAAGACAAAAACACCTTCCTAGTCCCTTATGCGAGAACAAATGCATATAAGTACTCTTTCTTCCCGAGTGGCATTCGGGCATGGAATGGGTTGCCTGAACAAACCAGGAAAACCAATAACCTAACATCATTTAAAACATTAATAAAAATGCAAGACTAGACTCGGACCACGGATGAGCGTAGGACGCAATAATCTTCTTTATAGAAGGAGCGTCTGTAATGTATAAGATAAGATAAGATTCATTTCAAATACTAGCTAGTGATGTAATGAGGTCATTCATTTCAAATACTAGCTAGTGATGTAATAGAGTGTAATGTGAACTTGATCCAATGATATCAAATCCGCCTCTAGCCTGGATGTGCTATAGCAGGAGTCGGCATTCTACGGCACGCGTGTCAGACTTGGCACGCAGAGCTATTATCATTGGCACGCTAAATACTCAATAAAAAGTCTATTCTAGTCTCTGCTACAAAAAATAAATTTTGGTGCTCATGATGACATTTTAGGCAGTTGGCACGCTGAATAAATTAGAAATCACTTTCTGTCACACTGTTATCAAAAGGTTGCCGACCCATGTGCTATAGCACTGTGAATCGGGACTATTTGAGATCTGGAGATTGGAGAATCCTTCTCCAAAGTCCGGCACAGCAGCGTCTGATGCAAATGTCCATTCCTGCAGTGATGATAATATCACTTGTTGATGGTCAACATAAGCCCCAACGCCAAGTGCCTTTAAATGTCTGGCAACATGAGCTGGACTAGACCAAAACATTATTTCATATAAAAGTCACCTATACATCATAGGGACCATCTTTTCGAATGATTAAAAACTCAAATGTGTGTTTGTTTATCTGCATTGAACTCTTCAACCACTTTAACAAACAATGTACTTGATTTTCAAGGATGCTTACAACTGTCCATCTAAGCTCAGCACAATATTAGGTTTTGATTGCACATATTGAAGAAGCCGATTTAATTCTGCGTAGATATTTAACTTTTTCTTGTGTATTTTTTTTTTTTTTTCAATTTTACGGTTTTGCCTATTACTGTCAAAATATTATTATATTTATATATTATTATATTGATATATCTTAAAATTAAAAAGACGTACTTCTATTACAGTATTGTTGTCTTGTCTTTAAGTCGGAGTCTTTTATTGATTATTATTGTAAATATAATCAAAGACTATAATAAGATGAAACGCTTGCTCTTTTATTTAAAGAGCTTATATAATGTTTGTTTTTTTCGTACACAGTCAAAAATGACTCCTACGACTGCCTAAAGGTTTTCTCTGTATACAACTTTCGATTTTAATTGTAATAATCCATTGAGAAAATCATAGCGATTAAATAAAACGGAAGTGTACAATACAAAAGGGAATTAGAAATTCCAAAAAAAGTAATTTGAGTCATCAAAATAGAATAAATATTATAGCAAGCGGCCCATTTCATTATCTACTTTGATATAATGTGCTCTCTCTCTCTCTTTGATATAATGTGCTCTCTCTCTCTCTCTTTGATATAATGCGCTCTCTCTCTCTCTTCGCTAAAATTAACGGTGAAAATCGCGGCTTAATTTCTGCTTTGTGTAAGCAGACGAGAATATACCTTAATTTCTGCTTTGTGTAAGCAGACGAGAATATACCTTAATTTCTGCTTTGTGTAAGCAGACGAGAATATACCTTAATTTCTGCTTTGTGTAAGCAGACGAGAATATACCTTAATTTATGCTTTGTGTAAGCAGACGAGAATATACCTTAATTTATGAATTTGTGTAAGCAGACGAGAATATACCTTAATTTATGCTTTGTGTAAGCAGACGAGAATATACCTTAATTTCTGCTTTGTGTAAGCAGACGAGAATATACCTTAATTTATGCTTTGTGTAAGCAGACGAGAATATACCTTAATTTCTGCTTTGTGTAAGCAGACGAGAATATACCTTAATTTATGCTTTGTGTAAGCAGACGAGAATATACCTTAATTTATGCTTTGTGTAAGCAGACGAGAATATACCTTAATTTCTGCTTTGTGTAAGCAGACGAGAATATACCTTAATTTCTGCTTTGTGTAAGCAGACGAGAATATACCTTAATGTATGCTTTGTGTAAGCAGACGAGAATATACTTTAATTTATGCTTTGTGTAAGCAGACGAGAATATACCTTAATTTCTGCTTTGTGTAAGCAGACGAGAATATACCTTAATGTATGCTTTGTGTAAGCAGACGAGAATATACCTTAATTTATGCTTTGTGTAAGCAGACGAGAACATACCTTAATTTATGCTTTGTGTAAGCAGACGAGAATATACCTTAATTTCTGCTTTGTGTAAGCAGACGAGAATATACCTTAATTTCTGCTTTGTGTAAGCAGACGAGAATATACCTTAATTTCTGCTTTGTGTAAGCAGACGAGAATATACCTTAATGTATGCTTTGTGTAAGCAGACGAGAATATACCTTAAGTTTCCGCCCGCACGGTGGTTAACGTTGCTGCTGACTAAAAAGGCTGGCTGATTTCTCCGGCCTTTGCACGCACGAAGATTACGTGTATCGCAATTCTTTTTAAAATAACATGAAATAAATTAACAACATAGTTAACTAAAGTCAGGTACAAATCAGAAATGGGTAGACTCATGGGACACCTTTCTAGGACCCGAGAACAAATTCTAGCCTTCACCGGGATTCAAATCCAGGCCGCTCGGCATCCATACCCCCCAGGTAGGTCTGTTGATAAGTAAATAGATGGATAGATAGAGGGGTAGATAGGTAGGTAAGTCAGTAGGTAGGTAGGCAAGTAGTTAGGTAGATAGGTAGCCTAGGTATGTATATAGGTAGGTAAGTAAGTAGATAGGTAGGTATTTAGGTAGTTAAATAGATAAAGAGATACTTATACGATGGAGAAACTCAACATTGACAAACATAAGAATTTATATAACCGAACCACATCTCCACACACATCATTAGATACATGTTCCACCCCCTGGGCACAGGATGCAAGGAACTATTAACCACACAGACACAAAAACAGACTTTTTGCAGGTTTTCTGTGCACGTTTCAAAGTTAGTGAAATCTCGCAGTAGGGAGTGAGAGAAATAAAGCAAATCTATATGTAATTCTACACATACTCACACACACTCATTGACACACATTGAGATGGTGAAGAGAAGAGAACCAGGTCAAATTGTTGCACCAGGAATTGTTTAGCATTCTGAGACACACTATCCGGGGTGAGGTGTTGTGTAGGTTAGTTCTGGGGGAGAGCACTGAGGTTGATTGTTGTTGTTTCGATATATAAACCTTAATTATGTTATTTTTTGGCAGCGCTATACATATATTCTTTTTATTACTATTATTACCAGTGGCGTAGCCAGGTTTTGAAGCTAGGGGTAGCGAAATTTTAGGGAAAAGGCCTCACTTTTAGCCATTTTTCCAGATTAATAGAATAACCAAGAATTTGTACGTATCAAGTGTTATAAGAAAACCCTGTGCCTCAGGATACACACACTGTATAATAGTGCAGTTTTTATTTAACCATTCACTATTCTTTTTCTAGCAGCTAATAGTGATGGAAATTTCTGCAAAATTGATTGCATCTACTGCTCATTTCGGGATGAACATCTAGTATCGAAAAGTATTTATAAAATCAACGCGAATGCTCTACAGCAGGGGTCGGCAAACCTATGCCGCGCGTGCCAGAATTGGCACGCAGAACGATTTTCAGTGGCTACGCGAAAGACCTACACGAATATTGTTTAGTGCAAGTGAAAACAACGTATGTCAGCATAATTAGTGGGTGCTGCATGGCGAACTACATGGGAATCACACTGGACGTCGACTGTTTTGGTTCAGGAATGTTTGTATGCAAAGCTCTCATCATTGGATTTGCAATCTGTGATTCAATATATTGTTAAGATAGTCAATCTTATTGTTTCTCAAGTCTATTCTAGAAGAAAGTCATACGGACTATAGGTAAAATCTTGGATAGATTATTTTCCTTGTCTGGAAGCAATTAAGGTGTAACTTAATAGAAATTGAATGAAGAGAACTGGCAATGTTTCTGTTTGACTTGGCGACACATTTCAGTGAGCTAAACTTCCATTTACAAGACTGGGTCCAAAAGCACTTGAAGTGTTAAGCAACTGGAATGGATTTGCATTGAAACAGGGCATATCTATCTGTGTAATCAATTTCAAAACATTTAACTCTTTTCCTAATTTAAAGCAAATTAAGATAGATGAGCATTTTCAGAAGTACATTAGTTATATTAAAACAATTAATTTGGAAAATAAAATTTAATTAAAGGGAGATAATTAACCCGTTTTCTTTACATTAATATTTCTAATATGTTTCTTTTTTGTTTCCTTTAAAAAAAAATAATGGATTACAATTTATATCTCTAAAATGATCAAATTACACAAGATAGTTGAAAATTATATCAATATTTTATTACTAAAGAATGTACATGTACATTTTAAAACATTAAAATGACTACGCAGTTTGTATGATAAATAGCCTACGTATCTCTTACACTAAATTGTCGTTGGCTTATATTGTTGTTATAGTAAGTTAAAATAATATGTTAGAGTAAATCTCAGTTATTCTGAGATCAAACATTAATTACTTTATATTTTATATCTATTACTAGAATAATTTCTTGACAACTTAATTCAAATGTTGATAACTATTAATGTGTAAGTTGAGTAATGAAATTGTGGATTAGCTATGAGTGGATTTTTTTTTAAAGTTGATAAAAACAAACAGGTTAATTTTTTATTTAAATATAAAACACTTTAATGATTTTCTCTATTACGCTCCTTTTCTTTTAGTCTTGGTCTTGCTACGGCACTAAATAAATTGTCTTATAAAAATAATATAGTTGATCAGTTTGACTTTCACGCTGTTGGCACGCTGAGTGATTCAAAATGATTGTAATAAATTAAATTGTTGAAATGCAATTTAAAGAAAAAAATTAGAAACAGCATTAATTGTACTTCGTAGTTTGGGTTAAGATTATTAATGAATTTTTTTTTTCCCGAAAAGTCACTTTTTTTTCTAAAATGGTCGTAGGGGGAGCTACCGGTCCCCCTGCTCCTCCCCCCCCCCCCCCCCGGCTACGCTACTAATTATTTCATCTGTATCCTCTATGTGTGGTCTTTGTTTATAATGTTTATGTAAATCTATGTATGTCGACTTATATGTGGTCTTTGTTTATAATGTTTATGTAAATCTATGTATGTCGACTTATATGTGGTCTTTGTTTATAATGTTTATGTAAATCTATGTATGTCGACTTATATACGATCTTTGTTTATAATGTTTATGTAAATCTATGTATGTCGACTTATATGAGGTCTTTGTTTATAATGTTTATGTAAATCTATGTATGTCGACTTATGATCTATAAAAAGAATGGATTAGGCATGGAAGCAATATTCTATGTGCAAAAAAGCGCTAGCCCATTGTTATACCCTTTCACTTATCTATACAATTATATTTCCTAAACACTGACCTGTAAATATATTTCAAGTGACTTAGACTTCCTTTTTATCGTATAGATTTATTCTAATTATAGATAGTTTATTTCTATAACTCGCTTATATCTTATTTTATCTTATCTTATACATTACAGACGCTCCTTCTATAAAGAAGATTATTGCGTCCTACGCTCATCCGTGGTCCGAGTCTAGTCTTGCATTTTTATTAATGTTTTAAATGATGTTAAGTTATTGGTTTTCCTGGTTTGTTCAGGCAACCCATTCCATGCCCGAATGCCACTCGGGAAGAAAGAGTACTTACATGCATTTGTTCTCGCATAAGGGAGAAGGAAAGTGTTTTTGTCTTTATGTTTATCTGAGCTTTGCAACAGATTGTTATTGTGTTGTATTTCTAAATTAGAGTTTAATGCCTTATGTATTATTACTACTTTACTCTTTGCCCTTATGTCCTCTAGTGTTTCTAGGTTTAGTGATTTAACTAATGGTGTTACTCTTGTTAATTGGGAATATTCACTAGTTATGAACCTTGCAGCTCTTTTTTGAATATAGATAAGTGGAAGTAAATGAAGTGTAAATGCCTACACAATTGTAGCTTTGGCTTGCTTCAATAGGTAGAAATAGATTTATTAAAGAGACTCTATCTATTATATTCATAGATCAGTGATTTCTTCTTGGCGGTTCATCATTTCGCCACTATCAACAATTTCTTGATTCCCCACTTCGTGTGACAAGTCACACAAAAAAGTAAGGTCTACCGACAGTACCAGATTTCATCTTTTTTTTTGGCATTTCCCGCTTACTTTTATCTGGCATCCTTTCTGTCACAACTTCCGGATTTATCTTGAGTTTGTTTATGTTTTTTTTTTTAAACTACAGTGTATTTTCCTTTTTTTTAAAAACAAAATGTTAATAAGTGTATATTAAATAATTAAATAGATTTAACTGCGTCAGCGCTTAAACAAATCTCGGTACTTTCACGTTTAAATTAAACAATTCCTAACAAAAGATAAGACAAAAGAAATGTATGCTGCACTTGATAGGTAAAAAGGACTAGATCTAGACTAGATCTATAATCTATATATCTATACTATAGTCTACCTATAGGGCCTATGTACCTATTTAAAGGCCTATCGTACAAATAATTTTCTTTAAAAATGTATGTATTGTATATTTAAGCTAAACAAATTTAAATGTTAACACTCGAGTTTGAATAAAATTTACATTCTTTGTTATTTTAGAAATGTTTCTTTTAGAAATGAGTAGTTTCTATTATAAGAACATAAAACTAAAGTGCTATCTCACATTACTTATAAACTAGAAAATGCATCTTTTAAAACATAACAAAAATTAGAACAAATGTACAAATATTCACAAATAACAAATAACAGAACATCAAGTTGATCCAGCACTGGTAAAGCTGGAACTCTATTTAGGGCAGAGTCAGAGACAACGTTCTGTGTTTCATAGAGTTCCAGGTAATACTCAGTCCAGCGCGGCATCAGCTTGTCTTGTTCAGTGATCACCTCTCCTGTCCTCAACTTGAGTGGAGCTGACTTTGAGATTATGAGTCCAGTGGCCTTTTTTATGCCGTCTTACATTTTTTTTGGCATCTCCCTGATCAGCAGCAGGTTGAACACTTCTGCACAGATCTGCCCAATATGTGTTGGCGCAAAATCGTGCCGTCCGTGCTGTATTTCTGTCATTTCTGAGTTTCTGCAGCGCAGGCCATTAGGCCATTAGGGCTTTTCTCTTTGTCTCCGTCACGGGCTACATTATCTTCCAGTGGGCTTCAAACCAGTCTGCACTTTTCCTTTCCTTCTTCCCAAGGACAGTAATATAAGTGTTGTAAATGGTTTCGCGATTTTGAAGCCATGTGGCATCGATATCTTCTGGTACATCCTCTTTTGCATCATGGTGCTTGAAGACGCCATTCTGCGAGATATGATCCGTAAGAGCTGATCTGAGATTTTTGTTGAGCTGCTCTCTGATCTCTGAGCTATTAATATGTCATGTTTTTATGCGTGTTTCCCCTTTGATCTTAGCGTGGTGTAGTTTAATTGGGATTAGTTTTATTTTGGTTGCGACCAGGGAGTGGTCTGTGTCGCAGTCGGCAACTGTGGTAGCTACGTGTTTGGAGTACACTGGCCAGGCTAAACGCCCGGCGATAATGAGATCAAGCTGGTGCCGGTGCTTGCAGCGAAAGTGTCTCCTTGACACTTTGTGGATGTCTTAGCAGTTGAAGAAGGTATAAGTTACACTCAGGTTATGAGCGCTGCATAGTTAGAGAAGTCGCTGACCGTAGGCATTCATTTGGCATATAGAATATATATATATATATATAATGAGACTGTTTGTCCCCATACGGATCCCCATTGGTCAATTTGAAATCACGTGAGTTTGTGTCACTGACCTATTTAGGCCTAGGGCCTAGGCCAATATACTGTCTAATAATAGTTCATATTGGACATGCGTCTCCGCTAGCTCAATATTTAACGTAGCAAACTGCTATGCGGATGACCCGGGTTCGATTCTCCAGTTGGACCTTTGTTTTTCTGCAATTTTTTTTTCAAAATTAAAAAAACAAAAGACATTGTAGTAAATCTACGGGCAATTTAGATTTTTGTTAAATAAAAATACTTGCTTATTTTTTTTACCCGATTACAATATTTATTTTAAATTAATTTCCTAAAAGTCTTCAGTAAAAAATAATAATTTAAATATTAGATTTATAGCTTTCTTTTAAATGTAGTTTATACAATTTTTATCTGCACCTAATACAGTAATACAGTCCTGTTTTTTTTTCACCCGGGCAACGCCGGGCATTGTAGCTTGTATATATATATACAGTGCTTTTTTTGTGACGGTACGCACCGGTACTGCGTACCGGCACCTTTTTCAATATGGGGAAAAAATTATTACTTTTCTTGTATTTTAACTTTTATCATGAATTATTATATTATTAATTTGTTACAGTTGATTTATTAAAAAATTGCGCGCAATAAGAATTAAAATATAAAATGCGAAACTGCTTTAAAAGTTAGGCAATCCATCACTGAGTACCGGCACCTATTTTTTTTACAAAAAAAGCACGGTATATATTTATATATTTGTGTTGCTATATGCACACATTTCTTTTAATTAATATTTTGAGGCATACATATACTGCACAGGTCTTAAAATACAAAATTGTTATTCATATTTGTATAGGCCAGGGTTAATTGCAAGCATACTCCACGTATTTGCTCACATCTGAAAGAGATCAAGGGCAATAACAGTGAATATACTTTTATTTCCTTGTTCATACTGCGTTATTTCCCCTCGTTGCGGACGCAGTATGCATTCTCCGCTCTAGCTTTAAGTTCTCTGTAATACCTATGTACACTGCTTCGACTAATAAGAGTTCAGCATTACATTTTTTCTCAGCTTTTCCTTTGATGGCTTTAAAAAGGCTTATCTTTTTGAAGATTCGAAAAAGAATGAAATTTCACTCATAGAGACGAGTCGTTGACAACTAAGAAACGAAAAATAAATATAATAATAACAAATATTGATATAGTGCTGTTAACAGACATACTGTTAAGCTGATTTCGCAATTGACATTGAGTAACGAAAACATGCATAAGCATGGATGCATAGAGCCACTACTTGCTTATAGTTAAACAAAAATTAAAAGAACAAATACTGTTTTATGGTGACTGCAGGAATCCAATATCGCCGACAATTTATACAATAAAATAAGTTCTTTGATAAAATTCAAGGAAAAAAATGTCATAAAATAAAAAATATACAAAAGCCAGTTGAAAGTAATTTGTTCTAGACATAAAATATAACAGGGATCTGCAACGTGAGTAACGCTTGCCAGACGTGGCACGCAGCTCAATTTTCAAAGGCACGCGAAAGAATCCCAAAAAGGCTATTCAAATCTCTTCTACAAGACATTGAGCGCTAGAGCAAGATGACTTTATGGCTGCTGGCACCTTGAATGAAATATACATCCCACTTTGGCACACAATTATCAATGGGTTGTCGACCCCTGGAATAGAACATTATACTTTTATACACAAGTATAATTGACTTATAAGTTTTACAGACTTTCTTTCTAATCTATATAGAGATTATTACGTCCACTAGGCCCAAAACTCCTGTAAAGCGGCAGGGATTGGTCGGTGGCAGGGATAGAACCCGGACCGTTTTGTTTGACAGTCATGTGAACTAACCACAGGACCAGCCGAACCCTACATAAGTTCTCGCGACGTCCATTTACAGCATTCCTAAAGAAAACTAAGACATACTATGCACGCACTGCAAGCACTCCTACACGTCATGGCGCCACTGTCAAATTACGTCACTGTCAAACCACGTCATCACGCCATTTCGTTTCGTTTCAGCTAAAGGGCGGCCATGAACGTCCCGAACCACGGAGGGCGCCCTGGAAGTTTCGCGACGGCGCTCGCGAGTGATGGACACGACGTACCGTCGGCCTACTAGTAGGTTCATATGTCTTGTCGTCCATAGTGAACAAACGCACGCACGCACGCACACACAATGACTCATATATACAGGGTGGGCCAATACAATGTTACCACTTTTTAATCATACTTATTCGAAATTTTTATTTACAGATTTGTAACAAAAACAGCAACATTTGATAACAAAGGTACCCCACGTTGTGTCTTGTTTTCTACACAGTTCAATAATTGATGACATGTTCAATTCACGCTCCTCTTCTGTGGATTACAGCTGCAACACGCACAATGAAGTGGTAACATTTTATTTGCCCACCCTGTATTTATATATATAAATATATATATATATATATATATATATGTTTAATTGTTACCGAGTATTTTAGCTAGTATATATATATATATACTAGCTTAAATACTCGGCGTTGCCTGAGGTAACAATTAAACATTTTAAAAATATAAAAAAACAAGTTAAAAAACACGGTATACTAATTATTACGTTTAATAACTAAAATAAACGAATAAATTATAGATGACTGATGTAATATGGATAGATGCTAAATGGCGACTGTAAAGTGACTTGTAAAACTGACTGATATAAAGTTATTTATATAAAGTGACTGATATAAGGTGACTGATGTAAAGATGTCCATGTAATATAAAGTGACTGATGTAAAGATGTCCATGTAATATAAAGTGACTGATATAAAATGACTGATGTAAAGATGTCCATGTAATATAAAGTGACTGATGTAAAGATGTCCATGTAATATAAAGTGACTGATGTAAAGATGTCCATGTAATATAAAGTGACTGATTTAAAGATGTCCATGTAATATAAAGTGACTGATGTAAAGATGTCCATGTAATATAAAGTGACTGATGTAAAGATGTCCATGTAATATAAAGTGACTGATGTAAAGATGTCCATGTAATATAAAGTGACTGATGTAAAGATGTCCATGTAATATAAAGTGAATGATATAAAGTGACTGATATAAAGTGACTGATATAAAGTGACTGATATAAAGTGACTGATATAAAGTGACTGATATAAAGTGACTGATATAAAGTGACTGATATAAAGTGAATGATATAAAGTGACTGATATAAAGTGACTGATATAAAGTGACTGATATAAAGTGAATGATATAAAGTGACTGATATAAAGTGACTGATATAAAGTGACTGATATAAAGTGAATGATATAAAGTGACTGATATAAAGTGAATGATATAAAGTGACTGATATAAAGTGAATGATATAAAGTGACTGATATAAAGTGAATGATATAAAGTGACTGATATAAAGTGAATGATATAAAGTGACTGATATAAAGTGACTGATATAAAGTGACTGATATAAAGTGACTGATATAAAGTGACTGATATAAAGTGACTGATATAAAGTGACTGATATAAAGTGACTGATATAAAGTGAATGATATAAAGTGACTGATATAAAGTGACTGGTCTAAAGATGTCCATGTAATATAAAGTGACTAATGTAAAGATGTCCATGTAATATAAAGTGACTAATGTAAAGATGTCCATGTAATATAAAGTGACTAATGTAAAGATGTCCATGTAATATAAAGTGACTAATGTAAAGATGTCCATGTAATATAAAGTGACTAATGTAAAGATGTCCATGTAATATAAAGTGACTAATGTAAAGATGTCCATGTAATATAAAGTGACTGATATAAAGTGACTGATATAAAGTGACTGATATAAAGTGACTGATATAAAGTGACTGATATAAAGTGACTGATATAAAGTGACTGATATAAAGTGACTGATATAAAGTGACTGATATAAAGTGACTGGTCTAAAGATGTCCATGTAATATAAAGTGACTAATGTAAAGATGTCCATGTAATATAAAGTGACTAATGTAAAGATGTCCATGTAATATAAAGTGACTAATGTAAAGATGTCCATGTAATATAAAGTGACTAATGTAAAGATGTCCATGTAATATAAAGTGACTAATGTAAAGATGTCCATGTAATATAAAGTGACTAATGTAAAGATGTCCATGTAATATAAAGTGACTGATATAAAGTGACTGATATAAAGTGACTGATGTAAAGATGTCCATGTAATATAAAGTGACTAATGTAAAGATGTCCATGTAATATAAAGTGACTAATGTAAAGATGTCCATGTAATATAAAGTGACTGATGTAAAGTGACTGATGTAAAGATGTCCATGTAATATAAAGTGACTGATGAAAATTGACTGATGTAAAGATGTCCATGTAATATAAAGTGACTGATGTAAAGATGTCCATGTAATATAAAGTGACTAATGTAAAGATGTCCATGTAATATAAAGTGACTGATGTAAAGTGACTGATGTAAAGATGTCCATGTAATATAAAGTGACTGATGAAAATTGACTGATGTAAAGATGTCCATGTAATATAAAGTGACAGATGAAAATTGACTGATGTAAAGATGTCCATGTAATATAAAATGACTGATGTAAAGTGACTGATGTAAAGATGTCCATGTAATATAAAGTGACTGATGTAAAGATGTCCATGTAATAAAAAGTGACTGATATAAAGTGACTGATGTAAAGATGTTCATGTAATATAAAGTGACTGATGAAAATTGACTGATGTAAAGATGTCCATGTAATATAAAGTGACAGATGAAAATTGACTGATGTAAAGATGTCCATGTAATATAAAATGACTGATGTAAAGTGACTGATGTAAAGATGTCCATGTAATATAAAGTGACTGATGTAAAGATGTCCATGTAATAAAAAGTGACTGATATAAAGTGACTGATGTAAAGATGTCCATGTAATATAAAATGACTGATGTAAAGTGACTGATGTAAAGATGTCCATGTAATATAAAGTGACTGATGTAAAGTGACTGATGTAAAGATGTCCATGTAATAAAAAGTGACTGATATAAAGTGACTAATGTAAAGATGTCCATGTAATATAAAGTGACTGATGTAAAGTGACTGATGTAAAGATGTCCATGTAATATAAAGTGACTGATGAAAATTGACTGATGAAAAGATGTCCATGTAATATAAAGTGACTGATATAAAGTGACTGATATAAATTGAATGATATAAAGTGACTGATATAAAGTGACTGATATAAAGTGACTGATATAAAGTGGCTGATATAAAGTGAATGATATAAAGTGGCTGATATAAAGTGACTGATGTAAAGTGACTGGTGTAAAGATGTCCATGTAATATAAAGTGACTGATGTAAAGATGTCTATGTAATATAAAGTGACTGATGTAAAGATGTCCATGTAATATAAAGTGACTGATATAAAGATGTCCATGTAATATAAAGTGACTGATATAAAGTGACTGATGTAAAGATGTCCATGTAATATAAAGTGACTAATGTAAAGATGTCCATGTAATATAAAGTGACTGATGTAAAGTGACTGATGTAAAGATGTCCATGTAATATAAAGTGACTGATGAAAATTGACTGATGTAAAGATGTCCATGTAATATAAAGTGACTGATGAAAATTGACTGATGTAAAGATGTCCATGTAATATACAGTGACTGATGTAAAGATGTCCATGTAATATAAAATGACTGATGTAAAGTGACTGATGTAAAGATGTCCATGTAATATAAAGTGACTGATGTAAAGATGTCCATGTAATATAAAGTGACTGATATAAAGTGACTGATGTAAAGATGTCCATGTAATATAAAGTGACTGATGTAAAGATGTCCATGTAATATAAAGTGACTAATGTAAAGATGTCCATGTAATATAAAGTGACTGATATAAAGTGACTGATGTAAAGATGTCCATGTAATATAAAGTGACTGATGAAAATTGACTGATGTAAAGATGTCCATGTAATATAAAGTGACTGATGAAAATTGACTGATGTAAAGATGTCCATGTAAAATAAAGTGACTGATATAAAGTGAATGATATAAAGTGATTGATATAAAGTGTCTGATGTAAAGGAACTGGTGACGTAAAGTAGATGATGTAAAGTGGCCGGTTTAAAGTGAGTGCTGTAAAGCTGCCAATGTAAAACAACAAGAATGATGTAAAGCTGTACAAATTTGTCTTGAACGGCCCTCTCGGTGTATCTGCAGACTCCAATGCAGAACGGATTGATCCTGTCCCCCGGGGAAATCCCAGCGCTGATCGTTTGCCCGCATTGTGGCGCCCTGGTCAGCACCGTCATTCAATACCGGGCAGGCTTGCTGACCTATTTACTGATGGCCGGACTCTGTCTGATATGGTGAGTGCGTTTGTATTTTCAAAAGAAACCTATGACCTACTTAGGCAATTGCCTACTTCTATAGGACCTGGCTATAGGACCTGGACATAGGACCTGGCTATAGGACCTGGCTATAGGACCTGGCTATAAGACGGTGATATGGAAATCACAAAATAAGTATAGATCTATTCTGTGATGGAAATAAGTTAAACCGCGAGTTCCGATGACATCGGTTTTATTCGTTTTTTGTCGGTTTCCTCGCGGTTATTGTCGATATTTCCCAGTTTTTAGTCGATTTAGTCTCGGTATTTGTCGATTTGGTTCAGTAAGATAGATAGACAGACAGACGCACAGATAGACAGATAGTTAGATAGACAGACAGACATACAGATAAATAGATAGATCGATGGATAGACTGACAGACGCACGCACAGACAGATTGATAAAAAGATAGACTGACAGACGCACAATATCCCTTTCTATTGTTCTATTTTTAGTCTGTGGCCCTGTGTCTGTTGTCCTCTCTGCTTCGATGGTATAAAGGACACCGCCCACATCTGCCCCAACTGTTACCGCGAAGTCCAGAGGCGCCGGAGGTTGGATTTCTGAAGGTCAAGGCTAATGATTTCTCAGGCCACGTGGTCTCTCTCTCTGTGGCGATTGGCTTCTTGTGCTAAAATTTGAAAAGAATGATTTTAACAAATAGTTTTAAACAATAATTAAAGTACAAAGTAGTCTAATATACAAATGATAGTTCTATAGTTAATGTAAAAATGAAGCAACAATTCCAATATATGATCATGGAGTTACAAAACTATGAAATAACCATTTCTTAATGTCTTGAATGATACTTTGTTCCATTTTATTGTTTATTATTGTGATTATGATGTGTTTTTTTTTAATTTATATTTGAATTGTTTTTATATTTAGCTTGTATTTTGTATCTGCAAACTGCAAGTTTTTGCAGACGATTATTGCATCTTAACCTTTAACGTGTTGAGGATACAGTTTTGCATTTGTGTTAGGGTTTAAAATGATAGTACATTATTTGCCTGTTCCTGGTATTATTAATACTTTTCTTAAGGGGGGGGGGGGGAGCTGCAGATCGGATGCCAGTGAAATTGATCTAAATGTCCGAAAATTCAATTTTTAAGCTTTTGCCTAATTTGTATACTTTAACTATTCCTGTATCTGAAATATTTAATTCGAAAATTTTAGTAACATTATTTAATTGCAAAAATTGCTTTTGAAATGGGTAGGCCTATATATCATAATTTTATTTTATTTTATTAAACATATTTACACTACAGTAATATTCTATATTAATATACATCAAATAAAAGGTTAACATCTTGTCTTTGTGGGGGAAAAAATCTTACAACAAACCATTAAGAAATTGGTGAAAAAATTGAATTTTTCAATTTTCGTCCCAAAATTTTGTTTTTCCTAGAATCGCTTGTTTTTTACGTTTTTCTCAAAATGTCTTTTTTTGATACAATTTTTTAACTCATTTATTTATTTATGTATATTTTGCTTGAAACTTTTACTGACCATTCTTGGTATATTTGTCAATTAAATCCAGGCGATCTGGATTTTCTACAATTACTTGGAAAATACGATTTGAAGATGGGTCTAGTGAAATAGAATAATTAATAGAGACCTAATACATAAGAGTATTTTTCATAATAATAATAATAATAATGGTGCTTGTTGTATAGCGCATAGCCCGTTGATGACAGTTCTATGCGCTTTATTTCGACAATTTCATGCCCATAAAAATAATCATTTTAACCCTTACAGTCCCGGGCGCGTATATAGCGGAACTGAAGGCAGCATAGATAGAAGTAGGTCGGTACGAGAAGGGGTTAATCTTCAAATTCGCCAAATTCGAATGACAATGATTGTTTCTAGACTCTACTTGCTATCTATCACCTTAAGCATACTCAGTGTGTTGTCTGTTGCTTTAATGTGTGGGGGCCCCTTTTGTGTGTGTGGGAGGGGCCTGATAAACGCCACTGCCCTCTTCTTGCACAAGCACATTCAGTGCAAAATGTGGTTTTCCGAGATATCTCTTTACCACCCACCCCCCTTTCCGCCTCAACCACTAGTGCCCAAACAGTTTTCAGAAAACGTGTTTTCCATTCAATCCTTCTTTCATTTCAACCTCCCCTGCCCCTTGCCTTGATCAGAGTTCACTGACTCATCGAGTCGGCTTATTAATGGAATTCCGATCTTCCCCTTCGCACTACTCCTTCCGTTCAGTGAACCGTGACTGGTTTTTCGCTAAATGGTCAATAGGAAATACCGACACAAACACCCAAAAAGAAGTCCATTGGAGTGCGCTCATTTGAATCTTACTCATTTGAATCTCTGGCCCCTTTTATATGAAATAGCTTGCCTCTGACACTGAGAAAATCTGAGACAAAAAGATTATTTTAAGCAACATCAGCAGTCCAGGAGCAGCACTATGCGAAGCGAACAAAACAGAGGGCAGCTGAGTCCAGGAGGCAAGCCAAGAAAGTATGCCTTGTTGTAAAGACGGGAGTGAAACAGGAGCATCCCTATCACTCCCTTTTTGCTCTTGCAATAGACTGATACTCAACAGACCGCACAGGGCAAGCGACTAGGCATCCAATGGTCTCTCTCCTCAATACTAGAAGCCATTGACTACGCAGACGACATAGCCCGTCTATCCAGCAGACATCAAGATATTCAAACAAAGACAAGCAGTCTGAATGAGATAGCAAGCACCATAGGACTCAGGGTAAACAGACAGAAAACAAAGATAATGAGAAACAATAAGACTATCACACCCCTGTCAAAATAGATGAGGAAGAATTAGAGGATGTTAAGGAATTTACCTACCTAGGCAGTAAAATGACAACAAATGGAAATCAACAGCAGAATCAGTAAGGCAAAACAGGCCTATGCACTGCTCAGACCCATATGGAGGACGTCGAGCCTTGGCCTCCAAACAAAAATAAAGATATTTAATAGCAATGTCCTCAGCGTCCTGCTGTATGGGTCGGAAAGCTGGACAACCACAAATACCATAGAAAGAAAACTAGAGACACAAAGCCTTCGCCGCATCCTCAAGATTTTCCCCCAGGGAAAAAGGTCGAAAGGCAGACAAAAGGAAGCTTGGAGAAGGACGGCGGAAAGGTACTTAAAGGCTTCAGGTCTGAACTTTAAGACAGCACCTCGAGCTGCAACAGATCGAGACAAATGGAGATCCTTGGCTTCTGCCTCAAGCGCCAGTCGGCACTGAGAGTACTGAGAGAAGGCCCGGCCTAAGGGTCTACCTCTCCCAACTTTGAAGTGGGTATTTCTATACCTTTCAAATGTATATTTTTCGAAACGAGCTTACAAAGAGGAATTAATACTGAATAAAAAATTCCCGTTACACCGAAGTAAATTCTCTGGGCCCTAAGGCCCTTGGGCCTAAGGGTCTTCTATATCTCTCAACTTCTTAGTCGGTATATATATACCTTAGCAAGACCATAAAAGGTACATATAAATTTTCGAAACGAGCTTATAAGTAGTTATAACTATTATAAGAGTCTGCCTTAAACAGGACTTAATAATGCAATACAAATTCAGGTCTCTTCGAAGAAGTGGATATTTCTATACCTCACAAAGTTATATGTTTCGAGACGAGCCTGTCCTTTTACGGGACTTAATATTGCAATACAAATTCCCTGTCACTACAAAGTAAATTCTCTGGCCCCCCAAAAAGGGCCTTTATCTCTAAACTTGTAGAGTTTATTTCTATACCTTACAAAGGTATACGTTTCGAAACTAGCCCTGCCTAGGCCTATTGCAGGGCTTAGAACGCAATAAAAATTCCTCTTCACTACGAGTCAATTAGGCCCATTTCGGGTCTTTTTCTTTAAACTACGTAGTGGGTAACTTAGTAAAAAGAAACTCCAAATATATACATTTACACGACCCTCCGAGAAGGCTGACAAACTATTAATCGCCTTTTTTGTTACTTATTGACTCGTCTTAAATCTTATGCATGCATAAATTTTGGATGACACATCACTTCCGATCCTATTCGCTAAATTGGATTTAAAAAAATGGCTGCCTTCTGCTATAAATTCTGTCATACTCACTTTTAATATCTTAATAATACTTATAGCCTTTGTTTATTTGTATTCGGCCTGAACTTGCTGTTAAAAGTGCAATGAATTTCTCAACATCCGTGAATGTTAAGTCAGCAACAAGGCGTAATTCTCTGCTTTCAATCGTAATGGTTGCCATTGTAAGCGAAACAAAAAAAGAATGAAACGGGAAGTTCAACAATGCACTTGAAACATGCCGAAAATATAATTATATGATGTTTAAGGGAACATAGCGGAAAGTCATTTACCTCCAAATTGCATATTTATCTCGTCAGCTGGGTGAATTAAATTGTGTGTGGTGGTTGGGGAGTGGTGAATGTAAATGTTAGGTGAACAATTAATTATGGTTGGGGGGGGGGGGTATAAATTGTTTGAAATGGGTAGGGCAGATGGAGGAAATGTTCCAAGATTTAAATATAGATGCTATTTCGAAACATTAGGAGCAGCATAAATGCATACATTATATATATATATATATGTATATATATAGGCCTATGTGTAGATGTAAAGGCTAACTGTAGTCTTAATACATCTAAAATGTCAATGGAGTATTTTAATGGGAAAAGGGGGAGGGACGATTTAAAACAAAATTGACATACGGTGGTATAAAATATATAGGATATAGGCTAATAAGTAATAGGCCTATTAACTTTTGATAATAGGCCTAGGTCAAGTCGTTAATTTAAAAAGGGAGTGTCTATTGGTAGTTAACTACAAACAGCCGTCTAGGAGCTATTTGTAGTTAACTACCAATAGACGCAGCCTTTAAAAATGTCGCCTTATATTAAGAATATCAAATATCAAGAGTCGTTTATGAGATGGAGAGAAATAGTAAAATTTTGATTGAGCCTCGGGGATTTAGTAAAGTCACTGATCACTGATAAATAGATCTTTATAATATCAGTAATCTACACTGTAGGCTTACACCAGGGACGGGCAGTGTTTTTCTACTCTAAAGGCATTTGACACAACTTGGCGGACCAAACATACTGAAAATATATTTACTTTATTAATACAATAATAGGCCCACAATGAAATTAAAAATTGCCGTTAGAAGCTATTTATGGGGGTAGGCTTATGTTGCTAAAACTTTTTTGAGCCACAGCGAGTTTTTTTCTAGTTTGTTTTTAAATCCATGATATGGGTGGAAATCAAGGGATTTACCCGCTCCACTGCTGACAACATCTTATACTTTTGACTTCCGGGTCCGGTTGGTGTTGTTTACAATTCACAAGCAGCCTAACCGTAATTAGTATAAAACAAGACCAATAAATATATAGATTCTAGGTATGACTCAATTGATAGGCTTAATAGATGACTTGTCTAAGGGATTAGATAATAACAACCAAATTGATGCTATATTACTAGATTTTTCAAAAGCATTTGATAAAGTTCATCATTCTAGTCTTCTTAAAAAACTTAAATACTTTGGCATCTCTGGTCCCTTACATCAGTGGTTTCAGGACTTTCTTATAGGCAGAGAACAAACAGTGATAATAAATGGCTCTAAGTCATCACCAATAACAGTAAACTCAGGAGTTCCACAAGGAACTGTTCTAGGGCCCCTACTATTTCTAATTTACATTAATGATCTGCCAAATTGCATCAACACAGGCACAAAAGTAAGATTATTTGCCGATGATTGCATAATTTATAGAATAATAAAGACAGGAAAAGATAGTGAACTTTTACAAAAAGACCTAGATGAACTACAAAAATGGGAATCAAACTGGAGTATGTCTTTTCACCCAGAAAAATGCCAACTAATAGGGTATCCAAGAAAAAGAAACAAATAATAACAAACTACTTCATTCATGGTAAAGAACTAACTCAAACTAGCAATGCTAAGTATCTAGGAGTAGCCTAATAATAAATGATAAGTTATCTTGGAACCCTCACATTGATGAAGTAATTAAAAAATCAAACAAAACATTAGGATTCATAAAAAGGAACTTTTACAAATGTAATAAGAATATAAAACTAAAATGCTATCTCACATTAGTTAGGCCTATACTAGAATATGCAGGATCTGTATGGGACCCATCAACTAAAGAAAACATTAAAAAATTAGAACAAATTCAAAAAAGAGCTGCAAGGTTTATAACTAGTGAATATTCCCCATTGACAAGAGTAACACCATTAGTCAAATCACTAAACCTAGAAACACTAGAGGACAGAAGGGCAAAGAGTAAAGTAGTAATAATACATAAGGCATTAAACTCTAATTTAGAAATACAACCCAATAACAATCTGTTGCAAAGCTCAGATAAACATAAAGACAAAAACACCTTCCTTGTCCCTTATGCGAGAACAAATGCATATAAGTACTCTTTCTTCCCGAGTGGCATTCGGGCATGGAATGGGTTGCCTGAACAAACCAGGAAAACCAATAACCTAACATCATTTGAAACATTAATAAAAATGCAAGACTAGACTCGGACCACGGATGAGCGTAGGACGCAATAATCTTCTTTATAGAAGGAGCGTCTGTAATGTATAAGATAAGATAAGGTATGTAAAGTAAGTATAACTAAGTATAACTATAACTGCGTAGGACGCAATAATCTTCTTTAGATATAGGGTCTAGATTTTAGAAGGAGCGTCTCTAATACTGTAACTGTAATGTAGGATTGTAGGACCTATAACTATAAGATTTAATAAGAATAAGATTATTAATATTAGATATAGTCTACTGTGACTCTACATATAGGCCCCAACTCAGATTTTATCTTATCTTATACCTAGACTATATTTTATTTATTAATATTTGGAATTCTTAGTCCAGGCCGCTAGTCTGACACTAGTCACGGCTAGTCTGACTAAGTCCTAAGTGTCATACATAAGTCTAAGTCACTTCTAAGTCAGTGACTAAGTCACTAAGTGACACTAAGTCTTCGTCCTAGTCACTAGTGACACTAGTACTAGTAGTAGTACCGTCCTAGGACCCTAGGTCAGGTCTAGTCTAGGTAGTATGCCTATAACCAGGTAAACTTCTTATGCCAGACTTCTGGTAAACTTAAACAGTAAAAAAAAACAGTCTAGGTCTAGGTTAGTCAATAGGATTAGCCTAATAGAATCATTAGGCCTATTTTAATCATAACTGTCATAACTGATATTATGGCTAGGCTACATACTACAAGTACAAGGTATTTAACCTAAAACTTCCTATAGCCTATAAACTAGGCCTATAACTTATAATTATTAGGCATAATACACTAGTAATTGACTAATAGTAATAGACTTAATTTAGCCAATTTAGAATTTAGTTTATATAATTTAGGAAATACAATTTTAAAGAACTTAGACCTTAGACTACAAAGAATTAAAAACTGTATCATACTTTACGATTCAGAACTTTTTAATAAGTTATTCATAACAATAATAACATTATATTATTCATAATAATTATTTATTTATAATATTATCATATAATATATTATTGATAATAATATAATTATCTTATTTATATTGTAAATTAATTACGTTATTAACAATAATTAACATATGCCTAATAAACAAATTTAGGCTTCTTAGATGTCCTAGAGTCAGACCTAGACTTTTGACTTGGTTACACTTAGTAATCTCATCTTTTATTAGTTCTTGAAACTTAGACGATATGATTATAACTATATGTTACAGGTGCTAGTATATATGGTATATCTTACGATACTCATAATTTATTAATATAAGTAAGCTTAGCTTTTTTTTTTATCCAAGCTATTGCTTTGAATTTCATTCTGTCTGATTTTGATGATTTCTGTTCATTGCCACTTCCATAAACAATAAAGAGCTACGAACAGTGCTTTTTTTGTGACGGTACGCACAGGTACGGCGTACCGGCACCTTTTTCAATGTGGGGAAGAAATGATTACTTTTCTTGTATTTTAAAGTTTATTATTAATTTATTCTATTATAATTTGTTAAAATTGAATTATTTTAAAATTGCGCGCAATAAGAATTAAAATATAAAATGCGAAACTGCTTTAAAAGTTAGGCAATCCATCACTGAGTAACGGCACCTATTTTTTTACAAAAAAAGCACTGGCTACGACTATTCAATTATTTTAATATTGGTAGTTAACGTCCCGTTCTATACAACTATTGGTTGTTTAGTACAAAAAAAGTTTGTGGATGGTTATTGGTATTTTACCACAAATAATCTCTAGGTGGTTTTTGGTAGTTTACTATTTAAAAAATACTAATAGGTAATAGATTGATGTAATTCAGCATTAGATTCATAGGTTTTAAGTTACAGTTGACTTGTAGTCTTTTAGCAGCTCTCACAATAAGAATTACTAAGTAAAATAGCAAATAAACTCACAAAAAGCAAAACACAGCCAAGTGGAAAAATCATGACCAACTCACATAATATGTTGTTACGAATCTCGGTCATAAATGAATGACGTAGTAAGGCATTGACCTCTTAACAAGTGCGTATCAGAGTCCAAGGCGACCAAGGTTTGACCTTTATGCCCTGAGGGCAGTTTAAATAAAATAATTCGTTCAAATCCCGTGGAAATTGGAGGATAATTCTGGATCGTAGTAATTATAGAGAAAGAGGTTAAAATGCGTATTAAGACCCTGTAGAATCTTCGATGATAGTTTTCTTTGGAAAGTCCCGACCTCCTTAAAGTCAGTTCAGTTCGGAAGTTTGTCGAGTGAAGTCGCTATATTCATTTGTATATTGTATGCCATTGTATTTAAACTTATGTTGCCATCAGTTGATGAAGTTTATTGATCGTTTATATTGAGTCTACAATTTAAATAAAATTGTTTATTCAACAACTGGAGTTGTTTGATCTATCATTGTTGAGAAAGGTGTTGAAGATAATTATCACGAATATAACTACATTGCTGCATAGACCTGTCAGTCAAGGAACCCCTAGCTTGGGCTACAGATTAGCAGAATCTAGAGACTTCTAATAAAGATACAACTATATTCATTGAATCCGATTTAACGAGTCGTAATAATAGTCATCATAATAGAGGGCCATAACAGTTTGCGGGCTGCGTCCGATATAGTTGTATAGTGAAGCATATATTCAAGTTGTGTTGTGTTGTGTGTTGGAGCAGTGACCTACTGAGCAAGCCTAAGAACGCTGAAATTATTCTTCCGATTGAAAAAACGTAAGTTGGAAAAATTTACCACTTTATAAATCTCTTAACTAAAGAATGGAATTTATTGAAAATCCAGAAGAAGAAGTTCTGAAAACTTTATCAATAAAGAAGTTAAAAGAGATCGCTGAGATCTTAAAGATAGAAGTTACTGAAACTACACCATCGAGGACTGTGTTGACACAGCAGATAAAAGATGTGTTGATTGCGAGTGGAAAGTTGAAAGTAGAATCAAGCGCGGAGGGATATCAATTTGAAGGTCAGATGTCTGAACAGTTCCGATTTCAACTAGAAATGAAACGTCTTGAGATAGAAGAAAGACGTCTAGAAATAGAAAGTCAGGAAAGAGATAAGAAAAGTCAAAGAGAAAGTCAGGAAAGAATAGAGCTAGCAAAGATAGGAGCTACTAAAAAAGAATCTCATAATGATGTAGAGATGGCCAGATGGAAAAAGCTAGTCCCTACCTACATTGATAAAGAAAGTGAAATAGCTAATTTCTTCCAGACCTTTGAAATTTCTTGCAGAGATTTTAAGTTCCCAGAAGATAAATGGGGAATATTAGTAAGAACAGCTTTTACTCAGGGAAGGGCAAGAGATTGTGTTCTATTGTTAAAAGAGGAGCATTTAAATGATTATGAAATCATCAAAGATTCTGTACTGAAAGCGTACAACCAGATACCGGAAAGTTATCGGAAAAGGTTCCGTCAGTACACAATGTCCCCTTACCAAACACACTTAGACTTCCTTCGAGCAGAAGAAAAGTTAATGGATCAGTGGATAAAATCCAGAAATATCTCCACATTAAAAGAAATGAAAGATATCATTCTGTTAGAGGATTTTATTAACAAAGTGAGGCCGGATATAAGAATGTATTTATCCGAGCGTGACATCACTGACCCACATAAGGCTGCTGATTTAACGGAACAGTATGCACTGTGTCATAGGACAGCTAGTGAAAAGAATGTTAATAGGGCACAACGGCAAGCAGAAAACACACAACAACAACATCGTGAAAAAGAGCATTTTTTGAAACAAAATGATGTTAATAAAAGACCTGTCAACAAAAACGTCCAATGTACTTTTTGTAAAAGAACAGGACATAGCATTGAAGACTGTTGGAACATAAGGAAAGAAAAAGTACCTAATAAAGTGGTAATGTGCGTCAGACATGCACCAATACAGAATGTACAAGAAAGCGAAGATACAAACGAACTGAATTCGAAGAAAGATTCTTCTAAACCAGAAACACTGAGGGTGGATTTGCCTGAGAGCAAAAGTCAGAAGGTAGAGAAATCTACAACTGAAGATAATGAGGATAAATATCCTGATAATAAATACAGAATGGCTACTATTGGATTAATTGTCCAAGTCCACAGAGACGAAAAAGTAGACCAAAGTATTTTTGACTCGGAAAAGAGTCTGAAGTCATCGAAAGATGAAAAACCACCCGAAAGTCATGGTCAAGGGAAGAATAAAATTGACACAGAGACCCTGTGCAGTTTTCAACCGTTCATTAGTGAAGGTTGTGTGGCCTTACAAAAGGAAGGACCACTAAAGTCCGTAAACATATTACGAGACACAGGAGCATCATTAACACTGCTGCTTAAAGATGTATTACCATTGAATGATAATACATTGACAGGACAGACTGTCCTATTGAGAGGTTTTGAATGGAAAGAAGAAATACCTCTACATAGGATATACCTCGCATCTGACTTGGTGACAGGATATGTGACAGTTGGAGTAATATCAAAACTTCCTGTTGAGGGCATATCTGTTATCCTAGCAAATGATTTGGCGAAAGGGAGGGTGAGACCTGAACTGATTGTGAAGGAAAATCCAGACCCTAGTCCTATTGTGGAGACAGGAAAAGAAAAAGAGCTTTATCCTGTAGGTGATGTCATAAATGGTATGACACCACAGAAAAAGAAAGAAGAAACTATCTCACAAGAAAAGAAAAAGAAAGAAGAAATTCTCCCACGAGAGAAGAAAGAGGAAGAAGAAGTAGAACTTGATACTACTATTTTCTCCAAGATTGATGATTGTCCGAAAGGAAATGAACAATCAAAGAAGTCATCACCAAATGAATTGATTGCTGAGCAGAAAGTAGACCCAGAGTTGCTACAGTTGCATGAGAAAGCTGTCGACGAGAAAGAAAGTCCTACTACTGATGTCTATGAACAGATAGACCACAGCATGAACAAACAACAATGCAAACCTGCAGTTGCCGGTACAGATGAAGATTTGAGGAGCATCACTGAAGAAACGAGTGCGGAGAGCTGGACCGAAACTACCAAAAGCTATGGGTTACCACAATCCATACCGACAGATCGAAGGACCAACTTCACCTCGGAACTCTTCAATCCAGTCCTAAAGAACTTATGCCTGGAGCAGGAGATGTCAACTGAATCCCATCCGGAAAGTCGAGGAGCCTATGGACCAATCTTTGGACCCACTGTCCGAGGACCACTCAAACTACTTCCAGAGGAATGGCAGACCGAATTGGATCTCCTTGGGCTGAGCAAGTACCTAGATAAGTACATAAATTTTTTGTCTGACATAACTGTGTTTGTTAGAAAAAAATTGTACACTGCTCACATGCAGATGCCATTGTTGTGTGATGAAAGCAAGGCAAAAATATTATATCATTTGAAAATGATAAAGCCTTACCTTCTGAAAACAATTGGAATAAGCTTGATGTTGTTAACATTGTTACTCTTATTTGTAAAATTTATGCCTGGAGTACAGGATGAATTGAATGACAAATTCACTGATAGTTAGTTACCAAACTTACTATTTTAAAACTAAATCCCTTACTTGTGATGAAAAAGGACTGAGTAAAAGTATTGTTAGAGTAAATATCATTATAGTGTGATATTTCTAAACAAACTTGTTAGGTTGAGCATTTAAAATAATTGCTATAAGAGAAAAAGATCAGTTTTATCCGCAGAATTGGTTTCTAAATCAGAGGACATTATAAATGTGGACTGATTATAAGATATGTTTGAGAATCTCAGGAAATGATAATTGAAACATTTGGCAGAGAGGATAATCTGATTGATAAAGATGTAAATGGTTTTAAGAAAAGAGAATTTTTCTATCACTAAAGTATTGAGAAATGTTTTTTATGGTACTATGGAAATTTATTTTATCATGTACTGTTGTTGAAATAATTGCACTGAGTCAGGATGCAAATTTCTTCTATGTGAATTTATTCATTTATTTTATTATCATTGAATGTATGATAATGTAGGGTAAAAATAGTTGCAGCAAGGCAGAACTATGACTAAAAAGAATTCCAAGAATTGTATTATATATGATTTTTCACTTTTAGGTTACTGTTACATGAAAAGCAGACCAGAAGTGGAACTAAAATAAAACTTATCCTTGGTTGTATAAAGTTAGGATATGTGCCACTGACTTGATACTGTAAACCAGAATGGTTGAGAAGTTCATGGTTGAGAATTTATAATGTTGACATACCAATGTTCAACAAATGTATTATTAATTAAGGATTTCATGTCAAGATTGTAAAACTAATCTATATTTTTTCTGTATGAGTTAAAATAAATTGAATGAATTGTACTGACAATCAAAAGATTGGGTAGACCTGAACACTGTGAGGAACAGGAGAACCTAGAATCTATGAATAATGAATAAAACCTTTGTGGAACATGGAAAAGAGCAATGGATTCCAACCTTACCATAACTGAAAAGCTGGGAGATGGAACCATTCAGACCAGAAATTGTTTTGAAAAAATTGTTAAATTGATTTCTGTCTGAAAAAAATATAGTCTATGCTCTTTAACTTCTAATCTTTTATCTTTTGTACGTAAATAATATTGTATTTGAAATGTCTTTGATGTAATCTAAAGAAAATAAGTACTTACTGTGTAGTACTAAGATTGTATGAAGATAATATAATCTGCTTTGATTGATAGTTAATTAAGTAAATTAACCAAATTTGTTTCAAGTAAATCCATGTCTGCATGAAAGATAGAATGTTTCAATGTGAACTCTTTTAAAAAGAAAATAAGGACGTCGAAAGGTCATGGTAAAATGAGAAATTGAAATATTTTTAATGATTTTTACTATAAACTATTTTAATTCGTGAACAGACTATGTTTAATGTTCTCAAAATAACATAAATGAATTTGATTTTGAGATGGGTTGTTAAATAATGCTCATTTAGTCAAGATAACGTTTTGGTCGCGTAGAGATTTTGACCTAAGCGGTGATGAGGTAAAAATTTGCATAGCGATGTCAATATTGTTAGAATCAATTGGGAATGAGAGAGGAAAAAAAAAGAGAGAGAGAGAGAGAGAAAGGCGGAATTGACCTACATTTTGGGTCGCGTCACCGACAGTTGTCTAATGTTGTCCAAGCCTACAGGCTGAAAAAAAATACTGTCGAGACAATGATCGTGTTGTTGTGTAATTAGGTCAAGCCTAGTAGTATTTTTTCATCAAGAGCGAGTTTTTCCTCCTTATGGAAAAAAATAAGTCGTGTCTGAATAGACATTAAGTGATTTTTTCTTTTGTTGTTTAATTACAAATGTAAAAGCTAAGTTTATAATTAAATGAACGAGAGAGTTTTTATTAACGTGGAATGATAATGGAATGGAAATTATTAGATTGTATAATGTTTAACCCTATGTATTTTTCTTGTATACAAGATTTAGATAAACAATTTAATTGTCCATTGTTTTGAATTAAAAATTGAATGATTGAATGACTGTAGTTAAGCCATTTGATAAGATGAACTTATATTGCATATATTATATGTTATTGTAATCAGTTTGATTGAATTAGTGGAATAGCCAATTGAACTGTATAGTTTTCCCCGGAATATTTTCTTTTATAATTATTCCTTAAAATTAACATTTTTTAGTATTGTTAAAATGTAAAAGAAATAATTATAAAACTTTTAAGGGTGGTCGTGTTACGAATCTCGGTCATAAATGAATGACGTAGTAAGGCATTGACCTCTTAACAAGTGCGTATCAGAGTCCAAGGCGACCAAGGTTTGACCTTTATGCCCTGAGGGCAGTTTAAATAAAATAATTCGTTCAAATCCCGTGGAAATTGGAGGATAATTCTGGATCGTAGTAATTATAGAGAAAGAGGTTAAAATGCGTATTAAGACCCTGTAGAATCTTCGATGATAGTTTTCTTTGGAAAGTCCCGACCTCCTTAAAGTCAGTTCAGTTCGGAAGTTTGTCGAGTGAAGTCGCTATATTCATTTGTATATTGTATGCCATTGTATTGAAACTTATGTTGCCATCAGTTGATGAAGTTTATTGATCGTTTATATTGAGTCTACAATTTAAATAAAATTGTTTATTCAACAACTGGAGTTGTTTGATCTATCATTGTTGAGAAAGGTGTTGAAGATAATTATCACGAATATAACTACATTGCTGCATAGACCTGTCAGTCAAGGAACCCCTAGCTTGGGCTACAGATTAGCAGAATCTAGAGACTTCTAATAAAGATACAACTATATTCATTGAATCCGATTTAACGAGTTGTAATAATAGTCATCATAATAGAGGGCCATAACAATGTAAACAAAAAAGTATTGATTTTACTTTGTACTTACTAAAAAAACAAAACACACCATTGAATGTAATTTATACCATAATAATTCCTTTTTATCATAGTAAGTTATAAGATTTACTTGCATAATGCAAGAAAGGCTAATTTTGCTAATGCTCGTAAAGGTAATTTTTACCAAGCTTATCTTGGTTTTTAAGGAAACGGCATTAAAAAACCCTATGTTCCGCAAAGAACACTTTGTTCTGATGACTCCCTGCTTCTGGAGGTGCCCCGTTTTACTCTGACATCAATATCTGGCCCAAAAGTATACAATCTACTTCTCATCCAGCTTAGGCAGACAAGTTCTATCATCATCAATTTGAAAAAGAACTTGAAAGCACATGATCTTAATATATTTATCTTCGTTGGACATTTTTTAGCCCTCTACTGTTTGACTTTTTATTTAAAGTCAGTTAATGCTACATTTATTTGCTTTGTCCTATGTTTGTAAAGTTTTAAGATTATTAATTAGCTTTATATCCTTTTTAGCCTAGAGAATTATATCCCGGTTCTTACTTGTTTGTTGCTCATTGTTCAATGCGCTCTGAGCTTACACATTTTTTTTTGTCAGTGGTATACAAAAAGAATTGTTATTATTATTTTAAAATCTCTTTTATATTGCTGAATCCACAACTATTATAGTAAAGTTTATTATTGATATAAATTTTGATTTCATTTGATCTCATCTGCTTGCCTTACTATTTTAGGAAGACTTATGTTGTTCATACATCATACAGAATGTTCCATCTCCTTTAAAGTGCGTTAAAAATAACTGTGATTTCATTTATAGGTTGTTTTATAGTCTAAATACAGTTTTCAAATGCTTTGTAAGATCTTACAGTTTCAAGGCACCTAATATTTGTTTTATGAGTTCTATTTACACAAAGATTCTGTATGATCAGTAGATAGTGACATGTGCATGTGGGGATTGGAAGAGGATACTGTTGTAAAGAAAATTGCCTTTTCCATTCAAACCTTTGCATCAATGAGCTTGTTGTCCTTGACGTACAATTTAAAAGGCCAGGGGCACAGTGGATGAGCGGCACTGCGTTCGACTGGCGCACCATAGGTCCTGGGTTTGAATCCTGATGAAGGATTTTTTTCTTGAGGCTTGAGGGTGTCCCTGGGTCTACTCAGCTGTGACATTAGTTGGGGTAAAGTAAAGGTGGCTGAGGATTGTGCTGGCCACACAATCCCCTGGTGTGACGTGGCCACTGAAACTGGTGAACGACCCTAAATTCTAACTCTGCTATTAACAATTTCGTCAGCCATGAAATGTCCATGTAGAACTTTAAGTTGTTTTTTTAAGAATTAAACTTCCATTATAGTCAAGTAAACAACCCATCAGACCAAACTGATCATAGGGCCGGTGAAGCAGCGTTCGCCAGTTTCTGTGAACACGGCATACTAAGGGATGTGGGGCCAGCACAATGCCCAGCTGCATTTTACTTTATCCCAATCAACTAATATCAGGTACCCAAGGACAAAATACTAGCCTTCGCCAGGATTTGAACCCAGGACCTTCTGTACTCCACCGCTCGCGCTCGACCAGCGTGCCACATAAAAATTAATAAATATTATAAATTTGTGTAGACTATAAATATTTATATTTGTTTGTATTGTTTAGTATATATTATATATATATATATTTATATTTGTTTGTATTGTTTAGTATATATTATATATATATATATATATATATATATATATATATATATATATATATATATATATTTATATTTGTTTGTATTGTTTAGTATATATTATATATATATATATTTATATTTGTTTGTATTGTTTAGTATATTTTATATATATATATATATATATATATATATATATATATTTATATTTGTTTGTATTGTTTAGTATATATTATATATATATATATTTATATTTGTTTGTATTGTTTAGTATATACCGGTATATTATATATATATATTTATATTTCTTTATATTGTTTAGTATATATATTATATATATATATATTTATATTTGTTTTTATTGTTTAGTATATATTATATCTATATCTATATTGTAAACTTCTCTTTCAAATTATCATCTCTTTTTAGAAGGCTAGTTTCAAATTTGGGTTTAATTTTTGATTTCTTGAGTTGTTTTAGTTTTAGTTTTAAATTACATATGACTGGGATATGATCACTGTCACAGTCTGCTCCTGGCATTGATTTTGATGATCTTACAGCATTTCTGAAACGGTGTTGAATCAATATGTAGTCGATTTGGTTTCTTGTTCTGTCTCCTGGCCTACTCCATGTCCATCGTCTTCTTGGGTGGTTCTGGAACCATGTATTTGATATGAAGAGGTTATGTTCTTTGCACCATTCTACTAATCTTTCACCACGGCTATTTATCTCTCCCAGGCCAAAAGGACCAACGATGTTTTCTATTTTCTCTTTGCCAACCTTTGCATTAAAATCCCCCATTACAATCTTGATACCCTGCGATTTTAGTTGTTTCATGACATTATTTAAATCTTCGTAGAATTTATCCACTTCTTGGTCTTCATAGTCTGATGTTGGAGCATAAGCTTGGACAATACCTACGTCGAAGGGCTTTCCCTGTATCTTAATCGCTATGACTCTGTCTGACACTGGCCAGTAATTTTTCACCGATTTCGCTGTTTCGGGATCAAGAATGATGCTTTATAGATTATTCTAAGGCATTTGACTAAGTCAAACATCAAGATCTATTTAATATATTACAAGATCTGGACATAGATGGTAAAGACCTCAGAATAATAAGAAATCTATACTGGGAGCAAGAAGCTGCCATAAGATATGAAGGGGAGTTAAGTGCATTCAAACCAATAAAGAGAGGAGTAAGACAGGGATGTGTTTTATCACCAGACCCCTTCAACATCTACAGTGAAATAATACTCCGGAATATCGAACACCTAGATGGTATTAAAGTTGGAGGAAAGAATATAAATAATCTGAGATATGCAGACGACACAGTACTAATAGCAGAATCAGAAAGTGCCCTGCAAACTATTCTAAATAAGGTGGTAGAAGAGAGCCGACTTAAAGGATTAACACTCAATTTCAGTAAGACCGAAGTAATGGTAATCTCTAAGAAAACACAACCTCCAAGATGCTCTTTATCCAGTGAAGGTGAAAACATCAAGCAAATCAGTTCTTTTCAGTATCTAGGCTATACAATAACACAGGAAGGCAAATGCAACAAAGAAATAAAGAGAAGAATCGCAATAGCTAAAAACAGCTTCATGAGCTTAAGCAGTATCTTGAAAAACAGGAATATCAGAAAATGTACCAAAATGCGCATACTGAAGGGGTATGTTTGGTCTGTTCTGCTATATGGATGTGAATGTTGGACTATTGATAATGAAACAAGGAAAAGATTGGAGGCAGTAGAACTGTGGTTTCTAAGAAGGATGATGAGAATATCATGGACTGAAAAGAAATATAATGCAGAGGTGTTGAAAACAGCATGTACCTTAAGAGAACTCATTAACACCATTAGGAATAGACAGATGAAATTTCTAGGACACATCTATAGGAAAAATGGTATAGAAAGACTGGCTTTGTGTGGGAAAATATCTGGTAAGAGAGACAGAGGAAGACAAAGGCTAACATATGTAGAAAGCCTGAACGAATGGGCCACGAACAACAACATAAGTAATAATAACTTTCTGCAAAAAGCTAACAACACCTGGAGAGTCATGACCACCGATGTCTGTTCCAGACCTGGCACGTAAAGAAGAAGAATATATATATTTATATATATATATATTTATATTTGTTTTTATTGTTTAGTATATATTATATATATATATATATATTTATACTTGTTTGTATTGTTTAGTATATATTATATATATATATATATATATATATATATATTTATATCTGTTTGTATTGTTTAGTATATATTATATATATATTTATATTTGTTTGTATTGTTTAGTATATATTATATATATATATTTATATTTGTTTATATTGTTTAGTATATATTATATATATATTTATATATTTATATTTGTTTGTATTGTTTAGTATATATATATTATATATATATAGGCCTATATATATTTATTTGTATTGTTTAGTATATATTATATATATATTTATATTTGTTTGTTTTTTTAGTATATATTATATATATATATATATATATATTTATATTTGTTTGTATTGTTTAGTATATATTATATATATATATTTATATTTGTTTGTATTGTTTAGTATATATTATATATATATATATATATATATATATATATATATATATATATTTATATTTATTTGTATTGTTTAATATATATTACATATATATATATATTTATATTTGTTTGTATTGTTTAGTATATATATTTATATTTATTTGTATTGTTTAGTATATATATTTATATTTATTTGTATTGTTTAGGTATGTTCTATGCGTTTGCTTCCTTTTTGTCCACATGAAAATGTGTCTTCGATGGCGCATTGTTTCCATTTGGTAACATAGAAGCAAATGCATTACTGTGCACATTTTAATAGCAACTAACAACACTACTTTCGTTGATATCCGATGTGTGCTGTAAATATAGAAGAAAACATTTTTTTACAATTGTAAAACAAATGTGTAGCCTACCATTTAGGTAAAAACAAACGTTTAAAACACATCTCTCTCTCTCTCTCTCTCTCTCTCTCTCTCTCTCTCTGTGTCTTCAGCTACTATTTGTGTAGACGAGCCATTGTTTACAGTAAATGGCCTAGGGTGTCAGGGCGCAATGCTACAATCAGAGAACCTCTGCTACAATACGTCAGTAAAAAAGGCTTGTTGTGAGTCTGTATGAAAAGGGCAACCCAAATTACTGGTAAGAAGAATTATTCAGCTACACTGGTGTATTAATATTTTATAGACGCTCCTTCTAAAAAGAAGATTATTGCGTCCTACGCTCATCCATGGTTAGTGTTTTAAAATTATGTTAAGTTACTGGTTTTCGTCGTTTGTTCAGGAAACCCTTTCCATGCCCGAATGCCACTCGGGAAGAATGAGTACTTATATGCATTTGTTCTCACATAAGGGATAAGGAAAGTGTTTTAGTTCTTATGTTTATCTGAGCATAGTAACATATTATTATAGGCTAATATTATTTATTATATTGTATTTATAAATTAGAAATTACTATACATTTTTAATGTGTTGTGCTTCTAAGATAGAATTTGATTCCTTATGTATTATTAATACTTTTCATAAAGTCCAATTATAGAACTTTTTATCAAAATTTAATCAATAATTTATTTTATTACTCTAGGCCTATCATTTTAAAGTTAGTTGTTCAAATTTTGAAATTACAAAACAAATGCTTTATATTTAAAGTAATTTAGATAAATACCTTTTGTAGGGAACAATATTGTGCTATTAAGGGTTGGAACTATTTGAAATCTTATTCTTTTACTATCTGATGTTGCTTTTTTTTGGCAATTTTGCCGCAGACTTTGTTAGAATTTGTAATTTTAATTGTTTTGTTACTTTAAAATTATTATTTTGCGCTTTTCATAAACAATAGAATTTTTTTTTTAATTTCAAATCATTACGAAATCAATGTTGATGTTGTTGTTTTTTTTTTTAAACTACCTTTCCAGGTTGTGAATACGGTAACCGCAATGCAGGTCTGTGTGCTTCCGTTTTCTCTTGTGCAGTACACGCAGACGACTGTTGCCTTTCCTGTAGATCAAGTGGATCTGAAGGAGTCTGGCCTGAAAGAATGTCTGTCGTTGTGTTAAACTTTGGCCTATTCATTCTCGTTCAGCTCTTTTATAAAAATATGTGTTAACAATTTGTAAGACACAGGTAGTTGTAACAGTATCTAACTTACAGACACAGGTAGTTGTAACAGTATCTAACTTACAGACACAGGTAGTTGTAACAGTATCTAACTTACAGACACAGGTAGTTGTAACAGTATCTAACTTACAGACACCGGTAGTTGTAACAGTATCTAACTTACAGACGATGATTTTTTAGAATTGATATTGAATGTTTTTAGCCAATGACGATTGTAGTAAAAAAAAAAAAGTAACTTTGGAAGATGTAACATTCCATTAAATAATGTCGTAACAACATTTCTTTAAATTTGTCAGGTCAAAAGGATATTTCATTTAAATTAAACTTTGTCCTATGGTCCTATGGTCCTTACCATAATAGGGACTTGTAATTTTGTATGTACACTCTATGCATTTTTATAACGTACGACTAAACATTAAACTTTTTTTTAACCTACGATGGTTGCAATTTTTCACTTGTTGCCTTTAGATGACATTTTAAAATCATATAGATGTAGGGCCTATATTCATATACTATAATAAGATGGACCGCTTGTTCTATTAAAAGAACTGAATAGTTAGTTTCCGCATGTGCGGCCTACGTTTTGTATTCAAGTATTCCTGTACATCTATATGATTTAAAAAATCTTTGCAAAAAAAAAAAAAAAAAGAAGGGGGGAAGGGTTGGTCGCCAGTAGGGCTAGAACCTGGGCCGTTTTGCTGTCAGTCTGTTGAACTAACCACAGAGCCAGACGGCGTTTGTACACCTATTCTAGACTTAATGTTTCATTGACCGATTGGGACCCAAAATTATCTAATTTTCTGTAACAACATTCCGTGTCCCATTTAATGTTATAATGTCCATTAAACTTTTTTCTCTTGTTCTGTAAGTGTGTTGAACGCATGTCTGTCACTGTGGAATCAGTAGTTCAGTAGAGTTGTGTATGTGGTAAGTGTATACTGTACCTTGTATCAGTAGTGTTGTGTATGTGGTAAGTGTATACTGTACCTTGTATCAGTAGTGTTGTGTATGTGGTAAGTGTATACTGTACCTTGTATCAGTAGTGTTGTGTATGTGGTAAGTGTATACTGTACCTTGTATTGCAATCAGTAGTGTTGTGTATGTGGTAAGTGTATACTGTACCTTGTATCAGTAGTGTTGTGTATGTGGTAAGTGTATACTGTACCTTGTATTGCAATCAGTAGTGTTGTGTATGTGGTAAGTGTATACTGTACCTTGTATTGCAATCAGTAGTGTTGTGCATGTGGTAAGTGTATACTGTACCTTGTATTGCAATCAATAGTGTTGTGTATGTGGTAAGTGTATACTGTATCTTGTATTGCAATCAGTAGTGTTGTGTATGTGGTAAGTGTATACTGTACCTTGTAACAGTAGTGTTGTGTATGTGGTAAGTGTATACTGTACCTTGTATTGCAATCAGTAGTGTTGTGTATGTGGTAAGTGTATACTGTACCTTGTATTGCAATCAGTAGTGTTGTGCATGTGGTAAGTGTATACTGTACCTTGTATTGCAATCAGTAGTGTTGTGCATGTGGTAAGTGTATACTGTACCTTGTATTGTTGATGCTGTTTTCAATTAGGCCTATATTAACGTCGCTATTTTTCTCTTCCATGTCCACGACTCAACTAGTAAGTAGAGTCTAACAGATCTAGATATATCTAAAAGAAGACTTTAGACTGAATATCAAAAAGCAGCTTTTTATGGGAAAACATATAATTGTAATGGTAATTTGATGATAAGGCCTAGGCCAATGTTAAAATGGTGTTGTTGTTTTTGTCAATGTTTTATAGTAATGGTGTTTATATCTATGTCATTGCAATTGTGTTTTGTTAATACAACAGCGTTTTTTTAATGATATGATCATGATAGTAGTAGGCATGACGGATTATGACTTTGTCAATAAATAATTGTAATAACCAAAATTGTCAATATTTTATATACAATACTGTTGTTGTTATCTTGTCACTATGACATTGTCATTATATTTTATCAATGCGCTATTTTGGTAAAGTTTTTATTAAAATTTTGCATCAAAGCGGGCGGCACACACACACACACAAAGTGATAGGGTCAAAATGAGACCAGTGTTAATTTTTATGGGGCGATCTGGATATACTACAATTACTTGGAAAATACGATTTGAAGATGGGTCTAGTGAAATAGAACAATTAATAGAGACCTAATAACTAAGAGTATTTTTAATAATAATAATAATAATGGTGCTTGTTCTATAGCGCCTAGCCCGTTGATGACAGTTGTATGCGTTCTATTCCGACAATTTCATGCCCATAAAAATAATAATTTTAACTTACAGTCCCGAGCGCGTATATAGCGGAACTGAAGGCAGCATAGATAGAAGTAGGTCGGTACGAGAAGGGGTTAATCTTCAAATTCGCCAAATTCGAATGACAATGATTGTTTCTAGACTCTACTTGCTATCACCTTGAGCATGCTCAGTGTGTTGTCTGTTGCTTTAATGTGTGTGGACCCCTTTTGTGTGTGTGTGGGGGGGGGGGCTGATATACGCCACTGCCTCTTCCCGCACAAGCACATTCAGTGCAAAATGTGGTTTTCCGAGATATCTCTTTACCACCCACCCCCCTTTCCGCCTCAACCACTAGTGCCCAAACAGTTTTCAGAAAACGTGTTTTCCATTCAATCCTTCTTTCATTTCAACCTCCCCTGCCCCTTGCCTTGATCAGAGTTCACTGACTCATCGAGTCGGCTTATTAATGGAATTCCGATCTTCCCCTTCGCACTACTCCTTCCGTTCAGTGAACCGTGAGTGGTTTTTCGCTAAATGGTCAATAGGAAATACCGACACAAACACCCAAAAAGAAGTCCATTGGAGTGAATCTCTGGCCCCTTTTATATGAAATAGCTTGCCTCTGACACTGAGAAAATCTGAGACAAAAAGATTATTTTAAGCAACATCAGCAGTCCAGGAGCAGCTCTATGCGAAGCGAACAAAACAGAGGGCAGCTGAGTCCAGGAGGCAAGCCAAGAAAGTATGCCTTGTTGTAAAGACGGGAGTGAAACAGGAGCATCCCTGTTTCACTCCCGTCTTTACAACAAGGCATACTTTCACTCCCTTTTTGCTCTTGCAATAGACTGATACTCAACAGACCGCACAGGGCAAGCGACAAGGCATCCAATGGTCTCTCTCCTCAATACTAGAAGCCATTGACTACGCAGACGACATAACCCTTCTATCCAGCAGACATCAAGATATTCAAACAAAGACAATCAGTCTGAATGAGATAGCAAGCACCATAGGACTCAGGGTAAACAGACAGAAAACAAAGATAATGAGAAACAATAAGACTATCACACCCCTGTCAAAATAGATGAGGAAGAATTAGAGGATGTTAAGGAATTTACCTACCTAGGCAGTAAAATGACAACAAATGGAAATCAACAGCAGAATCAGTAAGGCAAAACAGGCCTATGCACTGCTCAGACCCATATGGAGGACGTCGAGCCTTGGCCTCCAAACAAAAATAAAGATATTTAATAGCAATGTCCTCAGCGTCCTGCTGTATGGGTCGGAAAGCTGGAAAACCACAAATACCATAGAAAGAAAACTAGAGATGTTCCAGACACAAAGCCTTCGCCGCATCCTCAAGATTTTCCCCCAGGGACAAAGGTCGAAAGGCAGACAAAAGGAAACTTGGAGAAGGACGGCGGAAAGGTACTTAAAGGCTACAGGTCTGAACTTTGAGACAGCACCTCGAGCTGCAACAGATCGAGACAAATGGAGATCCTTGGCTTCTGCCTCAAGCGCCAGTCGGCACTGAGAGTACTGAGAGAAGGCCCGGCCTAAGGGTCTACCTCTCCCAACTTTGAAGTGGGTATTTCTATACCTTTCAAATGTATATTTTTCGAAACGAGCTTACAAAGAGGAATTAATACTGAATAAAAAATTCCCGTTACACCGAAGTAAATTCTCTGGGCCCTAAGGCCCTTGGGCCTAAGGGTCTTCTATATCTCTAAACTTCTTAGTCGGTATATATATACCTTAGCAAGACCAAAAGGTACATATAAATTTTCGAAACGAGCTTATAAGTAGTTATAACTATTATAAGAGTCTGCCTTAAAGAGGACTTAATAATGCAATACAAATTCAGGTCTCTTCGAAGAAGTGTTTCGAGACGAGCCTGTCCTTTTACGGGACTTAATATTGCAATACCAATTCCCTGTCACTACAAAGTAAATTCTCTGGCCCCCAAAACAGGGCCTTTATCTCTAAACTTTGTAGAATATATTTCTATACCTTACAAAGGTATACGTTTCGAAACTAGCCCTGCCTAGGCCTATTGCAGGGCTTAGAACGCAATAAAAATTCCTCTTCACTACGAGTCAATTAGGCCCATTTCGGGTCTTTTTCTTCAAACTACGTAGCGGGTAACTTAGTAAAAAGAAACTCCAAATATATACTTTTACACGACCCTCCGAGAAGGCTGGCAAACTATTAATCGCCTTTTTTGTTACTTATTGACTCGTCTTAAATCTTATGCATGCATTCATTTTGGATGACACATCACTTCCGATCCTATTCGCTAAATTGGATTTTAAAAAATGGCTGCCTTCTGCTATAAATTCTGTCATACTCACTTTTAATATCTTAACAATACTTATAGCCTTTGTTTATTTGTATTCGGCCTGAACTTGCTGTTAAAAGTGCAATGAATTTCTCAACATCCGTGAATGTTAAGTCAGCAACAAGGCGTAATTCTCTGCTTTCAATCGTAATTGTTGCCATTGTAAGCAAAACAAAAAAAAAGAATGAAACGGGAAGTTCAACAATGCACTTGAAACATGCCGAAAATATAATTATATGATGTTTAAGGGAACATAGCGGAAAGTCATTTACCTCCAAATTGCATATTTATCTCGTCAGCTGGGTGAATTAAATTGTGTGTGGTGGTTGGGGAGTGGTGAATGTAAATGTTAGGTGAACAATTAATTATGGTTGGGGGGGGGGTATAAATTGTTTGAAATGGGTAGGGCAGATGGAGGAAATGGTCCAAGATTTAAATATAGATGCTATTTCGAAACATTAGGAGCAGCATAAATACATACATTATATATATATATATGTATATATATATAGGCCTATGTGTAGATGTAAAGGCTAACTGTAGTCTTAATACATCTAAAATGTCAATGGAGTATTTTAATGGGAAAAGGGGGAGGGACGATTTAAAACAAAATTGACATACGGTGGTATAAAATATATAGGATATAAGCTAATAAGTAATAGGCCTATTAACTTTTGATAATAGGCCTAGGTCAAGTCGTTAATTTAAAAAGGGAGTGTCTATTGGTAGTTAACTACAAACAGCCGTCTAGGAGCTATTTGTAGTTAACTACCAATAGACGCAGCCTTTAAAAATGTCGCCTTATATTAAGAATATCAAATATCAAGAGTCGTTTATGAGATGGAGAGAAATAGTAAAATTTTGATAGAGCGTTTACAGTGGGCGGAGCTTAATTTTTGTGTGTAAATTTAGTGACGTATTTGTGTAAATATAGAACCCACTTGAGGTACAAAAGTAACGTGGTGAAGATGTTCTTCATCATGTTAAATTCACATCTGAATATTGGCTATCCTACTCACAAATTAGGAGGTAAATAGTCGTATATAATCTTCCTAGTCCAAGAGAAAGCCTGACATGGTATTTTTTCAACGATTTTCAACATTTTACGCCCATTTGATTATCTTCCTATCCGACCGGTAAGTGTTGCCATTTAATTGATTTTATTGATATTATAATTAGGCCATCTTTGTTTGTACACCACTACTACGCAAAGTAAACACAAATCACGTGCTTTTTGTCACGTGATTGCAAACGCCCTATTGAGCCTCGGGGATTTAGTAAAGTCACTGATCACTGATAAATAGATCTTTATAATATCAGTAATCTACACTGTAGGCTTACACCAGGGACGGGCAGTGTTTTTCTACTCTAAAGGCATTTGACATAACTTGGCGGACCAAACATACTAAAAATATATTTACTTTATTAATACAATAATAGGCCCACAATGAAATTAAAAATTGCCGTTAGAAGCTATTTATGGGGGTAGGCTTATGTTGCTAAAACTTTTTTTAGCCACAGCGAGTTTTTTTCTAGTTTGTTTTTAAATCCATGATATGGGTGGAAATCAAGGGATTTACCCGCTCCACTGCTGACAACATCTTATACTTTTGACTTCCGGGTCCGGTTGGTGTTGTTTACAATTCACAAGCAGCCTACTTTTAACTTTTAAATCTTTGGACCTAACTATCCAGCACAAGTCACAAGGTAATAAAGTATTTAATTTAAACGTAATTAGTATAAAACAAGACCAATAAATATATAGATTCTAGGTATTTAAAGTAAGTATAACTATAACTGCGTAGGACGCAATAATCTTCTTTAGATATTGATATAGGGTCTAGATTCTAATTCTAGAAGGAGCGTCTCTAATACTGTAACTGTAATGTAGGATTGTAGGACCTATAACTATAAGATTTAATAAGAATAAGATTATTAATATTAGATATAGTCTACTGTGACTCTACATATAGGCCCCAACTCAGATTTTATCTTATCTTATACCTAGACTATATTTTATTTATTAATATTTGGAATTCTTAGTCCAGGCCGCTATTCTGACACTAGTCACGGCTAGTCTGACTAAGTCCTAAGTGTCATACATAAGTCTAAGTCACTTCTAAGTCAGTGACTAAGTCACTAAGTGACACTAAGTCTTCGTCCTAGTCACTAGTGACACTAGTACTAGTAGTAGTACCGTCCTAGGACCCTAGGTCAGGTCTAGTCTAGGTAGTATGCCTAAAACCAGGTAAACTTCTTATGCCAGACTTCTGGTAAACTTAAACAGTAAAAAAAACAGTCTAGGTCTAGGTTAGTCAATAGGATTAGCCTAATAGAATCATTAGGCCTATTTTAATCATAACTGTCATAACTGATATTATGGCTAGGCTACATACTACAAGTACAGGTAAACTTCTTATGCCAGACTTCTGGTAAACTTAAACAGTAAAAAAAAACAGTCTAGGTTAGTCAATAGGATTAGCCTAATCATTAGGCCTATTTTAATCATAACTGTCATAACTGATATTATGGCTAGGCTACATACTACAAGTACAAGGTATTTAACCTATAACTTCCTATAGCCTATAAACTAGGCCTATAACTTATAATTATTAGGCATAATACACTAGTGATTGACTAATAGTAATAGACTTAATTTAGCCAATTTAGAATTTAGTTTATATAATTTAGGAAATACAATTTTAAAGAACTTAGACCTTAGACTACAAAGAATTAAAAACTTTATCATACTTCACGATTCAGAACTTTTTAAAAAGTTATTCATAACAATAATAACATTTCATTATTCATAATAATTATTTATTTATAATATTATCATATAATATATTATTGATAATAATATAATTATCTTATTTATATTGTAAATTAATTACGTTATTAACAATAATTAACATATGCCTAATAAACAAATTTAGGCTTCTTAGATGTCCTAGAGTCAGACCTAGACTTTTGACTTGGTTACACTTAGTAATCTCATCTTTTATTAGTTCTTGAAACTTAGACGATATGATTATAACTATATGTTACAGGTGCTAGTGAAGCCGGCTGGTCCAGTGGTTATCTCACCGGACTGTCAACCAAAAACCAACTGACAGGTCGCGGGTTCTATCCCTGCCACCGGCGGATCCCTGTCGCCCTGCAGGAGTTTTGGGCCTAGTGGACGTAATAATCTTCTATCTAGAAGGAACGTCTGTAAACTTATAAGATATAAGATAGTATATATGGTATATCTTACGATACTCATAATTTATTAATATAAGCAAGCTTAGCTTTTTTTTTATCCAAGCTTTGAATTTCATTCTGTCTGATTTTGATGATTTCTGTTCATTGCCACTAGTACAAAAAAAGTTTGTGGATGGTTATTGGTATTTTACCACAAATAACCTCTAGGTGGTTTTTGGTAGTTTACTATTTAAAAAATACTAATAGGTAATAGATTGATGTAATTCAGCATTAGATTCATAGGTTTTAAGTTACAGTTGACTTGTAGTCTTTTAGCAGCTCTCACAATAAGAATTACTAAGTAAAATAGCAAATAAACTCACAAAAAGCAAAACACAGCCAAGTGGAAAAATCATGACCAACTCACATAATATGTAAACAAAAAAGTATTGATTTTACTTTGTACTTACTAAAAAAACAAAACACACCATTGAATGTAATTTATACCATAATAATTCCTTTTTATCATAGTAAGTTATAAGATTTACTTGCATAATGCAAGAAAGGCTAATTTTGCTAATGCTCGTAAAGGTAATTTTTACCAAGCTTATCTTGGTTTTTAAGGAAACGGCATTAAAAACAAATTATGCTGCCCTTCTGTCTTTATTTTATGAGGCAGTAATAGAGTAATGTATTTTCATTGATTTGTAACTTTATTTTAAAGAGTCTGAAATCTTTATTAAACACTTACTATTTTTAGAGTTTCTGAATTCACTAATATTATATTAAACAAAGCGTGATTCTATTATTCTATGACAGTTCTCCCGCGTAGGCTCCATTGGCTTCCAGAGAGAGCCAGAATTTGATACAAAGTGGCGATACTTTGCCATCAGTGTCTACATAATAATGAGATACCATCCTATCTCTAGGATCTAATCAAACCCTATGTTCCGCAAAGGACACTTTGTTCTGATGACTCCCTGCTTCTGGAGGTGCCCCGTTTTACTCTGACATCAATATCTGGCCCAAAAGTATACAATCTACTTCTCATCCAGCTTAGGCAGACAAGTTCTATCATCATCAATTTGAAAAAGATCTTGAAAGCACATGATCTTAATATATTTATCTTCGTTGGACATTTTTTAGCCCTCTACTGTTTGACTTTTTATTTAAAGTCAGTTAATGCTACATTTATTTGCTTTGTCCTATGTTTGTAAAGTTTTAAGATTATTAATTAGCTTTATATCCTTTTTAGCCTAGAGAATTATATCCCGGTTCTTACTTGTTTGTTGCTCATTGTTCAATGCGCTCTGAGCTTACACATTTTTTTTTTGTCAGTGGTATACAAAAAGAATTGTTATTATTATTTTAAAATCTCTTTTATATTGCTGAATCCACAACTATTATAGTAAAGTTTATTATTGATATAAATTTTGATTTCATTTGATCTCATCTGCTTGCCTTACTATTTTAGGAAGACTTATGTTGTTCATACATCATACAGAATGTTCCATCTCCTTTAAAGTGCGTTAAAAATAACTGTGATTTCATTTATAGGTTGTTTTATAGTCTAAATACAGTTTTCAAATGCTTTGTAAGATCTTACAGTTTCAAGGCACCTAATATTTGTTTTATGAGTTCTATTTACACAAAGATTCTGTATGATCAGTAGATAGTGACATGTGCATGTGGGGATTGGAAGAGGATACTGTTGTAAAGAAAATTGCCTTTTCCATTCAAACCTTTGCATCAATGAGCTTGTTGTCCTTGACGTACAATTTAAAAGGCCAGGGGCACAGTGGATGAGCGGCACTGCGTTCGACTGGCGCACCATAGGTCCTGGGTTTGAATCCTGATGAAGGATTTTTTTCTTGAGGCTTGAGGGTGTCCCTGGGTCTACTCAGCTCTGACATTAGTTGGGGTAAAGTAAAGGTGGCTGAGGATTGTGCTGGCCACACAATCCCCTGGTGTGACGTGGCCACTGAAACTGGTGAACGACCCTAAATTCTAACTCTGCTATTAACAATTTCGTCAGCCATGAAATGTCCATGTAGAACTTTAAGTTGTTTTTTTAAGAATTAAACTTCCATTATAGTCAAGTAAACAACCCATCAGACCAAACTGATCATAGGGCCGGTGAAGCAGCGTTCGCCAGTTTCTGTGAACACGGCATACTAAGGGATGTGGGGCCAGCACAATGCCCAGCTGCATTTTACTTTATCCCAATCAACTAATATCAGGTACCCAAGGACAAAATACTAGCCTTCGCCAGGATTTGAACCCAGGACCTTCTGTACTCCACCGCTACCGCTCGACCAGCGTGCCACATAAAAATTAATAAATATTATAAATTTGTGTTGACTATAAATATTTATATTTGTTTGTATTGTTTAGTATATATTATATATATATATATATATTTATATTTGTTTGTATTGTTTAGTATATATTATATATATATATATATTTATATTTGTTTGTATTGTTTAGTATATATTATATATATATATATATATATATATATATATATATATTTATATTTGTTTGTATTGTTTAGTATATATTATATATATATATATTTATATTTGTTTGTATTGTTTAGTATATTATATATATATATATATTTATATTTGTTTGTATTGTTTAGTATATATTATATATATATATTTATATTTGTTTGTATTGTTTAGTATATACCGGTATATTATATATATATATATATTTATATTTGTTTATATTGTTTAGTATATATATTATATATATATATATATTTATATTTGTTTTTATTGTTTAGTATATATTATATGTATATATATATATATATTTATATTTGTTTGTATTGTTTAGTATATATTATATATATATCTATATTGTAAACTTCTCTTTCAAATTATCATCTCTTTTTAGAAGGCTAGATTCAAGTTTGGGTTTAATTTTTGATTTCTTGAGTTGTTTTAGTTTTAGTTTTAAATTACATATGACTGGGATATGATCACTGTCACAGTCTGCTCCTGGCATTGATTTTGATGATCTTACAGCATTTCTGAAACGGTGTTGAATCAATATGTAGTCGATTTGGTTTCTTGTTCTGTCTCCTGGGCTACTCCATGTCCATCTTCTTCTTGGGTGGTTCTGGAACCATGTATTTGATATGAAGAGGTTATGTTCTTTGCACCATTCTACTAATCTTTCACCACGGCTATTTATCTCTCCCAGGCCAAAAGGACCAACGATGTTTTCTATTTTCTGTTTGCCAACCTTTGCATTAAAATCCCCCATTACATTCTTGATACCCTGCGATTTTAGTTGTTTCATGACATTATTTAAATCTTCGTAGAATTTATCCACTTCTTGGTCTTCATAGTCTGATGTTGGAGCATAAGCTTGGACAATACCTACGTCGAAGGGCTTTCCCTGTATCTTAATCGCTATGACTCTGTCTGACACTGGCCAGTAATTTTTCACCGATTTCGCTGTTTCGGGATCAAGAATGATGCTTTATAGATTATTCTAAGGCATTTGACAAAGTCAAACATCAAGATCTATTTAATATATTACAAGATCTGGACATAGATGGTAAAGACCTCAGAATAATAAGAAATCTATACTGGGAGCAAGAAGCTGCCATATGATATGAAGGGGAGTTAAGTGCATTCAAACCAATAAAGAGAGGAGTAAGACAGGGATGTGTTTTATCACCAGACCTCTTCAACATCTACAGTGAAATAATACTCCGGAATATCGAACACCTAGATGGTATTAAAGTGGGAGGAAAGAATATAAATAATCTGAGATATGCAGACGACACAGTACTAATAGCAGAATCAGAAAGTGCCCTGCAAACTATTCTAAATAAGGTGGTAGAAGAGAGCCGACTTAAAGGATTAACACTCAAACTCAGTAAGACCGAAGTAATGGTAATCTCTAAGAAAAGACAACCTCCAAGATGCTCTTTATCCAGTGAAGGTGAAAACATCAAGCAAATCAGTTCTTTTCAGTATCTAGGCTATACAATAACACAGGAAGGCAAATGCAACAAAGAAATAAAGAGAAGAATCGCAATAGCTAAAAACAGCTTCATGAGCTTAAGCAGTATCATGAAAAACAGGAATATCAGAAAATGTACCAAAATGCGCATACTGAAGGGGTATGTTTGGTCTGTTCTTCTATATGGATGTGAATGTTGGACTATTGATAATGAAACAAGGAAAAGAACTGTGGTTTCTAAGAAGGATGATGAGAATATCATGGACTGAAAAGAAATATAATGCAGAGGTGTTGAAAACAGCATGTACCTTAAGAGAACTCATTAACACCATTAGGAATAGACAGATGAAATTTCTAGGACACATCTATAGGAAAAATGGTATAGAAAGACTGGCTTTGTGTGGGAAAATATCTGGTAAGAGAGACAGAGGAAGACAAAGGCTAACATATGTAGAAAGCCTGAACGAATGGGCCACGAACAACAACATAAGTAATAATAACTCTCTGCAAAAAGCTAACAACACCTGGAGAGTCATGACCGCCGATGTCTGTTCCAGACCTGGCACGTAAAGAAGAAGAATATATATATTTATATATATATATATTTATATTTGTTTTTATTGTTTAGTATATATTATATATATATATATATATTTATATTTGCTGGTATTGTTTAGTATATATTATATATATATATATATATATATATATATATATTTATATTTGTTTGTATTGTTTAGTATATATTATATATATATTTATATTTGTTTGTATTGTTTAGTATATATTATATATATATATATTTATATTTGTTTATATTGTTTAGTATATATTATATATATATTTATATATTTATATTTGTTTGTATTGTTTAGTATATATATATTATATATATACAAGCTACATTACCCGGCGTTGCCCGGGTGAAAAAAAAAGGACTGTCTGGGGTGCAGATAACAAATTTATAAACCACACTTACTGAATACTTTTAGGAAAGTAAATAAATATTGTAATAGTAGGGTAAAAAAAATAGTCAAATATTTTTATTTAACAAAATCTATATTGCCTATAGATTTACAATGTCTTTTGTTTTTAAAAGTTTGAAAAATTAATTGTCGAAAAAAAAAAGTATAGTCTAACTGGAGAATCGAACCCTGGTCGCCCGCATAGCAGTCCACTACGTTTATCACTGAGCTATCGAAGACACATGTCCAATGTGAAAAATTATTAGACGGTATATTGGGCTAGGCCTAGATAGGTCAGTGACACACGTGTTTTCAAATTGACCAATGGGGATCCTCGCGGGGCTTAACACTGTCTTTTTATATATATAGATAGGCCTATATATATTTATTTGTATTGTTTAGTATATATTATATATATATTTATATTTGTTTGTATTTTTTAGTATATATTATATATATATATATATATATATATATTTATATTTGTTTGTATTGTTTAGTATATATTATATATATATATTTATATTTGTTTGTATTGTTTAGTATATATTATATATATATATATATATATATATATTTATATTTATTTGTATTGTTTAGTATATATTACATATATATATATATATATTTATATTTGTTTGTATTGTTTAGTATATATATTTATATTTATTTGTATTGTTTAGGTATGTTCTATGCGTTTGCTTCCTTTTTGTCCACATGAAAATGTGTCTTCGATGGCGCATTGTTTCCATTTGGTAACATAGAAGCAAATGCATTACTGTGCACATTTGAATAGCAACTAACAACACTACTTTCGTTGATATCCGATGTGTGCTGTACATATAGAAGAAAACATTTTTTTACAATTGTAAAACAAATGTGTAGCCTACCATTTAGGTAAAAACAAACGTTTAAAACACATCTCTCTCTCTCTCTCTCTCTCTCTCTCTCTCTGTGTCTTTAGCTACTATTTGTGTAGACGAGCCATTGTTTACAGTAAATGGCCTAGGGTGTCAGGGCGCAATGCTACAATCAGAGAAACTCTGCTACAACACGTCAGTACAAAAGGCTTGTTGTGAGTCTTGTATGAAAAGGGCAACCCAAATTACTGGTAAGAAGAATTATTCAGCTACACTGGTGTATTAATATTTTATAGACGCTCCTTCTAAAAAGAAGATTATGGCGTCCTACGCTCATCCATGGTTAGTGTTTTAAAATTATGTTAAGTTACTGGTTTTCGTCGTTTGTTCAGGAAACCCTTTCCATGCCCGAATGCCACTCGGGAAGAATGAGTACTTATATGCATTTGTTCTCACATAAGGGATAAGGAAAGTGTTTTAGTTCTTATGTTTATCTGAGCATAGTAACATATTAGTATAGGCTAATATTATTTATTGTATTGTATTTATAAATTAGAAATTACTATACATTTTTAATGTGTTGTGCTTCTAAGATAGAATTTGATTCCTTATGTATTATTAATACTTTTCATAAAGTCCAATTATAGAACTTTTTATCAAAATTTAATCAATAATTTATTTTATTACTCTAGGCCTATCATTTTAAAGTTAGTTGTTCAAATTTTGAAATTACAAAACAAATGCTTTATATTTAAAGTAATTTAGATAAATACCTTTTGTAGGGAACAATATTGTGCTATTAAGGGTTGGAACTATTTGAAATCTTATTCTTTTACTATCTGATGTTGCTTTTTTTTGGCAATTTTGCCGCAGACTTTATTAGAATTTGTAATTTTAATTGTTTTGTTACTTAAAAATTATTATTTTGCGCTTTTCATAAACAATAGAATTTTTTTTATAATTTCAAATCATTACGAAATCAATGTTGATGTTGTTGTTTTTTTTTTTTAAACTACCTTTCCAGGTTGTGAATACGGTAACCGCAATGCAGGTCTGTGTGCTTCCGTTTTCTCTTGTGCAGTACACGCAGACGACTGTTGCCTTTCCTGTAGATCAAGTGGATCTGAAGGAGTCTGGCCTGAAAGAATGTCTGTCGTTGTGTTAAACTTTGGCTTATTCATTCTCGTTCATCTCTTTATAAAAATATGTGTTAACAATTTGTAAGACACAGGTAGTTGTAACAGTATCTAACTTACAGACACAGGTAGTTGTAACAGTATCTAACTTACAGACACAGGTATTTGTAACAGTATCTAACTTACAGACACAGGTAGTTGTAACAGTATCTAACTTACAGACACAGGTAGTTGTAACAGTATCTAACTTACAGACACAGGTAGTTGTAACAGTATCTAACTTACAGACACCGGTAGTTGTAACAGTATCTAACTTACAGACACCGGTAGTTGTAACAGTATCTAACTTACAGACGATGATTTTTTAGAATTGATATTGAATGTTTTTAGCCAATGACGATTGTAGTAAAAAAAAAAGTAACTTTGGAAGATGTAACATTCCATTAAATAATGTCGTAACAACATTTCTTTAAATTTGTCAGGTCAAAAGGATATTTCATTTAAATTAAACTTTGTCCTATGGTCCTATGGTCCTTACCATAATAGGGACTTGTAATTTTGTATGTACACTCTATGCATTTTTATAACGTACGACTAAACATTAAACTTTTTTTTAACCTACGATGGTTGCAATTTTTCACTTGTTGCCTTTAGATGACATTTTAAAATCATATAGATGTAGGGCCTATATTCATATACTATAATAAGATGGACCGCTTGTTCTATTAAAAGAACTGAATAGTTAGTTTGCGCATGTGCGGCCTACGTTTTGTATTCAAGTATTCCTGTACATCTATATGATTTAAAAAATCTTTGCCCAAAAAAAAAAAAAGGGGGAAGGGGGGGAAGGGTTGGTCGCCAGTAGGGCTAGAACCTGGGGCCGTTTTGCTGTCAGTCTGTTGAACTAACCACAGGACCAGACGGCGTTTGTACAACTATTCTAGACTTAATGTTTCATTGACCGATTGGGACCATAATTATCTCATTTTCTGTAACAACATTCCGTGTCCCATTTAATGTTATAATGTCCATTAAACTTCTTTCTCTTGTTCTGTAAGTGTGTTGAACGCATGTCTGTCACTGTGGAATCAGTAGTTCAGTAGAGTTGTGTATGTGGTAAGTGTATACTGTACCTTGTATTGCAATCAGTAGTGTTGTGTATGTGGTAAGTGTATACTGTACCTTGTATTGCAATCAGTAGTGTTGTGTATGTGGTAAGTGTATACTGTACCTTGTATTGCAATCAGTAGTGTTGTGTATGTGGTAAGTGTATACTGTACCTTGTATTGCAATCAGTAGTGTTGTGTATGTGGTAAGTGTATACTGTACCTTGTATTGCAATCAGTAGTGTTGTGCATGTGGTAAGAGTATACTGTACCTTGTATTGCAATCAGTAGTGTTGTGTATGTGGTAAGTGTATACTGTACCTTGTATCAGTAGTGTTGTGTATGTGGTAAGTGTATAGTGTACCTTGTATTGCAATCAGTAGTGTTGTGTATGTGGTAAGTGTATACTGTACCTTGTATTGCAATCAGTAGTGTTGTGTATGTGGTAAGTGTATACTGTACCTTGTATTGCAATCAGTAGTGTTGTGTATGTGGTAAGTGTATACTGTACCTTGTATTGCAATCAGTAGTGTTGTGCATGTGGTAAGTGTATACTGTACCTTGTATTGCAATCAGTAGTGTTGTGTATGTGGTAAGTGTATACTGTACCTTGTATTGTTGATGCTGTTTTTAATTAGGCCTATATTAACGTCGCTATTTTTCTTTTCCATGTCCACGACTCAACTAGTAAGTAGAGTCTAACAGATCTAGATATATCTAAAAGAAGACTTTAGACTGAATATCAAAAAGCAGCTTTTTATGGGAAAACATATAATTGTAATGGTAATTTGATGATAAGGCCTAGGCCAATGTTAAAATGGTGTTGTTGTTTTTTTTGTCAATGTTTTATAGTAATGGTGTTTAGATCTATGTCATTGCAATTGTGTTTTGTTAATACAACAGCGTTTTTTTAATGATGTGATCATGATAGTAGTAGGCATGACGGATTATGACTTTGTCAATAAATAATTGTAATAACCAAAATTGTCAATATTTTATATACAATACTGTTGTTGTTATCTTGTCACTATGACATTGTCATAATATTTTATCAATGCGCTATTTTGGTAAAGTTTTTATTAAAATTTTGCATCAAAGCGGGCGGCACACACACACACACAAAGTGATAGGGTCAAAATGAGACCAGTGTTAATTTTTATGGGGCGATCTGGATATACTACAATTACTTGGAAAATACGATTTGAAGATGGGTCTAGTGAAATAGAACAATTAATAGAGACCTAATAACTAAGAGTATTTTTAATAATAATAATAATAATGGTGCTTGTTGTATAGCGCCTAGCCCGTTGATGACAGTTGTATGCGTTCTATTCCGACAATTTCATGCCCATAAAAATAATAATTTTAACTTACAGTCCCGAGCGCGTATATAGCGGAACTGAAGGCAGCATAGATAGAAGTAGGTCGGTACGAGAAGGGGTTAATCTTCAAATTCGCCAAATTCAAATGACAATGATGGTTTCTAGACTCTACTTGCTATCACCTTGAGCATGCTCAGTGTGTTGTCTGTTGCTTTAATGTGTGGGGACCCCTTTTGTGTGTGTGTGTGTGGGGGGGGGGGCTGATATACGCCACTGCCTCTTCCCGCACAAGCACATTCAGTGCAAAATGTGGTTTTCCGAGATATCTCTTACCACCCCACCCCCTTTCTGCCTCAATCACTAGTGCCCAAACAGTTTTCAGAAAACGTGTTTTCCATTCAATCCTTCTTTCATTTCAACCTCCCCTGCCCCTTGCCTTGATCAGATTTCACTAACTCATCGAGTCGGCTTATTAATGGAATTCCGATCTTCCCCTTCACACTACTCCTTCCGTTCTGTGAACCGTGACTGGTTTTTCGCTAAATGGTCAATAGGAAATACCGACACAAAGACCCAAAAAGAAGTCCATTGGAGTGCGCTCATTTGAATCTTTACTCATTTGAATCTCTGGCCCCTTTTATATGAAATAGCTTGCCTCTAACACTGAGAAAATCTGAGACAAAAAGATTATTTTAAGCAACATCAGCAGTCCAGGAGCAGCTCTATGCGAAGCGAACAAAACAGAGGGCAGCTGAGTCCAGGAGGCAAGCCAAGAAAGTATGCCTTGTAGAGACGGGAGTGAAACAGGGATGCTCCCTATCACTCCCTTTTTGCTCTTGCAATAGACTGATACTCAACAGACCGCACAGGGCAAGCGACAAGGCATCCAATGGTCTCTCTCCTCAATACTATGAACAATATGAACAACAACAACAATATTTTTTGAACAATATTTTATTTGCCACATAGTACATAGGTACAATAAAGGCATAGAAGCCATTGACTACGCAGACGACATAACCCTTCTATCCAGCAGACATCAAGATATTCAAACAAAGACAATCAGTCTGAATGAGATAGCAAGCACCATAGGACTCAGGGTAAACAGACAGAAAACAAAGATAATGAGAAACAATAAGACTATCACACCCCTGTCAAAATAGATGAGGAAGAATTAGAGGATGTTAAGGAATTTACCTACTGTAACGGCTTGATCTAGGGGTATGGTTAGTAGATTACTTCTTAGGTATTCTCAAGTCAAACAACTTGGAGAAGGACGGCGGAAAGGTACTTAAAGGCTTCAGGTCTGAACTTTGAGACAGCACCTCGAGCTGCAAGAGATCGAGACAAATGGAGATCCTTGGCTTCTGCCTCAAGCGCCAGTCGGCACTGAGAGTACTGAGAGAAGGCCCGGCCTAAGGGTCTACCTCTCCCAACTTTGAAGTGGGTATTTCTATACCTTTCAAATGTATATTTTTCGAAACGAGCTTACAAAGAGGAATTAATACTGAATAAAAAATTCCCGTTACACCGAAGTAAATTCTCTGGGCCCTAAGGCCCTTGGGCCTAAGGGTCTTCTATATCTCTAAACTTCTTAGTCGGTATATATATACCTTAGCAAGACCAAAAGGTACATATAAATTTTCGAAACGAGCTTATAAGTAGTATATTATAAGAGTCTGCCTTAAAGAGGACTTAATAATGCAATACAAATTCAGGTCTCTTCGAAGAAGTGTTTCGAGACGAGCCTGTCCTTTTACGGGACTTAATATTGCAATACCAATTCCCTGTCACTACAAAGTAAATTCTCTGGCCCCCCAAAAAAGGGCCTTTATCTCTGAACTTTGTAGAGTTTATTTCTATACCTTACAAAGGTATACGTTTCGAAACTAGCCCTGCCTAGGCCTATTGCAGGGCTTAGAACGCAATAAAAATTCCTCTTCACTACGAGTCAATTAGGCCCATTTCGGGTCTTTTTCTTTAAACTACGTAGTGGGTAACTTAGTAAAAAGAAACTCCAAATATATACATTTACACGACCCTCCGAGAAGGCTGGCAAACTATTAATCGCCTTTTTTGTTACTTATTGACTCGTCTTAAATCTTATGCATGCATAAATTTGGGATGACACATCACTTCCGATCCTATTCGCTAAATTGGATTTTAAAAAATGGCTGCCTTCTGCTATAAATTCTGTCATACTAACTTTTAATATCTTAACAATACTTATAGCCTTTGTTTATTTGTATTCGGCCTGAACTTGCTGTTAAAAGTGCAATGAATTTCTCAACATCCGTGAATGTTAAGTCAGCAACAAGGCGTAATTCTCTGCTTTCAATCGTAATTGTTGCCATTGTAAGCGAAACAAAAAAAAGAATGAAACGGGAAGTTCAACAATGCACTTGAAACATGCCGAAAAGATAATTATATGATGTTTAAGGGAACATAGCGGAAAGTCATTTACCTCCAAATTGCATATTTATCTCGTCAGCTGGGTGAATTAAATTGTGTGTGGTGGTTGGGGAGTGGTGAATGTAAATGTTAGGTGAACAATTAATTATGGTTGGGAGGGGGTATAAATTGTTTGAAATGGGTAGGGCAGATGGAGGAAATGGTCCAAGATTTAAATATAGATGCTATTTCGAAACATTAGGAGCAGCATAAATACATACATTATATATATATATATATATATATGTATATATATAGGCCTATGTGTAGATGTAAAGGCTAACTGTAGTCTTAATACATCTAAAATGTCAATGGAGTATTTTAATGGGAAAAGGGGGAGGGACGATTTAAAACAAAATTGACATACGGTGGTATAAAATATATAGGATATAAGCTAATAAGTAATAGGCCTATTAACTTTTGATAATAGGCCTAGGTCAAGTCGTTAATTTAAAAAGGGAGTGTCTATTGGTAGTTAACTACAAACAGCCGTCTATGAGCTATTTGTAGTTAACTACCAATAGACGCAGCCTTTAAAAATGTCGCCTTATATTAAGAATATCAAATATCAAGAGTCGTTTATGAGATGGAGAGAAATAGTAAAATTTTGATAGAGCGTTTACAGTGGGCGGAGCTTAATTTTTGTGTGTAAATTTAGTGACGTATTTGTGTAAATATAGAACCCACTTGAGGTACAAAAGTAACGTGGTGAAGATGTTCTTCATCATGTTAAATTCACATCTGAATATTGGCTATCCTACTCACAAATTAGGAGGTAAATAGTCGTATATAATCTTCCTAGTCCAAGAGAAAGCCTGACATGGTATTTTTTCAACGATTTTCAACATTTTACGCCCATTTGATTATCTTCCTATCCGACCGGTAAGTGTTGCAATTGAATTGATTTTATTGATATTATAATTAGGCCTAATAATTAATACAGCGGCCATCTTTGTTTGTACACCACTACTACGCAAAGTAAACACAAATCACGTGCTTTTTGTCACGTGATTGCAAACGCCCTATTGAGCCTCGGGGATTTAGTAAAGTCACTGATCACTGATAAATAGATCTTTATAATATCAGTAATCTACACTGTAGGCTTACACCAGGGACGGGCAGTGTTTTTCTACTCTAAAGGCATTTGACACAACTTGGCGGACCAAACATACTGAAAATATATTTACTTTATTAATACAATAATAGGCCCACAATGAAATTAAAAATTGCCGTTAGAAGCTATTTATGGGGGTAGGCTTATGTTGCTAAAACTTTTTTTAGCCACAGCGAGTTTTTTTCTAGTTTGTTTTTAAATCCATGATATGGGTGGAAATCAAGGGATTTACCCGCTCCACTGCTGACAACATCTTATACTTTTGATTTCCGGGTCCGGTTGGTGATGTTTACAATTCACAAGCAGCCTACTTTTAACTTTTAAATCTTTGGACCTAACTATCCAGCACAAGTCACAAGGTAATAAAGTATTTAATTTAAACGTAATTAGTATAAAACAAGACCAATAAATATATAGATTCTAGGTATGTAAAGTAAGTATAACTATAACTGCGTAGGACGCAATAATCTTCTTTAGATATAGGTATAATATAGGGTCTAGATTCTAATTCTAGAAGGAGCGTCTCTAATACTGTAACTGTAATGTAGGATTGTAGGACCTATAACTATAAGATTTAATAAGAATAAGATTATTAATATTAGATATAGTCTACTGTGACTCTACATATAGGCCCCAACTCAGATTTTATCTTATCTTATACCTAGACTATATTTTATTTATTAATATTTGGAATTCTTAGTCCAGGCCGCTAGTCTGACACTAGTCACGGCTAGTCTGACTAAGTCCTAAGTGAAAGTGTCATACATAAGTCTAAGTCACTTCTAAGTCAGTGACTAAGTCCTAAGTGTCATACATAAGTCTAAGTCACTTCTAAGTCAGTGACTAAGTCACTAAGTGACACTAAGTCTTCGTCCTAGTCACTAGTGACACTAGTACTAGTAGTAGTACCGTCCTAGGACCCTAGGTCAGGTCTAGTCTAGGTAGTATGCCTAAAACCAGGTAAACTTCTTATGCCAGACTTCTGGTAAACTTAAACAGTAAAAAAAAAACAGTCTAGGTCTAGGTTAGTCAATAGGATTAGCCTAATAGAATCATTAGGCCTATTTTAATCATAACTGTCATAACTGATATTATGGCTAGGCTACATACTACAAGTACAGGTAAACTTCTTATGCCAGACTTCTGGTAAACTTAAACAGTAAAAAAAAACAGTCTAGGTTAGTCAATAGGATTAGCCTAATCATTAGGCCTATTTTAATCATAACTGTCATAACTGATATTATGGCTAGGCTACATACTACAAGTACAAGGTATTTAACCTATAACTTCCTATAGCCTATAAACTAGGCCTATAACTTATAATTATTAGGCATAATACACTAGTGATTGACTAATAGTAATAGACTTAATTTAGCCAATTTAGAATTTAGTTTATATAATTTAGGAAATACAATTTTAAAGAACTTAGACCTTAGACTACAAAGAATTAAAAACTTTATCATACTTTACGATTCAGAACTTTTTAATAAGTTATTCATAACAATAATAACATTTCATTATTTATAATAATTATTTATTTATAATATTATCATATAATATATTATTGATAATAATATAATTATCTTATTTATATTGTAAATTAATTACGTTATTAACAATAATTAACATATGCCTAATAAACAAATTTAGGCTTCTTAGATGTCCTAGAGTCAGACCTAGACTTTTGACTTGGTTACACTTAGTAATCTCATCTTTTATTAGTTCTTGAAACTTAGACGATATGATTATAACTATATGTTACAGGTGCTAGTATATATGGTATATCTTACGATACTCATAATTTATTAATATAAGTAAGCTTAGCTTTTTTTTTATCCAAGCTATTGCTTTGAATTTCATTCTGTCTGATTTTGATGATTTCTGTTCATTGCCACTTCCATAAACAATAAAGAGCTACGAACAGTGCTTTTTTTGTGACGGTACGCACAGGTACGGCGTACCGGCACCTTTTTCAATGTGGGGAAGAAATGATTACTTTTCTTGTATTTTAAAGTTTATTATTAATTTATTCTATTATAATTTGTAAAAATTGAATTATTTTAAAATTGCGCGCAATAAGAATTAAAATATAAAATGCGAAACTGCTTTAAAAGTTAGGCAATCCATCACTGAGTAACGGCACCTATTTTTTTACAAAAAAAGCACTGGCTACGACTATTCAATTATTTTAATATTGGTAGTTAACGTCCCGTTCTATACAACTATTGGTTGTTTAGTACAAAAAAAGTTTGTGGATGGTTATTGGTATTTTACCACAAATAACCTCTAGGTGGTTTTTGGTAGTTTACTATTTAAAAAATACTAATAGGTAATAGATTGATGTAATTCAGCATTAGATTCATAGGTTTTAAGTTACAGTTGACTTGTAGTCTTTTAGCAGCTCTCACAATAAGAATTACTAAGTAAAATAGCAAATAAACTCACAAAAAGCAAAACACAGCCAAGTGGAAAAATCATGACCAACTCACATAATATGTAAACAAAAAAGTATTGATTTTACTTTGTACTTACTAAAAAAACAAAACACACCATTGAATGTAATTTATACCATAATAATTCCTTTTTATCATAGTAAGTTATAAGATTTACTTGCATAATGCAAGAAAGGCTAATTTTGCTAATGCTCGTAAAGGTAATTTTTACCAAGCTTATCTTGGTTTTTAAGGAAACGGCATTAAAAACAAATTATGCTGCCCTTCTGTCTTTATTTTATGAGGCAGTAATAGAGTAATGTATTTTCATTGATTTGTAACTTTATTTTAAAGAGTCTGAAATCTTTATTAAACACTTACTATTTTTAGAGTTTCTGAATTCACTAATATTATATTAAACAAAGCGTGATTCTATTATTCTATGACAGTTCTCCCGCGTAGGCTCCATTGGCTTCCAGAGAGAGCCAGAATTTGATACAAAGTGGCGATACTTTGCCATCAGTGTCTACATAATAATGAGATACCATCCTATCTCTAGGATCTAATCAAACCCTATGTTCCGCAAAGGACACTTTGTTCTGATGACTCCCTGCTTCTGGAGGTGCCCCGTTTTACTCTGACATCAATATCTGGCCCAAAAGTATACAATCTACTTCTCATCCAGCTTAGGCAGACAAGTTCTATCGTCATCAATTTGAAAAAGATCTTGAAAGCACATGATCTTAATATATTTATCTTCGTTGGACATTTTTTAGCCCTCTACTGTTTGACTTTTTATTTAAAGTCAGTTAATGCTACATTTATTTGCTTTGTCCTATGTTTGTAAAGTTTTAAGATTATTAATTAGCTTTATATCCTTTTTAGCCTAGAGAATTATATCCCGGTTCTTACTTGTTTGTTGCTCATTGTTCAATGCGCTCTGAGCTTACACATTTTTTTTTTGTCAGTGGTATACAAAAAGAATTGTTATTATTATTTTAAAATCTCTTTTATATTGCTGAATCCACAACTATTATAGTAAAGTTTATTATTGATATAAATTTTGATTTCATTTGATCTCATCTGCTTGCCTTACTATTTTAGGAAGACTTATGTTGTTCATACATCATACAGAATGTTCCATCTCCTTTAAAGTGCGTTAAAAATAACTGTGATTTCATTTATAGGTTGTTTTATAGTCTAAATACAGTTTTCAAATGCTTTGTAAGATCTTACAGTTTCAAGGCACCTAATATTTGTTTTATGAGTTCTATTTACACAAAGATTCTGTATGATCAGTAGATAGTGACATGTGCATGTGGGGATTGGAAAAGGATACTGTTGTAAAGAAAATTGCCTTTTCCATTCAAACCTTTGCATCAATGAGCTTGTTGTCCTTGACGTACAATTTAAAAGGCCAGGGGCACAGTGGATGAGCGGCACTGCGTTCGACTGGCGCACCATAGGTCCTGGGTTTGAATCCTGATGAAGGATTTTTTTCTTGAGGCTTGAGGGTGTCCCTGGGTCTACTCAGCTCTGACATTAGTTGGGGTAAAGTAAAGGTGGCTGAGGATTGTGCTGGCCACACAATCCCCTGGTGTGACGTGGCCACTGAAACTGGTGAACGACCCTAAATTCTAACTCTGCTATTAACAATTTCGTCAGCCATGAAATGTCCATGTAGAACTTTAAGTTGTTTTTTTAAGAATTAAACTTCCATTATAGTCAAGTAAACAACCCATCAGACCAAACTGATCATAGGGCCGGTGAAGCAGCGTTCGCCAGTTTCTGTGAACACGGCATACTAAGGGATGTGGGGCCAGCACAATGCCCAGCTGCATTTTACTTTATCCCAATCAACTAATATCAGGTACCCAAGGACAAAATACTAGCCTTCGCCAGGTTTTGAACCCAGGACCTTCTGTACTCCACCGCTACCGCTCGACCAGCGTGCCACATAAAAATTAATAAATATTATAAATTTGTGTAGACTATAAATATTTATATTTGTTTGTATTGTTTAGTATATATTATATATATATATATATATATTTATATTTGTTTGTATTGTTTAGTATATATTATATATATATATATATATATATTTATATTTGTTTGTATTGTTTAGTATATATTATATATATATATATATATATATATATATATATATATATATATTTATATTTGTTTGTATTGTTTAGTATATATTATATATATATATATTTATATTTGTTTGTATTGTTTAGTATATATTATATATATATATATTTATATTTGTTTGTATTGTTTAGTATATATTATATATATATATTTATATTTGTTTGTATTGTTTAGTATATACCGGTATATTATATATATATATATATTTTTATATTTGTTTATATTGTTTAGTATATATATTATATATATATATATATTTATATTTGTTTTTATTGTTTAGTATATATTATATATATATATATTTATATTTGTTTGTATTGTTTAGTATATATTATATATATATATTTATATTTGTTTGTATTGTTTAGTATATACCGGTATATTATATATATATATATATATATATTTATATTTGTTTATATTGTTTAGTATATATATTATATATATATATATATTTATATTTGTTTTTATTGTTTAGTATATATTATATGTATATATATATATTTTTATATTTGTTTGTATTGTTTAGTATATATTATATATATATCTATATTGTAAACTTCTCTTTCAAATTATCATCTCTTTTTAGAAGGCTAGTTTCAAGTTTGGGTTTAATTTTTGATTTCTTGAGTTGTTTTAGTTTTAGTTTTAAATTACATATGACTGGGATATGATCACTGTCACAGTCTGCTCCTGGCATTGATTTTGATGATCTTACAGCATTTCTGAAACGGTGTTGAATCAATATGTAGTCGATTTGGTTTCTTGTTCTGTCTCCTGGGCTACTCCATGTCCATCTTCTTCTTGGGTGGTTCTGGAACCATGTATTTGATATGAAGAGGTTATGTTCTTTGCACCATTCTACTAATCTTTCACCACGGCTATTTATCTCTCCCAGGCCAAAAGGACCAACGATGTTTTCTATTTTCTCTTTGCCAACCTTTGCATTAAAATCCCCCATTACAATCTTGATACCCTGCGATTTTAGTTGTTTCATGACATTATTTAAATCTTCGTAGAATTTATCCACTTCTTGGTCTTCATAGTCTGATGTTGGAGCATAAGCTTGGACAATACCTACGTCGAAGGGCTTTCCCTGTATCTTAATCGCTATGACTCTGTCTGACACTGGCCAGTAATTTTTCACCGATTTCGCTGTTTCGGGATCAAGAATGATGCTTTATAGATTTTTCTAAGGCATTTGACAAAGTCAAACATCAAGATCTATTTAATATATTACAAGATCTGGACATAGATGGTAAAGACCTCAGAATAATAAGAAATCTATACTGGGAGCAAGAAGCTGCCATAAGATATGAAGGGGAGTTAAGTGCATTCAAACCAATAAAGAGAGGAGTAAGACAGGGATGTGTTTTATCACCAGACCTCTTCAACATCTACAGTGAAATAATACTCCGGAATATCGAACACCTAGATGGTATTAAAGTTGGAGGAAAGAATATAAATAATCTGAGATATGCAGACGACACAGTACTAATAGCAGAATCAGAAAGTGCCCTGCAAACTATTCTAAATAAGGTGGTAGAAGAGAGCCGACTTAAAGGATTAACACTCAATTTCAGTAAGACCGAAGTAATGGTAATCTCTAAGAAAACACAACCTCCAAGATGCTCTTTATCCAGTGAAGGTGAAAACATCAAGCAAATCAGTTCTTTTCAGTATCTAGGCTATACAATAACACAGGAAGGCAAATGCAACAAAGAAATAAAGAGAAGAATCGCAATAGCTAAAAACAGCTTCATGAGCTTAAGCAGTATCATGAAAAACAGGAATATCAGAAAATGTACCAAAATGCGCATACTGAAGGGGTATGTTTGGTCTGTTCTTCTATATGGATGTGAATGTTGGACTATTGATAATGAAACAAGGAAAAGAACTGTGGTTTCTAAGAAGGATGATGAGAATATCATGGACTGAAAAGAAATATAATGCAGAGGTGTTGAAAACAGCATGTACCTTAAGAGAACTCATTAACACCATTAGGAATAGACAGATGAAATTTCTAGGACACATCTATAGGAAAAATGGTATAGAAAGACTGGCTTTGTGTGGGAAAATATCTGGTAAGAGAGACAGAGGAAGACAAAGGCTAACATATGTAGAAAGCCTGAACGAATGGGCCACGAACAACAACATAAGTAATAATAACTCTCTGCAAAAAGCTAACAACACCTGAAGAGTCATGACCGCCGATGTCTGTTCCAGACCTGGCACGTAAAGAAGAAGAATATATATATTTATATATATATATATTTATATTTGTTTTTATTGTTTAGTATATATTATATATATATATATATTTATATTTGTTTGTATTGTTTAGTATATATATTATATATATATATATATATATATATATATATATATATATATATTTATATATATTTATATTTGTTTGTATTGTTTAGTATATATTATATATATATTTATATTTGTTTGTATTGTTTAGTATATATTATATATATATATTTATATTTGTTTATATTGTTTAGTATATATTATATATATATTTATATATTTATATTTGTTTGTATTGTTTAGTATATATATATTATATATATATAGGCCTATATATATTTATTTGTATTGTTTAGTATATATTATATATATATATTTATATTTGTTTGTATTTTTTAGTATATATTATATATATATATATATATTTATATTTGTTTGTATTGTTTAGTATATATTATATATATATATTTATATTTGTTTGTATTGTTTAGTATATATTATATATATATATATATATATATATATTTATATTTATTTGTATTGTTTAGTATATATTACATATATATATATATATATATTTATATTTGTTTGTATTGTTTAGTATATATATTTATATTTATTTGTATTGTTTAGGTATGTTCTATGCGTTTGCTTCCTTTTTGTCCACATGAAAATGTGTCTTCGATGGCGCATTGTTTCCATTTGGTAACATAGAAGCAAATGCATTACTGTGCACATTTGAATAGCAACTAACAACACTACTTTCGTTGATATCCGATGTGTGCTGTACATATAGAAGAAAACATTTTTTTACAATTGTAAAACAAATGTGTAGCCTACCATTTAGGTAAAAACAAACGTTTAAAACACATCTCTCTCTCTCTTTTTCATCAACATTGTTCCTCTTTTTGGTCCTTAGGGGTAGGCATGTCTGCTTGTATGAAAAGGGCAACCCAAATTACTGGTAAGAAGAATTATTCAGCTACACTGGTGTATTAATATTTTATAGACGCTCCTTCTAAAAAGAAGATTATTGCGTCCTACGCTCATCCATGGTTAGTGTTTTAAAATTATGTTAAGTTACTGGTTTTCGTCGTTTGTTCAGGAAACCCTTTCCATGCCCGAATGCCACTCGGGAAGAATGAGTACTTATATGCATTTGTTCTCACATAAGGGATAAGGAAAGTGTTTTAGTTCTTATGTTTATCTGAGCATAGTAACATATTATTATAGGCTAATATTATTTATTGTATTGTATTTATAAATTAGAAATTACTATGCATTTTTAATGTGTTGTGCTTCTAAGATAGAATTTGATTCCTTATGTATTATTAATACTTTTCATAAAGTCCAATTATAGAACTTTTTATCAAAATTTAATCAATAATTTATTTTATTACTCTAGGCCTATCATTTTAAAGTTAGTTGTTCAAATTTTGAAATTACAAAACAAATGCTTTATATTTAAAGTAATTTAGATAAATACCTTTTGTAGGGAACAATATTGTGCTATTAAGGGTTGGAACTATTTGAAATCTTATTCTTTTACTATCTGATGTTGCTTTTTTTTGGCAATTTTGCCGCAGACTTTGTTAGAATTTGTAATTTTAATTGTTTTGTTACTTAAAAATTATTATTTTGCGCTTTTCATAAACAATAGAATTTTTTTTTTAATTTCAAATCATTACGAAATCAATGTTGATGTTGTTGTTGTTTTTTTTTAAACTACCTTTCCAGGTTGTGAATACGGTAACCGCAATGCAGGTCTGTGTGCTTCCGTTTTCTCTTGTGCAGTACACGCAGACGACTGTTGCCTTTCCTGTAGATCAAGTGGATCTGAAGGAGTCTGGCCTGAAAGAATGTCTGTCGTTGTGTTAAACTTTGGCTTATTCATTCTCGTTCAGCTCTTTTATAAAAATATGTGTTAACAATTTGTAAGACACAGGTAGTTGTAACAGTATCTAACTTACAGACACAGGTAGTTGTAACAGTATCTAACTTACAGACACAGGTATTTGTAACAGTATCTAACTTACAGACACAGGTAGTTGTAACAGTATCTAACTTACAGACACAGGTAGTTGTAACAGTATCTAACTTACAGACACAGGTAGTTGTAACAGTATTTAACTTACAGACACCGGTAGTTGTAACAGTATCTAACTTACAGACGATAATTTTTTAGAATTGATATTGAATGTTTTTAGCCAATGACGATTGTAGTAAAAAAAAAGTAACTTTGGAAGATGTAACATTCCATTAAATAATGTCGTAACAACATTTCTTTAAATTTGTCAGGTCAAAAGGATATTTCATTTAAATTAAACTTTGTCCTATGGTCCTATGGTCCTTACCATAATAGGGACTTGTAATTTTGTATGTACACTCTATGCATTTTTATAACGTACGACTAAACATTAAACTTTTTTTTAACCTACGATGGTTGCAATTTTTCACTTGTTGCCTTTAGATGACATTTTAAAATCATATAGATGTAGGGCCTATATTCATATACTATAATAAGATGGACCGCTTGTTCTATTAAAAGAACTGAATAGTTGGTTTGCGCATGTGCGGCCTACGTTTTGTATTCAAGTATTCCTGTACATCTATATGATTTAAAAAATCTTTGCAAAAAAAAAAAAAAAAAAAGAAGGGGGGAAGGGTTGGTCGCCAGTAGGGCTAGAACCTGGGGCCGTTTTGCTGTCAGTCTGTCGAACTAACCACAGAGCCAGACGGCGTTTGTACAACTATTCTAGACTTAATGTTTCATTGACCGATTGGGACCAAAATTATCTAATTTTCTGTAACAACATTCCGTGTCCCATTTAATGTTATAATGTCCATTAAACTTTTTTCTCTTGTTCTGTAAGTGTGTTGAACGCATGTCTGTCACTGTGGAATCAGTAGTTCAGTAGAGTTGTGTATGTGGTAAGTGTATACTGTACCTTGTATCAGTAGTGTTGTGTATGTGGTAAGTGTATACTGTACCTTGTATTGCAATCAGTAGTGTTGTGTATGTGGTAAGTGTATACTGTACCTTGTATCAGTAGTGTTGTGTATGTGGTAAGTGTATACTGTACCTTGTATTGCAATCAGTAGTGTTGTGTATGTGGTAAGTGTATACTGTACCTTGTATCAGTAGTGTTGTGTATGTGGCAAGTGTATACTGTACCTTGTATTGCAATCAGTAGTGTTGTGTATGTGGTAAGTGTATACTGTACCTTGTATTGCAATCAGTAGTGTTGTGCATGTGGTAAGTGTATACTGTACCTTGTATTGCAATCAATAGTGTTGTGTATGTGGTAAGTGTATACTGTATCTTGTATTGCAATCAGTAGTGTTGTGTATGTGGTAAGTGTATACTGTACCTTGTATTGCAATCAGTAGTGTTGTGCATGTGGTAAGTGTATACTGTACCTTGTATTGCAATCAGTAGTGTTGTGCATGTGGTAAGTGTATACTGTACCTTGTATTGTTGATGCTGTTTTCAATTAGGCCTATATTAACGTCGCTATTTTTCTCTTCCATGTCCACGACTCAACTAGTAAGTAGAGTCTAACAGATCTAGATATATCTAAAAGAAGACTTTAGACTGAATATCAAAAAGCAGCTTTTTATGGGAAAACATATAATTGTAATGGTAATTTGATGATAAGGCCTAGGCCAATGTTAAAATGGTGTTGTTGTTTTTGTCAATGTTTTATAGTAATGGTGTTTATATCTATGTCATTGCAATTGTGTTTTGTTAATACAACAGCGTTTTTTTAATGATATGATCATGATAGTAGTAGGCATGACGGATTATGACTTTGTCAATAAATAATTGTAATAACCAAAATTGTCAATATTTTATATACAATACTGTTGTTGTTATCTTGTCACTATGACATTGTCATAATATTTTATCAATGCGCTATTTTGGTAAAGTTTTTATTAAAATTTTGCATCAAAGCGGGCGGCACACACACACACACAAAGTGATAGGGTCAAAATGAGACCAGTGTTAATTTTTATGGGGCGATCTGGATATACTACAATTACTTGGAAAATACGATTTGAAGATGGGTCTAGTGAAATAGAACAATTAATAGAGACCTAATAACTAAGAGTATTTTTAATAATAATAATAATAATGGTGCTTGTTCTATAGCGCCTAGCCCGTTGATGACAGTTGTATGCGTTCTATTCCGACAATTTCATGCCCATAAAAATAATAATTTTAACTTACAGTCCCGAGCGCGTATATAGCGGAACTGAAGGCAGCATAGATAGAAGTAGGTCGGTACGAGAAGGGGTTAATCTTCAAATTCGCCAAATTCGAATGACAATGATTGTTTCTAGACTCTACTTGCTATCACCTTGAGCATGCTCAGTGTGTTGTCTGTTGCTTTAATGTGTGTGGACCCCTTTTGTGTGTGTGTGGGGGGGGGGGGGGCTGATATACGCCACTGCCTCTTCCCGCACAAGCACATTCAGTGCAAAATGTGGTTTTCCGAGATATCTCTTTACCACCCACCCCCCTTTCCGCCTCAACCACTAGTGCCCAAACAGTTTTCAGAAAACGTGTTTTCCATTCAATCCTTCTTTCATTTCAACCTCCCCTGCCCCTTGCCTTGATCAGAGTTCACTGACTCATCGAGTCGGCTTATTAATGGAATTCCGATCTTCCCCTTCGCACTACTCCTTCCGTTCAGTGAACCGTGAGTGGTTTTTCGCTAAATGGTCAATAGGAAATACCGACACAAACACCCAAAAAGAAGTCCATTGGAGTGAATCTCTGGCCCCTTTTATATGAAATAGCTTGCCTCTGACACTGAGAAAATCTGAGACAAAAAGATTATTTTAAGCAACATCAGCAGTCCAGGAGCAGCTCTATGCGAAGCGAACAAAACAGAGGGCAGCTGAGTCCAGGAGGCAAGCCAAGAAAGTATGCCTTGTTGTAAAGACGGGAGTGAAACAGGGATGCTGAATCTCTGGCCCCTTTTATATGAAATAGCTTGCCTCTGACACTGAGAAAATCTGAGACAAAAAGATTATTTTAAGCAACATCAGCAGTCCAGGAGCAGCTCTATGCGAAGCGAACAAAACAGAGGGCAGCTGAGTCCAGGAGGCAAGCCAAGAAAGTATGCCTTGTTGTAAAGACGGGAGTGAAACAGGAGCATCCCTGTTTCACTCCCGTCTTTACAACAAGGCATACTTTCACTCCCTTTTTGCTCTTGCAATAGACTGATACTCAACAGACCGCACAGGGCAAGCGACTAGGCATCCAATGGTCTCTCTCCTCAATACTAGAAGCCATTGACTACGCAGACGACATAGCCCTTCTATCCAGCATACATCAAGATATTCAAACAAAGACAAGCAGTCTGAATGAGATAGCAAGCACCATAGGACTCAGGTCTGAACTTTGAGACAGCACCTCGAGCTGCAACAGATCGAGACAAATGGAGATCCTTGGCTTCTGCCTCAAGCGCCAGTCGGCACTGAGAGTACTGAGAGAAGGCCCGGCCTAAGGGTCTACCTCTCCCAACTTTGAAGTGGGTATTTCTATACCTTTCAAATGTATATTTTTCGAAACGAGCTTACAAAGAGGAATTAATACTGAATAAAAAATTCCCGTTACACCGAAGTAAATTCTCTGGGCCCTAAGGCCCTTGGGCCTAAGGGTCTTCTATATCTCTAAACTTCTTAGTCGGTATATATATACCTTAGCAAGACCAAAAGGTACATATAAATTTTCGAAACGAGCTTATAAGTAGTTATAACTATTATAAGAGTCTGCCTTAAAGAGGACTTAATAATGCAATACAAATTCAGGTCTCTTCGAAGAAGTGTTTCGAGACGAGCCTGTCCTTTTACGGGACTTAATATTGCAATACCAATTCCCTGTCACTACAAAGTAAATTCTCTGGCCCCCCAAAAAAGGGCCTTTATCTCTGAACTTTGTAGAGTTTATTTCTATACCTTACAAAGGTATACGTTTCGAAACTAGCCCTGCCTAGGCCTATTGCAGGGCTTAGAACGCAATAAAAATTCCTCTTCACTACGAGTCAATTAGGCCCATTTCGGGTCTTTTTCTTTAAACTACGTAGTGGGTAACTTAGTAAAAAGAAACTCCAAATATATACATTTACACGACCCTCCGAGAAGGCTGGCAAACTATTAATCGCCTTTTTTGTTACTTATTGACTCGTCTTAAATCTTATGCATGCATAAATTTGGGATGACACATCACTTCCGATCCTATTCGCTAAATTGGATTTTAAAAAATGGCTGCCTTCTGCTATAAATTCTGTCATACTAACTTTTAATATCTTAACAATACTTATAGCCTTTGTTTATTTGTATTCGGCCTGAACTTGCTGTTAAAAGTGCAATGAATTTCTCAACATCCGTGAATGTTAAGTCAGCAACAAGGCGTAATTCTCTGCTTTCAATCGTAATTGTTGCCATTGTAAGCGAAACAAAAAAAAGAATGAAACGGGAAGTTCAACAATGCACTTGAAACATGCCGAAAAGATAATTATATGATGTTTAAGGGAACATAGCGGAAAGTCATTTACCTCCAAATTGCATATTTATCTCGTCAGCTGGGTGAATTAAATTGTGTGTGGTGGTTGGGGAGTGGTGAATGTAAATGTTAGGTGAACAATTAATTATGGTTGGGAGGGGGTATAAATTGTTTGAAATGGGTAGGGCAGATGGAGGAAATGGTCCAAGATTTAAATATAGATGCTATTTCGAAACATTAGGAGCAGCATAAATACATACATTATATATATATATATATATATGTATATATATAGGCCTATGTGTAGATGTAAAAGCTAACTGTAGTCTTAATACATCTAAAATGTCAATGGAGTATTTTAATGGGAAAAGGGGGAGGGACGATTTAAAACAAAATTGACATACGGTGGTATAAAATATATAGGATATAGGCTAATAAGTAATAGGCCTATTAACTTTTGATAATAGGCCTAGGTCAAGTCGTTAATTTAAAAAGGGAGTGTCTATTGGCAGTTAACTACAAACAGCCGTCTAGGAGCTATTTGTAGTTAACTACCAATAGACGCAGCCTTTAAAAATGTCGCCTTATATTAAGAATATCAAATATCAAGAGTCGTTTATGAGATGGAGAGAAATAGTAAAATTTTGATTGAGCCTCGGGGATTTAGTAAAGTCACTGATCACTGATAAATAGATCTTTATAATATCAGTAATCTACACTGTAGGCTTACACTAGGGACGGGCAGTGTTTTTCTACTCTAAAGGCATTTGACACAACTTGGCGGACCAAACATACTGAAAATATATTTACTTTATTAATACAATAATAGGCCCACAATGAAATTAAAAATTGCCGTTAGAAGCTATTTATGGGGGTAGGCTTATGTTGCTAAAACTTTTTTTTAGCCACAGCGAGTTTTTTTCTAGTTTGTTTTTAAATCCATGATATGGGTGGAAATCAAGGGATTTACCCGCTCCACTGCTGACAACATCTTATACTTTTGACTTCCGGGTCCGGTTGGTGTTGTTTACAATTCACAAGCAGCCTACTTTTAACTTTTAAATCTTTGGACCTAACAATCCAGCACAAGTCACAAGGTAATAAAGTATTTAATTTAAACGTAATTAGTATAAAACAAGACCAATAAATATATAGATTCTAGGTATGTAAAGTAAGTATAACTATAACTGCGTAGGACGCAATAATCTTCTTTATATTATATATAGGGTCTAGATTCTAGAAGGAGCGTCTCAAATACTGTAACTGTAATGTAGGATTGTAGGACCTATAACTATAAGATTTAATAAGAATAAGATTATTAATATTAGATATAGTCTACTGTGACTCTACATATAGGCCCCAACTCAGATTTTATCTTATCTTATACCTAGACTATATTTTATTTATTAATATTTGGAATTCTTAGTCATAAGTCATAAGTCTAAGTCACTTCTAAGTCAGTGACTAAGTCACTAAGTGACACTAAGTCTTCGTCCTAGTCACTAGTGACACTAGTACTAGTAGTAGTACCGTCCTAGGACCCTAGGTCAGGTCTAGTCTAGGTAGTATGCCTAAAACCAGGTAAACTTCTTATATGCCAGACTTCTGGTAAACTTAAACAGTAAAAAAAAACAGTCTAGGTCTAGGTTAGTCAATAGGATTAGCCTAATCATTAGGCCTATTTTAATCATAACTGTCATAACTGATATTATGGCTAGGCTACATACTACAAGTACAGGTAAACTTCTTATGCCAGACTTCTGGTAAACTTAAACAGTAAAAAAAAACAGTCTAGGTTCTAGGTTAGTCAATAGGATTAGTCTAATCATTAGGCCTATTTTAATCATAACTGTCATAACTGATATTATGGCTAGGCTACATACTACAAGTACAAGGTATTTAACCTATAACTTCCTATAGCCTATAAACTAGGCCTATAACTTCTATAACTTATAATTATTAGGCATAATACACTAGTAATTGACTAATAGTAATAGACTTAATTTAGCCAATTTAGAACTTAGTTTATATAATTTAGGAAATACATTTTTAAAGAACTTAGACCCGAATTAGACCTTAGACTACAAAGAATTAAAAACTTTATCATACTTTACGATTCAGAACTTTTTAATAAGTTATTCATAACAATAATAACATTTCATTATTTATAATAATTATTTATTTATAATATTATCATATAATATATTATTGATAATAATATAATTATCTTATTTATATTGTAAATTAATTACGTTATTAACAATAATTAACATATGCCTAATAAACAAATTTAGGCTTCTTAGATGTCCTAGAGTCAGACCTAGACTTTTGACTTGGTTACACTTAGTAATCTCATCTTTTATTAGTTCTTGAAACTTAGACGATATGATTATAACTATATGTTACAGGTGCTAGTATATATGGTATATCTTACGATACTCATAATTTATTAAATAAAATATAAGTAAGCTTAGCCTTTTTTTTTATCCAAGCTATTGCATTGAATTTCATTCTGTCTGATTTTGATGATTTCTGTTCATTGCCACTTCCATAAACAATAAAGAGCTACGAACAGTGCTTTTTTTGTGACGGTACGCACAGGTACGGCGTACCGGCACCTTTTTCAATGTGGGGAAGAAATGATTACTTTTCTTGTATTTTAAAGTTTATTATTACTTTATTCTATTATAATTTGTTAAAATTGAATTATTTTAAAATTGCGCGCAATAAGAATTAAAATATAAAATGCGAAACTGCTTTAAATTTTAAAAGTTAGGCAATCCATCACTGAGTAACGGCACCTATTTTTTTTACAAAAAAAGCACTGGCTACGACTATTCAATTATTTTAATATTGGTAGTTAACTTCCCGTTCTATACAACTATTGGTTGTTTAGTACAAATAGCTTGTACATGGTTATTGGTATTTTACCACAAATAACCTCTAGGTGGTTATTGGTAGTTTACTATTTAAAAAATACTAATAGGTAATAGATTGATGTAATTCAGCATTAGATTCATAGGTTTTAAGTTATAGTTGACTTGTAGTCTTTTAGCAGCTCTCACAATAAGAATTACTGGCTCCCTATTCAAAATAGGATTTTATATAAACTCGCATCTCTATGCTATAAATGCCTCAATGACTCTGCCCCGGATTATCTAATTTCCTGTCTGGAAATATATACAAAACCACGCCCACTTCGATCGGCTGCTCACAAACTCAATTTGACGATCTCGCGGACAAAACTCGTGACAGCTGGTCAGCGGGCCTTCACCTACTCCGGCCCCTCCGCATGGAACACCCTGCCACTCCAGCTGCGACAAAGCTCGAACTTTTACATTTTCAAGACCGGACTCAAGACTCACCTGTTTATTATTGACTCCTAGCCCACTTACATTTTTAAACATTTGTCTGTTATTGTTATCATCGTTAATTGTAATTGTAATTGTAGATGTAATTGTTAAGCGCATAGAACTGATTGCGGGATATGCGCTATATAAGCTTCATTATTATTATTATTATTATTATTAAATAGCAAATAAACTCACAAAAAGCAAAACACAGCCAAGTGGAAAAATCATGACCAACTCACATAATATGTAAACAAAAACGTATTGATTTTACTTTGTACTGACTAAAAAAACAAAACACACCATTGAATGTAATTTAGACCATACTAATTCCTTTTTATCATAGTAAGTTATAAGATTTACTTGCATAATGCAAGAAAGGCTAATTTTGCTAATGCTCGTAAAGGTAATTTTTACCAAGATTATCTTGGTTTTTAAGGAAACGGCATTAAAAACAAATTATGCTGCCCTTCTGCCTTTATTTTATGAGGCAGTAATAGAGTAATGTATTTTCATTGATTTGTAACATTTAAGGTTGCCCAAATTTATTTTAAAGAGTCTGAAATCTTTATTAAACACTTACTATTTTTAGAGTTTCTGAATTCACTAATATTATATTAAACAAAGCGTGATTCTATTATTCTATGACAGTTCTCCCGCGTAGGCTCCATTGGCCCCCAGAGATAGCCAGAATTTAATACAAAGCGGCGATACTTTGCCATCAGTGTCTACATAATAATGAGATACCATCCTATCTATAGGATCTAATCCAACCCTATGTTCCGCAAAGGACACTTTGTTCTGATGACTCTCCGCTTCTGGAGGTGCCCCGTTTTACTCTGACGTCTCTTGGCCTTCTCAATATCTGGCCCAAAAGTATACAATCTACTTCTCATCCAGCTTAGGCAGACAAGTTCGATCATCATCAATTTGAAAAAGAACTTGAAAGCACATGATCTTAATATTTATCTTCTTTGAACATTTTTTTATCCCTCTACTGTTTGACTTTTTAATTTAAGTCAGATAATGCTACATTTATTTGCTTTGTCCTATCTTTGTAAAGTTTTAAGATTATTAATTAGCTTTACATCCTTTTTAGCCTAGAGAATTATATTCCAGTTCTTACTTGTTTGTTGCTCATTGTTCAATGCGCTCTGAGCTTACACTTTTTTTTTGTTGTCAGTGGTATACAAAAAGAATTGTTATTATTATTTTAAAATCTCTTTTATATTGCTGAATCAACAACTATTATAGTAAAATTTATTATTGATATAAATTTTGATTTCATTTGATCTCATCTGCTTGCCTTACTATTTTAGGAAGACTTATGTTGTTCATACGTCATACAGAAAGTTCCATCTCCTTTAAAGTGCGTTAAAAATAACTGTGATTTCATTTATAGGTTGTTTTATAGTCTAAATACAGTTTTCAAATGCTTTGTAAGATCTTACAGTTTCAAGGCACCTAATATTTGTTTTATGAGTTCTATTTACACAAAGATTCTGTATGATCAGTAGATAGTGACATGTGCATGTGGGGATTGGAAGAGGATTACTGTTGTTAAGAAAATTGCCTTTTCCATTCAAACCTTTGCATCAATGAGCTTGTTGTCCTTGACGTACAATTTAAAAGGCCAGGGGCACAGTGGATGAGCGGCACTGTGTTCGACTGGCGCACCATAGGTCCTGGGTTTGAATCCTGGTGAAGGTTTTTTTTCTTGAGGCTTGGGGGTGTCCCTGGGTCTACTCAGCTCTGACATTAGTTGGGGTAAAGTAAAGGTGGCTGAGCATTGTGCTGGCCACACAATCCCCTGGTGTGACGTGGCCACTGAAACTGGTGAACGACGCTTCACCGGCCCTATGGTCAATTTCATCAGACTGCTACTTTACTAAAAACCACTGATCTATTTATGCATAAAATGTGCAATACTTATATGAAATTTGCAATACTTATATGAAATTTGCAATACTTTTATATACAACTTGCAATACTTATTTGAAATATTTTCATATCTTGGTGCATAGAATGACTGTATAGTATATTATAACACCGACAGTCCTTCTTGACTTCTGGAAATAAAATTCTTAAGATGGAGGAATTAATCTTCTGAAGCATATAAGATGCTGAAAAACATTTTGGTCTTTGAACTTTCCTTGGTTTTCCAACTAAGAAACAATCACAGCTTTTTGAGCTCAGCTCTGGTGGGTGCTGGGTGAGGAGGGAGGGAATAAAGTGACTGCCTTGTGCTGGCCCCACTAGCCTCATGGAACAACATGGTATGAACTGGAGACACTGCTTTTAAGGTTTACTTTTCTTTGGTTCTGTTTACTTAAGTACTCTGGAATTGGTTAAGCTAAACATATACATAAATGCCATATTTAATTTATATGGATAAAAATGGGTTGAAGGCATTCCTGTATGTGTGTCTACTATTAAACATTTAACTATTAACAACCTACACAAACACAATTTTAATTAATAAGATGCAATTACAACACATAAATTCGTAATTTCGTCAATACTTTTTAATCCAATAGTATAGATTATAGATCATGGGTCGGAAACCTTTTCATAATAGTGTGCCGAGGTTGGATTTCTAATTCATCCAGCGTACATACAGTCATAAAGTCATACTGCCTTTTTTTTTTTAAAACAGACTTGAATTGCCTTTTTTGTGGGTCTTCCGCGTGCCAGTGAAAATCGCTATGTGTGCCAAGTCTGGCAAAGCGTTCCGTATGCCGACCCCTGGTATAGATCATTGTCGTAGAAAAGTTGTGTTTTTTTTTTAGTTGCAAATGTAAAGCTTCGATGTGGGGCCCCTCCAGTCCTAGTCTCAAAGAAAAAAAAAGTCCCTTCACTGCCATGAGATCTATAGGCCTATGCTAAACAGGACACTGGTCGAATTGAATTATTGTGGTCTATCAACAAACAGCAAGCCATAATAATTCCAGATGAAGTGCGCATTATACAAGTCTAGGAGTGTCTCGAGGTTTTAAAAAAGAATATAAAAACTTTCCAGTCTGGCTCGAAGTATGTTTGTCTTATCTAAGGGCTTGGTTTACTTTTGGCATATTGCCAAATATTAGTACAGTAAAGCCTCCATCTATAAGTTTGACTTGCAATTCTCGTAAGTACCGTATATACTCGCACTTTAAAAAATAGCTTAAACTTTCGATCAAAAGTAAGGGTGTGATTTATCCACCGGTGCGACTTATACGCGAGTAGGCTATATACGGTACGCTTTTTATGTTGGGCGGCTGTATCCATAAAGTCTCGTGCATAAATCAAGTGGTCTTATTTTGAAAGTCTGTAAGATCTTCATTATATAGTCGTATGATAACACAATTCCCATATTATATTATTATAATATACCTTCAATTTTTTTTAAAAACAAAAATAGTAATTTACCAATAACAATCTACAATATTAACCCTTGCAGTCCCGGGCGCATATATAGCGGAACTGAAAGCAGCATAGATAGAAGTAGGTCGGTACGGGAAGGGTTAATAGTCACTTAAATATAGTATAGCGGCATGATGGCCGAGCGACTGTGCGTTCGACTGGCGTACCGAAGGTCCTTGGTTCGATTTCCGGGGAAGGCTAGGATTAGTTCCCCTGCTCTGATGGGTACCTGACATTCGTTGGGGGTAAAGTAGAGGCGGCTGGGCATTGTGCTGACCACACATCCCCTAGTATGCCGTGGCCACCGAAACGGGTGAAAGCTGCTTCACCGGCCCTATGATCAATTTGTTCCGACGGGTACTTTACTTTGATATACCTATTATTAATTATAAACAATGGGCGGAATTATTGGCGATACTTTATCGACTTTGTTGTAAATAGTTCTTCTTTGTTCTTCGTTCTCAAGTAAATGTCGGAGGATTTAGACAAGTTCTGCGTCGTGACTGTCAGTTGCTCCAGTCCACCTTAAAGATCTAGTTTGTTTTTTGAAGGTAGCTTCCTTTGGGCAGTGTGGGCTGGGCGGGTAGAGTGGTACAGGTGTGGTTGACAGGTTTGAAGGACATTTTCTCGCATTTTTTCGGGAGCTGCTCCCCAAAAGGGGGAAGAGGGGGGGGGCACATTTCACTTGTTCCGATTTGTATTTTGCGGAACATGTCTTGTTTCAGCCTGTTATGACCTGTTCTTTACCTGAAGATGATGTGTTGAAATTGGCGGGTGAGTTCGAAGAAGGCATCATTTTTTTGGAGGGTGGGTTTGAATCTGGGATTTAGCTCAGACCATCTTTTGGGATTCATTTCTCTTTTAAGTATTGTCTTAATTTCTACAGGGTGTACGGATTTAAATTTGTACGTCTGCTCTTGTCTGTCTCCAGTTGTTGCTGTTTTTTGTTGTGTTTTTTTGTTGTTGTTTTTTTGCTAAGTTGTCGTCGGCAGTGTCTTCCCCCTTCGTGTTATAAATATTTGTAAAAAAAAAAAAAAAAAAAAGATTGTACATTAGAATGGAAACAATAAGTGTTATCACGTGAATTCCATTCCATTGGGTGGTCGCTAACTTTTGAGGGTTTTACAATACCGTTTGCGGCTGTCGTAATAAAAACTAAAAACACTAACACTAGATATCTCTCTTAACACTGCTATTTTTAGATACACGTGTGGCAGTCAGCTGATCTGAAATCTTTTTTTTTCCCATTCTATAAATAGCCTATGACTGCGCAAACAGAAGTTCACCGTTCCGTAGACTTGCGCAACCTAACAAAACAGACACACACACACAAATCTCTTAGCCCAACTCGCGATTTTGAAATTCACCCCTATATGTGTAACCCCGCGAAAACAATCGCTGCTATTAGTTTTTGTTAAAGATTTAAGGTTGAATTTGCTTGTGACCATTTTTTAAAAAAGAAATGATCTGTTTTTTTTAATTAATTAATTTATTTTTAGTACACGTTGATTCTCTATGTCAGTGCAGGTTGACCTAGTTTTTATATTATTGTTCCTTGACCTTTCATTTTGTTTTTATGGGTTGTTTTTGCAACGCAATTTTTTTATGGTACTCGCACCGACCCATACAACAACCAAAAATAATACAGTACACCTGTCTGTCCCATTTCAGGAACAGGTGAACAACAGGTAGTAAGGTAGTGGGGACCCATCACACATACATTTCTACAAATATTTCTTTATTGATCAAAACAAATGACCGGTCGTTCAGCGTCAATCCATTATTAACCCTTACAGTCCCGGGCGCGTATATAGCGGGACTGAGATAGCATAGATAGAAAGTAGGTCGGTACGGGAAGGGTTAATAAAAAAAGAAAAAAGTATGCATAGATCTATAGGGGAGAGCGGGGAGAAGTGGGACATTAAAAATCCATACTACATGAATTTCAATATCTTTTTTATATATTGTATGTACTGAACCAAACAAGTCTTAACAAATAAAGCATCCATTAGGGCATTGATTCAATCACCTTGTTTTGATATCTAAGTATAATAAAGTATTATATACAGGACATAGAAATATACATCTATAGTAGACACATTACTCACGTTATCTTACTATTCACAACCTTATATCTATCTTTTTATCAATCTCTCTCTCTCTCTCTCTTTATATATATATATATATATATATATATATATATATATATATATATATATATTTGTTTATGAATTTATCTATTTTATCTATATTATATTTATTTATTATAACTTAGACCTAAGAATATTTTTTTTTATTCAAGAGTTTAAGTTCCATAAAGTAACCAGAACAATGAGTAGAAGGAATGGTTGTACTTGAATTACTACTTAAGTGTCCACATACCTATCACACACAGTGACAAACACACACACATATACATCCTTAATGTGACCCGTGCCCATCCCTCCCACATCCATTTTTCTCTCTCTATCCCTGTTTAGTAATTCACCGATAGGTGGCGTATTTGCAGATCTGCCAACTTTTACTGTTAAAACAGAAATCGAAATATCAATATTATGAACATGTTTCCCCTGTTTTGTAGCCCGATAAAAATTGTACTAATTTGACTAGTGTCGCCAATTAAGTCATATATATATGATTATGTTTTTCGTGTTTAAAGTCGAAAAGTTTGATGAGTTCTTGCTGATCACATAAACATTTTTTGGTGATGATTTTCAGCTAAGGTCATGCATAATATAAAAAATATCAACTTGACAGTTAATGCAATAGTTGTTTTTCTAAACTGTTTATTATTTTGTTGCATTAATGAGCATTTGTTTTTTAATTGTATTCTATGCATATTAATTTGTCACCTGTAGGCCCACTTACCATAAACGCGGGACCGGCTCGTCCATATAGGCAACCTAGGCGCACGCCTAGGGCGCACAATTTTGGGGGCGCATAAGTGAGGATTTTTATAACTTGGGGATTTAAAACTTTAAACTAAATAAAAGTTTAGTTCTACTGATTGCTGCTAGCATAGGCAGACGAATTACTGGGTAATGAAAGGCGAAGGGTCTTTAATTTATGTTGTCTTAGAAAATAGCAAAATATGCCTTAAAACACTACTCAGCTTCTTCCCGCCCAAGGCACTTTAATGAGGGCGCAGAATTTGTTTTCTCCTAGGGCGTCAAAAACCCTAGAGCTTGTCCTGCATAAACAATTACAAAACCGGTCATTACAAAGCGTTTTAGCTTTGCCTGCTGCATGGATTACAGTTAAGTTAAAATGTAGGGCATGTCCTCCTTTTGGCGGACTTCTATATCAACCCTTGTCAAGTAGCTTAATCGTTATTTGAAAGTAAAAGTAAAGTATTCCGTCGGACCAAATTGATTCATATGGCCGGTGAAGCAGGGACACCGTGTTTAATCCTTATTTTAGATGCTTGGCGTCAGCATCTCCTTTCACCTCTTCCAAACCTCGCTATGGCGTTAGTTACATGGGGTGTGTTAGAGGAGACGAGGGTGTTAAAGAAATTAAAACCCCGTTTGGTTAGGTATTTCTAAGTAGCCTATTCATACACTAAGAATTTGGTGGTGTAGCATTGCACAGTGCGGGGTTTTCACGTGATCATGTAGAGATGTAACTTATATGAGTCAACACGGAGCGCCAGTCTTTTAACAAGCGCTAAATCTCCCAACTTTACACTGACTTTTTATTTATTATTTTACACGCTTAGAACCCCAGTCTATCTAAAGAACTCCACAGCACTCCGTCGATTGAAGCCTCAGACCATAGCCATTCAAAACTCACTGGGAATGGGGATTCTTACTTCAGAGTTTAGAGACCCGCTTGTGTTTTTTTATGAATCGACCCTAAACTCTTAAAGTGTGTTTTTCACAAAAGTCTATATTCTAAAAAATAGTATCAAATTTGACTAAAGACGGAAACATATTTTTTTCTCGTGTATCAATTTCGGCGTACCCCACCGAGACAAGGTGAGAACTGCTGAATTGACGCAAATCCTGACCTATATGCGCCAAACAAAAAAAAAAGAAAGAACACACCCCGGGTTTAAACACGGGTATGGTAAGCCCGTTCTGCTAGTCGGTGTATTTGTATTTGATTTCCTTGATCTTGTGGACATCCCCGTCTTACCTATTACGGCTTTTTAAATCGGTAATCTCAGATTGTTTCCTATGTAACTTAATGGATTATTGGATTTAAAAATATACGTCTGTTCATTTGATGGTTTCATTCTTTGGATGTTAAACTTGTTGATGTTGTAACATTTATTAGTGAGTGTTAAACTTGTTGATGTTGTAACATTTATTAGTGAGTGTTAAACTTGTTGATGTTGTAACATTTATTAGTGGATGTTAAACTTGTTGATGTTGTAACATTTATTAGTGGATGTTAAACTTGTTGATGTTGTAACATTTATTAGTGGATGTTAAACTTGTTGATGTTGTAACATTTATTAGTGAGTGTTAAACTTGTTGATGTTGTAACATTTATTAGTGAGTGCATTTTTTCTACGTTATTATTCTGTTTTCGATGCGTGTGTGAAAAGTTGAATTCATTAATTGAAATGAAATAACACACATATGTATTTATTACAGACTAGTGTGTTGGGTTGTCGGAATTTTTATTACAAAGAATACGTCCAACAACATACACCAACTAGCTCTATAACAGCTGGCGAATTTGAAGTATTTATTTTTTTTGTCTTGTGTTATTATATTATAGGCCTACAGTACAGACGCTCCTTCTATAAAGAAGATTATATTTATTGCTGGTGTGTTTGAAAACTTCCAGTGTAGGTAGGGTTGCCATATCTAGCTGGGATCTCGTCAGGACACTCTAAGATGTGGGTGTAGAAATGAAGTAAAATTTTATTTAATATAATTACTTTTTATTCAGAAAACAATTGCATGGAACTTGTTGCGGCAGAAGTAATTGGTACACCATATTTCTCGGAATATTTCACTTTTTTTCATGAAGTCTTTTTTCCTATTTATGTATTTACAAGCCGTTATGTGCCCGATTCTTCGAACGGGCTTTTTTTTAGAATATGCTTGACACATTATAGTTTTTTCGTTTTGTTTTTGCAACATACATAAAGTAGTATGTTTTTTTTCGTGGTCAGTATTTTTTTAATTTATTTTTGTTTTGCACACTTTATTATACACCAATTCAATATACAACTAAAAAGGAAAAACAAATAATAATAATTTTTTTTATTTCTTGCTCAAAGTATGACCACTATGATCGAATTTTGTGAGTTTAATGGGTAATTAAACTCTTTCTGTAAAACAGAACTCAAATGTCTTTTAAAAAGTACTGTTAATTCGAAAATGATTGTTTGATATATTTTTTTGCTACAACATTAGTCGTAGATCAATATTTATTTATTTTTGCTTTTTTTTTTGTTTTTGTTGGTGTTATTTGCTATTTATTTATTGTTGCTTTGGAAGCAAACTTAGAATTAAATTTTACATTCAACAGGAAAAACAATAACAACTGAAACCGATATGAATCATAGTTTATACAACGTATACGACATGAATTAAAACTTTTAAAAGTTGGTCCGGCAAATTTAAACATTGCCCGGCAATATAAAAAATTTCCCGCTACATAGTTTATAAGACGTATACGATACAAATTAAAACTTTAAAACGTTGAGCTCGGCAATTTAAACATTGCCTGGCAATTGAAAAATTTCCCGCTACAAAGTTTATAAGACGTATACACAGAATAGGTATAGAACAGAATGCACAATCCCTATATACGCAGTCACTAAAAGTTACCATTTTCCGCAATGCAGCGGTCGCTAGAGACGCTACTATAGTAAAATGTGAAAGGATATCTACGTCTGCCATAAATATATACAATATATATAGGGCCTACATTATCTTTCATTATAGGCTTACTTTTATATAAATTTGACTTAATTACCCATTTTGTTTTGAACATTATATGATTAGGCCAATATGATGTAAAAATATTTATTACCCGGTACTGATTTGAAAAAAAAATGTCTTAGACGTAGCTCGGTACCGGTAACTAAATTGCTACGGCTACCGGTACATAAATATATATACTTTTTAAACCAAAATAAACTTTTAAAATTATGATGGGAAATAGGCATATAATTCATAATGAGTTAATATGAGGTTGTTTATGCTGTTGTTTATCCTTTATGGAGTCAGGAAAGCCATGCAGTTTGACATGCTCTTTTTTACGTTAATCAGTCGTTTTCGCATCATTGTTGTAGTTTATTACACAACCGTTCATGCACATTTTGCCTGAAATATTAGCTTTGGGTGTTCGAACTTGTAGATTTGAAGAAAAGGACGTTGTAGGCTAAATAAGCATAAATATAGAGTGTAACCAGGACCGCTGCGTTTAAATAAGCTTAGTATGGCGTCGGTATTACTGCCCAAAACAGAAATAAAATGCGATTGCGCATTCTGTTTTATACCTATTCTGTGGACATATACAACACGAATAAAAACGTGAAGGAATTTTTTATTTGCCAGATACAACGTAAGATACCCATTAAAACCATTAATTATTACCCATTATAACAATTTAAAAATATCCCGCTATAAATTACGACGCAAATTAAAACGTGAATATATTTTGTTCTATTCATTCATAAAGTACATTAGCAAAGGTTGAAGCGAAGTTAATTAAAATGAATACGCAAAATTCGATGACGCCATAAAAAAAAAGACAACCAGCTATCCCTGCGCAAACTTTGATGACGTCATATAAAAATAATCTCTACGCGTCCTTTTGTCTTATTTTTTTAGCGCGATCGATCGAAAAACTATAAAAAGTTGGAACGGCAAATTCAACATGAACCCAAAATATGTCGTTTTATTCGCGTTTTTTGACCAAACTGACCACTGCGGTCATTTTAATTTTTTTTAAACCTTGACAGTGTTCACCGCCGTAACGCAAAGAATTTTTGTAGCAAATTTCACGTTTTTATGTTCAGTATTTAAAAAGATTATGCGGTATGTACATACCCAGCCAGCCAGCCAGCCAGCCAGCCACATATTCCTTTTGAGATTTATATATATATATGACTAGCTGATGTGCCCGATTCTTCGAACGGGCTTGTATAGACTATGTTTGACACACTATAGTTTGTTTATTCTTTTTTTGTAGATTTTTTTTGCAACATTCATAAAATTGGTGTTATTTTGTTGTGGTCAGTATTTATTTTTGTATTGTTGTTTTGCAGAGATTAATATACACCCATTCAATATACAACTAAAAAGGAAAAACAAATATTCAATTTTTTTAAATTCTTGGTCAAAGTATGCCCCCTTGCGATCTAATGGTGTTAAGTTTATTGGGTAGTTAAACTTTGTTTCTGTAAAACAGAATTGACATGTCATTTCGACAGTACTTTTAATTTTTAAATTAATGTTTGCTATATTTTTTAAAGATAACATTAAGTCGTAGACCTATGTTATTGTTGTTTTGTTTGTTTGTTGTTTTTTTATTGTTGTTGTTATTTACTATTTATTCATTTATTGTTGCTTTGGAAGGAACTTAGAATTACATTTTAAATTCAACATGAAAAACAATAACAAATGAAACCCATAAGAAACAAAGAAGAAACTTTTTTTTTTATGTTTGTTAAATTATGTCCAATGATCGCATAATGATATTTTATTGGAAAATAAAATTATTTCTGTCTTACGAATTTGACAATAATTTTTAAAAAATCAATACTTTGCAATAGGCCATATGCTCATTGTAACACATCTTTATATACAACATTCCTTGTTTTTGACATTGGTGCAAATATGAATAGTTGATTAGGAGAGCCAACTCTTGAGCAGGCAACATATAATTGCCCATGGGAGAAACATGGATATTCCAAATTAATTCCAGTGCATTTGATTGATTGACCCTGTGACTTGTTAATTGTAATGGAAAATGCCAACCTGACGGGAAACTGCAGACGCTTGAAAGAGAAGGGCATGTCTGTTGGAATAATTGGGATTCTTGGAATAAACACATCTTCTCCTTTTCCTTTCCCAGTCAACACTGTCGCTTCTATCACATTAGGGAATAAACTTTTGATGCATAAGCGTGTTCCATTACAAAGTATTGGCGGGTTTATGTTTCGGAGTAGAATTATGGGTGATCCAATTTTTAGTTGAAGTTTATGCGGTGGCATCCCGGGTGTGTCCAGAGAATTTAAAAATTCCGTAGGGTAGTTAACGGTTTCATTGACATCCGTGACGGAATCAAATGATGCGTATTCAGTACATGTTCCGGGTATCATGTCCTGAATCAGGCCATTCAACTCACTGACAGATGTGTTCTTAGAAGCAAGAATTGCTCGGTCACACAGCCATTCCTTGTTAAGGTAATTTTCCGAAAGGTTCGGATACACTTGGTGGATAAGATCTTGTAGGGATGTCACTCTTTTGCAGAAGTCATCAAGAAAGGTAATGTCCCCTGATTTCATCTGCGTGGGGTAAGTCCCTTCACCAATGTGTAAAAGATTTTCAGCAAAAATGAGTGCACCTGCTTCTTTTTGTTGCTGCACTCTCATATTTGTTCTTAATTTTATTGTTTTAACATTTCGCCAAAGAAAAGAAGATTTGAGGCAAGCATTGATTTCATCCGCTGGTGTTGACCTTGGTATGACAGGAAGAGTTTGACGAAAATCGCCAGCTAACACCACCAGAGCACCTCCCATGAGTTGACTATTGTCTCTTAAATCCTGCAATGTTAAGTCAAGAGCTTCAAGTGACTTTTTGTGCGCCATTGTACATTCATCCCATACAATTATTTTGCAGGTTTTTAGAACCTTTGCTTGGCCAGAGGCTTTGCTAATGTTGCATGTTGGATGTTGCTCATTGGCAATATTTAGAGGTAACCGTAGAGCCGAGTGCGCCGTTCTTCCTCCATCTAATAACGTCGAAGCAATTCCAGATGATGCTATTGCGATTGCCAAATCACGTTTCATTCTTATTTCTGCAAGGATTATGTTTATTAAGAAGGTTTTTCCTGTTCCTCCAGGAGCATCGAGAAAAAATATTCCTCCTTTTTCTTCATTGACATGATACATAATAACCTCATATGCTTCAGTTTGATCGCTGTTTAACAGAACTTTGTTGGATTCTACATATTTGTGTAGTTCTTCACTGTTATAGTTTTTTTCTCTTATCAGGTCTTTGTCTAGAATATCCCGCTCATTTCTTTTAGGAGGCTGTAATCCTAAGTCTGGTAGTGTTTTGTTGTTTATTGATAAACATTTATCCTCCAACAGAATTAGGGCCAAGTTGAAAATATCTGAAGAACAATTTGAACGAAGTGTTGAACTTGCTCTAATTGAGTTATCACGGGGTAAATCTTCGCTCATGGACTCTCTATACTTCTCCCACAGACCGTTTGGATTGGATGGGTTGCATATAGTAAGAATAATGCAAAAAAGATTTCTTATCTGCTCCGGAGAAGATCTTAAAACAGCCTCTGATAAAGTGTGGTCCCAATGTCTATCATCTTCAAGTAATCCACGCCTTTGGCAAGCTTCTCTGAAAGTCTGGCAAACTTCACCGTTTACAGTTTTTAGATATTCAAAAGAAGTAGGTCCTCGAACTGCATGAAGAAGATGTCTGAGAAAATAGCACTCTGCGTTGTTTGGGTTGACTGTATAGACACGACCCAATGCTTCACTTGCTACGGCATCTTCACCTGCAACTGGTACACCTTGTTTTCTTTTGCAAAACACCTTTTTGGACTTATTCCAAGTGTAAAAGCGAGGTACTTCTGGATATAGCAGTGTCCTGGCAAAAGCGTCACTTTGGCATAATTGAAAAAAAGCTGTCAGAGTTGTATTTGGTGGTCTTTCTGCAAGGGCTTGCGCGTTTTCACGTGTGAAGTAAACTCTCTGCCCGTTCTCTAAGTGAACATTGAGATGAACTACTGTCGGGTGGCGTTCGTGAATTGGGAAACTCATAATGCGCCAAACCGCTTCGTTGCTACTGATGTATCTCCCTATCATGTACCGAGACACTTCATCAAGAGCGTTGTCATCTGTCACTCCAAAGACAGCCATGTCACTTCCTTTGTTTACATATTTGCAGATGTATTTGATAGATTTCACAGAGCTACAGTACTCGACATTTATGTGTGCGAGAAACATTTTGGAAAGAATTGGAGAATAAGGAACAACCCACTTGTTGTCCACTTCGACTTCCGTGTTGCCTTTAATTTTAATTGTTGCCGTGAAACCACCGTCTTGTGGGGCGCGTCTTCTGTAAACTGGATAGCCATCTTCACCAGTCTGAGTATCTTTAATTAATTTCCTAGGATATTTTTTGCTGCATTTTCCGTCTTTCATACAGGGTGCGTTGGTATTGAGATGTCCGCATGGTCCATGAATCATATTTTTCTTCACTACTGCAAACAGATTAGGGTCCGTCTCTGGATCTGGAAACTCTGCAGATATGATTTGATCAATATTGACTGGGTGTAGTTTTTCCTTCAACCAAATTAAATTGTGGGAGTGTGGAAGTCCTCTTTTCTGCCATTCAATGGAGTACATCCAGCATCGGGTTTCTCCAAAAATATTATATTTAGTTAAAATATCAATGAGTTTGATCTGTTTTTGTCTAAACACTCTTGCTATTATGTCTTGACGATCACTTGACGTCTGGCCAAATGAAAGTGATTCTTTGATTTCACCCCAGTCAGGATTGCACGTAAATGTGATAAATAGGTCTGGGCGTCCATAGGATCGAACATAAGACAGTGCATCTTGTGCATATTCCTGCATCTGTCTAGGGCTTCCGGTGAAAGTTGCTGGGAGAATCACAACTTTCCCAATATTTTGAATGTCCCCATCGTTCACCAAAGCATCCTTGAGGTGTATATAGTCTTCCACGCGCAGCTTTTTTTGATTTAGACGTATGTACAGGAGTCGCTCACTCTCAATTTTTGCATACATGTCCACAACGTATTGATGGTATAGTTGTCGACATTGTAAAATATGATTTGTGGATCCATTTCTGATCATCAACCTGTATGCATAAAAGTCTAATGCTGAAACTTTTTTAACAGTTGGTGCACCTGTTACAGGATCAACCTGCTTCAGGTTGAAGTGGTATCCATCCTCGCCTTCACAAAATATGAGCGGGTATTGAAGAGCATCGTACGATCGATGTGTTTCTGAAATGCGTTGTAGTGAATTACTTCGCCTCTGAATTATGATGTCACGTTGATTGAAATCGTGGTCTGACATAATGATGGCGACTTCATTTACTTGAGGAGCATTAAAGCGACGTTCGTGTTCACCGGGCTCTCTTTTGTCTGCACGGATAACAACCTTGTATTCATCATTGGGCATGTTTTCTAGTGAAGTTTTGAAAGTATTAATGAGATGGTTGTTTTCATGAAGCATCCTTTGTAAGCTTAAAACAATATTGCGTCTCACCCCGGGGATACAATCGCATCGATGATCTACTTCAATCTGCTCATTTCCCATAAAGTAGACTTGTAGAAATTGTGGGTTTTGATCAGGAAGCGGGAGAAGAGATCCGATCCGGTGGTATATCTGTCCTTGTACTTTAAAAGTTGTTGCAAAACCGTTAAGATCCACTATTGAGGTAGCACCAAAAGACGTCATCTGAAAACATGAATTGTATCTTCTCAGATTACGCAGGAAATGTTTTGACTCTGAAGTCGTCCCAGACATTAATAACTGCAGATCATTGGGCGGTGTATTCAGGGGAGTAAGTTTAACTTTTCCACTCCTGCAGCACATTCCTGGTGGTTCTGTTTTAAATTTCTTTGCTTGACAATATTTACATATGTAGATCATTCCTCCAATATCAACATAAGGGTGTTGAGCGTAATCATGTTGGGGGTCATATTGGAATCCAGCTAAATTCAAATGTGAACTTCGTGACACCCTTGCCGTGTTTGCACTTTCCCGCTTTTTTTCAAGACGTTTCTGTCGCTCCTCTAATGTCTCGGTATCTCTTGATGTGGTTGCTATTTCTCTCATTTTTTCAAGACGTTTCTGTCGCTCCTCTAATGTCTCGGTATCTCTTGATGTGGTTGCTATTTCTCTCATTTTTTCAAGACGTTTCTGTCGCTCCTCTAATGTCTCGGTATCTCTTGATGTGGTTGCTATTTCTCTCATTTTTTCAAGACGTTTCTGTCGCTCCTCTAATGTCTCGGTATCTCTTGATGTGGTTGCTATTTCTCTCATTTTTTCAAGACGTTTCTGTCGCTCCTCTAATGTCTCGGTAGCCCTTGATGTGGTTTCTCCTTCCCGCTTTTTTTCAAGACGTTTTTGTCGCTCCTCCGAAGTCTCTGTAGCCCTTGATGTGGTTTCTCCTTCCCGCTTTTTTTCAAGACGTTTCTGTCGCTCCTCCGAAGTCTCTGTAGCCCTTGATGTGGTTTCTCCTTCCCGCTTTTTTTCAAGACGTTTCTGTCGCTCCTCCGAAGTCTCTGTAGCCCTTGATGTGGTTTCTCCTTCCCGCTTTTTTTCAAGACGTTTCTGTCGCTCCTCCGAAGTCTCTGTAGCCCTTGATGTGGTTTCTCCTTCCCGCTTTTTTTCAAGACGTTTTTGTCGCTCCTCCGAAGTCTCTGTAGCTCTTGATGTGGTTTCTCCTTCCCGCTTCTTTTCAAGACGTTTTTGTCGCTCCTCCGAAGTCTCTGTAGCTCTTGATGTGGTTTCTCCTTCCCGCTTTTTTTCAAGACGTTTTTGTCGCTCCTCCGAAGTCTCTGTAGCCCTTGATGTGTTTGCTTTTTCTCGCATTGTTTCAAGTCGTGTTCGACGCTCCTCTGATGTTTCTATGGCTCTTATTGTCCTGGCCCTTTCCCTTTCTTTGTCATGTCTAGCATCACTTTGTTCAACAGTTTCATTTTTTCGCAAACGTTTGGCTTTTATTGACTTTGGATTCTTTTGTCCAATTAGTTTTCTTTTCTTTGGAGGCATTTAAAGTATTGGCTTGGAAAGTTTATCAATATTTATATATTCAACAATAATGTAGATATCTTGTATTGACTTGGACAGTTTATCAATATTTATATATTCAACAATAATGTAGATGTCTTGTATTGACTTGGAAAGCTTATCAATATTTATATATTCAACAATAATGTAGATATCTTGTATTGACTTGGACAGTTTATCAATATATTTATATTCAACAATAATGTAGATGTCTTGTTCACAATATTGTTACTACCTTGCTTTGTAAATGATCACATAAATACTATTTTTAACAATAACAAATGTTGCCCTTCTTGTTATTTTGAAAGAGAAATGGGCTTACATCTATATACAATCATGTATCATATATCAATATCATACATATCATAAACAAATAAATGCAGCATACAATAAATAGTTACTATTTTTAACAATAACAAATGTTGCCCTTCTTGTTAGTTTTTAGTTTGAAAGAGAAATGGGCTTACATCTATATACGATCATGTAAGATATATCATCATCATACATATCATAAACACATAAACGCAGCATACAATAAATATGGGTATATAGACTATATGTACAACAGACAATAGTTAAAATATGCTTGATTAACTTCTTAACATTAGTATGAAAAATGACATTTAGGCCTATGTTTAGCGGTTAACCAAAACATGTGCTCCGTCTGCTTTCAATAAGCTTTCAATAAGCACGTCGCGGTGCGATGATTTAAAAATGCGCACCAAAAGATACTCACGTATTTCCGGTAATATAAACATGAATGAATTTTTTCCCTTCAGTCAAAAAGTTAGAGCGCAAAGATTGATGACGTCATAAAAATAATCTCAGCGCATCCTTTTTTTTCTAACTTTGTGACGAAAAACTATAAAAAGTTGTACTGGCAAAGACAATGTGAATCAAAAGTTGTGTTTTTTTCGCGTTTTTTGACCAAACTGACCACTGCGGTCATTTTAATTTTGTTAAAACCTTGACAGTGTTCACCGCCGTAACGCAAAGAATATTTGTAGCAAATTTCACGTTTTTATGTCCAGTATTTAAAAAGATTATGCGGTATGTACATACCCAGCCAGCCAGCCAGCCAGCCAGCCACATACATACATACATATTCCTTTTGAGATTTATATATATACAAGCCGTTATGTGCCCGGTCCTCCGAACCGGCTAAAACTTATGTTTACATACACTCTAACTACTCAGGCAGTTATAATGAGATTGCCCGCATGACCTACGACACGAATTTAAACGTGAGGTAATTTTTTATTTGCCCGCTACAACATGACTTACCCGTTAAAATCATTACTCATCACCCATTATAACAATTACAAAATTGCCCGCTATAAATTACGACGCAAATTAAAACATGAATATATTTTGTTCTATTCATTGATAAAGAACATTCGACAGTACTTTTTTTTTTTTTTTATGATTGTTTGATATATTTTTTTACGACAAACATTAAGTCGCAGACCTGTGTTGTGTTGTTTTTGTTTATTTGCTATTTATTCATTTATTGTTGCTTTGGAAGCAAACTTAGAATTAAATTTTCTATTCAACATGTAAAACAATAACAAATGAAACCCATATGAAATAATGTTTATAAAACGTATACGACACGAATTAAAACTTTAAAAAGTTAGTTCCGGCAATTTGAACATTGCGCGGCAAATTAAACATTGCCCGGTAATATAAACATTGCCCGGTAATTTAAACATTGCCCGGTAATTTAAACATTGCCCGGTAATTTAAACATTGCCCGGTAATTTAAACATTGCCCGGTAATTTAAACATTGCCCGGTAATTTAAACATTGTCCGGTATTATAAACATTGCTCGGTAATTTAAACATTGCCCGGTAATTTAAACATTGCCCGGTAATTTAAACATTGCCCGGTAATTTAAACATAAACCGCTAATTTAAACATTGCCCGGTAATTTAAACATTGCCCGGTAATTTAAACATTGCCCGGTATTATAAACATTGCCCGGTAATTTAAACATTGCCCGGTAATTTAAACAATGGCCGTTACCAAGGCGATAAGCCTAAAGGTGCCCAGTTGTCGGAACTGGATAAAATAACCCATGGAGTTATAAACAATAGTCTTCCATTTAAATATTGCATTCTACAAATTACGACGCAAATTAAAACAACTTCTTAAACGCATAAATACGCAAAATTTGATGACGCCATATAATTATAAGCTTAAATATAGAGGGTAACCAGGACCACTGCGTTTAAATAAGCTTAGTAAGGCGTCGGTATTACTTCCCGAAACAGAAAAAAAAATGCTGAATCTATTTGCTTTGTCCTATGTTTGTAAAGTTTTAAATTATTAATTAGCTTTAAGTCATGTATTCACAGTGTAAAGTATTAAAGTAGTGATAGATTAAGAAAATCAACTACAGTATTGGTAGTGTAAAGAATTTATGTTGTTTACGGCACGTAGACAATTTAAACATTAAGAAAATGTGTTCCCGTCATTGAGTTGAGATAATAAAATCCATGCACATAGTTTGATGACGTCAATTTAAACATGAATGAAAAATGTCCCTTCATTGCTATAAAATCCATGCGCAAAGATTGATGACGTCATAAAAATAATCTCAGCGCATCCTTTTTTTTCTAACTTTGTGACGAAAAACTATAAAAAGTTGTACTGGCAAAGACAATGTGAATCAAAAGTTGTGTTTTTTTCGCGTTTTTTGACCAAACTGACCACTGCGGTCATTTTAATTTTTTTTAAACCTTGACAGTGTTCACCGCCGTAACGCAAAGAATATTTGTAGCAAATTTCACGTTTTTATGTCCAGTATTTAAAAAGATTATGCGGTATGTACATACCCAGCCAGCCAGCCAGCCAGCCAGCCAGCCACATATTCCTTTTGAGATTTATATATATACTAGCCGATTATGTGCCCGGTCCTCCGAACCGGCTAAAAGTTATGTTTACATACACTCTAACTACTCAGGCAGTTATAATGAGATTGCCCGCATGACCTACGACACGAATTTAAACGTGAGGTAATTTTTTATTTGCTCGCTACAACATGAATTACCCGTTAAAATCATTACTCATCACCCATTATAACAATTACAAAATTGCCCGCTATAAATTACGACGCAAATTAAAACATGAATATATTTTGTTCTATTCATTGATTAAGAACATTCGACAGTACTTTTTTTTTTTTTAATGATTGTTTGATATATTGTTTTTACGACAAACATTAAGTGGCAGACCTATGTTGTGTTGTTTTCGTTTATTTGCTATTTATTTATTTATTGTTGATTTGGAAGCAAACTTAGAATTAAATTTTCTATTCAACATGTAAAACAATAACAAATGAAACCCATATGAAATAATGTTTATAAAACGTATACGACACGAATTAAAACTTTAAAAAGTTAGTTCCGGCAATTTGAACATTTCCCGGCAAATTAAACATTGCCCGGTAATTTAAACATTGCCCGGTAATTTAAACATTGCCCGGTAATTTAAACATTGCCCGGTATTATAAACATTGCCCGGTAATTTAAACATTGCCCGGTAATTTAAACATTGCCCAGTATTATAAACATTACCCGGTAATTTAAACCTTGCCCGGTAATTTAAACAATGGTTGTTACCAAGGCGATAAGCCTAAAGTTATAATGAGATTTCCCGCTTCACAGTTAATATATACGGCAATTAATAAAACCCCACCCGTTAAAAAGTTTATCGATGTATACGTCACAAATTTAAATGTGAATGACATTTTGTACGCCCGCTACAACCGAAACGAACTGCAACGTGAAATATTGCCCGCTAGAAACGAATTGAAACGTGAAATATTGCCCTCTAGAAAAGAATTGAAACGTGAAATATTTCCCGCTAGAAAGATTTTAATGCGTATACGCCCGCTTCAAACGAATTGAAAAAGCTAAAAGTTATGTTTACATACACTCTTACTACTCAAGCAGTTATAATGAGATTGCACGCAACAACTACAAAAGTTTATATTTCGTATACGACACGAATTAAAACGTGAATATATTTTGTTCTATTCATTCATAAAATACATTAGCAAACATTGAAGCAAAGTTAATTTTAAATGAATACGCAAAATTTGATGACGTCATAACGAAAAGCCGGCTAGCTATCTCTGCGCAAACTTTGATGACGTCATATAAAAATAATCTCTACGCGTCCTTTTGTCTTATTTTTTTAGCGCGATTGATCGAAAAACTATAAAAAGTTGGAACGGCAAATTCAACATGAACCCAAAATATGTCGTTTTATTCGCGTTTTTTTACCAAACTGACCACTGCGGTCATTTTAATTTTTTTAAAACCTTGACAGTGTTCACCGCCGTAACGCAAAGAATTTTTGTAGCAAATTTCACGTTTTTATGTCCAGTATTTAAAAAGATTATGCGGTATGTACATACCCAGCCAGCCAGCCAGCCACATACATATTCCTTTTGAGATTTATATATATACAAGCCGTTATGTGCCCGGTCCTCCGAACCGGCTAAAAGTTATGTTTACATACACTCTAACTACTCAGGCAGTTATAATGAGATTGCCCGCATGACCTACGACACGAATTTAAACGTGAGGTAATTTTTTATTTGCCCGCTACAACATGAATTACCCGTTAAAATCATTACTCATCACCCATTATAACAATTACAAAATTGCCCGCTATAAATTACGACGCAAATTAAAACATGAATATATTTTGTTCTATTCATTGATTAAGAACATTCGACACTACTTTTTTTTTTTTAATGATTGTTTGATATATTTTTTTTACGACAAACATTAAGTCGCAGACCTATGTTGTGTTGTTTTTGTTTTTTTGCTATTTATTTATTTATTGTTGCTTTGGAAGCAAACTTAGAATTAATTTTTCTATTCAACATGTAAAACAATAACAAATGAAACCCTTATGAAATAATGTTTATAAAACGTATACGACACGAATTAAAACTTTAAAAATTTAGTTCCGGCAATTTGAAAATTGCCCGGCAATTTGAAAATTGCCCGGCAAATTAAACATTGCCCGGTAATTTAAACATTGCCTGGTAATTTAAACATTGCCCGGTATTATAAACATTGCCCGGTATTATAAACATTGCCCGGTAATTTAAACATTGCCCGGTATTATAAACATTGCCCGGTATTATAAACATTGCCCGGTAATTTAAACATTGCCCGGTAATTTAAACATTGCCCGGTATTATAAACATTGCCCGGTATTATAAACATTGCCCGGTAATTTAAACATTGCCCGGTAATTTAAACATTGCCCGGTATTATAAACATTGCCCGGTATTATAAACATTGCCCGGTAATTTAAACATTGCCCGGTAATTTAAACATTGTCCGGTATTATAAACATTGCCCGGTAATTTAAACATTGCCCGGTAATTTAAACATTGCCTGGTATTATAAACATTGCCCGGTAATTTAAACATTGCCCGGTAATTAAAACAATGGCCGTTACCAAGGCGATAAGCCTAAAGGTGCCCAGTTCTCGGAACTGGATAAAATAACCCATGGAGTTATAAGCAATTGTCTTAAGCGGGGATAAAGTATTTTCCGGTAACTTAATTTTTTTACTTAAACCATTTAAATATTGCATTCTACAAATTACGACGCAAATTAAAACAAAATTTTGTTCCCTTCTTAAACGTATAAATACGCAAAATTTGATGACGCCATATAATTATAAGCTTAAATATAGAGTGTAACCAGGACCACTGCGTTTAAATAAGCTTAGTAATGCGTCGGTATTACTTCCGAAAACAGAAAAAAAATGCTAAATCTATTTGCTTTGTCCTATGTTTGTAAAGTTTTAAATTATTAATTAGCTTTAAGTCATGTATTCACAGTGTAAAGTATCAAAGTAGTGATAGATTAAGAAAATCAACTACAGTATTGGTAGTGTAAAGAATTTATGTTGTTTACGGCACGTAGACAATTTAAACATGAAAAAAAATTTGTTCCCGTCATTGAGTTGAGATAATAAAATCCATGCACATAGTTTGATGACGTCAATTTAAACATGAATGAAAAATGTCCCTTCATTGCTATAAAATCCATGCGCAAAGATTGATGACGTCATAAAAATAATCTCAGCGCATCCTTTTTTTTTCTAACTTTGTGACGAAAAACTATAAAAAGTTGTACTGGCAAAGACAATGTGAATCAAAAGTTGTGTTTTTTTCACGTTTTTTGACCAAACTGACCACTGCGGTCATTTTAATTTTTTTAAAACCTTGACAGTGTTCACCGCCGTAACGCAAAGAATATTTGTAGCAAATTTCACGTTTTTATGTCCAGTATTTAAAAAGATTATGCGGTATGTACATACCCAGCCAGCCAGCCAGCCAGCCAGCCAGCCACATACATACATACATATTCCTTTTGAGATTTATATATATACAAGCCGTTATGTGCCCGATTCTTCGAACGGGCTTTTTTTTTAGAATATGCTTGACACATTATAGTTTTTTAGTTTTGTTTTTGCAACATACATAAAGTAGTATTTTTTTTTTTTGTGGTCAGTATTTTTTAAATTTATTTTTGTTTTGCACACTTTATTATACACCAATTCAATATACAACTAAAAAGGAAAAACAAATAATAATAATTTTTTTTTATTTCTTGCTCAAAGTATGACCACTATGATCGAATTTTGTGAGTTTATTGGGCAATTAAACTATTTCTGTAAAACAGAACTCACATGTCTTTTAAAAAGTACTGTTAATTCGAAAATGATTGTTTGATATTATTTTTTTGCTACAACATTAGTCGTAGATCAATATTTTTTTTTTGTTTTTTTTTTGTTTGTTTTTGTTGGTGTTATTTGCTATTTATTTATTGTTGCTTTGGAAGCAAACTTAGAATTAAATTTTAAATTCAACAGTAAAAACAATAACAACTGAAACCGATATGAATCATAGTTTATACAACGTATACGACATGAATTAAAACTTTAAAAAGTTGGTCCGGCAAATTTAAACATTGCCCGGCAATATAAAAATTTCCCGCTACATAGTTTATAAGACGTATACGATACAAATTAAAACTTTAAAACGTTGAGCTCGGCAATTTAAACATTGCCTGGCAATTGAAAAATTTCCCGCTACAAAGTTTATAAGACGTATACACAGAATAGGTATAGAACGGAATGCACAATCCCTATATACGCACTCACTAAAAGTTACCATTTTCCGCAATGCAGAGGTCGCTAGAGACGCTACTATAGTAAAATGAGAAATGATATCTACGTCTGCCATAAATATATACAATATATATAGGGCCTACATTATCTTTCATTATAGGCTTACTTTTATATAAATTTGACTTAATTACCCATTTTGTTTTGAACATTATATGATTAGGCCAATATGATGTAAAAATATTTATTGCCCGGTACTGATTTGAAAAAAAAATGGCTTAGACGTAGCTCGGTACCGGTAACTAAATTGGTACAAATATATATATACTTTTTAAACCAAAATAAACTTTTAAAATTATGAAGGGAAATAGGCATATAATTCATAATGAGTTAATATGAGGTTGTTTATGCTGTTGTTTATCCTTTATGGAGTCAGGAAAGCCATGCAGTTTGACATGCTCTTTTTTACGATAATCAGTCGTTATCGCATCATTGTTGTAGTTTATTACACAACCGTTTATGCACATTTTGCCTGAAATATTAGCTTTGGGTGTTCGAACTTGTAGATTTGAAGAAAAAGACATTGTAGGCTAAATAAGCATAAATATAGAGTGTAACCAGGACCGCTGCGTTTAAATAGGCTTAGTATGGCGTCGGTATTACTGCCCAAAACAGAAATAAAATGCGATTGCGCATTCTGTTTTATACCTATTCTGTGGACATATGCAACACGAATAAAAACGTGAAGGAATTTTGTATTTGCCAGATACAACGTAAGATACCCATTAAAACCATTAATCATTACCCATTATAACAATTTAAAAATATCCCGCTATAAATTACGACGCAAATTAAAACGTGAATATATTTTGTTCTATTCATTCATAAAGTACATTAGTAAAGGTTGAAGCAAAGTTAATTTTAAATGAATACGCAAAATTTGATGACGTCATAACGAAAAGCCGGCTAGCTATCTCTGCGCAAACTTTGATGACATCATCCTGAAAAAAATCTCAACGCCATCCTTTTTTTAATTTTTTTAGCGCGATCGATCGAAAAACTATAAAAAGTTGGAACGGCAATTTTAACATGAACCCAAAATATGTCGTTTTATTCGCTTTTTTTGACCAAACTGACCACTGCGGTCATTTTAATTTTTTTAAAACCTTGACAGTGTTCACCGCCGTAACGCAAAGAATATTTGTAGCAAATTTCACGTTTTTATGTCCAGTATTTAAAAAGATTATGCGGTATGTACATACCCAGCCAGCCAGCCAGCCAGCCACATACATACATATTCCTTTTGAGATTTATATATATAGTAGATATGATATGATATGATATGATATGATATGATATGATATGATATGATTATACAAGTAACTACGGCTGCACTTACATGTTGCGCTAACAGATGGCGTAACTTCAATACTTGAGCAAAGCTCGTATTTTGCTAACTTGGGACAAAATTGGGTCTTGTCGGGACAAGAAGGTCCATAACGATGACGGTCCCGATATATCGGGACGGATGGCAATCTTAAGTGTAGGTTACTTATCTTATACATTACAGACGCTCCTTCTATAAAGAAGATTATTGCGTCCTACGTTGGCACTTGGTGGCAGGTCACGGCGTGACATCGCCCCTGAATGAAATGTCATGTACCTTTATGTCAAATCATTTACCCATTCTGTTTAATCATGTGCAGTATTGGCACTCGTGAGCGCCAATGTTATAGTTGCTGACCACTGGATTTATCTCTGCCCAGTCGATCAATTTCACTTGTCTCTCTGCCCAATCGATCAATTTCACTTTTCTCTCTGCCCCAGTCGATCAATTTCACTTTTCTCTCTGCCCCAGTCGATCAATTTCACTTTTCTCTCTGCCCCAGTCGATCAATTTCACTTTTCTCTCTGCCCCAGTCGATCAATTTCACTTGTCTCTCTGCCCCAGTCGATCAATTTCACTTTTCTCTCTGCCCCAGTCGATCAATTTCACTTTTCTCTCTGCCCCAGTCGATCAATTTCACTTTTCTCTCTGCCCCAGTCGATCAATTTCACTTGTCTCTCTGCCCCAGTCGATCAATTTCACTTTTCTCTCTGCCCCAGTCGATCAATTTCACTTTTCTCTCTGCCCCAGTCGATCAATTTCACTTTTCTCTCTGCCCCAGTCTATCAATTTCACTTTTCTCTCTGCCCCAGTCGATCAATTTCACTTTTCTCTCTGCCCCAGTCGATCAATTTCACTTGTCTCTCTGCCCCAGTCGATCAATTTCACTTTTCTCTCTGCCCCAGTCGATCAATTTCACTTTTCTCTCTGCCCCAGTCGATCAATTTCACTTTTCTCTCTGCCCCAGTCGATCAATTTCACTTGTTTCTCTGCCCCAGTCGATCAATTTCACTTGTCTCTCTGCCGGGTCAGAGTCGTCCAGCTTCGCCACGCACACGAGTCACACAAATCTTTACTCGTTGCCCCCAATGCCTTGTGTTTGTTGACATGTTCCTCTGCCCCCTGTTGGTTGACATGTTCCTCTGCCCCCTGTTAACTGCTAAACTTTATATCCTGAACTAATACAAAGCCTCCGCCGTTGTGATTTGTAAACTACCACTACGCAATGGGGCGGGGGGGGGGGGGGTAATTTAATACCGGTATATACTTTGTTTAAACGTAGTTTAGATTATCTCCCCTTATCCGGTGACGCCTGTATTCAGAAACACTATTCTTATCTGAACACTTGGGACTGAGTGTATACCACGGTTTGCAGATTTGGTTTTACCTCAAGGTTCGACGAACCACTCCTTTTAGACGTATGGTAAAATTCTGTAAGGAATGTCTACATATAATCTGTTGTTTTTTTTTTAAAATGATATGGAGATCTTGTCGGGCCCCTTAAACACACTTGCAACACACATTCATTAGATCAGTGTCCGATGACTCTTAAGAGATGAGAGATCCTTAGCGGAATGCTGTTCTAGATTAGCGTTTATCTTATCTTTTTATTTTATGTATTACAGGCGCTCCTCTTATAAAGAAGATTATTGCGCCCTACGCTCGCTCATCCGTGGTCCAAGTCTAGTCATGCATTTTTAAATGATGTTAAGCTACTGATTTTCCTGGTTTGTTCAAGCGACCCAATTCTTACCCGAATGCCAGTCGGGAAGAAAGAGTAGACCTACTTATATGCTTTGGTTCTATTTGTAATTGGTTCGTTTGGTATAACCCATTGGACATGTCTACCCGACGGAGCCATAATTTCTCTCGCTCAGATCTCTGTATGGAGACCAAAAGTTGTCAGCTCGTAGACCTAATGTTTTTGTGTTGTTGTTTTTTTAAAGCGTACTTCGGGTGACAAGGAAATATAATATGCTGATATCTTTTGATAAGAACATTGGCACACACGGGTGAAGGTCATCACTAAAAAAAAAACATGTTCAGACTGGTTCTAAGAGTAACTAAGTAAATACAAAAACATTTATCTGCAAGGGTGCAAAAAGCTAACTTATATTATGCAGAGACTAGTCCAGAGGGCGGCAACCTACGGCACGCGTGCCAAACGTGGCACGCAGAGCTATTTTAACGGCACGCGGAGGACCCCCAATATGGCAATTCAAGATTCTTTAACCAGAAATTAAGTGCTAGAGTGGGCTGACGTTCAGTATATTGGCACGCTGAATTAATTAGGAATCCTACTTTGGCTCACTATTTTCAAATAGTTGCCGACCCCTGTTCTAAACTACTGAGTAGGCTTTCGCTGTTCTACTTTCAACTTTTGGTTCAACTTACACTTGGGAACAGAATTTATCGCACATGAAAGCTGTTTTAATCATACAAAGAGATCACCCACACTTCACCACTCAGAAGTGACTAAATCTGTATCTCACATAATACAATTAGCGAAAAGCATTCAAGGCAAGGCGCTCATTAATTAATTCATCATCATCATCTGTCCTTTGGGTTCCTTGTGGAACATAGGGCCTCTGTCAAAGCACGCCACTCTTCACGGTCTCTTGCCAGTCGCTTCAATTCTTCCCAGCTCTTTCCAGTTCTTCCAGTTTCATCCAACATGCTTCGTCTCCATTAATTAATACAGAATAATTACCTTTAAAAGTTGTTTTATGATCATCTTCTTTAATTAAACATAAATATAAGTAATTCTGAAACAAATTTATAAAAGGCGGTGGTGAGGCAGGCCAGAGCCCTCCATGGGCTGTAGCGCCACAGATGAGGGTGATGGTATTATATATTTTACGTAATTATTAATGGACAAACAATTAACGCAGGGAATGTTCATTTACGACTGTTTAACGTAAATTATTTTCATCCTCTAATAATTAAATCTAGTAATGAATACCATAATGTCGCATTTATATTAAAAAAAATAATTATTCAGTAATATTTTTTATGTTACAAAACATAACTTGTTTGGCATCAATATTGAATCAAACGTGGAAACGGTTTTAAATTGAAGGGAGATAATAGACACACTTTATTTGAGATAATATTTGTAATATATTCCTTTCTTCTTTTATAAAAGAATTTGTGGCTCACAATTTATACTTTAAAATGTTCAAAGTGCAAAAAGTATTTGAAAAATTTATAAATATTATATGGCTAAAGAATGTATTTGTATATAGTCGAACCTTGCATTAACTACCCAGTTTGTATGATTACTACGTATCAATTCCTCTTAACAATAGTTATCATGTGGTTAATAATACCGAAAATCATTAAAGGACATCTCAGTTCAACTGAGATGAAAATATAATTAATAATAATAGGTGTTAGAATAAATGATAATGTTTAGACCAGGGTTCGGCAACCACGGAACGCGTGCCAATTGGCACGCAGAGCCTTGTTCAGTGGCACGCGGAAGACCGCCAAAGGGCAACTCTCTTCTACAAGACATTTAGGGCTAGATCAGAATGAGGGAATAAAAAATCCCACTTAGGCACACTATTATCAAAAGGTTGCCGACCCCTGGACTAGTCTACCTTGTTTCGCGCATTGGCTTAGTTTAGTAGGTGAGAATATAATATTATAATTATATGCCATTTTTACCGAGAACCTAACGTAGGTCTAGTTTAGTGGGTAACGATAGAGTCATTGTCTGTTGACATTTTTTTTCTAGCGGTAATTGTCTGCACTCAACAGATTGAAAAAAAAAAACTAACAATAAATCTCGACAATAAAAATTGTAATACATAATTAAACAACTTCACTAACAACAAAACATCAACATCTCAAGCGAAATCCATCAAAAAGACAACAGCGTGCGCCTCACAAAGGTTTCACGTCTGCTCCTCGTTGTGACCACAGGCACGTGCACTAACACTTGTTCACACGTTACACACGAACACACTACACATATACAAACACACACAGTGTATTGACGAGGCACGGACTCATTATTTTCTTGACTGTAGTAAAACGGACTCGTCAAGCTTTTTGGTAATTTGTAGTCATCGTCTGTGTTTAAAGGTCTAGTTTGTTAAATAGCATTGGGCTGTTTTGCTAAGTCTACATACCGAATACCCGTCCACCTCGCTTTTTCGACCTTAGTATTTCTGTACATTATAGCGGAAAAGAAAAGAAAGCAACATCGCAGTTACGTACACGGTACAACCGATCAATGACTGCTTAGAGCATAGGTTCTCAACCTTTTTCGGTTCACCGCCCCCTTTTACATTTTATTTTCCGCTCATCGCCCCCCCTCCCCCTCCCCCAAACTTTAGCGCCCACTCCCCCCCCCCCCACACCTCTTGACGTTAAAGGGTCAATATAGTTTCCGCAATTTTTTTTTAGGCCGACTAGATTTGTGTGCTTATTTATTATTGTTACGAATATCGGTCATAAATGAATGACGTAGTAAGGCATTGACCTCTTAACAAGTGCGTATCAGAGTCCAAGGCGACCAAGGTTTGACCTTTATGCCCTGAGGGCAGTTTAAATAAAATAATTCGTCCAACCCCGTGGAAATTGAAGGTTATAATTCTGAATCGCAGTATTATATAGAGAAAGAGGTTAAAATGCGTATTAAGACCCTGTAGAATCTTCGATGATAGTTTTCTTTGGAAAGTCCCGACCTCCTTAAAGTTAGTTCAGTTCGAAAGTTTGTGGAGTGAAGTCGCTATATTCATTTGTATATTATATGCCATTGTATTGAAACTTATGTTGCCATCAGTTGATGAAGTTTATTGATCGTTTATATTGAGTCTACAATTTAAATAAAATTGTTTATTCAACAACTGGAGTTGTTTGATCTATCATTGTTGAGAAAGGTGTTGAAGATAATTATCACGAATATAACTACATTGCTGCATAGACCTGTCAGTCAAGGAACCCCTAGCTTGGGCTACAGATTAGCAGAATCTAGAGACTTCTAATAAAGATACAACTATATTCATTGAATCCGATTTAACGAGTCGTAATAATAGTCAATTCATAAAGAGGACCATAACATTATCATTAAAAGAACTGAAAAGGAAACATATTGTAAGAATGTATATATCAACAAATTATCTAAACAAGAGGCAATTATTAAGTAATTTTTGTTATATTAAAAAACATAATTTGTTTGGTATCCACTGAGCTCTAATATATGGAGTGCTCAAAGGAAGTAAATTGTAGGAGAAAATGCGGACTTGTTAATATAGATAGGTGCACCCTGTCCTGAACTATATATACATAAAATTACATTGTGGATTAATTGATATAAATTAGCGTCTAAATAATACATATATACTATTATACATTAAAATTACTTACTCACTTAATTAACATATATAAGCGTATGTGGTATTCAAAGAATTATTCAGACAAATGATCAACCATTTCATCTTTGTAGCCTACTTGACAAAGAAATGAAGCCGGTACTTATTTAAATTAACACAACACTAGTATAAGAGAGTATATATAAAGTCTATATAAAATAGTTCATTTTTATCAAATTACAATGACGCAATTACAAAAAGTTTTCAAATTTTATGTAATTTTATGTATATATAGTTCAGGACAGGGCCCATTTTTTCTTCTCTATTTTAATTGCTTGAGCACTCCATGTATATATAGCTCAGTGTTGGTATCACTATTGAATCAAATAAATGTGGAACGATTCTTTAATTAAAGGGAGATAATTTACCTGTTTCGTTTGAGCTATTATTTCTAATGTTTCTTTTTTTTTTTATTTTTTATAAAAGAATGAATGGCTTACAATTTATAACTTTGAAATGATCAAACTGTAAAAAGTATTTGAAAATTACATAAATATTATATGACTAAATAATTTATAGGCCCCCTACGTATATTTTCACACATTCAATTAACTACCCAGTTTGTACAATTACTACGTATCAATTCCGCTTAATTATAGTGCTTTTCTAACTGTCCAGCTGTCTAACGCATTTTAGGACATCACAGTAAAACTGAGATCAAAATATCATTAATAATAGCAAATGTTTGGGCGACAGGGATCGGTCGGCGGAAGGGATGGATCGCGTGTCGTGTCGTTTGACAGTGCGGTGAACCAACCATATAACGAGCCGGCCGCATACCATAGGCCTACTCGTCTAATAGTGACCCCTAGTTGTTGAAAAAGTACATGCGATTCATATCTCTTATTAGTATAATAATATGTAGGCCTACTGTTGGGGGATATCAGATATTTAGCATTACTTGCGTTTACATCACATTTGATCCAAAACCTAATCAATTAAAATAGCTGAGGTGTTCAAATTATATCAGGTACGTTTGTACCGCCCACTTGCTCTTCACCGCCCCCCAATCGCCCCCGGGAATGTCAGCGCCCTCCTAAAGCTTCTCACCGCCCCCCGGGGGGCGATATTGCCCCCGTTGAGAACATATGGCTTATAGCAAGGTTGTCAAACTCACAGAATAGGTATAGAACAGAATGCGCAATCCCTATATGCGCAGTCACTAAAAGTGAAGCTCAGCTTCCGACATTTTCTTTTGATTCAAGGCAGCGGTAACTAGAAACGCTACTATAGTAAAATGAGATAGGTTTAATTTATTACTGATATCTACTCTTAGCAAGCTTAGGACTAAAGCAAGGCTACTAATATTAAGTAATATGAGGTTACAACTTTCTGTTGTTTATCCTTTACGGGGTCAGAAAAGCCGTGTAGTTTGACATGCTTATTTGTACGATAATCAATCGATTTCGCATCATTGTTGCAGTCTATTACACAGCAGCCTTTGTAACTTTTGTCTGAAACATGGGTGTTTGGAATTGTAGATTTTATGAAAAAGACATTGTAAATAAGCATAAATATATAGTGTAACTAGGACCGCTGCGTTTAAACAGTATGGCGTCGGTATTACTTCCGGAAACAGAAAAAAATGCGATTGCGCATTCTGTTCTATATTTATTCTGTGGTCAAACTCAATGGCGCACGGCAGGGCAGGCCAAAACTCAAATGACACCGTGAAAGTTTCGGGGCAGAACGAGATAAAAATTCATTGATCACCGGAGAATGACAACTTTTTGTAAACAATAATAATATGAAAGGTCTCGCGGGTCGGATATATTTGGACGGCGGGCCGGGAGTGACCCGCTTGCCTTGAGTTACCTTACATATTACAGACACTCCTTCCATAAAGAAGATTATTGCGCCCAACGCTTATCCTTGGTCTGTCTAGTCTTGCATTTTGATTAGTGTTTTAAATGATGTTAAGCTACTGGTTTTCCTTGTTTGGTCAGACAACCTATATAGCAATGATTTGGACACTTGACACCTATGAAAAAGACTATAAACAAGCGTCCCGAAATTCGATACGGTGATACAAAATGAGGACGCGGAGCGCTAAATCTAACCGTACTCTGTGACCACAAAATCGTTTTAACTCTCTGTATACCATTCATCTTTGACTGTCTGTGGGCATTGTGTTTTTGCCTCTTTATTCCCCAGTTTTAGAATGTCACAATCAGCAAATGCTATGGCCACTCTTTATTCCCCAGTTTTAGAATGTCACAATCAGCAGATGCTATGGCCACTCTTTATTCCCCAGTTTTAGAATGTCACAATCAGCAGATGCTATGGCCTCTCTTCAATCCCAGTTTTAGAATGTCACAATCAGCAGATGCTATGGCCACTCTTTATTCCCCAGTTTTAGAATGTCACAATCAGCAGATGCTATGGCCTCTCTTCAATCCCAGTTTTAGAATGTCACAATCAGCAAATGCTATGGCCACTCTTTATTCCCCAGTTTTAGAATGTCACAATCAGCAGATGCTATGGCCACTCTTTATTCCCCAGTTTTAGAATGTCACAATCAGCAGATGCTATGGCCTCTCTTCAATCCCAGTTTTAGAATGTCACAATCAGCAGATGCTATGGCCACTCTTTATTCCCCAGTTTTATAATGTCACAATCAGCAGATGCTATGGCCTCTCTTTATTCCCCAGTTTTAGAATGTCACAATCAGCAGATGCTATGGCCACTCTTTATTCCCCAGTTTTAGAATGTCACAATCAGCAAATGCTATGTCCTCTCTTTTACCCATTTGTGTATGTGTGTGGGGTGGGGACTTAGTGGTGAAACTGTTTGCATATCAAAGTTGTTTAAATATGAAACGTTACTGTTGTTTTTGTTTGTATCTACTCGTTTTTGTTGTGTGTTGTGAATTTAATAACAGGCGATCAGCCATGAGTTAACATGTTGTATCCAGGGGCGAAGTAGCCCCCCCCCCCCCTGGAATTTAAAAACAAAGTTTTTCAACAGATTTTTTTTTTAATAAGTACTAAATTTGGTAAATATTTGTCAGTTCAGCCCCCCCCCCCCCCCCCCCCTGAAAAAAATTCTGGCTTCGCCCCTGGTTGTATCAATATATTAAAGATGTCATTATGCAGAAAAACCATCATTTTCTGTCGACACTAAGTCACCTGATGCAGATTATTTGTATTGATTTTCTGCCCACAGGTCTGCTTGTCTGCCTTCCTAGCCACTCGGGCTACCTAGATTACATAACCCAACGAGTGTAGGCTTACCCTACATGCCTTCCTATTCCTAGCTACTCGGGCTACCTAGATTACATAACCCAACGAGTGTAGGCTTACCCTACATGCCTTCCTGCCTACTCACTTACCTACCTACTACCTTGCTAGCAAGTTAACTATTTGTCTGTGACTGACAGTTGTCTGGCTGTCCGTACATCTACCCATTCGGCTGGTCCTGCGGTCAGTTAACCGGATTGTCAATAAAAACGGCCCGGGTTCTAGCCCTGCCTGCCGCCGACCAATCTGTGCCGCCCTGCAGGAGTTTTGGGCCCAATTGGACGTAATGATCTTCATTATAGAACGTCTGTAAACTTATAAGCTATCGTATCAGTCCATCATTCGTTCATCAATCTGTCATCTGTCTATCTGGACTATCCCAACATTTATAGGCTAAATCTTTCCGTTGGCCTTAGTGTAATGTCCGGCTGTCTGCCCACATCTTTGTATTATTCCATTATTCATCAGTCTGCACATCAGTAAAAACCTTATTACGAGTCAACAGCGAACCTGCCAGTGCCAAAGAATCTAGGCCATGGCATTTTTTTTTCTCACAAATGGACGAGATTCGGAATATCTTCATACGATAGTGACGTTTTAGAAGGGGAACAAAGCATGACCCACTAAATCTATATTTAACCATTTTGTTTAAAAAAAAAAAAAGAACCGATTAAAGATTTGAAACAAGTGGCTGCAGATTCAAAACAAGTGACAATATTAATTTTTCCTAGTCGAGTTCTCATTAATGATGTCACGTCTCTTTATTTCTGAAAATTAAACATCTTAAATTTAAATGGCTACGAAATTTAGATTTTCCACCCCCCCCCCCTCCGAAAAAAAACACTCACACATTTAGTGCTAACATTGAACTAATTACTTGAAAGTTATGTTTAATAATTTACATACATTATTTTATTGGCATTTGGATACTAAATACACTATTTACTATCAAAATCAACTTTTAATTCAATTTGTATAACAAGCTCTTCACTTGGTATTTACACAAAAAGTAATCATATTTGCTCTTTAAATAACAGCATCTGTCCACAGCTACCATGAACATGCACTTGTTTTTTTCATTCTCAGATAACAAGCTTCGATGGAAGGCGCTGAGAAAGGACACGTTGACCCCCCGCCTCAGTATGAGCCCCCCAAGGGAGCAGACCCCAATTACCCACCGCCTGGATACCAGTCTGCCGGATATCCACCTGCCGGAGGTTACCCGCCGCCTCAGGGTGCCTACCCTCCAGGGGCTCAGCAGTATCAAGCAACATCGGGTCAGACCAGTGAGTGTTTAATCCTCATTTAATTTGAATAGGCTGGGGGTTGTGTCTGCAATTAAATGAACTTTAAGTGATTGGACTAGATATAGGCCTATGCATAATCTAAATCAGTTTGAGTGTAAGAATTCTGATTGAATTGGACTTTTAAAAGTCTGAATTGGACTAGATATGCATAATCTAAATCAGTTTTTGTGTAAGAGTTCTGATTGAATTGGACTTTTAAAAGTCTGAATTAGACTAGATATAATATGCAAAATCTAAATCAGTTTGAGTGTAAGAATTATGCTTGAATTGGACTTTTAAAAGTCTGAATTGGACTAGATATGCATAATCTAAATCAGTTTGAGTGTAAGAGTTCTGATTGAATTGGACTTTTAAAAGTCTGAATTGGACTAGATATAATATGCAAAATCTAAATCAAGTTGAGTGTACGATTTCTGATTGAATTGGACTTTTAAATTCAGAATTGGGGTAGATATACTAAATGTGAACCAGGTTAGATGTGTAGCAATTCTGTTTTGAATTAGGCCAAGACATTAAAACATACTATTAAATGACAAGTAAAACCAGGATTGGGGAGAATATTAAAAAAATATACTCAATTTAGGTTAAAGAATCAACATCAGAGTGTATTATGGGTAAAAGTTAAACTTGAATATAATCTCTCTGAGAAATTGTTTAGTAAATATTTCAAGCTTCCTAATAACAATGAAGCACGGCTTCCCATGAAATAATTGTGATGATGATATTTAATATATAATTTAAGGTGACGGATGAATAAAAAACCAATAAGATCGACTTATGACTTAACACACGTTCGTTCTAGATAGACGATTATTATTACAATAGGCCCAAAACCTCTGCAGGGCGGCAGGGCTCGAACCCGTGTTGTTTTGTTGACAGTCTAGTGAACTAACCTCAGGACCAGCAGCCGACCTTTTTTGACTGATAATAAAAGACATTATTTTAAATTTAGTGCGACTACAACAATTTTTAAGAATTTGTTAAAATAAAATGTAAGGTTGACTCGTTAAAAAAAACAACCCAAAATGAAAGTAAATAATAATTTAATGAAATGATCATTGAAATTTGGTTTTTAAAACTCTTAAGGTACTATAGGCCTACATTAATGAATGTTATTTATTTTCCTTTTAAAATACAAGTCCCTAACACAGAGATCCAACTTGAGGTTTACTTACTTATGCCTTTTGCCCCACCTGGGACATAGGCCACCAACAAGAGTCCTTCGGGTATCCCAATCCTGGGCCAATTTCTCTATCTGACCCCAGTTGAGCCCTATCTTTTTAACGTCAGTTTCCATATCATGACACCAGGTGTTTCTCGGGCGACCTCTTTTTCTTGCTTAAGTTGAAGAGATTAGAGATTATAAATACTATTTACTAGTTGACTCATAAAGTCAAGTCACTGGCCTACAAAATTGTTCAAACACCTTTTATTGTCTATCTCCCCAGCTGTCATCGTCCATCAGCCCATGACAGGTCCTTTGCCAGGTGCAACACTGCGCTACATGCAGTATCCAGCCATGATTGTCTGCCAGCATTGCCAGGCCACCGTGACCACAAGTATGGAATACCAAGTCGGGCTGCTGACCTGGGCTATCGCAGGCCTAATTTGTTTATTTGGGTAAGACCGTTGAGGAATTCTATTGAGAAAATTACCTTTTTTTTTTAAAATGTCCAATTATCCACAGAGTAGTGCTGATTTTGGTAGAATTTCGTAATTGAATCCAGGGTAACTAGTAACATAGTAGTGTACATACCAGAATCTGTAGGCTGACTGGAGCCTTCAAGCTCTTGAGTCCAGGGTGCAACAATGCAAAGAGGGAGTGGGGGCACACCAGGATCCTGTCCGAGACTAGCCACCCTGTGGCACTGCGATAAGGCGTGGTCATATAACATAGGGTACGCTCTCTACAGTCACAGGCACTACACTGCACTCCCCACCTGCGGAATCCTCCCTCGGATCATTATCGCGGTGGCTCGCTCGTATACCTGCGCTGTCGACCGGTAGCACAAATTCCAGACTATAGGACATCCAGGAACCATGGCGGGGTTGAGGCGGGACTGCTGTGCACATTGCTTCCTCCTCTCCCCATCAAGGCTTGGAGCCTCTCGGTGGTGCAATGAGACCTTGGACACGGAGCAGGGGTTGTCCCCCATGCTGTCAACCCACCAGTCTGCTCTTGATGCAAGCGTATTGGTGGCTTTGACACATTTAATTACCATTCATGAATAAATTGTTATCATGTGATACGTTTGTTATCTTCATGATCATATCATTAGCTGTGAAAATCTTAAGGAGTTACATTTTTACACAAATCTGTTCACAATATATAATAACAATTATTTTCTTTGACATTTCAGACTTTGGCTTGGGTGTTGCCTTATCCCATTCTGCGTTGATGGCACTAAAGATGTCGTACACAGGTGCCCGAACTGCAAGCAGATTGTGGGGAAATTCACTCACTTTTAATTTTGAAAAACCTCTAAGACTTCGGCATGGATTTTTGTGATCACTTTTTGTTCTTTCTTTATTATTTTCTCCTGACAACATTTCATGTTTTTGGTTTTTGAATTTTTTTTTACAAAATTTTACTTGAATAAGTTATTTTGTATATGTCAAGCTAATTATAACTATGCTTCCATCATTTGTATTTGACCTACTTTACAGAGAAAATTTATATTTTTTTTTTTTTTTTTTTTTGTGGAACTTTGCTCAAAAAAACTTTCTTTTAAATTATTCAAGCTGTATAAAATGTAAAATTGTTTTTGTTTCACTTGTTTTTACCTGGTAAGTCTTTCCCAAAAAAATTGTTTTAAAGTTTTGACTTTAAAGTTTTTTGTTTTTTTTTATATTTTATTTTTAAAGAGAATTACTGCAAAAAAATGTACGATTGAACATGACTGTTTATATATTGATTTGTAACTTGTGGAATTTTGGGGTTTTAACCTGCTGCTATTGACAAAAGCAATTTAATTTCTTTGACATTTTGCTTGACTTCAGGCGGAACTGGAACTAAAAAATTTTAATATTGAATTTGAATGAATTTGGAGTATAGCTTATGTGTGGCTGGTGCATAGCATCACCAAAAATTTGGAGTATAGCTTATGTGTGGCTGGTGCATAGCATCACCAAAAATTTGGAGTATAGCTTATGTGTGGCTGGTGCATAGCATCACCAAAAATTTGGAGTATAGCTTATGTGTGGCTGGTGCATAGCATCACCAAAAATTTGGAGTATAGCTTATGTGTGGCTGGTGCATAGCATCACCAAAAATTTGGAGTATAGCTTATGTGTGGCTGGTGCATAGCATCACCAAAAATTTGGAGTATAGCTTATGTGTGGCTGGTGCATAGCATCACCAAAAATTTGGAGTATAGCTTATGTGTGGCTGGTGCATAGCATCACCAAAAATTTGGAGTATAGCTTATGTGTGGCTGGTGCATAGCATCACCAAAAATTTGGAGTATAGCTTATGTGTGGCTGGTGCATAGCATCACCAAAAATTTGGAGTATAGCTTATGTGTGCCTGGAGCATAGCATCACCAAAAATTTGGAGTATAGCTTATGTGTGGCTGGTGCATAGCATCACCAAAAATTTGGAGTATAGCTTATGTGTGGCTGGTGCATAGCATCACCAAAAATTTGGAGTATAGCTTATGTGTGGCTGGTGCATAGCATCACCAAAAATTTGGAGTATAGCTTATGTGTGGCTGGTGCATAGCATCACCAAAAATTTGCCTGTTCTTTTTTTTTTAATTTGAAACAAAATGTAAACAAAAACTATGTATCCCATATCCACATTGTAGTCAAGTACTTTGTAGTAAATTTGTATTAAATTGCACAGCAAGCTGAAGCCAAACTGTGTTTAGCAATGGAGTATTTTCAATTGGTCAAAAACTTTAATAGAACTTGTCTGGCCCAGACTGAACTTTCGAACAGACTGGCGCCCCACCCTACACCCAAATACACCTACACACACATACACCCTACACATACATACACTCTACACATACACCCTACACATACATACACTCTACACATACATACACCTACACACACATACACTCTACACATACATACACCATACACCTACACACACATACACTCTACACATACATACACCCTACACATACACCCTACACATACATACACTCTACACATACATACACTCTACACATACATACACCCTACACATACATACACTCTACACATACTCCCTACACACACATACACTCTACACATACATACACCTACACACACATACACTCTACACATACATACACCATACACCTACACACACATACACTCTACACATACATACACCCTACACATACACCCTACACATACATACACTCTACACATACATACACTCTACACATACATACACCATACACCTACACACACATACACTCTACACATACATACACCCTACACATACACCCACACACACCCATCTACAAAGAATCCTGAATCCATGAATGCCAAAATAGGGTGACAGTATATTACATAGATTTGCAGGCTAAAGCCTCAATTTACATTCGTCTGTTTGCATGATATAACTGAATTTTTTTTTCTTTATTTTTAGAAGTCTTTGATTATTTTTGGGGGGTTATTAGAGACATGAATACCGTTATATTTTTCAGACCCTTGAGTTGGCTGTCTTCTTATTTCATTTGTTGAAGCTTTTAATTACACCTATCATGGCACTGCGGGAGAATTATCTTTTCAAGTATTTTTTTTCTCAAAGCAAGACTTGATGGAGAAATAGACTCGGCTCCCTGATAAGGGCTCAATGTTTCCGGAGTCATTCTATGCAAAAACATTCACTATAATCCATTGCTAAGCCTCTGGCCTCAACAGCCCATCTCTCAAGTCCCCCAATCGCCTTATTGCTTCAATGTAATTTTTTTACTTATACTAACTATAGTTGCCATTTGATTAAACTACTGTGAGAAAAAAAAAAATTCTTCTCAATTGTAAGACTTTCAGCTGAGATGTACATTATTTTAATTTGACTACAAACATTCCCAAATATTAATATGTAATGTGTTTTATAATGTTGATTAAACATGCCTTATATATATTATTATTATATTTGCAACATTTTAAAATATATTATTAGTATTTCTTGTATTACAACACTATTTAAAGTCTACATATGCTGCTTCTAGTTTGAATACTATTACATCCTAGGCCAAAAACTCCTGCAGGGTGGCATGGGTGGGTCCACTGCAAGGCTAGAACTAGAACCCGAGCCGTTTTATTGACAGCCCAGTGAGCTAACCACATGACCAGCATTACTCATTCTTTTTTCTTCAGGTCTTCTATATTTACATTTTTTGTAATTGATGAATTCTCACGATGATTGTTTTTATCTTTTAAAATTTGTATATAACACAATATATCATTTTCATAAAAAAATTTTTTTAATTTCAGCGTTAATTGAGCACAAGTTTCAGTTTTATCATTAAACATTGGTGCAGGGTTAAAGTTAATTTAATCTCTTTTATAATAAATTACTCTTTTTGAGTGAGGGGGAATACTTTGTTAGAAATTTTACTATAAGCTGCTGTAAAAACATAGTTTTCCAAATTCATGTATAATTATTGTGCTGTTTGTTTGTTTAGTTTTTACTTCCTACATATTAAATCAATATTTATTTTCATATAATGTTCAATTAATTCCAAGTTAAAAACAAAATAAACATATTATATTAACATATATTTTTTTACCGAGTTCTTTTTCCCCAGTTGTATAAAAGTGTTGAATTGAAACTAACTCGTTTGTTCTTTAGTGTAGCTAATGTCACCAGTCTTTGAATTTTACACATATGCAAAGGTATTGTGTAGCCAGCACAACGCCAAACTACATCTGATTTACCCAGCCTTATGTTTGGCGGCCCAGCCAGGAGAACAGAGTTAGAACTAGATTACTTGGCGCTTGTAGAGACTTAAAAATCGATTTGGAAAAATGGCAACCGATTATAGGACTTTAACCAAAGACAGCTGCTGGGCGCCCCAATTTTTGATGACGTCATTTCTCATCAAACGAGAATCGGCATGGGGTTTTCTCTTGATAATGATTCTTCTCACGAAGTTGATGCGTTTTTCCTCCCTAATGCTTCCAATCTTCTGTCGCGTATAACAATTGCAATATACTGGACTAGCTTAATCAAAGACTATAATAAGATGGACCGCTTGCTTTAATATTTCTCCTATTTGGTAACTCGAATGACTTCTTTTCGGAATTCCCGATTACCTTTTGCACTGTACACTTCCGTTTTATTTAATCGTTATGATTTTCTCAATGAAAAATTAAAATTGGAAGTTGTATACAGCTGAAACCTATAGGCAAACGTAGGAGCGTAGAAGTCATTTAAGACAGCGTTATTGGGTTGCGCAAGGAAAAATAACATAAAAGGATCAAGCGGTTCATCTTATTATAGTCTTTAGTTTGATAAAAATTAATGTTGTAATCTACAAAATTTCTTAAGAGTCAACATTAACACACACACAGAGATGTAATAGATAAGCAATAAAGATGGGAGAATCCTAGTCACCCAAAATTTTTTCCAGACGATGCCTATTTGTTCTAGAACTTTGACTTGGCTCTAAACTTATATATGAGGGACAATCATCAAATCGAAAGTCGTCTCAGGGGGATCGAGGGAAGATGTCTCCAACGTATACTAAAGATTATTGGGAAAACCCCATTCCAACAGTGAAGTTCGCCGGAGAACAGGAATAAACTGCAACACGGAAGAAATTAAGGAATGGAGATTGCTGGATCACGTTCTTCCCGTGGATAGAAAGAGGCTTCCGAGCAGTGCTTTGAAATGGACACCATCAGGAGAATCCGAGAAAGGAGAAGGGTAAGAACAATGGGAACTTGGAGGAGAACAATGGATGAGGAAGCAAAGGCCACCAATAAAACATAGCATGAAATCAGATGGCTCGCCCAGGATAGAGAGGCCTGGCGGAACTTTGTTGCTGCCCCACGGGTAGCGATAAAGACTAAAACCCATCGGGCTCACCACGTCGTATCGAAGGGGAAGAAACGTGAAAACCACGAAAACACGTGGAAACCACTTCCCCCCCCCCCCCCGTCGATACGACGTGGTGTGCCCGCTGGGGAGAAAGTCATCAAATACAAGTAAAACAAACAAAGCTCAGAGCTTTTTTGACATTGAGCAACAAACAAGCAAGCACAAAAAGGTTCTGTCCGGTACGCCGATAGACCGTGCCGTGTAGCCTAGGGTAGGATTACATATTCCGCAACCACATGCACTATCTTTCTCACACTGCGGAATTCACCTCGCATCATTAATGTGGTGGCTCGCCCGTATATATACATGCACTGTCACCGGTAGCATAAATCTCATACTATAGGTAATGGGCCTGCAGGCACCAGTGGGGGTTGAGGCGGGAACGTTGCTTCCTCCCCATCGAGGCTCGGTGAAATGAGACCTCGGACGCACAGCAGGGCAAGTCCCCCTTGTGTTAGCCCACCGGTGTGCCCTTAATGCAAGCGTAGGCCTATTGCTGGTTTCCACACTTCGCCAGCGACGAGATCCATGGTTACAGAAGTGGGGACTCTATGAGCTGAAATAAATTTAACATAACATAAAAATTTATAAATACATTTTGTTGTATATAGATCTACAAAATATAATACCGTTTCATTTGTAGATCTAGTTGATGAGTAATTGTAGTAATTTAAACAGTAATTAAAAAGACTAGTTATTAACAAACGACCAACTTGAACATAAAGACAAGTTTATAAAAAGACTCAACGATTTGAAATGTAAAATGTATTAGGGCCTAGCTTAATTTTAGAGTTTATTTGTGCGTCATGTACTATAATAGCGTGCATAGACCTACGGATTTGTGTAAACAGCACAAAAAAACGACTATTTAGTCTTTATTCCCAGAAATGAATTGTATTTTACGGATGGCTATACTTTGTGTATTTTGAATCATGGGAATGTTAGAAACAAGATGGCGCGTGTAAATTACCCATGATTCGGAAGGCAAAATGCTGGACTGTTTTGGTCGTCATCTAGTGATGATTGAAATAGAAAAGGTCACATATTAGCGAATTAAATAGGAAATAGCACTTTTGTTTTTGATTAAATGCGAGCGAATAATCGAAAAGTAAAAGAATAGCTTTAATTGTGACTACCAGTCAGTTTTCATTAGTATGCAAGGGCCAATATATTTATATTTTTTTCAATAATACAATAATAAACTTTTAAAATTATTTTCTTATTATAAATCAAAGCCTATTTGTGTTTACGGTATTTACTTTCATAACTCTCTGTCTAAGACAGGGCGCGATTTTTTGAGTTTATATCCAGTTTATAATTTATAGGCGGGTAATAATGATTAATCTAGTAATAGTTTATTAGTTTGCGTTTGTTCATAATTCTTCATATTCCTTGATTTTTCATTTTTATATTTTTTAACTCATCAATTCTTTAATTGACACAAGTTATATCATGACTCATTTAGAAGCTTAGACATAGGAGTGGGCCTACTATTTTAAACAATCTTAAATAATAGGCAAACATAAATATAGCCTAACTGACTATAACCTGTCAAGCCCTTTTTCATAGGTCTACTTTTTTTAATCCTATATTTTATAATGTCTCAAACTTAAAGTAATAGTTAAATGTTTTTAAATGTTTTTTTTGCAGTCCAAGCACTGAAGCAGGGCAGTGCTGTCTCATTGATGGAGAAACACCAGCAAGCACAAACACCAGAAATTCAGTGAGAGTAAAGCACTGCCCAGCCGTCATCTATTAGATTGTCATGGCGCAAATAAAAACTTATGCCCGCCTCAAACCTTCCAAGAGAGCCTACCCAGGTTACGAGATAGCAGATAATGTTTTAACAGTGCATATCCCAGACAATAAGGATTTTCTTCTCCAAGGCTCCCAGCAGCCGATTCGAAGCAACATCAGCTACGACATCATCTTTACCGATATCTTCAGGCCGGAAGCGACTCAAGAGGAAGTTTTTAACGGAGTTGCCAAAGATATTATTCAAAGTAGGCCTACTTTTTAAAACATTTGATAAACTTTTCAATAATTACTACATTTAGTTGTCAAATTTGTATTTATTTTGTTTTGTGAATAATCTTGTTTACATTGAACTTTAAAAAATTTCTGCTCGATTCAGATTTTCTTAATGGCTACAATGGAACTATATTCGCATATGGCCAGACAGGGACTGGGAAGACTTATACAGTGGAGGGTAACTCAAGTGGATATCATACTAGAGGCCTTGCTACTCGGTAAAGAGATTGTTTCATTACATTAGTTTCAGTTCTTCTTTTTTGACGTCTGTTCTCGTGCATGTTTTGTTGTTGGTGTTTTTTGTCCTTGCTCATCAGCTGCATTTGTGAATGGCTCATCAAAAAGTTAAACAGAAAAACAACTAAATAAATTGACGGAAATGGTTAGCTAAGGACTTATTTAATATAAATTACTTAATAAAAGCTATTGAGCGATTGAGATTTTAAATGAGGAGAACGATTTTACCTGAGGCAAATAAAATTGTACCTGATATAAATTAGATTTGATGTGAGGTAATTTAGATTTTACCTGATGGGAATTAGATTTTACATGGAATGATTCTAAGTTGTACATTAGGTGATTTAGATTTGACCTGATATGAATTAGATTTAACCTAATGTGAATGAGTTTTTTATATTGTGTGAATTAAATTTTAGATTAAGATATAACACTGGGTGAATTAGATTTTACTCAGGGTGAATTAGATTGTACAAGGCTTGAATTAGATTTCATCTAATGTGAATTAGATTTTATAACATTTGAATTAGATTTTGCCTCACGTGAATTATCTTTTACATGGGATGAATTAGATTTCACTTGTTAGTTGTGAAGTTAAAATGCCAATTAATAAAGTAAAAAACAGCAATACTGAATGTCAATCAAACTTGTTATATTTTCAGTGAATTTTCACAGGCATAGTTCTTCGAACTTTGTTGACTGAGACTTAGCGCCAGATGAATCATTTGGGCTGCCACTCCATTTATTAATAACCACGCTCTCCATTTTCCTTCTCTTCTTCAGACACCCCTCAAAGAGCTGCAACACTTTTCATCTCTTCATTATTCAATAGCTTTATATAATTCCTTACATGTACACGGCAAAATGATTTCCAAAATTAGATTGGGTTTCCCCTTAGATGTCGTAGCATTAGTCTTTATCAGCAGTGCAACAACTTTGTTTTTCTTGCAGAGCCTTGAGCATGATATATCAACAGCTGGAAAAGCGAACAGATGAGCACATATCTGTGTATCTTTCCTACCTGGAGATTTATCAGGAGGTAGCCTACGATTTGCTCAATCCCGCTAGTAGATCTTCATCTTTACCCATGCCACCATTTGCCAAGGTGGGTTTGCGTGTCTTCTAAGCTTTTCAATATTTTTAAAATAGAAAATTAGTTGTATCAGTCTTTTGCTGTATGTTGGTTCATTTATCTGAATTTTTTTTTTTGAAAAATGTAATTATTAGTAATAATATTAGAAAATTATTAGTAATAATATTAGTAAATTATTAGTACTAATATTAGTAAATTATTAGTAATAATATTAGTAAATTATTAGTAATAAAATAACATTAGTAAATTATTAGTACTAAAATAACATTAGTAAATTATTAGTAATAATTAATGAGGCCCGCTGGTTCAGCGGTTAGTAAACCAGACTGTCTACATCAGGGGTCGGGAACCTTTTTGTCTTAGAGAGCCATGGAAACCACATATTTTGAACATTAATTCTGTGAGAGCCATACATAATGTTTAAAACTAAAAATTCAAGTAAATGTCACATTTTGTGTAGTTTCAAAACTAAAAGTACAATAATTATGTCTCTGAATTCTTCTCATGCTGAGCTGCAGTAGACTTTAGCTCATTTGTAGAATGAAATATTGATATGCAATTAATATGTAGATCACAAAGTTTAAAAAAATGATAATTTAATAATCGAACATTGGTCTGCGAGCCAGATGCAGCCATCAAAAGAGCCACATCTGGCTCGCGAGCCATGGGTTCCCGACCCCTGGTCTACATGATGACCCAGGTTCTAGCCCTGGCTAAGAATCAAACACCCGTCTCATGCGTGCGTCTAAAATATAATCATTAGATTTTACTTACTCAAAACATTTTAGGAAAGCTTTAAGTCCTGAAATTCTTTAAAATCTTTAAAAAAAAAAAATTATATTAATGGAAATTTTTGTAAAAAGTAGAAAAAAAAGTTGTCAGGGGGGAATTGAACCCAGGTCGCATGCATGGCAGTCGGATACGCTAACCACTCAGCTATGGAGGACACGTATATCTGCTGGAAGCGAGATAACAAATGTAAAATATGAGTCAATACGATTATGTGTCTTTAAATTATCCAATGGGGATTGGAATCCACACACACACAGTCTACTTTATATATATAGAGAGAGAGAATTCCAGGTTTTCCATGACCCTACTAAGAACATTAGTACATTTTTAAAATCATGTAAAGTTTCTTTCCTATTTAAATCAAATAAATTTTTAGTTTCATGTTTATTTAAAATGTAGAAAAGATTAATTAAATTGGTAATGAAACAATTTTTTTGTCAATTCTATATATAGTCCATAAAGGAGGTAATTATTTTGTTTTTTGTTTCTGTTTTTTTCAGTTTCAATTAACAAATTTTTTTTTTTATTTAGTTTTCCTCAATTATGTATGCTTATTGCTCGATTACCAAGAAATAATTTTTACGAAGAACGCCCCTTAGCTGCTGTGATAGAAGGAAAATAAAAACTACAACAGGCCAACTGTTTCCAGGTTATGGCTCTGCATGACATCATTGTTTCAAATACTGCAGGCTTCTTCTATCAGCTTACAATTGGCAGGGCTAAAAGTTATTTGAAAAAAAATTTGATAGATCAAATTTTGACAATATATTTTGACTTATCGCTCTCTTTCAAAGTATAAAATTTACATACATACTCAACTTCTTCAAAAATGAAAAAATGTCATTGTAAACAAAGTTAAAGAGTCGAAACTTTGAAAATGTGAAACTTTGACAACTAGATATGAAAGAGTTATAAAAATGAGTTCTTTCAAGTTTTGTTTTTTGTTGGTGTTTACAATTTTAAAGTCTGTTTTCTTTCTACACTAAAGGTTTTAATTTTTAGATGATTGAAAAAGATTATTATTATCAAAACTTTTCAATATCTCTTTTATTAGTTCAATTGCTTTATCATCAAATACTATCTTTATGCTATACTTTAATAAAATAATTTAAAAAAAATTAAAGTCTACCCAGATCTGATGGGTACCTGAGTTTAGTAGGGGTAAAGTAGAGATGGCTAGGCTTTGTGCTGGCCACACAATCCCCTAACATGCCGCTGCCACTGAAACTGGGTAATGCTGCTTCACTGGCCCTATGGATCAAATTGGTATGATGGGATACTTTACCTTTTTCTTTTAAAGTTCAGTTATGAAGATTATACTATTGAATATCTAGTTGATATCAAACATCTGAAGATTATACTATTGAATATCTAGTTGATATCAAACATGTCCTCATAGTAGCCTAGTGAGCTAACTAATATGTAACTTTGAGAAGTACTGACGTTTAATTTGATTTCAATTTCTTAATGACCAAGACTTGACCTGTTGGAAGGTCGTATTAATTTGAAACATTGTCATTATTCTCCTGCCAGGTCACAGTAGTGGAAGGTCCAAGGGGCTCCTGCATCCTGAGAGGACTGTCCCTACACCTCGCGGCCAATGAGGAAATAGCCCAGATGCTCCTCTACCAGGGCCAAGTGAATCGGAAGGTCGCCGAAACTCCAGTTAACCAGCGTTCCTCGAGGTCTCATGCGGTATTCACGGTGTACCTCCAAGTCAGGAAACACGAGTCGGAAGTTCTTGTTAAGTAAGTCTCTTCGCTGATTCTTTTTTTTTCCATCGACAATAAAACATTGTAAACTCAATTTGATGTTATTGTCTCTCCTGTTTAAAATGTCTGGAAAAAAAAAAGAAGTCAAATAATTTCAACTTTATTTTACTCTTTTTAACAAAAAAGTGTTCCTCTGGAAAAACCTTGAGTTACTAAACATTTGCCTCCCTAGGCCAACGATCCAATCATTTTTTTCTCTCGTGGCTCCCTCTGCAGCTCAAAACTCCACCTGGTTGACCTGGCAGGTTCGGAGCGTGTGTCTAAAACTGGGGTTGACGGTCAACAGCTGACGGAAGCTAAGTCGATTAATTTATCCCTGCATCACCTTGAGACGGTCATCATCGCCCTGCAGTCGGATCGAACCAACACTCCGAGCAACACCACTGCAGCAGAGAAAAGCAAGGGGGACAACCTGCCCACCGCCAGCAGAAGGTTGAGCCAGTAGATGCTATTTATTGATTGTCAATGTTCAAATGGTTCTGTATATTTGTATCGTTTCAATTTAAAAGTATGTCCTTCGATATAACTTCAACTGTGGCAATCTAATTCTCCATATTCTTGTACTATCAGAACTGTCAGAATTCCTTTCTTTTTATGTATAGTTATTTTTACAAAATGGAAATTTTATTGGCTCAAAAGGGCCACCTTGTTTGTCTTAATACTGTTCCAAAAATTAAACAGCTTCAAAGCAATACTAGTCACATAAGACCATTACAATTTGAGCACAAAAGTTTTGCCCAATTTTGTTTTAAAAAGGTTTAAGTCATTTCACAGGGTCAGTGAAGCAGAGTTTAGCAGTATCTTGTCACTACATTCAAGCATGCTGTGAGCTCAGCACAATGCCCATCAACCTTAAGAATGTCCGGTACCTGTCAAATTCGTTTAGAGTCAGGGACTCCCTCCAAACTTATGAAAACAGCTGAGTTTTGAGCATGGAGGCGGGGGGGTGGGGGGTGACTTCCATTGCTATCTATGCACCTGTGAGAGACGACCACCGCAACACTCCTGGCGAGGCCTAATGTTAATCATTTACCTTTCAGTACTTCATTTACATCTGGTCCGTCCAGTGAAGGGAACAGGCCCGTTAAGTTTGTGCCCTATCGGAATTCTTTGCTGACCATGGTGCTGAAGGATTCTTTAGGTGAGTCCTGATAACTAAGTGAAGGTCTTCAAGTAGAAGCTGGCCAGGCAGTTATCAAAGATTAGGTTTGAGATGAAGACATTTGCTTTGCTGTCAGGTTCATAACTACTTTTATGCATATTGGACGGGTATCTCCATTTAAACCATAGATATCTAAAAAAAATCATTAAATCCCTAAGGGATTTTTAAAGATTTTAAATAATCAAGTCTAGCTGTTGATTTGCTTATAAATTATTTCTAAAGTGTCCTATCTGAACTAATTGATCTGTAGGGCTGGTGAAGCAGAATTCACCAGTTTCTTTGTACCAGGGGATTGTGTGGCCACCACAATGCTCAGCTGCTTTTACCTCACCACAAATAAAGTCATGTACCCAGGTCAGGGGCCACCTTTCCTCTACCCATGTTTCTTTAATATTCATCCAAAAGATATTCTCAGAGCTTCTAAAATAGCTTGTGTGTTGCTGTGGCTTAAAGTTATCTTTTATAGAACTTTTACAATGTGATCAGATTCTTGAAATCCTCCAATGAAATCATAATGTACATCTGGACAGTGTGGCATACTTTTTGTTCTGTACTGCAGGTGGCAATTGTTTGACGGCCATGATCGCAACAATCTCCTTAGAACCGGAAAATCTGGGAGAGTCTATATCAACGTGTCGCTTTGCTCAGCGTGTGGCTCGCATCGCTAACAATGCAAGGTGAGTGTCCCCAACCTGCCTGTTCGTACAGTGGGGTTTGACCTCTGACCTCATTTACATACATCTGTTAATTGGGTTCCTAAGACATGCAATTAAAACAAACCACTTCATGTTTTGTACATTTTTAAGTCAATTTACAAAATAATAGTGTGAAAAGCATCATAAAAAATAAAATGAATTGATGTCCTTGACCTTTCCCAGGAGAAATGAGGAAATTGACGACAAAACTCTAATCAAACGATTAAAACACAAAGTGGCAGACCTAGAGCATCAAGTTGCTCTCTTAAGATCAAAGGTAAGTTACTCAGAATCTTTTTCTTACATTGAGAATCTGAAACTCATTGACTAATAAAATTTGAGACAGTGAAAAGTTGGCTGTGATGCTCTGCATCATCTCGTATTTAGGAAGGTAAAATTTTAAAAAGAAATGTATAACATTTTTTTAGTCTTTTGTGCCATTGCAAGTGATGCTTTGCTCAATGAGGAATATTGTTTTCCAATTCTGTGGTGGAACTTGCGTAATGTAGACCAGGGTTCGGCTACCAATGGCCTGCGTGAGTGATTTCAAAATGGTACACGGAAGACCTCCAAAAGGCTATTCAAGTATCTTCTACAAGAAATTGAGTGCCATGGGAGGTGTGACTTTTAAAAGGTTGGCACGCTGAATGAATTAGAAATCTTACTTTGACACACTGGTATCAAAACGTTGCCGACCCCTGGCGTAGACTACCAAAATATTACTTTAGGGGGAAAACCCTAAGTGTGGCTCATCAGTTTGCTAAATATTAATTGTGCATCCGAATGTTTTGTTTTTACACTATAACATAACTGTAAGAGTCTGGAAGACACATTCTATGGACAATATTTCTTATTATTTTGTTATTACTCTGTTTCTCAACATAGTATGCAACCAGGAGCTTATACAAAGTGCATTTGTTTCACAATACAACGGCCTATTGCATTAAGAGGGCTAGATTGGTCACATGCTCTTGTATTCCGATTAGGGGAAAAAAAAAAAGTTTTATGGTTTGAATGTTTCTTTTTATATCCATGCAGGGAAAATCTGAGCCCATCTCAGAGGTTGATCTCTTGGGCGTGCTGACTGAGGAGGATCGGATTGTCTGCGCAAGGATAATGGAGGGCTTTCTCCAAGGGGTCATCACTGACCCAGTGGATGCTGGTAAATTAAAAGCGTATTGATTCTCTTTAAACAGTTAAGAAATAGTTTTTAGCTTTGGTTTTAACAAACCAGATGCTTGTACAGTTGTGGTTTTTTGACATGGTGAGCCAAAATTATTTTAAATGCAGAAATTTGTAACAATGTTTCTTTACAAATAGTTTTCTTTTCTTAAATCTTTAAAACATTAATGAAGCAAAAATCTGACGAATGTTTGTTGGAATTTGTTTATATGATGTATGACTTCACAACTTTTGGACAAACTGTCCATTGCCTTGTAAGTAGCAGCAATTTAAAGTTCATCTGTAAATTATTGCGATAAAATAATGCCGCCCAGGTATCTGCGACCAGTGCCGCTTCCGAGAGTGCCTGCACTTCCTGAAGCACCAGTGCCTCCAGCCGAGCAACGTGCCCTGGGTGCTGCCCCAGCAAGACAGGGAAGTGCCCTCGGACCGTCCGGAGGCTGTGCTGCCCAACAACCCTCACAGGGACAGCGGCGACCATGTCATGAACACAACCTCGCAAGGGACGTCACCCATAGTTACTGTTCCTAATGCTATGTTGCCTGCGTAAGTGGAGTTTATTTTTGTGTTTGTTCTTAAATGAGTAGTTCTATCCTGTTGGGATATATACAATGGCAGTGGTCCACCTTCCCCCTCTTAACAATAATAATTCTTAGTGAAAGTTGTCATTTGTCACATACCTATTGATATAGGACATGGTGGCCTAGATGCAACACTCTCAGATTACCATACCCAGGGTCCAGGTTAACGCCAGGCTGCTTTTCTTTTTCCTGGGTCCTGGAGAGTGAGCCAAAGACAAGCTCTGTTTGTGGTACCTGACATTAGTTGGAGGGGGGGGGACGTAGGATGGGCATTGTATTGGCAACACTATCATCCCCATATTAACACTGCTTCACTAGCTCCAAGGACCAGCTTGATATAAAAGGGGATACCTGACACACTGTCGTGTCCCCACCGGATTCTTTAGCCCCGCTCCCTCTCGCCTGTTTGGATGTGGCCTACTGGGGATAGACGGAGGCTGGCCTACTGGGGATAGACGGAGGCTGGCCTACTGGGGATAGACGGAGGCTGGCCTACTGGGGATAGACGGAGGCTGGCCTACTGGGGATAGACGGAGGCTGTGGCCTACTGGAGATAGATGGAGGCTGTGGGTGAATAAATGTGCTAAAAAAAAAATCAATTTTGCCTAAATAAGCAAGAGGATTTCTAGAAACTTTTTAAATGGGGATTGTAAGGGGGGGGGAGATGTTCATGCAAATTATTTTTCTTTACCATGGTTACTTCCCTTCATTTAAAACCTATATGATTTTTTTGTATTTATTTTTAGTATGGGTTAAAAATGCCTAAGATTTTTTCAACAGTTATTAAATATTTAATCTAATATTTTTGATAGTACAATGACAAGTGAATCAAATAGTCGATTTTAAACTCATTCTGGTAGTAAAGCTATTCATGAATCAAAGAGAAGATTCAATTCATTCCTAAAGTAAACTCATTCATCAAAGATTAATTTTGGCAGTAAAGTTTTTAAACTCATTCATAAGAACAAGATTTCAACTCATTCATAAGTACAAGATTTCAACTCATTCATATGAACAAGATTTCAACTCATTCATAAGTACAAGATTTCAACTCATTCATAAGTACAAGATTTCAACTCATTCATAAGTACAAGATTTCAACTCATTCATAAGTACAAGATTTCAACTCATTCATAAGTACAAGATTTCAACTCATTCATAAGTACAAGATTTCAACTCATTCATAAGTACAAGATTTCAACTCATTCATAAGTACAAGATTTCAACTCATTCATAAGTACAAGATTTCAACTCATTCATAAGTACAAGATTTCAACTCATTCATAAGAACAAGATTTCAACTCATTCATAAGAACAAGATTTCAACTCATTCATAAGAACAAGATTTCAACTTCCACCTGTTGCTAGAAAGAATCCTTTGACTTTCCACATAACTGTTTGTTTTTTTCTTCTGCCATTTCAGTTCCACCTCACTGAAACTCTGTACCGAGTCGGCCCAGCAGTCTTCCTCCGAGGCAACCATCTACTCTTCTGACGACTACCTGTTGGGCAATGTGGACATTGGCCAAGCCGAAGGTGGAATAGGTAAATTGGTCACACTGTACAGCGTATGTATGATAGAGTAAATACACAGGTCTTTCTTTTTTGCATCAATTTTTTTGTTTTTTTTTGGTTGCTATAATGCCTCAAGCAACGTTTTTTAAGGTGGAACACCAGCTTTACATAATCATAACAATGATATTTTTATATAGCGGACTGTTCAAACTTACTTGGTGGACCACTGTATTATATAAGGTGGACCACTATATTTTTATATACCATTTAAAATTGACTTAGTGTACCTACCACTTGGTTGTATTTGGTGGACCAGAAAATGAACATACTGGACCACTTATATTTTACTGAGTGGACCACTAGAAAGGGAAACTGGATTTAATCTGATGGACCTCTCGATAGTATAAACTTCCCTCTTATATATCATCTCAACTCTTCCCCAACCAGATGTAAACAAATCAGGTGGCGGGTCCCAGGTTGCCGTCAGGAAAAAGGGGGAAAAGCCAGCGTCTGCTGGCTCCTGCAGCAAGAAAGGCTCGGCTTGCAAGAAGAGCTCCAAGAAAGCCCGCAAGATTGATGATGACAAGCTGTCCAGGTACGAGCAGATGGACAAGATGAAGCTGGACTCACTGATAAACGAGCTGACCATTTCAGAGAACAACTTGAGGTGAGTGGAGAACCTTAAGTCTGGGGTGAATTAAACCCAACAGTGGAGCCTTTTTCCAAGCTTCTGTCTTTCTTTGCCTTTTAAGTCTAGGGTGAATTAAACCCAACAGTGGAGCCTTTTTCCAAGCTTCTGTCTTTCTTTGCCTTTTAAGTCTAGGGTGAATTAAACCCAACAGTGGAGACTTTTTCCAAGCTTCTGTCTTTCTTTGCCTTTTAAGTCTAGGGTGAATTAAACCCAACAGTGGAGCCTTTTTCCAAGCTTCTGTCTTTCTTTGCCTTTTAAGTCTAGGGTGAATTAAACCCAACAGTGGAGCCTTTTTCCAAGCTTCTGTCTTTCTTTGCCTTTTAAGTCTAGGGTGAATTAAACCCAACAGTGGAGACTTTTTCCAAGCTTCAGTCTTTCTTTGCCTTTTAAGTCTAGGGTGAATTAAACCCAACAGTGGAGACTTTTTCCAAGCTTCTGTCTTTCTTTGCCTTTTAAGTCTAGGGTGAATTAAACCCAACAGTGGAGATTTTTTCCAAGCTTCTGTCTTTCTTTGCCTTTTAAGTCTAGGGTGAATTAAACCCAACAGTGGAGACTTTTTCCAAGCTTCTGTCTTTCTTTGCCTTTTAAGTCTAGGGTGAATTAAACCCAACAGTGGAGACTTTTTCCAAGCTTCTGTCTTTCTTTGCCTTTTAAGTCTAGGGTGAATTAAACCCAACAGTGGAGACTTTTTCAAGCTTCAGTCTTTCTTTGCCTTTTAAGTCTAGGGTGAATTAAACCCAACAGTGGAGACTTTTTCAAGCTTCAGTCTTTCTTTGCCTTTTAAGTCTAGGGTGAATTAAACCCAACAGTGGAGACTTTTTCAAGCTTCAGTCTTTCTTAGTCTTTTAAGTCTAGGGTGAATTAAACCCAACAGTGGAGATTTTTTCCAAGCTTCTGTCTTTCTTTGCCTTTTAAGTCTAGGGTGAATTAAACCCAACAGTGGAGACTTTTTCCAAGCTTCTGTCTTTCTTTGCCTTTTAAGTCTAGGGTGAATTAAACCCAACAGTGGAGCCTTTTTCCAAGCTTCTGTCTTTCTTTGCCTTTTAAGTCTAGGGTGAATTAAACCCAACAGTGGAGACTTTTTCCAAGCTTCAGTCTTTCTTTGCCTTTTAAGTCTAGGGTGAATTAAACCCAACAGTGGAGACTTTTTCCAAGCTTCAGTCTTTCTTTGCCTTTTAAGTCTAGGGTGAATTAAACCCAACAGTGGAGCCTTTTTCCAAGCTTCTGTCTTTCTTTGCCTTTTAAGTCTAGGGTGAATTAAACCCAACAGTGGAGACTTTTTCCAAGCTTCAGTCTTTCTTTGCCTTTTAAGTCTAGGGTGAATTAAACCCAACAGTGGAGACTTTTTCCAAGCTTCAGTCTTTCTTTGCCTTTTAAGTCTAGGGTGAATTAAACCCAACAGTGGAGCCTTTTTCCAAGCTTCTGTCTTTCTTTGCCTTTTAAGTCTAGGGTGAATTAAACCCAACAGTGGAGACTTTTTCCAAGCTTCAGTCTTTCTTTGCCTTTTAAGTCTAGGGTGAATTAAACCCAACAGTGGAGACTTTTTCCAAGCTTCAGTCTTTCTTTGCCTTTTAAGTCTAGGGTAAATTAAACCCAACAGTGGAGACTTTTTCCAAGCTTCTGTCTTTCTTTGCCTTCCAACTTTGCAGCTGTTTGGGACCCAAATTAAATTCTGTATTCGTGGAATTGCAGAACCCTGTCGGGTAGGGTCTAGATCAGTCTACAATGGCCTATTTTGAAACCCCGTGACTAATTCTAGTATATAAAAAAATGACAATTGATGTTTTTTATTTTCTGTTCGAATCTCCGAAGCAGCAATAACCATGCTTAACTCTTTAACTACTGTGAGTCGCAAAATGCGTCTCACGTAGGAATGTGAAACGAATACCGGGTTCCGGTTTTGAAACTTACAACCGGTTTTGATTTTCAAAACCGGATTTCGGTTTGTTGGTTGGATATTGGAAGGTAATCATTACTTCAAGTATAAGACCCTTTTTTTGGGGTTTAAATGGAAATATTTTAAATAAATAATGTTGGATTCGCACAAAACAGTTATTGAAATGCCTTGCTAACACTATTTAGTCTTAGATCTAGATATTGTGTATCTTGTGTTTCCAAATACCAACTTACCCCTTGTGATAAAAACAACATCAAACCAATTGTTAAGTTACAGTTACAATTAACATGAATCTTTTTACTTGTCGGCTCTTTTAGATGTGCGCTGCTCTTTGATGTACGCAATGGCAGAGACGCAAACTAGCCCTTCCCTGTGACCCTGAACAATTCGGCCAGACACCGCGTCTATTCTTTATTATTAACGGCACAAATAAATACACAATCTTTTGATTTGTGCTTCGCGAAACCTTTCAATACATTATTTTACAAATTACCATACATGCCTCTTCAAACGCTTCTTAATATTATGGTCAATGATAATCGGTAAATTGATCATCACTATTGAAAAATTGAAAACTATTATCGGTTTTAATCAATTAGCCCAGATTTTTTTTTAATACTAAAGAATTTTATGGTAAAGAGTACAAAATTATATTGTGGTTACACAAATATCCACCCCTTGAATGCCCTGCAACCACTAATTAAGTTTGAAGTATTTTTCAAATATGCCTACAAAACTACGCACATTTGGCTTTTCCGGCATGTGACTTGTGACATTGCGCGGAGAGGGGGAAACAAAATCCACTTTTAAACCGGTTTTATAGAACCAAAAACCGGTTTTGGAAAAAAAAAACGGTTTTAACATCCCTAGTCTCAAGCCAGCCGTGCAGCAAGACCACGAACTACATTTTACGGCTCAGAAAGCCTTATATATTTATTTTTGCCAAATCAAATCCAAGATTTGGAAATAATAAACTAACTTCCTTATTTTGAATTGTCTACTTCCGGTTTTGTTCTTTTCAAATGTAAATATCAGCATGTAAATAAATAAACATGTCTTTTGTGTTTAAAAGTGATTTTTGTGCAATGTCTAGTTTAATTTTCCATTTTTCCCTCAGTATTGTTACTTGACTTGTGTTTAGTTTTTTGTCTGTATCTTTGTTATTTGTGAACAAAAATTAATGAAATTTGAAGCGAGTGTTTCTAATAGAATTCTGGATAGGATCGCAAAGTTTATTTTTTATTAGGATTATTTTTTTCGGAGATGATTGCATTGTATGTAAAAAAAAAAAGGTCATGAAAATGGGCTGGCCATACAGGGTAAAATACCATGGTAGTTATTGAGTTAAGACATTTATATACTGTTGGAAATAAATTTGATGTATTTTTTTTTGTACCATTTGTCGTCAGAGTCGCCTTCATGTTCATTTTGATTAATTGAACATTTTTTTCTGTAAAACCAAGCTCAATTTACTAGCTGATATAATATGAGCAGAAACTTTGAGCAGAATATGTCTTTGAAATTCCCTTTGTAGTAAAAGTCTACAAATGAAATAATGGATGTGGTAGTTAAAACTTAAACAAGTAGTACTGAGTAGCCAAAATTTTTTTTTACTAAATTATCAACCTAATCTCCAGGTAACGTTTTAGTCTGAATAAACTAATTGGCCATACGTAATCATACGTAACCAATGTAATCATTGATTAAATTGTATTGAATTTCATCCTAAAATTACAGCCTTAGAATACTTCTGAGGGTGCCGATGTGGCCTTCAGAGAATTTTGAGTTTGAAATCCGTGGTCTAGATCTATCTTTCTCCTGACAGCTTCCCTACTGGAGTATCTTCTTTAAATGATTTCTTCTTGTAGCGCAACTCTTATAGTTCAACTCACCACCCCACCACTTAGAGATGGGCAAGTTCACAGTCACTTTTTAGACAATGGCATATTCAGTCATAGAGTTTGACCGGGTGAGGGAGGGAGGTGCTTGACTTGCTCTTGCTTAAAAATTGTATGAAAAGAAAAAAGAGAGATAGGTTTGGACTGCTCTCTCATTCCAGTTTCAAGCTGCATGTGACAGACGAACAAGTTCTGGACCAGCATGCTTATCTGTCACAGCTGCGACAACTCCAGGCAGAACCAGAGCTGATAGCTAAAGAGCAGCTTGTGGAAAAACATTTGCTGAAGAGACAGGTAATTAAGAGTTGGCAGCTTACTTGAAATAAGTACTATACTAGCAACATTTCACTGAAGACAGCAGCATTTTGAAATAGTTTTTATTTTAGAGGCATCAGTTTGTAGTTGTCATCATTTTCTTCTAATTTTTTTATTTAACTTCTGGTTGTAATCAAAGACTTAAATAAGATGGACCGCTTTCTCTATTTTTAGAGTTCTTTTTATGTTTTTTTTTTTCCGTGCGCACCCAATAAGGCTGTCTTGAATTACTTCTACACTCCTAAGGTTGCATTAAAGGTTTCGGCTGTATACAACTTTCAATTTTAATCTTAATTTTCCATTGAGAAAATCATTGCTAATTACTAAACCAGACGTCTAGGGGAAAATTCCCAAAACTAAGTGTTTCACTTTATCAAAGAGCAAAAATATCAAAGCAAGCGGTCCATCTTATTACCGGTATGGTCTTTGTTGTAATTGAAGTTATGTGAATGCTTTAAAGATTAAATATAAAAATATTTATCTTCTACTGCAGGCAAAGTTCCGTGAGAAATTAGGTCAAGTCATACTCCAGAAGAGCAAACTGGGGCGTTTGTTAAACCAGGACATGTCGTCACCGGCCAGCAGCGCGCCCCAAAGAGTGCCCGGGGATGAGTTCAAGCAGGGCAAAAGCTCTCTGAACTCCAAGCAGGTTTTTGACTTGCTCAGGGCCGAGGAGAAGAGCCTTAAGGTAGGAGGATCATCGTGGAAAAAGGAGTCTGTTTCAGTTGGGTGTAGTCTTTGACTGGGTCAAAACAAGAGATCGGTTCTTGTAAATGGGATTAGAAATTTGACTATGTTTTAACTTGAAGCTCTGTAATAAATCCCATGAGTTTTAGCTCTAAATGAGTCCCAACAGTTTTAGCTCAGAATGAATCTCTTTAGATTTAACTCTGTAATAAATCCCAACATTCGACTATGTGGTTTAATGAACTAATTACTACATGGTGGAGTTATCCTCAATGCTCGAATGAGAAGGCTACATAACGTGTAAAAATACAAAATATAAAACAACTGTGCATGTTTGTACTGTTGAGTAAAATTTAGTTGTGTTTTTTTCTTCAACATGCTCTAATCTTTCACTAGGATTGTGCTGAAGGAGACATGGACGCATATGACAGCAAGGTTAAACTGTGTGCAGCATCCAAGGAACCTACAAACACGGAGAAGTACCAGGAGATCAAGCACATTTTCAAGATGTCCCAGAAACCCAAGGAGACAGCTGTTGACGTGCCTTCTGCCGCTTGCCCGAAGGAGATTGACAAAATGGAGAGCAACCAATCCTCCCTGTACCATCCCCTGAGGCAAGGCTTTGATGCTGAGATGGACGCTTTTCCCTGCAGCTTCAGCCCCGTGGCCGAGGACCGTAATGGTTCCAGGTCGAAAGATGGGGTGATGTCCTCCATCAGTGAGGTGGACGCCTCAGACATGCATGTGAAGAGGCTCCAGGAGTACTTGGATCAGGTTCTGAATGTTGCCTTCATCGATAAGTTTGCCTCAGACGCCAGGCAGTGCGACAGCATCTCTCCTTCAAGCAGAGCTCACGATAGAGCTGGCCCGATCCAACCCCAGGGCAACCCTTTGTACCATGCTGGGGGCGGCAAGGATGTTAACAAGGACAGCCTTTCTCCCGGGTTCGAAGGTGTCATGCCCACAGAGGTCAAGTCTCTGCACGACCCTCGGCACAGCCACAAGTTTGCCATGGATGACAGGCCTTACGAGTCCAGCTCCCTGGTCACTCCGGAGAAGAACAACATAGAAAGTCTGTACAGCGGCAAGAATATCAACAACAGCACCGACTCACGGAGTCTCAGCAGCAGGGGGTCGAAGAGTGCAGACAGGAAGCTCGCAGGACGGGGCCGTGAGAGTGCCGGCAGGAATCAAAACAATTCCAACAAGCATACATTACCAGCGGAAACTGTTCCGTTGCAACATTTCACAAAGCCATGCTCCAGACATTGTGCTTGCTGGTCTAGTAAAGATTGCACCTGTAGTTTTAAGATTCTGCTGTTCACACAAGATGCCCTGGGAGTCCCCGAAAGCTCATCCATTCCTGTCTGCTTCACCAACCTGAGCAAGAGAAATGTAAAACCTGCCACAAATGAGCTATCACCTTGTAGCAGTGAACTGGCTCTTGCGTCCTGTCGAGAGAACGCCAGTGTCGTCATGAGAACCAATCGGACCAGAGACAAATGTGCGAAATTTCCCCAACATTCGCCGCTCCCATGTAAAAATGTTGATAAACACAGTACCATGGTTATGGTGAAGCCCCCCGAGACTTTAAAATCTGCACCGCCTTGGGTGTCCCTTGGCGGGAACGACTGCACTGGAATGCTGCCATCAACAAAAGTTGTGATTGAGACACACACGTCGCTCAGGATAACAACAACTCACTGCAGTACAGATCTACTCTCACTGCAACAGGAGACATCAGTTAAATTTGCAGGAACTAAAAACAATGATGTAAGTGATGAGCTTTTATTTCTATACTTTATTTATAAGTTCGTGTTGCTGATTAAATTATTTCCATCTGTTAATCATTACTTTCAGGCTTCTTCTTCTGTAAATCTGTTGAGTCTCATGCAGTCAATGCAAGATAAACATATTAGTGCATGTTTCCCTTAATTTTGTAGTTTGTGTAGAGTGTGTTGGTTTTAATTGGTTGATTGGGCAATAATGTAGACACCCGCAACTCTGGCGATGGAGATATTGACCATATATAGCAATAATGTAGACACCCACAACTCTAATGATGGAGATATTGACCATATATAGCAATAATGTAGACACCCACAACTCTAATGATGGAGATATTGACCATATATAGCAATAATGTAGACACCCACAACTCTGGTGATGGAGATATTGACCATATATAGCAATAATGTAGACACCCACAACTCTGGTGATGGAGATATTGACCATGATATTGACCATATATAGCAATAATGTAGACACCCACATCTCTGGTGATGGAGATATTGACCATATATAGCAATAATAATAATAACGGTGCTTATATAGCGCATATCCCGTTGGTGACAGTTCTATGCGCAGACGACAGTAATACAGAATACAGACAGACAACGAAATATGTAGTAATACGCTAATTCTGCTGACGAAATAGGTGAGTCTTCAGCCGGCTCCTGAAGGTGTCATAGCTAGGGCTCTGGCGAAGCTGTAATGGGAGGTGATTCCAAGCAGACGGTGCTGCGTAGGAAAATGAACGTTCACCAGCGGACACTAGCCTCACACGAGGGATCCGCAGAGTGAGCGCGTCAGAAGCCGAACGAAGTGAGCGGGACTGGGTGTAGAGCTCCATACAAGAGCGAAGATAATCCGGGGCACAGTTATTCAGGCACTTATAACAGAGAGAAGCCAGCTTATATGAGATCCGATTGTTGATGGGTAACCAGTGCAGAGATCGGAGCAGAGGATTGATATTATTTGACTTCTTCTTCTTGAGAACTAGTCGGGCTGCGCAGTTCTGGATACGTTGGAGTCCTTGAAGGGAGGAGGCCGAGAGACCAGCCAAAAGCGAATTGCAATAGTCCAAGCGGGAAAAGAGGAGAGAGATGATGAGCTTAACTTAATGTAGACACCCACAACTCTGGTGATGGAGATATTGACATGGAGATATTGACCATATATAGCAATAATGTAGACACCCACAACTCTGGCGATGGAGATATTGACCATATATAGCAATAATGTAGACACCCACAACTCTGGCGATGGAGATATTGACCATATATAGCAATAATGTAGACACCCGCAACTCTGTAATGGAGATATTGACATGGAGATATTGACCATATATAGCAATAATGTAGACACCCACAACTCTGGTGATGGAGATATTGACATGGAGATATTGACCATATATAGCAATAATGTAGACACCCACAACTCTGTTGATGGAGATATTGACATGGAGATATTGACCATATATAGCAATAATGTAGACACCCACAACTCTGTTGATGGAGATATCGACCATATATAGCAATATAGTAGACACCCACAACTCTGTTGATGGAGATATTGACCATATATAGCAATAATGTAGACACCCACAACTCTGGTGATGGAGATATTGACCATATATAGCAATAATGTAGACACCCGCAACTCTGGTGATGGAGATATTGACCATATATAGCAATAATGTAGACACCCACAACTCTGGTGATGGAGACATTGACCATATATAGCAATAATGTAGACACCCGCAACTCTGGTGATGGAGATATTGACATGGAGATATTGACCACATATATAGCAATAATGTAGACACCCGCAACTTTGGTGATGGAGATATTGACATGGAGATATTGACCATATATAGCAATAATGTAGACACCCGCAACTCTGGTGATGGAGATATTGACCATATATAGCAATAATGTAGACACCCGCAACTCTGGTGATGGAGATATTGACATGGAAATATTGACCATATATAGCAATAATGTAGACACCCGCAACTCTGGTGATGGAGATATTGACATGGAGATATTGACCATATATAGCAATAATGTAGACACCCACAACTCTGGTGATGGAGATATTGACCATATATAGCAATAATGTAGACACCCTCAACTCTGGTGATGGAGATATTGACATGGAGATATTGACCATATATAGCAATAATGTAGACACCCACAACTCTGGTGATGGAGATATTGACCATATATAGCAATAATGTAGACACCCACATCTCTGGTGATGGAGATATTGACCATATATAGCAATAATGTAGACACCCACAACTCTGGTGATGGAGATATTGACATGGAGATATTGACCATATATAGCAATAATGTAGACACCCACAACTCTGGCGATGGAGATATTGACCATATATAGCAATAATGTAGACACCCACAACTCTGGCGATGGAGATATTGACCATATATAGCAATAATGTAGACACCCGCAACTCTGGTGATGGAGATATTGACATGGAGATATTGACCATATATAGCAATAATGTAGACACCCACAACTCTGGTGATGGAGATATTGACATGGAGATATTGACCATATATAGCAATAATGTAGACACCCACAACTCTGTTGATGGAGATATTGACATGGAGATATTGACCATGTATAGCAATAATGTAGACACCCACAACTCTGGTGATGGAGATATTGACATGGAGATATTGACCATATATAGCAATAATGTAGACACCCACAACTCTGTTGATGGAGATATTGACCATATATAGCAATAATGTAGACACCCACAACTCTGTTGATGGAGATATTGACCATATATAGCAATAATGTAGACACCCACAACTCTGTTGATGGAGATATCGACCATATATAGCAATAATGTAGACACCCACAACTCTGTTGATGGAGATATTGACCATATATAGCAATAATGTAGACACCCACAACTCTGGTGATGGAGATATTGACCATATATAGCAATAATGTAGACACCCGCAACTCTGGTGATGGAGATATTGACCATATATAGCAATAATGTAGACACCCACAACTCTGGTGATGGAGATATTGACCATATATAGCAATAATGTAGACACCCGCAACTCTGGTGATGGAGATATTGACATGGAGATATTGACCATATATAGCAATAATGTAGACACCCACAACTCTGGTGATGGAGATATTGACATGGAGATATTGACCATATATAGCAATAATGTAGACACCCGCAACTCTGGTGATGGAGATATTGACATGGAGATATTGACCATATATAGCAATAATGTAGACACCCGCAACTCTGGTGATGGAGATATTGACATGGAGATATTGACCATATATAGCAATAATGTAGACACCCACAACTCTGGTGATGGAGATATTGACCATATATAGCAATAATGTAGACACCCTCAACTCTGGTGATGGAGATATTGACATGGAGATATTGACCATATATCGCAATAATGTAGACACCCACAACTCTGGTGATGGAGATATTAAATAATAACGGTGCTTATATAGCGCATATCCCGTTGGTGACAGTTCTATGCGCAGACGACAGTTACAGAATACAGACAGACAACGAAATATATAGTAATACGCTAATTCTGCTGACGAAATAGGTGAGTCTTCAGCCGGCTCCTGAAGGTGTCATAGCTAGGGCTCTGGCGAAGCTGTAGTGGGAGGTGATTCCAAGCGGACGGTCCTGCGTAGGAAAATGAACGTTCGCCAGCGGACACTAGCCTCACACGAGGGATCCGCAGAGTAAGCGCGTCAGATGCCGAACGAAGTGGGCGGGACTGGGTGTAGAGCTCCATACAAGAGCGAAGATAATCCGGGGCGCAGTTATTCAGGCACCTATAACAGAGGGAAGCCAGCTTATATGAGATCCGGTTGTTGATGGGTAGCCAGTGCAGAGATCGGAGCAGAGGATTGATATCATTTGACTTCTTCTTCTTGAGAACTAGTCGGGCTGCGCAGTTCTGGATACGTTGGAGTCCTTGAAGGGAGGAGGCCGGGAGACCAGCCAAAAGCGAATTACAATAGTCCAAGCGGGAAAATAGGAGAGAGATGATGAGCTTAACACAAGCTTCCTTGGTGAGATAACGACGGATATTGACCATATATAGCAATAATGTAGACACCCACAACTCTGGTGATGGAGATATTGACCATATATAGCAATAATGTAGACACCCACATCTCTGGTGATGGAGATATTGACCATATATAGCAATAATGTAGACACCCACAACTCTGGTGATGGAGATATTGACATGGAGATATTGACCATATATAGCAATAATGTAGACACCCACAACTCTGGTGATGGAGATATTGACCATATATAGCAATAATGTAGACACCCACAACTCTGGTGATGGAGATATTGACATGGAGATATTGACCATATATAGCAATAATGTAGACACCCACAACTCTGGTGATGGAGATATTGACCATATATAACAATAATGTAGACACCCACAACTCTGGTGATGGAGATATTGACATGGAGATATTGACCATATATAGCAATAATGTAGACACCCACAACTCTGGTGATGGAGATATTGACATGGAGATATTGACCATATATAGCAATAATGTAGACACCCACAACTCTGGTGATGGATATATTGACATGGAGATATTGACCATATATAGCAATAATGTAGACACCCACAACTCTAATGATGGAGATATTGACCATATATAGCAATAATGTAGACACCCACAACTCTGGTGATGGAGATATTGACCATATATAGCAATAATGTAGACACCCACAACTCTGGTGATGGAGATATTGACCAAATATAGCAATAATGTAGACACCCACAACTCTGGTGATGGAGATATTGACCAAATATAGCAATAATGTAGACACCCACAACTCTGGTGATGGAGATATTGACCATATATAGCAATAATGTAGACACCCACAACTCTGGTGATGGAGATATTGACCATATATAGCAATAATGTAGACACCCACAACTCTGTTGATGGAGATATTGACCATATATAGCAATAATGTAGACACCCACAACTCTGGTGATGGAGATATTGACATGGAGATATTGACCATATATAGCAATAATGTAGACACCCACAACTCTGGTGATGGAGATATTGACATGGTGATATTGACCATATATAGCAATAATGTAGACACCCACAACTCTGGTGATGGAGATATTGACCATATATAGCAATAATGTAGACACCCACAACTCTGGTGATGGAGATATTGACCATATATAGCAATAATGTAGACACCCACATCTCTGGTGATGGAGATATTGACCATATATAGCAATAATGCAGACACCCACAACTCTGGTGATGGAGATATTGACATGGAGATATTGACCATATATAGCAATAATGTACACACACACAACTCTGGCGATGGAGATATTGACCATATATAGCAATAATGTAGACACCCACAACTCTGGCGATGGAGATATTACCATGTATAGCAATAATGTAGACACCCACAACTCTGGTGATGGAGATATTGACATGGAGATATTGACCATATATAGCAATAATGTAGACACCCACAACTCTGTTGATGGAGATATTGACATGGAGATATTGACCATATATAGCAATAATGTAGACACCCACAACTCTGGTGATGGAGATATTGACATGGAGATATTGACCATATATAGCAATAATGTAGACACCCACAACTCTGTTGATGGAGATATTGACCATATATAGCAATAATGTAGACACCCACAACTCTGTTGATGGAGATATTGACCATATATAGCAATAATGTAGACACCCACAACTCTGTTGATGGAGATATCGACCATATATAGCAATAATGTAGACACCCACAACTCTGTTGATGGAGATATTGACCATATATAGCAATAATGTAGACACCCACAACTCTGGTGATGGAGATATTGACCATATATAGCAATAATGTAGACACCCGCAACTCTGGTGATGGAGATATTGACCATATATAGCAATAATGTAGACACCCACAACTCTGGTGATGGAGATATTGACCATATATAGCAATAATGTAGACACCCGCAACTCTGGTGATGGAGATATTGACATGGAGATATTGACCATATATAGCAATAATCTAGACACCCGCAACTCTGGTGATGGAGATATTGACATGGAGATATTGACCATATATAGCAATAATGTAGACACCCACAACTCTGGTGATGGAGATATTGACCATATATAGCAATAATGTAGACACCCGCAACTCTGGTGATGGAGATATTGACATGGAAATATTGACCATATATAGCAATAATGTAGACACCCGCAACTCTGGTGATGGAGATATTGACATGGAGATATTGACCATATATAGCAATAATGTAGACACCCACAACTCTGGTGATGGAGATATTGACATGGAGATATTGACCATATATAGCAATAATGTAGACACCCGCAACTCTGGTGATGGAGATATTGACATGGAGATATTGACCATATATAGCAATAATGTAGACACCCGCAACTCTGGTGATGGAGATATTGACATGGAGATATTGACCATATATAGCAATAATGTAGACACCCACAACTCTGGTGATGGAGATATTGACCATATATAGCAATAATGTAGACACCCTCAACTCTGGTGATGGAGATATTGACATGGAGATATTGACCATATATAGCAATAATGTAGACACCCACAACTCTGTTGATGGAGATATTGACCATATATAGCAATAATGTAGACACCCACAACTCTGTTGATGGAGATATTGACCATATATAGCAATAATGTAGACACCCACAACTCTGTTGATGGAGATATCGACCATATATAGCAATAATGTAGACACCCACAACTCTGGTGATGGAGATATTGACCATATATAGCAATAATGTAGACACCCACAACTCTGGTGATGGAGATATTGACCATATATAGCAATAATGTAGACACCCGCAACTCTGGTGATGGAGATATTGACCATATATAGCAATAATGTAGACACCCACAACTCTGGTGATGGAGATATTGACCATATATAGCAATAATGTAGACACCCGCAACTCTGGTGATGGAGATATTGACATGGAGATATTGACCATATATAGCAATAATGTAGACACCCGCAACTCTGGTGACGGAGATATTGACATGGAGATATTGACCATATATAGCAATAATGTAGACACCCACAACTCTGGTGATGGAGATATTGACCATATATAGCAATAATGTAGACACCCGCAACTCTGGTGATGGAGATATTGAAATGGAAATATTGACCATATATAGCAATAATGTAGACACCCGCAACTCTGGTGATGGAGATATTGACATGGAGATATTGACCATATATAGCAATAATGTAGACACCCACAACTCTGGTGATGGAGATATTGACATGGAGATATTGACCATATATAGCAATAATGTAGACACCCGCAACTCTGGTGATGGAGATATTGACATGGAGATATTGACCATATATAGCAATAATGTAGACACCCGCAACTCTGGTGATGGAGATATTGACATGGAGATATTGACCATATATAGCAATAATGTAGACACCCACAACTCTGGTGATGGAGATATTGACCATATATAGCAATAATGTAGACACCCTCAACTCTGGTGATGGAGATATTGACATGGAGATATTGACCATATATCGCAATAATGTAGACACCCACAACTCTGGTGATGGAGATATTGACCATATATAGCAATAATGTAGACACCCACAACTCTGGTGATGGAGATATTGACCATATATAGCAATAATGTAGACACCCACATCTCTGGTGATGGAGATATTGACCATATATAGCAATAATGTAGACACCCACAACTCTGGTGATGGAGATATTGACATGGAGATATTGACCATATATAGCAATAATGTAGACACCCACAACTCTGGTGATGGAGATATTGACCATATATAGCAATAATGTAGACACCCACAACTCTGGTGATGGAGATATTGACATGGAGATATTGACCATATATAGCAATAATGTAGACACCCACAACTCTGGTGATGGAGATATTGACCATATATAACAATAATGTAGACACCCACAACTCTGGTGATGGAGATATTGACATGGAGATATTGACCATATATAGCAATAATGTAGACACCCACAACTCTGGTGATGGAGATATTGACATGGAGATATTGACCATATATAGCAATAATGTAGACACCCACAACTCTGGTGATGGATATATTGACATGGAGATATTGACCATATATAGCAATAATGTAGACACCCACAACTCTAATGATGGAGATATTGACCATATATAGCAATAATGTAGACACCCACAACTCTGGTGATGGAGATATTGACCATATATAGCAATAATGTAGACACCCACAACTCTGGTGATGGAGATATTGACCAAATATAGCAATAATGTAGACACCCACAACTCTGGTGATGGAGATATTGACCAAATATAGCAATAATGTAGACACCCACAACTCTGGTGATGGAGATATTGACCATATATAGCAATAATGTAGACACCCACAACTCTGGTGATGGAGATATTGACCATATATAGCAATAATGTAGACACCCACAACTCTGTTGATGGAGATATTGACCATATATAGCAATAATGTAGACACCCACAACTCTGGTGATGGAGATATTGACATGGAGATATTGACCATATATAGCAATAATGTAGACACCCACAACTCTGGTGATGGAGATATTGACATGGTGATATTGACCATATATAGCAATAATGTAGACACCCACAACTCTGGTGATGGAGATATTGACCATATATAGCAATAATGTAGACACCCACAACTCTGGTGATGGAGATATTGACCATATATAGCAATAATGTAGACACCCACATCTCTGGTGATGGAGATATTGACCATATATAGCAATAATGTAGACACCCACAACTCTGGTGATGGAGATATTGACATGGAGATATTGACCATATATAGCAATAATGTACACACACACAACTCTGGCGATGGAGATATTGACCATATATAGCAATAATGTAGACACCCACAACTCTGGCGATGGAGATATTACCATGTATAGCAATAATGTAGACACCCACAACTCTGGTGATGGAGATATTGACATGGAGATATTGACCATATATAGCAATAATGTAGACACCCACAACTCTGTTGATGGAGATATTGACATGGAGATATTGACCATATATAGCAATAATGTAGACACCCACAACTCTGGTGATGGAGATATTGACATGGAGATATTGACCATATATAGCAATAATGTAGACACCCACAACTCTGTTGATGGAGATATTGACCATATATAGCAATAATGTAGACACCCACAACTCTGTTGATGGAGATATTGACCATATATAGCAATAATGTAGACACCCACAACTCTGTTGATGGAGATATCGACCATATATAGCAATAATGTAGACACCCACAACTCTGTTGATGGAGATATTGACCATATATAGCAATAATGTAGACACCCACAACTCTGGTGATGGAGATATTGACCATATATAGCAATAATGTAGACACCCGCAACTCTGGTGATGGAGATATTGACCATATATAGCAATAATGTAGACACCCACAACTCTGGTGATGGAGATATTGACCATATATAGCAATAATGTAGACACCCGCAACTCTGGTGATGGAGATATTGACATGGAGATATTGACCATATATAGCAATAATCTAGACACCCGCAACTCTGGTGATGGAGATATTGACATGGAGATATTGACCATATATAGCAATAATGTAGACACCCACAACTCTGGTGATGGAGATATTGACCATATATAGCAATAATGTAGACACCCGCAACTCTGGTGATGGAGATATTGACATGGAAATATTGACCATATATAGCAATAATGTAGACACCCGCAACTCTGGTGATGGAGATATTGACATGGAGATATTGACCATATATAGCAATAATGTAGACACCCACAACTCTGGTGATGGAGATATTGACATGGAGATATTGACCATATATAGCAATAATGTAGACACCCGCAACTCTGGTGATGGAGATATTGACATGGAGATATTGACCATATATAGCAATAATGTAGACACCCGCAACTCTGGTGATGGAGATATTGACATGGAGATATTGACCATATATAGCAATAATGTAGACACCCACAACTCTGGTGATGGAGATATTGACCATATATAGCAATAATGTAGACACCCACAACTCTGGTGATGGAGATATTGACATGGAGATATTGACCATATATAGCAATAATGTAGACACCCGCAACTCTGGTGATGGAGATATTGACCATATATAGCAATAATGTAGACACCCACAACTCTGGTGATGGAGATATTGACATGGAGATATTGACCATATATAGCAATAATGTAGACACCCACAACTCTGGTGATGGAGATATTGACCATATATAGCAATAATGTAGACACCCACAACTCTGGTGATGGAGATATTGACATGGAGATATTGACCATATATAGCAATAATGTAGACACCCACAACTCTGGTGATGGAGATATTGACCATATATAGCAATAATGTAGACACCCACAACTCTGGTGATGGAGATATTGACATGGAGATATTGACCATATATAGCAATAATGTAGACACCCACAACTCTTGTGATGGAGATATTGACATGGAGATATTGACCATATATAGCAATAATGTAGACACCCACAACTCTGGTGATGGATATATTGACATGGAGATATTGACCATATATAGCAATAATGTAGACACCCACAACTCTAATGATGGAGATATTGACCATATATAGCAATAATGTAGACACCCACAACTCTGGTGATGGAGATATTGACCATATATAGCAATAATGTAGACACCCACAACTCTGGTGATGGAGATATTGACCAAATATAGCAATAATGTAGACACCCACAACTCTGGTGATGGAGATATTGACCAAATATAGCAATAATGTAGACACCCACAACTCTGGTGATGGAGATATTGACCATATATAGCAATAATGTAGACACCCACAACTCTGGTGATGGAGATATTGACCATATATAGCAATAATGTAGACACCCACAACTCTGTTGATGGAGATATTGACCATATATAGCAATAATGTAGACACCCACAACTCTGGTGATGGAGATATTGACATGGAGATATTGACCATATATAGCAATAATGTAGACACCCACAACTCTGGTGATGGAGATATTGACATGGTGATATTGACCATATATAGCAATAATGTAGACACCCACAACTCTGGTGATGGAGATATTGACCATATATAGCAATAATGTAGACACCCACAACTCTGGTGATGGAGATATTGACCATATATAGCAATAATGTAGACACCCACATCTCTGGTGATGGAGATATTGACCATATATAGCAATAATGTAGACACCCACAACTCTGGTGATGGAGATATTGACATGGAGATATTGACCATATATAGCAATAATGTACACACACACAACTCTGGCGATGGAGATATTGACCATATATAGCAATAATGTAGACACCCACAACTCTGGCGATGGAGATATTACCATGTATAGCAATAATGTAGACACCCACAACTCTGGTGATGGAGATATTGACATGGAGATATTGACCATATATAGCAATAATGTAGACACCCACAACTCTGTTGATGGAGATATTGACATGGAGATATTGACCATATATAGCAATAATGTAGACACCCACAACTCTGGTGATGGAGATATTGACATGGAGATATTGACCATATATAGCAATAATGTAGACACCCACAACTCTGTTGATGGAGATATTGACCATATATAGCAATAATGTAGACACCCACAACTCTGTTGATGGAGATATTGACCATATATAGCAATAATGTAGACACCCACAACTCTGGTGATGGAGATATTGACATGGAGATATTGACCATATATAGCAATAATGTAGACACCCACAACTCTGTTGATGGAGATATTGACCATATATAGCAATAATGTAGACACCCACAACTCTGTTGATGGAGATATTGACCATATATAGCAATAATGTAGACACCCACAACTCTGTTGATGGAGATATCGACCATATATAGCAATAATGTAGACACCCACAACTCTGTTGATGGAGATATTGACCATATATAGCAATAATGTAGACACCCACAACTCTGGTGATGGAGATATTGACCATATATAGCAATAATGTAGACACCCGCAACTCTGGTGATGGAGATATTGACCATATATAGCAATAATGTAGACACCCACAACTCTGGTGATGGAGATATTGACCATATATAGCAATAATGTAGACACCCGCAACTCTGGTGATGGAGATATTGACATGGAGATATTGACCATATATAGCAATAATCTAGACACCCGCAACTCTGGTGATGGAGATATTGACATGGAGATATTGACCATATATAGCAATAATGTAGACACCCACAACTCTGGTGATGGAGATATTGACCATATATAGCAATAATGTAGACACCCGCAACTCTGGTGATGGAGATATTGACATGGAAATATTGACCATATATAGCAATAATGTAGACACCCGCAACTCTGGTGATGGAGATATTGACATGGAGATATTGACCATATATAGCAATAATGTAGACACCCACAACTCTGGTGATGGAGATATTGACATGGAGATATTGACCATATATAGCAATAATGTAGACACCCGCAACTCTGGTGATGGAGATATTGACATGGAGATATTGACCATATATAGCAATAATGTAGACACCCGCAACTCTGGTGATGGAGATATTGACATGGAGATATTGACCATATATAGCAATAATGTAGACACCCACAACTCTGGTGATGGAGATATTGACCATATATAGCAATAATGTAGACACCCTCAACTCTGGTGATGGAGATATTGACATGGAGATATTGACCATATATAGCAATAATGTAGACACCCACAACTCTGGTGATGGAGATATCGACCATATATAGCAATAATGTAGACACCCACAACTCTGGCGATGGAGATATTGACCATGTATAGCAATAATGTAGACACCCGCAACTCTGGTGATGGAGATATTGACATGGAGTTATTGACCATATATAGCAATAATGTAGACACCCACAACTCTGGTGATGGAGATATTGACATGGAGATATTGACCATATATAGCAATAATGTAGACACCCACAACTCTGTTGATGGAGATATTGACATGGAGATATTGACCATATATAGCAATAATGTAGACACCCACAACTCTGGTGATGGAGATATTGACATGGAGATATTGACCATATATAGCAATAATGTAGACACCCACAACTCTGTTGATGGAGATATTGACCATATATAGCAATAATGTAGACACCCACAACTCTGTTGATGGAGATATTGACCATATATAGCAATAATGTAGACACCCACAACTCTGTTGATGGAGATATCGACCATATATAGCAATAATGTTGACACCCACAACTCTGTTGATGGAGATATTGACCATATATAGCAATAATGTAGACACCCACAACTCTGGTGATGGAGATATTGACCATATATAGCAATAATGTAGACACCCGCAACTCTGGTGATGGAGATATTGACCATATATAGCAATAATGTAGACACCCACAACTCTGGTGATGGAGATATTGACCATATATAGCAATAATGTAGACACCCGCAACTCTGGTGATGGAGATATTGACATGGAGATATTGACCATATATAGCAATAATGTAGACACCCACAACTCTGGTGATGGAGATATTGACCATATATAGCAATAATCTAGACACCCGCAACTCTGGTGATGGAGATATTGACATGGAGATATTGACCATATATAGCAATAATGTAGACACCCACAACTCTGGTGATGGAGATATTGACCATATATAGCAATAATGTAGACACCCGCAACTCTGGTGATGGAGATATTGACATGGAAATATTGACCATATATAGCAATAATGTAGACACCCGCAACTCTGGTGATGGAGATATTGACATGGAGATATTGACCATATATAGCAATAATGTAGACACCCACAACTCTGGTGATGGAGATATTGACATGGAGATATTGACCATATATAGCAATAATGTAGACACCCGCAACTCTGGTGATGGAGATATTGACATGGAGATATTGACCATATATAGCAATAATGTAGACACCCGCAACTCTGGTGATGGAGATATTGACATGGAGATATTGACCATATATAGCAATAATGTAGACACCCACAACTCTGGTGATGGAGATATTGACCATATATAGCAATAATGTAGACACCCTCAACTCTGGTGATGGAGATATTGACATGGAGATATTGACCATATATAGCAATAATGTAGACACCCACAACTCTGGTGATGGAGATATTGACCATATATAGCAATAATGTAGACACCCACAACTCTGGTGATGGAGATATTGACCAAATATAGCAATAATGTAGACACCCACAACTCTAATGATGGAGATATTGACCATATATAGCAATAATGTAGACACCCACAACTCTGGTGATGGAGATATTGACATGGAGATATTGACCATATATAGCAATAATGTAGACACCCACAACTCTGGTGATGGAGATATTGACATGGAGATATTGACCATATATAGCAATAATGTAGACACCCGCAACTCTGGTGATGGAGATATTGACCATATATAGCAATAATGTAGACACCCACAACTCTGGTGATGGAGATATTGACATGGAGATATTGACCATATATAGCAATAATGTAGACACCCACAACTCTGGTGATAGAGATATTGACCATATATAGCAATAATGTAGACACCCACAACTCTGGTGATGGAGATATTGACATGGAGATATTGAACATATATAGCAATAATGTAGACACCCACAACTCTGGTGATGGAGATATTGACCATATATAGCAATAATGTAGACACCCACAACTCTGGTGATGGAGATATTGACATGGAGATATTGACCATATATAGCAATAATGTAGACACCCACAACTCTGGTGATGGAGATATTGACATGGAGATATTGACCATATATAGCAATAATGTAGACACCCACAACTCTGGTGATGGAGATATTGACATGGAGATATTGACCATATATAGCAATAATGTAGACACCCACAACTCTGGTGATGGAGATATTGACCAAATATAGCAATAATGTAGACACCCACAACTCTGTTGATGGAGATATTGACCATATATAGCAATAATGTAGACACCCACAACTCTGGTGATGGAGATATTGACATGGAGATATTGACCATATATAGCAATAATGTAGACACCCACAACTCTGGTGATGGAGATATTGACATGGTGATATTGACCATATATAGCAATAATGTAGACACCCACAACTCTGGTGATGGAGATATTGACCATATATAGCAATAATGTAGACACCCACAACTCTGGTGATGGAGATATTGACCATATATAGCAATAATGTAGACACCCACATCTCTGGTGATGGAGATATTGACCATATATAGCAATAATGTAGACACCCACAACTCTGGTGATGGAGATATTGACATGGAGATATTGACCATATATAGCAATAATGTAGACACCCACAACTCTGGCGATGGAGATATTGACCATATATAGCAATAATGTAGACACCCACAACTCTGGCGATGGAGATATTGACCATATATAGCAATAATGTAGACACCCGCAACTCTGGTGATGGAGATATTGACATGGAGATATTGACCATATATAGCAATAATGTAGACACCCACAACTCTGGTGATGGAGATATTGACATGGAGATATTGACCATATATAGCAATAATGTAGACACCCACAACTCTGTTGATGGAGATATTGACATGGAGATATTGACCATATATAGCAATAATGTAGACACCCACAACTCTGGTGATGGAGATATTGACATGGAGATATTGACCATATATAGCAATAATGTAGACACCCACAACTCTGTTGATGGAGATATTGACCATATATAGCAATAATGTAGACACCCACAACTCTGTTGATGGAGATATTGACCATATATAGCAATGATGTAGACACCCACAACTCTGTTGATGGAGATATCGACCATATATAGCAATAATGTAGACACCCACAACTCTGTTGATGGAGATATTGACCATATATAGCAATAATGTAGACACCCACAACTCTGGTGATGGAGATATTGACCATATATAGCAATAATATAGACACCCGCAACTCTGGTGATGGAGATATTGACCATATATAGCAATAATGTAGACACCCACAACTCTGGTGATGGAGATATTGACCATATATAGCACTAATGTAGACACCCGCAACTCTGGTGATGGAGATATTGACATGGAGATATTGACCATATATAGCAATAATCTAGACACCCGCAACTCTGGTGATGGAGATATTGACATGGAGATATTGACCATATATAGCAATAATGTAGACACCCACAACTCTGGTGATGGAGATATTGACCATATATAGCAATAATGTAGACACCCGCAACTCTGGTGATGGAGATATTGACATGGAAATATTGACCATATATAGCAATAATGTAGACACCCGCAACTCTGGTGATGGAGATATTGACATGGAGATATTGACCATATATAGCAATAATGTAGACACCCACAACTCTGGTGATGGAGATATTGACATGGAGATATTGACCATATATAGCAATAATGTAGACACCCGCAACTCTGGTGATGGAGATATTGACATGGAGATATTGACCATATATAGCAATAATGTAGACACCCGCAACTCTGGTGATGGAGATATTGACATGGAGATATTGACCATATATAGCAATAATGTAGACACCCACAACTCTGGTGATGGAGATATTGACCATATATAGCAATAATGTAGACACCCTCAACTCTGGTGATGGAGATATTGACATGGAGATATTGACCATATATAGCAATAATGTAGACACCCACAACTCTGGTGATGGAGATATCGACCATATATAGCAATAATGTAGACACCCACAACTCTGGTGATGGAGATATTGACCATATATAGCAATAATGTAGACACCCACAACTCTGGTGATGGAGATATTGACCAAATATAGCAATAATGTAGACACCCACAACTCTAATGATGGAGATATTGACCATATATAGCAATAATGTAGACACCCACAACTCTGGTGATGGAGATATTGACATGGAGATATTGACCATATATAGCAATAATGTAGACACCCACAACTCTGGTGATGGAGATATTGACATGGAGATATTGACCATATATAGCAATAATGTAGACACCCGCAACTCTGGTGATGGAGATATTGACCATATATAGCAATAATGTAGACACCCACAACTCTGGTGATGGAGATATTGACATGGAGATATTGACCATATATAGCAATAATGTAGACACCCACAACTCTGGTGATGGAGATATTGACCATATATAGCAATAATGTAGACACCCACAACTCTGGTGATGGAGATATTGACATGGAGATATTGACCATATATAGCAATAATGTAGACACCCACAACTCTGGTGATGGAGATATTGACCATATATAGCAATAATGTAGACACCCACAACTCTGGTGATGGAGATATTGACATGGAGATATTGACCATATATAGCAATAATGTAGACACCCACAACTCTTGTGATGGAGATATTGACATGGAGATATTGACCATATATAGCAATAATGTAGACACCCACAACTCTGGTGATGGAGATATTGACATGGAGATATTGACCATATATAGCAATAATGTAGACACCCACAACTCTAATGATGGAGATATTGACCATATATAGCAATAATGTAGACACCCACAACTCTGGTGATGGAGATATTGACCATATATAGCAATAATGTAGACACCCACAACTCTGGTGATGGAGATATTGACATGGAGATATTGACCATATATAGCAATAATGTAGACACCCACAACTCTGGTGATGGAGATATTGACATGGAGATATTGACCATATATAGCAATAATGTAGATACCCACAACTCTATTGATGGAGATATTGACCATATATAGCAATAATGTAGACACCCACAACTCTGGTGATGGAGATATTGACCAAATATAGCAATAATGTAGACACCCACAACTCTGGTGATGGAGATATTGACCATATATAGCAATAATGTAGACACCCACAACTCTGGTGATGGAGATATTGACCAAATATAGCAATAATGTAGACACCCACAACTCTGGTGATGGAGATATTGACCAAATATAGCAATAATGTAGACACCCACAACTTTGGTGATGGAGATATTGACCATATATAGCAATAATGTAGACACCCACAACTCTGGTGATGGAGATATTGACCATATATAGCAATAATGTAGACACCCACAACTCTGGTGATGGAGATATTGACATGGAGATATTGACCGTATATAGCAATAATGTAGACACCCACAACTCTGGTGATGGAGATATTGACATGGAGATATTGACCATATATAGCAATAATGTAGACACCCACAACTCTCGCGATGGAGATATTGACCATATATAGCAATAACTTCACTTCCTGTTCCCACTTGCATATCGCAAAAGGCAACCAATAGTTAGATGTGGATAGCGTTGTCTAAAAATAAAGTCAAGTATCTCGGTGAACCCTAGTGGTGTATGTTTAAAACTTTTCATACTGATTTTTACTAACTTTTTTAAAACTCAATATTACATTAGTTGTATTATTATATTAAGTAAATTTTAATAGTAGACTAAATGAAAATTTAGTGCCCTTGACCTTGAATGTTTTTTTTCTTGAATTTGTTTCTTTTTCTCTCTCTTTCTTCTTTTTTTTTTGTTTGCAAAAGATGTCGTCATTTTTTGATGCGAGGAAAGAATTATTTCAACTTGGCAAGTCAAAACATTACCTACAATTACTACCAGGTAGGTCTTACATTTTATTTGCTTGACATAAATTTACAGCATTCCTTCTAGATAGAAGATTATTACGTCCACTAGGCCTCACTTGGTAGATATTGGTATTTCATTGGTAGATAGTGTTCAGCTCCCAGATGCTTATGGGCTGTAGCTGTTGAAAGCAAATCTTCCACTTGACTTGATAAAAAAAAACAGAAGTCAAAAGTTAATCTCTGAAATGTGGTTCATGACCTATATGGCCAGAATATTTTTTCAATATTGACTGGTCAGAGGTATTCCCTTGATTGTTTCATATTCTTAAAAGATCTTGCTAGGGCCCTCCATGGCTGGGGTGGTGGTTTTGTGTCTCTCTCAATGCCCAGCCACCTGTAGGGAACTTAGAAATAGTTAGAAAGATTGCCTGCCTTTAACAAGATTGTAACATAAGATCTCGGGAATGACTACTGCCAGACTAAGTCAGCCCACAAGTTCAAGGTAAAGTTTTTTTTTATTGAAAGCGGTTTGCACCTTACGTTTATTGCAGTGGTAAAATAATTTTGAAAATACCACAGGTGAAACATCATATTGATATATTGGGCTCCATTGTAATAGTAGAAACACAATTTAAATAATAATTCGTATAATATGAACTGATCTATGCCAAGTCGCCCCCAGCATATATAACTTAGAAAGTGTTTAGAGCATACAATCAAATTTGCTATTGATTCATGTTTAACTTAACCGTGACCTAGTTTATTGTATTGTGGCAAATAGTTCCATTTGCAGTAATCAACAGATTATCTTAAACACCCTCTGATAATAAAGACTTGCGTTGCACATTAATAACCACTTCTTCAGACTTATGTTGATATATATATATATATATATTAAAAATTCATCAATATAAATTGCCGAACATAAATGTTTTGCCATGAGAAACAAATTTTTTTTAAATGTTTGCACATTATAAATAAAAGTGGGTGGGTGACATATTTGGACAGTCATTGGTCATGGAATCATTAAATCAAATGGAAATTGGGAGTCCTCAATGAAATAAGATAAGATAAGATAGATTGCTTTATTGATACAAATAAATGGAAATTTGACTTGATTACATAAATTCCGTCTTTCAGTATACCTAAAACAATATTAAAGAACCATTTGTACTCAAACACAATAGACATTCACGCACACTATCATACCATTTATCATACAAGAAAAAAGTAGGCCTATTATTTAGGAGTCAGCTATTGAGCCATTGTATTTCCTGGCTGAAAGATGATTCTTTTGAAAGAGTCTCACTGACAGTGGAGCAAAAGAGTTCCTAAATCTCTCTGTTCTTGCCCTTATTGAAAGAAGCCGACCACTTCGACTAGATATTATGTAACTATCATGAAGCGGGTGTGCATGATCTTGGAGGATTTTATCAATCATAGACAAGCACCTTGAACTGAAAATATCCGCAAGAGATGGTAATTTCTGTCTGTGTAGTACGAGAGGCTTTGTTTATTAGTTTATTAATTGATAGTTTCACATGAGGAGATTGGTGGAAGGTTAAAGGTAAACATTTTCTGCCTCTGCATTTAGCGATAACTAGGTTATCTTTTCTTCCCTTTGTAATTCAAACCTCCTTCTGCACAGAAGAATATTTGTTCTGTGCTTACCCATATTTGACATATTTGACTGTACTAAAGTTTACTTATTTTACTGTTGCAGTTTGTTTATTGGTTCAGTGACTTGGCTATTTTTTATATTTTTTTTTCAATATAGACACCTGTTCAAGGAAAAAATTTGATAAAGACACCTGTTTTAGCGAAGAGTTCTATTACTCCACTGTGCCCAACACTTTTCTAGAAAGATTGGCTATGCCCAAGAAAATACTATATACTCGCAGGCTTTTCATTCACCGCTGGGCGTGTCATGATGACTCGGACATGAAAAATCCCCTGGACACAGTGCGGCCTGCAGGTCTTGACAGCACAGGGACGCCTGGGTCTGTGGGTGAGGATAGACTTCAGGCGTCATGGCGAGCGAAAAGAAAGCCTGGTTTACGGTGGGCGGCAAGAGAGCCTGGATGCTGACATGTACCGCCCAACTGCCAGCTACGCAGACGCCAGTTGGTTTGTTTTCGTTTGTTGTTTAAAATGAGGCTATAGATCAAGTCAAGGTTATTACAATGTGGAGTTTCTCCAGGACTCCACGAGTCAGACGTAGTAAAATGTGCTATCGACTTAATTACTTTGCGTCTGACCCTAACGATGGAAAAAAAAAGAGAGGCACTAAATTAGCTGCTAAGTTTATTATTTTATTTTTATATATTTTGGCATGCAGCATTCAAGTGTAAGGATAAAATAGACATTGATTTTTTTAAAATCTTTTAGACAGTCTTGATCTGCTCAACCAAATATGCAAGCTGCGTCTGCTTTCACAAAGCTGCTGCAGGTTAAATATTTTTTAAGCCACAAGGGTTCCATTATCTTTTTTTTTCTTTTTCTAGTATATATAGGCCATGATTCTTGTTATGGACAAGAATAAAGATACAATACGGTTTCATTTAATGTATGGACTTTTTGGGCTGCAATACCGACAGTGTCACTTGTAATATTTTCAGGGGAGGGGGGGCGGGCTCCCACACTGGAAGGTTGACTCTTGAACTATTCCTTGTTTGTCAATGTTCTTTTTTTTTTTTAGAATAAGAAGAAGAAAAAATTATACCTTGATATACATAACAAAAAAATATATTCCATTAATAAATCTGCTATATAAACATTGTAGCTTAGTTTTAAATCTTAACTTTCTGCAAATTTGAACATTATTAAAACAACTCAATGTTGCAATTCTTTGTGCAGATTAGTCTAAGACATCTTTTTTCATTTACTTTTAAAACCTAGTCAGAAGAAATTTTTTTCAACCCCATTTTTCATTGTAGAATTCTGTTGCTTTGCTTCAAATACAGAAACCTTCAGCTACAAAAAACAACCTTTAGCTGTTAATTGAATTAGATGGGTTTTTTTTCTATGCCATCTCTAAATCAAAAATTGTTGACTGGATATATTAAGACTATTTCTGAGGATGTTTTTTTGTTTGGTGTTAAATATATAATAATAATAATTTATTAAAACAATTCAATATCAATAATTTCCTTGTAGAGATGTTAGAAATAAAATATTATTCCGTCTGATTATGCATTTAAAGAAAAGTGGCCACGCATCTCTTTCATTGTGAGTGTATTATCTTATAGGCGGCTGCATGATGCACCTTTATAGTGCCGTTCCCTTTTTCTTAACCTTCCTGAGGGGCAGGCGGCCTTCTCCCGTACTTGTAAAGTCATGTGGTGTGTTGTTGACACTTTGTTTTATTTGTTGTTGTGAAATTTGGGCTGCGGGGAGGATAAGAAAAGGGTTTGGATTGGGGTGGGGGAAGTGGAATGATTGTCTTTTTGTGACAGACTTATCATTTCTGTTTTTTACCCAGTAGCAAACTTTCAATATTTTATTGGCAGGAACAAGATGCAGTCTATCTAGTAATGGCAATCTCGTTCTCTCTCTGTGTCAAAATTGGTATAAATTGAAGGCAATTGCAATTTCTCTACAAACACTCTCAGGATATTTCCAGCTGATGGAATCTCTCTGTGACAGTTTTGTTGCAATGCGAGTCAATGCAAGATCCCAAGCGGCTGTCTCTGCAGCAATTTTTTTTTTTTATGTTTCTAGCAAAAAAGTTTCTTACCGGTAGCCTAAACTTCAAGCTGTCAAATTTTTTTATAATGAATTATCAAAAAGCCAACACAATTAAAAAAAATTGACTGTTTTGCTAATTACTTCAAGTTGAATACATCTTTTTTGGTCATTCAGTGATAGAAAGCTACACAATAAACTGTTTATACCGGTATTAATGCCGATTGTATATTTTTATAAATCACACAATGTTGTTATCTCTAGAATAAATTTATAATTTTTTTACCTTTAACTTCTCAGGAGGCTTGTATGTCAGTATTGTAAGTGTAGTGTAAGTAATATTCAACTATTTAAACAACAGGGAAATAGAAAAATAAAAATTAAATGATGATCAGAAGTTTGGTTTCTTAAAACTTTTTTTATGTTTTCAAATTATTTTGTTATAATTTATAAGTTTGTTCTACTATATTTACTATATAGTTACTGGTAAGACTAAATTGAACATAGAACCGGTGAAGCTAGCGTTCACCAGTTTCTGTGGCCGCAGCATACTAGTGGATCTGTGGCCAGCACAATGCCCAGCCGCCTTTAGCCCAACTAATGTCAGGTATATATCAGAGCTGGGTAGACTCAGGGACACAATCGAGTCCCAGGAACGAATCCTAGCCTTCACCAGGATTGGAACCCAGGACCTTCAGTACGCCAGCCGAATGCTCTGCCTATCTGCCGCCGTTCCTCATATAGTTACTGGTGGTGAGTTATTTTGGTTTATTAGCTGATGTGATACGTTTGTAATTAGTCTTCAATACAGTTCTTTGTTAATGGTTGCCATGGGTAATTGATATTTGCCATTGTAGATTGTCATTTGTGTTTGCCACTGTTGCACATTCTGCTGGCATACTGAAGGTCCTGAGTTCTAATCCTGGTGAAGGATTCATAACACACAATCTGGCGGGTGTACCTGAGTCTACCCAGCTCTGGTGGGTGTACCTGAGTCTACCCAGCTCTGGTGGGTACCTGACTTAAGTTGGGGTTCAAGTAAAGCCTGCTGGGCTTTGTGTTGGCCACACAATCCCCTAGTATGCCATGGCCACAGAAACTGGTGAAATCTGCTTGACTGACCCCATGGATCAATTTGGTCTAACAGGATACTTTTTACATTTAATGTTGATTATCATGTTGAATGTTATAAACAACAAATTTGTATCTAATGTTCAGTTTGTTAATTTTCATACATAGTTCAGGTGATCCATTGCATGCACAAATGCCATTCATGTAACAAACAAAAATATAGGCTGAAAACATTTTTTTCCTTGACTGAAAAATTATGTACATTTTTTTATTCTTTCAAAATAAGTTTTAATAAATATTGAGTAAATAATAGACCAACAACAATATAACAATTCATTAATAAACAACTTAGTATATTCTTACATTGAACATTGTAGTTTTTTACTGTTTATGGGAAGTGGTTTTTGTCCATATAATGGACATTAGTTATTATGTGTCAAAAACTAAAGAAAAAATCTGGATGACCAAGGCAAATGATCACAGGGGATGACCACAGCAGATGACCACAGCAGATTACCACAGAGATAGAGGAAACAGGTGGTGCATGTGTAGTCTTGTTGTGATGAGGGGAGAGGAGATGAGTGTGTTTTCTACAAGACCATGTATATATTGCCTATAGTCCTATAGGCGATGAATGATGATTTGATTTTGATCAGATACAGTTGATTTAAAGTAGGTAAATATAAGTTTGGCCAAGTTAAAAATGAAAGTGGTCTAAATCTTTGTGATTGCACAGATAACTGGTATATTATACTAATTATAGGATGATGGATGGATAGATAGATAGAGAGTTAGAGATACCAGTAGCTAAAAACATAGATACAGAAGTAGGCAGATTAATTTAATTGCTGTTTAGATTTAAGGCAGACAATAGCTTTAATCTGAAAATATCATATATATATTATATAATTTAAATTATATAATAATAATGAATAATATATACATTTAGAATGTATTTTTACATTCAGACTGCACATTATTTTCATTATAAATCTTTTGTCACAGTATCTTCAGTTTAAAATGTTATACAAGTACAAGTAGAATTTCTAGAATGTCAAGATGTAAAAGTAGAATGTCAAGATGCACAAGTAGAATGTCAAGATGTACAAGTAGAATGTCAAGATGTACAAGTAGAATGTCAAGATGTGGTCTCTATGAATATATCTGTTCTGGTTAGGGATGTTAAATGAAAACCGGAATACCGGATTCCGGTTTTGAAACCCAAAACCGGTTTTGATTTTCAAAACTGGATTTCGGTTTGTTGGTTTGAAGGTAATCACTACTTCAAGAAGCACACCTTTTTTTTTTTTGGTTCTGATGGAAATAATTTTCAAAAATAATGTTGGATTCGCACAAAACAATTCTTGAAATGCCTTGCTTGTCTTAGATATTGTTTCTTTTTTTTCCAAATACGAACTTTGGCTTGCGATAAAAACAACATCAAACCAAATGTTAAGTTACAGTTACAAAAGTTACAATTAACATGATTTTTTTTTACTTGTCGGCTCATCTTTAAGATGTGCGCTCCCCTTTGATGTACACAATAGAGAGACGCAAACTAGCCTATCCTAGTATTTCTGTGACCCTGAACATTTCGGCTAGACACCACGTCTGTGCTTTAATATTAACGGCACTATAACATTCTTTTGATTCGTGTTACGCGAAACCTTTCAATACATTATTTTACAAGTTACCATAGATCTATAGGCCTATGCCTCTTCAAATGCTTCTTAATATTATGGTCAACAATAATCGGTAATTTGATTATCACTATTGAAAAATTGAAAGCTATTATCGGTTTTAATCAATAAACCCAGATTTTTTTAGTTTTAAGGAATTTTATGGTAAAGAGTAGGCCTACAAAATGATATTGAATTCACACAAATCAACCCCTTGAATGCCCTGCAAAAACAAATTAAGTTTAAAGTAAGCTTATTTTTCAAATATACCTACAAAACTACGCCGATTTGTTTTTTCCGGCCTATGACTTGTGACATTGCGCGGGAGGGGGGGGGGGAACCAAATCCGGTTTTATAGAATCGAAAACCGGTTTTAGAAAAAAAAAGGTTTAAACATCCCTAGTTCTGGTACTGGTATTAAAGAACCATAATCCATATTGAACAAAAAATTGAGCAGAAGTCGTAAGCAAGCAACATGGTATTATATATATCAGTGCTCGGCAACCATTTAAGTATAGTTATAGTGTATTAAAATATGATTTCTAGTTCATTCAGCATGCCAAAAGCCAATGATTCATACCATTGGCACCAATCAATTTTTATAGAAGATTTTGTAGAATTGCCTTTTTTTTGTTGTTTTGGTTGGTATTCCGCGTGCCAATGAAAATCGCTCTGCGTGCCAAGTCTGGCACGCGTACCGTAGGTTGCTGACCCCTGTTATATATAATGTGACAGGCTTTTACAGGATTTTACATCAAACTCAAACGGGAGGCCAGATCCTCGCGTACTCCCCCCCCCCCTTTTCCACACACACACAAACACATGGCCTAGATATATTAGACCTAAAGGCACTATATCTCGATATACCCACTAAGACCAGCTTTCAAAATGTTGATAATCTAACTAGAAAACTATTTAAGACCAAGTGCTTTCCCTTGCAGACTTAGGAGGTATATTTATAGGTCCTGGTAACTGAGTATGTCTCGACTTATAATCTCTCATATAGCAATTCTGGACTGGCCATAATCTTATCATATATAGGGCTCTATTACAGACGCTCATTAGATAACGAAGATTAGGCCTATTGCGTCCTACGCTCATCCGTCTTAATCTTGTATTTTGAATACGGTAATGTTTTAAAAGATTGCCTAAGTTACTGGTTTTACTGGCTTGTTCATACCACCCATTCCATTCCCGGATGCAACGCGGAAAGATCTAGATTTCTAGATGTAGCCTAATTATGATTCCAACACATCCTCCCCTTATACTTATACCATCTCTCTGCGCGGAGTAAGAGGTGACAATCAGTAGAGCAGGGGTCGGAAACCTAAGGCACGCGTGCCAAACTTGGCACGCAGAGCGATTTTAAATGGCACGCGAGACCTTTATTGTCTAAAAAAAAAAATTTCCGGTTCTGAATGAGGAAAAGTGACTGTTTAAGCCGATGTTTCTGAATGACAAATCGACACATTTCAGTGAGTTGAATTATGGGCCCACGTACGTCCCTTTATTACTTTATTTACAACTGTTTAAAGTTATTTAATTAGGCCTATATATTATAATTAAATCTTTTAATGAAGATCATAATGCTGAATTTATATAAAGAAATAATAATTAGTCAGTAATATTTGTTATATTACAAAACGTACGTTGATGACATCACTGTTTTAATCGAATTTAAAAACTTTTTTTGAATTAAAGGGAGATAATTATACTGTTTTATTTGGGCTAATATTCATAATATTATTTTTTTATATATATATATTTTATAAAAGACTAAATGGCCTACAACTTATAAATTTATGATGACGGAACAGTACAAAGTAGTTGAAAATTATTTAAATATTATATTACTAAAAAAAAGTAAATGCAATTTTTTTTAACCATTACATTAACTACCCAGTTTGTATGATTACTACGTAATAATTCCGCTTAACGACGATCGCGTTCTGATCCCTGTACGTAGCTAAAACAACTTAAAGAAAATCTCAGTTAAACTGAGAACCATCTATTATAATCAATATTAGCGGTAGCTTGATCCTTATCTTTACAACCAAATGATAATGTTTACAAAATATGTTACCTTAATGTGAAAGTTTGGTAATACAATTTTGTATGCAAATAAAAAGGGTGATAATCACAAAAACGTTTTTTTTATTTTAATTAAAAATATAAAACGCTTTAACGATTTTCTCTAGATCTATAGATTTCCTTTGCTTATGGCCATGGCCTTGCTATGCAATTAAATTAATTGTCTTATAAAAAAATAATAAAACCATTATAATAGAACAGATTGACTTTTAGCTGTTGGCACGCTGAATGGTTAAGAAGTACTAGTTTGGCACACCATCAGTAAAAGGTTGCCGACCCCTGCAGTAGAGCATATATAATATAGCTGTGTGCCTACTTTATATTAATATAAATTTGCGCTGACGCGGTCTTCTAAAAGGGATGTGTCGGGTAACCCACTTTCCGTTAATTTATTCGGGTGCCTTTGATGCACTACACAGAGCCTGAATCAATAGCCAGGACTCTAAAGGATATAAAAGACCTGGCTTTCGATACAATACTAGTTATAATCTGATTAGAGAATGTGTGTCCACCTTTTACTACTGTCCCCAATTATGTTGCAATGGTCAGATAAACATAAAGACAAAAACACTTTCCTTATCCCTTATTTGAGAACAAATGCATATAAGTAGGGGAGACCGGGGCTAGTTGTCATACTTTTTATATTTTATTATATATTAAAAAAACTAATGGGTCAATTTTTGTAAAATCTGTTTAATTTAGAAGTTTACTTTCATAGTTGCTTAAAAAGTAGCTTTATACATGCTAGGTCTGATAATGTGAATAGTTGATCTTCTTTTTTATGGTTATTTTCATAATTTTAGATATTTAAAAAAAAAATCAGTAAGTCAATAGTGTTTTAAGGTCTATTGATTATATTAAACTTATTAGAAATTTAGGTCTATACTGGTAAATCAATTTTTTTTTTAATACATCATTGATTCATATGTTGGTAATAATTAGCATTGCATGCGCTACTAACATTAATTTAATAAGTTTAGTAATGTAAATATAAAAAAAGAGTAGTTTAACAGTAATTTGTGTATATGACAACTTGCCCCACATAGGGTAGAGGACGGTTTCACCTAAATAACTTTTTTTCCTTGTTGTAAGACTGATAACTGACTAGCTCATCAACATAAGCGATCCCAACACTACAATATTATCAAAAAATAAAAGTCAAAGAATAGATATTGTCAATGTAGTGTACGTTAAACAAAAATTTTAAAAAGTTACTGAAAGGGATGATTTTGACATTTTTGCATTTTGAAAAAAAAAAAATTCACGCCAATTTAATAAAATCAATTATAACAATCATAATTATATGTCCTTTAAATAATACCAAAACATGACAGCATCAATCTAGCTACAACATTCCGAAATAGTGACTATGACAACTTACCCGCACTGACAACTAGCCCCGCTCGCCCCTATTCTTTCTTCCCGAGTGGCATTCGGGCATGGAATGGGTTGCCTGAACATACCAGGAAAACCAGTAACTCAACATCATTTAAAACACTAATAGAAATGCAAGACTAGACTCAGACCACGGATGAGCGTAGGACGCAAAAATCTTCTTTATAGAAGGAGCGTCTGTATTGTAAAGATAAAGAGTAGATAAAGAGTAGATAAAGAATAGTAAGGTTAAATTGTCGGTTTTGTTTTCAACTAATTGAAGCAAACTTTTGCCGGAAACTAAATATAGGCGAGTCCTTTAGGCAGAATCGTAAAGATACATGTATAAACTAGAGATGGGAACCGAACCCTCATTTAGCAGTTCGGTGTGTGCGGTTCGGGTTCGGTTCGATTCCCATCTCTAGTATAAATATATAGTTTTACAGTCGTTCATTCTAGACTCTAGTTCTAGATAGAAGGTTTCCCCACCCCCCCCCCCCCCCCCGGCCCAAAAACAACAACAACAAAAAAAAAACATCTCCTACAGGGCGACAGGGATTGAAATGCAGCAGTGCTAGAACCGGGGTCATCATTTTGAATGATTTTGACAACAGACCGCAGGACCAGCCAGCCTCTCGATACAACAGAAATAAACTCATAATTCGATGCTATCGTTAAACTAAAGTCACAAGGTTGGCGGCCTCGTCGGAGTGCATAGAGCTCAAGCCCGTGTCCGAATTGGAATCGTTCGAATCCTCCGCCTTCGTCCTGCCCACGACGGCGTTACCGTGGTTACGGGAGTTGCCGACAAGCCCGCGCGTCCCGGCGCCAACTTTCTGGCTGTTTACCGGAATGTCCTTGAGGTTGACGGTGTTGCCCGCAGCAGGGAGGGGAGAGCTGTTGTTTTGGTGTGATTGTGTCGTCGATTCCCTGACCGTGCCCTGTTTGACCCCAATGTGGCCGTTCACGAGATGGGAGGGTCTGCTGGTGTCTGGACCGTGTAGCGAACCGTTTTCCAGCCTATTCACTGTGCCGTTTGGTCTGAAAGGTAGATAACACGGGTCAGATCTAACCTGATCGTGAAAAACGGGGTTATTCCCCTTGTCCCGCAAACTTCCTTTACCCAGTTTACTGTCTTGACTTTGGTGCGATGTTGGTGAATTGATATAGCTTCCACTTACATCGCGCTGTGTCCGACTGGACCTTTGCTGACCTGCCAGATGGTCGTCTTTGACCAGTCTGGGCTGGCCACACGAAATATCATTGGGTGGAGAATTTAAATGCGAAAGATTGTGGGCGGGTCTTTTGGACGAATCGATGTTGGTGAAATTAGGACTTATTTCGGCTCTGTTCAGTTTGCTAGTGACTATGTGATACAAAGCCCCTCGGCTTGAGTTATCGAACCTGAATGAATTATGGTTCCCGGCGGGACTGAGTCTGTTCGGGCTAGAGTTCGCGTGTGAGTGAACGCCCCTGTCACCCAGAGCGTCAACGCTGCCACGCCTCTGATCTTGTTCCGGATTTTCGGCGTTTATAAAACGCGTGTTGCGAGTCGAGCTTTCGTCGTCAGAGGCGGTGACCGGCATGCGGTAATGTCGCGTGCTATTTTCAGGGGCGTCTCCTGCTCGCGGTCGCGCCCCTGTCGTGGCCTGGCCGGCGTTGGGTGGAGTGCCACGGTTGCGATGAGCTCGCGCCGCTTCGCTGACGTGGTACGTGTGCTTGCCGTAGAGGTCAGAGTTCACGAAGTTATTCCAGTATTCCTGGCTGGTATCGTTAGACGAAGGACCGTTAACTCTACTAACGACGTGTTCGTTGTTGCTAAGCGACCCGCCGCGTCCATCGTCCTCTCTGCGCGAGAACCTCTCCCACGTTTCGCTTGACGGCGACACCTCGTGATTGGCGCGCGAGATCCTGTCATGCGCATTTCCACCGCTGTTTTCGAGCCGTCCACCGCCCGCCTCCCGACCCCTGGACAGACTTGCATTGTTCCACTCGTGCACCGGCCGATGAGAAGAAGAGTGTGTTGCTAAATCACGGCTGTCCAGGGAGTCCCCGGCGACTCTGGCGATCAAAGCCGGTCTCTGCCCCGCTCCTTTGTTTGTGCTGCCCCGCAGAGTACGCTCGCCATTGTTCTCCTCGGTCTTTTGCGTTTGGCTAATGCTGTGGTCAAACAAATGACCCTTATTCTGTTCATCCACGCTGGAATCTTTCACCCCCCGCAATAAACTTCGTTGTTGCGTGTTGAGAATGTTGTCTCCCCCTGGACTTGAGACCCGGTTGGTCAATATTCTATTGTTGGCGATATTACTATGAAAAGACTGTTGTTCCCCTTGTTTGCCCTGTCCACTCGGACGGCCAAGGGTGTGAGTGACCCCGCGTGAAGAATGCTCGCTTTGATCGCAAATATTCCGAGCTTGCGTCGAGTCGTAATTCTGTTTATTACGCGGTAAATTTGGCCCGGTATTCTCCCTTGCTAAAGCGTTATCTCCCCTGCTTTCTGCTCTTCGCAAACTTTCATTTTCCGGCCGTTTGACTTTATATGTGGCCGACTGGTCGTGTTGCGAGTGGCCAGGGAGAGTGGCCAAATCCAGGCCATATTGATTTACTAAATGCACGTTATAGTCCCCGCGATGTGAAATATAAGCGTTGTCGGCGCTCTTGTCAGCAGTATCACCCCAAGTCCATAATCCCGGCGACCGGTCCCTGGTGTGCCCGGAAGACCGGTCTGCCGACCTGGAACGAATTTTTAATCCGTCTTTTAAATGCTGCAAGGGTCGGGGCTGTCGGGAAAATGGCGTTTTCTCCACTTCCGGGTTGTCCAGGCGATAAGCCGCTAGCGAGCTCTTCCCGGCGTTTGCCACATCACCAGCTTGAGACTCGACGCCGAGATTCCCTCTCTCTCTGTTGAGTGTAGAATCAGCACTGGGCGCTAGCGACGAATTCTTCTGGTTCAACGAGCTGACCACCATGCCCTTGCCCGAGAAGCTGGATACAATGTTCTTATCGCTGGCGAACGTAACGGTTTTTTTCTGACCGAGTGCGCGTCCGTCAGGAGGAGAAGCAGGGCCTCCGGCGTGTGGTGGGTGGGCCGCCAGGGAAGACGGCGATTGCGGACCACCGACGACACTGTCCAGGTTGACGTAATGCCGGGCAACGTCCGTTCCGTCACGTGACGGCCCGGGGGGCAGTAGTTTTCCGTCCGTGTGGGCGTTGGGTGGGGGGATTCCCGGGAAGTTCTTGGGATCGCCAGGATGCGGACAACAAGAAGTGGGAGGCAGTGCCGGGAAGTGTTGGACTTTCGGAAGAATAACTTCGTCGTCAAGGTCTTTGTCAGCCGTAGGTTTCACGGCATCGTCTTCTGTTAAATTCTGTAGCACGTCGACCTGGATAAATCAAGGGGAACAATTAATCATATAATATAGTCTGATAAACCAAGGGGAACAATTAATCATATAATATAGTCTGATAAACCAAAGGGAACATTTAATCATATAATAGAGTCTGATAAACCAAGGGGAACAATTAATCATATAATATAGTCTGATAAACCAAGGGGAACAATTAATCATATAATATAGTCTGATAAACCAAGGGGAACAATTAATCATATAATATAGTCTGATAAACCAAGGGGAACAATTAATCATATAATAGAGTCTTATAAACCAAGGGGAACAATTTATCATATAATATAGTCTGATAAACCAAGGGGAACAATTAATCATATAATATAGTCTGATAAACCAAGGGGAACAATTAATCATATAATATAGTCTGATAAACCAAGGGGAACAATTAATCATATAATATAGTCTGATAAACCAAGGGGAACAATTAATCATATAATATAGTCTGATAAACCAAGGGGAACAATTAATCATATAATATAGTCTTATAAACCAAGGGGAACAATTAATCATATAATATAGTCTGATAAACCAAGGGGAACAATTAATCATATAATATAGTCTGATAAACCAAGGGGAACAATTAATCATATAATATAGTCTGATAAACCAAGGGGAACAATTAATCATATAATATAGTCTGATAAACCAAGGGGAACAATTAATCATATAATATAGTCTGATAAACCAAGGGGAACAATTAATCATATAATATAGTCTGATAAACCAAGGGGAACAATTAATCATATAATATAGTCTGATAAACCAAGGGGAACAATAAATCATATAATATAGTCTTATAAACCAAGGGGAACAATTAATCATATAATATAGTCTGATAAACCAAGGGGAACAATTAATCATATAATATAGTCTGATAAACCAAGGGGAACAATTAATCATATAATATAGTCTGATAAACCAAGGGGAACAATAAATCATATAATATAGTCTTATAAACCAAGGGGAACAATTAATCATATAATATAGTCTGATAAACCAAGGGGAACAATTAATCATATAATTTAGTCTGATAAACCAAGGGGAACAATTAATCATATAATATAGTCTGATAAACCAAGGGGAACAATTAATCATATAATATAGTCTATTTGTTGTTGGACACAATCTTTTGAATAAAAATAAAAGAATATTTTCAGGGTCGTATTTTTTTTTTAGAGAACCAAATAATATTTAATAGGCCTACTTAGTAAACTAGTATCTTATCTTAAGATAAGATATTAACTTTTTTTATGCTTTGAAAGATGTTGGGATAATGCAGAATAAGAAATTGTTGTTGGCTTTAGGAAAACGTTTTTTGCTGTCGATACAGATCGGCAATGTAGAGATTGTTTCGATTACATGGATACCTTTCGGATTATGTGGTCAGGTTTAACCCTTACAGTCCCGGGCGCGTATATAGCGGAACTGAAGGCAGCATAGATAGAAGTAGGTCGGTACGGGAAGGGTTAAGATTATGTGGATAGCTTTCAGAATATATGTATACTATGTGGCACAATGACCGAGCAGTTGGCGTACCGAAGGTCCTGGGTTCGAATTCTGGCGAAGGCTAGGATTTTTTCCCGAGACTCAACCCTGCTCTGAAAGTTATCTGACATTAGCTGGGGCGGCTAGGCATTGTGCTGGTCACATATCCCCTTTGTTTGCCGTGGCCACGGAAACTGTGCCGAACGCTGCTTTACCGACTCTATGATCAATTTGGTCCGAAGGGTACTTTACTTTTATATGTATGCTATCGTTTTCAGCTTTTATGCATAGCTGTGAGATTATATAGAACGCGTTTATATAATGAATATAAATAGCTTAGATATTGCATACAAGACCTTAGGATTATAAATGGATAAATATCAAATTATACAGATGGCTTTCAGATTCTGTAAATAGCTTTCAGATTCTGGAGATAGCTTTCAGATTCTGTAGATAGCTTTCAGATTCTGTAGATAGCTTTCAGATTCTGTAGATAGCTTTCATTTTTTTTTTATAAACGCTTTCTTACTAAATAGGTTTCTGATTTTATAAATAGTTTTCACTTTCAGATTATAGATCTAGTTTTCAGATTTAATAAAACATCCTTCAGGGTGGATATATTTTTACCTGGGATAGGAATGGATTACTTGATAAATTGATGGATAGTGGATTGGACGGTCGCACGTACGGGCAAATGAATAAAGTGAGGGTTGGGGTGTGGATAAAAGAAAAGATGGATGGACGGTTGGATGTGTGGATATACTCACTTCATTCTTCAGCTCCCTATACAGCTCCAGTTTTTTGCTCAGAAGATGGATGAAAACGTCAATTTTTCTATCCAGTTCACGTTCGTTGTATTCATTAGTTACATGCAGAGTAACTGCCCTTATCATCTCCGTCTAAATACAATCAGAGGAACATATAGTAAGTATAGCCAATAGAAAGTCGTTGCCCAGCGTGATCATCACGTCGTATCGACGTGGGAATTACGTGATAACTACGTTCCCCCCCCCGTCGATATGACGTGGTGTGCCCAGTGGTCAACTACTTTCTTTTAATTTAATAAAAATCATCGGTTTTTAAAATGATACAAAGGAATTTCTGGCAAAAGTTAGGGGGGGGGGGGGGCCTGTGCTAGCATTGGCGCCCTCTATACCTCTTACTACGCCTGCTGCTTGACCCATAGATAAAAGCTGGAATTGGAAAACATATTTAACCCTTACGGTCCCGGGCGCGTATATAGCGGAACTGAAGGCAGCATAGATAGAAGTAGGTCGGTACGGGAAGGGTTAACTAACACATTCACCTCTCTGCAAGGATAGCAATCATACGATTCCACTTTACTGCCCAGTGATGGCTATTGAATTGAATTGAATTGTTGAATTTCCGGCTCATCAACATCGAAGGTTATATAGGGCCTTTCGTCACATTTATAAAAACAACTTTTATTTACAGGTTTGAATCACACAGCTGGAGCGAAGCCTCTTGTCCTAAGAAGGATGTAGGCTCCGGTCTGAGGCGTTGGCATAAACTCTAGACTATTGTGCAGTCATTTAAGACTTTGACATTAATTTCTAGCCAGCGTCGAGTTTAGAGGGAGAGAGATTGTGACAAATACATGGGGATAGATTTTCATTCAGAAGATCAGTGTTTTTATGGGCACCATAGTTACACAATTTAAAGTTGTATAAAATGAGTCACCACTAAAGAGTAAAACAGGAACAAAGCCAAAACTTAGTTCAACCCTGACTGAATTCTCGAATGAGAAGGGGAAGCTACTCACACGCGTATCTTCCAACTCCGAGTTTGTCTCCCCTTCCAGCTCGGCCGCCACGCCCATCTTCCGGGACAGCTCTTCCACTTCCGGGGCGAGCCGCTGGAGTTTCGCGCGCTCCTCCTCCAGGCGTCGCTCCACGTGGGCCAGGTCGTTGCATATCCGGGAGATCTCCTCCAGCTCGTGCCGGCTGGACCCCGGAAAGGCGTCGCCCATGTCCTTGAGGTCCAGGCTGGTGAAGCTGAGCCGGTCCATGCTGCTTCCACTCTCGCTGCTGTGGCTGTTGAGGTAGGAGTCCTGCACGTAGTCCAGTCCGTTCTGCTGCACCCGGTGGTTGTGGATCTGAAACGAGGAAGAAGATAATTGACAGATAACTTTTCTGGCAGATAATTGACTGATAACTTTTCTGGCAGATAATTGATTGATAACTATTCTGTCAGATAATTGTCAGATAATATTTCTGTTAGATAAAATCAACAGAGATAATTGAAAGATTTTTTTCTGGCAGATAATCGACAGAGATAATGAACATATTAACTATCTGGCAGATACGTGACAGATACTATTTCAGGCACATAAAATGGACTGGTCCTGCGATTAGTTCACTGGACTGTCAACCGACACTTCGCGGGTTCCATCCCTGCCGCCGACCTATCCCTGTCGCCCTGCAGGAGTTTTGGGCCTAGTGGACGTACTAATCTTCTAGAGCTCACTGAGCATGCTAAAAATAGCATGGATAGACGGATAGAAGCGCTTTATAAATAACCATTATTATTATATTATATTTCTGGCAGATCGTTGGCAGATTACCTTTCTGGCAGATAATTGACAGATAGTCGGCAACCTACGGCACGCAGAGCGATTTTCAATGGCACGCGAAAGACCGTCGCCCCAAACGAGTAGTTTTTTTTTTTTTTTTTTTTTTTTTTTTTTTTTTTTTTTTTTCAATACAAGTCAAAACAACACACGTCAACATAATTAATGGCTGATCAAATTTCATAAACTTCACGCTGTACGTCCAGTGTTAAAGTTCAGGAAAGTTTGTGTGGAAAGATCTCATCATTGGACTTGTGCCATCTGTGCTGGAATCTAGTGCTAAGATAGTGGATTGACAATATTGTAGTTTACCAAGCTTACTTGATTCCCAGTCAATTGAATTCTCTTCTACAAGAACTTCATACTGAATATGGAAAACGGATTTTGATCACAGTATACACTGGCTTAGTCTTGAATAGATTCGTTTCTTGTCTGGAAGTAATTAACGCGTTTCTGGCTGGAAAAAGAGCCATATATTTTCCGGAATTGAATAAGGAGAACAATGCTGTTGAAGCTGATGTTTCTGAATGACATAAAAACACATTTCAATTAGTTGAGCTTGCATTTACAAGGTTAGGGTCAAACAGCACTTGAACTGTTTGGCCACTGCAATGGATTTGCGCTGAAACTGGACATTATTATCTTGCCGTGAAAAAACAATTATGTTATGTACTTCCCTAATTTAAGGCAGATTCAGATCAATATACATTAAAGATAGATGAGCTATTTCTGAAGTACATTGAATAACTCAAAGCGGAGTTTTCTAAATCAAAGGCAAGACTTTTACATTCATGGACAACGACCACACCGGTCATAGGATTGATGATGATAATGACACTTATGAACATATTTTATCTGACATGAAAGCTGTTTTAAGCCCCAAAAAGAGCTGCTCGTTTACATTTGACCAACCAGACGTGATTAAATATGTAATACCGCACATTGAACAATTAGCGTAGAGCACACATTAATTGAAATTGAAACATTCCGGTACTTATTACATTCAAACGAGTTTTTATGCTCAACTTCTTTAATTAAGCATAAATATAATTTTTTATGAACAAATTGACAATTCTTTTTTTTATATATTTTAAATAAACTCCTTAAATCGATTTAAACAATGAAGTAAAAGTTTATTTACAACTGTCTAACGTTTTTCAACATTAAATAATTGTATACCTCTAATCACATCTTTAAATAAATACCATAATACTGTACTGGATTTGTATATAAATAAAAATAATACATTATAGTGATATTACAAGATGTAACGTGTTTTGCATCATTAAAATCATTTTTGTTATTAACTTTTCTTAAAGGCAGATAATTTGCCCGTTTATTTGTGTTAATATTTCTAAATGTTTTTTTTTAATGTTTTTTTTTTTTAATTTATAAAATAATAAATGGCATACAATTAATAACTTTAAAATGGTCAATTATTAAAAGATATGTAAAATTTTATAAACACGGCATTCCATATGTACATTTTTAAACATCAGATTAACTACCGAGTTAGTATGATTACTTCCGCATGTATTCATTCAATGATACTCGTACAACTCATCGCATTTCTAATATCTAACCTGTTGTTTTGACAACATAGCCACGTGTACAGACGTCACCAGATGAAGGTCAGGTGACTCTGGGGACGAGAATGCCGGCACGGGGCAATACGAGGGAAGCCAAGTACTTGATTTCAGTCATTTATTTACTCCAAATACGAAATTAAAAAACAAAACGGATAAAAGGAGGAAAATCAGGCGACCAAAATGTATCTAATTAATCTTATAAAAGATGTCTTATAACAAAGCTTGCCTACACAATATAACGCCATACACCCATAAACAATAATGTCACGAAATATTTTTTTTTAAACTAAGCTCATTTGTAAATAACAGATGTTATGTAACAATTCATTATTTAAAGTATCCTAATTTCTGTATCACGGAGAGGCCGTCAGCGGAGATGCTGGTTCGACAACATAAAATATTGGACAGGGATGCAGTTGACTCAACTATTGACAACCGCTCAACGGTCAAGAGATTGATGATGATGAATTTCTGTACTACAGAAAAGGGGACAGAATTGTACCAATATTACGCATATCCAATCGTCTTCTTTGTCTTCTATCACTTTGACTTTGAGTTAAGTATAATTCAAATAATTGTATCTTCTATCTCTCTCATCAATGTTCATCATCATCTGTCTTTGGGTTCCTTGTGGAACATTACATGTTACTTTTAATGATTGCATTTTTATTATAAAAATTGATACATCTAGATTATATAATTTATGTGTTTTTTTATTACCCCCTTTCTATTAACTTGCATTGTCTGTCTGCTTGGTTGGTTGGTTGCTTGAATGTTTGTTAGCAAAACTTTGCATCCATTTTTCGACCACTTCCCGTCGTCCAATCGAGCTGAAACTTGGGCAGCAGACTTGTCCCGACTAACAATACATTCTATTAAATTTTCAGCATCATAGCCTTTGGAATAGTCACGAATTCATTCCACCAATTTGCGAATCGAAGAATATATTTCATGTAAAACATGGCTGCCTCTACCGGAAGAGACGGAAGTAAATAAACTTTTCGGCTATGTTCGTTTTTACGAAATAATGAAAACGACACAATGTAGCGAAAACAAAGCGAGTTATCTTTTTATGTTTTTTGCGGGCCAAAGCTAGAAAAAAAAAGGATGCGCAAAATTTTAGTGTGGAAATTCATAACGTATGATATTACCATATACTATAATAAGATGGACCGCTTGCTCTATATTTAGAGCTCATATCAACTTTTTTTCCGTGCGCAACCAATAAAACTGTCTTAAAACACTTCTACGCTCCTCGTTGTTTCCGCTTTATACAACTTTCGATTTTAATATTAATTTTTCATTGAGAAAATAGAAGCGATTCAATAAAACGGAAGTGCAAAGGAAACAACGAATCGGAAATTCCGAAAATCAGTGTTTCGAGTCATCATATAGCAGAAATACTAAAGCAAGCGGTCCATGTATATTATTGTCTATGATATCACTTATATTTATTTTAATATATCAAAATATAAATTAAATATAAACTTAGTTTACAAAGAAAGGGAGTCTAATAAAAACTTTGTTTTTATGGGTTAGTTTATCATTGTTCATGTAATTATGCACAATAAACTTCTTTGAAAAAAACAAAACGAGATTGAAATATTATCAAATCATAATTTAGCTGTCGCTAGAATTATATACTGACAATTAAACTTAAATTCTCGGACTTTTACCGTTAAATTAAATGAAAAAATATATATAGGCCTATCTAGATCTTTGTGTACAATTTTTGATTTGCGATAATTTGCGGGAAAAAAAAATAAAACAAACATGTATATTTTGTTTTAGGATATATAAATCGTTTTAACAATTTTCTTCAAAAATTTATTTTTACTTTGGAGATATTTTCATTGTGCATATTATAAAGAAATCAAGGCAAAAAATTTAGGATTGACTGTTGGACTTTAACATTTAACTTTAAACGCCATTTAAATCAGGGGTGGGCAAATTACGGCCCGCGGGCCGAATGAAGGCCGGCAACTGAATTATGCGGCCCTCAAGTCTTATCTAAGCCGCAACTAATTATAAGCCGCAGGTACACATTGGAAATCGAAATGCGAGTAAAAGTGTAGTTCACATGTATAAGCCGCACATGTATTTGATGTACTTGTCTAATTTCTTCAGCCATATTTTTATTTGTCACTGTTGCTGTTTTAATTTTTAGTCGTTTGGAAGATCAAGGTCAAGCTAAGGTCAAGGGATTATAAAAATAATAATTAGTTGCAGTGACAAGCGAAACCGGAAATCAAAGTTACGTGACCCCAGAAGTACTCACCCTGGACTCGTGCCGACCAATCAGAACGTCCGTGTCGTAGATCCTGTCGCCGATCTCCTGGATCTTTCTCTCCTGGCTGACCACCAGCTTGACCAGCTGCTCCAGAGTGCGGAGCCTGGAGCACTCCACGCAGCCTCGTCTGTTGTGGCATCTTTTAGAAACAAGAGCACTTAGCGTAAAATTCTAGCTTAAAATCCTAATTCTAACTTTAATTCTTAATTCTAACTTTAATTCTTAATTCTAACTTTCATTCCTAATTCTAACTTTAAATCCTAATTCTAACTTTAAATCCTAATTCTAACTTTAAATCCTAATTCTAACTTTAAATCCTAATTCTAACTTTAAATCCTAACTCTAACTTTAAATCCTAATTCTAACTTTAAATCCTAACTCTAACTTTAAATCCTAATTCTAACTTTAAATCCTAACTCTAACTTTAAATCCTAACTCTAACTTTAAATCCTAACTCTAACTTTAAATCCTAATTCTAACTTTAAATCCTAACTCTAACTTTAAATCCTAATTCTAACTTTAAATCCTAACTCTAACTTTAAATCCTAATTCTAACTTTAAATCCTAACTCTAACTTTAAATCCTAATTCTAACATTAAATCCTAACTCTAACTTTAAATCCTTATTCTAACTTTAAATCCTAATTCTAACATTAAATCCTAATTCTAACTTTAAATCCTAATTCTAACTTTAAATCCTAATTCTAACTTTAAATCCTAATTCTAACTTTAAATCCTAATTCTAACTTTAAATCCTAATTCTAACTTTAAATCCTAATTCTAACTTTAAATCCTAATTATAACTTTAAATCCTAACTCTAACTTTAAATCCTAATTATAACTTTAAATCCTAACTCTAACTTTAAATCCTAATTCTAACTTTAAATCCTAACTTTAACTTTAAATCCTAACTTTAACTTTAAATCCTAATTCTAACTTTAAATCCTAACTCTAACTTTAAATCCTAATTCTAACTTTAAATCCTAATTCTAACTTTAAATCCTAATTCTAACTTTAAATCCTAATTCTAACTTTAAATCCTAATTCTAACTTTAAATCCTAATTCTAACTTTAAATCCTAATTCTAACTTTAAATCCTAATTCTAACTTTAAATCCTAACTCTAACTTTAAATCCTAACTCTAACTTTAAATCCTAATTCTAACTTTAAATCCTAACTTTAACTTTAAATCCTAATTCTAACTTTAAATCCTAATTCTAACTTTAAATCCTAACTCTAACTTTAAATCCTAACTCTAACTTTAAATCCTAATTCTAACTTTAAATCCTAATTCTAACTTTATATCCTAATTCTAACTTTAAATCCTAATTCTAACTTTAAATCCTAACTCTAACTTTAAATCCTAATTCTAACTTTCATTCCTAATTCTAACTTTAAATCCTAACTCTAACTTTAAATCCTAACTCTAACTTTAAATCCTAATTCTAACTTTAAATCCTAATTCTAACTTTAAATCCTAACTCTAACTTTAAATCCTAATTCTAACTTTAAATCCTAACTCTAACTTTAAATCCTAACTCTAACTTTAAATCCTAACTCTAACTTTAAATCCTAACTCTAACTTTAAATCCTAACTCTAACTTTAAATCCTAATTCTAACTTTAAATCCTAACTCTAACTTTAAATCCTAACTCTAACTTTAAATCCTAATTCTAACTTTAAATCCTAACTCTAGCTTCAATTCTTAATTTTAGCTCAAGTTCTTATTGTAGCTTAATTATTGCTTTTTTTCTATTTTTTTTTCTATTTATCTTTATTTTAGATTTAATTTAAAAATCTAGTTTTCATGCATATTTATATCGTTAAGTTTTAATTCTATATTTCTTGTCTTAACTTTAACGTAATTCTTGCTATATTCTAGCTTTATTACTTCTTTTTTTATATGATGTTTATTCATAATTAGATCTCTAGTTTTTATAATAGTTCTACTTGTAATTCTCAAAGCTTAGCTTTTACTCTAACTTATAACTTTAACTCTAGGAAGCCAGCTTTAATTCTTAGCCCGATTCTAACTTTATTTCTGAATTCAAAATTTGATTATAAAATTTGATATACATAGCCTATATAGATGCTGGAAACCCAGCAATGTCTCTTTCTGAAAGTCTTGCGCCTGCAAAAGGCTAGACCTAAACCTGTTAGACCCGTTTACCTGCAGTGTGTAGCGTGCCTTGACTTGTGCCGGCTGGACTTTTTGCTCCGGCGACGGCTGCGGAGGTAGAGGCTGGACTCTCCTGGCAGGAAGTAGTCGTCCAGGCTGCGCATGCTCAGTTGAACGTTCTGCTGCTCCTCGCCCCAAGCTGACCAGACTTTGAGCATCTTGGTCCGTGACTAGAAGATATATAGAGAAAAACAATGCCAATTAGGTGATGCTATGTGGAACTCATATTCAAACAACGGTCTTGATTTATAAGAGGATCGCGTGGCCAGAACAGAGCGTTTAAATCTTTCGTCGTCGGCTGATATGAAGAGGTAACCAACAGACATTTAAAAAGTATAACAGATAAAGAGTTTTAAAAAAAAAAATCTTTTTTTTAAAAAAGACCTACTGCATAGGCAAAACATAAAGCGAAATGAATCCTAAGCTATTGACTAACTTACAAGCACTTTTTATCATTATACAATTCATTATTCAATATATCTGGTATGTATGTATAGGTAAGGTTGGCCTTGAATATATTTTTGGGGACGGAAATAAAAAGAAACGTTATAATCCATCAAAAAGACCATTGAAGGTGGAAACTTCTTTTATTTTCAGGGACTCTACATTATTGCGTCCTACGCACATCCGTGGTTTGAGTCTAGTCCTGCATTTCTATTAGTGTCTTATAAATGCCGTTAAGTTACTTGTGTTTTCTGGTCTGTTCAGGCAACCCATTCCATGCCCGTACGCCACTCGAAAAGAAACAGTACGTACATGTAGGTCCTATTTTTTCCTCGGATAATGGATAAGACAGGGGTTTTACGTCTATAAACTATACACTTGGTCCGAGTCACTAATCTGTGGCATCACTTAAAAGATTTAGAACCCATCCCAAATCTTAAAATTACCGTAATTACCATTGTAACTTGTACACGGTTTGATAAAATTATGTTATCAGTTATAGAAAATATCTATATATATAAAGTAGACTGTGTGTGTGTTCAACCCATCATATTAGTTAATTTAAAGACACGTGACCTTTTGACTCATATTATACTTTTTTCATTTCACTTCGGACATCTATCGTCGCTAGCTAAGTGGTTAACGTATCGGTCTGCCATGCGGCGACCGGGTTCGATTCTCAAGTTAGTCTATAGGTACTTTTTTTCAAAAAAAAAAAGGATTAAATTACTTTCCGAAAAGTTTTCGGTAAAAAATAATCGTTCATTTTAATTATTAAATCCAGTGCTCTTTTTGTGACGGTACGCACCGGTACGGCGTACCGGCATCTTTTTCAATGTAGGGAAAAATTATAACTTTTCTTGTATTTTAACGTTTATTATTAATTTATTATATTATTAATTTGTTAAAATTGAATTATTTTAAAATTGCGCGCAATAAGAATTAAAATATAAGCTGCGAAACTGCTTTAAAAGTTAGGCAATCCATCACTGAGTACCGGCACCTATTTTTTAACAAACAAAAAAAAGCACTGATTAAATCTATAGCTTTCTTTTCATTATAGTTCCTACAATTTTTATCTGCAGTTTATACAGGCCAGTTTTATTTTCACCCGGTCAAACGCCGGGCAATTTAGCTTGTATTTTAATAAAAGAATATGAAGCAGTGCATTTCGGGATAGCTACTCGACTCCATATGAACCAAACGTTTCAACTAGTTCGTTGTAATTCAAATAGAAAAAGAAAGCTCTATTTTTAATACTATTACGAAGTACATTTGCTTAACCGTTGGCTCAACGTAAATGGACACGTTATATAAAACCGTTCTATAGTAAATATCTGTACATGTATGTTGACACAGGCTAAGTATAGTAGAAAGCTGTGTGTGTGTACGTATGTGTGTATGTATGTGTGTGTAAAACTCTTTATGTTGAACTGTAATGGGTGTTATCGTGGCTCTGTTGACTTTGTTCTTTAGTTAAACACACAAGGCAATCACTAATACATGGTTCTAGGATTAGATCGCCCTAAGCTTATTAAACTTGTTTTTATAATATTTCTTCTTGAGTCTTGAGTCCCGTGCTTATCTGGTTGTGTGGGTCTGGCAGTCTTCTTTTTTAAGCGTGTATCAGATTATGCAAACGGATGTCAGAACGAATGGACGAACGGACCAGCAGGTGGCGCTACGACAGATATACAAGCGGACAGACAGACACACACAGAGACAAACATACAGATAATTACATAATTAAATACAGAACTAAATAGACACTTGGATAGATAAAAACTAGGGATGTTAAAACCGGTTTTCGATTCTATAAAACCGGTTTAAAACCGGATTTCGGTTCCCCCCCTCCCGCGCAATGTCACAAGTCATAGGCCGGAAAAAAACAAATGGGCGTAGTTTTGTAGGTATATTTGAAAAATAAGCTTACTTTAAACTTAATTTGTGTTTGCAGGGCATTCAAGGGGTTGATTTGTGTGAATTCAATATTATTTTGTACTCTTTACCATAAAATTCCTAAAAACTAAAAAAATCTGGGCTAATTGATTAAAACCGATAATAGCTTTCAATTTTTCAATAGTGATAATCAAATGACCGATTATTGTTGACCATAATATTAAGAAGCATTTGAAGAGGCATAGGCCTATAGATCTATGGTAACTTGTAAAATAATGTATTGAAAGGTTTCGCGTAACACGAATCAAACGAATGTTATAGTGCCGTTAATATTAAAGCACAGACGTGGTGTCTAGCCGAAATGTTCAGGGTCACAGAAATACTGGGATAGGCTAGTTTGCGTCTCTCTATTGTGTACATCAAAGGGGAGCGCACATCTTAAAGATGAGCCGACAAGTAAAAAAAACTCATGTTAATTGTAGCTGTAAATTTGTAACTGTAACTTAACATTTGGTTTGATGTTGTTTTTATCGCAAGCCAAAGTTCGTATTTGGAAAAAAAAGAAACAATATCTAAGACTTGCAAGGCATTTCAAGAATTGTTTTGTGCGAATCCAACATTATTTTTGAAAATTATTTCCATCAGAACCAAAAAAAAAAGGTGTGCTTCTTGAAGTAGTGATTACCTTCAAACCAACAAACCGAAATCCGGTTTTGAAAATCAAAACCGGTTTTGGGTTTCAAAACCGGAATCCGGTATTCCGGTTTTCGTTTAACATCCCTAATAAAAATATAGATTTATAGACGTATAGATAGATATATTAGTAGATAGATAGCTCAGACAGACAGACAGACAGACAGGCAGGCAGACAGGCAGGAAGGCAGACAGACAGATATATATATATGTAGAGATAGAGATAGATAGATAGATAGATAGATAAATAGAGATAGATAGATAGAGATAGATAGAGATAGATAGATAGAGATAGATATAGATAGATAGAGATAGATAGATAGATAGAGATAGATAGATAGATAGATATAGATAGATAGATAGATAGATAGATAGATAGATAGAGATAGATAGATAGATAGAGATAGATAGATAGAGATAGATAGATAGATAGAGATAGATAGATAGATAGATATAGAAAGATAGATAGATAGATAGATAGATATAGATATATAGAGATAGATAGATAGATAGATAGATAGAGATAGATAGATAGAGATAGATAGATAGATAGATAGATATAGATAGATAGAGATAGATAGATAGAGATATATAGATAGAGATAGGTAGATAGAGATAGATAGATAGAGATAGATAGATAGAGATAGATAGATAGAGATAGATAGATAGATAGAGATAGATAGATAGATAGATAGATAGATAGATAGATAGATAGATAACACAATGTGATTCTACTCTGTAAATGTTGTATTTTGAGGAATACAATTTACGCATGTTCTACAGAGTAGTATATAGTATATAGTATAGATCATAGGTTCTCAACGGGGGGCGGTAGGAGGCTTAAAAGGGGGGGGGGGGCGGTGAATGGCACGTGGGCGGTACAAACGTACCTGATATAATTTGAACACATCAGCTATTTGAATCGATTAGTTTTTGGATGATGAAATGTGATGTAAACGCAAGTGCTGCTAAATATCTGATATCCCCCAACAGTACGCCTACGCCTACATATTATTATACTAATAGGAAATAGGAATCGTAATGACTTTTCCAAGAAGTAGAGTCAGTATTAGACAAGTATGGTGTGCGGCCGGCTGGTGCTGTGATTGGTTCACCGGACTGTCAACCGACACGTCGCGGGTTCTATCCCTGCCACCGACCGATCCCTGTACTCAAATAAATGTAAGCTAAATATAAAGCTTGATTGACTGGTAACGTGGACTCATCCATTTAACTAGAAAATTGTTAAGTCTTTAGGTGCTTATATTAATGATATTTTGATCTCATTACTGAGGTGCACTTTAAAGCATTTAAACCATGCCCGATTTGTTTCGATTATTGTTAAGCGGAAAAGATACGTATTAATCAAACAAACTAGATAGTTAATGTAATGTTTGAAATTATACATATAAATTCTTTGGTCATAAAATATTTATATCGTTTTCTAATACTTTTTACAGTTTGATCCTTTTAAAGTTGTAAACTGTAAACCATTTTTTTAAATAAAAGAAAAAAAAACATTAGAAAAATTACCTCAAATGAAACAGGTTAATTATCTCCCTTTTAATAAAATAATGTTTCCACATTTGATTCAATAGTGATGCCGAACATGTTCTGTTTTGTAATATAACAAATATTACTTACTGACTAATTATTATTTCTTTATATAAATCCAAAATTATGGGTTTCATAATAAGATTTAATTATTAGAGGATTAAAATAATTTACGTTAAACAGTTGTAAATTTAAGGAGTTTATATTTTAAACATTTATAATTACAGAAATTACATTAAAATAAGTCTCTTATATTTAAAAATTAATAATACAAATAAATTTGTTTATGTTTAATTAAAGTAAAAAAAATGAGCATAAAAACTCGTTTAAATGTAATTAGTCTGTATCAATTGATGAACGGTCAAGTGTAGGTGACCTCTTTGTAAGCTTAAAACAGCTTTGATGTGCGATAAAATCTGTTCACAGATGTAATTTGAACCAAAAGCTGAAAGTAAATGAGCGAATGTCAACCAGTTGAGAATAGCAGACGAATTTCCATAAGCAACTTCCTTCTAGATTTTTTCTGCAAATGGGTACATTTGGATGTCCATTTTTTTTAATGTTTAAAATTCAACTTGCTCCATTTTAAAATCGCCAATAATTTGAAACCTTTGCCTTTGATTAGAAAACTCCACTTTGAGTGCTTAGATGTACTTCTGAAAAATCCCAACAATCTATCAAAATATACTCTTTAACATAGGAATGGACATGTAGTTAAATGTTTTGAAATTGTTTTTAGGGCAAGATATGTCCAGTTTCAATGCAAATCCGTTCCAGTGGTCCTTGTAAATGCAAGTTAAACTCAATGACATGTGTCAGAAGCATTGGCTTCAACAGTCAGTTTTCCTCATTCAGAAGCGGAAAATGTTTTTATCAATAAAAAACACCTCTTTTGGGTCTCACGCGTGCCATTGAAAATTGCTCTGTGTGTCAAGTTTGGGACGCATTCCTTTGGTTGCCGACTCCTGATTTAGAGTACAACGTGAGATTATCTAAAGACAGCACGATTGTGTTCATAACTGGATGAATCCACGCTACCAGGCAATCAAGCTTTACTTTTAGCGTACGATTATTGGAGTAAAAATAAAAGAAATAGTAAATGTGCCCATTTCGAAAACAAATAAATTTAAAAATCTAGTAGACTAATCGTACTAGAAGATATTTTAGTGCAAAAGAAATTCCTCCAGCGGCGATGGTATGGCGTATCGTGGATTGATGTTGAAGTTAAAAAAAGTGGTATGTTCCAGAAATATTGGCTGTCAACATTTAGTTACTAAATATCTTGGTGATTCTCTGCATCGTTCGCTAAAATATTACAGCAGTTCACAAAAAAAGTAATGCATTCAATTCTTTTTTTAGACAGCTTTGAAATGATACCTTAAATTAATGTATTATATTATTAATAATATCTTTACTACTATTATTGTCTCGATATAATTTTATATTGTTTATTGGTTGCCAATGTTATTATTTTCTTGTTATATCTTTGGAAATACCTTTATTGTACTTATATAGGCTACTATGTGGCAAATAAAATATTGTTCATTGGCGAGGACTACAAGCGATGGCTACTCACACAGAGGTGCGTGGGTTAGCTGAAGATGACTCTTTTAAATATAGAGCTAATGTATGAACAGGGCTGTGGAGTCGGAGTCGGAGCATTTATCTACCGACTCCACAGCCCTGTGTATGAGACTTAAATTCGGTGCTCGACTTTTTGCAAAGCAAATGCGATTCTTTGGTAGAAAATCAATCAGTTTCTCTAGGTCTGTGAGTTTTGGCAACAATTTTAGCATTGCATTCTTATCTCCCTCTTTTGTGGAAAGTGAATTTTATGCTATTACCATTTGGTTGTCCGAAGAGAAAAACAAGATGAAAAAAGATGCAAATCGTAGAGACCTAAGACTGTTGCAACCCAATTTGAAACAAATATAGACAAACTACTAGCAACACACCCGGCAAACGATTCACATTTAATATTGATTTATTTAAGTCTCTTGTTTAGGTCATTTTTTGATCTATTAATTCTTACAATATGTTTCCTTTTCAGTTTTTTTTTTTTAAGATAGTAAATAAGCATTCCAATCTAGTCGGCCTAAAAAAAATGTGCAAACTATATTGACCCTTTAACTTTCAGACGGTTAGGGGGAATGGGCGCTAAAAAAAAAGTTGAGGGGGGGGGTGAGCGGAAAAAAAATGTAAAAGGGGGCGGTGAGCCGAAATAGGTTGAGAACCTATGGTATAAGATCAAAAGTTTTGAAAGCAAAAATTACGGTCATATTAATAGTAATACCCACAAGGCTCACCCTTTCACCGGGCCGCCAAAACAGCAACTCGACTAATAACCACCTACCTGCGTACATAATATAAATACCGAAATAGGCCTACATACGACTGTTAGTTTTTCAATATTAATCTTCTTTGTCCTTGCATTATTTGTTTACTGTAGAGAACTTATTACGGTAAACTGTTTTACTTGTTATTGTTTTTTTTTTGGTAACTCAGATTTTAATTACAATTCCTGGCTCCTCTGGAAATTACTATTAAAAAAAATGGGCTACCTAACACCTCCCATTTAAGGGGACGCTTTATGGCTTTTATTTAGCAAGGGTAAACGGAAATTTCGTTTCGAGAGTTCTAATCTGGGAAATCGGGATTACCCTAAAGGTAATTTGAAGGGTAAATGGTGCAGTTCTATCATATAATCTTATTCACTTTGGTCTCTAGTTTTGACTGGGTGGGCTTCAGGGCTGGCCTTGTCGATCGCTGGCCCACATTCCAGGAAGGAGGACCACATAATCCCACCGCAGTAAAGAAATATTATTCGATGAAGATAAAAAAAAGGGGGGGGGGCTTGTCACGTGACGCCATTAAACAATGCTTAACTGGGATTATCTGGCACACCGGGGACGGGGAGGGTAGGGCGCGTGGGGAAAGATAAGCAGGAGAGAAATATCCGGAAATGACGTCAGGCGTAGTTGCCCTCATAGAGTCACGAACATTCCTTAAAGTCGTGACAAGCTATTTATGCCAACCTCGCTTTTGAACAAGTCTTATCTTATCTTATACATTACAGACGCTCCTACTATAAAGAAGATTATTGCGTCCTACGCTCATCCGTGGTCCGAGTCTAGTCTTGCATTTTTATTAATGTTTTAAATGATGTTAGGTTATTGGTTTTCCTGGTTTGTTCAGGCAACCCATTCTATGCCCGAATGCCACTCGGGAAGAAAGAATACTTATATGCATTTGTTCTGGCATAAGGGACAAGGAAAGTGTTTTTGTCTTTATGTTTATCTGAGCTTTGCAACAGGTTGTTATTGTGTTGGATTTCTAAATTATAATTTAATGCCTTATGTATTATTACTACTTTACTCTTTGTCCTTCTGCCATCTAGTGTTTCTAGGTTTAGTGATTTGACTAATGGTGTTACTCTTGTTAATGGGGAATATTCACTAGTTATGAACCTTGCAGCTCTTTTTTGAATTTGTTCTAAAACAAGTCAAAACAATGATCCTTATTTTTTTATCAACAATCGCAACGTTCATTTTTTTTCTTTTCGTTTCTTTGTTTTCTTTTTGATATAATTGTAGACCTATATAATATGGTTATATATTTATCCTGTGTGGAATAATGCGCAGACTCCTCACCCCCTCCCCCCCCCCCCCCACAAACACCTAAAAGTGTCTTTATTACATAGACCTTCATTGCTCAATAATGACTTGATTAAGAGGGAATACAAATTGACTTAGTATAAATTATTTCAGTATAATTATTTATATAGACTATACATTTTTAATTGATCTGAAATATTAGAAACATTTAACAACTCGCTCTACCCTCAATTTCTAATATTTATATGACCTCGTCAACTTTGACTTGTTAATCACTGAACTATATATACATGGAGAGCTTAATCACTTTACAGGAAAGCATAAAGATGTCGGGAAAATGGAGACATTTTTTTATAGGTAAGTTTTACCGTAGTAAGATGGCCGATTGGACCCGGGAATAGGCCTACATACAATTAAATATGTAAGCCTACTTTTGATTTAAACACTTTCCGGAAATGCGGAAATGCGGAAATGCTTAATCACTTTACAGGAAAGCATAAAGATGTCGGGAAAATGGAGACATTTTTTTATAGGTAAGTTTTACCGTAGTAAGATGGCCGATTGGACCCGGAAATAGGCCTACATACAATTAAATATGTAAGCCTACTTTTGATTTAAACACTTTCCGGAAATGCGTCCATGAAAATGATCTCAACAAAATGGCTGTTCATCTTTCTCGATTGAAAGCGTTGAATGCCTAAAATATAAAATATTAATACATGTATTTAGTTATTTCATTACTCGGGTTATACTCATCACAAACCTCCACTGCCTGGTGGCTAAACCCATGCACGGGGAAGGGGAGTAAACCCCAAAAACAAATCAGGAGCCGGAGTCCCTAAGGCAGTACGCTTTCTGCTCGTCACGTAGCATACTGGCAACTCCTGCGACGCAGCTGATGCCAAGCTGTATTGGCTACGCCTTTCCCTTGTCTACATCGAATGCGTGGAGAGAGGGGAACTGATGCATGGGCAACATCAGCCTCCCCTTAACACAATGCCCAGGCTTGCGCCCTGGAGATGACACTCCAGCTATTTAGCGTCGACAAAACACGGAAAGCGGCAGTTACCGGCTATAAGCCATCTGCTGCAGAAGGCAGACTTCGTCCTATCAAAGAGGCTGCAAGAGCAGCGAAGAAAATTAAAGAACATATACTGCCCCTGACCAACTCCAACGGTTCGCTTTCAAGTGCCAGAGATGCGACAGAACCCAATGAGAGGTCCTCACAGACACAGTTAATGCTGCGGGGCTGGCGATGTCACAGGAGCGCAAATCTAATTGTCTTCCGAGACTAAGGAGCCAACGACGACGACTCATGCACGAAATAAATGCATAAAAGCGTAATAATAATAATATGGTATGTTTCAGTCGCTCACAAATGTAGATGCCTTTTAATATTATTTTATGTATGTCAGTGTCAAATCGGCCATCTTACCACGGTAAAACTATAAATTATAACAGTCTGCATTTTCTCGACAAATATAAGTGATTTAGCACTCATTGTATGTATAGCTCAGTATTGTTAACCAAATTTAAATATTACTCACATTCGTTGTGTTTTTTTTTTTTTAATTATACTTTGTTTCTTTAAAAATAATTTTTCACATACAAGTAATACGTTAATAACTGTCCTGAAAGATAGGCCTGTAGCCTACAAATATCAAATAGTGCTAACGGGAAAACTGGGCAAAGTCAATGAAGTTATCTTTCTTCCCAAGTGGCATTCTGTTATGGAATGGGTTTTCTCTTAACTAATCAGAAAAACATAACAGCTTAACATCATCAAACGCAGTGGTTTTTGTTTTCAAAATGCTAGACTAGACTTACACCACAACTGTGCGTAGTACGTAGGTAGTGCGTGCGTAGGTAGTGCGTGCGTAGGTAGAGCGTAGGTTGAGTCTTATCTCTAGAAGGAGCGCCAGTAATGTATAAGATAAGGAGACGTATTTATCACCAGGGGGTTAACAATGCCCGGAGAACCTTTACAATGGTATTTATATTATATAAGCAAGTGTTAAGAATAAAAAAACAAATGCAGGACTCAGACCACGAAAAAGCGTAGGACGCAATAATCTTCTTTATAGAAGAATCAGTCTGTAGGATAAGATAAGTGTCGAAGCGTCTAATTAGCGGAGCAGCTGGCAAAGGGAAGTAAAACCAACGAAATGAGATTTAGACTAAGGGACTTAATCCAGACACAGGTTGAATTGCAACATCGAAAGAAAAGCAACTTTAAAATTTTCACAGAAAATGTTTTGACAATTTTCCCCACCTTTGACCTTTGTGAAATGTCATATTAATTATGTCATGAATAATTAACAACGGGTAGTGAAGTAGCCTATGATGATGATGATGATGATGATTTATATAGCGCGCCTATCCATGCTATGTTAGCATGCTCAGTGCGCTCTGGTTCCACGTTTCAGTTGTGAATGTGCTATAAAAACAAAACAAAAAACTATAAGCTTAGTTAAAGAGGAAGGTCTTTAAACTTCTCTTGAATGACTCTTTTTTTTTCAGAATCCCTCAATGTCTGAGGCAATTTATTCCATAAATAAGGCGCTGCTGACTCCAAAGAGCGTACACCAAATGACTTCTTTTTATGACCATCCACACTGGGAACTTTGAGTAGTGACTGTGATGAAGAGCGCAGCCCCTTAGTGGACACATGCTTGGGAACAAGTTCTTGAAGATAGTGAGGGGCAGTGCCTTCCATACAGCCATAGGCAAGTGACAGAATTTTATGGTCAATGCGCTTGGTCACAGGGAGCCAGTGGAGATCATTAAGAACTGGGGTTATGTGATCCGACTTCTTAATCCCTGATACAATGCGTGCCGCAGTGTTTTGTACTTTCTGGAGTCTCTGAAGCTGGTTCTGGGGCAGACCCCACAGACAGCTATTACAGTAGTCCAGCCTTGATTGAATTAGGGAGACTGCTACAGCATTAGCTGTTCTCTTATTAAGTTGAGGACGCAGCTGACCCAGGGCGCGTAGATGAAAGAAACAAGCCCTTACCACAGTACCAATGTGCGGAACCATTGTAAGCTTATTGTCAATAGAAAAAACCAAGGTCTCTAACAGTGTTGGACAAGGGGATATCCGCGACACCAACTTTGATTGATTCAATATCGACCTTTCTGAGACTGGTGTCTCCCCGTTGGACCAATCGGATCATAGGGCCGGTGAAGCAGCGTTCACCAGTTTCTGTGGCCACGGCATACTAGAGTATACAAGCCACCTTTTCTTAACTCCAACTAATGTCAGGTAACCATCAGTGTCCCGAGGGAAAATCCTAGCCTTAACCAGTATTCGAACCCAGGACCTTCGGATCGCAAGTCGAACGCGCTGCTGCTCGTGCCCCCTTTTGGTAATTAAATAGGTCAGCTTTTCATTTTTTTATGTCGAGCTTCTTATATTTCTACTTCATGATGAATGAACTATTTAATCACCTTTAATATATTATACTCTATGAGCCTAAGTAGCCAACCTTATAAACGATATGAATTGCCAGATAAAAATGCATACATTTAAATAAATATATTTTTATGTCTAAAGGGGCACGCCTAGGTTCGAATCCTGGTTAAGGCTCGGATTTGTTCCCGGGGTCTGGATGATGTCTCTGAGTCTACCCAGCTCTGATGCGGGTAAAGGCGGCTGGGCGTTGTTCTGGCCACATAATCCCTTGGAATGCTTAGCCAGAGAAACTGGTGAACGCTGCTTCTCCGGCCCTATGGATAAATTTGGTCCGAAGGAAAAACTTTTACTATTGTTACTGATCGGGCGCTTTATGCCTACTAAAGCTAAAATCGTGTTTTAAAAATTAACAAAAAGTGCCGCCATTAGCGCTAAATATAGCCTACTGTTATTGCTATAGTAGATCACAATCAGCTGACCTAGATTTCCAACTTTGTGCTTCTCTTTGCTCTAACCCACAGAATAAATGAGCCCAAGTCAAAAGGTCGTACCTCAAAACTGATATTTTTAAAGTCGCTATTAAAGGGTCAAAATGCAATGAAATAGTTCAAACTTGGACTTAGTTCACACCAAACATGGACAACGAGATAGCATGAGATAGCATTTTGACCTAGGTTGATTAAAATATGCCTCAAAACGATTTTTTTGATGAGAATGTTACGGTTTTTTCCCGGTGACTCTAAGTGACTAATTACATGCAATTTTTCTAGACTTTATTTCAATAACCTAGGATCTTTATATGTATCTCAAACTCATTTGGTGAATACAAGAAGCCCTTAAATAACTATTTGCCACAAAGTTTGCTCAAATTGATGCAGGGATAATTTTTTTACAAGGGTTTAAAAAAAATAGTGTTGCTTAGGACAGTTGTTGTCATTTCAAGTGAGTGGAGTTTATGCTCCTAAACTCCCTCTTTTGCAACTCCTATGCTTGTAATACTGTTGAATATCATAAATATAGGCTATGGAGATATGTGTGTTAAATTCTTGAAGAAATACATCAAGAATTAGTATGTTTTTTTCTAAAGTCAATATTTTGTTGTCATTTGTCCTAAGTGACACCAAGATGTCTATAGCAGCCATTTCTTTTGTTTCGCGTTTTTCGTCACTGTGTCTTTTCCAGTGTATATCTATCTTCAGGGGCGAAGCCAGAAATTTTTTCCAGGGGAGGGCTGAACTTTCGCGTGACAAACATTTACCAAATTTTTATCGAATTTAGTACATATTAAAAAAAGACCTGTTGAAAAAGATTTTTTTTTAATTCCAGGAGGGCTTAGCCCCACTCAGCCCCCCCCCCCAGTGGCGTAGCTAGGGAGGGGCAGGGGGGGACATATGTCCCCGGGCGCCACGTTAGGGGGCGCCAAAATGAGTATTAAAACTAATTATTTAATTTTATTTTGATGTAAACTAATGAATCCCAAATACGTTTGCAAGATTGAATTTAGGTTCTCCACAAATATCTTTATTACAAACCAGTTGGCAAGCATGATTTTGGCGCCCCCAATGAGCATTAAGGGGCGCCATTCTACTCATAAACAAATAACACATCCACAATGTAGAATTGCTGATGGCGTTTTTTAAATAAAGATCAGTTCGGGTTCAAATATTATTCTTCATGAAAGTGGTTTTAATAGTTATACAGGTTGAATAATTTCGAGTCGAATAAAAGATTTTACGTGAGTACAAGAATTGATAACTCTCGGATCTATAGTAATCTATACCCTTTCAGCATAGAGGCAGTCTATCGTCAGTAGCAGGTCAACTTTCGATTACTGCGTCATGGTTTAATCTTTAAACGCCGACTAGCAAATGGAGAGGAAGTAAATCGCTCGTGGCTATTATATTCACCAATTAATAAAGCTGCTTACTGTTTCTGCTGTCTATTGTTTACATCAGGGGTCGGCAACCTATTGCTAACAGTGTGCCAAACTAGGATTGCTAAATCATTAAGCGTGCCATTTCAACAGCCTAACTAAAGTCAACCTGCTCTATTATATATTTTTTAGTTGTTTTTATATGACAATTAATTTAACTCCTTAGCAAGACCAAGGCCAAAAGTAAAGGAGATTTATGGAGAAAATTATTAAAGCGTCTTATATTTAATACAAAATTAACGAGTTTGTGATTATCATTTTTTAAATTTGCATTTACATTAAATACAATAATTTATTACTAAATTTTCACATTCAATGGATATTAATGTCTAAACATTATCCTTTGTTAATGATGATGAGGATCTAACACATGCAAAATTTATTATACTTTATCTCAGTTTAACTGGGAAGTAGTTTAACGTGATTACACCAACAAGTTTCGAATTACGACTATCGTTAAGCTGAATAGATAAGTTGTAATCATACAAATTGGGTACTTAATGAAATGTTTGAAAATATACATTTACATTCTTCAGTCAAATAATACTTATATAATTTTCAGATATTTTATTTTACAGTTTTATCATTTCAAAGTTATAAATTGTAAGCCATTTATTGTTTTTGTTTTTTTTTAAATAGAAACATATTAGAAATATTAGCTCAAATAAAACGGGCTACTTATCCCCCTTTATTTAAAAACGTGTCCACATTTCAAGACATTTTATTCAATAGTGATACCAAACCAGTTATGTTTTGTAAGATAACGAATATTACTGACTAATTATTATTTCTTTATATAAATCCAACATTATGGTAGGCCTATTCATTACAAGATTTATTTATTAGAGGATTAAAATAGTTTACGTTAAACAGTTGTAAATAAACATTTCCTGCATTAATTGTCTGTCCATTTAAGGAGTTTATATTTTATACATTAATAATTACAGGAATTACATAATATAGTGATATTAAAAAAGACTCTTATATTTATTAAATTAATAATACAAATAAATTTGTTTTAGAATTGCTTATATTTATGTTTAATTAAAGAAATTGAGCATAAAAAAATACTTTTAATGTTATTAGTGTGTATAAATTAATGAGTGTATGTGACCTTTTTGTTTGCTTAAAACCGCTTTCATGTGCGATAAAATCTGTTCACAAGTAATTTGAACCAAAAGCTGAAAGTAAAAGAGCGAATGCCTAGCAGTTGAGAATAGCAGGTGACTTTCCTAAGCAGCTCCCTTCCAGATTGTTTCCGCAAATGGGCATATTTGGATGCCCATTTTTTAAATGTTTAAAATTCAACTTTCTGCATTTTAAAATCGCTAATATCCCTCCACTTAAAAAAAAGATCTACATCTAAGAAGGGTGTAGTAATATCAAACCAGTTAGGAATGGTGTGGTATGATAAAATGAGTCCATCAATTTGAAAGTCTTGCCTGAGATTAAAAAACTCCGCTTTGACTGCTTCGATGTACTTCTTAAAAAGTCCAACTATATATCTAAATATATGCCTTAATATAGGTATGTACATGAAGTTAAATGTTTTGAAATTGATTTCACGGCAAGATATGTCCAGTTTCAATGCAAATCCATTCCAGTAGACCTTGTAAAACTGGTGTCCGCTGGCGAACCAGCATTCCCATACGTGGGCCCGTCCGCCTGGAATGCCCTCCCACTACAGCTTCCACAGAGCCCTAGCTGTGACACCTTCAGGAGCCGGCTGAAGACCCAACTATTCAAGTAGCAGTTTATTATTTTTCATGTATACATTTTTGTCTATTATTCGTTGTCTCTCCGATAAGAGGCGCAGACTTTGTGTCATGTCCCCGGGCGCCGGTGGCCCTAGCTACGCCACTGCCCCCCCCCCCTGTGGCTTCGCCCCTGTCTATCTTCCCACTATTCAAATCATGTGCAGGAAGGTTCTGACAATACTTAAGTGCATTTTTACACCTCTATGTGAATATGAAATTTTTTCCCTTGAAAGAGCACCTTTTGACTTGGGCTCAAATATAGAACAGAATGAGCAATCGCATTTTTTTTCAGTTTCCGGAAGTAATAACGACGCCATACTGTTTAAACGCAGCGGTCCTGGTTACACTATATATTTATGCTTATTTACAATGTCTTTTTCATCAAATCTACAATTTCGAACACCCAAATCTAATGTTTCAGTGAAAAGGTACAAAGGCTGCTTTGTAATAAACTGCAAGAATGTTGCGAATCGATTAATTATCGTACAAATAAGTATGTCAAACTACATGGCTTTCGTGACCCCGTAAAGGATAAACAACGGTATGCTGTAACCTTATATTACTTAATATTAGTAGGCTTGCTTTAGTCTTTAAGCTTGTTAAGACTATATATCAGTAATAAAAAGCCTTTCTCGTTTTACTATAGTATCGTCTCTAGTGACCGCTGCCTTGAGTCACAAGAAGATGGCGGAAATCGAGCTTCACATTTAGTGACTGCGCACATAAGGATTGCGCGTTCTGTTCTATACCTATTCTGTGCTCTAACCCGGTTATTGTTTTTTCTCTTTCTTGGCCCGCCCGCTACTGGGATCACGAAACCGGCGTTATTAAAACTGCAACATAGAGAGCGTTAGGCAATTTCGCCTTGGTGTGTGTGTGATTTGAGGGAAAGATGGGATTGGAATGGTTGGTGAAGAAAGAGGAAGGGGTGTCGAGGGGTTAAAACAAAACAAACTCATATTGTTCAAAGTGTGCCGTATCAATGTATTGGAAGGACTTAAATCGTTGAGTTGCCCTTCTTTCTTTTTTTAAACGGTCTAAAAAAAATCGCTGGCTTTATTGTTTAATAAGGCCTTTTGAATGTTTAAAACACAAGCTTTACAATTGTTTAATATGTTTAAAAAAAAGGCTTTAATTTGTAAATTTATTTTTTTTATTTCTCGAACCACATTTTATAGGCTACAAGCTACATTGTCCGGCGTTGCCCGATGAAAAAAAAACAGGACTGTATAAGGTGCAGATAACAAAATTTGAATCGGGTAAAAAAATATACAAGTATTTTTATTTAACAAAAATCTAAATTGCCCGTAGATTTAGGCTACAATGTCTTTTAGTTTTAAAAGTTTGAGAAAAACAATTGTCGAAAAAAAGGTATGGTCTAACTGGAGAATCGAATCCGGGTCGCCCGCTTAGCAGTCCGCTACGTTAACCACTGAGCTAGCGAAGACACATGTCCGATGTGAAAAATTATTTGACAGTATATAGGCCTAGGCCAAAATAGGTCAGGGACACAAACTCACGTGATTTCAAATTGACCAATGGCGATCCGTATGTCTCCAAACACTCTCTTATATATATATATATATATATAGATAGTTTGTTCCGGTTTTGGAGTTTTACAACTTTCAACTAGTATTTTTTTTTTTTAGTTTTAATGTTCAAACACATTTTGAACAGAAGGCATAAATATAGGCCTACGGCTTCACAGTAGAAATTTAATTCTGATTATTTACACCCAATACAGTAGCCTAAATCAGAGTTGTCAATTCTGATTATTTACACCCAATACAGTAGCCTAAATCAGAGTTGTCAATTCTGATTATTTACACCCAATACAGTAGCCTAAATCAGAGTTGTCAATTCTGATTATTTACACCCAATACAGTAGCCTAAATCAGAGTTGTCAATTCTGATTATTTACACCCAATACAGTAGCCTAAATCAGAGTTGTCAATTCTGATTATTTACACCCAATACAGTAGCCTAAATCAGAGTTGTCAATTCTGATTATTTACACCCAATACAGTAGCCTAAATCAGAGTTGTCAATTCTGATTATTTACACCCAATACAGTAGCCTAAATCAGAGTTGTCAATTCTGATTATTTACACCCAATACAGTAGCCTAAATCAGAGTTGTCAATTCTGATTATTTACACCCAATACAGTAGCCTAAATCAGAGTTGTCAAAGAAACACAAAAAAACAACAATAAAATTAAATTAAACAAAAGCATGCACCCATCTTCTCCCCTCCATCCCCTCCCCCTCCTCCTTTTCTCTTTTTATAGATAGACTAGATTCTCTCTCTTTCTCTCTGTAACTCTCCATGTCTCATACACAGGGCACATTCTCTTACTTATTGTGCACCTTGGCACTTTGGTCTCATTGTCTTTCGCTCTCTGTATAGTTCTGACACTTTCTCTCTCTCTCGTTCTTACGCCTTCTCTCATACACAGGCACTCTCTATCTCTCTCTCTCTCTCTCTCTCTCTCTCCTTCTCTGTTTCCGTATCACCGTTTCTTACTGATCTCTCCCTTCACTCACTCTTTCTCTCTTTCTGTCATTCTCTATCACTCTCTCTCTCTCTCTCTGTATCTTTCCTTCTTCTCAAATTGTTACTTCCTCGTCAATCTATCTTCTGCCTTTCTACCCGTCTCCCTTTCTTAGTCCACTCCTATCTATGTCCAGTGCACACACAGAGAGACACACACAGAGAGACACACACATAGACACATAGACACATAGACGCACACAGACACACACAGACACACACAGACACACACAGACACATATTCGGGAATGAGTCAATGTAAAGACAACAGCCATTTGATACCAGTGGCGTCACCAACATCAGCTTGTCAACCCGTGTGAGATAACTCGTCTACATCTTGTTTTTCTTTATGTCGGCCCACACAACACTGTAGTGGGGCGTCTGAATGCTAAAGGTATGAGTCGCCGCCCCCTAGTAGCTGAGTATCCCAGCACAGCTAGCAGAGACATAACACAACGGCGCCTCCACACCCCGGCTTTACGTCGAACTGGCGCCGCCCCTGTGAATGACGCTATCCCATAGCGACGACGTAAGGCCATTATAAGCTCCGATAAAAGTTGTTTTCTTAATGTCTGTCCTGCAGCTAAACCTCTCCTTATGCCACGTGGCATAACCTTTAGAGGACAATGTCCTATTATAATGTTATTTTAGGTTCGACCCACATGTTTCGGTTGATATATATATATATTTGGAAGCTGTAATGGTTAAAGGGAAAAGTGTACTTGAACAGGGGCCGGTTTAAGACCCGTAGAGGCCTCAAAGCACTAAAAAAATATTTTAAGTCGTTCAAAATATAACCAATAATAATAATAAACCATAAAATACAATTGATTGCATTTAAATACAACTTAAGTTTTAATATTTTATAACATAGCCGGCTGGTCCAGCGGTTAGAACACTGGACTGTCAACCAAAAACCATCGGACAGGTCGCGGGTTCGAGCCTGTCCCTGTCGCCCTGCAGGAGTTTTGGGACTAGTAGACGTAATAATCTACTAGAGCGCACTGAGCATGCTAATAGCATGATATTATTATTATTATTATTATTATAAGTCCATATTTTTTTATCGAAAAGTTTCATCCTGTTGTTCTAGACTTCTAGAACATCCTTTTTTTGCGGATCAAAAATTTACGCTCTGGAATTTTCATTATTACAGATATGAGACGGGGGTCGCAATTCGCATTTGGAGACTATTAAAGGTGTTAGTCTTTCATTATTATTAAGCTAACGTATATTTAGGTTTAAGAAATTGTTTTAAATCGGGTAATAAACCTGCCAATAGTTTGTCTTGACCCAAATACAGTGAAGGCCAAGTCTACATACGCGGCCACAGCGCTTGGAAACAAGGGGAGGTTAATCGACAATCAGAAACCCTATCCAAACTGGTTGGTAAATACATTTGTATAATATGCATATACAATAATTGTAAATGTACTTCTTTAACACTGTAGCTTGGTGTAACAACTGAACTTTCTTCTCATTATCTATATCCTTTTATATAGCACATTACATTAGCACATTACATCATTAGCACAGCACAGACATTCACTCCCTATTCATACACCTCCACGAGACATCCATGAACCAAGCTCACTCTGTCCAGACAGTCTCAATAAACCATAACTCGGAGCTGTCAGGTCATTTAGTCCGGTTAACACATTACAATAATACAGTCCAATTTGTGTCAATAAGTCTCAGTCAGTTTATAATTATTCCATCCTTACACACTCACAGGTACACAGTCACTCTTACAGTCACAATAATATTTTACACAAATAATTGCATGAAATTAGAAAATATTCTTTTCTTGTCTTTTAAAAAAAAATTAATTAATTAAATAAATAGAGTTATCGTTCTTGCTTACCGACAGAGGTCGCTCCACTTCCCGCCATTTCTCAAAGATGGCGTAGTTGTCCGTGGGCTCGGTCTCGTGCAGGGCGTTGCTGTAGAGGAGCGCGTAGATGACGTCATCGCAGGTGGTCCGCTTGGTCAGCCCCGTCATCCAGTTCTGTGTCCCGTTAAACCATATCGGGATGTCGTGCTGGTGGTGAGAGCTGTCCTCCATCAGTGAGCACTTGGGCTGGAAAATATAGAGAGCACACATACTCACTTGTAGTTTACATCTGACATTGTATTATTGTTTCATCATAATGTTTCACCACATTCAAGTTTCAACTTTGATATCTTACCAAGGATTCCCAAACCTTTATTTTGATTCACGGTATGAGATATTAAAAAATACCAAATTGATGTTAATGTGTCATGTTATCTTATATGTTACAGACGCTCCTCCTAGAAAGAAGATTATTGCGTCCTACGCTTATCCGTGGTCTGAGTCTCTTCTTGCATTTTTATTATTGTTTTTTTTTAAGTGATGTTAAGTTACTGTTTTTTTTGGTTTGTTCAGGCGACCCATTCCATGCCCGTTTCCACTCGGGAAGACAGAGTACTTATATGTAGACCCTATTTTTTCTCTCATAAGGAATAAGACAGGAGTTCTACGTCTATAAACTATACACTTGGTACGAGTCACTAATCTGTGGCATTACTTAAAAGATTTAGAACCTCTCATCCCCAAATCTTAAAATTACCGTAATTCCCATTGTAACTTGTATACGGGTTGATAATAATTATGTTATCAGTTAAAGAAAATATATTTTAATAAAAAGAATATGAAGCAGTGCATTTTGGGAAACGGCAACCCATTCCATGCCCGGGTGCCACTCGGGAAGAAAGAGTACTTATATGCATTTGTTCTCGCATAAGGGACAAGGAAAGTGTTTATGTCTTTATGTTTATTTGAGCGTTGCAACCGGTTGTGTTGTGTGATATGGATGAAAATGAGATTGTGTTGACAAAAAGTTTTAGCTTTATTTCTTGGCTGAAAGTGGGTCAGTCAGGGTCTTACACAAAGAAAGTTTTGTTATAAAGGATTTATTTAAGACAGCATTGTCACATAATTAGACGGTTGCTCGAAACATGCATGCACCATGCTCAAACAAAATTATCTACCACACACAATCACATACACAGAGACGAGGTACCCATATTTTCACTAGGAGTTATGCCCGTCAAAATGACAGAGAAACGAATGATTAGATAGGCCTACAATGTGTTTTGTTATTTTAAGAAATGTAAAAAATATTACAATAAAAACTGTATTTAGACGTGTTTTTTTTTTGGTTTTTAGTTGTTGTTTTTTTGTATTGTTTACGACTGGCTGGCCCTGGAACATGCATATGGATTGTTTCCGTTAAGCTTCTTACCTCTTATAACTATTATGAAACAAAACGATGGTAACCATTTTTTAAATTATTAAATATAGCCTTAATAGACTAAGTGTTGTTTAAAGTTTCATGTAATATCTTATTTATTTTTAAATGCTATAAGCATTGGAGTACTGTTGACTGCGACTAGGAAATCTATGTACAGTGTGTGTCTTTAAATGTGCGTTCTATCTAACACAATAAGGCGTGTACAGAACACATGTCGCACTGATTATTTAAGTCTTTAAATAAGCTCTATTACCCTCCCCAACACACACACACACCGACACACACCCATACACACACCGTTTTAAATCGGGTAATAAACCTGCCAATAGTTTTGACTTGACCCAAATAGCCTACAGTGGAGAGCGCTTGGAAACAAGGGGAGGTTAATAGACTATAAGAAAACTATTATATGCCTGTATTGTTTGAAACATAATATTATGAATTATGACGGAACATGAATCTACTGTTGAAGTTTATAGAGATGTAGTTATAGTGCTGATATAACTGAGTTATACACCAATTTCATTAGTCACGGCTTACGAGCACATTGTGTGACAGACCTGTATACTTTCACCAATCGAATGAAAACGAGAGTTGGGAAGACTATAATACTTTCCTTATCCCTTATGCGGGAACAAATGGATACAAGTACTATTTTTTTACCAAGTGGCATCGGGGCATGGAATGGGTTACCTGAACAAGAATGCGAGTTGTGTTCTATAAACGTATTAGTCACCAAACCACCAAACAACCAAACCACCAAACAACCAAACCACCAAACCACCAAACCACCAAACCACCAATCAACCACTGCAAGCGTACCGGGCCCGTTGAACAATAGAACCGCTTATCTCCGGGTCTTTACCACAAGAGTGGTAGAAAACCGTAATTAAACCGATTTGAGATTAACTAAGATTAGTGCTATCATTTCGTTGTCTATCTTAACGCCTTCGTATGTTGAAGCAACGATAGCTCTTGAGATTTCTCTAAAGGGGCTTAGGGGGGGGGAACAAAGACTAAGAGAGAGGGGGGGGAGTCTATATTCTTATTTGATTTATTAGTATTTATGTTTTGTTACTATTGTTAGTGTTTTGACAGCGGTCCTATGTTCCATTGGGAACCCAAAGGACAGATGATGATCATTGTCAGAAGAAGTTAAGACAATTTCGAAATAAATAATAGAGTCTAAATGTATTTCAAATTTCTTAGGTTTGTAACGTCTTAGAGTTATTATCAAATCATACTAAAAGTTGGCGGCAGAGTTAAAACAGATTTCGGATTAAAATACTGATATTTTTCTGATCATAAGACAATAGCTAAAGATTTACCGGGACATAGATGGAGGTTAAGCTGTTGCAATTAGGATTTGGTTGGTTTTCAATTGTAAATTAAATACGTTTGGCCACCTTCAATCTATTATAAAATCTGCAACACAAATGTGACTTTGCCTTAATCTTTTCATTGAATCCGCTGTAGACGCGCACACATACACACACACTTACACACACACATACACACACAGCGCTGGTGTGTTCATTGCACGCGTATCAAAGAATAACAAAAGCTTTATTAAACTGGCAAGGTGTGAAAGACAGGGGGACCCAATAGCCCAACGAAGGGACCAACAGCGTAATTAATTTTGATCTTCTTGTGGTACTTCATTGGGTTAAAACCCAGCAACAGATGTCTCTCATTGAGAGAGTACAATACACATTCTGCAACGTCGAAACGAACAAGTTATTGTAAATGATGAACGTGATTGGATTCTGAACAGGGCGCAAGCGTTACACATAGGCGACAGACTTGCGGTCAGATTTGACAGAGAGGTAGAAATAAGGTAGATTGACAGGTAGATAGACTGGATAGATAGATAAATAGATACACATACTAGAGCTGTATATATATATATATATATATATATATATATATATATATATATATATATTGTTGTTGGCTTCCATTTGTCTCGAGAGACGATGGAGTTTATTGTGCCCTTGGGGAATGTGCGCTCCTGGCCTTGCAGCTTCTGCTATGGCTGTGCAAACCCACATGCGAGTGACAGTCCCTATTGCACGTCCGGCACAGGAAGGCAGAACTGGTCATGGGCTGGTCTCTTCTTCCCCTCCTTTTGGTGCGCTTCTCATCGGCGAGCCGCTGCAGGTCTCTCTCTCCAGCTTCCAGCCCGGAGGCCAGCGCATGTCTCCAGCTGGACCTGTCCTTGGCTAGTTCCTCCCAGCTGTTTGTGTCAATGGCAAGGACTTTCATGTCTCCCTTGCAGACATCCTTATATCGGAGGTGGGGCCGGCCCACAGTCCTCTTTCCTCTGGCCAGTTCCGAGTAAAGGATGTCTTTGGGTATTCGGCCATCCTCCATCCGACATACATGCCCTAGCCATCTGAGCCGGCGTTGGCGGATTAGAGTAGGCATGCTTGGCATCCCAGCCTGCCGCAGTACCTCGTTGTTCGTGACATGGTCCTGCCAGGATATTCCGAGTATGCGTCGGAGGCAGCGCATGTGAAAAGCACTCAATCTCTTCTCTTGTTTAGAATATAGCGTCCAGGCTTCGCTGGCGTAGAGTAGAGTGCTTAACACACATGCACGTGCATGTACATGCACGGTACACTGCAACCTTGGTTCTTATTGTCAGCTTTTTGTTGTTCCAAACTCTGTGCGATAGTCTGGCCAGTGTTGTGGAGGCCTTGCCGATCCTTGTGTTAAGCTCTGCATCTAGAGAAAGGTTGTTGCTGATAGTGGAGCCAAGGTATGTGTAATGCTCCACAGCCTCAAGTTCGCAGTCATTGATGTTGATTTTGGGAGAAGCAGCTTCCTGGGACATCACATTTGTCTTTTTTAAGCTGATAGTGAGACCGAAGTCGCTAGCGGCCTTGGCGAAGCGGTCCATTAGGTTTTGCAGTTCTGCCTCTGTGTGTGTGGCTAAGGCAGCGTCATCTGCGAAAAGCATGTCCCTAATGACGGTCTCCCGTATCTTCCTCTTAGACTTAAGCCTGGCCAAGTTGAATAGTTTACCATCAGAACGGGTGTGTAGATAGACCCCCTCGGTAGAAGTTCCAAAGGCATGTCTCAACAGGCTGGCATAAAAGATGCCAAAGAGTGTTGGGGCAAGGACACTGCCCTGCTTGACACCACTAATTATGTCAAATGCGGCTGAAGTTGACCCGTCATACTGCACTGTGCCTTTCATTCCGTCATGGAATGACTGTATTATCTTCAGTAGTTTCGGTGGGCAGCCAACTTTTGCCAGGACTGTAAAGAGTCCATCTCTGCTGACCAGGTCGAAGGCCTTTGTCAGATCAATGAAAGCCAGATAGAGGGGCATGTGTTGCTCGCGACACTTTTCTTGGAGTTGTCTTAGTGAGAAGATCATATCGATTGTGGATCTTTCTGCTCGGAACCCGCACTGTGATTCGGGGTACACTCTCTCAGCAAGCCTTTGCAGTTTCTTTAGAACAACCCGTGCAAAGACCTTTCCCACAATGCTGAGGCGGGAAATACCCCTGTAATTATTACAGTCGCTTCTATCTCCCTTATTTTTATACAGGGTAATTATGTTAGCATTTCTCATGTTCTCGGGTACTGCTCCTTCTTCCCAGCACTGGCAGAGGAGGCCATGCAGGTGCTCCACTAATACGCTGCTGCCACACTTGATAACCTCTGGTGGGATACCATCTTGACCTGGAGCCTTTGCTATTGGTAATCGCTCGATAGCTTCTTTTAGTTCTGCCAGGGTAGGTATGTCGTCCAGTTCTGCCATGAGGGGGAGACTTTGGACAGTATCGATGGCCTCTTGTGTGATGTGGTTTTGCCTGGAGTACAACTCTGAGTAGTGTTCCACCCATCTGTCCATCTGTTTGCTCCTATCATGAATTATCACGCCTGTTGAAGACTTCAGTGGGGCTGTGACCTTCTTTGTAGGACCCATGGCCTTTTTTATGCCATCGTACATGCCTCTGATGTTTCCAGTTTCAGCCGATAGTTGAATGCTCTGGCATAGTTGAAGCCAGTAGTCATTTGCGCACTGCCTTGCTAGCCTCTGAACCCTGCTCCAGGATGATCTATATGCCTGCAGTGTCTGTTGATTGGGAGAGTTCTTGTATTTTTGGTGAGCACTTCATCTTTCTTCTATGGCGGGGGTGAGCGTGACAGAGTTGGCCTCGAACCAGTCATTGTTTTTTGTCTTTTTTTGGTATATAGGCCTATGGATCGATTTGATAGCTTATAGATAAATATGTAAATAGAATGACCGACAGATAAATAGAAAGAAAGATAGAAAGAAAGGTGGATATAAAGATAGAAATAAAGTTGGTTATATGCATAGAAATAAAGATAGATATAAAGATAGAAATAAAGATAGATATAAAGACAAAAAGACATACCAAAAGAGGGCAGAAACAAATACGGGGATATATAAATATAGAAAATTAGAAAATAACTTAATCAGTGCCATTTCGGAAATCTTTTCTTTCTTTTAAATTTAAACAATAGTACGTAGAATGAATCTAAAAATGAAATAACCTGTTATAATGAAATAACCTGTCATAATGAAATAAACTGTCATAATGAAATAAACTGTCATAATGAAATAAACTGTCATAATGAAAAAACCTGTCATAATGAAATAACCTGTCATAATGAAATAATGAGATTACTTTGCTTTCATGTCCCGGGTCAAGGCCCGGCAATTAGAAAACGATGACCGACGTAGATCTATAGCAGTCTTGATGAGAATAATTTTGTTTACTAATTCCCTACAGAGATCCGGAATTAAACAGCCCCGGGGAATCTAAGCTTTCACTTGGTGCTTGTGGTGCGGTTATGACCCCAGTAGAGATAAATCTAAAGGTCAGTTTCTTTAGCTTGTGTCCCTGTCTAGTGAATAGGTTAGTTGAGCACATCAACACAATGATAGGAATAGCGTATGAACCCTTTGTGAGCAAATAAACTCCATGCGCCATCGAATGTCTTTGTCCTCCAGACATGAATGTCATTTCATTGACATTAATTCAACTTGGAGATTTCTATTTTGGGAGAATTGTCACCGCAGTTTCTTTCAAACTATAATTAGTTATGCGTGTTTTCCCGGTTATACCATTAAAAAGATGGACCGCTTGCTTTAATATTTCTGCTTTTTAATGACTCGAATTACTTCTTTTCGGAATTCCTGATTCCCTTTTGTACTGTGCACTTCTGTTTTATGTAATCGCTATGATTTTCTCAATGAAAAATTCAAATTCGAATGAATTTTCAAATGAAAGAACCGCTAAAATTCTAATCGAATACAGCGGAAACCTTTAGGCAAACGTAGGAGCGTAGAAGTCATTTAAGACAGCGTTATTGGATGCGCACGGAAAAAAAGAACATACAAAATCTATAAAAAAAAAAAAGAGCAAGCGGTTTATCTGATTATAGTCTTTGGTTATACTGTAGAGTAGCTTATCTCAAATCTCAACTCTCGTAACATAAAAAAAAAATGAAAATCTCGCTTCGCATCGTAAATTGGCAGCTGTGTGCGACGCTACGTGTACGGCTATGAGTCCAACCGCGCGGGGCTCTCTAATGGTTCCTTTAAGTCTGAGACATGGCCACGTCGTCGGCCATCCGGATCCGGCTCTGGCGCCAGCGAGTAAAAGTATCCCGTGTCGTTGTCCACGATGAACCCCACGTGGTACCGGCCTAGCGGCGCGGCGAAGGGCAGAGCGTGACCAACACAATGTCCAGTTCCTTTTTTGTTTATTTTAGCTTGGTTTTTAAATCTTTCCAAACTGCGCAAATACGAACATTTACTAAATGGATAGATTTTGGTGCACAAATCAGATGGCTATGGGGATCAAATCTGATATCTTGGGCTCATTGTTTTGTTAGGCTATTTGAATATATACAGAACAGTTATCTTTTCTTATAATGTTCACACTTGTCTTCTACAGCGTTCCATTTTGCTTTCCTTTGCTATGTCAGACTGGCAGTCATGTTTGTCTGATGAACCGGGGCTGTTGTTTTTTTAAGAATGGCTTTGGGCCAATCGTCAGTATTTAGAAGGGAAAAAAAAAAAGGAAACTGATTATTGCTTCATTTTTCGCTAATCTGTACGCTGTCAATCTTGCATTTTAATATTTATTTTTTTAATGACTTTCCTGCGGCTTTGCATGATCTTTTTTTTTGTCTAATAACAGGTCTTGGTGGTGTGTGTGTGTGGTGTTGGAGGGGAGGGGAGGAGAGATTGAGGGTGGGGTGGCGGAGGGGTAATCAGGGGATAAAACATTACGCTTGTCAGTGTGATTGATGATAATACTTGCATTTTTTTTTATGTATTCCCGTATTGTTTTAATCCCGATATAATCCGGTTGTACACAGGAACAAGTTTTAATTCAAGATTCGATCGCACGGCTATCAGATTCGCGATATCGAACTGTGAAACAATGCTCTACTTCTACGTCTAGAAGCGAGTGTCTGTTGATTATCTCGCAACAATGAAACAATGCTCTACTCTGTCAAACAATGCTCTACTTCTACGTCTAGAAGCGAGTGTCTGTTGATTATCTCGCAACAATGAAACAATGCTCTACTCTGTCAAACAATGCTCTACTTCTACGTCTAGAAGCGAGTGTCTGTTGATTATCTCGCAACAATGAAACAATGCTCTACTCTGTCAAACAATGCTCTACTTCTACGTCTAGAAGCGAGTGTCTGTTGATTATCTCGCAACAATGAAACAATGCTCTACTCTGTCAAACAATGCTCTACTTCTACGTCTAGAAGCGAGTGTCTGTTGATTATCTCGCAACAATGAAACAATGCTCTACTCTGTGAAACAATGCTCTACTTCTACGTCTAGAAGCGAGTGTCTGTTGATTCTACGTCTAGAAGCGAGTGTCTGTTGATTCTACGTCTAGAAGCGAGTGTCTGTTGATTCTACGTCTAGAAGCGAGTGTCTGTTGATTCTACGTCTAGAAGCGAGTGTCTGTTGATTCTACGTCTAGAAGCGAGTGTCTGTTGATTCTACGTCTAGAAGCGAGTGTCTGTTGATTCTACGTCTAGAAGCGAGTGTCTGTTGATTCTACGTCTAGAAGCGAGTGTCTGTTGATTCTACGTCTAGAAGCGAGTGTCTGTTGATTCTACGTCTAGAAGCGAGTGTCTGTTGATTCTACGTCTAGAAGCGAGTGTCTGTTGATTCTACGTCTAGAAGCGAGTGTCTGTTGATTCTACGTCTAGAAGCGAGTGTCTGTTGATTCTACGTCTAGAAGCGAGTGTCTGTTGATTCTACGTCTAGAAGCGAGTGTCTGTTGATTCTACGTCTAGAAGCGAGTGTCTGTTGATTCTACGTCTAGAAGCGAGTGTCTGTTGATTCTACGTCTAGAAGCGAGTGTCTGTTGATTCTACGTCTAGAAGCGAGTGTCTGTTGATTCTACGTCTAGAAGCGAGTGTCTGTTGATTCTACGTCTAGAAGCGAGTGTCTGTTGATTCTACGTCTAGAAGCGAGTGTCTGTTGATTCTACGTCTAGAAGCGAGTGTCTGTTGATTCTACGTCTAGAAGCGAGTGTCTGTTGATTCTACGTCTAGAAGCGAGTGTCTGTTGATTCTACGTCTAGAAGCGAGTGTCTGTTGATTCTACGTCTAGAAGCGAGTGTCTGTTGATTCTACGTCTAGAAGCGAGTGTCTGTTGATTCTACGTCTAGAAGCGAGTGTCTGTTGATTCTACGTCTAGAAGCGAGTGTCTGTTGATTCTACGTCTAGAAGCGAGTGTCTGTTGATTCTACGTCTAGAAGCGAGTGTCTGTTGATTATCTCGCAAGCCGTCACATAAAGCTGTTGTCATATTCTGTTTTTTTTCTAAGGAGTAGCGACCGAAATATGCTTTCAGTTTCCGTGACGGCGCCGAAAGTAGGCTAATAGACTCTTTCGGTGTTTTCGGTTTCAACGTAAGCCGAAACGTTAGCATTTGGTTTGTTTTCGGTTTCGAGCGAAACTGATAGTGACTTTCGGTCATAAACCGATTATCTTTTTAACTTTTAAAATTCAGACTGCCACGCAAGTGCTTTATCTATTAACTCTGCTTATTGATAATTTTTTTTTTAAACTGTTGCGAATTAATCCGTGTGAAGTAGAAAATTGAAGTTAATAATAAACGGATTTTTTTAATCAACCCCAAAGAATGTCGAAAATGGAATGTGGGATTACTGTGCAGTCTTTAAACAATTTTTGTTTTGGCAATTTCGGTTAATCTTTTGGTTTCTTCTTCGGTTTCGGCTGAAAGTCAAATTTATAACTTGCGGTACGGTTTCGTTTTCTACCGAAACCCAAAATTCGGTTTCAGTCGGCCTCTAGTGTAGCCACCACAATAATTTCGCTATTAAGAGTTATGGCTTTGGGAACATAAAATCGTCTCGCGTTCGACATGAACCAAAGGAATGCGCACAAAATATGTTTAAAAAAACACAAAAAGCTACTAAAAAGCGTTATTTGAAAAAATTCTATAATCCTATATTTGTCCAGATATTAATCTAATCTTTGTGTGTTTTGTTATTTACGTTGAGTCAACTAACATTGAATTCTGTCCTTTAAACCCTTGTTTCGTTTAGGCAGAAACAATCGCTGTGATATAATGTTGAGGGGACGGGAGAATAGTTAAACACGCTGCGATGCTGAAATCGTCTGCGTCTGTTAGTTTGAAGACAAAGTTTAATTTTAAAAAAGCCTCACCTGTCTGCGACATTGGTTGAGGCCCAACACCAGGGCCCGGGCCAAATATCGAGACCACCTGGCAAACACAGACTCAGGTGCGTGTTGGTTTTTTGAAACAGTGTCACTGTGATCTGAACTCTGAACCGTTTCTTGTTATGTAACCTAAAGCCAAAATTTAAATATGGTTCGGTTTTTTTTTTTACTACCAAATTTTGGTTGTCGAAAAGAAACAATTAAAAATACATCTGACACATCTTATCTTATACATTAAGGACGCTCCTTCTATAAAGAAGATTATTGCATCCTACGCTCAATCGTGGTCCGAGTCTAGTCTTGCAATTTTATTAATGTTTTAAATGATGTTAAGTTACTGGTTTTCATGGTTTGTTCAGGCAACCCATTCCATGCCCGGATGCCACTCGGGAAGAAAGAGTACATTGTCGGTCGACCATTGAAGTAGAATGTGGGCATTTACACTTGACATCCCTTATTGCCTAAAAGTTGTGCTGTTTGTGGTGGTCATGCTAAACAGGTTTTTTTCTAAGTGTATTCTGCCGGAGTAACACCAATAGTTAAATCACTTAATACTAGAAACACTAGATCAGGGTTCGGCAACCTAAGGCACGCGTGCCAAACTTGGCACGCAGAGCGATTTTCACTGGCACGCGAGAGACCTCCAAGAGGTTAATGAAAAGAAAAACATTTCAGTGAGTTGAACTTGCATTTACAATGAACACTGGAATGGATTTGCATTGAAACTGGAATATCTTGCCGTGAAATCAATTTCAAAACTTTTAACTACATGTACGTCCCTATGTTAAGTCATATATTGAGATGATAGTTTGGCTTTTTTCAGTAGCACATCGAAGCACTCAAAGCGGAGTTTTCTAATCAAAGGCAAGACTTTCAAATTGATGGACTTATTTCTTTCATACCACATCAAGCCTAACTTGTGTGATATTACTACAACTTTCTTAGATGTAGATCTTTTTAAGTGAAGGGATATTGGCGATTTTAAAATGACTATTCAATCAAATGTGGAAAAGTGTTTTTAATTAAAGAGAGATCTTCCTCTTCTTTAGGTGCCAGGCCTGGAGCAGACATCGGCGGTCGTTGGGAGGAGCTCTTGGGCTTGGTAGACTTGGCGGCGCCCATCTCCTCTCCAAGTCGGCGGTTGATTTATAGCTGACTACACCGAGGGTCGAACCCCTGATGCGGTGCTTGGGAGTCGAGCTCGCTGTCGACTTTGCTAACCAGCCGCGGAAGTTATTATTGCTTATGTTGTTGGTCGTGGCCAATTCGTTCAGGCTTTCTACATATGTCAGCATTTGTCTTCCTCTGTCTCTCTTACCAGATATTTTCCCTTACAAAACCAGTCTTTCAATACCATTTTTCCTATAGATGGAGATCGTGAACCCGTTTTATTTGCGCTAATATTTCAAATGTTTTTTTTTCTTTTATAAAATAATAAATTGCTTACAAATTAGGCCTATAACTTTGAAATGATCAAACTGCAAAAAAAATGAAAATTATATAAATATTATAAGACTAAAGAATTTATATGTATACTTTTTAACATCACATTAACTACCCAGTTTGTATGATTACTTTGCATCTATACCGCTTACTGATAATAACAGACTATTGTCAATTTAAAAACATTATATCACAGTAAACATAATCAATTTTAGCAGTTAGCAGTTGTTAGATTCTAATCTAGACTATAATAACCAAAAACGTCAAAGTTTAGTATTAAAATATTCTATTTGATGTAAATGCAAATAAAAAGTATGATAACCAAATACCCGTTAATTTTGTATTAAATACAAGCTACATTGCCCGGCGTTGCCCGGGTGAAAAAAAAAAGGACTGTCTGGGGTGCAGATAACAAATTTATAAACTACACTTACTGAATACTTTTAGGAAAGTAAATAAATATTGTAATAGGGTAAAAAAAATAGTCAAATATTTTTATTTAACAAAATCTATATTGCCTATAGATTTACAATGTCTTTTGTTTTTAAAAGTTTGAAAAATTAATTGTCGAAAAAAAAAAGTATAGTCTATCTGGAGAATCGAACCCTGGTCGCCCGTATAGCAGTCCACTACGTTTACCACTGAGCTATCGAAGACACATGTCCGATGTGAAAAATTATTAGACGGTATATTGGGCTAGGCCTAGATAGGTCAGTGAAACACGTGTTTTCAAATTGACCAATGGGGATCCTCGCGGGGCTTAACACTGTCTTTATATATATATAGATAAAACGCTTTAACGATTTTCTCTATAAAAAATATCCTTTGCTTTTGGCATTGGTCTTGCTACGGCGTTAAATTAATTGTCCCTGTGAAAATGATTTGTATAAAGTATAATAGAGCAGGTTGAATTTTAGGTTGTTGGCACGCTGAATGATTTAGAAATCCTTGTTTGGCACACAGTTAGCACAAGGTTGCCGACCCCTGCACTAGAGGACAGAAAGGCAACGAGTAAAGAAGTAATAATACATAAGGCATTAAACTATAATTTAGAAATACAACACAATAACAATCTGTCACAATGCTTAGATAAACATAAGAATAAAAACATTTTCCTTATCCCTTATGTGAGAACAAATGCATATAAGTAATCTTTTTTCCCGAGTGGCATTCGGGCGTGGAAAAGGTTGCCTGAACAAACCAGGAAAACCAGTAACTTAACATCACTAATAGAAATGCAGGACGAGACTCAAACCGCGGATGAGCGTAGGGCGCAATGGTCTTCTTTAAAGGAGCATCTGTAATATATAAGATAAGATAATGTTTTTCAATTTTAAGGAGCGTCTGTAATATATAAGATAAGATAATGTTTTTCAATTTTAAGGAGCGTCTGTAATATATAAGATAAGATAATGTTTTTCAATTTTAAGGAGCGTCTGTAATATATAAGATAATATTTTTCAATTTTAACCTGTAGTTCTACTCATCTCCCTTTCTTTAACCCCTCTTCTTTTTTCCCGCCTTTTTTTTCGTTTCCATTTCGTTTTCTTTTTTTTATTTCTAGTAAAGTACACTTATAATATTCTGCAATGCTTACGACAATGTGGAGAAGAAGTGGGAGAGGGGGGGGGGGGGAGTAGGTGGGAAGGTAGGACGGGAGGGGAGGGGGACGGGGGAGGGGGGGGAGGGAGTCGGACGAAGAGACGTGACCTATCGACGAACAACGTCGAACGTTGTCCAACTGGAGGTGGGGAGGGGCGGGAGATAAGATAGTGTTGGGGGGGGGGGGGAACTCGCTCGTGATAATGCCGTTGTGCCAAAAGGCAATTTTAAAATATACTTTTTGGCCTTTTTTCAATTTGTCTTTTCTTTTATTTACTACACAATGCCTGCTCCGTGTATAAAGGGTGAGAAGAGATTGTGTGTTTGGGGAGTGGGGGGGGGCGCTGGCGCATAATGGATTTCACTAGGGCAGTCGAGATATTCCCCCCCCCCCCTTTTTTTCTATTCGCGCCATTAGTATCTGCCCTGACCTTTTTGCAATTGGTTGTTGGACAAAATACAGCACGGCTTTAACACAAAAAATAGCAGTAGAGACAGCGGCGCAACAAGTGGGGTGGCTGACACCCGGACAGAGCCTTGGTGTCCCCTCCCCCCTTTGGTTCACCCATTGTTACGCCTTGGACTTAAGAGCCGGAAGGCTTGTCAGGTTTTTACTAAGACATTTTAAATTCGATGGTGCCCCCCATGCGACTGCACATGTTGCTTGTGACCTTGAGCCGGCCCTGTTCACTTGCAAACCTCAATACGACACTTGTGACGTCATTTCCGGATCTTTTATTCCACTTATATTTTCTTTGTGCGTAATCGGCAGTCCGTTACCCTCGTGGACTTTTTTCAACAATAAAATAAAGTATATACGTTTGAATCGATTAGATGAAGTAATATAATCGATTCTTATAATATTGAAGCTATATATCAGTATATCAGTATTCATGTATAAATAGTGTATGGGGGGAAGCGTTTTTACTCTCTGAAGGCAAGCTTGCCAATGAACTATCAATAAGAATTAACACAACAGAAGTAGATGTGTGACATTTGAATGTATCTGTTCGCCCGATCCCGATTTCCGAAATGTCACTACATACGAATGAAAGTAAAGTATCCCGTCGGGTCAAATTGATCCCTATGTGAAGCAGCGCTCACCAATTTCTGTGGAGTATCCCGTGGAGCCACATTGATCCCTATGTGAAGAAGCACTCACCAGTTTCTGTGGCCATAATATATTTGCTCTCTTTCTTCTTTTCTTTTGTATCTATTTATATCTATATATAGCCTGGCTATCGGTCTATCTATTTGTAAGACTGACAAAGCCTCTGTAAGAAAATCCACCAATAGACGAAAGACATTTCACAAAGAGAAGAGTCCGGGGTCGGCAGCCTTTTCCTTAAAGTGTACCAAACTAGGATTTCTAATTCATTCAGCGTGCTAACAGCGTGAAAGTCAAACTGCTCAACTATATTATCTTATCTTATCTTATACATTACAGACGCTCCTTCTAAAGAGAAGATTATTGCGTCCTATGCTCGAGTCTAGTCTTGCATTTTTATTAATGTTATTTTATTAAGTTACTGGTTTTCCTGGTTTGTTCAGGAAACCCATTCCATGCCCGAATGCCACTCGGGAAGAAAGAGTGCATTTGTTCTCGCATAGGGGATAGTTTTATAAGACAATTAATTTACTGCTGTAGCAAGACCAAGATTAAAAGAAAAGGAGCATTATAGAGAAAATCATTGAAGCGTTTTATATTTAAAAACCAAATAAGCTGTTTGTTATTATCATCTTTTTTTTTTAATCCATGTAGATGGAAGGTTGATTTTTATAATAAGTTCTGTTGAACTAAAAGTCTTAAACTTAAGTTGATTCAAATCTAAAAAGTGGGCTTTGAATAGTGTTTAAATGAATAAAAAAATACTCTTATAGCAAGCTAGATAAAGTGCTCGAGTTATAATAATTGTATGCTGATATATTATTATGAAGAAAGCTGTCATGAAGATTTTATGACACAATTGACAATTTATGTATAAGAAATATTGTAAACCATGTGCTTCGTCCATTGATGTTTTATATATAATGAGCTTCTCTCCTGAATTGATCCAATGTGTGCTCAAGTTCATGTTTACAGTATACATTCTTGCACGCCTCAGAAATAAGTAAATAATACAGTAACACACAGCTAATACACAATTTCATTTATCAACTTACTATATTATTGGTTGTCAAGATATAATACTAGTAATGGCTTTAAATTCTTTATAAGTTTGATCTCAGCATAACTGAGACTTCCGCGAATATATTATTTAATCTTCAGATGAAAACATAACGAGACAACTACAATTTAGCGGAATAGATACGTAGTAATCATACAAACTTGGAAGTTAATGTAATGTTTAAAAATGTACATATAAATTCTTTTGTCATTCATTATTTATATAATGTTCAACTATCTCTTATAGTTTGACCATTTCAAAAGTTATAAATTGTAAGCTATTTATTATTTTTTTTTAAAGAAAACAAAAAAGAATCATATTATAAATATTAACGCACAGAAAACGAGTTAGTTATTTCCCTTTAATTAAATTCTCCAAATTTGATGCTAGAAATTAGGGATGTTAAAACCGTTTTTTCTTCTTACGCGCATTGTCACAAGTCACAGGATGGAAAAGCCAAGCCATATGTGCGTAGTTTTGTAGGTATAATTGAAAAATAGTTCAAATTTAATTAGATCTAGTGTTTGCAGGGCATTCAAGGGGTCGATTTGTTTAAATACAATATGATTTTTACACTTTAGCATAAAATTCTTTAGAACTAAAAAAAATCTGGGCTAATTGATTAAAACCGATAATAGCTTTCAATAGTGATAATCAGATGTTCGATTATCGTTGACCATAATATTCAGAAGCATATGAAGTGGATGACGATGTTAATCCAGGATGCAAGTCCCAGATTGCGACCCCCCCTATATAATTACGTCAACAATTCGTTACCCCCCCCCCCTACTATAACAAAAAAAAATTAAACGCTGGCTTTAATGTTTAAAATAGATTTGAAACGGAACTCATAGGCGTTTGCCACGAAAGGGGTGTAACATGCTTACTACCCCCCATCGCCTCTCCCAATTTTTTTTTCCAATCCGAGGATTTTAACAATATTTCTTTACTTTTTATTTACTATTGTTCTTTTCATGTAGAAATATTGAATACTTTCTGATTGTACTTTTCACTAATGAGCTTTTGGTACAATGTTAATTGTTAAATAGCTTAGGGGGAAATGGTGCACCAGTTGTAAATTAACCTTCTATTTTAACTATATGCTCACTATTCCTTCTTGCATTATTGCCCCCCCCCCCCCCCACACACGTACATTATATGATTATACACACCATAGTTGGCTTCCTTGACCCTACCGCTCCTACCTTGCACTATTTGCCACCAACACCTTGCAATCTGGCTACGCCACTATAGGCCTACTAATACATTTTCATCTCATACATTTTTTTTTCAGACAATTAGAAATTAAAACTAAAAAATTACTATATTCAGCCTAATCACCAAATTTTAATGTTTCACCTATTATAACGTAGTCAGCAAAAATATATTAGTTTATATATCAGAATTAAGGATGCTATAAGGAAAAGTAGGCTAAGTATTTCCGACTTCATGGGCCACGAATTATTTTTATTTTTATGAAGGAAATATTTTAAAATAATTATGTTGGATTCACACGATACACTTCATTCAATGCAATTCAAACATAGTCTCAGAGAGGGCCTATTGTTGTCTTTAGTTATATTGCCAATCCCAGCTATCGCTTACATGGTATATATAACGAACGCCAGTCTCTGGCGCCTAATTTCACTTCTGTACCTATGAGCCACAAAGCTGGCGAAGTGTGTAAACCGCCGATACGTTCCCATTAAGAATACACCGGCGGGCGAACGCATGGGTTTATAAGAGAGCTCCCGCAGCGGGTCCGGACAGAGCTGAGCTCAACCCTAAACGTTACGCCCTGGACACAAGACGGGCTCGTCCGGTTTTATTTTGTTGAGGCCTTTTAACTTGGTTCCCCGAGTCTGACCAGTGAGCTAATGCTTGGGACAAGCGGTCGCCGAGATACTTCCACTCCCATCTCTGTAAGTGACGGAGAGAGGCGTGGTATCCCGAGCTGCAAGTCTGGAGATTAATCGGCTTGTTCTGTGCTTCCATTTGAGGGGGCCTGTGAGGTACCCACTGTCCGATTTCTGGCGTCTCCGGGGTGGGGGCTGATGCGACGTACGGAAAGGTATACAAAACGTCCTGTAAAAACGGCTGCTTTCAAAGGTGGCCTTGAGGGGATGACATCCCCGTGTCAGACAAAATCCGCTCGGCCAACACACCGTCAGCCCACATTACAGGAATACGAGGCAAGCCATGGATGGCTTGAGCAAATGTACGTTCATAAAAGGGGAATCCGAACAGAGCAAGCCGACCCAACAAGCGACCGCCCTGTAAGACAAAGCCCCTGCCTACTCATATCTTTCCATGTCGGAGTGCATGGCCAGGTTGGCCTGCTAACGCTGATCCAAACATGGTTACAAGGGTTGGAATCTGAAAAAGACTCAACCATGGGCGTTGAATTAAAGCAGTCGACTCTCGGACGGTGTTCAAAGTCCTTTCAGGACTCAATAACAGGACGGCGCCTAATTTAGATGTAGGCCTACTGAGCGGCAAAAAAACTGGGTTTCTGTTTCTGAACGTACTCTGCAGAATGTTTGTTGGTGTGTTTATGTTCTTTTGTTATTCCAGTCACAATGGCTCGCTAGACTACAGCAAAATGAAGTTTTTTACAATTGGTCGGTCACTTTGCCGTGCTAACAATTGCATTAGTTTCCACTTTCCTCTCATACATAGATCTACAAACTATCAAGATGAACACAAAAAGGACATGTCAAATGTAGCGTCCGTAATTTTAATTAATATATTTGTATTAACGTAAATCCATGTTTATATATTATGTCTGCTATGTAAGTGGCACAGACTTGAACCTACAATTGACCGAGGGGTGAGATTGCTCTCTTGTACCCCCACTTCAACACTTCTTAGCAGTTCACTTCGTAATCGTTAGTAGAACCGCCAGAAGCGTCGTCGTTGTGTCTTGTGCAGGGAGTTAGTGGAACTTTGTTTGGAAAACCCATGTAGTCGAGCACTACTACATAATCCTCTAGGGCTTCGCGGAGGCGCTTTTCAATCCTAGAGACGTTCGGACAGCCAATCTACAGAGCTTTCGATTGGACGCACTGCCGGATCAGTGCAAGTTGTATCATTTGTTTTTATCCCTAGCCGTCTGCATTAACGTTTGTTAATGTAGAAGGCCAATACAACGGGGACCGTATACGCACATTGGCCCGTGGCACAGTCGATTGCTCGATTCGTACTCACTGAAGAGGCCTCATCAACCTACAGAGCGTTCGGTTGGCAACCCGAGAGCAGGGTTGAGCGCGCATCGCTGTTTGGCGAATCTGGTATTTTTATCCCTAAGTTGCTAAGCAACCTCATTCGCCGGGGGACCTCGTGCGCGTGCAACGATGTGGGACGGGCGGACGTGCGGCTTTGCGGACTTGCGGGTTTTCCAGCTCATGTTCAATAGCTCAATTGAGGGTTTTATATGCGTGGGATTCGTTCAACTTCTCCCACCTGGTACTACTTAGTGTGCTCCATTTGTCTGGGGTCTCGAAGAGGACCCCAAATATTCGTCACTACCAACTATTTCTGGGACGTTGGATTAAGGTGTCAGCCTGCAAAATATACATGCATGGCTTAATCTTTGAGACAAGCATATGACTACTGGCAGGATCAACCAGATAGCTATCGTTCCCTAACAACGCCGACCTAGAGTCGTTCGGAAGGCGCCGCCGGCCTAGAGGCGTTCGGCCGACTTATGAGCTCGGGGCGGGAGTCAACTCGCCGTATTTTAATTACTCCCGTGCCCTCCCCAAATGTAGCCTAGAATTTTGTAATAAATTTGTATCATTTTTTATTTTAAAAAGTAACATTGTTGACGTCAACTTTTCTTGACCTCCCCCCCTCCCCCTTGTCAACAATTGTCAAACTTTTTCAGACCCCCCCTCCCCCCTATTTTGTTGACGTAATTAATGGACGTCCCCTATGCTAGACCAGTAGTTGACAAACAGTGTGCCAAGTAGAATATCAAACACATTCAGCGTGCCATCAGCTTAAAAGTCATCCTGTTCTACTACTCAATTTCTCGTAGAAGAGTCTTTAATTGCTTTTCGAGAGGTCTTCGCGTGCCATCAATAATCGCTCAGCGTGCCAAGTTTGGCACGCGTACCGTAGGTTGCCGACCCCTTCACAAAACCATCATGTATCTCTTTTACTCGGCAACTGCTAGTAACTTCATCACCTTCGCAATCACCTGATGGTATGGTAATGCCACTACATTAAACAAACACCGGATGGACTGCCTAATAAATGAAGCCTCTCTTACAAGTTACAACACAGACACAACTACCAGCTCTTGGAGATCTGTTCAATTCAAGTTGCGTGTCTATGATTGATAAAATCCATCAGGACCATGCTCACCCGCTTCACGTACATTACATCATATCTAGTCGTAGTGATTTGCTTCTTTCAATAAGGGCAAGAACAGAGATATTTAGGAACTCTTTTGTTCCACTGTCAGTGAGAATCTTTCAACAGAATCGTCAGTCAGCCAGATAATACAATAGCTGACCTTTACTTGTATGTTAAATAGTATGACAGTATGCTTGAATGTCTATTTTTATAAGTATATATGTCTGTGATTAGGTAGAAATAATACTTTTATATTGTTTAAAATTTGCTGAAAAAGACGGAATTTATATATTCAAGGCAAACTTCCATTCGTTTGGATCAATAAAGTATTCTTATCTTATCTAGATATCTATAATATTATGACAAAGCATTTAATTGTGTATTTATTAATCTATCCATCTATCTATCTATCCATCTATCTATCTATTTATCTACCTCTGGCTATCTCTGTTAGTATTTACTCAATTCTAAAATTCTTGTAACCTACATATTCCCACCGACCAGATGAACACTTCACCTGATATCGCAATCGGCACAAACACACACACACAGACACATACAAAAAGACATAAAACTAGGCGACAAGTAACAAATGCCGGTATGTTGAAAAGGCAATTAAAATGTTGACATTATAATGTCGGCTTGACCTAGCCCCTTAACAACTAAAAACAAAATAAAAACAATCAATTGTGAAAGGTCAAGGACGGACTATCGGCGATTTCAACTGGAAGCACAAAAATAATCGAAAAACTCAAAATAATAAAAAATAAATAAAAAAGCAATGCAAATAGTCAAAGTCCGACTGACCAAAATTATTATTGTAGTTCAAGCTGGTATAGCCTACATCAGGTGTCGGTAACCTATGGCACGCGTACCACACATAGCAGTGGCACGCAGGGCGATTTTTTTATGGCACGCGGAAGACATCCAAAGAAAAGGCAATTCAAGTCTCTTCTACAAGAAATTAACTTGTGGAGCAGTTTAAATTTTAGGCTGTTGGTCCTGTTGGCACGCTGAATGAATTAAAAAGCATTGTTTGGCACGCTATTATCAAAAGGTTGCCGACCCCTGGTCTACATCAAGTAAAGAACACATATCTTAACAATCTAGTTTCAAATGTTGCTGATGGGGAATTCAATGGGAATGGGGGATCAATTGCTTGATGTGTAAGTATAGTTTTCAGACGAATATAATCTATAGCAGGGTTCGGCAACCTACGGGACACGTGTCAAACTTGGCACGCAGAGCGATTTTAAATGGCACGCGGAAGACCACCGAAAAAAAAGCAATTTAAGTCTCTTATACAAGAAATTAATTGCTTAAAGTTGAATGACTTGTAGGCTGTTGGCACGCTGAATGAATTAGAAATCTTACTTCTGCACATTATTATCAAAAGGTTCCCGATCCCTGATCTAAAGGGCAAGAGCAGGAGCGTTCACACGTTTCTGTGGTCTCGGCATAAAAGTTGATTGTGTGGCCATGACAATGCCCAGTCGCGTTACCAATCCCCTAACTACTAAAAACAGACAAGGGAGTAAACCCCAAGTCTTTACCCAGGATTCGAACCCTGAACCTTTAGTACTGAACAACATCAGCACATGCAGATCTGGCCTTAATTGGACGTTTCGAAATGTCATCTTGACCACGGGCACACTTACACGGGTCTAGGAGAACCGGTACACGCTGACGGATACAAAGATATATCGCCCGGATGACTATACAAAACTTTAACTTATCTAGAACAAGAGGGTCACACGAATGTTTTTTTAAAAGACACAGACTTCTTTTTTTAAACGTAATTGACTTTATACTTTTCGGTCTTCTTTAATAAGTACGATCGTGAAAACAAAACAAAAACACGAAATGTCCAAACTTTCGTTGTTTAATGAAGAGACGGGAATCGAACCGAACCCGAACCGAAGACACCGATCTCAAAGACTACTTGACGAGTGAGTTCGATTCCCATCTCTAGTTTAATGTGTTTATAGCTAAATTAGATGGACCATTTGATACATTGCTCAGATAAACACAAGGACAAAAAAAAATTCATTATCCCTTATGCGAGAACAAATGTATATAAGTACTCTTTCTTCCCGAGTGGCATCTGGGCATGGAATGGGTTGCCTGACTAAATCAGTAAAACCAGTACCTTATCATCATTTGAAACACCAATAGAAATGCAGGACTAGTCTCAAACCACGTATGTGCTGTGCGTAGGACGCAAAAATCTTCTTTATAGAAGAATACATACTTTTTTGATCTAATAAATTGTTAAACATTCATCGTATTATTTGTACGTTTAGTAATACAATTTCTTATATAAGTATAATGTGTGATTTCAATTTATGTAATGGATTTGACTGCCTTTCGTTCTGTCTATGTGTCAATTAGCAAGTAGAGTTGTGTTTAGTGTTCAAACGTACTAACGTTCTATCTTGGAACGTGATATCTCTCTTTGCTCCCCACCCCCTCCATCCACCTTTGTGGGAACCGTTGACTCTCGAGTCTAGCGGAACGACAACATTGGAGTAACAACCTGGCACAAAACACCCGTTAACTTTGGCCACAAATATCGTGTGAACAAGAGCGTGACGGCTTTGAGAAAATCTGGCCTTTGTATCCGGTCTCACACGCCCCCCCCCCCCTCCCCTATCCCCACCCTTTCCCAGCACACACACGGACACACACACGGACACACATATAAAGCGTACACAGTTGAATAAGAACCAGAATGTGCTCTATGTCGCTAACAGTGGCACCTTGGGATTTTGCAAATGCTCTCAAAGTTTTTATTTTTTCATTTTCGAGTAAACGTGGTTACCTTTAATTGCGTCTTCTTGACAGGGCCGGAGAAATGGTCTCTCTCTCTCTCTCTCTTTCTCTCTCCTTTTATATCTTTCTTTCCTTCTCTCTCTTTGTCTCCGTCTCTCTCCCAATCTTTTTCTTTCTTTCTCTCCTTGTCTCTCTTTCTATGTCACTCTCTGTATCTTTCTCTGACTCTCTCTCTCGTTCACTGTCTGTCTCTTTCTCTCTATCACTTTAAAAAACGTCAAAATGAACAGATATTTTCTTTACTATGTTAATTATTTTTGGGGGGGGGGGTGGGGGTGGGGGTGGATTACCTCGGTTGCGCCCCAAAAACCATTTAGCGCCCTGTGCACTTGCACTTGCTATTTTGAGCATCTCCTGCATCTTGGGCACTGACTCACGGAAAGGGTGCCGTGTGAAAACTTCACTTCATAAAGGGGCGCCCGTGAATGGAAACACAGGGTGAGAACCCCTCGACTAAGAACTTTGTTCAATATAGTTCCCAGTGCTAGGAATGTGAATACCACCAAGGCGGGGCGGGGCGGGGTGCGGGCGGGGTGCGGGAGGGTAGGGGCGTAGAAAGTGAACAGGTACAGTGTATTGTTCGAGTAAGGTAAATTTTGTTTCTTTTATTTCCCGACCGGCATTTAAAAAAAAAACAATATTTCGTAGGAACCAATTGCAAGCATTACAACAACAACAAAATTCCAAATCATATGCACCGCCCCCCCCCCCCAACCTCACCCGCCCCTTGGGATCAATGCCAAATGTCATGACATCATTGATGTCAATAGGTGTACCGTGGCGTTCAAGTGGGGAGGGAGGGGGCAGTTTACCTGGTGCGGGCGCTACAGGGGGAGACATTGATGGTCTATTTAGTACTTTATTATACTGTTTTCGAAATTGTTCATTCTCTCGCTCTACACACAGACTCTCTCTCTCTCTCTCTCTCTCTCTCACTCTCTCTCTCTCTTTACAATTCTTTATATATTTATATATTTGTATCTTTATGTCCGAGTCTCTCTCACTCATTCTTAGATACACACAATTCAAATTCGTTGTATATCATCCTCGCTCTCTTTCTCTCTCTCCTCAACACACACACCTTCTCTTTGTATTGCTTGTTCTATCTCTACCAGTCTCTCTCTCTCTTTCACTCACGCTTTAATAAATCTCTTTTTTCTTTCTCTCTCTTTTTTTTTTCTGTCACTGTGTCCATTTCGGAAACACCTACAATATAATATGTATCTCATATTTTCTATGTCTCTTTCTCTCTTTCTCTCTCTCTCTCTATCTAAGGCTTGCTTTTTTTCTCACACACTCTCTCTCTCTCTCTGTCGCTCTTTTTTGCATTCACTCAATAATATATCTCTTTCTATCTCTTAATCTATCAATCTTTTGCTCTCTAACTATCTTTCTCTCTCAAACAATCGCCATGCACCCGTGACCATTTTAGGCCAATAGGCCAACCATGCCAAGAACTGCACTGTAAGTTATTAATAGGCTGACCTAGGGCTAGTTATTAAGAGTACACTGCTATATAGATCTTAGCGTGTATATCAAAATATCAATAAACAAGTATGGAAGAGAACTCGTTAAATCAGACCAGATTTTTCACCCTCATCTCAAGACTCGATGGACGAGTGTGTTAACAAACACTGCACAAGACTCGTGTAAAAGGTGCGTGGCAGGGCACTTAAGACTTCGTGACGTCAATGCAGGATGTCCTTCCGGTTCACGAGCGGTTATATTGAATATGATTTGTTTTTATTCGGGGCGACACATTTGAACAAAATAAAACGTTAAAGTGTTTTTTTGTATTCAGCTTTAAGTTGTAGTTCGACCATAGGGGTAAACAAAATATTAATCTTGAGGCAAATAAAATACGTAAATAGGGACAAGGTAGACTACCTGTGGCGGTAGACGAATGTGTGGTAGACGAAAAGTCGCGATAGACGAACTGTTGCGATAGACGAACTGCCGCGATAGACGAGCTGTCGCGATAGACGAGCTGTCGCGATAGACGAGCTGTCGCGATAGACGAGCTGTCGCGATAGACGAACCGTCACGATAGACGAGCCGTCGCCATAGTTGAACTGTCGCCATAGACGAACCGTCGCGATGGATGAACCGTCGCGATATTCAAAGTGTCGGAAGTCCGTCAGACGAGTTGTCGTGGTAGACATAATGTCGGTAGGCCTACTTTCTGTAGACAAACTGTCGTAGGCGAAAAATTATGTAGTCTGGTTGCACTCGATATAATTACGCATCATCTCTTATTAAATTACTCTTGAGAGCAATTATTATGGCCAACCTGGAAGGTTTCACTCGTGCTAGATTTGTGTAAGGCCCGCTGCCCATTACATAGCTGAACGTTAAGACCGACCTTTAATGCACAGGTCCATCTCTCGTCCACAATTAAAAGGGCGTGAGGGGGGGGGGCAACAACGATCCCCGGCCCATCGCAGGTCAGACCTTCTTCTTTCGTCGGCGCTGGCCAGTTCGAAATTAATTCCGAGTATCACCTCATTACTTTTCCTGTCGATGGAATGTCACGCTAACCTCCAAGTTCACTTCGGCGGGCTTAATGAAACGAGGATGGGGGGGAGGGGATAAAATGGACGTAAGGACCGTCCCACACAGACGTGCTAGTTTTTGGTCGAACCAGTTAGGCCGTGGACTAAATTAATTACCAACGAGTCCTTTCATGTTATTCTCACGGTTTCCGGTTTGGTGCGGGCGTGTTCTATCTAATCGCCGTCGGGAGAAATATTGAAGGAACGCCGTACAAAGAGGCAATATTTACATGTACCATATACCCGGTATTTAATTTGACTATCTTTTTATTGACCTTTGAACTAGGTGTACAATTTATTTATTTTTTGTCTCCAGAGACTACCCCTGAGGTTATCAAACCTTTTGAGTGAACAATTTCCAAGCGTGCATTAAAGGCGCCATATGTATCTATTTGAAATGCAGAGATAATTGGTACGATAAACTCCCCCTCCCCCCCAAACCTCCGCCCCGTCATTCCCAGCCTCTAGTTCGAGTTCGTTGTGAAACGTGTCAATTCATAGATAACAGGACTTTAAGGGTCAGAGTTGAGATTTAACGACTTTTTCTAAAAGTAGCTGATAGTTAAAGAAAGACAAGCTGATTGTAACCCCCCCCCCCCCTTCACCCATCTAAACTACTTTTTCTTTTATGGCTATCTTTCATTCAATGCGAGTATATCTCCTTGGTCGGCCCAGAAAAGCTTACACTTGTCGATTGTATCTTGCCAGTGTCGTTTTCCTCTGATGGATGGTGCGCCTGGTCTCCCTCTCTCTCTCTCTTTCTCTCTCTTCATTCTCTAGGCAAGATCGTAGATTGAGAGAACGAATAAAATGAATATTAAACCAAGATGTCGATATGGAGGCACAGTGGCCAGGCAAGGCAGCGCGTTTGGCTGGCGTACCGTTTGGGTCTGGGTTCGATTCCAGATGAAGGCTAGGATTCGAAGCAGCGTTCACCAGTTTCTGAGGCCACGACATACTAGATGATTGTGTGGCCAGCACAGTGCTACCCATGTGAGCTGGGTAGACTACGGCGCCCGACTCCAGACCCGAGAACAAATCCTGGACTTCACCCGGATTCGAACCCAGGACCTTCGGTACGCCAGTCGAGCGCGGCCACCGAACGTCGCTCTGCAAACATTGAGAACGAAATCTTACAATAACTAGAGTTAGGCTACTGACCCGGTTGTGTACAATTATTAAAAGTAAAGGCCATTCTATCATAGTCTCTTAGTTGGCCCTGGCAGTCAAAACAAAATTGATCTATGTGTGTAGCCTTGTACTGCCATTTAAACAACACACACACACACACACACACATACACAAATGGGAATTGTGGGAGAGAGATAGAAGGGGGGGTAGATTTGTAGATATGCACATAATACAGTAGGGGTTGACAAACTTAATACTGGTATTGTGTAGAGTGTGAGGTCGGCTGGTCCCTGCGGTTAGTTCACTGTGCAAGATTAGCTCGGGTTCGAGATCTGCCGCCGACCAAATCCCTGCCACCATGCAGGAGTTTTTGGGGCCTAGTAGATGTAATAATCTTCTAGAGCGCACTGAGCATAGCTAAATTTAATAACATGGATAGAAGCGCTATATAAATAACCATTATTATTATTAAAACAAGCCCTATAACAAACGTAAGCATTAAAACCAAACGATAAATATACTCATAAATCTATTCCTGAGTTCTTGTTGTTCCTTCTGGTTACTATGTCAAACGAAATAAAAAACACAACAACCTGAGGCTAAGCTTTTAACCTGACGAGAAATCCCCCCCCTTCCTTAAGCATGACACACTTTTAATCTAAGTAGGTCGCCTCAAACAATTGTTTACTTAGTATTTCCACACAAGACGTATAAAGTAGAAGCGAACTTTTCACAGACCGTATGGATGCAAGGAAAGATAATCCAGGTAAGGGTACACAATAACAATAGACAACAAGAGCATACGTCAATTTTAATAGTTTGTAGAGCCTAAAAGGGAGGGAAAAAAAGGCTCGTAAAAATGTGCACTAGAAATTTTATTCCCGACCTGCCTTTCTCTCTCTCTCTCTCTTTATCTTCCTCTTTCTTGACATAAACATGTTAAAGTCTCTTTAAAAAATACAAGCGGCATTTCCCGGCGTAGCCCGTGAAAAAATTTGAACAGGCTTTTATAAACTGCCGATAAACATTTCATAAACTACAATGGACAGAAAGTTATAGATGTAATCATGTTTAAAATAAAGTTTTTCTTTAGTGAAAACATTTACAAAATTAATTTAAAATAAATTGTGTAATCAGGTTACAAATAAGCAAGTCTTTTTATTTAACAAAAAGCTAAATTGCCCGGCGTTGCCCGTGGAAGGACTATCCCTGGGGATAAGAATCAAACACTCGTCTTCCGCGTACGTCTAAAATATAATCTTTTTTCACCTTGTCCTGGAACCGACTCCCCTCCCTCCCGCCCTTTTCCCACATATTACGGCCCTGGCTCCAGGAAGTAAAAAAAAAACAACTACAGCACAATTACTTTGTACGTATAACGTTGGAATTATTTAAGTTAAACACTGTTTACTATTAAAGGCCAACGTATTATGTATCCACATGGGGTCTAGCAAGTAAAAATCTCACAAAATTACTGAAAACATTTTATGAAAGTTTTAAGTCTTAAAATTCTTAACAATCTTTAAAAAAAAATATAATGGGGGAAAAAAGTAGAAAATAAACAGAAAGTTATCAGAAGGGAATCGAACTGAGGTCGCTCGCATGACAGTCGAAGACGCTAACCACTAGGGTAGGGAAGACAGATGTCAGAATGAAGATCGCATTGGATCGCAAAAGAAAGATATGAGACAATAAGGTCACGTGTCTTTAAATTAGCCAATGGGAATCGGATACGACACACACGTGTTACTTTATATACAAAGATAGTGGATGGGTATAGATACGCCAAAGGATAAGTGATTTCTTAGGTTTTGTGTCTGCCACACAACGCCCTCGTATGCTGTAGCAATAAATACAACACGAAAAATAAAAAAACGCTAGACTCCGATCCACTAGCTATAGGCAATGCCGCAATAAGGTGCGGTAACACACATTTGAGTGCATCCACCCATATTTAATAAGACACCACGAGGCATCAATGACTTTTCTTTTTTCGCCTTGCCCTGGAAGCGACTCCCCTCCCTCCCGCCTTTTTCCCACATATTACGGCCCTGGCTCCAGGAAGTAAAAAAAAACAACAACTACAGCACAATTACTTTGTACGTATAACGTTGGAATTATTCAAGTTAAACACTGTTTACTATTATAGGCCAACGTATTATGTATCCACATGGGGTCTAGGAAGTAAAAATCTCACAAAATTACTTTGTATGTAGATGTGTAATAGCTTGGAATTATTCAAGTTACATTGTTTACTATTGTGCATATATCCACATGGGTTGGTAAAGTATGCTTCCAGGCTGCGTGTATATTATGCTAGACATGTATTAACATGCCATGGTTACATGACAAGTGACATTTTATGATTCTGTATTGTCGAATTACGGCTTTTCTTTTGTTCGCTTTTCTTTGTACCCATGTTTTGTTTTGTTATTTGTTCAAACATGAAAAAAGTGGACCACTGAACGCATAAGTTGTGGCCCGTAAGAAGTTAGTGGATCAACAGCTAAACTTTCCTACTCACGTAGTATAGTAAAGATCCCGTCGGACCAATATGATCCATATAGCCGGTGAAGCAGCGTTCCCCAGTTTCTGTGGCCACGGCGTACTAGGTGATTGTGTGGCCATCACTATGCACAGCCGCCTTTGCTTTACCCCAAACTAATTGAACTTAGGTCAGGTACAAATCAGAGCTGGGTAGACTCAGGGACACCCCTCTCCCAGACGCGGGAAAAAATTCTAGCCTGCACCAGGATTCAAACCCAGGACCTTCGGTACGCCGGCCTAACGCGCTGGCGTAATGTGGTTGTTATACACTGAGTCAGTGTTGCCTTTATTTATTACATTGAAATATTTTTTTGTTATGGCATTTCTTATAATTCTCTTCAAAACACTTCTGTCGCAGTCTAAAATCTTTTTTATCCATCCCGACATTCCACCGGTCTATTTATTTGAATATCTTTATATAGTTTTGATATGTGTGTCAATGTCGATGACCATTTGTCAATAAAAAATCACGTGACCTTATTGTCTTATATTTAACTTTTCCGACTTTTCGTTCTCATGTGTGTACTCTAAATTAAAGTGGTTAGAATCAACACATAATATCAAGGTTCCATTCTCCTTAGAGTAGTCTTTTTTTTATAATATAAAATGTAACAATGTTATTGTTACCACTTGGAACGCCGGGCACGTTTGCTAGTACCCCTAGATCGCCGTAGCGCTAAAGCCTATAAAAAAAAATAAACTTTTGCCTGCTTCACCCTTTCCTTCTACGCAGACTAATCTGATGTTTTTTCTTCTTCCTTTTTTGGATCCCCGGGTCGTAGGTTACCGTATATTCATCTGCCCATCACCCACCCATCTCAGCCACACGACCATCGTTAGTTATTACTTACGTCCATCTCGCCAGAACTGACCTTTGGTCATTTTTCTATTCAACCCCTATTCTTCTTCGTTTCCACTTGGAAGACGGAGGAATTAAACAATGAACCCAATAAATATCTTGAATGAAGTTTGACCGGACAGAATGTCTCAGGAATGAAGGACTTGTACATTCTCTGAAGCTGTGCCGCAAGGAAACATTTAGCAGGTCCCATGTCGTTATTATTCCGTTCTTCTAGGGTTTCGTATTGCAATGAATGCCTCCCATATATTTATATGAACCTTTCTCTTGTTTCTGTGGCATATCTTATCTTATCTTATCTTATACATTACAGACGCTCCTTCTATAAAGAAGATTATTGCGTCCTACGCTCATCCGTGGTCCGAGTCTAGTCTTGCATTTTTATTAATGTTTTAAATGATGTTAGGTTATTGGTTTTCCTGGTTTGTTCAGGCAACCCATTCCATGCCCGAATGCCACTCGGGAAGAAAGAGTACTTATATGCATTTGTTCTCGCATAAGGGACAAGGAAGGTGTTTTTGTCTTTATGTTTATCTGAGCTTTGCAACAGATTGTTATTGGGTTGTATTTCTAAATTAGAGTTTAATGCTTTATGTATTATTACTACTTTACTCTTTGCCCTTCTGTCCTCTAGTGTTTCTAGGTTTAGTGATTTGACTAAGGGTGTTACTCTTGTCAATTGGGAATATTCACTAGTTATAAACCTTGCAGCTCTTTTTTGAATTTGTTCTAATTTTTTAATGTTTTCTTTAGTTGATGGGTCCCATACAGATCCTGCATATTCTAGTATAGGCCTAACTAATGTGAAATAGCATTTTAGTTTTATATTCTTATTACATTTGTAAAAGTTCCTTTTTATGAATCCTAATGTTTTGTTTGATTTTTTAATTACTTCATCAATGTGAGGGTTCCAAGATAACTTATCATTTATTATTACTCCTAGATACTTAGCATTGCTAGTTTGAGTTAGTTCTTTACCATATCGAAATATTAAATCAAACTGTCTTGCAGGTTTATTTATCACGGGTTATGCTTTCCAGTTTTACAAAAAAAGCTACAGACGTTGACCTATTTTCAGTCTTCTCTGTTATTTTTAGCCGGCTTATGCACAACTGGAATGCAACCCCGTACTACACTACTCCGATTGTTTATTACAACACACACGCATAACATACGCACGCGAGTCTAGTCGCTTGACACTTTGAAAGTTTTAGTTCCGCTTCGGTGCATCCCAGCCAAGCGACTGGCTGTCAGCCGAGCGTGACCGTTGCGTCTACAACCGGGGCTGTGATTGCGCCACGCCGAAGCGACCCCGTCACTGGTGGGGAGGGGGTTTTATTATATCTTGATCTATTTAGTGTAGCAGGGTTAGGGTCCGGGAAATCGTCCCGAACCGTTAGGATGTGTGGTTTGGGAGCACGGGGTCCTTCCTTTACATCCCTCGCGTTGTTTGGCTTGTGATGTATTCATGTATTCTTTACCTTTTGGCGATCAGTGTGCGTCTATGTAAGTGTGGGGGAGATGTAATAATGAGAAGGGGAGTAAGTGGGAGGATCGGGCTATCACGGTTTGTTGACTGTAGACTTTTGTAACGAAGCAAATGTTATTTGTCCTTTGGCCTGTGTACATATTTCGGTGTGACAGCAACACGTCCCGTCAAATCAAACAGCTCCACAATGTGGTGACGGCAAAGGGATATCATTACAAGCTAAATTCCCCCGGCGTTGCCCAGGGCAAAATTAAATAATTATTGGTCTGTATCCCAGGGGTCGGCAACCTAATGCACGCGTGCCAAACTTTGCACGTAGAGCGATTTTCAATGGCACGCGAGAGACAGCCAAGAATTATTTGTTAATTGATGAAAAAAAAACATTTTCTGGTTTTGAATGAGGAAAAACTGTTTGTTGAAACCGATGTTTATGAATAACATAGCAACACATTTCAGTGAGTTGAACTTGCATTTACAAGGACCTCTGGAATGGGTTTGCATTGAAACTGGACATATATCTTGCCGTGAAATCGATTTCAAAACATTTAACTACATGTACATCCCTATAATAAGGCATATATTTCGATAAGCCCGAATCGGGCATGGAGTTTTCAAAATCTTTCACGCAGAACCAAATAACTAATGGGCAAACGGAGGTGAAAAAAAAATTCCACATCTACTAGCCCCACTTGGCTTTTCTGAAATCTTTGAGCCGTATCACTTTGGCAGTATGTTTTCAGTATGGCTTCAGCCTGCTGTTTTTGTTCTGGCTTTGCCTCCATAGCCTTTGATCAGCCAAGACCATCTACAAGGCAGCAGTTGATTTATTTTCGGAGTTTTCTTTCCTTAAATGACTATCCCAAACTAACGGCCTCACCTGTCCGAGTTTAGAGTTAGAGCGCTGAATGTTCACTTTTTACAGTCATTTCCTTGGGTTTTTGAGGCATTTTTTAAAGAGTATCCTTACCACGGGATACAGGGCGGCGCTGAAACTTTTGCCCTGGGGCGCTACATAAGCTTGTATAGGCTCTTCCCCCATGACAGGTAAACCAGTTGGTCCGCGGCCGCTTATTCAGTATTCACGGCTAACCCTTATATCTAAAGGTCATTCCCCTATCCGCCACCTGGGGACGCGCTTGGTAGGAGATGATAGCTCCCCCAAGAGGGAAGAGACCAATGTGAAGAGAATTATCTTTCCGGACAGACATCTTACTCCCCACATTGACCCTCCTCCTATAGAATACCAAGAGAATTTCTTTCGTCTTAATATAAGACTACCATTTCTCACTCAAGGGCCATAACTGCAACACTGATATCGACGGTGTTATCACACATGCGCACGAGCCTCCAGGGCGACCAATCTATTGACGAGTCTTAAATAGGCAATTCTGATGCAAATTCATTTCCGCTATATTTCTGTAAACAATCGTATAATTGTCTTTTCGGCATGTTTCAAGTGCATTGTGGAACTTCCGGTTTCATTTTGTTTTGCTTACAATGGCAACCGTTACGATTGCAAACAGAGATTTACGCATTGCTGCTGACGAATGTTGAGAAACTCATTGCGCTTTCAACTGCAAGTTCCGGCTGACTACAAAAAAAAGGCTATAAGTATTATAATTAGGATTATATCTTCAATAATAAAAGTTAGTAAGCCATAATTTATTGCAGAAGGCAGCCATTTTTTTAAAATCTAATTTAGCGAATAGTATAGATTTTGGATTACACATCTCTTCAGATCCTATTAGCTAAATTGGATTACAAAGAATGGCTGCCTTCTGCGTTGCTGACTGAGTGTACTTGCGAGTATAATAAAGTTGTACCGTAAAATGCTGAACCTGCTGTTGAAAGTGCAATGAATTTTTCAACAGGGCCGTATTTAGGATTGTGGGGGCCCTGTTCCCAAATTTATGTGGGGGCCTCTCGTGGTCTCGCCACAGACTTCCACATACATCAGAAAAGGGCCGTTAATTCATGTTACTGTAAAATCATAAATGTTATATTGCACTTAGCTTGGTGGGACTGGAGCGATTTAAATTGTAAAGGAATAAATGAATTTTATTTTACATTTTCCATAGACTATAATATACACGGACCGCATGCTTTAGTATTTCTGCTATATGATGACTCGAAAGACTGCTTTTCGGAATTTCCGATTCGTTATTTCCTTTGCACTTGCGTTTTGTTGAATCGCTTCGAAAAATTAAATTAAAATCGAATGTTCTATACAGCGGAAACATATATTAAGAAACGACGAGTTGCGTGGAAGTCATTTAAGACAGCCTTATTGGTTGCGCACGCAAAAAAAAAGTACATATAAGCTCTATAAAATAGAGCAAGCGGTCCATCTTATTATAGTCTATAGTCTATGACATTTTCAACGAAGGAATGGGGACGTCACTAAATCATTTCTTTTTTTTTATGTGAGGGGGCCCCTTTTGTGGTGGTTTCGTGGTTTCCACGTTGATTCCTCGTCGATACGACGTGGTATTCCCGCTGGGTATAAGTATTTTTTTCGCATTACTCTCCTTTTTGAAACCCTAGTATAATTAATATGGGTAAGTGTTTAGACAATGATTACCATAAATGTGAAAGTTAAGTAGACTAATAAAATATTGTTTTTTTTTATATAAATGCATATCAAAAGGATGATAATCACAAACACGTGAATTTTGTATTAAATATAAAACGATTTAACGATTTTCTCTATAAATCTCCTTTTGCCTTTGGCCTTGGTCTTGCTACGGAGTTAAATTAATTGTCCTATAAAAATAATTTTTAAAAAGTATAATAGAGCAGGTTGACTTTTAGGCTGTTGGCACGCTCATTGAGTTAGAAATCCTGTTTGACACATTATTAGCAAAAGGTTGCCGACTCCTGCTATAGACTATAAACTACAGATACAATTTTCAAACTACAAATGAACAGAAAGCTATAGATCTAGATTCAATAATTTAAACAAATGTAAGTATTATTTACTGAAAACATTTAATTTAGGAAAGTAATTTAAAATAAATATTGTAAAAAAGGTAATTGGCCCAGATCAATACAGGGAATTGTTTGTTTTTTTTAAAAAGTAGAATAAAATCGAACCCAGGTCGCCCGCGTGGCAGTCTGATACGCTAACCACTCAGCTAGGGAGCACACCTGCCGTAAGCTAGATCGCAAAAGTAAAATATGAGATTATAAGGTCACGATGTCTTTAAAGTAACCAATGGGGATCAGAATCCACGCACACATTCTACGTTATATATATATATATATATTTAGAGAGAGAGAGATTATTATACAAGCTAATAAGGCATTGACGTCGCAAAGGGTTGGGGGTGAAAGCTGTAAGAATGTATGCATTCCGTGATGGCTGGACATATCCCAGGGATTGGGGCTTTTTTTTTTCAAGGTGGCCACGACATTTTTTATTTCTTGTAGTAGACAATAGAGTTTAGACCAAAGGTGTCCAGCATGTTCCGTCATTTTCCCATATAATGAGATTTTATAAAACAAGTTGGGCCACAAATGTAAGAAAATGTATATACTTTATTAATACAATTATGGCGCACGGTGCGCGTTTGACTGGCGTACCGAAGGTCCTGGTTCAAATCCCGATGCAGGCTAGGATTTTTCCCGGGCCTGGAGAGGGGTGTCCCTGAGTCTATCCAGCTCTGATGGGTACGTGACCTTAGTTGGGGTAAAGTAAAGGCGGCTGTGCATAGTGCTGTCCTCGCAATCACCTAGTATGCCGTCGCCACAGAAACTGGTGAAGCTGCTTCACCGGCCCTATGGATCAATTTGGTCTGACGGGATACCTTTTTTTTTTCATTAATACAATATATGTTTCAAAATAATTACAGTTAGAAGCTATTGTGATAGCCACATAAAGTGACTTAACGGTCGCGGTGTGCCCCGCGGCGGGCCGCCTGTTGAGCATACCTGGTTTAGACTAAGACAGTCTTTCAAATATATCAATGACCTACTCAGATGGCTAAGATGGACAGATAACCTAGTCAACGTTTTAGGTCAGGTGTCCAAATAAAGAGTTGTCTACTCTCTGACCTCTGTGAACTTTGAACCCGTAATGCAAACCTTACCCCCCAAAAAGTTACAATAGAAATACAATAGAATGCAATTCATACATAAAAAAATAAGGGAAATAAATGCATCGCCGTGTAGATAGGGCTGCCAGATACATTGGTACCAAAAGGAGGTTACAGAATGACAAAAGGAGGACAAATGGGTACACATTGAATGTTTCACTTAAATCATTTAAATTTTTTTTAATTGAATGCGTATTATTTAAAAATTAAATAGTCAATTCTACAATTAATACATTATCATCTTTCTTAATTATACAACATATTTCTCTGACGAGCCAACTGTTTGCAGAAGATCCTTGTTAGCAATCACAATTGTATAAAACTGTTTACATATGAGATTTTTCAAGTTGTAGTTTGTAAGAATGATGCCCTGAGTTATCTGAGAGTCTGTTTCTTTCCGTTATCCATTGAGCGTTTATCAATGAGAACACTCTTTCCACATTACCATTATGTACAGGGAAACAGAAAGAACAAAAAAAATTCACAAATATTGACAGTAGAAAAAAACCTTTGGCGTACAAAAGCCAGACATTTGAAGGTTTTTTACGGACGGAGGACACAGGGCTAAAATTTTGCCGGACGTCTGGCAACACTACGTATAGATCTATATTATGTGTTTTTTGTTTTTAATTTAATTCTCCTGATTTGTAATGCTAATCAGAGGTTCTCCAGTTATATTCCGTTTGGGCCATAGAAATTCCAACAGCTATTACTATAAGAAGCTTTTAAAAAAAAAGTAGATCTAGAATTATATAATTACAACATAATTATATTTGTGTTACTGGTATCACCATTAGATAATAGCACTTTGTTTCTCAACCGTGTAAACTCAAGGGTTTGATTATTTAACAAGAATGTTCACTCTTAGATGGGAAGGCTACGGTTTGTTGTTGGGTCTAAATGATGTACCTCAGAATAACCAGCTCTAAAGGGTACCTCACATTAGTTAGCGAAACGTAAGCGCCGCTGGACATTGTGCTGGCCACACACTCGCATAGTGTGTCATGGCCACGGAAACTTGTGAGCTCTGCGTCACGGGCCTAATGATCAGATGTGTACGACGGGGCTACTCTACTTTACTACTCTGTTGAGTCTGTTCACTTTAGAAACGTTTGCAACACACGATGGCAAGTGTATTTAAACAGATACATGGCTTTTCCCGCTCTTTATTCTGCGTTTCGACTTCTGGTTTTCGTTAAAATGGCAATCTCTATCAGTTGGAGGGAGGGAGGGAAAGGTCAGACAATGTCTTGCCATACCTTAACAGTACCCACCCTGTCCTTACACACACTTTAAATACACAAATACAAACACATCTATATATAAACACACAGGCTCTATTTTTAATGGGGGTGACTTCCAGTTTCACGAAACACTCGCCCGGAAGCTGAAGTACAAAAATGTCAAGGTTGAAAGTGAGATGTCGTCTGCTTTGTTTTCGTCTGGTTATAAACTCTTCTCCTGCTTACAGTATAGTGTGATATTGCCACCCCCCCCCTCTCTCCCCTTTTCCTCCCAAACATTCTTTCATTATATATATATACATTATACATATATATAACCCAGCCAGGCCAGGTAATTGTATCGAACTTTCGAGCAAGATAAAAGAATTGTATAATGTATTTTATCAAGGACTCCTCCCACGCCCCACACTCTTTACCTTAAGACATCTCCAGGCCTCCAGAACATTTTTTCCAACTTATTATAGGGCGTGTGTGAACAAAGCGAAACTTACATATTTTTTTTTACCATTTTGTGATTTAAAAACAACATCCATTCTCTTTGTCTCACCATGTATAATAAAGATATGTATTAGTACTTGGCGTACCGGTACAGAGTGTTTGGCGTACCGGTAACGAGTGTTTGGCGTACCGGTACCGGGTGGTCTGGGTTCGGATCCTGGTGAAGGCTAGGATTTGTTCCCCTGCGACTGAAGGCTGTCCGTGAGACTACCCAGCTCTGATGGGTAGCCTACCTGCCATTATTTGCGGGTAAAGTAAAGGCGGCTGGGCATTATGCTGGCCACACAATCCCCCTAGTACGTCGTGGCCATAAAATCTGGTGAACGCTGCCCTATGATCACATCGGTCCGACGGCATACTTTACTTATTTGCACGGCGATGTTAAATGGGACCACCATGTCCCCGCCACCAAAAACTAAAACAAAAGAATTGCATATGGTAAGATTAAGTTACAGGGCGCGGTGGCCGAGCGGCAGCGCGTTCGGCTCGCGTACTGAAGGTCCTGGGGTTCGATTCTTGGTGAAGGCTAAGATTTGCTCTGATGGGTACCTGACTTTAGTCGGGGTAAAGTAAAGGCGGCTGGTCATTGTGCTGGCCACACAATCCCCTTGGTATGCCGTGGCCACATGAAACTGGTGAACGCTGCTTCACCGGCTCTAAGGATCAATTGGGTCAGACCTGATACTTAAGATTAAATTGGAACACAGTTGTTATCATTGTTGTTTGTTTGTTATTGCATTTTAAAAGAACGGAATAATTTTTAACCAAACATATAATCAATCATAGGGGTTTCATTAACAAATTGTGTTATCGTATCAAACAAATAAAAAATATATTTGACAGTATGTTTTTGGGTCAGAGGGTGTGTGTATTGGGTGAGGGGACGGGGGGGGGGCCTTCTCCACCCTTTTGATACAGCCACCCTCTTAAGGTTTCCAAGAACAAAAATTCAAATTAAAATACAAATAACAATAGCATCAGCTGGTAGACTCTAGACTATGTACCAAACGTGTGTGTGTGTTTATTTTTATTTTTTTTTATAAACAAATTATCTGTTCAAATGTAATTTTTTGTTGACAAACATAGATCAGGCAGAGTTTAAAATGATGTCTAAAAATAGAAACACAACATTCACAATACACACACTTACATAAAAATACATGCGAACAAACACACACATACACATACACGCGTATAATCACACACGTGACACAAACACACACATACACACACAGATAGGGTCTATGCATATTCTAGTATAGGCCTAACTAATTTGAAATATCATTTTAGTTTTATGTTCTTATTACACTGTAAATGTTCCTTTTTATGAAGCCTAATGCGTTGTTAGATTTTTTAATTACCTCATTAATATGTGGATTCCATATACATAAAGCTATGATTTTTGCGCTTATTTCATTTTGTTATATTATGCGAATGTTATATATTAACATATATCTCTTTTTTAACCGGAATTGCAATTAATTCTTTTTTTCTTTTTTTTATAATTTATTTTTTTATAATTTTTTTTTTTTTTTTTTTAGTTATATCAAGTTTTTTTTGTTTAAAAGGAATGAGGGTTGGAAAAGTCTGTATTTTTGGAAGAACCCGTGGTTTACATTTTAAATCCGTGTAAAAAAAACAATTCTCTGACTTTCGCTCAATCAATCACGAACACCCACCCACACGTGCACACACAAGCGTAGGTCCTGCGTTAACACAATGAAAGACTGTGGTTATCCTGTTTTCTTTTTAAGGTACCGTAACGAAAGTAAGTTTTTACCTCCCTTGGCGAAGCACGCATATGGAGGGGCGGGGGAAGTGTGGGGGGGGGGGAACGAGTGGAATAATTGGAGAGGGAAATCCCGAAGAGCTATTTCTGGGTTCAATGTCAATGGATATAGATACCTCCCCCTCGTTTGTTTCCTCCAATTTTCTTTATCTCTTTAAAATGTTGGTGACGGGATTTTAAACTATTTTTTTTTAGCACTAGATCTATGGGTTTGTCCGTACACAGCCTGAAAATTATTTATGTAGACATAGGCAAATCAGTTATAGATGAAAAAATGTCTGCGGAGTGGTTTTAATGCTTTTTAATGTTTTTTTCTGGGGTCCGATTACTAAATTTTGGCCTACATATTAATTTGTAATAATATAAATAAGTTTTTAAAAAAATGTAAAAGTAAGTAAAGTAAAGTACCCGTAGGACCAAATTGATCATAGGGCCAGTGAATGGTAATGGTAATGGTAATTGATATAGCGCTTCTATCCATGCTATTTTAGCATGCTCAGTGCGCTCTAGAAGACTATTAATCTGTGAGAGGTTTCACTGCTGTCGGTTAAGCGCATGTGATAACAACTCAATATTAACGTCATCTAGTCCCAAAACTCCTGTAGGGCGACAGGGATCTGCCGGTGGCGGGGCGCGAACCCGCGACGTGTCAAGTGTTTTTTTGGTTGACAGTCTGGTGAGCTAACCGCTAGGCCAGCCGGCTTCACAAGTAGCGTTCATCAGTTTCTGTGGTCACGGGCATACTAGGGCAGGGTCGGCAACCTTTTGCTTATAGTGTGCCAAACTAGGATTGCTAAATCATTCAGCGTACCAACATCGTAAAAGTCAAACTGCTCAGGCATATTTTTTTTATAAGACAATTTATTTAGTGCCGTAGCAAGACCAAGACTGAGAGAAAAGGAGCGGCGTTGAATTTTTAATAACAAATCAACCTGTTTATTATCCTTTTTAATACATTCATAGCTAATACACAATTTGATTTCATTATTCAACTTACACATTAATGGTTAATGAATTTAAATTCACTTGTCAAGATATAGTTCTAGAAATTAGTAGAAATAGCTATAAGTTCATTATAGATTATACTAATTATAGGTTGATCTCAGCCTATATGAGATTTTCGCTAATGTATTATTTATTTTTATAGTAAAGCGGTATAGATACATATTAATCATAAACACTGGGTAGTTAATGTAATGTTTAAAATGTACATATACATTCTTTAATCATATAATATTTATATAAATTTTAAATATCTTATATAGTGTTATCATTTTAAAGTTATAGATTTAAATTCTACGCCTTCTTTTTGAAAAGAAAAGAAAAAACATATTAGAAATATCAACGCAACGAAAAAAAGGTTAATTATCTCCCTTTTAATAAAATTATTTGAAGCTAGTCATGCCAAACGAGTTCATTTTTTAATATAACTAGTGTAACATATAAATTATTATTTCTTTACACAAATTCAGCATTATGCTATTTTTTCAATGTGTATTTAGATGTATAAAATTAATTTACGTTGTAGATATGAGACAATAAGGTCACGTGTCTTTAAATTAGCCAATGGGGGTCGGATACGACACACACGTGTTACTTTATATATAAAGATAGTGGATGGGTATAGATACGCCAAAGGATAAGTGATTTCTTAGGTTTTGTGTCTGCCACACAACGCCCTCGTATGCTGTAGCAATAAATACAACACGAAAAATAAAAAAACGCTACGACTCCGATCCACTAGCTATAGGCAAGGCCGCAATAAGGTGCGGTAACACACATTTGAGTGCATCCACCCATATTTAATAAGACACCGCAAGGCATCATTGACTTTCTTTTTTCACCTTGCCCTGGAACCGACGCCCCTCCCTCCCGCCCTTTTCCCACATATTACGGCTCTGGCTCCAGGAAGTAAAAATAAAACAACAACTACAGCACAATTACTTTGTACGTATAACGTTGGAATTATTCAAGTTAAACACTGTTTACTATTATAGGCCTACGTATTTTATAACCACATGGGGTCTAGGAAGTAAAAAAAAACTACAGAAATACTTTGTATGAAGATGTGTATAGCTTGGAATTATTCAAGTTACACTGTTTACTATAGTACATAGTATATATCCACATGGGTTGGTAAAGTATGCTTCCAGGCTGCGTGTATATTATGCTAGACATGTATTAACATGCCATGGTTACATGACACGTGACATTTTATGATTCTGTATTGTCGAATTACGGCTTTTCTTCGCTTTACTTTGTACCCATGTTTTGTTTGGTTATTTTGTTCAAACATGAAAAAAGTGGACCACTGAACGCATAAGTTGTGGCCCGTAAGAAGTTAGTGGATCAACAGCTAAACTTTCCTACTCACGTAGTACAGTAAAGATCCCGTCGACCAATATGATCCATAGGGCCGGTGAAGCAGCGTTCCCCAGTTTCTGTGGCCACGGCGTACTAGGTGATTGTGTGGCTATCACTATGCACAGCCGCCTTTACCTTACCCCAAACTAATTGAACTAAGGTCAGGTACAAATCTGAGCTAGGGTAGACTCAGGACGCGGAAAAAAAATCTAGCCTGCACCAGAATTCGAACCCAGGACCTTCGGTACGCCGGCCTAACGCGCTGGCGTAATGTGGTTGTTATACAGTGAGTCAGTGTTGCCTTTATTTATTACATTGAAATATTTTTTGTTATGGCATTTCTTATTATTCTCTTCAAAAAACTTCTGTCGCAGTCTAAAATCTTTTTTATCCATCCCGACATTCCACCGGTCTATTTATTTGAATATCTTTATATAGTTTTGATGTGTGTGTCAATGTCGATGACCATTTGTCAATAGAAAATCACGTGACCTTATTGTCTTATATTTAACTTTTCCGACTTTTCGTTCTCATGTGTGTACTCTAAATTAAAAGGGGTTAGAATCCACACATAATATCAAGGTTCCATTCTCCTTAGAGTAGTCTTTTTTTATAATATAAAATGTAACAATGTTATTGTTACCACTTGGAACGCCGGGCACGTTTGCTAGTACCCCTAGATCGCCGTAGCGCTAAAGCCTATAAAAAAAAAAACAACTTTTGCCTGCTTCACCCTTTCCTTCTACGCAGACTAATATGATGTTTTTTCTTCTTCCTTATTTGGATCCCCGGGTCGTAGGTTACCGTATATTCATCTCCCCATCACCCACCCTTCTCAGCCACACGACCATCGTTAGTTATTACTTACGTCCATCTCGCCAGAACTGACCTTTGGTCATTTTTCTATTCAACCCCTATTCTTCTTCGTTTCCACTTGGAAGACGGAGGAATTAAACAATGAACCCAATAAATATCTTGAATGAAGTTTGACCGGACAGAATGTCTCAGGAATGAAGGACTTATACATTCTCTGAAGCTGTGCCGCAAGGAAACATTTCGCAGGTCCCATGTCGTTATTATTCCGTTCGTCTAGGGTCTCGTATTGCAATGAATGCCTCCCATAAATTTATATGAACCTTTCTCTTGTTTCTGTGGCATATCGAAATATTAAATCAAACTGTCTTGCAGGTTTATTTATCACGGGTTATGCTTTCCAGTTTTACAAAAAAAGCTACAGACGTTGACCTATTTTCAGCCTTCTCTGTTATTTTTAGCCGGCTTATGCACAACTGGAATGCAACCCCGTACTACACTACTCCGATTGTTTATTACAACACACACGCATAACATACGCGCGCGAGTCTAGTCGCTTGACACTTTGAAAAGTTTTAGTTCCGCTTCGGTGCATCCCAGCCAAGCGACTGGCTGTCAGCCGAGCGTGACCGTTGCGTCTACAACCGGGGCTGTGATTGCGCCACGCCGAAGCGACCCCGTCACTGGTGGGGAGGGGGTATTATTATATCTTGATCTATTTAGTGTAGCAGGGTTAGGGTCCAGGAAATCATCCCAAACCGTTAGGATGTGTGGTTTGGGAGCACGGGGTCCTTCCTTTACATCCCTCGCGTTGTTTGGCTTGTGATGTATTCATGTATTCTTTACCTGGCGATCAGTGTGCGTCTATGTAAGTGTGGGGGAGATGTAATAATGAGAAGGGGAGTAAGTGGGAGGATCGGGCTATCACGGTTTGTTGACTGTATGACCTTTGTGACGAAGCAAATGTTATTTGTCCTTTGGTCTGCGTACATATTTCGGTGTAACAGCAACACGTCCCGTCAAATCAAACAGCTCCACAATGTGGTGACGGCAAAGGAATATCATTACAAGCTAAATTCCCCCGGCGTTGCCCAGGGCAAAATTAAATTGGTCTGTATGCCAGGGGTCGGCAACCTAATGCACGCGTGCCAAACTTTGCACGTATAGCGATTTTCAATGGCACGCGAGAGACATCCAATAATTATTTGTTAATTGATGAAAAAAAAACATTTTCTGGTTTTGAATGAGGAAAAACTGTTTGTTGAAGCCGATGTTTATGAATAACATAGCGACACATTTCAGTGAGTTGAACTTGCATTTACAAGGACCTCCCTCTGGAATGGGTTTGCATTGAAACTGGACATATATCTTGCCGTGAAATCGATTTCAAAACATTTAACTACATGTACATCCCTATAATAAGGCATATATTTCGATAAGCCCGAATCGGGCATGGAGTTTTCAAAATCTTTCACGCAGAACCAAAAAACTAATGGGCTTACGGAGGTGTAAAAATAATTTCCACATCTACTAGCCCCACTTGGCTTTTCTGAAATCTTTGAGCCGTATCACTTTGGCAGTATGTTTTGCGCCATTAAGGTCCACTGACTCCGGCTTCAGCCTGCTGTTTTTGTTCTGGCTTTGCCTCCATAGCCTTTGATCAGCCAAGACCATCTACAAGGCAGCAGTTGATTTATTTTCGGAGTTTTCTCTCCTTAGATGACTGCTATCCCAAACTAACGGCCTCACCTGTCCGAGTTTAAAGTTAGAGCGCTGTATGTTCACTTTTTACAGTCATTTCCTTGGGTTTTTGAGGCATTTTTTAAAGAGTATCCTTACCACGGGATACAGGGCGGCGCTGAAACTTTTGCCCTGGGGCGCTACATAAGCTTGTATAGGCTCTTCCCCCATGACAGGTAAACCAGTTGGTCCGCGGCCGCTTATTCAGTATTCACGGCTAACCCTTATATCTAAAGGTCATTCCCCTATCCGCCACCTGAGGACGCGCTTGGTAGGAGATGATAGCTCCCCCAAGAGGGAAGAGACCAATGTGAAGAGAATTATCTTTCCGGACAGACATCTTACTCCCCACATTGACCCTCCTCCTATAGAATACCAAGAGAATTTCTTTCGTCTTAATATAAGACTACCATTTCTCACTCAAGGGCCATAACTGCGGCACTGATATCGACGGTGTTATCACACATGCGCACGAGCCTCCAGGGCGACCAATCTATTGACGAGTCTTAAATAGGCAATTCGGATGCAAATTCATTTCCGCTATATTTCTGTAAACAATCGTATAATTGTCTTTTCGGCATGTTTCAAGTGCATTGTGGAACTTCCGGTTTCATTTTGTTTTGCTTACAATGGCAACCGTTACGATTGCAAGCAGAGATTTACGCATTGCTGCTGACGAATGTTGAGAAACTCATTGCACTTTCAACTGCAAGTTCCGGCTGACTACAAATAAACAAAGGCTATAAGTATTATAATTAGGATTATATCTTCGATAATAAAAGTTAGTATGCCATAATTTATTGCAGAAGGCAGCTATTTTTTAAAAATCTAATTTAGCGACTAGGATAGATTTTGGATTACACATCTCTTCAGATCCTATTAGCTAAATTGGATTACAAAGAATGGCTGCCTTCTGCGTTGCTGAATGAGTGTACTTGCGAGTATAATAAAGTTGTACCGTAAAATGCTGAACTTGCTGTTGAAAGTGCAATGAATTTTTCAACAGGGCCGTATTTAGGATTGTGGGGGCCCTGTTCCCAAATTTATGTGGGGGCCTCTCGTGGTCTCGCCACAGACTTCCACATACATCAGAAAAGGGCCGTTAATTCATGTTACTGTAAAATCATAAATGTTATATTGCACTTAGCTTGGTGGGACTGGAGCGATTTAAATTGTAAAGGAATAAATGAATTTTATTTTACATTTTCCATAGACTATAATATACACGGACCGCTTGCTTTAGTATTTCTGCTCTATGATGACTCGAAAGACTGCTTTTCGGAATTTCCGATTCGTTATTTCCTTTGCACTTGCGTTTTATTGAATCGCTTCGATTTTCTCAATGAAAAATTAAATTAAAATCGAATGTTCTATACAGCGGAAACATATATTAAGAAACGACGAGTTGCGTGGAAGTCATTTAAGACAGCCTTATTGGTTGCGCACGCAAAAAAAAAGTACATATAAGCTCTAAAAAATAATAGAGCAAGCGGTCCATCTTATTATAGTCTATGACATTTTCAACGAAGGAATGGGGACGTCACTAAATCATTTCTTTTTTTTTATGTGAGGGGGCCCCTTTTGTGTTGGTTTCGTGGTTTCCACGCTGATTCCGCGTCGATACGACGTGGTATGCCCGCTGGGTATAAGTATTTTTTTCGCATTACTCTCCTTTTTGAACCCCTAGTATAATTAATATGGGTAAGTGTTTAGACAATGATTACCATAAATGTAAAAGTTAAGTAGACTAATAAAATATTGTTTTTTTATATAAATGCATATCAAAAGGATGATAATCACAAACACGTGAATTTTGTATTAAATATAAAACGATTTAACGATTTTCTCTATAAATCTCCTTTTGCCTTTGGCCTTGGTCTTGCTACGGAGTTAAATTAATTGTCCTATAAAAATAATTTTTAAAAAGTATAATAGAGCAGGTTGACTTTTAGGCTGTTGGCACGCTCATTGAGTTAGAAATCCTGTTTGACACATTATTAGCAAAAGGTTGCCGACCCCTGCTATAGACTATAAACTACAGATACAATTTTCAAACTACAAATGAACAGAAAGCTATAGATCTAGATTCAATAATTTAAACAAATGTAAGTATTATTTACTGAAAACATTTAATTTAGGAAAGTAATTTAAAATAAATATTGTAAAAAAAGTAATTGGCCCAGATCAATACAGGGAATTGTTTTTTGTTTTTTTTAAACTAGAATAAAATCGAACCCAGGTCGCCCGCGTGGCAGTCTGATACCACTCAGCTAGGGAGCACACCTGCCGTAAGCTAGATCGCAAAAGTAAAATATGAGATTATAAGGTCACGATGTCTTTAAAGTAACCAATGGGGATCAGAATCCACGCACACATTCTACGTTATATATATATATATTTAGAGAGAGAGAGATTATTATACAAGCTAATAAGGCATTGACGTCGCAAAGGGTTGGGGGTGGAAGCTGTAAGAATGTATGCATTCCGTGATGGCTGGACATATCCCAGGGATTGGGGCTTTTTTTTTTCAAGGTGGCCACGACATTTTTTATTTCTTGTAGTAGACAATAGAGTTTAGACCAAAGGTGTCCAGCATGTTCCGTCATTTTCCCATATAATGAGATTTTATATAACAAGTTGGGCCACAAATGTAAGAAAATGTATATACTTTATTAATACAATTATGGCGCACGGTGCGCGTTTGACTGGCGTACCGAAGGTCCTGGTTCAAATCCCGATGCAGGCTAGGATTTTTCCGGGCCTGGAGAGTGTCCCTGAGTCTATCCAGCTCTGATGGGTACCTGACCTTAGTTGGGGTAAAGTAAAGGCGACTGTGCATAGTGCTGGCCACACAATCACCTAGTATGCCGTGGCCACAGAAACTGGTGAGTGCTGCTTCACCGGCCCTATGGATCAATTTGGTCTGATGGGATACCTTTTTTTTCATTAATACAATAGATGTTTCAAAATAATTACAGTTAGAAGCTATTGTGATAGCCACATAAAGTGACTTAACGGTCGCGGTGTGCCCCGCGGCGGGCCGCCTGTTGAGCATACCTGGTTTAGGCTAAGACCGTCTTTCAAATATATCAATGACCTACTAAGATGGCTAAGATGGACAGATAACCTAGTCAACGTTTTAGGTCAGGTGTCCAAATAAAGAGTTGTCTACTCTCTGACCTCTGTGAACTTTGAACCGGTAATGCAAACCCTACCCCCCAAAAAGTTACAATAGAAATACAATAGAATGCAATTCATACATAAAAAAAATAAGGGAAATAAATGCATTGCCGTGTAGATAGGGCTGCCAGATACATTGGTACCAAAAGGAGGTTACAGAATGACAAAAGGAGGACAAATGGGTACACATTGAATGTTTCACTTAAATCATTTTTATTTTTTTCAATTGATGCGTAATGCGTATTATTTGAAAATTAAATAGCCAATTCTACAATTAATACATTATCATCTTTCTTAATTATACAACATATTTCTCTGACGAGCCAACTGTTTGCAGAAGATCCTTGTTGCTATGGAGCAAGTAAATAATATATGGGTAGTGACTCAAGTAAGAATTAAAAACTCGAAATAAAACCCATCTTTGAATATAAAATAAAAGAGAAACATAGAGTCTTACTAAATATATCGGAAGTACATAGTCACATGACTGTCCATGCTGTCTTCAGTCTCTTCTCATAGCTTGTAAGGAACGCACGCATAAATATAGACTCAGAGACTATTATTAAAAATGTATATTATGTCGCTATTATAATCTATATTTGTTTTCATGGATGTGAAGTGACCAGTTAATAATATTAATAAATTACATATGCTGCAACAAGGAGTTCCTTTATTTAATTACAAGTTTAAATATATATATTGTGAAGTCGTCTGTTTCAATGCATTGATAGACAATAATTCAGCAACTGTAGCAAATACACTCTGGAGAGACTAATTATTTTAATTGATGGTCCAACAATAATTCAGCAATCACAAATGTATAAAACTGTTTACATATGAGATTTTTCAAGTTGTAGTTTGTAAGAATGATGCCCTGAGTTAACTGAGAGTATGTTTCTTTCCTTTATCCGTTGAGCGTTTATCAATGAGAACACTCTGACCACATTACCATTATGTACAGGGATACAGAAAGAAAAATTTTTTTACAAATATTGACAGTAGAAAAAAAACTTTGGCGTACAAAAGCCGGACATTTGAAGGTTTTTTACCTTAGCCAGCCGGACGGAGGACACATGGCTAAAATTTTGCCGGACGTCTGGCAACCCTACGTATCGATCTATATGTGTTTTTAATTTAATTATCCTGATTTGTAATGCTAATCAGAGGTTCTCCAGTTATATTCCGTTTGGGCCATAGAAATTCCCACCGCTATAACTATAAGAAGCTTTAAAAAAAAAAGTAGATCTAGAATTATATAATAACAACATAATTATATTTGTGTTACTGGTATCACCATTAGATAATAGCGCTTTGTTTCTCAACCGTGTAAACTCAAGGGTTTGATTATTTAACAAGAATGTTAACTCTTAGATGGGAAGGCTACGGTTTGTTGTTGGGTCTGGAGGGTGTACCTCAGTATTTCCAGCTCTAATGGGTACCTCGCATTAGTTAGGGAAACGTAAACGCCGATGGACATTGTGTAAACGGCGATGGACATTGCGCTGGCCACACACTCGCATTGTATGTCATGTCCACGGAAACTTGTGAGCACTGCTTCAAGGCCCTAATGATCAGATTTGTACGACGGGGCTACTCTACTTTACTACTCTGTTCACTTTAGAAACGTTTGCAACACACGATGGCAAGTGTAGTTTAAACTTATACACGGCTTTTCCCGCTCTTTATTCTGTGTTTCGACTTCTGGTTTAGGCCTACGTTAAAATGGGAATCTCTATCAGTTTGGAGGGAGGGAAAGGTCAGACAATGTCTTGCCATACCTTAACAGTACCCACCCTGTCCTTACACACACTTTAAACACACACACACGTACACAAATACAAACACATCTATATACAAACACACAGGCTCTATTTTTAATGGGGGGGGGGGGGACTTCCAGTTTCACGAAACACTCGCCCGGAAGCTGAAGAACAAAAATGTCAAGGTTGAAAGTGAGATGTCGTCTGCTTTGTTTTCGTCTGGTTATAAAGTCTTCTCCTGCTTACAGTATAGTGTGATATTGCCCCCCCCCCCCTTCTCCCCTTTTCCTCCCAAACATTCTTTCATTTTATATATATACATATATATAACCCAGCCAGGCTAGGTAATTGTATCGAACTTTCGAGCAAGAATTTTATAATGTAATTTATCAAGGACTCCCCCCACGCCCCACACTCTTTATCTTAACCCTTACAGTCCTGGGAGCGTATATAGCGCAACTGAAGGCAGCATAGATAGAAGTAGGTCGGTACGGGAAGGGTTAAGACATCTCCAGGCCTCCAGAAAATTTTTTCCAACTTATTATAGAATATAGGGCGTGTGTGAACAAAGCGAAACTTAAATATTTTTTTTTACCATTTTGTTATTTAAAAACAACATCCATTCTCTTTGTCTCACCCTGTATAATAAATATATGTTTTAGTAGTACCGGTACCGAGTGTTTGGCGTACCGGTACCGAGTGTTTGGCGTACCGGTAACGAGTGTTTGGCGTACCGGTGACGAGTGTTTGGCGTACCGGTAACGAGTGTTTGGCGTACCGGTACCGAGTGGTCTGGGTTCGGATCCTGGTGAAGGCTAGGATTTGTTCCCCTGCGACTGAAGGCTGTCCGTGAGACTACCCAGTTCTGATGGGTAGCCTATCTGACATTAATTGCGGGTAAAGTAATGGCGGCTGGGCATTATGCTGGCCACACAATCCCCCTAGTATGTCGTGGCCATAAAAACTGGTGAACGCTGCCTTCCGGCCTAATTACGACTCGCGGTGTCGCCACTCTGGGAGTAGGAGGAGACAGTGGAGCATATCCTGCGGGAGTGCCCCCGTCTCGTCGATCGAGGAGATGGGACGGGTGACCCACTACCCACTGATCTCTACGGAGATAGGGCCGTGCTCAAACGCACGGCTGAGTTCTTGTTCAGAGCTACAAGGGAATAATACTCCCAGCTCTCACTTCCAATAGGAGTTCTAGTCTGGTGAACGCTGCCCTATGATCACATTGGTCCGACGGCATACTTAACTTATTTACACGGCGATGTTAAATGGAACCATCATGTCCCCGCCACCAAAAACAAAAACAGAAGAATTGCATTTGGTAAGATTAAGTTACAGGGCGCGGTGGCCGAGCGGCAGCGCGTTCGGCTCGCGTACTGAAGGTCCTGGGGTTCGATTCTTGGTGAAGGCTAAGATTTGCTCTGATGGGTACCTGACTTTAGTCGGGGTAAAGTAAAGGCGGCTGGTCATTGTGCTGGCCACACAATCCCCTTAGTATGCCATGGCCACATGAAACTGGTGAACGCTGCTTCACCGGCTCTAAGGATCAAATGGGTCAGACCTGATACTTAAGATTAAATTGGAACACAATTGTTATCATTGTTGTTTGTTTGTTATTGCTTTTTAAAAGAGCGGAAGAATTTTTATCCAAACATATAATCAATCATAGGGATTTCATTAACAAATATTGTCACCGTATCAAACAAATAAAAAATATATTAGACAGTATGTTTTGGGGTCAGAGGGTGTGTGTATTGCAGGGCTGTGGAGTCGGTTGATAAACGTTCCGACTCCGACTCCAGGTACCAAAATTTCCTCCGACTCCGACTCCTCAGTTTTTTGTACTTCCGACTCCAGGTACCCAAAATTCCTCCGACTCTTCGACTCCGACTCCACAGCCCTGGTGTATTGGGTGAGGGGGCGGGGGGGGGGGGGCTTCTCCACCCTTTTGATACAGCCACCCACTTAAGGTTTCCAAGAACAAAAATTCTAATTAGAATACAAATAAAAATAGCATCAGCTGGTAGACTCTAAACTCTGTACCAGACGTGTGTGTGTTTATTTTTATAATCTTTTTTTATATACAAATTATCTGTTCCAAATGTAATTTTTTGTTGACAAACATAGATCAGGCAGAGTTTAAAATGATGTGTAAAAATAGAAACACAACATACACACACTTACATAAAAATACATGCGAACAAACACACATACACGCGTATAAACACATACACACACTTACATAAAAATACATGCGAACAAACACACACATACACATACACGCGTATAAACACACACGTGACACAAACACACACATACACACACACACATAGGGTCTATGCATATTCTAGTATAGGCCTAATTAATGTGAGATATCATTTTAGTTTTAATGTTCTTATTACATTGTAAATGTTCCTTTTTATGAAGCCTAATGCGTTGTTAGATTTTTTAATTACCTCATTAATATGTGGATTCCAGATACAAAAAGCTATGATTCATTCATTTTATTATATTATGTGAATGTTATATTAACATATAATATCAGGATAATCATTACATATTTACAATCTTGAATAAAACTGATGTAGATAATCTTCTCTTTTATAACCGCATTGCCATTAATTCTTTTTTTTTTTTAATTTTTACATTTTGTTTTGTTTTATCAAGTTATTTTTTAAAAGGATGAGGGTTAAGAAAGTCTGTATTTTTGGAAGAACCCGTGGTTTACATTTTAAATCCATTTAAAAAAAAACAATTCTCTGACTTTCGCTCAATCAATCACGAACACCTACCCACACAAGCGTAGGTCCCGCGTTAACACAATGAAAGACTGTGGTTATCCTGTTTTCTTTAAAGGGACCGTAACGAAAGTAAGTTTTTTACCTCCCTTGGCGAAGCACGCAAATGGAGGAGCGGGGGAAGGGGGGGGGGGGGGAGACGAGTGGAATAATTGGACAGGGAAATCCCGAAGAGCTATTTCTGGGTTTAATGTCAATGGATATAGATACCTCCCCCTCTTTTGTTTCCTACAATTTTCTTTATCTCTTTAAAATGTTGGTGTCGGGGATTTAAAAAAAAAAAAAAAAAGTTTTTTTTAACACTAGATCTATGGGTTTGTCCGTACACAGCCTGAAAATTATTTCTGTAGACATAGGCAAATCAGTTATAGATGAAAAAATGTCTGCGGAATGTGTTTAATGCTTTATAATGTTTTTTTCTGGGGTCCATTTACTAAATTTTGGCCTACATATTAATTTGTAATAATATAAATAAGTTTTTAAAAAAATGTAAAAGTAAGTAAAGTAAAGTACCCGTTGGACCAAATTGATCATAGGGCCAGTGAAGTAGCGTTCACCAGTTTCTGCGGTCACGGGCATACTAGGGCAGGGTCGGCAACCTTTTGCTTATAGTGTGCCAAACTAGGATTGCAAAATCATTCAGCGTAACAACATCGTAAAAGTCAAACTGCTCAGGCATATTTTTTTTTAATAAGAAAATTTATTTAGTGCCGTAGCAAGACCAAGACTGAAAGAAAAGGAGCGGCGTTGAATATTTAATAACAAATCAACCTGTTTATTATCCTTTTTAATACATTCATAGCTAATACACAATTTGATTTCATTAGTCAACTAACACATTAATGGTTAATGAATTTAAATTCACTTGTCAAGATATAGTTCTAGAGATTAGTAGAAATAGCTATAAGTTCATTATAGATTATACTAATTATAGGTTGATCTCAGCCTATATGAGATTTTCGCTAATGTATTATTTATTTTTATTTATAATATATATAATATACTGCAGTAAAGCGGTATAGATACATATTAATCATAAACACTAGGTAGTTAATGTAATGTTTAAAATGTACATATACATTCTTTAATCATATAATATTTATATAAATTTTAAATATCTTATATAGTGTTATCATTTTAAAGTTATAGATTTAAATTCTACGCCTTCTTTTTGAAAAGAAAAGAAAAAACACATTAGAAATATCAACGCAACGAAAAAAAGGTTAATTATCTCCCTTTTAATAACATTCTCCTTATTTGAAGCTAGTGATGCCAAACGAGTTCATTTTTTAATATAACTAGTGTAACATATAAATTATTATTTCTTTACACAAATTCAGCATTATGCTATTTTTTCAATGTGTATTTAGTTAAATGTTTTAAAATTGATTTCACTACAAGTTATGTCCAGTTTCAATGCAAATCCTTTCCAGTGAACCAACACTTCGAGTGCTTTTCGACCCCGTCCTTGTAAACGCAAGTTCAACTCACTGAGATGTGTCGCCATGTCATTCAGAAACAAGTTTGTTCTCCGCATTCAATACCGGAAATGTTTTTGTTTTCTTCAAGACAAAGCTTCCAGTCAAGAAACGAATGTATCCAAGAATATACTCAGTATCACTTTCTTCTAGAAGAGACTTGAGCAACTATAAAATTGACTATCTTGACAATATATCACAAGTCCAATACTAAGAGCTCTGCATACAAACATTCCTGGACTTAAACAGTCGACGTCCAGTGTGATTCCCATGTAGTTCACCATGCAGCACCCATTAATTATGCTGACGCACGTTGTTTTGACTTGCTTTAAAAACCTCTTCCCATGAGGTCTCTCGTGTGCCAATCAAAATCGTTCTGCGTGACAAGTCTGGCACGCGTGCCTTAGGTTGCCGACCCCTGTACTAGTGGATGTGTGGCCAGCACAATGAACAGCCGCCTTTACACTTTACACCCCAGCTAAAGTCAGGTACCCTTCAGACCCGGGAACACCCTTCTAGCCTTCACCATAATTCGAACCCAGGACCTTCGGTACGCCACTCAAACGCTCGGCCACCGAGCCATGTTCCTATGATCAATTTGGTCCGAAGGGTACTTTACTTATACTTTACTTTATATCGTCTATGCTAGCCTAAGAGTTAAATATGACCAAAAAAAATTATGTAAGGCCTATAGTAGTGACGTCATCATTTGAAGGCTGTAGCAAAATGTCCAAAATAATATACGGTTACATGTAACTTACATGTCTGTTACATTAAAAAAAAGTTGGATCCTAATGACCAGTCCATTGAGGTTTGTTGTGTCTGCGTGGACTGAGGTCACTGGGTCATCTTGTGGGTCGTCTTAGCTCTCCCACCCCATTGGTCGGAAGTTATGACACGCTAGACTGGTTTTCGTGTGCTATACAAACGAGTGTATTGCTTGAGTCGAGAGATGCTGTTGTTCTTTCATCGTTTTTATTTGTTAGTTTTGTGTAAATTATTATTATTGATTAAAGATCATTTTCCTTGAAAAGCAAGCTCGTTATTTGATTTCATATTCATATGACTGACCCTCGACAACTACGCTCGTAACATAAGATATCTGACCTAGATTTAATCACACATTTAACATGGACACGACATACAAGGAGATTGCGTGTCTAATACAATTCCCAGTCGACCCTTTTCTTGTCCCCCAACTACTGTCAAGAGCTGGGTAGACTCAGGGACATTCTCGAGACCTGGGAGAAAATTTCCCAGTCTTTACCAGGACTCGAACCCGGGGTTTTTTGGCGCGCTTTTCTGAGCGTATGCTTTTGTTAATACATATTTTACCATCTTGCTGTATTATCTCTTCCTCTCTCTCTCTCTCTCTCTTTCTTCCTCTCTCTCTCTTTCTTTATTTCTCTCCCTCTAGTCTAGATACTGGGGCTGTTCCAAGTGGGCGATGAGGTCCAGGGGGAGCTAACTTATTGAGACTCCTTGAAGTATAACAAGTAATGAACAAATTGCAGTAGACTCGTGTTTGACATATAGGTTGAAATGTTTTACCAAAGGGATTGTTTGAACAAGCCAGTACTAAATGAGCCACCGATCCCCGACGTTTGGTTCGATTTTTAAATAAATACATTCATTCAACACCTCAGCTAATTTGAATTCCATAGCAGACAAGAATTGAAAGAATGCAGGTAGTACTCTTTCAAATTTCACTGTATCTGCTCCTCCCTCCACTCTCCCTCCCTCTCTTTACTTCCTCTATCTTTCCTCTATCACTCTCCCTTCCCTCTAACTCTCAACTCTTCTCTAATACTCTTTCTCCTGTCTTTCACTCTTCTTTCTCTCACTCTCTCACTCTCTCTCACACTATCTCCTCTCTACAACGTTTGTCTATGTAAAAAAAATAGTTTCTCTCTCTCTCTTTCGACTAAATATTGGCTATTGTTAACAAAACAAAAAAACTCAAGTGTTTCAATTTTTATATTTCAAATTGTTAATTCGGATTTTAACGCAAATAATTAAACTATCTAATTATTGTACTCCTTTGTAATGCTTACGCCTAAATATAGGCTATATATCTAAAAACATAAGGACAAAATCACTTTTCTTTTACCTTACACGAGAACAAATGCATATAAGTACTCTTTCTTCCCGAGTGGCATCCAGGAAATGGAATGGGTTACATAAACAAACCAGGAAAACCAGTAACATAACATCATTTAAAACACTCAGACCATGAATGAGAGTAGGACGCACCAATCTTCTTTATAGAAGGAGCGTCTGTGATGTATAAGAAAAGAAATCGTTGTTTTTTTTCTAAACTGGTATTGAAATGTCAAAAACTCTAAATTAAGATTTAGGTGAGATATGACATATATTTTGACACTTTTTTAAAGAATTGTAATTCTAACTCGCCTTAACTTAAATGTATATAAAAAAGAAAAGAGTTGAGTTTGATTTCTAAAATTTTATTTTTTCGACACACACATTTCGCCAAATTATAGATTCTAATTATTAAAGTTATTATTATTAACCATAGAAAATTAACGGAAAGGACAGTGAAAAAAAAACATAACAAAGAACAACTCACATTTCCGAAAATATCCTCTAGCACACTTCTCAAACTACACCACATGGTGCAGTGTATACCAGCACCGACTCCACTATAGGTAGATGAAGTGACCCGCCGATGACAGTATTATGAGTGGCTTGTATGTGGATATGTGAGTGTTTATGGTATGTTTCGGTGTTGAGAGGGGGGGGGGGTGAAAGTGAACGTATGTGACTTTCAAGAGAGCACAGAGCTGATCCCGATTAGTGTTTGTGAACCTGTATACAGTCTTAGCAGTACTAAAACTCCAAACTATCTGGAGACAAAAACAACAACTTCATCAAACAACTTGCTCTGAAAAGAAAGTAAATTGAAACCGCATAGGAAAACACATTCACACAATCAATGCCTACATTTCGGACATTGTTTTGCTGGTGAATGTCCAGATTTATAACTATTGCATAGATGTACCGGTGTATCGTATTAAAGTGAACTCTATAGAAGATAATAATAATGGTTATTTATATAGCGCTTCTATCCATGCTATTTTGGCAAGACCAAAGACTATAATAAGAAGGACCGCTTGCTCTATTTTTAGATCATAAATGTTGTTGTTTTTCGTGCGCATCCAATAACGCTGTATTAAATGATGTCTACGCTCCTACGTTTGCCTTAATGTTTCCGCTGTATACAACTTTCAATTTTAATTTTTCATTGAGAAAATCATTAAATAAAACGGAAGTGCACAATACGAAAGGGAATCGGGAATTCCGAAAAGAAGTCATTCGAGTCATCAAATAGCATAAATATTAAAGCAAGCGGTCCATCTTGTTATAGTGATAATATTCTTTGGCAAGACTACGTTTTGTGCAAGTGGCAACGATTGTGGCTACAAACAGGTAAGTATTGAGACAGGGACTGTATTTGCCAGCTCTGATGGGCTTCCAGAATCCTTTCGGGCGGAGGGAGAATAAAGGCGGCAAATGAAATGTGTTGGCCACGCAATCTCTTGGTGGCCAGAAAAACCGGTCAACTCTGTTTTATCATGCCTAATAAATCCCTATTGTCTGTTAAAGTAAAATCACACAAAAAAAAAACAAATTTTTCTCTTATACATTTTTTAGGCGCATTTTAGTTCTGTATTGGCCTTGGCCTTCTCGAAGATGTTGCAAACAATAGGGCAACTAATATTTATAAAAAAGCAACAACATGATTTTGCTAATGAAAAAAACAACAACACATATACAAACTGATTTGTGTGTATTAGGTTGGGACTGTGGAGTAGCTCAAAATTTCTAAGAATCTATGAGCCAAGTTTCAGTTCAGCGTGATGACGGGAAGCTGGTCAATTAGATATCCGAAATGTCCGACCGCATACAAAAATACATACATACAAAAAAACGGCGATGTTAATATAAACGATTTAAAAAAAATTGAAAACCAAAACTGGAAGACAAAGTTGTGTAAAACATGGATTAGCTCGACGTCTGAAAAGATCACCTGTACACAGGTCAGGGTGAACAAACTAGTTGGGGGGAGGGGATGGGGCGGAAATTTCGACTTCTCACCCTATCACCTCTGTGACAGGTAGATAGACGAAGACGTTAAAGGAGGACCCGGAGGGGGGGGGAGGTCATTTCCAATATTTGAGAACGAGCTTAGAGGCAAAGAGAGTCTTGACACTTATCCCACTAGTAGGAGAGGGGAGGGAGAGAGAGAGAAAAAACTCACTCATAAATTTAGGAAAACAAAAAAGGGGGGGGGGGGTGAAGTGAAGGAGGATTAGGGCGAGCCCCCCCCCCCCCTCCCATGTCGAGTTCTCAAAAAGTTCTTAGAAAATCCACGAAGAGAGAGGGTGCTACAGAGCGGTCTTTTGGATGGCAAAAAACAATAGCTTTCAATAAGAAGGCTGTTCACATATATAAATAGCAATGTCATTATCTGGGTATCATCTGTGAGTGTCATCTTTAAATGTCATCTGTGAGTGCCACCCGTGTCATCTGTGCGTGTCATCTGTGGGTGTCTTTTGTGCGTGTCATCTGTGGATGTCATAAAAAGTGGGTGTGTCATATGTGTCATCTGCGGGTGTCATCTTCGAATGTCATCTGTGAGTGCCACCCATGTCATCTGTGAGTGTCATCTGTGGGTGTCTTTTGTGCGTGTTATCTGTGGGTGTCATAAAAAGTGGGTGTGTCGTGTGTGTCATCTGCGGGTGTCATCTTCGAATGTCATCTGTGAGTGCCACCTGTGTCATCTGTGAGTGTCATCTGTGGGTGTCTTTTGTGCGTGTCATCTGTGGGTGTCATAAAAAGTGGGTGTGTCATATGTGTCATCTGCGGGTGTCATCTTTGAATGTCATCTGTGAGTGCCGCCTGTGTCAACTATGAGTGCCATCGGACTACTTAAAAAAAATGAATGAGTATTGAATGATTACATTTATTTCTCCCCTCCGCCCCCCCCCAATTTTCCGGTTATTCGGTTTTCAGACTCACACACACACCCTTAATATCATAGATGTGTTTACTGCGTTTGTATTAAAGATCAAAGCCATGAATTATACCCAATAAACAGCTAATAAACAAACACATACGTTTGAAAGCATAACAAAAAAAATAATAGCAGGAAACAACCAACATTTCAATAAGAAAATAAACAAACAAACAAACACATTATTAAAACACAAATTAAAATTTGTTCAATACTCCCTGTTTATTATTAGATAATATATAGATCTAAAATACAAAAAAACTACAGTCTCAAAGACTTAGTATAGTCTTGACAGCCACGCCTATTTCAATATATCATCCATAAGCATATGTCAGTAGCCAGGTATGTCATAAAAAGATCTCGCCGACACAACTCAAATGGTACTGTCCTTTGTTTGTTCGTTGTTTTGTTTGTTGTTATTATTGCAGTTTTTAGTTCTGCTGCTGATTTGTATAGCTGCTTGCTGTTGTAGATTATATAATATTTTTTTTTAGTATTCAAAGAAAACTTGGTTCTATTCCAAAGAGATTTCATTACTGACAAGAAAATGCATGCCAAGAGAATAATCCTTTTAGATCGGTGTTCAGAGTTCAAATGCAATGCCCAGCAGGCACACGACGTCGTATCGACGGGAATACAACGTGGAAACCACGAATTCTCGTTTTTTTTCCACGTTGATTCCTCGTCGATATGACGTGGTGTGATTGCTGAATGAAAACTACAAGGGCGGACCATAGTAGAAAAAAAATATTTATAGAGTAATGGCGATCTGCCCTATTTTTAAATATTTGACTTTAAAAACAGCGCCATCTTTTTTATTTTCCAGGATTTCAACTTTTTCGGTAGACAAAATCGTCTGAGTGACTTGACGTCTGCCACAACAAATCGTCTGAGTGACTTGACGTCTGCCACAACAATTCGTTTAAGTGACTTTACGTCTGCCACAACAAATCGTCTACCGACACTTCGTCTAACTATGCGACAGTTGGTCTATCGCGAATTCTTCTTCTATTATCCAGTCTGCAGAGCTGTTTGATCTTTTGCAGACAATGCCAGACAAACATATTTACATGTCTTTTTTAGTTGTTCAATACTGCTATATAGTGTGTTGGTAAAGGTATGTCTATCGCGACATTTTCGTCACAATTCCAGCTTTAAATTCTGTTACAAGCTATATATTATCCAAGCTGAACCAAAGTTAGCCAACATTGTACAATTAATTGTTACCTCATTAAACATAACCCTCTGTTTATTCTAGCGTTGTTGCTTTTTCTTCTAATCAGACACTACTATCGTTTGGCAGCTGTAAACATACCGCGGGATTGTGGAATGTGAGTGTAGTCAGGTAATTTTGAAAACTTAGCTTCTCATTAAATATTTAAACACAAAAGAATGGCATGGCGTGAACGAGTAAAAACGGGGAATGATTATGTGGCAGAGAGTTGTTGGCTGGTCGTGTGGACTGTGTCCTGGCCAGTGTCGGTGGTGCGGTGTCGTCACAGGGCGTGACGTAGGCAACGGGAAAATAAAAGCGACGTGTACGTCACAAGGTAGAAAATTTCAGAAAAAGTAGAAAGATATCCATTTATGTTTTTGTTATTACAAAAGGTGTTCCGACGTGTCACAAACTATAACAGAAGAGAGAGAGAGAGAGAGTGTGTGTTTGTATGTGTGCGGTGGTGGGGGGGGGGGTAAGAAAATTTGGGAGAATTAGTGAGAGAAGTTTTACAGACGTTCCTTCTAGGTAGAAGATTATTACGTCCACTAGGCCCAAAAACTCCTGCAGGGCGGCAGGGATCGGTCGGCGGCCAGGGAGTAGAACCCGCGACGCGTCGGTTGACAGTCCGGCGGTGAACTAAACGCAGCGTACATCGAAAGAGAGGGAAATAGAGAAAAAAAAGAAATAGTGAGAAAGATAAAGAAAGAAGCAGAAATTGGGTATAAAAAATAAAGAAACGGTGATGGGGTTAAATTGAAACAGAGAAATACAGAGATAGTTTCAAGACAGAAAGAGTGAGAGTGAGAGAAAGGAAGAGAGGGAGACAGAGAAAGGTGGAAAAAAAGGAACGAGAAAAAGAGTTTGAGAAAGAGTGGAGAAAATGAAAAAGAAGGACATTGAGACAAAGCGTATGGGAGGTAAAACTAAGAACAAAAGAGTGAATGAAAGAATGAGTGAGAAAGTAAGAGTAGAGAACTGGCTATCTTCATCATATGAGATCAAAATACATGGGAGGAGTGATGGAAGACAAGGAGGTGTACATTTAGGGGGGAGGGAAAGAGGGTCAAGTTTACACAGGTCAGTGCAAACAACACGAGAAAAAGAAGAAAGGATTCCTGGAGTGGACAAACACTGGACGATGTTTACATCTTGTTTGGTGATTACTGGACAACTTGATGGTATGCGGTCACTTCGCCGCGCGGACATTGTGTCCAGTTTAAAAAAAGCGACCGCTCGGACTGAACGGTATAGAGACGCGCCATTCCGTTTTGCTTCCCCCTCCTCCCCCGTCCCACAATGTTCCATATTGCACTGGTCAACAAGGGACGGTAGGCCTATAGGCTGAAGGGGGGGCGAAGCGGGGCGGACAACAGGTGACTTACAACCAACGACCCCCTCCTCCAAACTCTCTACCAAGCCTATCAACCTAGATATAGTGAGAAAGAGAGAGAGAGAGAGAGAGAGAAACGGATAGGGAGAGAACAAGAGAGAGGAGCGCGAGAGATAGGAGAGCGAGAGAGACAGGTTGCATATTTTTTTTGCCAAGGCAAATTGCTCACAGTCAAAACCTGCCATAATGGAGGGAAATCTATTCCTTTCAATACATGCTGCTCCATGTTGAACTATGAATAATCTATCACCAGTTTCCATGGTTACGATACACAGTTACAGTAGGGGGAAAAAAGAAGGGGAGGGGGGTATAGTTGTGGCCCATCATTTACCATTTCTACTATGTTGGGTTCGATTCCATGGTGAAGCTCTGTTGCCTCTTTTGTTCTCTCTAATGTGGTGCCTGAACAACAGACCGTGTAGATATATCCCACAAAACCATCTCGTCTAATTTCTGTCACGTGTGTGGAATTATATGCAAAGTGATATCAGTATCAATACAGGCTATATATTTATGTAATCAAATCAAATGTCCATTTATTTGGATCAATAAAGCAATCTTATCTTATATAGGAGGAAGGGGGGTCTTGATTTATCAAATCGTTAAAAGTATATATTGCTATTGAGTGGAGGTGGAGGTGATATTTTCTCCGAAGTTCTCCGTGTGTCGTGACCTACATTCAAGGACACCATCTTTTGGCTTTAACAGTTTATGATTTATTTTTTTTTAAAGAAAAAAATTTATTTAAGAAGTTTAAAATACATTTTGTGCGCCCTAACTTAAAGACAGGTATGCCTACATATCATAAGAGCAGAGTAGACTCGGAGAAACATTCCAGACACGGTAAAAAAAAATATTAGTTTAAAAGAAAAAACAACAACAACCTTGATTTGGGTTCGAGTACCAGCGGAAGTCAGTGAGAAGTGCAAGTCAATTAGAGTGTAAGACGAAATTTTACCTACTCTGAATATTATTTGACTTATCTTATAAGTTTACAGACGTTTCTTCTAGATAGAAGATTATTACGTCCACTAGGCCCAAAATTACTGTAGGGCGGTAGGGATTGGACGGCGGCAGGGACAGAACCCACGACGAGTCGGTTAAGAGTCCCTTGAACTAACCGCAGGACCAGCGGGGCAAAAGGTTATAGTATATACTTTAAAAATAATCGGGTTAAGTTGAAATAAAGTGAGGTGTGTTTGTAGGCATGCGCAGGAAATTGCCCACTAAAGCTTCAATAGTAACTTCATTCCTGGCCTACCCCTTAACTAATTTTGCATAATATTTTATAACAACAAAATTAAAAGTTATACAATATAAAACTAACACCAGTCAGTGGCGTATTTAGGCATGTTCCACATGTTCCATTGGAACAGGGTCCTCCACACGAAAGGGGCCGCCCACGCACCCCAAAAAAAATGTTATAGTGACATCCCCATTCAGTGCCGTTGCTAGGGATTTGGCAGCCCGGGGGCTTGGCCTCTTTAGGGGCCCCTGCATTTTGACATTCGACATTATGACATGAGAAAAAAACAATTCGGACACTCCTTTGGGGGCCCCCCTCAAGTAGGGCCCGGGGAGACTTTCGAATTTGGACCCCCCCCCCTCCTCCCCCAGCTACGCCACTGTCCCCATTCTTTCGTTGAAAATGTAAAATAAAATTCATTTATTCCCCTACAATTCAAAGCGCTCCAGTCCAATCAAGCTAGGTTCAACATACAATTTATGAATTTACAGAATGTAACATGAATTAACGGCCCTTTTCTGAGGTATGTGGAAGCAGGAGCGAGACCACGAGGGGCCCCCACAATCCTAAATACGTCCGCTGACACCAGTTAATTACAACAAATGATGTTTGTACTGGAAATTTGAAGAAAAAAAGAACGACGTGTTGTGCCCGCTGGGGGAATACGGGAATTCCTGTCTTCAGATCGTTCTCCGTTGATGTGAGACCAGGTGAAATTGTGTGTGCTTTAAGGATTATAAACTTGTCCGTCCACGGATACAAGAACAGTCAGTCTTTGTTGTTATAATTGGGCGGCCGATTCTTTTAGATCTCAAGTGTTGGGAGTAATCTGATTGGTCCAAACGGAGCAAGGCCCGCAAGACTATGGCCAACGACAGAGGTTTTGGTGGGCAATTTGTTTGATGGGCAATTTGTTTGATGGGCAATTTGTTTGATGGGCAATTTGTTTGATGGGCAATTTGTTTGATGGGCAATTTGTTTGATGGGCAATTTGTTTGATGGGCAATTTGTTTGGTGGGTGGCCAAAGAGAAAGAAAAAAAAACATACATAGATGTGGTGCACTAGTTATCTCGAGACCTTTGAAGAATAGACCACGAATGATCTTGTACATAAACAACCTTCATTAGTGGAAATTAAATGGGGGCGTGGTTTACCATCGCAAATCACGTACCGCATAAATTATGTTAAATCGTGTTTCCATGGACATGACCGTATGAAGGAGAGAGAGAGAGAGAGAGGGGGGGGGGGTTAATGGGATTCCCCCCCCCCCCCCACACCATTATGACAAATTGAATATGTAGACCTATAGGAGTATTGATCCCCATCGTGCACTCCACGTCAAATCGACGGGCAAAAAACGTGAAAACCACGAAAACACGTGGAACCCCTTTCCCTCCCACTCGTGTTAGTTCCCCCCTCCTCCGCTGCCGCTGAACTAACACACAGCAATATTTGATCACGTATTACCTCTCTCTCTCTCTTTCTCTCTCTTTTTATATTTCTCTCTGTGTGTGTCTCTCTCTCTCTCAGTCTGACTGTCTCCCTGGGAATGCTCTCATTTGAATCAGTGGCGCCTTCTTTATGGAACACTTTATCTCAGACACTGAGAGAGTCTGGGACAAGAGAATCTTTCAAAAAGAACTTAAAGACCTTTCTCTTTGGCTAATACATCTGCCACTGCAAATCACACCAAGAGCGCACTGAGCATGCTAATAGCATGGATAGAAGCGTTCTAAGAAGTGCCCATTCTCTTCTTATCTTATCTTATTTATACATCCCTCTCTTTCTCTCTCTCTCTCTCTTTATATATCTCTCTATCTCTCTTTCTCTCTCACACATATATTTCTTAACCTTACATTGTTCTATGGTTTTATATTCAATTCTCTAGCGTCATTGTCCACAAACACAGACAGTCTGAAATTCAGACGTAAAAAAAAATATAATTAAAAACAAAAATCCGCCAGCGTCGAATGTCATATTGACATGCCATAGTGTCATGGCGTTAACCTCCTTCCTGAGGCCACCCACCTCTCTCCCTCTCCCCTACACATACCCTTCTAACAACAGCACTGGGCGAAATAATAAATTAAAGGGGGGGGGGCGAACAGGTGTCAGGATGTCAGCACAGAAGCTGTCATGTCACTGTCGATGACACACGGTGTCAGGACCAGCTGACAAGTAGCTTTCACTACGGAACAACTTCTGTACTCCATGCTACTGAGTGTATGTAATGTTGCAGCTGTCAGTTTTATGGACTCTCTGCTCTACAATCTACAAGAATGACGGCAGTAAAGTCAACATCACCCAACGGTTCACACGGCACCACCCAACAACAACTAATAACAGAGAGATACCAAAATGCCCCTCCTCCCGGCCACGCAACGTCTATATGACTGCCATTGATCTAGCCACACAATCCTCTTATATGTCGTGTCCTGGTAGTGAGCGATGTCTCCATGGACAAACATGATGTGGTCCTTTGCTTTAGTAGTTGTTCTTTTTAAACAACTGTTTGTTTCACAACATTGCATTAAAAACGAAACCAAAAAAATAATTATTAATGTTTTAACAGTAGGCTATTATACCGGAGAACTCGTGAAAAGGCCGCGGCCCTAGGACGACCGGGGAGGTGCTTAATAGTGTGACCCATTGCGGCCTTTACTTAAAGTATTTTGCCTCCATTTTCTTTTTTGAGGACAAGTCTTAAATGAGGCCTGAACTTTTGAATAGGTCAGAAGTTATCGTGTTCATGATCTTCCGGTTTTATTTCCGGTAACAGAACAAGTCTTTTATTGTCAATAAGAGATTGGTTCTAGTTTTTTATATGATAAGCATTGGCTTACTCAAAGAGTTTGTTTTATAGTATGTATGTGCTTGGCTCATATTGAAAAGGTATTATCAGGATAACTCCCGACAACGCTCCTACTAATCTAGGCCCTAATCATGGATTCAATTACAGATGTAGCGGAGTTGGACCGACTTCAAGTGTCATGCTAATATACACAGCCAAGGCATCTACCCATTTTGGGGCGAGTCGTGCATTTTTACCTCCCATGAGATCACGTAACTTCACCTCATTTGCAATGTAATGTTTTCCGAAGTGATAAAAAATGTGCTGCGCGAACATTTGCATATATATACATCTGAAACCGAATTGCTTCCCTTAACAAAAACAGAATAATTGTACTACACTTAACTACACCCAGTTCTCTCCCCCTTCCACCCCCACTCTCTCCCTCTTTCGACAACCACAGAGCTACGGACACTTGTTTTAAATCTCACGCATTGACGGTGTTGGGTGGTTTGGAGGGGTGGGAGGGGGCGGGCGGGCGGGGGCGCTATTACATTAACGGTAGTTTCTCGGACAATGGCGTGTGCACCCAGTGGAATGTGCGGCCCCCGCTAATGTTAAGTTTCATGATTCCTGTTTCAAGAGGAAATATGACGCCTCCTTATAGAAAAGAAGTTAAGGTGTTAGCTGGTGTGGTGGGGAAGGGGCGTGTGTGTGTAGGAGAGAGAGAGAGAGAGGGAGAGAGAGGGAGAGAGAGAGAGAGAGAAAGAGAGAGACAGGGGTGGTGTGGGTCCACATGTAACGTAAAGTTTGCAAAACAAAAAAAAAACGTCTTGTGAATAAAGAATTCTATTGACACTCGCCACATGCTCGGCAAGAAAGGATTCTCTCGACGAGTCATTGGGCATACGAGGCACGAGATATAGATCTGGGTAATAGAAAAACAAACAAACAACGCAGCCACCTCGGCCACCTCGGCCACCTCGGCCACCTGATACAAAATCGAAGTCCAATAGATCTAGAATCTAGATGTACTATTTTGGACGCTTTTCACACGCTTGAACAAACAAACAAAAAAGAGAGTTTATTACCCATTGGTCGATATGAAGTCACGTGACCACATTGTCTTACATGTTGCAATGCTCAGATAAACGTAGGGACAAAAACACTTTCCTTATGATACTTATCGCTTATGCGAGAACAAATGCATATAATTACTCTTTCTTCACGAGTGGTATTCGGGTATGAATTGGGTTTGCCTGAAAAAAAAAACAGTAACTTAAAATCATTTAAAACATTAATAAAAATGCAAGACTAGACTCGGACCACGGATGAGCGTAGGACGCAATAATCTTAATTATAGAAGAAGCGTCTGTAACATATAGTATTTGTTTTTGTTCCACGTGTGTGCTCCGTAGGATAGTTGGTAGAATCCCCGCCTGACACCCGGCTGATCTGGGTACATTTCTCCTTAAATCTTAGGGAGGCATTTAAAAAATATGTTGTTTTTTTTATTAACAATGTTGCCCTGATTGTTACTTCATGCAAATCCGGGGCAATTTAGCTAGTTCTCCCTGGTTTATTTTTGTTGGCACTAGCATTAGGGGATAAAACTGGAAACAGCTAGAGAGACTTGTCCAGGACAGGGATGCATAAAGGGCCTCTATGCTTGGCATAAGCCCCAGGCGGGGGAAAGCGGACCTGGACGAGGACGCTACGCCGCTGCGCCAGGTCTGTCTTGTGGACAAATGTGACGTATATGAGTGTCTAGTAGCGATTGACACTTCTGTGACCATGGGCCTCAATGCTGGCGAAGTGTGGGAACCACCGATACGCTTACATTAAGATTACGCCGACGGGCTAACATATGAGGGACAGCCCGCTTGTTGCTCACCCGAGATACGATTGCACTGAGAGACGCGATGGGGAGAAAACAATGTGTGCAATAGCCCGTCTCAACCACACCCAGGTTATAGTCTGAAATTTGTGCTGCCGGGTGACAGTAAGCGAGCGAACCAATGGGAATTCCACCGGTGGGCAGAAACGTGTAGTGCATGTACTGCGTGGACCGTACCCTATGTTACGCGGCACGCCCTATCGGCGTGATGGTGTAATACTACAAATGGTTGAGCTAAACCACGGAATTGAATAAAAGCCTGTAGTGAACTGTCTGTATTGTTCTTTTATTGATTTCTGTCCCATTGTTTATCTTTACATTTCCCGTAAATTACAGCATTTTGAATTTGAAAATATACAATGGAAGGAGGCACTATTAATCTCTCAAGAGCTTGGTGCCTCTAATGGTCTAAATCCGGCCTTGTTTCAATAATCACAGAAAATCTCAAAGCAATCAATTGTGGTCCTTAGCTCCTCGAAAATCTCTACAAAAAAAAGAAAGTAGTACTTAAGCCCGAGACTCACACCTTCCCGACCGCCAGCCCCTCCCCCTTTATTTTAAAAGGTTATTTCCGGTTCCGTTTTGTTGGTCTGTGACAAAAACAGTTAGCGGGAAGCTGATAAACTACTGATAGGAGACTTCAAGTTTGGCGAAGAAATCAAAGGCCGGAACGAGCTCTCCACAAAGGTACGCCGCTGTAAAGTTTTGAAGCTTGAGTGACAGGGTAACACGATAAAGTGGGTGTCGAGTTTCTTACTGAGGTGAGAAATGGAAGTTGAAAAGCTTAAGGTATGAGGAGGGTGAGAAATAGAGATAGGGGGAGGGGAGGGGGGAGGGGAGGGGGAGGGGAGGGGGAGCGAAGGGTTAGTCAGAGGAAAGAAAAGGTGGAGTGAAAGGAAAAGGAGAGACGAAGATAGATGGAGTGAGAGAGAGAGAGAGAGAGAGAGATGGTGATGTAGAGAGAATATTTTTTTTATAATCTATTTTTTTAAAAAAAGTAATGTATCCCGTCGGACCAAATTGATCCATAAGGCCGGTGAATCAGCGTTCACCAGTTTCTGTGGTCACGGCATACTAGGTGAATGTGTGGCCAGCACTATGCACAGCCAGCACCAGGATTCTAACCCAGGACGGTGCCAGGAACTTTTATAAATAGAACTATTTAGGCGAAGAGAGAAGTGAAATTGAGAGGGAGAGATTGGGATATGCTTACACAAAGTTATGACGAGAGAGAGAGAGAACGAGAATATAGAAAGAAATACAAACAATAGCACATAGATGGTGTAAAAAAAAAAAAGTGTCACTTTGAAAGACAACATTACAGTTTAAAGAATGGATTAGTTGTTAAACAGGGATCAAAACATCACAAGGTGAATACACTTTTAATTTACACAGAAACCATTTTAAGTCACATAGCCTGGATAGAGATATCTAGATCTTGAGAGAGAGAGAGAGAGAGAGAGAGAGAGAAAATCGCTGTTTTTTTTTTGTTACAGATCTATATCAACTTTGAAAATGTAGACTTGCCCCGGGGGGGGGGGGGAGATAAAAGGGTAATGGTTGAGGGGGGGGGGAGAGGTTAATGGGAGAGCATTAGAGAAGTGGATTTCAGAGAAATTATCTTCTGGTTGGGATCTTTGTTATGTTTTCTTGTATGTGTTTGTGTGTGTGTCGATTTACTATTATAGTTAAAAATGAAGAGTAGAATCTAGGTCTTAACTTACAGTATATTTTTTACAAGCCTACTGGCGGACCACCAAATACCCACTAGTTGGGCCGCATGCGGTCTGCGGGCCGTGTGTTTCATGCCTGTATTTTAAATTCTTATTTTTTTTTATTAACAGACATACATACAATCTATGTGTGTTATGTAAGCTACATTATACAGGGATTTATTATGAAAATAACTTTTCTGTAAGAAAACTATTACAACATAGTTCAACATACCTGGTGGCTTCGAGGATTAATCCATTACTTAAACAGTCCCTGCTGTCTGCGAACTATTCCACAAACGTTAAGTCCAATGCGAGCAAAATAATCCAACATAGGAACATTGTCAATCAAAGAATAACACCAATGTGTTTAAATCACAATGTGAAATTGTCCTACGTGGGCTACGTATACATCAACTAAACACACCATCTCTGAAACGTAGTCTAGCTTCAGTTATATCTATTCTATATAATTCTATTCCATATAATGGAAAGCTTATTAGTAGGTGTATATTATATGCTAATAAGATAGGCCTACCATATATATAACATTGCTTATTCTTCCTAATTAACAGTACTGCGTGGAACAAAAAATTTGAATATAAACATCTACTTTTTGAAAAAAAAAATATGTTTATGGATCGTACTTTGAGTCAACAACAACAAAAATGGAGGAGGGGGGGGGGGCGTTTTGAGAGCGTTTGATACGCTGGTGACAAGGAGAAGGGGCGTGGTTTCAAGTTATATTGACAGCAACACTGTTACGTAGGCATAATACATTGAAAATCAACAACTAAGTTTATATTTATATATATATTAGTAATTGTCACAATTACAACGTATTTTTACAAATATTGTGAATTCTAGTCATGTAGCCCATACTAAAATGTCACGGGTCAGACCGAGTTCGTCTACAGGGCCTGTGAAGCACCGTTCAGAAATTTAGAGCATTCAAAAATGAATAAAATTCAGTAGGCCAACTTAAAGTAGTTTTTTGTTTTTTTTACTACAGTTACCTTTACTTTTAGCTTCTCTTTTGAACAGTAAAAAAAAAAGCTGCTTTGTTGTAGTTTTGTAATAAAAGATATGGACTCATTTAAAAGTGTGAAAAACGAAAGGGAAGGGGGGGGGGAAACCAAATTATCTTGACTTTTTGAACATAAAATTTAACTTAATGAATTTGATATGTTTAATTTTCTAACTAACTGGACATAAAGTATCTCAAACTATCAACTTAGCTAGATGTGTGTTACTGCAAAAAATAAAACACTTTTTTTTTTATAGTAAAAGATGTAGTTCTACTAGAACACAACGAAATAGATACGGTATCGTTGTTAGATTGAGGAGGGGGTGTAACCCGGGTGTTGGGCGTGGGGGGGCTGGCAAACACGCCCAATGCAAAAGTATACATATAAATGTGTATATCCTTATTCCCCCCAAATAAAACAAACAACAACAAAGAATGTATCAGGCATTGTGTTGTTTTAAGGCTATGGGAGCATACATTCTAGTGATTTGGAACTTAGAAGACTCATAATAATAACAATAACAACAGCAGTGAGAGGTTTTCAAAATACTTTCTGCTACTAATAGTTCCGAACCTTTATATAGAATTGCCAATACTGTAATTTAAAGATTTATTTTCCGAATACTAGAGAGAGAGAGAGACTCAGAGAGAGAGAGAGAGAGAGAGACTCAGAGAGAGAGGGGGGTATGCTTATTCTTCGTTAGATCGTCTCGTATAGGACCTACATGTAAATGTAAGACCTACATATTATAACTCCACTATACGGTTTGTTTATATTAGATCGTTCAGTATGAATTGAAATATTACAATGCACCAGGCTTACAGTCTACGCTCAATTCAATACACCGAGACTTTAGATATAGCAGCCCGGCCACTGTCAATATTTTATGAAACTATAACAATATTTTCTTTTGTTATCTTATGTGCATATAATCTAAATAGTTTCCAAAATGTCGAGTTTCGACTTCGTTCGTACCGGTACCGGGATACGGTGTTCAAAATATTGGGACCGGGATACCTTTTTTTTTAATAGAAGAAAATGAAGTTTAAAATCTACATAAGTATAAGCTTAGGAATAGATCTAAGCGTTGTAGGAAGTTTAAAATCTATGTAGGAATAGATCTAGTCTATGCGTTGTAGGCCTAATGATAATGATAGTCATTCGTACAATGCAACTCTCCCGGATATCAGATTTCGCTTGGTACTTGATATATAAATCTATAACATAAACATTATTCCTTATTTTGTGATATTTGAGTCCCTTTTATGTGGGAAATATAAGATTGTATAAGTCTTATAAGTTATAGTAAAACCAAGTAACTTATCATTTTTAAAACACTAATCAAAATTCACTAGACTCAAACCACGGATGAGCGTTGGACGCAATAATCTTATTTATACTTTAGCCTATAGAAGAAGCGTCTGTATAAGATAAGATAAGATAAGATTGCTTTATTGATCCAAATGAATGGAAAATTGACTTGATTACATAAATTCCGTTTTTTCAGCATACCTAAAACAATATTAAAGAACCATTTGTACTCAAACACAATAGACATTCACGCACACTATCATACCATTTATCATACAAGAAAAAAGTAGGCCTATTATTTAGGAGTCAGCTATTGAGCCATCGTATTTCCTGGCTGAAAGGTGATTCTTTTGAAAGAGTCTTACTGACAGTGGAACAAAAGAGTTCTTAAATCTCTCTGTTCTTGCCCTTATAGAAAGAAGCCGACCACTTCGACTAGATATTATGTAGCTATCATGAAGCGGGTGTGCATGATCTTGGAGGATTTTATCAATCATAGACAGGCACCTTGAACTGAAAATATCCGCAAGAGATGGTAATTCTGTCTGTGTAGTACGAGAGGCTTTGTTTATTAGGCGGTCTATCCGATGTTTGTTCAATGTGGTGGTATTACCATACCAGCAGGTGATTGCAAAGGTTATGATGCTACCAACAGTCGCCGAGTAAAATAGATTCATAATGGTTTTCTCTATGTGAAATATTTTTAGTTTATTAAGACAGAAAAGTCGTTGGTGCATTTTCTTACAAAGGATTTGGCAGTGGTCAGACCAAGTCAGTTTGTCAGTAATTGTGACGCCAAGATATTTATATTGCGAGACTTGATCTATTATTTGGTTGTTTATGTGCAAATCAGTCAGCTTGCGTTTTTCTTTCCGGAAGTCTACAATCATTTCTTTCATTTTTGTGATGTTCAATATCAGGTAGTTCTCTTCGCACCATTTGTAGAAATCTGAGGTCGTACTGTGATAGAGACTGTCGTCACTGGAAACAGAGCGACAATGGCTGTATCATCGGCGTATTTGATTACAGATACTGTATCGATTGCTGAACTTTGAATGTCATTGGTGTAAATTGTGTATAGAACGGGAGAGAGGACACACCCTTGAGGCGCTCCAGTGCTTATTTCTCTTATTTGTGAGGTACATCCCTCTACTCTGACAAATTGAGGGCGGTTTATCAGAAATTGCATGATCCAGGCTTGGATGCGTTGACTGACATTTAAAGCAGATAGTTTCTGTATCATAAGGTGTGGTTGGATGGTATTGAATGCAGATGAAAAGTCAACGAAGAGTATTCGAGCGTAATTCTTCGGCGTATCCAGATGGTGGTACAGTCTATCTAACATTAATGCTATAGCATCCTCTGCGCTTCTGCCTTTTTTGTAAGCAAATTGGTAGGGATCAAGGCTTTTGTGCACCTTATTTAGTATACGTCTGAGAATAATTTTCTCAAAACATTTCATGATAATAGATGTTAAAGCGACAGGACGTAGGTCATTGTTGCAAAGGACTTTTTCTTTCTTTGGTACTGGCACAATCTCTGAGGTTTTCCAGATAATAGGAATAGTATGGTTTTCCCAAGATTGATTAAAAATGTAGCAAAAAATAAAGGACAGCTGTTCCGCACAAAGCTTTACTAGTCGCCCACTTATTCTGTCTGGTCCTGACGCTTTAGATATGTTTACTTGTTTAAACAGTGACGTCACAACATCTACACTGAAACCTTCCTGACTTTCATCTAGAATTAAATTTAAATTGTTAAAAGATGACATTATGTCTTGGTGAATAGATCTAAAATCGTGACAGTCAAAACGGCAGTAAAAATTATTTAGTTGGTTGATAAAAGTATTAATATCTTCATTCACACTCAGAGTGTTACGCTTGGGTACATAGCCCGTGATTTTCTTTAGGCCATCCCAACATGCTTTTGAATTGTTCATACGAAAGAAACCTTCAATTTTTTGTTTATACTGTTTTTTGCCTTCATGTATTTTCTTTTTAAGTTCTTTTTTTGCGGAAATAAATTCTGATGTAGGCCTACCATTCTTAAAAGCATTTTTCTTGTTCAATATTGCTTCTTTATAACATATAAGATAAAATCAATTCATAAAGGGGCCTTTTGTTACGTATTTATATGGGGTATTAAAATATAAAAGAATGTTATTGAGTCTCGAAGTACAAGTATAAAAAATACCCATGTAACGAGGGAAAAAAACATATGAAAGAGTAGCACTAGAAGAATAATTCAAGACTAGACTCTAGACGAATTAGACGCCTGCTTCAATTTTCCAAATCAAACATAGGGCCTACAATCTAAAGTCTACATCTATAATAAGCTTAGGCCTGCTTGTTAACTAACAAAAAGTTGATATAATAAAAATACTAATAATAATAATAATATTTGTATAGCGCTGCCAACAAACATAATGTAAACTCAGAGCGCGTATTTTAGCATTACAATTTCCAAAATCAAACCTACGATTTAGACCTTTATTCTTGTTTACTAACTAAAACCTTATATTTAGCATACTATTATAGTTTACTGACCTACAAAAATTGTCAATAACTAACACATTTTTTCCACCTTCTAAAAATTGAACTAAAATTATTATTCACAAAATGTAAACACACTTAACACACCCACTATAATTAAAGTCCTTCTGAATATATTCCGATTCCAATCCACTTATTGCTGACTTCTAAATCCACACATTTTCAATATTTAAATTTTCATTATTCCAGTTTGTAAGAAATAAACAGGATCATGCAACACAAGTGAAAACTTTCCATGAAGAAAAAAATAAAAAGTTAATTTCCTACTTATCGCAACACGCGGGTACACGGTCGATTTCAATAGCTCTTCATTCACACAGACTTGAAAATGCATGAAGTTATACGGCCCCCTTTTTATTTTGTTCATAAAGATTGCGCGAGTCAGGTTTATCACCGCTGGCTTCGTCGCTGGGTCCATTCACTGCCCTCCCCTTTCCACCTAGCAGCTAGCAGATTGTTATCAAACAAGGGAAATAATCCAGTAATTTCTTTTTTTGTGTTGGAAAGCTGAAGTTATCGTTATTGTTACAAAAGTTAATATAAATAAATAAACACAAATATTAACATAAAATAATTTCCAGCGAGGAGGATAAATAATGTAAAATCTCGTGTGTATTAATAATATTTCTTCATTTGAAGGCACACATACCATTGAACAAATTAAGTAACATTAAGTAATTAAGTAGTTAAATCACTAAACCTAGAAACACTAGAGCAGGGGTCGACAACCTTTTGCTAATTGACGGTGTGCCATACTAGGATTTCTAGATCATTCAGCTTACCAATAGCCTACAAGTCAACCTGCTTTATTATACTTGTTTTATTATATTTTTTTTTAAAGACAATTAATTTTATCCTGGACCAATACCAAAGCAAAAAGCAAAGGAACACTTTAGAGAAAATTGTTAAAAAGCGTTTTATATTAAAATGTAATCAAATAAATAATGTGTTTGTGACTATCATCATTTTTTTTTATATTTATGTCTGTTACAAGTTGGTGTATTAGAATTATTGATAATGACTTGATTTAGGCAGGTTACAACAAAACAACAATCAACTCCAGTTTAATTATGCAATTAATTTAAAAATGCAAGAGCGTAGGACGCAATAATCTTCTTTATAGAAGGAGCGTCTGTAATGTATAAGATAAGATAAGATAATTATACAACATTTAATATGCATATATACATCTAAATAAGATACAAGTTCTTCTGCTGACTGCTCGTACACTACTACTACATCTACTCATTTCCTTAGCCAACACAAGATACACTTACAACCTCTACGCGGCTTAAAAAGCCCCCCCCCCCCCCCAACCTGCCTGATCAACACTCCAGACTATCACTCCCAAAACTGATACGTTTTTAAGTTAAAAAAATGTCACCCGCGGAAAAAAAAAGCTAAGTACCCGTCGGGCCGAATTGATCCATAGGTCCGATGAAGCAACGTTCACCAGTTTCTGTGGCCACGGCATACTAGGTGATTGTGTGGCCAGCACTATGCACAGCCGCCTTTACTTTAATCCAACTAAGGTCAGGTACCCATCAGAGCTGGGTAGACTCAGGGGCACCCTCCAGACACCAGGATTCGAACCCGGGACCTTAGGCTCGTCAGTCGAACACGCTGCCGCTCGGCTACCTTGCCCCATCGTGGAAAAAAGACCAGGGTAAGAAAGAAGGGACTGTATCTATGTCAGGAGTCGGCAACCTAAGGCACGCGTGCCAAACTATGCACGCTAGCGATTTCAATAACACGCGAGAGGCCTCCAAGAGTTTTTTTATTTTTTTTATTTTTTATTGATGAAAAAAACAACAACAACGTTTTCCGGCTCTTTATGAGGAAAACTGACTGTTGTAGCCGATGTTTCTGAATGACAGAGCGACACATTTCAGTGAGTGAAACGCATTTACAAGGACGTGTTCAAACAGCACTTGAACTGTTAGACCACTGGAATGAATTTGCATACATCTTGAGTGAAATCAATTTCAAAACATTGAACTATATGTACTTCCCTTTATAAAAACATATATTAAGATGGATAGTTGGGCTTTTTCAGAAGTACACCGAAGCACTCAAAGCGGAATTACAAGACTTTCAAATTCATGGACTCATTTGTTCATACCTCATCAAGCTTACTGGATTGATCTTACTACAACCTTCTTAGATGTAGATGTTTTTGTTTAAAGTGTGTGGGGGGGGGGGATATTGGAGATTTTAAAACATAGCTAGTTGAATTTTAAACATTTAGAAAATGGACATCGAAGTGTGCCGAGTTGCTGGAAATTCTTAATGGAAGCAGCTTAGGAAAGTCATTTGCTAATCACAACTGCCAGGCATTCGCTCAACTTTCAGCTTTTGGTTCAACTTACACGTGTGAACAGTATTTATTGCACATGAAGGCTGTGTTAAGCAAAGAGGTCTTTTACAATACACTATTCACAAATGAGTAAATATGTATCTGCCATTATAAATTAGTGAAGAGCATTCAAGACAATGTACTCATTAATTATTGATACAGACTAAGTACATTTAAAAGTGTTTATGCTCATCTTCTGTCTTCTATAATTTAACATAAATATAAGAAATTCTAAAACAAATTTTGTTTTTATCAATTTAATAAATATAAGAGACTTTTTAATAGCATTATATTGTGCAATTGTTGTAATTATTAATGTTTAAAAGATAAACTCCTTAAGGTTAAATGGACAAACAATTAATGCAGGAAATGTTTATTTACAACTGTTTAACGTACATTATTTGTATACCTCTAATAATTAAATCTTGTAATGATTACCATACTGCTGGATTTATATAAAGAAATCATAATGAGTCAGTAATATTTGTTATGTTATTACAAAAAATAACTTTTTTGGCATCACTATTGAATCAAATTTAGAAAATTTATTTTAATTAAAGGGAGATAATAATCCCATATTATTTGCGTTAATATTTCTAATATTATGTTTCTTATTTTGTTTTTATAAACGACTAGATGGCCTAAAACTTATAACTTTATAATGACCAAACTGTAAAAATAATAGTTCAAAATTATATAAATATTAGATGACTGAAAAATTATATGCAAACTTTTTAAACATTACATTAACTACCCAGTTGGTATGATAACTATACGTATCAATTCCGATCAAATATAGTGTCAATTACAGTAATGTGACCGTAACAAATTAAAGATATCGTCAATTAAACTGAGAAAAAAATATAATCTATCAGTAGGCCTATCTAGTTTCTAGTAGTGCTGGGTCAAGATCTACATCATTAGAGTATTGTAAGATGCAATACTCGGAATTCCCGAGTGTTGCACACCGATCTACATCCTGCATCCTACATCGCCTACATAAGGACGTGTGCGCTATATATCTAGGAATCTGCTTTTTAGGGGCCATCGTACATCAAATGGCTATTAGTATTAATGAGGAATTCAAAGGGAAATGATTATTTAATTTTTTGTAGGTTTATGAACAAAAAATGAATACAAAGACAACGTTAAAGGACCCAAGTGTGTGAAAAAGGAAATTATTGTTTTAGAAAACGCAGTTTATTTTCTTCATACACTTAATTATAGTTTATCAATGTGGACAGCGCTATACAATTAAAAATTATTATTATTAAAGCATGTTGTAAGAGATACAATCTGGTATTTAAATACAATTCAATTACTTTATGAGAAGTCAAACTACATGTGTTTATGAAAATAGATCGCGCGATGCTATGAGACTGTGGAATAAGTAATAAGTGGAATAAGTAGGCTAATAAGCGGTGTGGACCATCGAAGCAAGTTAATAAACTGATGCGCAACACATTCGATCGCGTTTTATATAGACATGTAGCTCATGTAGAACAGTTAGGCTTACAAGACTAATACAAGACCCATAGATCTACATCATTGCAACACTCTGCCGGTAGATTGGCGTGGAGAGCTATGGCGTGTGATGTCAGCCGTCAGTGCTGGAACTGGCGATGTAGATCATGTAGATCATGTAGAACAGTTAGGCTTACAAGACTAATACAAGACCCATACATAATTATATTGCATCACTCTGCCGATGGATGAGCGAAGCGAGCTATTGCTAATCGCTTGTGCTGTCAGCCGTCAGCGCTGGAACTGCCGATGAAAAAGAGGGCAAGGGGAAGCAACTCTGTCTAAGGACTACGATGTAGAACTCAGTACAGATCTACATTAGTGATCTGCATCCTGCATCCTACATCAGTGTGTTGTAGATATATAGAACGTTTTGAATCAACGACCCAGCTCTAGTTTCTAGATCCTTATCTTGATAAAACAAAATGATAATGTTTAACAAAATAGTTATCAGAAATGTGAAAGTTTGGAAATAAAATTTTGATTAGGTATTGTGGAGGGAGGAATGCAAAGTTAAAATTGAGGTTGTGAGTGAAAATGTTTTGTTCAATGGCCTGCCACAGTTTTTTGTTATAACATAGATCAGAGAGATCGGCGGCCTTTTGATAACAGTGTGCCGAAGTGGACGTTCATTAATTACGTGAACAAAACAGTGGGGAAAGGGGGGGGGTCGGAAAATGTTTGACAATTGTTGATATGAGGGAGGGGGGGTGGTCAAGAAAAGTTGACGTCACTAGGTTTAGTGATTTGACTAATGGTGTTACTCTTGTCAGTTGTGAATATTCGCTAGTAATGAGCCTTGCAGCTCTTTTCTTAATTTGTTGACATCAATGACATGAGAGAGTTTTGCGTGCCAGAAAAAAAAAGTAGCGTGCCGTGTTTGGCACACACCCCAGGGGCTGTCCACTCCGAGCATAAAAGAACTCCAACTCATCAGATTGAGCTTTTTCCAAAGACTATAATAAGATGGACCGCTTGCTTTAATATTTCTGCTCTTTGACGACTTGAATGACTTCTTTTCGGAATTCCCGATTCCCATTTGTATTGTACACTTCCGTTTTATTTAATGGCTATGATTTTCTCAATGAAAAATTTAAATCGAAAGTTGTATACAGCGGAAACCTTGAGTCTAACGTAGGAGCGTAGAATTCATTTAAGACAGCGTTTTGGATGCGTACGGAAAAAAGAACATAATATAAGCACTAAAATAAAGAGCAAGCGGTCTAGATCTATATTATTATAATCTTTGGTTTTTCTTTGGCTTTGATGTGGCTTGTTGCTGTTCCTGACAAAATCTGGCAAAAGGAGAGCGGTGCACGTAATTCTTTTGTACACAGAGTTAAAAATACTTCATGAGACATTACGAGATAAATATAAACCAACATGGCGGATTCAAAGACCAGTGAAGTTAAAAAAGATGAAAAAACCGATACAAAAGATGCCGAAAAAAAGAAAGGAGATGCTAAAACCGAACAAGATCTAGTAAGATTTATAGTATTTGTCTTTCAGAGTTGTGATTTTGTGATTTAAGATTTAACAGGCTATATCAAGAGTCCCAATTCCCAATTTTAGTTTTCAATTTTTGCATGTCATCAGTCAGTAGAGTCAACATCAGTCTCGGGAGTCTCGTCTCAGTGCTCAGTCGCCTTTACTGTATTCTTTACTATTATAAATTACAATAATTCATGTTAATATTTATTATGAAGCCTATAATATATGGTACAGTTAATATATGCCTAAATTGACCAAAAAGAATTACGAATTTTGTTGGTATTGACAACGGTTCTAAACTGGCTAAACTACGAATACGAAAACTAAAAGTATAAAAGTTAGGGATGTGACAATTTTTGTCAACATCAAAATAATTCATTTTTAAAAGCAGCATCTTAAAGCTGATGATCTGAGCTTTCCAACGGTATATAAAACATCTCTCTATGACAAATAGTAAAAAAGTTACAAATTTTTTAGTGGTCATTTTTTTTACATGGAGTATATAGGCAAAAGTGTGCCACAATTTTGAAAATCTTAGTAAAAAAATAGCATAACTTTGCCATTTCTTAACATAGAGTCATGATTTAACTACCATTGGAAAGGTCTTGATAAGCACTATAAGGCTATATTACCAGAACAACTAAATTCTTAAGCATCAATAATTGGGAGGGGACATTCTGGTGGAAAATTGGGTACATTTTAGCTATTAATTGACAAAAAAAATCATACCTTAATTATTACTTCACACAGAGTCATAATTTTACCACCAATGGAGAGGTCTTTTCAAGCACTATAAGACTAGACTCAAATAATTATTAAAAATTTAATTTATCAATTGGGAGAAGGATTAAAAATAAGAGGACTTTTTTTGCTGACTCGTCAAAATAACAATTTTCTTTATTGCTTAAGTTTTTTGTGCCTGAAACATGACAAGGTTGGGATAAAACATAGTCTAAATGAAGACACAAACAAACTGAACAAACCAATCACTGTGATGAAAAAATTATGGTGAATTTAATACAACTTTTTAGATTGGCTATATATAACATGTCGGATAGCCTACATTTAAATATATAGTATATTACTGTATATCCACATGTTTATTGCGCATTGATATATATAATATATATACATACAAATAATTACAATAATTGTTAATGTAAGGCTAAACATTAATAGTGCTTTAATTTGTGTATAAGAATAATATAAAACTTGTTTTAATAAATAAAGGTACAGTATTTGCAAACTTTCAATACACATGTTGTGTTTGTCTTATATGTGAATATTTTTTTTACAATTCTTAAGTCAATTATTTGAGCCTTTACATATTTATATCAGGGTTGCATCTATTGGTTCTCCAGAAAATGGAAAAACTGTTTTTTTCAGCATTATAACCTGTCCACAGCAATTTAGAAATTGTTTTATAGCTGACTTATTGTGCCAAATTATACCATGTTGAAAGTGTTTTGCTAGACACCAGAACCAACTAAGCACCTGAACCTGGCATGACTGATGATGCTACAATTAACTCTGGCTCCAAAGAGAGCTGCAAACTTAGATGATACATTTTTAGCCTCCTATCTCTGATAATATCAAATGACCAACAGTACATTTAGCCTGTGTACTCAGCATGCACCTGCATTTCTAGAAAGAAAGCTAAATATTTTCCATACCAGACCCCTAAATCTGTTCCATGAAGTTTAACAGCCAAACAGGATTGCAATACATAGGTCTTACATACAGCAGGGTTTAGTACATTCACATTATAATACTATCTGCTGGTTGCCTAAGGCAGCTGGGGTCCAACAAGCCAACAAACCAGAGCCAATTCTCACAAGGGACTTTGGAGCCAGAGTTGTAGTAAAAAGTTTCATAGCCTGCAAAAGAATAGTGCCAGTATTTATATAGAATTATGTTTGTGAGTAAGTATGTGTGTATGCATGTGTGTATACAATGTTATATACATATATAGGCCTATATATATATATTATATATATAATATTATAATATATGTTATATATATATATTATATATATATTATAATAATTCTTCTTCTTCTTCGTAATACTGTGTAATATATATAATTAAATACATGTATAGTTAATATATAAATATAATATATATATAATATAATAATTAACAGTAATATAGGATTATATAGGCCTATAATTCCTATAATATAGTAATATAGTTAATATATACTATATAGGCCTAAATATAATAATTATATATATAGGCCTATAGGCCTAGCTAGATATTTATTTATATATTTAATTTATATATATATACCTATGATAAATAAATAAGGCCTGTGCATATATAATCATTTTTTGATAGGCCTAAGCCTATTATTTAAATCTCTTTAATAGCTTTTTCTTTCCCCTAATGTAGGCCTAATCCTCAATAGATAATAAAACACATTAAGAAAGCCAATGGCCATGACTGTGAGCCAATAAGATAATTAAAAAAGAGTCATGTGACTAGTTACACCCCTTAGAAACAAAAGATGTCAGGATCAATATGGCTACCAGGCCTTGTAGTAAAAATACCGATTTTATTTATGTAAAAAAATGTGCTACCATAGATTTTAATGAAATTTGGCACAAAGGTAGAAAAGTCTTTAATCTAAAAGGAAAATAAGTGTCAATACTGTGAGTTCTTTCCTTTAGGCGTAGGACTACTTCAAAAAAACACAATACACAGGCCGTATGGGAAAAATAACCCCCAGTCTAGATAATTAAGGAAAAAAATGTGCTACCATAGATTTTAATGAAATTTGGCACAAAGGTAGAAAAGTTCTTAATCTAACAGGAAAATAAGTGTCAATACTGTGAGTTCTTACCTTTAGGCGTAGCAATACTTCAAAAAAACACTATATTTTCCAATGAAAAAAACAATATATTTTCCGAGTTTGCAAATGTAAAAAAATTATCAAAATGTAGGTCAATATGAGAACAATGAACTTTCCCAGGCTGTTAACACTGGTCAATAAGTGCTTTAATGCAAATCGTATTCAATTAGTACCAGTGTTGAAAAGTCCGTAAAAAGTCGGAAGCAACTTTTACGACGCGCGGCACTCGGCAAAAGTCGGGAATTGTCACATCCCTATAAAAGTTACTAAGACTACTAAGTTAGACTATTTGAATATTATTTCTAGTTCTACAGTCGACACTAGTCTACATACTATAGGCTTTATTCTACCTCAACTACCTGATTATTTCTTATTAATTTTTTATTAAAGTTGAAGATTAAAATTTAATTGTTAACAATAAATCATTAAATGTTAAAAAGAACTTATAAAGTTTTGTAAGTGCAGTAAGGTAATAAAATATAGACATTTAGTAAATACATATTACTGACATTATAGGTCTTTTCCACACATTTTTAAACAGATATCCAGGATACCTAGGCCTAATCATTATAACTTGAATCTGTTTATATATTTTCAGTCAGAAGAAGATCGCCAGCTTCAAGATGAGCTGAATATGTTAGTGGAGAGATTGACTGAACCCGATCAGAAGCTTTACTCAGCAGCACTGGAAAGCCTGCGAACACTTATAAGGGCATCCACCACATCTATGACCTCAGTGCCAAAACCTCTGAAATTTCTAAGACCACACTATGACACATTCAAAACCGTCTACGAGAAAATTATCGACAAAGAAACACAGGTATGAAAGAGTCACATTCGGTACATTCGGTAATTGTTTCAGAGTAAGCTATACAATGTTTTATAGGGCACAGCGTCTGAGCAGATGATAGATTTTTGCTAAATGCTGCTCAAATTTGATACATGTTTATCTAGGTTTGGTGTTCATGTTGTGTCACTAACTAATAAATATGAGAAGTTTGGCAACACCAACAAACAGTTGAGGTCAGCACGTTGACCAGGGGAAGTGTGTATCGGGCGGTCAAGAAAGGGATGGTTTTTGGGTAGTGTGTAAGATCGTGGTAGAGATCTGAAGTATGGTTTTGAAATAGCGGTTGATGTTGAGAGAAAGAGAAAGGAAATGTGCTGAAGGTATACATTGAAATGTGAACACTGTATGTATTGTTAATGTTATTAAATTGCTTGCGGAAAAGAGACTTGGAGTTATTCATTGTGTTTAGGAGAGAATGAAAGTCGGCACGTTAGTAGTACAACGTCTCTAATTATGTCAAATTGGTCACGACAAGATCGCTAAGAATAGTGGCAGTGACATGTTGTTATGTTAGGCCTACATGTATCTTGCAATCCACTTTACCTTTTTACTTTTTATACATCCTTGTTTTTTCTCTTCTTGAAGAAATTTTGTGCTGACATCATCTCTGTCCTGGGCATGACTATGAGTGATATGAGGGACAGCCTGAAGTACCGGCTGTTGGGGTCGAGAGAGGAGATTGGCTCCTGGGGCCACGAGTATGTCAGGTGAGTGTCGACCCCCCCAGAGATGGGCTTTCTCGGACTGCATTATCTTCCCATAAGCAAAACAAAATAACAAACTGTGATGCTACCCCACAAAACAGTACGGAAGTCGGTAGAACTGATTTTTCAATATAAATGCAAATTTATTATTCATTTGTAGCCTTAACTTATAGTTGTGAAATGTTCAAACTAATGTTATTTTTAGAAAGTACTTTAATAATATGTTTTTATTAAACTTTTGTATAAAATCAAGCAAAATGTCCTCTAAAAATAAAATTGTTTAAAAGTAATAAAATATAATTGAAAACTAAAAAATTAAAAAAAAATCATGATAAGTGTGGTTGCTAAATTTCATGGCGACTGGTTTATATTTATTTATCCTGGTAATATTTAATTATTTGTTGAAATACTTATTGTTCAAAGTCAGTACTGTTTTCTTTTTCATTTTTCTCCAAAATGACTTCTCTTACTATTACTTGTGTGATTTTCAATAACTTTTAAACTAATTAATCGATTTTAGAGATTTTTCACCAATTTATAGATAAATGAATTAGCTTTTTATTAAACACCTACAAAAAAACTCTTATTTGGCCTACTTCAGTACCATTCTGTAGGGCCGCAACAAATTTAACCCTAGTCATATCCAATGCTCTCAATGTTTTAAGTTGGTTGCTCTGCTTCTAGAAAATTTGGATAGTTCCAATTATAGCTTTTACATAAATATATAGTTATCTTACTTATCCTCTTCATTTGACTCCTCTTCATTTGACTCCTCTTCATTCGACTCCTCTTCATTTGACTCCTCTTCATTTGACTCTCCATGATCCTTATTCCTTGTTCTAGCAGATGCACCCTGGGCTAGCGTACTAAACGTACCAGGTTCGAATTCCGGTGAAGGCTAGTATTTGTTCCCAGGTCTGGAAGGTGTCCCTGAGCTACCCAGCTCTAATGGGTATCTGAAATTAGGGGAAAATTAAGGGATTTTGGCATTGTGCAGGCCACACAATGTACTAGTATGCCATGGCCACAATAACTTGTGAACTCTGCATCACAGATTGAATTGGTCTGACATGGAGATTTGACATTTTTAAAACTAAACTGAACACACACTTTTGAGATTTATTTCAATAACATATGGTAAATGTAAAGTGCATTGGAAGACATTGTAATGAATAGTGCCATATAAATATGTAATTTGTGGATGCCTTACTTTACTTTACTCTGTTTCAGACATTTAGCAGGGCAGGTTGCCCAAGAGTGGCAGGAGACGACGGACGCCGATGCGGACATGAGGAAGAAGCTGATTAGCTTGGCCAAGCAGATTGTCCCCTACCACATGAACCACAATGCCGAGGCCGAGGCCTGCGACCTCCTCATGGAGATTGAGAGGCTGGACTTGTTGAAGGACTATGTGGACGAGACTGCTTATTCTAGAGCTTGTCTCTATCTAACTAGGTATGTAATAAACTACTTTCACTTTTACAGTACCACACTTTAGTGTTTAACTTTGTCGTGTAAATTTTTAATCATACTTAGTTGCCTTGGGTATGGGAGGCACACAGCCACTAGCTAAAGAGAATGGTCTTTAAACTCCCTTTTAAAAGACGCTTTTTGTCTCAGGAATAGCTTATGTTTAATTTAATTAAAGACACCAATGTATCTAAATTAAAGTCATAATTACACATTGACAACAAATGAATGAATGTTTCATTAGAACTGATGTCCCATGTTATCTTGTGTCTGTATTGGCATTGTTTGTGTCATTTAGGGGGGGAATGGTGGCCGAGTATGTTCGAATGGTGTACCGAAGGTCTTGGGTTCGAGTCCTGGTGCAGGCTAGCATTTTTTCCCGGGTCTGGGGGGGGGGGGGGATTTTTTGTAGAAAGTACATTTCAATACTTTTTTATGTTGTTACTGGGTTTATTAAGATGAGAGATAACCCATTATTCTGTTCTTTTTAAATCCACAGTTGTGTCCCCTATGTACCTGACCCTGAAAACACAGTCCTGTTGAAGTCTGCTGTGGAGTTGTACAGGAAGTTTCACCAGTACCCCCAGGCGCTAAGGTTTGCCATGGCTTTGAATGATATGACCTTGATAGAGGAGATTTTCCTAGAGTGTCAGGATAGGTAAGACATTTTTTTTTTTGCATTCTAAGTACCACAATTATATATATGTTTCTATAGGCCGAGCGGCAGCATGTTTGGCTGGCGGACTGAAGGTCCTGGGTTCGAATCTTGGCAAAGGCTAGGATTTGTTCCCAGAACTGAAGAGTGTCCCTGAGTCTACCTAGCTCTAATGGGTACCTGACATTAGTTGTGGTAAAGTAAAGGCGGCTGTGCATTGTGCCCTTAGTATGCCGTAGCCAAAGAAACTGCTGAAATCTGTTTAACTGGCTCTGTGGTCAGTTTGGTCCGACGGGTTATTTCCTATATATATATTTATTTATTTACACTGTGAAGCTTAATGTGTTGTTATATTGAGTGTTACAATATCAAGTTTTCAATAAGCAAACACTAAGCACGTGAAATAAATGTTTTTAAATGAAATGAAAAGCAGATATGGTTAGTTCACCTCTAGATGCGGTAGTGAAAGGACATATTAGTCTAGTTAAGTTTTAAACACAGTATTGAAGATGAACAAAAGATTTTTTTGAGACTTAGAAACTTGTGTAAGATTTCATAAATTGGATATTATATTTTCTGACGGAAATATTGATCAGACTGGTACTTTACTTTTTTTTAATACTTCTTGTGCAGCCTAATGAAGAAGCAGTTGGCTTACATGTTGGGGCGTCAGCAGATTTCACTGGAACTCTCAGAGGCCTTGGACGATAAGGACGATCTGAGAGAAATCATTTCCAACGGACAGTTGAATCAACATTTTCTTACGCTAGCAAGAGAGGTAATAAGGGAGTGTTTAAAAAAAAATAATTTTTGTCATAAATTTATTAGCTATGCAAAACTAGCTTTTTTAAATGTTCATTTATCACAGTGAAGGAAAGTATTAATTTCAATGAAGAACTAAATGTTTGCACAATGTAATGCAATCACAGTACAGCTTTAGTTTAATGTAAATGTTTAATTCCTGTATTTTCAGTTAGATATAATGGATCCTAAAGTTCCTGAAGATATTTACAAGACACACCTTGAACCCAACAGTAAGTCTATACTCATAATCTGATGTAATCAGTTGTAAACTTTTTGTTATGCACAATTATACAGTATTCAGAGGTTGTATAATATAAATATTCAAATATTCAGGGTTCTAAATGCCTTAAGATATTTTTAGAAACTCTTGGAAATTTACAGAAATTTTTAAAGAAGTATTAGAAATGAAGGGATTCAGCTATTTCTTTTCAAAGAACATGAAAACAGTGGCATTAATTTATGAAGTTGGACGTAAAATACATGTTCTCGTCACCTCGTGTACATCTATATTTTCTTGGTGTGGGTTGACTTGTGTACATGTTTTCTCTATAGCTGACAATGTTTGCTCTGTAGTATTAAAAAAATTACCAGTTGAACCAAATTTATCATTTGGCCAGTAAAGCAGCGTTCACCGGTTCCTTTAGTATTTTACCTGGTGAAATTCCATTAGCTGCAAAGGATCTTAAATCTCATCTACAGAGTTTTGATGCCATTACATTAAGATGCTGCAGCATTAATACATTTCTTTTTTCTTAAAAAGGGAACACCATTGGCCCCAGCAATTTGGATTCTGCTCGTCAAAACCTGGCGGCTTCCTTCGTCAACGGCCTGGTGAATGCAGCCTTCGGCACAGACAAGCTCATCACACCCGAAGATGGTCACAAGTGGTTGTATAAAAATAAGGAGCATGGTGAGTTCTCAACATACCGATCATAGATCATATATATATGTAAATCTCAGACGGTGTATGTATTTATGTTGGTATATATATGTGTCTACATACTGTATAATCTTTTTAAATACTGGACAGAATGACGTGAAACTTGCTACAAATATTCTTTGTGTTATTTGCGGTGTCAAGGTCTTAATTTTTTTTTATGACCGCAGTGGTCATTTCGGTAAAAGAAAAACAGAAATAAAAAGGACAACTTTTGTTTCACGTTGAAATAGCCGGTATAACTTTTTATCATTATTCAGTAGTAGTGGGAAACGTTTAAGAAGGGAACAAAATTACATTTATGTTTTGATTTATGACATAATTTGTAACGGGCAATGTTTAAATCGTTTAAATTACCGGAAAATACTTATCACTTCTTACGACTATTGTCAGGAAAATACTAAAAACTCCTTATTTTTTGAGGGAGATTAATTATTAATTAAAAAATCGTAATCACTGCTCTTAGATTGTACTTTCACTTTTCCAGAAAGCCCTCTTTGCCACTTTTTATTTCCCCGCGAAAACGTTGATGACACCAGTGATGCCACTCCATGGTTCTTTTTTTTTTTACTAGATCTTGTTTGTTTTTTTTCGATTTAAACTTGGCTATACAAGTCCCCGTAATGTCGTAAAACAAAAAAAAAAGTTGTGTAGCGAGGTGTCTGTTTTTTTTAAAGATCTCATCTTGGCTTTTCAAAAAATTTACTCCTGAAAAACTTCCGGAACACTCCTGGAAAAGTCCTGGAATTTTGAGGCATTTTTTCTATACGAACTCTGTATTGTGCTCATAACTGCATGGGTATTTAGAGTGTATTTGAAAAATTATTTTAGCCTATGCTAGTTTTATATCAGGAGCATGGTGAGTTCTCAACATACCAGTTATTTCATCTCTATTGTATATCTAATGAAGTGATAATGTAAATTTGTTGTCATTGGAACCCAATAACTTTTTTATGACCGTTGTTTGTTTTTTGTTACAGGCATGCTGAGTGCGACCGCATCCCTTGGTCTAATTTTGCTGTGGGATATTGATGGTGGTCTCACTCAGATTGACAAGTTCCTTTATTCCTCTGAAGATTATATCAAGGTAATTGTTTCAGATAGGAAGTTTGGTTGTGGGTTTACCCCAGTTAGATACTTGATTATCAGTTTAATTATTTATCCACCTGTCATGTCTGAGTATATCAAACTGCCTTGTCTCTCCACTGTGTGTGTTTGTTTAGGCTGGGGCTCTGCTAGCCTGTGGTATAGTCAACTCAGGAGTCCGCAATGAATGTGATCCGGCCCTGGCATTGCTGAGCGACCACGTGATGCATACCAACTCTTTCATGAGGATCGGTGCAATCCTCGGGTGAGTCATGAATTCAGTTGTATAAAGCGTCCGTCTCCCTCAGTTTTAGTGGAAATACATTGGTCTGTCATCTTAACCCTTGAATCAAAATAATTTGTATATCTTATAGTCAGTGATTATTTGATGAAATATTTACAACCTGTTTTTTTCTTCTCCCATTATATGTTTACTTATGTTCTCTTCAATTTTTGTTGTTTCAAGTCTGGGATTAGCGTATGCTGGTTCTAATCGTGCAGAAGTTCTAAATCTTATCCTTCCTGCACTTGGTGATTCCAAGGCTAACATGGAGGTAACTCTAGTGTAGATGTGTTTTAATTAAAGTAACACACATTGAATAAAAAATTTTTTATAGAAGAGTCTTAGAATAGCAGCGAATTACCATTTCCTGAAAAAGTCTTTTACAATTGAGCAATATTGAGTTTTGGGCTATCACAATAACTAGGAGCAGCACAACTCATGGGGCTTGTCTCACACCTGATACCCAGACAGGTGTAAAACCCCTGAGAACTGGTTAGTGGGATGGATGAGCCATGGAAGAAGCCTCCATTCAAGTACTGTGTTATCCAGGCCTATGTTTTATGTACAGACACTGATTGGCATGACTCTGTACTCCAGTCCTATGTTTTTGTACAGAAACTGATTGGCATGACTCTGTACTCCAGGCCTATGTTTTATGTACATACACTGATTTGCATTAGAGATATAACACTTTTACTTATCAGAGGATTATTAAAATTTGGGGAAAAAACGAGACATGCTTTTTTTCAATTTTGGAAAGTAAGGGAAAACTTAACACAGTTTGATAAAATGGACAAAACATTGTGAAAAATCCCTTTTCTTTTATTGTGACTATCTAGTTAAGTTGATAAGTCTTTAATAAAAATCTTATCATGTTTTTGTTCCTAAAAAAAGTACCCTTTAAAAAAAAATTTGGATGACCTTTATACACTGAAACGTTCAGGTGAAAATTAGTTTCAGAATTTTTGTAAAGTTTGGGCAAAGTTTTGGAATTTTAAAAGGATTTCAGAGTAAGAGCCCTGTACCATCTATTTCATTTAAATTACTTGGTTATCCTTTCAGTTTCTGCAGATGTCACATTGACATCATTGATTCCTTACACTAAGTACTGAAGACATGACATATAGATGAGATGTGATGATAGATAGAGACATATATATACATAGATAGATGTGATATAGACATATATATACATAGATAGATGTGATATAGACATATATATACATAGATAGATGTGATATAGACATTTATACAAGCTGTAAAAAATAAGGAAAAAAGTCAGCAGATATTTGAATGATAAAACATGTGGTAGTTAGAGGGTTAATAGCACTGGTCACACTCACTAAGGTTCTTGTCTGATAATCCCATTCTAAACCTGTCTGTGCTTTAAATTCAAAACATGTGGTAGTTAGAGGGTTAATAGCACTGGTCACACTCACTCAGGTTTTTGTCTACTAATCCCATTCTAAACCTGTCTGTGTGCAGGTTGTAGGGAATGCTGCATTGGCTTGTGGCTTGATCTCAGTTGGCACAATGAACGGTGAAGTGACATCCACTATACTACAGACGATGATGGAGAGATCTGAGAGTGAGCTGAAAGAAACATACGGTCGTTATTTAGCACTTGGTCTGGCACTGGCATTTTTAGGTAACACACACTTTTTTGTACTACCTGTTGTTAGAAATTTTAGGTACACGCAACATTTCTTTTACCAATGTACTTAGCGTTGGATTTAATTAGTTTGGTTGATTATTCAATTAAAACTGAAATGGTATAAACAAATAACTAGGGTAGGGTCAGCAAAGTTAGGGAAAGTTTGCTTGATATTTCAAGTTTTGGAAAGTTTGTTTTTTCTAAAATGGACAAAGCAGAGTGAAAAAAGTTTATTTAAAATGTAAAAAGTATAAATGTTAAACTTGTTGTTAAGTTAGTCGAGTCATTCACTCCCATCGTGTCTTGTTCTAAAATTATGCTGGCTACTTAATCAACTCCCAAATACATTTTTAAATATTTGGAATACCCAGACCTTTCCACCCTTCTGATTTTATTGAGGAGATTTATAATTTTTTTACCTTTTTTTTTAACTTGCCACAAAAATTCCGAAGCAAAAATAATGAAGCAGGAAGTGGAACATTAAGAGTTAAGTTTTTAAAGCTTTTGTTTTATTATGAAAAAATGCTGCCATTTATGGGATGAAGCTAATGAAATCTAATCTCATATCATAACTTGACTATATTCATAGCCAAACTAAAATGTTATGCTAATCTGTTACTCTTATACGATCCAATTTGATAACAATTGTTTTCCTCCGGGGGGGTAAATGCGAATGTCTTGTAATTGTTAATTGGTTCTCGGTTTTGGAGAAGGTTGTGTTTTTGTTGTAGTTTGTCTGCTATTTGCAATAGGGTCGTTTGTTTCTTTTTCATGCTGTTCTGTTGCGTTCAATAAGGTTTTTAGTTTCGGTGGTCATTCTCCAGTCTTTCGTACCTTTTGACTGCTTCTAAAGCTGCCCTGTCTCATCTTAGTTGCAGTGGTGCAATGTTTGAGTCTATTTCACACGCTGCTGAGGGTGTAGATCTCATACCTCCACTGATGAGGCGCAGGGCTTGGTTCTGTATTGTGTCTATTGTATTTAGCTGTGTCCGGTTGGCTGTTGTTTGTAGGGGCAGGCAGTATTCTAGGGCAGATCTTATATACTCTTTGTATAAATTCCTTAAAGTGTTTTTCTCTGCCCCCCCATGCAGTGCTGGATAGATGTTTTATAATGTTTAGCCTTTTTGAAGCTTTTTCTTTTATGTCAGCCATGAAAATACATAGCCTATATATTTTGGTTAGTGACTTTTTTTGTAAAGTTTAGGACTTTAACAATATTTTACAGTAAGAACCAAGTGTCCTTATTACATAAAGTTTTCTCCCTTGGCAGGTAAACAAGATGCTTGTGATGCAACCCTAGTTGCCCTGGAGGTCATCGCAGAGCCCCTCAGGTCAATGGCCACCATGCTGGTTGACGTGGCGGCCTACGCTGGCACGGGGAACGTCTTGAAGATTCAGAAACTCCTCCACGTCTGCTCGGAGCACGACGAGTCCAAGGACGCGGACAACAATGAGAAAAAGGAGGACAAGAACAAAAAGAAAGATAAGGACGACAAAAAGAAGGAAGACGACAAACCAGTCGGCCCGGATCTATCCGTACAACAAGGTCAGGGTCAACTCATTCATGGAAGTTTTTTTTTTGTAATGCTGCACAATAAAATGAATTTTGTTTCATTTATCAACAAGTTTGAATTGTTGATGTTTTGATGTGGTAAGGCCATGCTTCAACTATGTATTGCACAGGGTTCGTACAGCTCCTGGAAACTCCTTGAAACTCCTGGAAAACAAAAAGTTGTGTTCCAGGACCTTAAAACTCCTAGAAAAACTGCATTTAGTCCTGGGAAAATACTAAAACTCCTTATTTTTCGAGGGAGATTAATTATTAATTAAAAAATCGTAAACGCTGCTCTTAGATTGTACTTTCACTTTTCCAGAAAGCCCTATTGGAGTTAACCCGCTTTGCCACTTTCTATTTCCGAGCACAAACGTTGATGACACCAGTGATGCCGCTCCTTGTTGTTTTTTTGTTTTTTTACTAGATCTTGTTTTTTTAAAATCCTAACTTGGGATGTAGGCTATATAAGTCCCCGTAATGTTGTAAAACAAAAAAAAACAACAGTGTAGCGAGATGTCTGTTTTTTTTAAAGAGCGCAGCTTGGCTTTTCAAAAAATTTACTCCTGAAAATCTACTGGAAAACTCCTGGAATTTTTTAGGCAATTTTTCTGTACGAACCCTATTGCATCTTTGGCACTTGCCATTATGATTCTAGATGTCACCTGAAGGTGTCCAAACATTTTGTTTCAATCTACAGATGACCAAAACCTTTTATTATGCAAAAAAAAATTCTTCCTTCGCAGTTTTTTTAACAGTTAACTTTTTTGGATCACCACATAAAACCCTCTGTATCTTCCTGGTGTAAGGCGAATAACTCTTGCCTGGTAAATAACAGCCATCCAAAAATTAAATTATTCTGCCTTAATATGTTTTCCTTGAATTAAGATAATGTTTACCGGTATCTTGAGCAAAAAAAAAATTCCAATTCATTTAATATCAAATATGTATGTCTTTATTTGTGTGGTTTGTCCAGAACAAAAATAAAACCATGAAACTAGACTATTTGGCAAGTGGCTAGTTCTATCAATTTTTTGTATTGAGACTTAATTTGACCTACAAACAATTATTTCTGCATTTACAATGTGTTGATCACTAATATAATAATTCCCAAATATTCTTTTGAGTTCTTTTCTTTTTCTTTTTTTTAAACAATAATAATATTATTACGTTTATATAAACAACGCCTACATTTGGGCCTACATTTGGGCCTACAAAGATAACAATATTAAAAAGTCAATAGAAATGGTAAATATCGTTAAATCTCTGTTTATGTAAAAGAAAATGGAACATTTCCTGTTTAAGTTTAACATTGTAATCCAAATTTTTATTGTCCAATACATTGTTTATTTACTTTCGGTATATTGTGGGCAATGCATGGGGATTTGAGAAATTAGTGATTAAAAATATTATTAATATGAACGTATAATCTTTTATAGATTGATGTGTATTTTTTAAACATTTATTTTGCACTGTTTAGATATTGTACAATAGATAGTATGTTTTGTATTGTGCAGTATGTTTTGTAATGGAATGGTTGACCTAGTTTCTTGTTCTGTACAGGAGTTGCAGTTCTAGGTATTGGTCTTATTGCCATGGGGGAGGAGGTAGGCTGTGAGATGTCTTTCCGGGCATTTGGTCACTTGCTGCGCTATGGCGAGCTCCCCATCCGTAGGGCCGTGCCACTGGCCCTGGCCTTGATTTCAGTCTCCAACCCCAAGCTGAACATTCTGGACACGCTGAGCAAGTTCTCCCATGACAGTGACCCTGAGGTGGCCCACAATGCCATCCTGTCCATGGGCATAGTCGGTGCAGGTGAGTGAAGATGTTCCATTATAACCTAACCGGGACTTCCCAGAATCACCTTTGTGAGGTAGCATTTTATTTCCAGCCTCTAGTTAGCTTCTCTTTGTTTTAATAAGTTTATTTTTAAACCTTTATTAACCGTTATCATAACCTTTACAGTATCTTAGTATAACATTTACAAGGTTAATACTTGTTGGGAAAGTTTAGAGAAACTGACCAAAGTTTGGGGAAGGTTTTGAATATTGCTAAAAATGTGTAAAGCTGCGTGAAAAATAATTACTGCTAAATAAAGTTAATAATTATGTGGACTAGAATGAGTCCTTAAATATCCACAAAATGTTCATATTTTGACTACCTATATACTCTACCAGACATTTAGATGTATCACACATAACTGGTACAAACTGTTTCCTACATTTTGTGTAAAGTTTGGGAAATTTAAAATGAAGTTTCAGAGTGAGAACTCAGAATATGATAATGTCCAATAATCTCTGACAGCTTCTATGATAATGTAAAAAGTAATTGATAACCTCTAGGACATAAAATAATTTATAATAACCTCTGTAACTCTGTAACGATTTACAAAAATCTATGATATCCTCTGTGATAATGTAAAGTAATCTATGATAACATTCTATGATGTACAAAAACCTGTGGTAACTTGTATAATAGGCTTAACTATAACCAGTATGGCAACCTCTGATAACTATTATCACTTCTATTACCTCAACAATAACTTTTCCAACCACCGTTATGTCTTTGTTTATTACTCCAGGTACCAACAATGCCAGGCTGGCTGCCATGCTGCGGCAGCTTGCTGTCTACCACGCCAAGGACCCCAACAACCTGTTCATGGTGCGCCTAGCCCAGGGACTCACCCACCTGGGGAAGGGCACACTGACCCTGAGCCCGTACCACAGCGACCGTATGTTGATGTCAAGGGTGGCCGTGGCTGGTCTTCTCTCTGTGTTGGTGTCATGTTTAGATGTTAAAAATAGTAAGTTGAAATTCTCTACAAACTTTATGGGTTGGCAAGACTAAAACAGTACAAGTCCATTTCTTTTACCAGTCAGTCAGAAGGAGTGGATTTTTCATCATATGTGATAACTAAATATTTATATGTTGTTCAAAAAGCACAGAAGTAGTACTTCTTTAAAGAATAAAATTTCTGAAATATTTTGGAGTACAAAGTGAATTGTAAAATTTTTCTATTTTTTTATACTTTTTTTTTAATTTCTATTTGTACTGTTTTTTTGTATATTTTTAGAAATATAGATCTAAAGAAATCTTTCCATTGTAACTGCAAATTATTTGTTTAATTGTTTTTCTTAAAATTGTAATGTAAATTCTTATATCAATAATGTTAGCTAATTATTAAACTAACATTGGCAAAGAGTGCTAAAATATGACATTGTAGTTTGTGACAATATTTAATGACTATAAGTAGCACGTTATGGGCCACTGTTGCAGAGTGGCAGCACACTCGGCTGACACATCAAAGGTCCTTATGAAGGCTGGGTTGTTTTTTTCCCCGGGTCTGGGGGGTGTTGTTCAGTCTCCCCAGCCCCTTATATGATTCTGAAATGAGTTGGGGATAAGTTAAAAAATGCCAAACAAACTATCTACTAATCAACGATGACAATATCCATCAATCAGCTAAAATAAAATATCTTGGGGATATTTAGATAAAAATCTAACCCTCAAAGAGCAAATAAAAAACAAATGTAAATCTGCAATGTGGAATCTGCAAAGAATAAAAAGTATCAGGAATATTCTAACAAAAGAGGCATGTGAGACCTTAATCGTAGGCATGGTAATCTCTCATCTAGACTACGCTAACTGTCTATACATTGGACTGCCAGATTGTGATTTGAAAAAACTACAAAGGGTCCAAAACATGGCTGCAAAAATTTTTCTGAACCATGAATACAACTCAACAATCTGTCTAAAAAAACTGCACTGGCTACCTAAAACACTTACGATAAAATTCAAAGTTTTGACTCTACTCCATAAAAGCCTTCATGGTCAAGCTCCCCAGTACAGGCGATCCATGGTTGAGCTGCACACACCGGGGAGGGGAGGACTGCACCTCTGTGGTGGAATGAACTCCAGAACAAAATCAAACAAGCTGACAATATAAACATTTTAAAAACAAAACTAAGAACACACTTTTTCAATTTATTTTAATAACAGATGGTAAATGTAAAGCACATTCGAAGACTTTGTTATGAATAGCACTATATAAATATGTAATTTGTTGTTGTAAAAAGTAAAGGCATTGTGCCGGCCACACACTCCCTGCACGCTGTGCTTTCAAAAACTGGTGAAGGTTGTTTGGCCTGTGGATCAGTTCAACAGGATTACTTTATTCACTATATATTGAACATGTGTCTTGTCCTGTGTTACAGTAAGACTGACGTTATTTACTCATGAATCATTATTTTTATCCTCTCAGTTATCCTGGGGAAATCTCACTATATGCTGTACACACTGGTCTCCGCCATGCAGCCTCGTATGTTGGTCACATTCGACGAGGCCTTGAAGCCGTTGCCCACCACTGTCAGAGTGGGGCAGGTGAGTGGGGCTTGTTTTCTTTGTCACGAGTACACTTTTATGGACAGGGTTTGGTCAGGTAGCCATAGATTACTGGTGAGGTAGCCATAGACTCGACTGATCCAAAAATGTGAAAAGTAATGTTTATGTTTTCATCCACAGGCTGTTGATGTGGTGGGGCAGGCCGGCAAGCCCAAAACAATCACAGGCTTTCAGACTCACACAACACCTGTCTTGTTAGCTTATGGTGAACGAGCGGAGCTGGCTACAGAAGAATGTATCCTTTTTTTTAATTATTTCATTATCATCATTCCCTTTTTTTCAGCAGATATAAACTTAGGTTTTTCTCACCTGAGAATTTTTTTTTTTCTGTGACAATGCAAAAACAATGAGTGTTGCACATCTATTAGTTTCCAATTCCACCACCTGATTTTCATTTGTTTTTTTGTCAATATGATAAAGAAAATTTCTTTTCCAAAATTGAGATTTGGTTTATAGAAATAATTGCCAGCAAAGCATGATGGTACAAAGCTAATTAAATGTGATTACTTTGCTGAACAGTAGCACTAAGTGGCAGAATGTTTGGCTGGTCAAAGGTCCTGGAGTTGAATCCTTGTGGAAGCAATTATTTGTTTCTGGGTTCTGAGGAGGGTATTCCCTGAGTCTTACCCAGATCTGATGGTTACCTTAATTTAGTTGTGGTGTAAAGTAAAGGCGGCTGGGCATTGTGCTGGCCACATAATCCCCTAGCTTGCCACAGAAACTGGTGAAAACACCACACACCCTATGGATCTAATTGATCAGAGTTGGGATTACTTACTTAACTTGCTAAATTAAACTTTTTGATTATTTTCAATTCAATGTTGAGACTAAAGTATGTATAACCTAACATTTCACTGCTGATGCTTTTGGTTTCCTTAACAGAGTTCTCCAGTTATTCCATTAACAACCGTCATGGAAGGTTTCGTCATCTTAAAGAAAAACCCAAATTACAGCGCAGAATCATAGCCATCCCATAATTTCATGTCCATTTGTTTTTTTTTTAAAGTTTATTTTTTTCAAGTTGAATTTTTTTTTTTTTGAAATAAATTATTTTGTCCTTTTTTCAGTTACATAATTAGGTCTAATGTTTCGTGAGCTGGTTGTTGATTGGATGTACGGTATAGTGCCAGATTTCTCTGCAGTGAAAAATCAATGCTTAATGCCAAGTCGAGGCTTTGATATATTAGGCCCCTTTGACTGATTCTGGAATGACAACAAAAAAGGAGGGGGGGGGGGTTTGTAAACTTTCTGTGCAAGGGTTTGTTACTTGTTAACTACTTGTGGCACACAGTACTATGGGAAGTTGTAATTTTTGTGTGTGTGTTTTTATGTGGCATTTCAATTCTTTTATTCAGTTTAGCAAAAAGTAAGAAGCGGACGGTAGCTAAACTAAGAGACTTTACAGCACAAGTGTGGATTTGAGAGAATAGTGTGAAAACTGTTACTGAAAATACAATTGTTGCATTTTTTTAATATACTAATAAATACATTTTCAGTGTTACTCAGCTTTAGCTAAATTTCTTTGTAATGTTTTATTCTATGTTAATGTTATTGTCTTTCTCAGTATGTGAATGAAGCTGGACAATGTTTGCTAATAAAAATATTCTTTGTACTGGGTAAACCATTTTCCTTATTCAAAAAACAATTTTTCATGTAGACAACTAGCATTTAAGTTAATGTTTAGGTATAAAATTTAAGTTAATGTTCTGGTGACACTTACACATTTAAATAAAAATCAACTTCACAATTAATATTGTTCAACTGGCAGTTGTGTGCATGTCCATTTTTATACTAGTATGTACCGTAATTAAATACTTAAAAGTTTCCAGACATTTCTTCTAGATAAGACTTGCATCCTAAACCCAAAACATTAACCCTACATTAAATCAAGAAAAATGGACACTACAGGCATAGCTCCACTAAAAGGCCAAAACAATGAAACTTATAATGATAATGAAACCAAAGCTAATATCCTTAACACACACTTTGCATCATCTTTTTCAAATCCAGGTGACAAAGAAATCTTCATAAACTTAAACAAACTAGAAGAGATAGGAAATATAAATGTAGATGAAAAAGGCATTAAACAACTCCTAACCAACTTAAAAGTAAACAAAGCGTCTGGTCCAGATGAAATACCAGCAAGACTGCTTAAAGAACTAACCAATGAAATATCTCCAATCTTTAAAATACTTTTTCAGGCCTCTCTAAACCAGGGCAAAGTGCCCAGAGATTGGAAATTAGCTAATGTAACCCCCCTTTTCAAAAAAGGAGATAAATCTGACCCCGGTAATTATAGACCTGTTTCTCTAACCAGCATAACATGTAAATTACTTGAACATATTATATATAGTAGTATAGTAAATCATCTAGACAAACTTAATGCACTGTGCCCACACCAACATGGCTTTAGGAAAAATAGATCATGTGAGACTCAATTAATAGGCCTAATAGATGACTTGTCAAAGGGATTAGATAATAACAACCAAATTGATGCTATATTACTAGATTTTTCAAAAGCATTTGATAAAGTTCATCATTCTAGTCTACTAAAAAAACTTAAATATTTTGGCATCTCTGGTCCCTTACATCAGTGGATTCAGGACTTTCTTATAGGCAGAGAACAAACAGTGATAGTAAATGGCTCTAAGTAGTCTAAGTCATCACCAATAACTGTAAACTCAGGAGTTCCACAAGGAACTGTTCTAGGACCCCTACTATTTCTAATTTATATTAATGATCTGCCAAATTGCATCAACACAGGAACAAAAGTAAGATTATTTGCTGATGATTGCATAATTTATAGAATAATAAAGACAGGAAAAGATAGTGAACTCCTACAAAAAGACCTAGATGAACTACAAAAATGGGAATCAAACTGGAGTATGTCTTTTCACCCAGAAAAATGCCAACTAATAAGGGTATCCAAGAAAAAGAAACAAATAATAGCAAACTACTTCATTCATGGTAAAGAACTAACTTTAACTAACAATGCTAAGTATCTAGGAGTAATAATAAATGATAAGTTATCTTGGAACCCTCATATTGATGAAGTAATTAAAAAATCAAACAAAACTTTAGGATTCATAAAAAGGAACTTTTACAAATGTAATAAGAACATAAAACTAAAATGCTATCTCACATTAGTTAGGCCTATACTAGAATATGCAGCATCTGTATGGGACCCATCAACTAAAGAAAACATTAAAAATTTAGAACAAATTCAAAAAAGAGCTGCAAGGTTCATAACTAGCGAATATTCCCAATTAACAAGAGTAACACCATTAGTCAAATCATTAAACCTAGAAACACTAGAAGACAGAAGGGCAAAGAGTAAAGTAGTAATAATACAAAAGGCATTAAACTCTAATTTAGAAATACAACACAATAACAACCTGTTGCAAGTCTCAGATAAACATAAAGATAAAAACACTTTCCTTGTCCCTTATGCGAGAACAAATGCATATAAGTACTCTTTCTTCCGGAGTGGCATTCGGGCATGGAATGGGTTGCCTGAACAAACCAGGAAAACCAGTAACTTAACATCATTTAGAACATTAATAAAAATGCAAGACTAGACTCGGACCACGGATGAGCGTAGGACGCAATAATCTTCTTTATAGAAGGAGCGTCTGTAATGTATAAGATAAGATAACTCCTGCAGGGTGGCAGGGGTAGAACCCCGGCTCTTTTCAGATTACATTATAAGAACCTATTAGAACAAAATGCTTGTGATAAAATATTTTATTCAATTTGATATCACACTTAAAGAAATAAAAAAAAAAAAAAATAGTAATAAATATGGCAGTCCAATAATAGGTAACTAGTGATAAAAAGAAAAAACCTTTTTTGTGATTAACGCCCTCAGATAAATAAATAGTCATGCAACAAATGCTGAGCAAAATCATAATCAAACTTTACAATTTCAAACTTTACAATTTCACTGTCAACTCTACCAAGCTCTTTAACTTAAAAAAACCCAACAAAACATTTACTCTTCTTCAAATACACATATAATTTGGTTTCTTCAAAATGTTTTCAGATACGGACATGTGTTTACTACACAAAGAATACACTATATTACTTTTAAACATTAATTATATTTTGATTTCACAACACCTTTCAACAGCCATTTTAAGAAGCAATATACTTGTAGAAATTAAGTATATTGGATGGACACTCATTTAAAGCACTTTTTACCATGAACATTTAAAGCAAATTTATAATTATAATATAGTGGTGGCCTGAAAGTATTTCCCTAAATCTAATTATTACTGCTTCACATTGCACCAATAATTATAATAGTATTTTATTAATGTTTTTTTTATATAGCTTTTCACTATTACATTTAGCATGCTCAGTGCGCTCTTGGTATAAATTGGAGTAGCAGCTGTATTAGCATGCAAGGCACACACCCACTAGCTAAGGAGAAAGGTCTCTAAGCAGTGTCTGAGGCAAGTCATTCTATATAATAAAAGGCGCCACAGATTCAAACGAGCTTACTTCTTTTTGTGTCAAGTCACAATTGAAGTTGAAGCTAGAACACACTGGATTAGAATCAAGTCTATGATGAAAAAGACGTCAAGTGTAAAAAAAACCCACAAAAGTCTGAAACCAAGTCCCTACACACACAAAAAAAGAAAATGAAGATGCAAAACTTTGAAATTAAATCTGAAGCTCAAACCATAAGTATAAGCCTTGGGACAAGACTAGACACCAGTCACAAATAATAACCTCACAATTGTCTAGGCAGTACTTTTAAAAAGCAAATAAAAATTCTTAATGTAGTGAAATGTTTGAAAAAAATACCCTTTTTTTTTTATTTAATAACATCCGTAAAATATTAACCCTGTAGCAGAAAAGTCATGTTAAGAAAATATATCAATATATTATAATACTTATATCAGTAAAATTGTATACACATGCGTAAAACTCTAGCCATATAGCAGATCAAATTAATCAGTTCATACATTATTAAAGTTAAAGAGCAAATTTTTACAGTTTGAGTACAAATTTGTTGTCAAAAACTATGAGGTACTAAGCTAAAGAAACAAATAGTCTTGTAAAGATTAATAATTCTGTTATTTAAATGATACACTAATATAAAAAATTAAGGTTTAAAAGAAAAAAAACATCCTCTGACTTACAGAATAAAAAGTTAAATAGGGAAGAACATCTAATAAAAACATTTAGTAAGTGAAACAAAGAGACATGCAAGAGAAGATGTAAAAATAATATTTTGAGAGTTTGCAAACATTTTGATGTTAAAAATATTTTTTAATTTGACCAAAACTTTTGAGCAGATTTGTAACATACACATTATTAAAACACCTTCAACTTAACAGAAAGTTTTTATTGTGAAACTGTCACATTTAGAGTGACAAGGCAAAATATGTCTTGCGTTCCTTCTGGAAAAACGACAACATTTAAAACCCCAAAAGACTGTCACAATGTTACAGTTATGTTCTACAGGCAAAATATGACTTGCGTTCCTTCTGGAAAAACTACAAAATTTAAAACCCCAAAAGACTGTCACAATGTTACAGTTATGTTCTACAGTTAGTGTTATAAGCTGGGGTGCCCCGTACTGAGGTGTGTTGGCTGAGCACCCTGTGGAGTTATGAGGGTGAGGGTGAGGCTGGCACTGAAAATTAAGAGCTCTTACACTACATGGATAATCATCTTATAATAAGTTATAAGCTCAACTAAACAGATATGTGAAACTAAACTGTACAATTAAAATGTGATAAATTGAAGAAGAAATATTACATTTAGTAATATATATATATATAGGGAAAGAAAAGATTTTAAAAAAGGGAGAATAAAATGGTTACACAGGTAAAAAAAAAATATTTGTTGAGCAATCACAAAAAAATCAATAACATTTGGCATCAATGATGGAACTGGAAAATAATTTCAGGTGTTTAAAGATAGTAATTTTTTAATACAATATGTTCCATAATTTAAATACCTACTAAGTCCACAATTAAAATTAAGTCCACAAAATTTGAACAAAGACTAAAATTATTCAAGAAGATGAAACTTGGCAGCAAACATAATACACGGCCCCAATAAAAAACATCTTGGTTGCGTTCAAACACAAAATTTCTAACTTAACTAACCAGTAATAGTTTAACAGTAAGGTATTTTATTTTAAACTTATGCTACACCAGGATTTGAACCCAGGACCTTAAGTGTGCCAGCTAAATGAGCTGCTGCTTGACCACTGTGCCCTATTAATGTATGTATACACACACACTACACACACACTACACACAATAAACACTACACACACATTACACACACACTACACACAATAAACACACTACACACACACTACGCACACACAATAAACACACTACACACACACACTACACACACACAATAAACACACTACACACAATAAACACACAATAAACACACTACACACACACTACACACAATAAACACACTACACACAATAAAAACACTACACACACACACTATGCACACACACTACACACAATAAACACACTACACACACACTAAACACACACTACACACACACACAATAAACACACACAATGCACACACACTACACACAATAAACACACTACACACACACAATACACAAACACTACACTACACACAATACAAAAAAACTACACACAAACTACACACATAATACACACACAGTAAACCCAATACACACACACTACACAGACAATATATAAACACAATTTTATTCATGCAAAATAGTTGTTAAGTTTATAATAATGATAATAATAAATTTATGGTTGATTTCATCAGAGCTATAATTTACTTGATAATGATATGGAAATTTAAACAGAGCTTGATACAGCAACTCCTATAAATGCCTCATATGGCTTAAAAAAATATTTCTTGATCATTTAAAAATGTTAACATTCTCATGGTAATGGGATGATGTCTTATTGTCATGAATTGTGAGCGTAACACTTTGTGGACCAACAATTTAAAAGGAAAAAACACCTTTTCAAGTTTAACACAAAGGAGATCACGATAAAAACACTAACAGAGAATCTTTTCCCAGCATTCAGTATTCATCACATGCAGGCGGCAGCCCTACTCTCAGACGGTCACCACTATACAGCCGTACAGGAATATTCTTCTTTCAAGAAGCTCTAAAAAAAGAAACCCAGCTACGACAAGGACAAACAGGGGCAAACAACTCTATCACTTGCATAGGTCATTAAGTACAATGTCGTGATAAGACTTTGGCGGCCATGTTTTTGTTTTTTTTGCACACAAGAAAATAATACTTTTATAATATAACATTGGTTGAGGATGCAAGTCTGAACAGAACAGCACTGATGGGACTTTGATGTGCTGAAGGATTAAATCCACGCAAACAAACAAAAAATACAAAAATACATTAACGTTTGATGTAAGGTAAAGAAAACAGAAAAGAGGACATACACATTTATATTTATATAAACAAATAGAACATGTATAAAAATAACATGTATGTGTGCATGAGTTTGTCAGTCAATGCATTGTAAGCAATCTATAAATAGATCATGTATAAAAACCACAACAACCAAAACAAGGAATTCAAAGGATAAAATAACCATCTACATCAAGCACTGTTGTCATCAATAAATACATTTAACAAAATATAACATCCACATAAAAACATTCTTAATGCATTCCCAAATAAAATATTGATTCATAAAGCCACAAATAAATTAATGTTTTAAGATGTTTAAAAAAAAACAAAAAAAAACAGTATTTCCCACATGATCAAGGCAAATGATAAAATGCTCTTCATAAATATAACAGCAACATCAGTCTGGCCCGAGATTGAACAACACCTGGAGGTTTGCCCCCGACTCAGTGAAGTAAAAAGGACATGAAGTCTTCCTTATTCTCGTGGGTGGTCCTGGTGGGTCTGCCAAGGTCCGAGCGTGACCCCAGCTTGACCTTGAGCTCAAGGAACACGGGCCCCTTGGCCTTGTGAAGGTAGCGGAGCTTCTCCTCAATCTCCTCGGCCGTCACAGCAACCAGAGCCTGAGGACACATACAAGTTTTTAAATGCGAGAACAAATGCATATATGTACTCTTTCTTCCCGAGTGGCATTCAGGGCATGGAATGGGTTGCCTGAACACATTGGGAAAACCAGTACAGGGCTCGTACAGGAAAATTGCCTAAAAATTCCAGGAGTTTTCCAGAAGTTTTTCAGGCGTAAATTTTTTGAAAAGCCAAGCTGAGCTCTTTAAAAAAAAAAACAGACACCTCGCTACACAACTTTTGTTGTGTTTTATGACATCACAGGGACATATAGCCTACATTCCAAGTTTGGTTTGAAAAACAACAAGATCTAGTAAAAAAAAACAAGGAGCGGCATCACTGGTGTTATCAACGTTTGCCCTCGGAAATAGAAAGTGTCAAAGCGGGTTAACTCCAATAGGGCTTTCTGGAAAAGTGAAAGTACAATTTAAGAGCAGTGATTACAATTTTTTTTATTTATAATTAATCTCCCTCGAAAAATAAGAAGTTTTTAGTATTTTCCCAGGACTAAATGAAGTTTTTCCAGGAGTTTAAGGTTCTGGAACACAACTTTTTGTTTTCCATGAGTTTCCAGGAGCTGTACGAACCCTGCAGTAACTTAACATAATTTAAAACATGAATAAAGATGCCAGACTAGACATGGACCACAGATGAGCGTAGAACGCAATAATCTTCTTGAGCGAAGGAGCGTCTGTAATGTATAAGATAAGTGGTCACAGAAACTTAAGGGAGAGTGAAAACTTAAAAAAAAAAAGAAATAAAGTGTTGGATCAGGTAGTTGTTGAGACCATGAGAGAGTGACAGACTTGCTGACAGTGAAAGTATGCCTTCAACTCTCTAGCTTGGTGTAACAACTAGGCTTATTCTCATTCCTACAATCCTTTTACATTAGCACATCACAGCCATTCACTCCCTATTCATACACCTCCACGAAACATCCACGAACAAAACTCACTCTGTCCAGCCAGTCACATAAACAATAACACAGAGCTATCAGGTCACTTAGTCCCGTCAATACATTACAATAATAAAGTCCACTGTGTGTCACTAAGTCTCAGTTAGTTTATAATTATTCAGTCCCTTACTCACTCACAGTTACACAGTAACTATTACTGTCACACTGACAGAACACAGTACATGAGAAAAACAAGGGCAGAGGTTTATATGATAAAGTTAAATTTTAATGACATTATTCTAAAGTTCCATTGTGATTCCAAGGTTAAAAATCTAAATGGTATATGCCCCCCCACACCCCTGGGGCCATTTGAACTGTAAATAAAGCCAATTTAAGTTTTTCCCTATCAAGGAATATAAGAAGATTGTATGAATATCGCTACACTGGACATAAAGCTTTTACCAAGTAGATAGACCTCACCACAGACAGAACTATCATTTAGTACAAACATCTAATAAATGAAACAAAGAAATATACTTTTTTTCACTTTTTTAAAAAAAAGGTTCACAACCCTGTCCCATTCATTTAGTGCATTAGACAAACATTTTGGCCAAAAGCAGAAAAAAATAAAACTTTAGCTGTATGGTCTACGGTCGGTTATCTAGGGTCATATAGGATCAAAGTAAGACTAGATACAATCAAATTTGCTTTTGCTGTAATCATTATTTTGGTTTTATTCAAATATTCCCCAGTTGGTTCTTTACTTTACTCTAACATCGTGTAGTTCTTTACTTTACTCTAACATCGTGTAGTTCTTTACTTTAATCTAACATCGTGTAGTTCTTTACTTTAATCTAACATCGTGTAGTTCTTTACTTTACTCTAACATCGTATAGTTCTTTACTTTACTCTAACATCGTGTAGTTCTTTACTTTAATCTAACATCGTGTAGTTCTTTACTTTACTCTAACATCGTGTAGTTCTTTACTTTACTCTAACATCGTGTAGTTCTTTACTTTAATCTAACATCGTGTAGTTCTTTACTTTAATCTAACATCGTGTAGTTCTTTACTTTACTCTAACATCGTGTAGTTCTTTACTTTACTCTAACATCGTGTAGTTCTTTACTTTAATCTAACATCGTGTAGTTCTTTACTTCACTCTAACATCGTGTAGTTCTTTACTTTACTCTAACATCGTGTAGTTCTTTACTTTAATCTAACATCGTGTAGTTCTTTACTTTACTCTAACATCGTGTAGTTCTTTACTTTAATCTAACATCGTGTAGTTCTTTACTTTAATCTAACATCTTGTAGTTCTTTACTTTAATCTAACATCGTGTAGTTCTTTACTTTACTCTAACATCGTGTAGTTCTTTACTTTACTCTAACATCGTGTAGTTCTTTACTTTACTCTAACATCGTGTAGTTCTTTACTTTAATCTAACATCGTGTAGTTCTTTACTTTACTCTAACATCGTGTAGTTCTTTACTTTACTCTAACATCGTGTAGTTCTTTACTTTAATCTAACATCGTGTAGTTCTTTACTTTAATCTAACATCGTGTAGTTCTTTACTTTACTCTAACATCGTGTAGTTCTTTACTTTACTCTAACATCGTGTAGTTCTTTACTTTAATCTAACATCGTGTAGTTCTTTACTTTACTCTAACATCGTGTAGTTCTTTACTTTACTCTAACATCGTGTAGTTCTTTACTTTACTCTAACATCGTGTAGTTCTTTACTTTAATCTAACATCGTGTAGTTCTTTACTTTAATCTAACATCGTGTAGTTCTTTACTTTAATCTAACATCGTGTAGTTCTTTACTTTACTCTAACATCGTGTAGTTCTTTTCTAAAGTGGGTAGATATAGTTCTCATACCTCTTTATAGCCGCAACCCTTTGCAATGGCGCACAGATCAAACTCCTCGTGGTTTGCCGCCTCTGTGGGCTGACCGCCGACAGAATCGTGGGCCCCATTGTTAAACACAATGTGCTTCAGGTTCTCCGGGCCCTGCTGGCCGATGGTGGCCAGGGACCCCATGTGCATCAGGAGGGCGCCGTCACCGTCCAAGCAGAACACCTGCAGGACAGACAAAACAAGTGCATAATAGAGTAGAAAGAAAACTGTACAATCAATGTCAGGGAGAAGAACTCTTGCCATACACATACACAGTTGTTTCCTTGCAAATGTTTTCGCTGGACGTTCAGGAATGAAGTATAAATAAAGTGTCCTGTCGGACCGAATAGATCTATAGGGCCGGTGAAACAGCGTTTACCAGTATCTGTGGCCACGGCATGGCATACTAGGTGATTGTGTGGCCCGCACTATGCACAGCCGCCTTTACTTGACCCCAACTAAGGTCGATACCCATCAGAGCTGGGTAGACTCATGGACAACCAGCCAGACCTGGGGAAAAAATCCTAGCCAGCACCAGGACCTTTGGTATGCCAGTCGAACACGCTTCCGCTCCACCACCCAGAAGCATAAATGTCTATCAAATGCTAAACCATATACAGAAAAATAAAACAGTCATGCATTCTGTGTAATATATCTTATGTAGTCCCATCAACTAATCCTACAGCACTGCGGACCATATCAGTGGGAAATACTCATACTTGAGAGGAGGCACATCTATGCATAGATAGTAGAGCAAGGTGAGAAAATATGCTAAATAATGATACAGATATACAAATTTAAAATGAAGCTCTTGATTTTAATTGCATTGAATGAGAAGATATATTATGCAAGACATTAAATGTATAACTGAATGTACACTGCCCTTGACAAGGATGTACCGGGCATGGACTAGATTGCCTGAATAAACCAGCAAAACATAATTTAAAACACGAATCAAAATGCAAGACCAGATTCAGGCCACCGATGAGACTAGGTTTCAATAATCTTTCTGTATAGAAGGAGTGTCTGGAATATATTTTCTGAATAAGTAGAGATTCTAGGTTGTAAAAAATAAATAACCTGCAGGCCTAAGTGCCACCAGCTCTGTAGTCTAAATAACCTGCAGGCCTAAGTGCCACCAGCTCTGTAGTCTAAATAACCTGCAGGCCTAAGTGCCACCAGCTCTGTAGTCTAAATAACCTGCAGGCCTAAGTGCCACCAGCTCTGTAGTCTAAATAACATGGGCAAGTTGTAAAGTTGTGTTTGAGAAAATAACAATGACAGCGCATTGCGTTACCCACACAATCTCAAATGTCAGATATATGTTGCATCGTCCATCATTCTGAACAAAGAATCAAGTGCCAAGATGGTTATAGACTTCTTTCACAAGTAGCAGCATGTGATGCCTAAGAACACAAAAAAACTGAACCCCCAAAAAATGTCTTTTTTACCTGTCGATTGGGTTTCTGGAGCGCTATGCCGAGTGCGATCGCTGAAGCGTGACCCATGGAGCCCACAGTCAAGAAATCACGGGCATGTCCCATACTCTTAAACACCCTGATTTTGAAAAAAATAAACAAACAAATTTAACATTATTTCATTTTTATATTATGGGGGTTCTTTGGGTAATATTGAACTTGACTGGTAAACAATCATCATCTTTTTTTTTTTTTAAACTTAGATAAACATAAGTATCAAATTAAAAAAATTCTGCTGTAAATGTAAGAAATTTTATTTTCATTCTTCACTTTTTTTTACACTTACTCCCTTCACTCCACAGCCATTCAACCAATAAACATTCAAACAATATATTCATGAATACAACTCACCAAATCCAGTCAGTCAATATAATAACACAGAGCTATCAGGTCACCGAGTCCAGTCAACACATTACAATAATACAGTCCACTGTGTGTCACTAAGTTTCAGCCAGTACATAGTTACACAATCATTTACACACTCACAGTTACACAGTCACTTTTACTGTCATTTCAGCTGGGATATCAGGGTGTTAATGTTTCATTTAAGAAATATAACTATGAAAAACTTTTCTTTTTAAACCATTCCTATAAAGTCCAAAGAATTTTTTTTTGTAGTCTTAAAGTAAATATGAAAGAAATTTAAAAAAAAAAAAAAAAAAAAATAAAAAAGCAACAATTCTAAAAGTAAATTTCTATTTTTAATGTAACAAATATGGCAATAGATATTTTGAAAAACAAAAGTTGGGTTTTAACATTTTTTATTAACAGTAAAATTACATGAAGTGGATAACAATTTAAGGTACAAATAATAAAAAAAAATCCATAAATTAATTTTAATATAACATTTTCATTACCACCTGACGTCACTGACGTCACTGGCTCCCGTCAATCCAACGCTATCTGTCTCACCTGTACTCAAAGAGCTCCCGAGACAACATCCCCGTCGTCCCAACAATGGCGTCGTTCTCGTTCAAGCACTCAACCACTTTGAACAAGGCAGCCTCTCTCGTCAGCGGAAACCTGAGCAGAAAAATATAAATAAAACAATGTTTGGATCAGCTGAACCACACAGGGCCATAAATGCTGCTACAACTAAGTAATGGCACTACAGAACTAAGACTGCTTTTTAAAAAACAACTTATCCTATATGTTACAGGCCGGATGGTTCTAGCCCTGCGGCCGACCAATCCCTGCCACCCTGCAGGAGTTTTTGGCCCAGTGGCCCATCTATTTAGAAGAAACATCTGTAAACGTACAAGTCGCTTCTACTTTTTATTATGGCCCCTATCTGTCTCGCAAGACAATGGATGCACCTTTAGGATTTTAATGAGGGACAGCGCTTGCTGTGGTGGCTTTTTCTATGCAGAAGATTATTACATCCTACACTTATCCTTGGTCTGAGTGGACTAGGACTAACAGAGTGAGATGACATAAACATAAACAACCCAAAAAAACAAATAACTCTCAAATGTGACAATATGAAAGATAAATCCAGATGGTGTGATAAATTAAGTCCAGATAAATCCAGATGGTGTGATAAATTAAGTCCAGATAAATCCAGATGGTGTGATAAATTAAGTCCAGATAAATCCAGATGGTGTGATAAATTAAGTCCAGATAAACCCAGATGGTGTGATAAATTAAGTCCAGATAAATCCAGATGGTGTGATAAATTAAGTCCAGATAAACCCAGATGGTGTGATAAATTAAGTCCAGATAAATCCAGATGGTGTGATAAATGAAGATTACACAACAAAAACAGCTTCCTGGGTTGGGTTTTAAAATCAGCCAGATACTTAACTACTGACCTACTATCTCCCCCCCCCCCCCCCCCAAGTACGCTACAGACAAGTACAGAAACACAAGCAGTCCTCTACTTACTGGTCACTTTCTGGGGATGACTTCAGGCTGTAGGATGAAAATGTTTTACTTTTAACTAGGATGGCAAACGGGGATTTCTTCACTGTGAAATGTCTCTCAGCTTTAGCCAACAGCTGAAAACAAACAAACAACAACAACAACGTCTGCTGATTCAATGAAAGATTGAAATTCATAAACCCCACAGCTACCTTAATCCCTTCTGGACAGATGGGTGTCGAATGTGACAAAAGCATTTTGGGCTTGACTGCACCCAGACTGCTGAAGATATTAAATTGAACATCAATTTGGTGCATTTCCACGTAGTAGCAGGGTTCTTACTACAGAACCATTTCACAATTTTTTCTGTAACTTTTCTCTAGTTTTTAACCCCCCAAAAAATTTGACAAAACCAATGCAAGCTGGGATTGTAAATTGTCAGAATAATAACTGGTAGTGTATCTAATTAGTTGAAATTGAATATTTTATGTGTGGAATTATTTTCACTGCCCAAAAGAAACAAGTCTTTAAAAAATTTCATAGAAAGGACTCTCAAACAATACAGATGTTAACTCCATTAAGGGCGGGGGTCAACTAAAGGTCAAGATTACCACCTGGAAAGCTGGAGCCAACTAAAGTTGACATGTTGGGTCAGAGGGTGACTAGAAACAGTACCAGGTATTGTTGAGAAATATTGACTATGCATTCATTTGTCAATCAAGCCACTAACAAAGATATTGCTTTGCATTGGCCAAGTTCTACTACTGCCCATGTATGCCGGTCGGCTGTAGTCTAGCAAGCTGATAAAGCATGCTGCGATAAGTATGTGTGTTGATAGCTTCAACTGGTCAGTCATAATTTAGTCAATACAGCCTTATACAAATAGAAAAAGATGAAAGCACCAGTTTTCGTAACCCAATCTGTCTATAATTTCATTACTCTGTCTATAGTTTCATTACTCTGTCTATAGTTTCATTACTCTGTCTATAGTTTCATTACTCTGTCTATAGATTCATTACCTCTGGACAATACTGAGCAATATATTTCTGGACTGTAAAAGCATGACTTCAAGTCTCTACATTGGTGTAACAACCAACTTCAATCTCTTTCTGTTATCCTTTTATAGGACATTTCATTAGCCATTCACTCCTTATTCATACAACTTTATGAGACATCCATGAACAAAACTCACTCTGTCCAGCCAGTCACATGAACAATAACACAGAGCTATCAGGTCACTTAGTCTGGTCAACACATTACAATAATAGTCCAATGTGTGTGTCACTAAGTCTCAGTCAGTTTATAATTATTCTGTCTTTTACACACTCACAGTTACACAGTCACAACTTTCCATTGAGGAGCAAATACAGGTTTTTAAAACTGTTTATGCCAATCTAAAAATTTCTTTTCACTCTGTGCGTAGAGATCTGTTACATAGAGACTTGCACTCACCTCTCTCATGGAATGCTCATCTTTTGGAAGAATCTCACAAGGAATGTCCATACATTCTAGATAGTTCAGAAAAAAAAAAAAAAATTCATTTCCTGTTTACCATAAGAGACACATTTACAAAAACAAAAAAAACAAAAAAAAAATACACACTTTAAAAAAAAAGGTCAGCTCTCTGTCCTTACGATTGGACGGAATCATTAAGGATACAAATTATGACAGAAAAGCACTACCATGGTACACAAATGCATACAAGTAATCTTTCTTTTAGAGTGGCATTCGGGCACGGAATGGGTTGCCTGAACAAACCAGGAAAACCAGTAACTTAACATCATTTAAAACACTAATAAAAATTCAAGACTAGACTTGGACCACGGATGAGCGTAGGATGCAATAATCTTCTTTATAGAAGCGTCTATAATATATATGATAAGAACTATAAATCTTAAATTTTTTTTTTTTTTACTTTTTCCAGATAATTATTCTTTAAACTCAAAATTAACAATATTAATGTTGGCAAACTATGGGTCTTAAAAAGTTATCTGTCAGATTTTACTCCTATAATATTTACAGTAGATCTATTGAAAAACAAAAGATAAAATAACTCTTGAAGACCATGCGGGGGCTAGTGAAGCAGCGGTCAAAAGTGCCCATAGCCACTGTCACCTTTACCCTACATAAGATGCTGACCCCGTTAATGTCAGGTCGCTCATGAGAAACAACAATAAAACATGGTATGAAATTGTGCACCTGACTCGGGTAAACCGACAATGAACAGTTTCACAGTCTGTAAATCTAGGGATACTGTTTCTGATGAACATCTGGTTGCAGAAAACAACAACTTTGTACAGTTTTACAGTAAAGTACCCTTTGGACCGAATCGATAATAAGGCCAGTGAAGCAGCGCTCATCAATTTCTGTGGCCATGGCATACTAGGTGATTGTGTGGCCAGAAAAATGAAAAGCTGCATTTACTTGACCCCAGGTACCCATCAGAGCTGGGTAGACTCAGGGACACCCTCCAGACCTGGGAGAAAAAAAACTTAGCTTTCACCAGGATTTGAACCCAGGCCCTTAAGTAGGCCAGTCGAACACTGCCCAATGTAAAGTTTTGTCAAGGAAGTATAAATCACAGAGACTTCAATAAATCACAGAGACTTCAATGAAAGTAAAATGTTAAAAAAACTTTGCCCTATTTTTAAAATACAAATAATGAATGCTACGCTGAACAAACTGTAGTCTTTCTCTGACCTGAAATAAAACCCAGCTACAGTTTTGAGGAATGCTTTTCAATTATGGCTTTCACTGGCAACACACAAGACTATTGATACAGAGTTAACTTAAGCAAATTAATTTAAAAAAAGGACAGGGTTCAACTGGTACGTAAGTTGGTGAATGTGATAAATTTAGTTTCGGTAACAAAATGTTCACAACTATGCTACAAAACAAAATAATTTTTCTAGCTTCTTTAGTAAAGTATCCTGTTGGACCAACTTGACCAACTGGGCAGGTGAAGCAGTATTCACCAGTTTCTGTGGATACAGCATACTAGGGTATTGTGTGGCCAGGGCAATGCCCAGACGCCTTAACTTCAACCCAACTAAGGTCAGGTAACCATCAGAGCTGGGTAGTCTCAGGGCCACCCCCCCAGAGCTGGGTAGTCTCAGGGCCACCCCCCAGAACCCGGGGAAAAAATCCTAGTCTTCACCAGGATTCAAACCCAGAATCATTGGTGTGCCAGCCAAATGCACCGCCACTCGTCCACTGCGCCCCCTTCTTTAGTAAATAGAAGTTAAAAGTTTACTGCTGTACTAGTACAACTATTAACTATGCTCAGCATACTGATATATATAAAATAAAGAAATTTATATGGCCATAGTTGACAGGTCTATGCTGCTACAGTAAATATATGTATGAAGCATTCTCTGTTGAAAAAGCAACACCACAAAAACATTAACAACAAACAGTCAGTAACAATTAATGTTCAACCATTTTGTTTATTTAGAGGGAGTCCTAGGGGGGCATTTCTGCATGACATTTCTTTATTGTCAAATTACCAGCGCAGTTTAAAAAAAATAATTTGAAACTTATAAATATGTTCAACAGTGTAATATTTCCTTGAAAGACTTCAGAATAATGTTTTTAACAAACTGTAAGACCACTTGTAACAGGTTTGATAGTGCCATTTTTAAGGAATATTTCAAATATATCAGCGTTATAAGAAAAAGATTTGCCTTATTCACCAGTCTAAAATATTAATTTCAACAGAAAATGCATTTAAATGCAAACAAAATATATAACCGATATTAGCTGTCAATATGGAAATACTTGCTAGGATTCCTTCCACTCATAATTTTAATTATCAACTTAGATGACGATAACATCATCTAGATCTCATTCCACATTTAAAAATCTAAATCCGTTTAGTAAGGTTTTCATTTTTGACATGGAAACTAAGCTGGTTGGCTTTTCACCTGTTACCTTGCAAATGGTGATGTTACAAAATACCCGAAGAGACATTTTTTAAAAAACAATGTGGCCAATAAGGACAGAGACAAGAGAAAACATTTAGAGGAGGCGGAGAGTGCCCCCCCCCCAAAAAGAAAAGATCGAAAAGCCAAAAATTACTTGACAAGAAAAACAGTGCAGAAGTTAAAACCCTGAACACGAGAGCAATCTCACCTAGCATGTCCCGGGTGATGCGCCCTTGTGCTATGTGCTGAGGCTCATCTTTGACACCTGGCTCACCTCTCCAGCCGACCAGGATGAGGATAGGTATACTGTACACGGCGGGATTGGCCAGTGACATCAACGGATTCACCATGTTACCCACGCCAGAGTTCTGAAACAAGGAATGGCACAATTATTCATTTCAATTAACAGGCATCCCGTTAAAAGGTACAATGATTTCAAATCTAAGCATTATATGGATGAGATATAGTAAGGGTCATGAGTCCAGGAACAAGTAAAGCATTATCAAGCAGTTTCCCTTGCCTAGAGATACAAGGGGATTGTGTGGCCAGAGGTAACTATCAGAGCTGGGCCAGGGAGGAAACCCTGGTGTTATTACTTAGGATCAAAAGGTACTTCCCAGCACTAAAACAAGTTGACCAGGCCCAATTTTATGCACTTGGCAATGAATTGTAAGTAGATTGCATAGATTTAAATACTAAAAAGGGAACTTTGATTGCCACTGAAAGCTGAGACCAACCCTCCAGAAACAAAAACCCTTCCAGCACAAGGTTACAAGAAAGTTTTTACCGGGACTTGAAACGAAGACTACCAGAAGGGCAAAATGCTCATTTCCGCCCCTACATCTAAGATGGACATTACGTTGTTTTCATTTCATAAACTAAAAACAAAGAGAAAGTCTTGGCGGATCCTTCTATACTTGCTTCAGATACTACAATAGTGTCAAGATGCAGTTAAATATGTCCATTCGAATAACTAAACAACCTGCTTCTGTCTGTACATGGACAAGTTAGAGATACAAACGTTTCAACAGGGCAGCATTAAATTTCGGGCATGGAATGGGTTGCCTGAACAAGCCAGGAAAACCAGTAACTTAACATCATTCAAACTCTGATAGAAATGCAGGACTAGACTCAAACTGTGGATGAGCGTAGGACGCAATAGTCTTCTTTATAAAAAGAGTGTCTGTAATGCATAAGATAAGAGAAAAACTAATATAAATAAGGATAAAACATAAGCAGTACAAATTTATTTCTACTATACCTATGGCCTAATCCCTAAACGTACCTGCAGATAAACCATTGCAGTCTGACCGGTGGCCAAATGGTAGCCGCTGGCCAGGGCAACAGCGGCACCTTCATTGGCTGTGATCACATGATTTTTGGCAGACGTGTTGCTGGTAACATAGGCACAAAAATCTGCGGGAGACAATAAGTTGAAACCAATGCAAGTGCATGCTGCTTTAAGTGCTCTTAATAAATTTGGAAATTATTAAACTTTTCATAGACTTTACAGAAACCAAGTCATTACAGTACATGTGAAATATCTGGCAGTCCAAATTGAAAAAACTGATTGTGAATGTTTCGAAACGTCATTGTTTTTATTTCACAATACTTTCCCAAACCTTGCTGGTCCTATGGTTATTTCACCAGGTTGTCGACAAGACCGGTTCTAGCCCTGCCGCCTACCAATCCCTGCCACCCTGCAGTAGTTTTGGGCCTAGAACGTAATTATCTTAATGTAGAAGGAATGTCTGTAAACCCTTTTGCTCAATTTAAAGCTAGGTCAGCTTTCAAACTTTCCCAAAGTTGAAACAAAAAATCAAGTAAATTTTCCCAAACTTTCCCAATGTATATGAACTTTGTGCTATATAAAATGTGTGTAGATTGATAGAGAAAAAAACCAACAAACTGACAATGTGTGTATACCCTATTTAAGCTCAACAACTCTGGTTTACTGTACTGAAGGTCCCAGGTTCAAATCCTGGTTAGGGCTAGGATTTTTTCCCTGGACTCGAGGGTGCCCCCGAGTCTACCCAACACTGATGGGTACCCGACATTAGTTGTGGTAAAGTGCTCGACGCACATCCTTTAGTATGCCCTGGCTACAGAAACTGGTCAGCGATGCTTCACCAGCCCCATAATCGAATTGGTCACAAGGGTACTTTACTTTACCACTATGGTTTACACATAGTGGCATTGCCTTTCAGCAAGACCCACATGGACTATTTCTCTTACTTAATACACGAGGAGAGCACCGTATTCCCCAAAATTAAAATGAGGCTTACATACGAGGGCACTGGGCCCAGAACATAATATAATAAAGAAACTGAATAGTGCATTTGCAATCATGTGACAAACTGCACGTGTTGTTTGTTTACTTTGTGTAGTGGTGAACAATGGTAGCTGTATTACTTTAGGCTTAAGAAAGTTATATTTTTTAATATCATCATTTCAACAATGTGACGTAAAAAATATATAAAACACTGTCATGCGATGAAAATTAACATTCAAAGCTACAATTTCAACCATTAAAAATCAATGGAATAGGTTCCGCAAGTGCAGAATATTTAATAGAGGATGTCAATTGTCGAGAGTTAGCCTATCTTAACTTACTATCTAAAAACAAATAAGGCAGGCTGTGAAATGTTTCACAAGAGCTATTGAAAAACTATTAAAGCCTCAAATCTTGTTTACTTCATGGACGGACTACTAAGGACTAGCATCACAGTTAAATATCAAGATTTCTGGATACAAATTCTTTACATTTTGTGTGTAAAATAGACAAGGTAAAGAATATTTTATTCCACCTTGTGTCCATCATGGCTTCTATTTCTAGTTACGTGACCTAGAAACCTAAGCCACGCCTATTGCAAATGCTCTTTAGGCACCAACAGTATTAGATTAAGGCTTTACTGAACGTTGAGGAAAGACTTTTGACTTCTGTCAGTATTTACCTAAAATCTCAAGTATAAGCCGCACATGTGTATAAGCCGCAGGCATACATTGGAAGGTGAAATGCAAGTAAAATTGTAGTTCACCTGTAAAAGCCGCACTCAAAATCTATTTGATGTACTTGTATAATTTCTTCAGCCTTATTTTTATTTTTCACTGTTGAGTCATATGCATATGTAAGATGAAATATCAGTTTTATAATAAATTATTATACATCATTTTAAAGCCTGCAAGCCCAAGATCTAAATGAGAAAGTTATAAAGTCAATCTCAGATAATATCGGAACCTAGGAAAAGAATTGTTTTTTACACTAGCATAAGCCGCACACCCGCACACAAAAAGTGCAGCTTATAATCCAGATCTTAAGGCAAATCAACATAAAAAATTCACTGCAGCTGAAGTTTTGAGAGCTATAAGCCTACAGAACTTTTTTTTTGTTCAAGATTATGATTGAAAAAAAAAACAGCAATACTTCAACCTTGAATAATCATATGAGGCAATAACCTTCTATATAGGGGCAAATGTACCGGTAGCTTATAAGATACAAAGGAAAAGGAAGGATTAAACAAACTCAACTGGAGCGTGATACAACACACACGCGCTGACTATTTAAGGTCGGCTTAATGCAGATAATCAATATAAAAATTGTTGAAGAAGAGATTAATGCACAAGCAAACACTAAACCGTTATATTAAGCCCAATGCTACAAGCCATCAATGCATGAGCACAGGGAAAAACACAACTCTCTAAAAAAAAAACTTTCAACATCTGCCTCTCCCCCCCCCCCCCCATAAACCCCAAGGGGAGATAACCACCAATGACCCTCTTTGTTACGCTGCACAGTTATGTCAGACTTGTACACAGATACAACACCCGCAAAAAAAAAATTGAATTTAAAACCCCCAAACAATTGTTACATTTTTATTGATTTTAACACTAAGCCTGCCTGGATATAAGGGAGATAACAAAAAAAACTGCACAAGATAAGGGAGATAAAAAAACTTTAAAAGTCTTGGTGGGGATAAAATTAGCTTAAGTTCTATATTGTGTCAGCTTGGTATGACTGTAATAGGTTTGACTGGTTGTTAGGGCAATATTGGACTGACCTACAATATGAGTATGAAAGGAATACTTTTTTTTAGGCGCAGAATTCATTGGGTCCATTTATATTTAAACAAAATGAGGAAAATTCATTATTTAAACATAACTTTATAAATATATTTATATATAATGGGTTTACAAAAAATAGTGTATAACTAATATACAAATGTAATAATTTTTTTATACAGCAAAAATGAGAAAAAGAAGTTGATGATGGTTCAGGATATAAAAGTTCTGTATATAATTTCTTTGCATCTCCCATTATGCATGCATAAATACTTTTTACGTTTTACTTATTTGATTTAAGAAGAGACTAAGAAATCAGGGTTGAAATTATCCTTAGTGGTCAAGAAAAGGGGTCAAGCCTTATCAGCCTTACTGTCACTTTTGTCAATGACCTAATTAAGTCTAAAATGGGTCAAGTAACTTTTTTTTTAAATGGAGGGGGGGTGGATGGATGGGGGGGGGGGGGGGTCAACGTAAAAAGAAAATAAAAAAGTTTTCTTTTCTTAAAATAAATTTCATCATTAAATCTATTTTTAGTTTCACAGCATGTTGTATTTATTATTCATCTAGCTGTGTGTAAATGCTGATTCAATGAAGGATAACATCTTTATGACACGAGGCTTATGTACAACAGGCGGGGAAAGAACAACAGCCACATACAAAAAATAACGATATAGTCTATGATTGCGCAGGGCAGATAAATATTAGGTGGGAAAAATTTTTTTTTAATGACTTCTTTTTTTCTCTTCTTCTGTTTTTGTTTTTCAAAAGATTTTAAATGCGTTCCTGTGGATGTATCAGCGGTGTGGTGGATAGGTAATCAATAGATAATTAACATCAACAGTTACACGGCAAGCCACCTTAAGGTGCAGAGGTATTGACCTCCCAACATTACATTGGCAGGGGAAGGGCTACAAGGGCTACATTGAAATAGCTTTCATAGCAGAAACATGTCCTCCAACTGGCTTTAGTTAACAAGTGCCTTAACTTTCTAGCCAGCGTTTGCTTATTGTTGACAACACTTTTGCTACTTATCTTATACATTACTGACGTCCCTGCTATAAAGAAGATTATTGTGTCCTAAACTCATTCATGGTTTGAGTCTAGTCCTGCAATTCTATTGGTGTTTTAATGATGTTAAGTTACTGGTTTTCCTGGTTTGTTCAGGCAACCCATTCCAGCAATCTCAGGTACACATCAGAGCTGGGTAGACTCATGGACACCCTCGTGTCCAGGCAAAAATATCCTAGCCTTCATCAGAATTTGAACCTAGGACCTTTGGTACACCAGTCGAATGCTCGGCCACTGTGCCCTATGTCTATACATGCTTATTACAACCGAAATGTATTTACCAACATGCTTATTACAACCGAAATGTATTTACCAACATGCTTATTACAAACCGAAATGTATTTACCGACATGCTTATTACAACCGAAATGTATTTACCGACATGCTTATTACAACCGAAATGTATTTACCAACAGTCAAAAGGTGGATATAGAATACATCAGAGATAAACATAAGGACAAAAAAATTTTCCTTATTCCTTTTGCGAGAACAAAAGCATAGAAGTACTCTTTCTTCCTGAGTGGCATCCGGCATTGAATGGGTTCATCCCCTAGTATGCCATGGCCACAGAAACTGGTAAACCAGTAGCTTAACATCATTTAAAACATTAATTAAAATGCAAGGCTAGACTCAAACCATGGATGAGCGTATTGCTCAATAACCTTCTTTATAGAAGGGACGTCAGTAATTTATAAGATAATAATAAGAAATAAACATTTTGAGGCACAGAACCCTGTTTGAATAGAGGTACAGTTTGGTTACCTTTCAATAACGAGTCTGGGACTCCACAGAAGAAAGTGATGCCTGTCTCCTTGACAGCTTCATAAAAGACTCCGGGGCTCAAGTGTTTGGATGGAGAGGTCTGTGATGTGGAGAAGTGTCGTTGCTGATGACAACTGCTGACATGCTGTATTGTGGATAGTTATGTTTTATAAATGAATGAACTGATTTATTTATAACAGAGAGCATTTTAAGAATTTTATATTAGCTTTTTATCATTAATGGGGAAACGTAGCTGGGTGGCAGAACGTTCGGATGGCCTACTGAAGGACCTGGAAATCGAATCCTGGTGAAGGCTAGGATTTGTGCTCGAGTCAAAAGGGTGTTCCTTAATTCAACCCAGCTCTGATGGGTACCTGACTTTAGTTGGGGGTAAAGTAAAGGCAGCTGGGCATCGTTTTTGCCACACAACCCCCATAGCATGCCATGACCACTGAACTGGTGAGTGCCACTTCACCAGCCCTATGATCAATTTGTTCCGACGGATACTTTACTTACTTTAATTACTATGCTTACAGATGAGCCATCCACCATTAACTTTTATAGAAAATAAACTGAATTAAATTGCTAAGGGTTACTCTTTGCTGAGTCAGGGTTCTTACTTTAAAATCATTTTCACAAACTTTGCAAAAAAAAATCACAAACCAACACATACCTATTTGTGTAAAATGGCTTAATGTTAACTGCTTGAGTATGTATGTAATCTAAAATAAAATTGTATTTCTTGTTCTGTGTTATCTAGCATAAACTAGATGAACACACTGGCTGAGGCTACACAACTATCACATTACAAGAGGCACTGGGCTGAAAATAAGTAATGCTCCTGGGTTCAAGTCAATGATGCTGCCCTCTTTAAGTACACTAAGCATAAGGGCGACATATGCTGAATATGACTGCTGTGTCAAATATTAGGGGGCAGGGTGGTGCCAGCATGTTAGGCTGGCAGTGGTGCCAGCGTGTTAGGCTGGCATACCAATAGGCCGACATAGTATGGTGATGAGCCTCAGTCGGGGGAAAGGGGGTTGGTAGCCTTCCACCTATTACGGTTCTGCCAGAAACCAAAGGGCTTACATCTTGATCCGGTTGAGGGTTTCTAGGCTGAAGCTTTGACACAGTGTTAAAAACTTTAGAGAATTTAACTACATTGGGTTGGGAAAGGGCCAAAGTGCATGCCAGGCAATTATAAATAATAGAGGCAGAATTTCTTAATAAACAGAGTGAACTCCATGTTGAGAAAAAAACTTCAAATTAAATTTTGCTGACTTAAAAAATTTTAAAAATATATATTTATATGGTATGCTTTATATATGATAAATACAATAAGACACACAGGACAGGAAAATATACAAGTTATTGAATATACTCACACAAAATGTTTGAGCCATTGGAGCTGAGAAAGAGACCAGCCTACTCAGTCGAAATATTACAGAACTGGACATGGCTTGGATCGTATATATATATATATATCTTTTGACTTGATGAGAAATAATTAAAAATCCTCAGTTATCCTGACAAGTATCCTTAGTTTGATGTTAGTCACGTGATCAAAGGGATATGCACACAGATACTCTCAAACCTCAATAGAGCTTATCACGGATGGTCGTTCTTGGGGAAGCTGTTAAAAAGGAAAGAAAGAAAGAAATATAGAAGAGTGGAGTCAATATATAAAGTGTGTGTCTTACACAACATAAATATTGCAGAGTGGCAAAGAACAATGTGGGCCACTGATAGTAAGAACAATGTGGACCACTGATAGTAACAGCTTGGGACTTGATATTTGTGATTGATTTTTTTTTTTGTTAGTTTTTCCAATACTGTACACAATCATTAAAAATGAACATTTTTATTATTCCTCACATTAAGATACTTATAAATAAACAAATATATTTTCGAATTTTTTTCACATTAAAATAGCCCAGGGCTTTCACTTTTAAAGTTAGTCGAGTTTTGGGTTTGCCAAAATATATATATATATAAAGTAGACTGTGTGTGACTGTGTGTGTTCAACCAATCTTATTAGTTAATTTAAGACACGTGACCTTATTGTCTCATATTATACTTTTGTTTATTGCATATTTCGGTTTTGATCCAGTTATTAACTCTGACAATATCATGATCTGAAAGACCAGGGATTATTTCATAATCAATTGTTTGTTAATTATATTTTCTATTTTTAAACAGTTGTCTGACTAGTCAGTGAAGTCAGTAGGCCTTTTAACTAAGTTATAGCGTATGCCTATAATCCTTATTTATGCAGGACGCAATAATCTTCTCTATAGAAGGAGCGTCTGTAATGTATTATAAGTCAGTATAAGATAAGATAATACTTTCATTAGTTTCATATGTCAAATTTATTTCAGTAGACATTCCTACATCTTTTATCTTAGATAAAGTTCTTACCTATATACTATATACTATATATATGATATGCCTATGACCTGCCTATGAGTAGTATGACCCTATGTATATAGTATATAGGCCTAGTCCTATATATAACATAAGATGTACATAATTATTTATAGTGATTGTACTGACTGGTGTTATACTTTTACTACAGAAACGTCCCGTCCAGTTATTCAAATGAGACTAACAAGAAGCAAAATGAAAATGTCATTAATTAAAAATTAATTTGTTGGCATTTGAAACCGAAATTTTACGTTTTTCTTGTCGGCAAAACGTTAAAATTATTTATTAATTTTACGTATAAATGGGTAATATGAATATGTCTTATTTATGTTATTACTATTAAGGTAATATTAACACTGCAGAAAAAAAAGTATTACTAACCTAATATTGTAAATAGTCTAGTCGGTCAAGCCGACTTGTGAAATGAACTGAATGAATATAACAGGTTCCCACACGACGCCATGTTCAAAGGGGCGTTACTCTAATCAATCGTTGGTAGTGGCAGAAAAAAAAAGTACTATAAAAATTAAATAAATACTACCAGTGAAAAGTTATTCTCTCCCTTACAAATTCTATTAGCTTATTTGTCGTGTGTGCTGATGTGTAGACACTATGTGTGTTTGGTGGGGGGAAATATGGAAAACAAGGGGGGGGGATGAAATCATTATAACACACTCAATCATTTTTTCCACTATAAAATTCTATTCAAAAGAATTGTTTACTGCTAGGAAAAGTTTTAATTTAAAAATAACTTTAATTGTAAGAAACACTTGCATGAAATAACGCCTAGACATGTAGCCTACATATATTTATATGAGGCCTACTTACAGGCATCTACTTTTTAAATAGTGAAAGAAAAGACACAAAGGGCCTATATAAATATTCTCCGCTGCGTCTATATTGGTTTGCTCAGCTACAGCCGATAAAACTGTAAAAATTTAACTAGGTTAGTCCAATATTTATTAAGTTTAATAACTAACTGTGTTGATATATAAATAGTGCAGCCCAGTCCTATCTATCTGTCTATCTGTCTGTCTATCTGTCTCTCTGTCTGTCTATCTGTCTATCTGTCTATCTGTCTATCTGTCTATCTGTCTATCTGTCTATCTGTCTATCTGTCTATCTGTCTGTCTGTCTATCTGTCTATCTGTCTATCTGTCTATCTGTCTATCTGTCTATCTGTCTATCTGTCTATCTGTCTATCTGTCTATCTGTCTATCTGTCTATCTGTCTATCTGTCTATCTGTCTATCTGTCTATCTGTCTATCTGTCTATCTGTCTATCTGTCTATCTATCTATCTATCTATCTACCTATCTATCTATCTATCTATCTAAATATCTGTGTATCTTTCTATTTATCTATTTATATATCTATCTATCTGTCTGTCTGTCTGACTGCCTGCATGCCTGCCTGCCTGTCTGTCTGTCCGTGGTTGTGTTTCAACACCAGATAGAAGCGCAGGCGTCTGCAGACAACATTTATTTTCAGAGAATGGGTGCGTGACTACACCTGATATCTCCCCGCCCCTTTCTCCCCATAAGGAAGAATGTACAATAGGCCCAACTACTACACATAGACCTGCATTATGATTACGCCTACGTGGCAAACGAAAACAAAAAATCTAGCGTGGGACAGCCCCACCGTCTCCACCCACTCCCCTCCTACAGTTGCCCGTGGCTCGATAAGGCGTGGTTAAAGTAGTCCGTCTGAAGTAGCTTATGTAAGGGAAATGGGAGTCATCCACATGTGACAAATTTTTTTTTTACGCTTTCTTTTGTTTAACAGCAGACTTTAGTAGCCAATCATCGTGCATTCATTCTAGAAAGATATATTGGGCAAATGCTGGGGGGGGGGGGGGGGGTCAATATTTAAAAAAAAGTAAAGTATCATTCGGACCAAACTGATCATAGGGCCGGTGAGGATGCATTCACCAGTTTCTGTGACCACGGCATACTAGGGGATGTGCGGCCAGCACAATGCACAGCCGCCTTTACTTTTACCCCAACTAGTGTCAGGTAAGGCTACCCATCAGTGCTGGGTAGACTCAGGGGCACCCTCAAGTCCCAGGGAAATAATATTAGCCTGCATCAGGATTCGAACCTAGAACCTGCGGATCGCCAGTCGAACGCACTGCCACTCGGACATCATTGCCGCATTTTTGTTTTAAAATGTGTAATAAGCCAATCATATCGAGTCTAATATGAAAAACACTATAGTGTTGTTATTGTTTTGTATTTACATTGTTTATTTCCTGGCATTGTCCGAGTAGGCCCACACTCTGCCTGACTCTTAAATTTTGTAGTTTCGTGTGTTAGAAAGTTCAAGTGAAAAAAAAAGAAAATATACTTCCTTAAAGTCTATATCTTACCACGCGGGAGTTGTAATGAGGTCTATGCAGAATGATATCCCGGTCACGTGATGTTGACTAGATACACTTAGAAACATTAACAATGCTACTGCTAAATTATTATGTAAAGAATATAAAAATACAAAATATCTTTTCATCGATTTCCTTTGAAAGATCAACAAATAGGTGTTGTTCTTTAATAATTGAATGTCTATAATCATTGTTGCTTCCGTGAGCATCATTTATAATATCACAATATTCAAAGATATGTGAAAAATAAAATTTTTTAATAATCATAGGTGCGGATAAGATCAATGTAAAATCAGCCATTTTTTTTTGTTAGTTTAAACAACATCACGTGATATATTTTCTGTCTCTAAGGAATTGTGCATAGCCCTCATTAAGATTTACGTGGTAATGATACAACACAATGTGACCTTCACCTTTTGTCAACACTAGATTAGGCCCTTACTCTCAAAACGCTTCTTTAAATCTGCTAGTATAAATATGAGCTTTGAATTTGTATCCCGGCATTTACACATAATTTTTTTATTACTAGACCTATTACTATTATTTTTGCTTAAAGGCCTCCCGCCTGACGGTTAGGATTGTACGCCGGGCCGAATGTGGCCCGCGGGCCTTGGGCTTGAAATCTACGAGAAAGCGGTAGTGAGGGAAACAGAATTTAAAAAAAATAAATCTAAAACGCGATAGCGCTTTCTGTTCTATATTTATACTGTGGTGTGTGGCAGGGGTGTGGCGAAGTGGCGAACCCCCCCTCCCTCCCACACACTTTCCCCCGACCAATGCCATTGTATTGTCTTGGTTACTAAGACGCAACCTAGATGCACTTAACTCCCCTCCCCCTCTTATCTTTTCCCTCCGTTTTACAAAACGTCTGCTATTTGAAAGAATGAACGATAAAGATTTAAAAAAAAAAAAAAAATGATCCTACAGAGCTGTTGGTGTTTGTTTAAAGTTTGTGCATGAGATAATGAAAAGAGAGAGAGATAAGGTGTATGTGGGGGAGGGGGGCAATGCGAGAGGATTTTTTTTTAGAGAAATTAGGAGATAGATAGAGTGGAATATGGAGAGAAAGAGAGAAAGATGGTTAGCCTACACTGGGTTGAGAGTGATACAGAGAGAGAGAGCATGGAGAGAAATCGTAGTAATGTTAAGAGAGTAATTACCCAGCGGTAAAAAAACAACGTGAAAAAAAACGTGAAAACCACGAAAACACATATAAAACACATTTTATCGCCGTCTATACGACGTGGTGTGCCCGCAGGGTAGGAGAGAGATAGAGAGAGAGAGAGAAAGAAAGAGAAGTGTAGAAAGATACGCCTCTGATCTCCGCCCATACACCGCTTTCTTTACGGTATAACTCTGCCCGCAACAAGCTTTATGAAATATATAGGCCGATTGTCCCATGTTTTTATGAAATATTGACCCGTTTGTTTATTTATCAGTTTACCAAGTATTTATGAAATTAATTTTAGTGTCCTGTGTATTTATGAAAAGATGCCCAGTGCCCAGTTAAACCGAGAATATGTTAGATTGTTTATTATTTACATTGCATGACATACACGAGCAGGAAGTGACGTCACAGAGTTGGATCGCCAACAACATTGATGACATAAAGCACACGGAACACTAAAACCAAAATTTGTTTATGTTGATGTTTTTTTTTGGTTTCTGTTCCGCCAACAGTCTAGTTGTCTTTAGACTCTAGCCATGTCAGTCAGCTCCCATATTATGGACGATGGCGTTTGGTCTATCAAATAGATGAACTGTGATGCTAGCCTATCTACCCGTCACGAGATCTAACAGTAGGCCTGTAGTATTGTATTTACACAATGTCAATATGTTAGCTATAAATATATTGGCTACAATATATGTTCTTGTCTCTTATGTCACATATGCTTATTCAAGAGACGATTGGTAACCAGAACCTTCACAACCCTATGTAGCACCCCAGGGCAAAAGTTTCAGCGACGCCCCCTTGCATACTGTACCCGCTTTGTTTAGTGCTATATTTAGACATTTAGACTATATTTGCCCCCCCCCCCCCTAGAACGAAGCAGGACGTTTCGGCGCAGCCGTTTTGGCGCGACCGTTTTGGCGCGACGGACGTTTTGGCGCAGCCGTTTTGGCGCAGGACGTTTTGGCGCGATGCACTGAAAACACATCACATCATTTAATCAAATTAACTTAATAACTTCAATTGATGAAAGCGATATTTTTTTTATAATAAATGAAACAAATATGAAATAAAAACATATTAGAACCATGTAGGCCTATATATTTGATTATTAAATTTTAATAACTTAGTTTTTTATAAACTGATTGAATAATAAATAATGTAAATAATGACAAATAATATAATAATATTAAATAATGACAACTGAATCTGCTTATTTGCCGCTCCGAATCGAGATAACCACAACCAAATAATTATATCTGATTTGTACGCATGTTGTTGACTGGACGCGATGACCACTCCTCATTGACCATTCCAAATAAAAAAAAGTTCCTTTTTATCTTTTTACTACCCACCCAGTATTCTAAAACATCCATTGTTATCATTAAATCTCTGACCATCTTGTCTACAATTGACCCTGGTTTTAATCACCCCCAACTATTTTACAACAGTCAGGTTTTTTAAAGGTGTGGCCACTGAGTTACTTCATAAAGATGTAGTGTAGTTATTAGAATTTTGTGGAAAGACTAGCACGCGTAATTTTTGCATATAGGCATAACGTTCTAGTCTAGGGGTTGAATAAAAAAAAATCAACTTCTCTATTGAGCCTACATCGTTTTAAATTATTATTATTTATTATTAGTTTCATTTATTATACAACAAAAAAGAATGTTTTTCTCAATTATTTCCTCGCGCCAAAACGTCCCGCGCCAAAACGGCTCGCGCCAAAACGTCCCGCGCCAAAACGTCCCGCGCCAAAACGGCCGCGCCTAAACGGTCGCGCCAAAACGGCTGCGCCAAAACGTCACGTACCGCCCCTAGAAGTATCGCACCCGGGCATATGCCCCCCCCCTCTTTCCCTACTTGTGAGGGCACTGTTGGTAGCCCATTCCATCCCATGATACCTCTCGGGAAGAAAGAGGGCTACCAGCAAGAGATATGAAGTTGCTCTTACTTATGGAATAAGAAAATATTTGCCATTTGCCACCCCTGTCTTTCTAACAATTTTATTCCATTATTGTGGGGTATTTCTAAGTTAGAAATTAATACATTGTGTATTATTACAAATTATTATAGCTTTCTAGCATTTTTATTTCTTGTAGTGTTTCAAAATTTCCGTTATCTTACCAATGCTTGATCATTGATAGATGATGATACTGACAGAAAGTTTCTGTTTTTAGTTTCTAAGTTTTTTTTTTAACTCTTTCTAATCGGCACCAGAACACCAGATGCACATTATAGTATGGTAAAGTAAATAACTATTAGGAACAAATTGATCATTAGGGCCGGTGAAGCAGCGTTCTCCAGTAGGCTACCTGTGGCCACGGCATACTAGGGGATGTTTGGCCAGCACAATTCCCAGCCGCCTTTACTTTTACCACAACTAAATATCAGGTAGCCTACCCTTCAGAGCTGGGAGCCGGGGAAATGACTGGGACATCTCAGAGTTTACCCAGCTCCGACTGGCTCACCCACAGGTTTCCAGAAAGTAAAAAGGCTTGCCAAGTCCAGTGTTGTGGTGGGCAGATTCTTCAGGTTTCTCATTTCTCATTGTATGGCATTGCAGCACGTGCCTCCATTGTTTCACCCCCTCCTCCCCCTGTACAAGGGAACTAACTGCCGAAGAACAATGACGAGTGAAAATGGTGAAAACGACTCTGTCAAGGAAGAGAAAGCTCTCCAAACAATCTTGTATGGATTCACGTTCCTGATATGTGGTTGTAAGTAGAGGGCGCTGCAATCTCCTAGTTCTTTAAAAAAAAAAGTATTGCAGATAGATAGATCTATCTATCTACCTACCTACCTACCTACCTACCTTACTATCTATCTATCTATCTATATATGTATCTATGTATTTATCTATCTATCTTTCTACCTACATTCCTACCTAGCTACCGACATACCTATCTATCTATCTATCTATCTATCTTTCTATTTATCTATCTATCTATGTATTTATCTATCTAAACTAGCTATCAATGTATCTATCTATCTATCTATCAATGTATCTTTCTATCTATCTATCAATGTATCTATCTATCTATCTATCTATCTATCTATCTATCTATCTATCTATCTATCAATGTATCTATCTATCTATCAATGTATCTATCTATCTATCTATCTATCTATCTATCTATCTATCTATCTATCTATCAATGTATCTATCTATCTATCTATCTATCTATCTATCTATCTATCTATCTATCTATCTATCAATGTATCTATATATCTATCAATGCATCTATTTATCTATCTATCAATGTATCTATCTATCTATCTATCTATCTATCTATCTGTCTATCTATCAATGTATCTTTCTATCTATCTATCAATCTATCTATCTATCTATCTATCTATCTATCTACCTATTTATTTATCTATTATGTGTGTAATTATGTATGTATATATGTCTAATTATTATTTATCTATATTTCTACCCTTCTGACTATCTGTCTGTCTTTCTGTATAATCTCATCTAGTCCCCAATCTAGGTCAGGGGTAGGCAATACCTTTTGATAAGAGTGCCCAAAGTAGGATATCTAATTCATTTTAGGCCAACAGCCTAAAAGTCACACTGCTCTTTTCTTGTAGAGTAGAATGAAATCGCCCAATTTTGAGGATCTTCCGCGTGCCATTGAAGATCGCCCTACGTGCCAATTATGGCACGCCGCCTACCGTAGGATTACGAATCCTGATCTAGGTTACTCGCTTCCTGCCTTCATTTCTGCCTATCAGTCCTGTCGCCTTCATCTTCTATCAGTAGCTAGCCTAAAAAGAAAACGCCCGTAACGAGTTGAACAATTTTTCAAACAACTAATTAAACTATTTTTCATTTTCAGTGTTTTGCCGCCAATTCAGTACAATGACGAGACTTCCCATCAGCCACCACATTTTAATGGTCTGCGTTGGAGTTGTCGTAGGTAAAGGAGCATCATAGTTTACTTATCTTTTTATCTTATAAGTTTACTGATCTTCTTATCTTATGAGTTTACTTATCTTCTTATCTTTTTAGTTTACATATCTTCTTATCTTATTAGTTTACTTATCTTCTTATCTCATCATAGTTTACTTATCTTCTTATCTCATCATAGTTTAGGGCCAACTTATCTTCTTATCTCATCGTAGTTTACTTATCTTGTTATCTCATCATAGTTTACTTATCTTCTTATCTCATCATAGTTTACTTATATTCTTATCTTATCATAGTTTACTTATATTCTTATCTTATCATAGTTTACTTATCTTCTTATCTTATCATAGTTTACTTATCTTCTTATTTTATCGTGCCAAAGTAGGATTTCTACACTATTCAGCGTGCCAAAAGCCTAAATTATGTCATTCTGCTCCGGCACTCAATGTCTTGTAGAAGCGACTTGAATTCATTTTTTTTTTGTAGGATCTTCCGCGTGCCATTGAAAATCGTTGTGCGTGCCAAGTTTGGCAAGCGTGCCGTAGATTGAAGAAGATAGGGCGATCATAGTGAATAGCGACACAAACTGGAATTGTGGGTTGTGTATCGATATTTGATACTTGCGTGCCAAAGTAGAATTTCTAATTCAATAAGCGTTATAAAGATTCTCATCCACTTTTTTTTCTGGGCACTCTTCTTGTTATGATGCAGGGACACAGGACCAAACATCGGTTGTCCTGCCTGATAACAGAGCGGGCAAACAACGCCCTATAGTTTTATCGTGTTCCCCCCCCCCCCCCGTCGATACGACAGAGTTTCCGTGATACTAGATCGCACAAAAATTTTTATTTTTATTTTTGTAAGATTTATCTGCATGTTTAGATGGATTCGAACTGGGAGCTTCTAACGACACACCGTTATCCTATGAATTTATAATTCTTTAAATCGTACATTTTGATTATTCGATTAAAATATATGTTGACTGATGTCATATTACGTATATGACCTTACTATTTTAAAAAAATAATAAAATTACAATAACAACAACGCCATTTGCAAAAGAGTTGTAATCAATTAAATTTAATATATATTGTCCCCCCTTGAAAAAAAAACAATTTTTTTTGTTATTTCCCTTTTCTAAATAAAATTACCTAGGCGAGTTATCGTACCTCGAGAAACGACTGGAGGATCCGATGTTGATTAATCACGTGGGCCAGCTCCGGCTGCTGCAGCTGTGCCTCCCCATGGTGTTCTTCGAAGCGACCTTCAACCTCGAGGTCCACTACATGAAGGTCATTGTATTCCACCTGATACTGGTGGTGATACCCACGCTGGGTAAGTTTGGCGCCCGCCTGTAAAGCTAATAATGGGCCCCTTCCTATACTATGAAACAGAGATCGCCTCAGAATGCTGTTAAGTTACTGGTTTTCCTGGTTTGTTAAGGCAACCCATTCCATGCCCGGATGCCACTCTGATATCATCTGCAACTGTTTTGTGGAAAGAAAGACCACAGAGCAGGCTAAATATGAAAAAAACTTTATTGAATATTAAAGTAATCCCATCTTACCTAATTGATCACCAGTTTCTGTGGCCACGGCACACTACGGGGTTTCGTGTGGCCAGTACAATGCCCAGCCGCCTTTACTTAGCCCCAACTAAAGTCAGGTACCCCATCAGAGCTAGGTCAACTCAGGAACACCCTCCAGAGCTGGGGACAAATCCTAGGTCTTCACCCAAGACCTCTGGTATGCCAGCCGAACGCGCTGCCGCTCAGCCACTGTGGCCAATGAACTTTATTATTATATTGACCCTTCGTTTAGCTATATACATATATAAATAATATATTAATACTTGTTAAAATGCCCGCCAAATTGTCGGATAAAAGAATGACACTTCAATTAATTTTACAAAATGTGTTGGTTTGAATATTTTCTTAAAAGTATTCCTTGTTGTATATTCTCACTACATTTTGTTCGTAACAGTGTAATTACTAATTTTATGGTGATCATCACATTTTGTTACCAAAAACTTCGATCTGGTCACACTTCAACATAATAAACTTGTTATCAAACTATAAACCTACACTTTACACGATAGTTAGATTTGTACCCATAGCGTTGACTTCCACCTTTATTATCGCCATTTAGAGTTGGTATCTTTTTAGAAGTTGTATACATTGGATATACCAAAGACCGTGATTCCGGCTGGTCCTGCAGTTAGTTCCTCCGATAGTCAACAAAACGGCCCGGGTTCTATCCCTGCCACCCTGCACGAGTTTTGGGCCTAGTGGACGTAATAATCGTCTATCTAGAAAGAACGTCTCTAAACTTATAAGATGTAATTAAGTTTGTTATTCATAGAGACGTGGTCTGATTATGTGTCAATAGTATAAAATCACAAACAACCGACCAGATGTTTTTCTATTTTAATATATATAATATTCTTTTGGTGTGTGTTCTCAATCCCCGCGCAGTGCTGGCGTCAATCGTTGGCATCGCCTTTCAGAAAATGTTCGCCCTGGACATGAATATTTTTGAGAGTATTATCATGATGACCCTGACCATTCCTTGCGGACCTCGCCTGACCCGACACTTTTTGTCAATTATAAGTAAGTAGACTGGCTTTGATACATACTTCACTATTGCAGACTTTTTAGCTTCCCATGGACTGCCAATGGACTGCCAATGATATTTTACGTTTTCTTAAGATTTGGTGTACCTCCCCAGAGCTCATTCCTAAAACGCTACGCCCTGGATGCCCTTCGGGCTCGTCCGGTTTTTAAGAGACATTATATTTCGGCACGAGTGTCGTAGGTTGCCGACCCCTGGTGTAGTATTAAGAGTCAAATTGATAAGAGTTTAGTGGTCAGACTTTAGATATAATAGTTTAGTGATGACAGTTTAGTAATAAGAGTCAATTTATCAGAGTTTAGTGGTTGTATTATTATTATTATTATCTTACATTCTAATCGTTATAGGCGCGGAGTATGATCTACGTACACCGTTGGAGGCGGAGTCTTTGTTTGGGAACTGTGTCACCTACGTGTTCTACACGGCTGTCACGTCAAGAATGTTCCGGAATTCGTGTAACTATGACAACCAGACAATACAATTTGACGCGTAGAGAAAAGTAGTGGAAATGAAAGGAAATAGTTGAATGATTGGTCACTAGATTTTTTTTTTACACTTAATGGAAGAAAAGCTAATCCTGGAATATCTAATGCTCTAAGATTGACTTTCACATCATACCCACAATATTGTGTACAGAAGCGCACTGAGCATACTAGTTGTGATAGTATGGAGATTCGCGCTATAGGGCCTACATAATTAATTATGACCGTCTTTATCATTAGTAACAGTCCCTAATTAACCAAAAGCCATGCATATCAAAGGGGCACGGCATAATCAGGGTTAGTGTGGCCAGCACAATGCCCAGCCACCTTTGTTTTACCCCAAATAAAGTCAGGTAGGCTACCCATCAGAGCAGGGTAGACTCAGGAACACCCTCCAGACCCGAGAACGAAATTCTGGCCTTCACCAGAAATCGAACTCAGGACCTTCGGTACGCCATCCGAACGCGTTGTCGCTAAAGATATGCATGAGCTTTTATTGTGCAGTATAAAACCAATAATTATAATATTTTAAAATCTTAATAATAAATTAAAAGATAATTGTAAAAGCGAAAAAATGTTTGGGCTGTTTTGAAAACAGTTAACTAAGGCGAAATTTTGGCAAAAATTTAATCATTCTGGAATTTATGTTGATTTTACTATTGGCCTATAACAACAATTTTTTTTTAAAGAAAAAAAGTATTCGTTTGAAATGTTCTTTGACATTTATGAATTAAACATTTTTATGTCCGGAAGTGTTCTCCGCATTCCCGTTCCTGTTCGACATCTCCGTCGGCGCCATCTTCGGATTCATCGTCGGCAAGTTTATGATCATGTGGATCAGCAAAATGTTTAAGGACACGGTCAACCAGACGACAATCGTCATAGCCTTTACTTACTCGGCGTACGCCATCTGTAAGTCTTTTAAATCTTTGCGTCTTGAGCACGGCCATTAATTGTATTATTATTAACCCTTTTCTGCCCGTCGACTACTACTTCCCCCTATACCATCTCAACTATTGGGTGTCGACTACTGCCCATTTTTTTTAACCCTTTGATATTTTTAACTGTCCATATTTCATTTTAACTATGTGGGGTCGACTAACTACTGCCCATATTTCAGTTTTCGATTATAGCTGTATCGATTACAGCAAAGTAATCCATAACTCTTGGGGTTTGAAAGCAACAACAACAGGCCACACATATTAATTAGAATACGCGCGTGTGTGGGTAGAAAAAAGCTCATACATTTCGTCTGACCACGGCATACAATAGCATCGTGTGGCCAGCACAATGCCCAAATAGAGTCAGGTGACTGTAAATTGACAGACTACCACGAACGCAGAGAGAGGATAAAAAACAAGCTTTTATACCATTTTGAACACCATGAACCCATCAACTTAATCCAAAAATTAATCCATTGGTTCATTGGTACATCTATCTATTGATTCATCTGTCATTACACTAGGGATCGGCAACCTACGCAGATGCGTGCCAGACATGGCACGCAGAGCAATTTTCAATGGTACGCGAAAAACTCCCAAACGGGGGACAATCAAGTACCTTCCATAAGAAATTGATTGCTAAGGCATGATGACTTTAAGGCTTTTGGGACGCTTAGTGAATCAGAAATTCTAATTTGGCACACTGTTATCAAAAGGTTGCCGACCCCTGCAATACACAACCCACAATCTCAGTTTGTGTCGTTTAGCCATTCACTCTGATCGCCCGGTTGTTCAATATATCGTGAAGATTTTAACGCCACTTAAAAAACAAAAATAAATTTTGAACATAAAAGTAAGGGAGGGAACAATTGTTCTTTGTTTATTTTCAGGTCATCTGAAGAACATTTCCGGCTTTCTCTGCGTCGTGGTCATGGGACTGGTCATGGCAGACAGACGGGCAGTCATGTCCACCCAGACCACTATAGTACTAAATAAGTAGGTACACTTTTAATATAACCTATTTATCTATCTGATGTAAAGGCCGACCGAATTTCGGTTTCGGCAAATGGGCCCTTTCGGTGTAGTTTCGGTTTCGGCCGAAGCCCAAAAAAGTTATCGTTCGGTTTGCTTTCGGCTTATGCAGAAACTGATATTGACTTTCGGTCATCATTGCATTTGTCATTTTTGTGTTGTTTCGTCTACTTTTATAAAAAAAATATGTCATAATATTTTGATACAAAAAAAATATTATATAAAGTTAATCTTGCCGTTTATGTTATTTCATCTTAAAGAGTATTCAATTCGGAATAAAATTAAATATAATACATGTATACACAACTGTTTATTACATGTTTTATTTTTTATTTCAATAGAGTACCCATAAAACTAATTAATATTACACAACAATTTGCAGTCTTTTACAATCTTTTGTTTGGCCATTTCGGTTTATCTTTTGGATAGGTGTAGTTTAAACTTTTGGTTTCGGCTTCGGTTTCGACCAAAAGTCAATTTATATCTCTCAGTATGATTTCGTTTTCGACCGAAACAAAAACAAAAATGTGGTCTCTGTTGGCCTCTAATCTCTAATCTGATTATCTGTTTACCAATGTATGTATCGCTCCATGTCTATCTATCGCCAATTTGTATATAAACAAAAATCTATCCACCCATCTATCTATCTGTCTGTCTATCTTTCCTTCTCACCGGATCTCTGTCTATCTCTTCAGAAATCTATATCTAATTCTCGGTCTAGTTACAATATAACATGTTATAGATGCGCTCTACACAAGTTATAAACTAGTTATACGTTAATTACATGCACTTGCGTGACCAGGACTGCGTGGCGTGATTGGGAAATAGGGAGGAGGAAGGGGTAAACAGTGCAAGGGGCAAATAGTATAAAGTGTGGGGGGGGGGGGGGAAGGGCACATTGTGCACGGTGGGGAGAGATGAGGTATTTGGTGGACTTTTTTTCAACTGGCACCCCCCCCCCCCTCCCGAACCAATGAAAAACGAATATTTATCTACGTAGCCTGTGAATAGTGAAACGTGAAAAATTCACTAAATATAATTTCTATAATAAAAAAGATACCAAGAAAATAAAAGAAGAAGAAATGTTAAAAAAAATCCTTCGGGGGTTGATGAAGTTGTGGAGAAGAGGGGGGATGGGGGCATTTGCTTTCCCCCCTCCATAGCTATGCCATTGGTAATAGCACTAGTTACAATCGACATTATTCCTGCATTCGTTATTGATTTCGCAGCGGAAGTAGGCGGATCGGATATTACGTCACTTCCGATTATCGATTGGCGGGTTCATCCGCATGGGATGTCTAATACTACAATTGTTTCCCCCCCCCCTCCCCAACAGATTCATGGAGCTCACCATGTACATGTTCTCCTCCGTTGCCTGCGTCCAGGTGGGCATCTACCTAGCCAACCGGACAGCATCGACACTGACCGCCAGCGTTTTGGCCATCTCTTTCTTCACGTTTGTGGCTTCCTCTGTGATCAGGTATCAATGAGTCTCATAATAACAATTAACCCTTCCCGTACCGACCTACTTCTATCTTTGCTGCCTTCTGTTCCGCTATATACGCGCCCGGGACTGTAAGGGTTACAAAACACAGCTATATCTTAAAGATAGATAGGTACCGTGCGAGAGGCTTTGTTCTATTTATTTGCGCCCCCCCCCCCCATCTCCCTTTCATGAGAAACGCCGCGTGCACGCCAGTGATAGGAACACGTTCTTCGGGAAACACCAAAAAAAAGGGGGCGGAGAAAGAGGCGGGCCAATCCCTTTGAAAGAATGTGTGATGGTATGTGTGATGGTCCAAATGATGTCAGTCGATCGTCGATAGATAGGTGGATTGGTGATTTGATAGATACAGTAGCTAGATAGGTGGATTGGTGATTTGATAGATACTGTAGATAGACGAATGGATGGACAGATGGGTGGAAGCGTGCATTGAATGGTGAATGCATGCATGGATTGATATGTGTTGTTATGAATAGTGTATACACGTAAATACATTAATTGTGAACTGTGTAGATTCACTCATTGAAAGATGTACTTGTGATCAGATACAAAGATGATTCTATAACCTAAACCGAGAGATAACTCTTAGAAAGATAGAAACAGCATTATAAATGTTGATAAATTTATAGAAATATAGATACTTGGATCCAACTGCTTATCACCTACCGCATCCTGCTTATCACCTACCGCATCCTGCTTATCACCTACCGCATCCTGCTTATCACCTACCGCATCCTGCTTATCACCTACCGCATCCTGCTTATCACCTACCGCATCCTGCTTATCACCTACCGCAACCTGCTTATCACCTACCGCATCCTGCTTATCACCTACCGCATCCTGCTTATCACCTACCGCATCCTGCTTATCACCTACCGCATCCTGCTTATCACCTACCGCATCCTGCTTATCACCTACCGCATCCTGCTTATCACCTACCGCAACCTGCTTATCACCTACCGCATCCTGCTTATCACCTACCGCATCCTGCTTATCACCTACCGCATCCTGCTTATCACCTACCGCATCCTGCTTATCACCTACCGCATCCTGCTTATCACCTACCGCATCCTGCTTATCACCTACCGCATCCTGCTTATCACCTACCGCATCCTGCTTATCACCTACCGCATCCTGCTTATCACCTACCGCATCCTGCTTATCACCTACCGCATCCTGCTTATCACCTACCGCATCCTGCTTATCACCTACCGCATCCTGCTTATCACCTACCGCATCCTGCTTATCACCTACCGCATCCTGCTTATCACCTACCGCATCCTGCTTATCACCTACCGCATCCTGCTTATCACCTACCGCATCCTGCTTATCACCTACCGCATCCTGCTTATCACCTACCGCATCCTGCTTATCACCTACCGCATCCTGCTTATCACCTACCGCATCCTGCTTATCACCTACCGCATCCTGCTTATCACCTACCGCATCCTGCTTATCACCTACCGCATCCTGCTTATCACCTACCGCATCCTGCTTATCACCTACCGCATCCTGCTTATCACCTACCGCATCCTGCTTATCACCTACCGCATCCTGCTTATCACCTACCGCATCCTGCTTATCACTTATCGCATCCTGCTTATCACCTACCGCATCCTGCTTATCACCTACCGCATCCTGCTTATCACTTATCGCATCCTGCTTATCACCTACCGCATCCTGCTTATCACCTACCGCATCCTGCTTATCACCTACCGCATCCTGCTTATCACCTACCGCATCCTGCTTATCACCTACCGCATCCTGCTTATCACCTACCGCATCCTGCTTATCACCTACCGCATCCTGCTTATCACCTATCGCATCCTGCTTATCACCTACCGCATCCTGCTTATCACCTACCGCATCCTGCTTATCACCTACCGCATCCTGCTTATCACCTACCGCATCCTGCTTATCACCTACCGCATCCTGCTTATCACCTACCGCATCCTGCTTATCACCTACCGCATCCTGCTTATCACCTACCGCATCCTGCTTATCACCTACCGCATCCTGCTTATCACCTACCGCATCCTGCTTATCACCTACCGCATCCTGCTTATCACCTACCGCATCCTGCTTATCACCTACCGCATCCTGCTTATCACCTACCGCATCCTGCTTATCACCTACCGCATCCTGCTTATCACCTACCGCATCCTGCTTATCACCTACCGCATCCTGCTTATCACCTATCGCATCCTGCTTATCACCTACCGCATCCTGCTTATCACCTACCGCATCCTGCTTATCACCTACCGCATCCTGCTTATCACCTACCGCATCCTGCTTATCACCTACCGCATCCTGCTTATCACCTACCGCATCCTGCTTATCACCTACCGCATCCTGCTTATCACCTATCGCATCCTGCTTATCACCTACCGCATCCTGCTTATCACTTATCGCATCCTGCTTATCACCTACCGCATCCTGCTTATCACCTACCGCATCCTGCTTATCACCTACCGCATCCTGCTTATCACCTACCGCATCCTGCTTATCACCTACCGCATCCTGCTTATCACCTACCGCATCCTGCTTATCACCTACCGCATCCTGCTTATCACCTATCGCATCCTGCTTATCACCTACCGCATCCTGCTTATCACTTATCGCATCCTGCTTATCACCTACCGCATCCTGCTTATCACCTACCGCATGCTGCTTATCACCTACCGCATCCTGCTTATCACCTACCGCATCCTGCTTATCACCTACCGCATCCTGCTTATCACCTACCGCATCCTGCTTATCACCTATCGCATCCTGCTTATCACCTACCGCATCCTGCTTATCACTTATCGCATCCTGCTTATCACCTACCGCATCCTGCTTATCACCTACCGCATCCTGCTTATCACCTACCGCATCCTGCTTATCACCTACCGCATCCTGCTTATCACCTACCGCATCCTGCTTATCACTTATCGCATCCTGCTTATCACCTACCGCATCCTGCTTATCACCTACCGCATCCTGCTTATCACTTATCACTTAGAGCTTATCACCTACCCAATCTCTGTACATAAACATAATTATTTCGTTTCTCACTTAGAGCGTTCGTCCTGCTCATCACCTACCCAATCTCTCGGCTGTACATGAACAGCATCAACGTGCTGTACATCGTCTGCAGCTGCCACCTGAGGGACTCGTACTCCTGCATCCTGGCCTTCACCTTGATCGACACGAGCCTGCACAGCCGGGTCAACGAACAGGTAATGTAATAATAATATAGTTCTTCAATGGGCAGCCATGGTATTGGAATGCAATCCCTTTTAAGACCAACTGAAAATCGTTATCAAGTCCAACACTCAAACTATTTGATATGTTTAAACAGTATCAGAATGCTAATAAAATCATTTATACACAATTTTAAACAAACATTTCAAGTAATTGGTTCAAATTGGCACTTAAATCAGCGTGTTATATAGCGAAATGTAGATCAACAAACGATAAAACAGGGACGTGACATTCAACAATGGGAAAATCGTGTAGGAAAAATTCATATTGCCACGGGTTTTGAATCTATTGGCATTATTTTTTAACAACTAATTTTATGACTTTTTACTATTCTTGCTTCCCGAGTGGCGTCCGAGCATGGAATCGGTTACCTGAACCATTAACTTAAAACACTAATAAAATGCAAGACTAACTCTGTGAGCAGTTAAGAGCACAATCTTCAAAAGGCTAATGCATGATAAAATTATAGCCTATATAAAGGATTTATACTTATTTTTTTTTTTTAGAATAATTAAAAGAATCTCTTCCCATTGAGCTTGTTACATGTTCTGCGGTCCAAACATTGCACACAAAGTTCAGACTCTATACTGTACTATACAAGGGGCAGCGCTTTCGACTGGCTTATCGAAAGTCCTGGGTTCGAATCCTGATTCTACCCAGGTCTGATGTCATTTTTCAGCTCTTCTCGATCCTCCTGCTCCACATGGTGTACTCCTTCGTCGTCAACTACGGCTTGGCAGTGACAATGGTCGAGATAATTCGTGAGTCTAACACTCTACGCAACTATACATAAACATTGTTTTCCTGCAACGGGGTCAAATTCTGCTCCTGCGCAAATTTAAGATTTGTATTTTATCTGTAGCTTTCGTAGTTTTAGAATTATTAGATCTGTATTTATGTAGTGTTGTTTGTGTTTTTATATTTCTTTTTGTTGTGTTTTTGGAATGTGAATTAAGGCTAGGTTGTTTTGTTTTTTTTTGGGGGGGGGGGGGGGGGAAGATGTGTGTTTATAGAAATGTAAAATTTGTACTTGAAATTAATGAACTATTTAAACTCTCCCTTATCTCCCATCCATATATGCTTCAAAAAAACAACAAAAGACAAAATAATTCTCTTTTGATTGGCTTCAGTCAGATATCTCAATGAATCAATCCTTTTATGTTTTCTTAAACCCACGAAAGTATTGTACCATGGTTGGGTATAAAATATGTTATTTAGTGCATATTAACAGAATTATTATTGCCCGTCGATACGATACTTAATGTGCCCGATGGGAGCCGTACACATGGAATGCATTTCGTTTCAGAAACCAGAACAATGAGCAACGACAAGGCACTGATGCTGGAGAGGGCTGGGAAGATGATCAGTGATATACAGACATCTGTCAGGAGATCGTTGAAATCCACTATGTACGTTTTTTCACTCACTTAAAAGCTTAGTCTGTTCAGTACGACAGTCAAACGCGCTGCTGTGCCCCTCTATGTCGGTCAGCTGACCCCAAATGTCTTCTCGGTGATCCCTTTGCCAGTCTATTGGATCGCCTGTACGCCGTTATAAGACCCCGTTTGCCACTCCGCTAATCTGATGCTCATAATATGTCCATATATATCATCATTAAACATTAAGAGCAATCATATTGGCAAACTATTCTGTCTATTCTAATCTTAGTTTTCCGATCTATGAAATCGGTTCCAATACATAAATCTAAGCTATCTATTCTATTCCAACTATTCTTATCTATATATTTTAATTTATGTAATCTAATCTATTTAATTTATCTATGCTAATCTATCTATTCTAATCTATCTATTCTAATTTCATCCATTCTAATCCATCTATTCTAATTCATCTACTCTAATCTATCTATTCTAATCTATCTATTCTAATCTATCTATTCTGATCTATCTATGCTTATCTATCTATTATAATTTATCTATTCTAATCCATCTATTCTAATCCATCTATTCTAATCCATCTATTCTAATCCATCTATTCTAGTCTATATATTCTAATATATCTATTATAATCTATCTATTCTAATCTATCTTTGCTAATCTATCTATTCTAATCTATCTATTCTAATTTCATCCATTCTAATCCATCTATTATAATTCATCTATTCTAATCTATCTATTCTAATATATTCTAATTTCATCCATTCTAATCCATATATTATAATTCTATTCTAATCTATATATTCTAATCTATCTTTTCTAAACTATCTATTCTAATCTATTCTATTCTAATCTATTCTATTCTAATAGATTCTAATTGATCTATTCCATTAAATCTATCTCATCTATCTCGTCTATCTGGCCTACATAATCTTACTTATCTATTCTCTTAAATCTTAGGTTGACCACAGATGCCGACTGGCCAACGGTCAAAGAATACACTCGCCTGAAGAACGATTTTCTGAAGCTGTACCGAAACAAAGCCTGCGTGAGTGATTTCAAAAACACGCCCCCCCCCCCTCGTACCCCTAACGTATTAAGATTGCCTACGTCATACTCTGCCCACGTCATAGTCTGCCAACGTCATATCCCGCCCGCGTCATGTGTAGCCTACGTCACATTTAGCCAACGCTGCCTGTTTGCTGCTGTAGTATTTTTTTGTGTGCCTTTAAAGCCGATGTAACGGTTTTGCCCAAAGAGGAGTTTTTAAATTACAGAGCCTAGCCCCCCCCCCACCCCCACCACCCCCCAATTTCTCGGATTTAAAAAAAGAGATTTTTTTTGTTCGTTTTTTTATTACCACCAGCTAGACTGCTATCTAAGTTTTTCCCCGAATGTTTAAAAAAAAAAAGGAAAAGAAAAGCGTACACACACCATGCATGTTCATCACACGTTGGAAGGGTGCATTTTAAAAACCCAACTATTAAATAGACCACTGAAACCCGATACTTGTAGGATTACAAGAAATGAACAATACATTATATTTACCAACTCTTACAAAGATAAAGTGATATCAGTTTTTTTTTAAAATAATAACGTAAAATATATATATAAAAAAATCAACAGGAATCAAAATCGATATACTTTCCCTCGTGAAACTGTTTCAATAGAATATAAATCTCTAACTAATCCAAGAATTTATTTTATCAGTTTCTCTTTTTTTAAACGGTTGAGAGAATTTCATATTTATTTGTCGTGCGTATACTTCCTGTATAGATTACATTATTTACTTTAGGCCATACGTTAGGACAAGGGTCTCAAACATGCGGCCCACGGGGGCGGCCCACCATGTGGGTTTTGTGTCCCGCCAGTAACCTTACAAAAAAATGGTACTATTCGTGAAATTCAGATAGCTAGTACTGATACACATGAAATTTTATTGTTAATTGTATATACGTATTATACTCAATAATAGTATTATTAATGGTAGTTCACTTTGCTATAATTCTTTGTGTCTAAATTGTAAATTGGCATATTTTATTAGTGATAATTAGTAAAATGAGTTAAGATGTATCGGAAATGTCTTAAGTGATAAAATAGCCCATTCCTTCATCTGAGTTTGAGACTCCTGCATTAGACATATAAGTAACGCTGAAAGTTGGAGCGTTTCCTAGTGATTTTGGATTGGGGGTCAGTTGGAACATTCTAGCTTAACATGAAAGTTTTGTTTATAAATTTACAAATATGGTGTGATAAATGGAAACACTCAACAATGAATGCATAACTAATAATGCTTATACAGTCACCAATGTAGTCAATTTGTCTCTCAATATGGCCAAATCATTTAAATTACGCTTATTCATGCAGACATAAAACAGACTAGTAATAAATATATAGGACCTAAAAACACCTTGCGTCCACTGTCCGATCTACGTTAGAGTACGGTTAGAGACTATGGTAGCCTACATGGTATCCCACTATCCATTCAATGATGAACTTATAGTTCTAGAAGAAGATTGTTTTAGAAAGAGGTTACAATAATTGCGAGTGAAGTAATCAAGCTAAATAAAGCATTTTTTTTCTTTCTGCTTAGAACAAGAATAGAGGAATATGTGGTTGTTTTTATACGATCAAGCATGCAGGAATTGGAGTTTTCTATTAGATCAAGGTTTGAGGAAAAACGGTTTCCGATTAGATCTAGCATGGAGGAATGGGGGTTTTCCGATTAGATAAATCATAGAGGAATCGGGGTTTTCCGATAAGATAGAGCATAGAGGAATCGGGGTTTTCCGATTAGATAAAGTATAGAGGAATCTTTTTTTTTTCGATTAGCTCAAGGATACAAGAATTTGTGGTAAACGGCACAGAATAAAGATTAATAATTCTGTTGGAAGGGGTATGCAATACAAGTATTAATATTAGGACTGCTGTTTATCACTTGAGAATTGATTAGCTAACAGGGCTTTAGCGTGGAGGTCGGTTGACATGTGACCCTCCCACAGCAGTTATTGAAACTTGGCAAGGTCTGCTTGGTCAAGCCTTAGAACGTTCAGGATCACGCTGAACTATTTTCCTTTTTTTCGAGTACCATCTGGATAATGTAATCTAGTCAGCTGGCCCTGTGCGCCACGAGATTTGGTCAGTTTAACAAAGATTGATGCCATCTTCGTGGGTTTGTCAGTTAGCCTACCTTTTACTCACAGAGACTGACAAAAGTACCAAAGGCCACAAGCGCCCAATTATATTATCTTATATTTAACAGACGCTCCTTCTATAAAGTAAATTATTGCGCCCTACGATCATCGGTGGTCTAAGTCTAGTTTTGATTAGTGTTTTGAATGATATTAAGTTACTGGTTTTCCTGGTTTGTTCAGGCAACCCATTCAGATGCCACTCGGGAAGAAGGATTACTTTTATGCTGTATTATTTTTATGCTTTATTTTACGGTTTCCCTTTGGCCTTGAACGTTACTGTCGGCGGTTGATGCACCAGAAATCTCTACCGCGAACTGCTTCACAGGTTAACCTTGGGTTAGAAATGACAGACCTGAATGTCACCCCAGGCGCCAAGTAGTCACCAGCAGTCAGTTGCTGCTCAAGTTCCGGTTACTGCGGGAGTATAGGTCACACGTCACATGACCTCCACACTGAAGCTCATTGGCTGCCTTCACGTGATTCTCAAACATTTCATTTTCATGTCTCTTGAAGAGAGTTAAATCTTGAACTTAAAGATTTGGTTAGTTTCAGACCCAGGAAAGAAGTTTTTTTTTTTATAAAGAGTTTTAAGTAAAAAGTAAACATCCTATAATTTTATTGTGTATTTCGTTCTGACGTTTAGTTGCTGAAGAAGAAAGATATCATCAATCAGTTCCTGGATACACAAGCGTTACGGAAACAAGCTGTGCGACAAATTGTTATCAGCGAAAGGGTAATGTCTATACACAACACTATACAATATATATATTTATATTACCAATTACATATTTTTATGTAGCGCTATTCAGAACAGATGTTCTTCGAATGCGCTTTACATTGCCCCCTATTTCATTAAAATTATTCGAAAAAGAATGTTTTTAATTTTGTTTTTAAAATTTTATAATTGTCCGCTTGTTTAATTAATTGTGTTCTGAAGTTCGTTCCACCACAGAGGTGCTACGACGCTGTAGGAGCTAGCTGCAAATGTTTTTTTTTTTTTTTTTACATTTGGAACCTTGAGTTGTTGATAAATTTTGTTTGAACGATGTACCGTTTTCTCTGATATGTGGAGCTTGACCATGGATCTGGCGTACTGTGGACATGAAAACTTGTATAGTCGGAACTTTGAATTTTATCCTAAGTGTTATAAGTAGCATTGTCTTTAGAAAGTTTGTTGAATAGGCCTATCCTTCATTGTTCAGAATAATTTTTGCAGCAATGTTTGGAATTAGGCCTAATTGTAGTTTAATTTATGTAGTTTTTTTCGTTGACTATGGTAGTCTTTTAAGTGTTCATATAGCATTAGAAGTCAAATAAGGAACTTGCGTACTAACGAAAACAATCTTTAATAATCAAAACTACACAGAAACTTCAATAAGTACAAGCGATTTAAAAAAACACAAACTGCTTCGAACCCAAACTGTCAACACACACTCTCGTTTCTCTATCACACAAAACCAGTCGGACATGTCACAAAATCCGACTAATGAGGGGGGGGGAGGCGTTAGGCCAACACACAAAATGACCCAGTGACCTCAGTCCACTGGGGGACACGACAATGGACTGGTCAACAGGATCCAACCTTTACACACACTTAATATATGTAGCCTACTTATTATAAAATATTGGTACATTTCTTTTCTATTGTTCAGTTAAAAGTGATATGTACTTGCTATTTCCGATGGAATTGAAGCTTGTGATTGTAGCCGATGTCTTGCGTTACAATATATTATTTAGCTTACATATCATATTTTGTGGCTAAATGGCACTAAATTGGTTCTTTCACAGACCAGCTACGCTCGACAGTTTGAAGAGGGCGTCCTCTCTAGGCAGTCCGTGATCAACCTCATGATACAAGTCAACGAGGCACTCAAACAGAAACAGTAAGTGGGTCCGCAGCGAGAGAGGGAGTTGAGTGTCGCGTCGCCGATCAAATAGTCAGATGTCTTAATTACTAATGACATACCCAAAAGCTACAATGGCATATCAGATGTCAAGATGAACTGTAAATTAACTTGACTAGAACCTACAAATGCCAATGTTGATAATATTGGGTTAAGTCCAATGGTTTTGTTTACGTTTTTGTCTTAACCCTTACAGTCCCGGGCGCGTATATAGCGGAACTGAAGGCAGCATAGATAGAAGTAGGTCGGTACGGGAAGGGTTAAAGTTATTTACAGTTTAATAACAATTTACTATATCTTCTTTTTAAATTCATAAATCATAATTAAACGACACCTACAAATATACGTTTTCTGTAGGTATAAATCCTCTTTATATGCATTTAAGTTATGCATTAGCCTTCTAACGATTTCGCTGTCTGGCACATACAATACAAATGAAAAATAAGGAAATGAACGAAAAATTTAGTTAATAATGCTAGTAATGATTTAAAAATTATGCGAAGTGTCTCATTAAGGCTCCTTCAATAAGGATTTTCTATTGCGCAACATAAAATGTAGTTGGAGCGAAAAAAAAAACCAGTTCAAACGGAGTCTATGCAGGTTGTGGTGGGTAGACTATTGTTTCGCCCCATCCTGTCCACCCCCCCCCCCAATACACACACAAATGCTTCCATGTTATCTCTCCCTCTACTTCTTTCGTACACACAGAAAAATTAGTTTAATGATTGAGAATTTAAAACTTTCGTTTTTTTGTCTATAGGCTGATTGACCCATACAAAATTGTACAGTGCACTCGACAAAAATCTATACTAAGCAGATTGGTGAGTTGGCAAGTTGTTTTTTACAGTTAATGTTTGTCTCTGCTGTATTTCTTTACTGTATGTATTCCTTTACCGTAAAACTACGATAAACAGTAGAGTAGCGTGGGGCTAAACGCCCCCCTTAAGCAAGAAATGCTCTCTGTCTTATAATTTACGCTCTAAAGATCCATAAATGCATGTATAGCTTGGGGTTTAGTAAAGGTTTGTATACACAAACATTCTTTATGATAACGTTGAACAAATGAACACAGTGAATAAAAGAAGTAAAAAATTTATTTGGCCATTTAGCCCCACTAGAGGGGTCAAACGCCCTGTAGGGTGGGGCTAAATGCCGAGACTGGGCGTTTCACCCCACCTTAACAGGCGTTTTGCCCATTATCTGAAAAGTTAGAAAACATATATAACAAAAGCTTTCTGTCTACAAACATTCGGATTGTCCAATGTCCGTTCTTACTCTGTGTTAGTTTTATTGTAGGAAAAGCGGATTCGTGTCATTTTAGGCATGTCTATTCCGACCCCGTCTCAGATTCACAGTTCGGACAGATGAAGTATGGAAGCCCTGGAGTGCACTCGTCGTGAGCCCACAGTAAACATATTTGACACTGGACCCATGTTTCACGAGATCTGGAGTTGCAGAATAGTTCGCCACATACCAAACAAGGCCATTCCTCATCACTTAATTCCTCATCAGATTCTGGATGTCTCCTTTTTCCTTTTCTGACTTTGGATTTGCTATTACCAGCCTTTGGTTTGTTCTTTGATTCTGCTTCTTTCATGTTTGTTTCTGCCATTGTTTTTTTCTTTTGCTGATTTTTTTTCTTCTGTTGCTTTTTTCATGGCTTGTCTTTCCAAGAGTTTAGCCTTGTATGGAGATGCTATCATTGGGGTCGTAGCTGATATAGCTTGTCTTGGTATCTGTGGTGTTTTTAATAATGCAGTCGTAGTGACCAACCTCCTCACCGACACTTGTAAATCGCACTATTAAAAAACTGTTCTCTCCTTCGCCATAGCGCTGGATAACAACATTGTTATTGTTGATCACTATGATCTGTTTTGTCAGAACCTTGCTGGTGGCACATATTTCTAGCTCGCCTGGTAGAGATTTTTGTTCTGCCATCGCTGCAATGCGTTCCTCAACTGTTGAGAAGTAAATCCATTGTGGTAGATCTGTATTTAATGTGTCTTCATCTATATCTGCATAATCACTAAAGTGACTACAAATGTAGGAGACTACCTGCGCCCGAAGCCCATCAGCCTGGCTTGTTTCATTGATTTTCATGACCACAGATGTTAGCTCCCCATGCTCATCCCGCTCTGTATTTTGAAGGTTTGCATCAAGACTCAAGACCAGTGACAATGCTCCTGAAAAAACATCCCCAGATGTCTTAATGACTCTAGTGTCATAAATGCAATCTGCAGCTGTTGAAGATGGTGTGTGAGATGCTGCTTTTTTCCAATGTCGTAGGTTGATCGGATGAATCAACGAGGCGTGGTTTACAGAATGGCATGGAATCATTTATCGCTTGGTGAACTTCTGTTTCATCTTGCAGGGTTGCCTTTTTGGCATCTGGGGATCTTCCATCTACTACAGGCACCCTATCAGTGGAGGTCAATAGACTTACTTCTCTCGGCTCATCCATCTCCATAACCCCTTCAAAGTCAGCGTCCGTGAACACGTTGGGATCAAAGGGTTCCAGCCCACAGGTCTTAAAGCCATTCACAGCTCTCTCTGGAAGTGGTGTCCTGAGGAAGGCTTTCCCTGCAATGGCAGCTAAGTTGTGCAGAGTGATCCGCTGACCTGGGTTTGAAACCATCCAGTTGTCTGCTTCGGCATTGACACTAGCTTTCAAGGCTTTGAAATAGGTCCGGTCAAGTGGCTGCAGTTTGTGGGTACAGTGGGGAGGAAATGATATCAGTTCAAAGCCTTTTTTCGCGGCAAAATTGGACATCTTCCAACGTTCTATCGATGTGATGGCCATCTAATAATATCAGCTGGGGGTTGTCTTGAGAGGCATTTGTGAAGTCCGCGAATTGTGCAAGCCGCTTCGTGAACAACTGTGCATCAGTCCAGTCACTTTGACTCACATAGCCTACTGATTGTGGTGGAGCTCCATTCATCAAGTATTCTAACATCCTCTTGCGTGGAAAGATGAACATTCGCGGCAAGAAGACACCGGCTGCACTGCAGGCGCACACAAGAGTCACAAGTGAACACCTTTCATCACTCGTAGCTTTACCCACAGGTCTTGCCCCCTTTTCAGCCAAAATCCTTCCTGGTTTTTGGACAGTGGACAGACCTGTCTCATCCATGTTCCAAAGCCTTGCTGGAGTGTAGGATTTGGACACCAAACTATCCTTGAAAATTTCAAAGAAACGTTGAACTTGGTTTCTATTTAACCCAGAAAAACGTGCTATACTGGTGGATACAGGCTGCCGGATTGTGAGATTCTGGCGAGCTATAAAGTTTCTGACCCAGTCCTTTCCTGCCATCTTGGTTTATTTGTTAAGGGGATGACTAATTTTAACTTTCTCACTTAGATTAAAGGCCAGGCCAGGCGTCTAAGGTACTTGAAACGCAAACCATAAAACCGCCTCTACATATTTATCACATGCTCGTTCAAATGAAGCTCAACGTCAGACAGAATCTATGATTTGCCTCGTCCAAACTTTTGCACGCCTGGATGAGCTGCTTTTTTGTCTCTGTGTCTTCTAAGGGTCCTCTGAGGAACACCAAACTCTTTACTAGCATGGTTTATCGAAACCCCGTTGTTTATGGCCCGCCAAGCATCTGCTAAATTGGTTTCGCCATAACTTTCAGTCTTTTTTTTGTATACACGGACCATTATCTGTTGACAAGAACAAACAAACCTCTAATAACAAGAAAAGTCAATGTAGTGTCATGTAAAAGTAATCAGACAGTCTATAAAACAAATAGTTCAGTGGTGGTGCTAAACGCCCTTGAATGGGGCTAAACGCCCGGTGTGGGCGTTTAGCCCCACCAGTGCCGTGGCGTTTAGCCCCACACTACCCACTTTACAAGCACGTGGCTGTACAAGGTAACTCAAGGAAAATCACCCAGTCAAACATATGTCACTGTTTGCGCACATTATCCTTGTAACACAAAATACAGGCATTGATTTAATTCGACTGTATTTAGCCTACTAGCACTAAATAAACGGACACCCTAAATTTATAATTTTTTGGTTAAAATTTTAAAAATATGACAGTTTACTTACTACAAGCTTGGTAGAGCTAGGACTTCGCGTCAAGAAAGGTCGCCGCTTACGTTGTCATGCGCAAAGCACTCCAGAAAGCTGACACCACGTATGAACTGAGAAAAAAGGGGGGGGGGCCTTTTACCCGAACTCGCCGTTTAGCCCCACGCTACTCTACAACTACGGCTGGCTTATCCAAGGTCCTGGGTTCGAATCCTGGTGAAGTCGAGGACTTTTTTCCCAGGTCGGAGTGTGTCCCTCAGTCCACCCAGCTCCTTTACATTACAGACGCAATATCTATAAAGAAGATTATTGCGTCCTACTCTCATCCGTGTGGATGATGATGGGTACCTGACCTTAGTTGGGATAAAGTAAAGGCGGCTGTGCTGGTCACACACAATCTCCTAGTATGCCGTGGCAACAGAAACTGGTGAACGCTGCTTCACCGGCCATATGGATCAATATGGTACGACGGGATACTATTGTACTACTACTACTACTGTAATAGGCTAATCAGTGAAACTATAATGAACGATAACATTAAAATAATAAACGAAAACTACAACTATAATTTTTTTAACAAACTACAATAAACAGTTAAGTACAAAACAAAACAGTAAAGGTTAGGTTTTTTTTTACCGTATCGGGAGCGCGACCCTGAGCCTACCATGCTCCGATGTATACCTAACGTTATTTAGATCAAAGTAAAAACTGCTGGGCATTGTGCCAGCTACACAATCCCCTAGTAAGTGTGGCCACGGAAACTGGTAAACGCTGCTTCATCGACCCTATGATCAATTCGTTCCGACGGGATTAGTTTACTTTTACTTCAATCGTTAAAGCCACTTTATTGATTTTTGTTTTGTTTTTAAATTCAGGAAAATGAAGTGAAGTCTATGCTGTTCACCACCGAGCAGCCGATACTGCTGCGAGGCCTGGTCTGTGCGCTGGTCGTCGCAGACGTGACCATCGTGGTGTACACCCTGTGCGTGGTCCACATGCAGGCCGCGGACATCCAGAAGCAGCTGATCCTTCACATCGTCAACTTCTTTGTCTTCCTCCTCTACCTGGCCAGTGAATTCTACAAGGTTGGCAGCCACCGCGATGTAGAATGGCGCGTATATCACGCACGGGAAAGTCCGTGGATGTATTTTTAGCTCTTGGTTATCGTGGCGGGAAAATGTCTGCCTGAATTCAGAGGGACGTCATTTTTTTTACATTATTGGTATAGAGCACCGTTTTATTTTCCTTTTTTTTTCCGGGTTCGCGATTGGTTACCGGGCAAATATACCGGGTCGCTAAAAAAAAAGGATGTAAAATTCAAAAACAAAGTTTATTAACCGCCATTTATTAGTGATAAACTTAAAAATAGTTTTTCTCGCCTCAAATGGACATTTTACCTAAAGCCAAAAAGTATAGACTACATTATACTACATACTTACTTCCTTAATTTCTTTGGGTCCTCGTGGAACCATGGGTCGGCAACCTTTTGCTAATAGTGTGCCAAACTCTGATTTCTAAATCATTCAGCGTGCCAACCACCTGAAAGTCAACCTGCTAAAAAAAATGTTGTTCTTTTTATAAGACAATTTAGCCTATTTAACGCCGTAGCAAGATCGATGTCAAAAGCAAAAGTACTTTATAGAGAAAATTGTTCAGAGTTTTATATTTAATTTAAACAAATGAACTTGTTTGCGATTTTCATCTTTCTTTTTTTTTCTTTTTTTGCATTTATAGTAAATGCATAATTTTAAATACTGAACTTTCACATTAAAGGAACATTAATTTACCAGTAGTCGTCAGGTTTAATTCTAGCACCTGCTGAAATTCATTTTTTTTATATAAGGAAGCGCTTGGAGCTATTTCGAACTCATTGACCATCCTGTGGGCCTTTTGGCGTTTAAAATGTCGCATTGTATCGGCACTTCAGTAATACCCGTACTGACTTTCCGCCCTGAATAGCAGGCAGTGAATCAGCTAATGCTGCACAATCACTCTTACGTCAAGCACGAGAGACCAGCTGTAGTCCAGGCCAACCATGAATGAGAGTCAATACGAGAAAGCTGAGCAAGCTCCTAATCTCGCAGGGCTCGGACAACATACCGCTACCGGGTGTATTGTCCCAACCGTTCGTGAGATCGGAATGTACGACACTCTGATCCTTGCCAGAAAGCCGAGAATGTTAAGCGATCGCAAGCCGAGAAGCGATCGCAGTGACTGACTCCCAACTCCCTTAGTCTTTGGGAAGAGAAGCAAAGAGAGTTTCATTATATTTTGATATTTTGATCTCATCCTGGGAGTATTTTTAGTGTCATAGAAAATATCACAGCATTAATGCGGAATAGATACGTAGATTAGTAGTCATACAACGTGGGTAGTTAATGTAGTGTTTATAGTTTTAAAATGTACATATATTTTCATCACTCATATACTATTTATATAATTTGCAACTAATTTTTGTATAGTTTTATCCTTTTAAAACTATAATTGTAAACCACTAATTTTTTTTAATGAAGTAAAAATGGTAAACATTTAGAAATATTAACGCAAATAAAAATGGGTTAATTATCTCCTTTTAATTAAAGTTTCCACATTTAAATTTGATTCTATAGTGATACTGGGGGTACTAAACAAGTTATGTTTTGTAATATAACTAATATTACGTATTAGCTATGGCATTTATTTCAACTATTAAAGGAATAAAATTAATTTATGTTAAACAGTTGTAAATAAACATTTCCTGCATTATTTAAGATGACTTAAGGAGATTTTAAAAAACATTGATAATTCCAACAATTACATAATATGATGCTAGTATATAATCCTCTTATATATTTATTAAAATAATAATTAAAACCAAATTGTATTACTTATGAACTATTTATGCTTAATTAAAGAAGACAAGCATAAAAGCTCTTTTGAATGTAATTAGCATGTATGGTAGGGCTATCAATTAACGAGCGCCTTGTCCCTGAATGATGTTCGCTAATTGTTCAATGTTGGGTATATATTTAGTTACTTCTGAGTGGTCAAGTGTAAGTGGCCTCTTTGCCTATTCATAAAACAGCTTTCCTGTGTGATAAAATCTGTTCACACCTGTACGTTGAACCAAAAGTGAACTAGAGTGAATGCCTAGCACTCGAGAAAGCAGACGACTTTCCTAAGCAACTTCCCTCCAGATTGTTTCGCAAATCGGCACATTTTGATGTCTATTTGTTTTAATGTTTAAAATTCAACTTGTATTTTATGATAGTTAATATACCGCCACCAAAAAAAAAATATTAAAAAATCAGATATAAGAAGTAGTAAGACCAAGGCAGTCAGTCTTGGTGTGGTCTTAAAGCATGCGTGCTTCAATGTACTTCTGAAAAAAAAAAACATATATTTATCTTAGCGTGCCTTAATTAAGAGAAGTAATTAAAATGTTTTGAAATTGATTTCACGGCAAGATATATCCAGTTTCAATACAAATTAATTTCAGTGGTCTAAGAGTTTAAGGTCTGTTTGACAAAAAGTTCAACTAATTGAAATGTGCGGCTACGTCATTCAGAAACTTGGGATTTCAAACGTCAATAACACAAATTTTAATGAACTTTAACACGCAACGAACAGCGTGATATTCATGTTATAGTTTGCATTTGAAAAATCTCCTTCTGGGAGGTCTCCCTGGCGTGCCACTGAAAATCGCTATGCGTGCGAAGTCTTCCTTAGGTTGCCGACCCCTGTGTTAGTCAATAGAGTCTGTTCTTCTCAAACAAAATTAGTGTGGATTGTTAATGTCTACACACAAACATTTGTGTGTCTGTGTGTGTGTGTGTTAGGGCTGGATATGTTGAGACGACAATATTTTCATTTAATGTGATAGTTTGACAACTAGATAGATGGCCCTAAATGTTTCAGCACGTAATAATTGTCTGGCATATTTCTCCCACAGATGATTGCCGCCAGAAAAATTTCCCCTGACGGCCCATGGGACATTCTGAACAGACTAGTTCTGATCATCTCCTTCCTGGACGTGGTCGTCACCTGTTTACCTCTGGTGAGTGAATGGCCCCAAAATATGTCACATGTATCTGTCACAATAATATGTCACATGTATCTGTCACAATGATACGCAACGTGTATCTGCCACAATAATATGTCACATGTATCTGTCAAAATAATATGTCACATGTATCTGTCACAATAATACGTCACATGTATCTGTCACAATAATATGTCACATGTATCTGTCACAATAATATGTTACATGTATCTGCCACAATAATATGTCACATGTATCTGCCACAATAATATGTCACATGTATCTGCCACAATAATATGTCACATGTATCTGTCACAATAATATGTCACATGTATCTGCCACAATAATATGTCACATGTATCTGCCACAATAATATGTCACATGTATCTGTCACAATAATATGTCACATGTATCTGTCACAATAATACGTCACACACGCATATCATAATGATACGTCACAAGTATCTGTCACAATGATACGTCACGTGTATCTGTCATAATAATACGTCACACGTATCTGTCACAATAATACGTTGCATATAAATCTGTCACAATGATACGTCACATTTTGAATCAATCAATGTCCATTCAGTCCTCGGTGAGACATAGGGCCTCGACAATGCTAATCCACTCCCTACCGGTCTCTCCATCTCGTGCCACTGCATTTCCAGCTTCTTTCAGTTCTTTATCCAGCGTTCTCCTCCAGGTGGTATTTGGCCGACCTCTCTTCCTGGTTCCCCGAGGATTCCCCTCTAGTGCTTGGCGAGCTATGTTGCCCCGGTTTTCTTCTTCTAGTGTAACCAATCCAGTGCCCCTTCCTCTTTTTAGTTCGCGTAGGATGGGCTTCTGGCCAGCTCTTCTTTCGACTCCTGCAAGGGTTTTAAAACAGATTAAAAAAAAAAAACACACACCAGTTTTTTGTTTTGTGAATGATCTCTTTGACACCTGCAATGGGATATTTCACACACACACACCAGCTGCTACTGCAGAACAGCGACCAGAAGGACGAGTTCTACAAAGTGAACCACACCTTGAAACTTCTGATGGTGTCGCTGACGTTCACTCGCCTCATGAGGACTGTACTGCTGGTTCGAATCTCACCGGTAAGAGACAAATATTTAACCCTTTACCTACCACATGTTTTTAATATAAATATTTGCTGACGTCGAAGTGACGTCCTTGGTATTTAAGGGGTTAAAATAAAAACAAAATGGAATGTTTCGTATAAGAGAATGAAAGTTAGACAATTCGTTGTGTTGTTTAGTAACGTTGAATTTTTTGTTACGAAAGTTGCTGATTAATATGATTGGTAATATGAAGAAGTACGGTCGTCCTTCTTGTCGGGCAAAGGGGGAATGTCACGGAGCGTTGTCCGGCAGTAGCGTGTTTGTGTGTTTGTTGTGAGTTGTTTTTATATTGGGCGAATGATGATGGGGTGACCCGGCGTGTGTGTAGTATGAAAGGCAGTTGCGAGTTGAGTCTGGTTGACGAAGGTTGTGCTAGTTTATAGTGTTAGTTTAGTATTAGTACTGTGCATTGTGTAATTTCATTGATGCCATAACTAGGCAGCTTTATTGCTTGCCGTCTACATGTTGCACTGTATTCCTCTTCCAGTACCTGCAGCAGCAACTGATGTCCTTCACTGAACAGATCATGGAGAAGAAAGTCTTCATCGCATGCGACATGGCCGCCGGGTTCATCCAAGGGACAATGGAAACATTCAGGAAGGCAATTATTTACTAATTATCTCCCATGTATCTGTGTTTGACCTTCTTGCAGGTGGTTTTAAGAATTCAACATGTCGTGTGGAGCATACACATGTTTATATCTGAGACTCTTAGACAGGTTGAATCGGGGAACCCTTTTTTCCATCGATCCCATTGATCCCCTTGATCCCATGCATTTTGCGCGCAATCTTAGGATAGTTATGTGGGGCTCTAAGGGATAAATAATCACATCTTCAGGTCTGCAAAGAAAACTTCACTTTATTTAAAGGAGCCATCTCTCACAGCATATAGTTAAAAAAATAACCCAATTTAGAATATATTCCATGCCCGGATGTCACTCGGGAAGAAAGAGTACTTATAATAATATGCATTTGTTCTTGCATAAGGGATAAGGAGAGTGTTTTTGTCTTTACATTTATCTGAGCATTGCAACAGGTTATATTGTTGTATTTCTAAATAAGAGTTTGATACCTTTTTTATTATTCCTGTTTTACTCTTTGCCCTTCTGTCCTCTAGTGTTTCTAGGTCTAGTGATTTAACTATTGGTGTTACTCTTGTCAGTTGTGGATATTAGCTGGTAATGAACTGCCATATTGGAAATGTAAATAATTTTTCTGAATGTTTGATTGGCCTGTCCAATTTGTATAAAATTGTTTAAACGTAGCAACGACGAAACACGTTGTACACCCCTACTATAATGTAACGGTTCTTTCGGAGTATTTCTCATATTAAAAAAAAATTCACTTTTCATTTAGGCTAATCGCATCGTCGACGATCCGCACGTGTCCCAGAGTATCCGGTACGTCTGCCACTTAACTCGCTTGCTTCTTGGCCAACACCTAGGTAAACTTTGCTCTTAAATACGAAAACAAATAATTCTTGTTTGTGTGTGTGTGTGTGTGTCGTACGTACAATACCGTTACTCATTGATTGACCTGAGCTTATCGTCGAGTGTGATTTGGGACCAGCAAACGAATCTGCATTTTAGGAAACTTGAGGAGATGCTTTTGTGTTTAATTTTCGGACTTATGGTTTTAATGATCACTTTGGGGACCTTTTTCTTAAGAGAATCGCTCTGATGCCAAAGGGTGTTTGCACTTAGCATCAGGAGAGTCTGGAACCTTAGACACACATTCTCTTGCAAGGTAACTCTATAGGGCTCCACATGGGTGTCAGAGCCCGAGAAAAACACCTAGTATAAATCTCTCTATTAATAGTGTATATTATATATTAAAGAGAGTTCTCCTGTTAATGTTGAACAGAACAAAGATATGCCAACTGTGCCTCTTTTTTTTACGGCAGTACTTCGTCAGTGTGTATTGTGTGTGAGAAGTTTATATTAGAGAAGCGCATTTGATTTCGATATAAATAAAATCTTAACGCTAATGTAAAGGGGGAGAGGGGAGGACTTCGTTCTTGTTGTTTTCCTAACGTCTCGTCCTTCTCAAACCTCTCGCCTCACAGGCTTCTGCCAGGTGGACTATCCGCTGGTCATGCTTGCCCTGAAGACCAAGACCGCCATCAGGCTGACACTGAACGCCGCGGAGGAACGGCTGACGGAGATAAAGGAGATGGGGCTGCTGGGTGAACGTGACCTCATCCTCATACAGAAGGTTAGTTCGTCTGCTGTGTGAACGTGACCTAATCATCATACAGAAGGTTAGTTCGTCTGCTGGATGAACATGACTTGATCATCATACAGAAGGTTGGTTCGTCTGCTGGGTGATGGACATCTGATCATCATACATAAGATTAGTTCTTCGGCCGGGGGAATTTGAATTGTGGCGTAGATAAGATGTCAAACATCGCCGAGCTTTTTGTGTCCAGATCTGGAACTAACAGGAGATTGGTTAAAATATCCTTTAGTAAATAATCATTAGTAAAAAAAAATTCTCAGAAAATCCAAGGCTTAGCCAAGGTTAGACAACGGGGAAAAGCCATGATGTCTAATCTCTCCAAGAAAATTCACTTTGTTATCCAAACGAAACATTTGTTTATAGATTCTTTCAGAAAGCCAACATTACTCTGAAGTCTGTTAGACAAGATTTAAAAGAAAAATAAACCTAGCATTAACATTTTCTTACATTTAAATATTATAATCGTAAAACAATGTTTTTAGAGATTTTGTTTAACATTAGCTTTATGACGTTTTATGCTCTTGTAAATTGTCATAACAATATGCTTTGATAAGATTTCCCTTGAAATATTTTTGAATATGTTAAAGTAATTGTTTTGACTAGACGTCCTCTGTGTTACTGACGTGTGTGTGTTTTTTTTTTAAAACTAATTCTTGAGGGAAAAGTCACATATTATTTTTCTGTGTACAATTTTCCTTTCCGAAAAAAATAAAATGCGAATTTTATATTTCAGCTATTGGAAATTCGATAAAATATTAGTTTTGAAAAATTAAACTGAAATTGTGTTAACGTGTTCAGAATTTGTCTGCTGTTAACCTTCACCTTGCACATGTTGCCTCTCCCTCTACATCGCACTCCCAGGCCCCACCCATAAATTCCCCCTCAACGTGTTTTGCCCTCTTTCTTTATTGTTTTTTTCTACTTTGTCCCTTTATTAACTTTATTGGTTTAGTTTTATTTGATGTCCGTCTGTATCTAAGTTAACTCCTTTGTACCCGAACTGGCCACGGTCTTAAGGACGCATCAACTCAGCATACTTTTTTGAAAGGGCCTGTATTTTAAATTTCGATACTGCCCAGAAATATTATGAGCGTGAAGCGATACAATAGAAAGGGGGGTGTAAAACGATACTTGGGAGATCTAAACCGATACCACAGAGAGGACTAGATCTACGATACATTAGAAAGTCTGGTGTAAAACGATACTTGGGAGATCTAAACCGATACCACAGAGAGGACTAGATCTACGATACATTAGAAAGTCTGGTGTAAAACGATACTTGGGAGATCTAAACCGATACCACAGAGAGGACTAGATCTACGATACATTAGAAAGTCTGGTGTAAAACGATACGTGGGAGATCTAAACCGATACCACAGAGAGCACTAGATCTACGATACATTAGAAAGTCTGGTTTAAAACGATACGTGGGAGATCTAATCCGATACCACAGATAGCACTAGCGACTCTAGATATACATACTTGTACTTTAAATAACAAACATGAAGAAGTCTTTGGGTATATATTAACAAACAATACACTGATACAGATACTGCTATGATAAAACATACACAGGCCACTGTTTTATTTTTCTTCAGATTTTGGAGAAAAAGATGTCTGATGTTCGCAGCTTCCACACCAGTATTGAACCGTTGGGCCACCGAGCTGTCATATTGCACCTTCCGTGGGTTGATGGGAACGAACGCTACGCTCAATTCATTGAAGTCAGCCAGTTTTCTGCTTAGGCTTACTTTTTAGAAGCCAGATTTCTTGTTTGGCTTTAGGTTTTCTTAGCTAGAAATTGGGTTATATTGGACAGTTTCTTTTTTTTAATTAACATTCAAATTTCTATTTTTTTTTTAGTTTGTTACTTATATAAGTGGTGGTATCTAAATCGTTTTTTTTAGTGCTTCGGACCTCTAAATATATCAATCTGGCGTTGACTTGCAACATTTACGAATCATTTTTTTGTTTCGCTTTTTCCCGCCTGTTTAGGAGAATGGGCAGACGATCCTCTTTAATCCTAACGACATCATTGCTACACAGGGTCACTTGCCAGGAGGGATTTTCGTCATTCTTCATGGCGTTGTGCGAGTAAGTTGTGCCAAATTTAAATATGAATTTGGCTTGCAGTGCTTGAAAAAAATTTTTTTTTTGATTTATCGCTTGCCTCAAGGGCCCCATGTACTAGATGTGTGTGAAATGTTCTATATTTATGTCACACTGTTCTATATTTGTGCTTAATGTTCGGTATAATTATTCGCTTAGTGTTCTATACCTTTGTCTAATGTTCTACTTATATGTGTGCCTAATTTTCTGTATAATTATTCGCTTAATGTTCTATACCTTTGTCTAATGTTCTACTTATATGTGTGCCTAATTTTCTGTATAATTTTTCGCTTAATGTTCTATACCTTTGTCTAATGTTCTAGATGTGTGCCTAATGTTCTATATTTCTGCCTAATATTCTATATTTCTGCCTAATGTTCTATATTGCTGCCTAATGTTCTATATTTCTGCCTAATGTTCTATATTTCTGCCTAATGTTCTATATTTCTGCCTAATGTTCAATATTTCTGCCTAATGTTCAATATTTCTGCCTAATGTTCTATATTTCTGCCTAATGTTCTATATTTCTGCCTAATGTTCTATATTTCTGCCTAATGTTCAATATTTCTGCCTAATGTTCTATATTTCTGCCTAATGTTCTATATTTCTGCCTAATGTTCTATATTTCTGCCTAATGTTCTATATTTCTGCCTAATGTTCTATATTTCTGCCTAATGTTCTATATTTCTGCCTAATGTTCTATATTTGTGTCAAATGTTATATATGTGTGCTTAGTGTTCTACATGTGTGTCTAATGTTCTACATTTGTGCCTAATGTTCTATATTTCTGCCTAATGTTCTATATTTCTGCCTAATGTTCTATATTTCTGCCTAATGTTCTATATTTCTGCCTAATGTTCTATATTTGTGTCAAATGTTATATATGTGTGCTTAGTGTTCTACATGTGTGTCTAATGTTCTACATTTGTGCCTAATGTTATAAATGTGTACCAAATGTTATAAATGTGTACCAAATGTTATAAATGTGTACCAAATGTTATAAATGTGTACCAAATGTTATAAATGTGTACCAAATGTTATAAATGTGTACCAAATGTTATAAATGTGTACCAAATGTTATAAATGTGTACCAAATGTTCGATGTCCAATGTGCCATATCGGCGCCCAATTTACTATATTCATGTATAATGCTCTGTATTTGCACTAAACGAATACAGACAATCTATCTATATATAAAACAAGCTACATTGCCCGGCGTTGCCCGGGTGAAAAAAACAGGACTGTATAAGGTGCAGATAAAATTTTTATAAACTTCAATGAAAAGAAAGCTATAAATCTAATATTTAAATTATTATTTTTTTACTGAAGACCTTTAGGAAAGTAATTTAAAAGAAATATTGTAATCGGATAAAAAAAATAGGCAAGTATTTTTAGTTAACAAAAATCTAAGTTGCCCGTAGATTTACAATGTCTTTTGTTTTTAAAAGTTTGAAAAAACAGGTAGGCCTATTGTCTAACTCGAGAATCGAATCCGGGTCGCCCGCATAGAGGTCCGCTACTTTAACCACTAAGCTAGCGAAGACACATTACGATGTGAAAAATTATCAGACAGTATATAGGCCTAGGCCTAAATAGGTCAGTGACACAAACTCACGTGTTTTCAAATTGATCAATGGGGATGCGTGGGGACACAAACACGATCTTTTTATATATATAATATAGATAACCCGTGTGTGTCGCATCCGATCCCTATTGATAAATTTAAAGACACGTGTTCTTATTGTCTCATATCTTAAATATGCGATCTCAGACATGTGTCTTCCCTAGCGTAGTGGTTAGCGTCTTCGACTACCATGAAGGCGACCTGGGTTCGATTTCCCAGTGATACCTTACTTTTTCTTTTCCACTCCCCCCCCCCATTAATATTACTTTTTTTTTTAAAGATTGTAAAGATTTTTTAAAATAAAAAGACTTGCCCATGTTTCACCTGATACCGCAAGTTATTTTAAATTACGTTCGTAAATGATTTCAGTAAACAATAATTATATTTAAAATTTATTAGATCTATAGCTTTCTCTTAACCCTTCCCGTACCGACCTACTTCTATCTATGCTGCCTTCAGTTCCGCTATATACGCGCTGTAAGGGTTAATAGTTTATGAAATGTTTATCTGTAGCTTATAAAGGCCTATTTAATTTTTCCCCGGGCAACGCCGGTCAATATAGCTTGTATAGTCTATATAACTACTGGCAAGTTTAATTAATGTTCTGCAGAGAGGTCCAAAAACATTTCATATCTATGTTTATTCTCGTAGAGAATTTGAGAATGGAAGATTTTCAGAAGTGACGTCACTTAAGGTCATGTGTGGCAGTTTCCACAAGTGTGACGACAGTCTACAAAGGGCCATAACTATCCCCTTCGTCAAAATTTGGAAACTTGGTTTTGTGTCGGGAGGGGTGGGGGGGGGGGGCAGGGGCTCTTTCGGTGTATACATAACACTGGATAATTGATCTTTTTTTTTTAATGTTGATAATTTATAACTGATGTATGTTACGTCTACTTTACTCTTCATTTAGGTTGAGTCTGTAATTGATCAAAGTGAATATGTACTCGAACCTGAAGTGGAAAAAATTCGAAGTAAGACTTTTTTGTTACAGTCGTAACGTTTGTGTTTTGTTAGTAGTTTTATTATTTAACTATGGTTATTATTTAGTTGTGAAAAACCATTGTTCTGTTCGGGATGTGAGACCTGGAAGCTGCTAGCAGCCACTGGAAACAAGTTGCAGGCATTCGAAAATAAATACATTAGTAAAATCCTTCGAATCTCCTACATAGAACACAGGACTAATGAGTATGTCTGGTACAGAACATCCCAAATTTCGGGTTCTCAAGAAACTATTATGGCAACAATGAAACGGCGCAAGCTGACATGGTTCGGTCTTGTGTTGAGGCATAATAACCTGCCAAAAACAATCCTCCAAGGCACTGTAGAAGGTGGACGTCGGAGTGGCCGTCAGTGGAGATGCCGGTTCGACAATATAAAAGATTGGACAAAGCTGCAAACGACTGAACTATTCAACTATTGACAGCCGCTCGAGATTGGCAAAAATAGAGAAAGATGACTGTGATGAGGTGTCCATTCGCTCCCCACAACGACCATAACGGTCAAGGGATTGATGACGATGATTATTTAGTAGTCAGCTCTAATCTTGTCATTTTTTTTATTATTTTTTTTATTATTTATGTTATCGTGTGTTATTTTAAATCGCATATGCTACAGGCGCCCTCTTCTATAAAGAAGATAACTGCTTACGTATATCCGTTATTGGAGTCTTGCATTTTGAGAAGACGCTTAAACATGTGTCAAGTTGTTGGTTATTCTGGGTGTTTTTTGGTAAACCATCTTGTACACTCAATGTCACTGACGAGAAAAGACAGTTACTTTTGCATATGCCCTTATATATGGAGTAAGAAAAGAGTTCTGTTTTATCTTTATATTTTTCCAAGTACTATGTCAGATCATTATCTCATGGAACTAAAAAATAAACAGTTATGTTCTATATCGGGAAGAAAGAGTACTTACATGCATTTGTTCTCACATAAGGGAAAAGGACAGTGTTTTTTGTCATTATGTTTATCTCAGCATTGCAACAGGTTTTTAGGTCTAGTTGTTTGTTTTATGATTTTTATATGATCAAGTGTATGATTCATATTTATGTGACCTTTCAACCCTAGCGCCTTATTACGCCAGGGAGTCAAGCGAAGCGTTCAGGCGGAGCCGAGAACTGATCGAGTTAATCGAGTTCATATCTCGAGGGAATGTCATTGGAGAGATGTCTTTACTCACTGGGAAACCTGGCCACAAAACCTACCGGTGCGCCACCTACGTCGAGGTAAACGAGCCATGCCACTTTGGCCACACATTTTAATTAAAAAAAAAAAACGCCGATGTTTTTATATGTTTCCCTTAAAAAAAGTTATTTTGGTTAAACTTTTTTTTATATTAAAATAGTAATTTGTCCCTTTCTTGATATTGTTAAATTAATGATACGAAAATAATATGTTTAAGTCTTAATTGCCAAATTGCGCAGAAGAAAAACTTGTCTTAAGCAACAACTAAACAACAACTACCGATGGAAGCTCTGGGTGAGGGTCGGGGCACGCGAGAAGGTTTCGGTGTGCTGTGTCGTGGCCCGCGGGTTGCCTGTTGCAGACTCCCATTCTAAGCACTCTCTCAATCACACTTGTATGCCGCACAAACAAAAACAGTTATTTTATTCCAAAGTGTTTTCTTGTACAAATTACGGCTTACATTTTGGTATTTTGACTAATTAGTTCTACCCAGTAACTGTAAGCCTTTAGGTATTAATTAAACCTAGAAGCACTAGAGGACAGAATAGCAAAGAGTAAAGTAGTAATAATACAACAGGCATTAAACTATAATTTGAGAACACAACTCAATAACGATATGTTACAATGCTCAGATAAACATAAGGGAAATAAACACTTTCCTTATCCCTTATGCGAGAACTAATGCATATAAGTACTTTTTTCTTCCCGAGTGGCATTCGGGCGTGGAATGGGCTGCCTGAACAAACCAGGAAAACCAGTAACTTATAATCATTTAAAACACTAATAGAAATGCAGTACCAGACTCGGACCACGGATGTGCGTAGGACGCAATAATTTTCTTTATTGAAGGAGCGTCTGTTTTTTTGTTTCTTGACTGAAAATCTTATAAATTCCTGGTTATAAAAAAACGTGTATGTATCATGCCCCAGCACTAGTAGCCGTGGATTGTGTATATATCATGCCCCAGCAGTAGTAGCCGTGGATTGTGGATTGTTTTGATTAAAAAAAAAATGATTTCAAATATATTTATGCAGTTTTATTATATTGTTGCGTTTTTTTTATATTTTTTGAAGGCATTTTTTATAAGCTACTCGCGCTTGAATGAACTAATGGACGGTGAGCCAGACAACAAGCGCCCCATGAAGGATCTGGAGATGAGAATGTGGCGTACAGTAGGCATTAGGCAAGCAGTCAGGCTCATATTGAGTGAAATATACAGCGGGGTGAGTTGTACGTGTTGTAATATTTTTTTTATTAGAGTTGTTATTTGTAGTATGTGCGGGTCGATTTCTAACATAATTGTTTCACATATTTATATAATAGTTTTTAGTTGGCTGTAATAATCTGCTATTAACATTTTTTTTCTACAAGTCACACTAAGATAAAAATAGAATCATATTATCATACTGTGAAAATAAGATTAGCAGAATAGGACGAGAAGACTAGACTATGAAGAGATGTCCAGAATATAAAAAGGAAACCCAGAATTGAGAAATAAAAAAACAAACCAAAGACATAAAACCGGATAATCCAAAAATTATATGAAAATAGGCGCACAAGCATGTGCAGTCACACTGTTCACAATTTAAGAATATAACAAGTTAAAACTATGGACCTGAAATGTCTTCTTACTGCCAAGTAAATCTTACAGCTTTTACGTGCATGTCGATATAAACTTAGAAAAAAACTTAAATTTGCTATAAAAAAATACCTAACAACTTATTTTACCCCCCCCCCCCTCCCCCATCGCCCCAGTCTTTGACCAGGATGCTGATATACACCAAGATGTCCGATGCTTTCATCATTGATGGTAACTTTAACAGAGTCATTGACATACGTCCACACGAGGTGTCCGCAGTCATACTCGTACAAGGTAACTTACCCATTACCATCTGACTATAAAACTCACAATAACTGAATTTATGTGTAGGATTTAATCCTCCCTCTCCTTAATCCTCTTCCTCCATTAATTACGGCATAACACTCTATTCGAGGGTGTCCCTGAGTCTACCCAGCTCTGATGGGCACCTGACCTTAGTTGGGGTAAAGTAAAGGCGGCTGTGCGTAGTGCTGGCCACACAATCACCTAGTATGCCCTGGCCACAGAAACTGGTGAACGCTGCTTCATCGGACCTATGGATCATCTCGGTCCGACGGGTACTTTACTCTATTCCAGCTTTAAATTGATTTACTTAGTATCTCAGGCATAGTTTATATTCATCGTAATGCTAATCTGTTGTATTTTAGTCATCGATGAAATTTAGTTTCGTTTCTTCTTTCTAATTTATATTTTAGTTGTCGAAGCTAAAAGGTTGGAATTTACGTTAAATATTTATTTGTTCTTTCACCTTTGTTTCCACCAAAGCCCGAATAATTAGGCCCCTTGTGACCCTCATCCCCACCAAAGCCCGAATAATTAGGCCCCTTGTGACCCTCATCCCCACCAAAGCCCGAATAATTAGGCCCCTTGTGACCCTCATCCCCACCAAAGCCCGAATAATTAGGCCCCTTGTGACCCTCATCCCCACCAAAGCCCGAATAATTAGGCCCCTTGTGACCCTCATCCCCACCAAAGTCCGAATAATTAGGCCCCTTTGTGACCCTCATCACATTGAACAATTTTCATGCCCACTTTAAATTCTTAAGAGTGTAATTTAAAATATAAAACAATAATTAAACGTGTAATGCATTGTTCTATTAATTTCAATGAACCAAGCATGCAGTAAGATGGAGAATAATTTCTTTGGTCAGCTTTCCTTTATTAATTATTTTTTAAAGTTTTACCAAATTTATTTTAAATCGCAAGTTTTTTTTAATAAGAACTTTTTTTTTTTCTGTCAATCAAACCTTGTTGTGCATCCTTGTTTAGCTTTACATTAAAAGGTATTGCGCAATCTGCACTATGGAGTAGGGTACATTCCTGCTTTGGACAATGTCTATAGTCTATAGTGCATCCCATTCCCTTGAACCCAAAAGCACTTGATTTTGTTCCTTCATAATTAATCCAGCTTCGCCTCGTATTTTCCCCCGAAAAAAAACCCAAATACCTTATAGCCAATATTTTAACACACAGATATGTTTCTGTGTTGTTGTTGTCTTGACACGCGAAGACTGGTAGCCGGGTGGCTGTGCTTCCTCTATTGCAGGTGTGGTCAAGAACTTCTACAGTGAAGCCAGGTTTGTCGGCCCCTGCCTCATACCGTTCTTCATACAGCGAATACTCTGCGAGGTACCGTTTCAATTAGTTGCTTATGTTTATTCATTCATTTGTTAACAAACAGGAAGTGTGATCTGGCGAGGTTCAGTTTAAAAAAAAAATTGAATACTCTTGTGTTGGGATAAATCACGAACATTCACGCATACGACATTCCTTAAATCATGCTATTGAACTCATTGCGCTGGAAAAAGTTATTTGAGGCTACCATCTCGACTGCTTGTCCCCGGCAATTGAAACACTAGTATAGGGACCGAAATTAACGTTTTTCGCCACTCCGGATGTTTGCACCCCGAGAATGATGCGGGCATGGAGAGGGGTGGGGAGTTCTCTCATCTTCATTGTCTTTCAAACAAGTTCCGCTAAGCCTACCCCCCCCCCCTCCCCTCAGAACCGTAGAAAGACGGCACTCCAGAAGCAGAACCGGGCGGGCTAAGATCGATGATGGATCAACTCAGGATTTCGTGTTGAAATCCTCCTTAAATGGTGGCTAGAAAAGCCCTCCACCTAATTAAAGTACATTTTTACGATGTTGTACTGAAGTTTCGGGCACCAAGAGAGAATAGCAGATTTCAGCAACGGCAAGTTGTCTTAACGTTGCTGAAATCTCCTATTCTCTGTCGTTCCCATGTTTGAACCGAATGAGCATTATTGCTTTGGAAACTATCTCACAAGTATTTTCTTTTTCTTTGCTGTGTGTGTGTCTGTGTTGATGCTGCTGTTTTGAAAACAACAACCGTGGGACCCCCATGTAGCCAGAGAAGGGGACCCGTGTCATATTTCTGTGCCTGAAGACCTCGGTGACGGACGAGGAGACCCTGATTGAGAACCTGGAGATGGAGATGGGCCCCAACGATGACGCCTTCTCCGAAATGGACGACGACCAGCTGACCATCTCCTCCGGCTCGTCCGACGGGAGGCCTTACCACAGGCAGAAGAAGTCCCTGGCAGGGATAGTGGACAAATCGGTGAGAAGATTCATTTCCGGTTTCAGCCATAAGCGGGTGTATGGTTGGGTGTGGTGGGGAGTTGGTCGGAAGTAGCATCCCATGGGCCTCAAAGTCTGGCGAAGTGTGTAAACCACCGATACGCCCACATTAAGAGCACACCGGCGAACGCATGGGGGGGGGGGCAATCCATGTTGCGCGTCCGATGATCATTGCAGTGCCGAGAGGCTCGGTGGGGAGGAAGCAATGAGCGTAACACTCCGTCTCAACCCCGACCTGGTGCCTGGATGTCCAGACCTATCGTCTTGAATTTGTGCTACCGGGCGACAGTGCAGGTATGCGAGTGAGCCACCACGATAATGATCCGAGGGGGAATTCTGCAGGTGTGGAGTGAAATATAGTACATGTGACTGCGGAGAGCTTACCCTGTGTTACGAGACACGCCTTATCGGGCGTGCCGCGGGGTGGCTAGTCTCGGACATTATCTTGCACACCCCCTCCTTGATCCATCCCGTTACATCGTTAATCCCTGAACTCAAGAACAGGATTAACCGGTATTTTTTTCTTTACAGACACTTTTAAATCGGGGCGGTTGAAGATTAGGGCTTATCATTGGCAGCCAGACTGGCACATATAAAAACAGACGGCGTCTGTTGGAGGCCGTATGTACCAGATCGTGCATATAGGCCTAATATGACGGAGATTTTAAACGTATGCCACGTTTTCGACCAGGGTTGGGGAGGAGGTCAAGATATATTAGCCGTCAATGACAGCGCCACTCAGATGGCGTAACAAAGGCCCTGGGCTTAATATCCTGGCGAAGGCCTCGAATTGGTAATCGGGTCAGGAGGGTGTCCCTGAGTCTACCCAGCTCTACTAGGTACCTGACACTAGTTGAGGTATTAGCTGGACCCGGGAAAATAATCTTAGCCTCCATTATGATTCGGTACGTAGCCGAGCCCCGCCATCTCTTTGAGGCCTTAACCACAGACAGAAGAAGTCCCTGGCAGGGATAGTGGATAAATCGGTGAGATGATTCATTTCCGGTTCAACCTATAAGCGGGTCTTTAGGTGTGTGTGTGGGGGGGGGGGAGTTGGCCTTCTACAGGTCACCGTGCCCCACAATTTTATGAAACCATAAAAGTTCTTCAAAGCGTTTATGTCAAATATTTACTTTGTACGTCTAATGTAGGCCGTGGCTCAGAGACTTCTGCAGCACGGACTCGGAATGGTACTACCCCCCGGACACGAGAGAAAAATGTCAACGAACATAAAATAAGAAATGAAAGAAGTCAGCGCAGACGTAGAAAATGGCAAGTGGAAGATTTCAACACACATAGCGAATGAGAAGTGGAAGATGTTAACACACATAGGGAATGAGAAGTGGGAGAGCTTATACGCAATAAGAAACAGTTTAAGGCTAGCTTTACACGTCTAGTCCAGTTATATCATTGACAACAAGTATAGGTAGAGCGTGTGATGACACTCATTAACATGTCAACGTGTTGTTCTGTGTTGCTAATTTTAGAATATGTTGTGTGTGTGTGTATGTGAGTATCCCGTCAATCAATTCTCAAATCCTACAATTTTTACCACATCCTACATCTCCCCTCAACACTATAACTTTTTTTTCCCCTGACGCCCATACGAAGTAGTCCGTAGTTAGTATTGAGTGACAAATTTTAGTGGATTTACTTGGGGTTAACAGTTATCAGCAGCCATGACCTATATTTGTGTGTGTGTGTTAACATAAGTTGGCCTACAACAAAATATTTAAAAAGCTGGTCTAGTGCACAGTTGTTCGATACCTTGGTAAGAGTTGTTAAAATGGAATGACCTAGATAAAGTACAATCGTAGTTTTTGGGTCACATCACAGAGCAGAAAGTAATATATTTCTATTCTGTTGATCTCATCTCTCAACTGCTGGCGAGAACAAGCAAAGGGAATGAACTCAAGATTAACTGTAGCATTTCAATATTTTTACAGTTACTTCCCTTTGATTTTTTTTTTAATGTTGTCTTATACTGAAATATTTTTTTTTTAATATTGTCTTATATTGTAAATTTTGTTTATGCCTTTATAAATTAATCAGTAGACTAATTGTCATTTATTAGCGAATTAACCTATGGTGTAAATGTTACATTAATAGTTTGTATTTGCACTTTAAAATGACCAGTGAGAGAGTAAGAGTTTAAAAAGAACTATTTAGCAATACACAATTCTGTTTGTGAGTGTGTTATACAAAAACTACTTGAAAAAATCTCTTTTGATACTTTTTTTTATAACATTTTATAAACATTTCTTTTTATATTACCATATTTTATATTACGTTTATTTGTTACCGGTAATAAAAATGTATATTTCATTAAAATCAAAAGCAATAAAAATTTTGTTTGACAAAGTGTTAAGAAAAATGTTTTTCTGGTTTTATACATTATTTCTTTAAAGGCCTATTAATATATTCATGTTTAACCCCAAAGTACTGTCTAACATTGATTGAAATATTTTTTATTGTCAAAATATATATGTTGCTGGGTAGCATTTTCTTAACCAGAGGTCTGTAGTACAAATCCCTTCAGTGCTGTCTGACAACCCCCCCCCCCTCTGAAAATTAATCAGCCATGGGTATTGTGATGATCACACAATCGCTCTCCATTCCCATGCTTCATCACAAAAATTGCTGGTTTCTGGTAGGATAAATATACTTTCAAAAGTTTACAATAATTAATTGAAGTGATATGATAGTACTATTGTTTATTTTTTTTACAGCCTATACTTTAAACTTTGGTAATGCTGTCACCACAGAAACTGGTAAACGCTGCTTCCTGGTATCCCGTGGTCACAGAAACTGGTGAACGCTGCTTCGCCGACCCTATGGATCAATTTGGTCCAATTGGTAGATGAGGAGGGGTATTTTAATGAAAGGAATGTCACCTAGCACCAGGGCTTACGTTTCTGAGAGTTTGGGATTCCTTCCAGTGATACTGACTTGAAAAATGTTGCATGAGTACCACTTAACTTTTGGATCAAATCTTCACCTCTGGACAAGAGTGCATTAGGCATGTTAACATGTAATAGCGAGGATAGTCACGCTTTACAAATGACCAACATTACCATTCGAATCTAGCAAAGATGAAAATTATCTGTCAGACAGCAGGGTAAAAATACTCCAAATAATACTCTTAGTCAGATCCCTAATAATTTCTTTCATTTCAGGAATTTTCTAAACAACTCATTCTACAGGCCTACAATTAGCTTTATACAGTACCGGATATAATTTAGTTTTAAAGCAAGAATTCTTTCATCTACGACTAGCATTAATTTTTTTTAAAACCTATTGTCTTAAATTACTACTCGATTCTGTTAGTTCCTGAATTGAATCTTGACTGGAACACCATGGACTTCCAGAGGCAGGAAAATAATATCACGCTTTGTCACTAGACATTTTGATAATTTTGAATAATTAATTATAATATTATAATTTAAAAAAAAAATTTCTTCGAATCTATCTGAGCAGAAAAAAGATAATATCAGCCATTTCCGTTAGATATCCCTTATCAGTTTGTTTCTTTTACTATAATAGTGTCTCTAGTGACCGCTGCCTTTACTTAAGTCAAAAGAAAACATGGCGGAAGGTATCGCTGTTCTCACTTATTTTTAGTGACTGAGCATATTATGGATTGCGCATTCTGTAATTTTTCTATTTTGTATATTGAAAAAAAATATTGAGTCTTGTGCACAATTAGTCTATTGTCCGATACCTTGGTAAGAGTGTTTAAACAAACTGACCTAAATAAGAACAAAGGTAGTTATGATCACATAACAAAGTAGAAATAAATTTGTGTTATGGATCACATTCACATAAACTGCAGACGAGACTAAGCAAAGGGAAGAAACTCAAGATAATATGGGGGCATTTTAATATTTACAACAGTTACTTCCCATAGATTCCAATTAGCACTTTAAAAAGAATATATATTTTATTGTTAATAGTAATAGTGATATAATATGGGTCGCGTTAGTCTATTTATAAGAAATTATATTTGTAATAGTTGGTGTTTGGACAACTAAAAATGATCTTTTAATAATGTATTTTATTATTGTCTATCTTGTAAATTGTTTAAATGTTTTTACAATTTTATAGTTGTAAGCTAATAATCAATGTTGGAATAAATTAATATCTATCATACAAAACATTAAGATAACTGAACAAAGCAACAAAGCCTATATCTGTGATCAACGTTTATTTTATTACAGTCTAGCTACAAAAGTCAGTGTGTTCTTTGTGTACAGGTAAACAATCAGGCACCTTTTTCACTTTTTTTGTTGTTAAGTCCATGATATAGCCAAGGACAAAGAAAAAACTGAATCAAACTAAATGAGAAAATCTGGAACCTAACTTAAAAAATGTTGTATAGTTTCAAACATGGGGAAATTTATTGAAAGGCTTTAAATAAAGGGAATAAATCTTCAATAGATACTAACAATATTGTTCAAAAGTTTGGCTATTGTAAATTTTAAAAAAAAACAACTTTTTAAAATATTTTTTTTACAAACATGTTCTAATGGAATGACAGAAAGTTTCATTTTTGAGCAAAGAAAAATTTAGCCTAACAATATTATAATGGGTACCTGTTTGTTTCTTAAAAATCTGTTTCTGATTTATCATTTGAAGCAAATCAACAACCAAGTAAATTGTTTTAAACTGGTAGTAGAAATTGCATGTATGTATATATATATAATAAAACTTATAATAAACTGTGTATAACGCTTATCTGTGATATAAAAAAAATAAAATCATCTCACAAATCACAAACGGAAGAAATAATTAATGTAATTATGCATCGTATGACTAAAACACTTGAATATGTAGTGTGGTTAATTAAACTCAAAAGACAATACGTAGTATACTTGTGGAGTAAAAAAAAAAGTGGTTTACGTTTGCTTCACATCCAAAGTCACGGTGCCATCACCGTAAGGGTTTTTCGTTTACCACAGCTTTTTCATAAAGACCATTTATTTAAACCAATCATCACATTTCCCATTAGTTTTACCTTTTAATGCAAGTTGGTTGGTGGCAACAGTCAAAACAAAGAAATATTGCCAACAGTAAATGGTTTTGTACATCTTTTACTACCCACTACTATTTTTTAAAGTTTCGCTCGAAATTATAGCTATGTACAGCCTTCTACCAGGGGGGGGGGGGGGGGGACAATCTAATTAACGCTGTTAATGATGTTACAAAGTGTTCTGGGTATTTATATTTCTGAGCATCCCAGAGATTTACTATCAACTCAAATAATTTTCACAACAAACTTCAATTTGACAATTGTCCATCTCAAAGAAACTGTTCACATTGAATCTAATACAAAAAAAAATAGCTGATAACATACTGAGATTCCTAATAAATAGGCCCTATTACATTAAAACAAAAATACATAATTATTCAAACTATATAATTAATAACTAGTCCACAATAATATCACGTGGCTGAGGTTCGTCCAAACCGAAACATAATCCAGAAAAAAATCTGTTTATTCAGCTGATCACATGACCTCTTTAAAGTTTCTGCAGAGTCTCCTTGTCGAACATGTATTCACCAAGGCCGGGTCCAGCTCTGGTCAGCTGGGTGACAAAGTCGGCAAACTGCTTTATAGACTTGACCTGCTCGTTCAAAAACTCCTCCTCGATGAAGTCATCAAGCTGAAATTGAACAAGACATTTTTTTACCTTGAATGCTGAATTTCAAAAATACCTGTACGCTTATACATGGGGCAAGCCAAAGTAGAAAAAATATATTTCATGTAGGACTAGCGACAAATAATTATTACAGTGCCTATTTGGATATAATTTGATCTTTGGGCCCAATATAAAGCGGCTGTCACGAGTTGCTGTGGTGACGGCGTACTAGGGGATTGTGTGGCCAGCCCTATTCCCATCCACCTTTACTAATCCCCAACAACTGTCAGGTAATCTATCAGAGCTGGGGGGGGGGGGGGGGGGGGGGAGACTCACAAACACCCTCCAGACCCAAGTGGCCTCAGTAACTTATGAACACAGCTACACCATCCCTATGGATCAATTTGGTCCGAAGGAATTATTTCACTTTACAAGTTGAATCTGTCACTCATATATCCACTATACAAGTGGAATCTGTCACTCATATATGCACTATACAAGTGGAATCTGTCACTCATATATCCACTATACAAGTGGAACCTGTCACTCATATATCCACTATACAAGTGGAACCTGTCACTCATATATCCACTATACAAGTGGAATCTGTCACTCAAATATCCACTATACAAGTGGAATCTGTCACTCATATATCCACTATACAAGTGGAATCTGTCACTCATATATCCACTATACAAAGAATAACAATTTAGTATTTCCTGAAATTAACTTGTAGCTTGTTGTAACCCACAATTTTTTTCTCACCAAAAATGATAATGCCGATAGTAAAAAAATTAACTTTTTATTGCACTTCTTAAAAAGAAAAAAGGATAATTTTTAAAAGATGTTTTTAAAATATTTTAATATTAAATTTTTAGACAAGAAGTTTGTAAATTTTATTTCAATTTCTGCACATTTTTATAAAAATTAATATTTTTTCTTTCTTATGACTAAAATGTTCATCCGGACATTTACATAAGAAAACAGTAAGGAAGAGAGAGAGAGTGGGGGGGGGGGGGGGGTCTAAACATTGTACACATAATAAATCAGTCAGTCGCACTCAATAGGGATTTACCAATACAGTGTAAACAACAAAAAAAATAACAACAGTAGCAAGCAGATTTGTCAGAATTTGGGGTGTGGTCATGTTGCTGACAGTTTTGATACAGATTGCCCAGGCATGCCTTGCCCTAAGGACTCAAAAGAGGAACAATCTTGATGAGATAGTGGATTTTTCAACAAAAAAATAGGGACCATACCCGTCTATTTAAAATGTAGATACGTTTTACAGACAATTTGCAATCACTAATGGATCTAGATCCAGTACACAAAATGCAAAAGTTTTTCTTTGCTGAATAAACTCTTCTGAATATTCCTTCCTATAACACTGAATTATTTTTCTTACAGTTTGAACAAGTCAGATTTAAACTTTCAGATTTAAAGCCAGGACCTTTAGACATTTTCATAATCTTAGCAATACAGTAGAGGAAAAGAAAATTTATTGCTAACACCGCAAAAAACGTTAGAAAAGCCTAGAATATCTCTTTAAAACCCCCCAGAAAATCTAAGTAGTAATGATTATAGCATTGTGAGCTTTTTTTACATTTGTTTAGTCAACCTAGACGCTGATTATATTTCAACACATGCAAAGAAGAAACTTTCCACTTTTGGCGTAACAAAGCTAGTGCCAGACGTAACAAATGGTGTTTTTTAAAGTATAAAGTGGAACAAATCCGCCAGCAGCTAGGCATGCCTGCCTAGGGCTTCACGACTATGATCCAAGTTTTAAGTCAAAACGATAAAGAAAAAAAAAAGGGGGGGGGGGAATATATGATTTCACCAGTGCTGGAAAGAAAGAAGGACTAAGAGAGTCGGCTTTACAAAATCAAATTAAAAATGTCAACTTACATGAGCATCGTAGTTTGTTTCGGCTATCTTGTGTAACTCCAGCAGGGCGATGTTGACATCCCTCTCAAGTTTAAGTGCAGTGTTCATGGCGGCGAGCCCGTTGCCCCAATCGTCTGTATCAGGTTTCTAGACAGATAGAAACCAAAAGGCAATTGATACTCAACGAAAGTCAAGAATATGAAATCTGGCAATAACACATTTCAAACTATCATTTGCAGAAAAAAAAATTTTTTAAGGCTAAATACTGAACAATTTGTTAACTACATCAAAGATATAGAACAGGGTTCAGCAACCTTTTCATAATCATGTGCCGAAGTAGGATTTCTAATTCATTCAGCATGCCAACAGCCTAAAAGTCATTCTCCTCTATAGCACTAAATTTCTTGTAGAAGAGACTTTAATTGAAAATTGGGAGGTCTTACGTGTGCCATTGATAATTGATCTGTGTGCCGAGTCTGGCACGCGTGCCATAGGTTGCTGACCCTTGATATAGAAGATTTAACTTATATAAATGTACCTAAAGTTAACATTTATACATGGACACCCAGAGTCCCAGAGGCAAAGTCATTGCTAAAACTCAAGATCTGACATCTTTTACCACTAAAATTAAGCAAACAGAATATACATTAACCCTTTAACTACCGCAGGTTTTTAATATAAAGATTTGCTGACTTTGAATATTTTAACCATTTCTTTATTTATTTATGACGTCCTCAGTATTTAAGTGTACGGAAATGGTGACTATGATGTAGCGTCCGCTGTATTGAAGGGGTTAATAAAATTTCACATATTTATCCTTTTTCATTTTCATTACCGAAAACCTCGTAACGTAACAACAAATGAGTGCGGGAGAGGTGGGAGGAGAAAAGGGTCTTACAATCGTTCAACAAGGCATGTTGATGAGTTAATTGCTGATGAGAATATTATTTAAAAGAAAATGTTTTTAAGACCTTGATGTCCTGGAGCACAATTCTTCCACCTCTGTCGCTCTGGTACTTCATCAGCTTCTCAGCGTGGCATTTCTCTTCTTCTGATTGTTTCTTGAAGAAGCTGTGGAAGCCTGGGAGAGCAACATCATCTCTGTCAAAGTGATAGGCCTGGGGAGTGCAACAGAAATGTTATAGCTATAGTTACGTAGTGTATATACATTTGTAATGCATTACCGTATCTCCTGAGTAAGTATCTAAAGCAAGGCTGAGGTACTTCATCTGATTATTTATTAATGATTGAGTTTCCCACAGACCCTACTTAGAGAATTCAATGTACTTTTTGTGTGCACACAGGGGCATGGTAGCTGAGCCGGAGCATGTTCCACTGTCGTACTGAAGGTCCTGGATTCGAATCCTGGTGAAAGCTAGGGTTTGTTGACAGTCTGGAGGGGGTGTCCCCGAGTCCACCCAGCTCTGATGGGTGCCTTAAATTGGTCAGGGAAATGTACAGGCATCTAGGCAATGTGCTGGCCACACAATCTCCTAGTATATCTTGACCACAGAAACTTGTGAACCCTGCTTAAACAGGCCCCATGATCTTATTGGTCTGTCAGGATACTTTTTTTTTCCTATTAAGTGAATACAATGATTTACATTTTAAATAATTACCAAACTAGCCCAGGTACTTGATGGTATAGATACACTAGCTAAATTATCTGGTGTTACCCAGGGTGACAATCACATTGATAGTGTTGCAGGTGTATTTTTAGGCCTTTTTGCACCCTAAATGAATTAAAAATACTACTTTGGCACACTATTATGAAAAGGTTGCCGACCTCTAAGCTAGACCATTATTATTAATAGATGGGGGTTCCACTTGTAAAAATTTGTAGGCCTACATATAAAATAATACAAACAAATCTAAAGTTTCTCTTGAAAGCTAATACGTTTACACTTCTTACTTAGTAGCATTGACAGTAGCTGTCTAATATGCCGATATGCCATTCATGATTTGGATCATACCAAAATCATATGTTTAGTAAGCCTTTACTAGCCTATAAAAGCCTGCCTACAGAAGAATTTTTTTTTCAAGACTACAACTACAAGACACAAGAGTGTGACAAGAGTAGAATCAAGAGAGTTCACTCATGTCAGAGTCATGTCACACACATGTGGACATGTCAGTTAAATGAGTTATGCAAAACACGAACTCGAAACTACGTTTACTCCTAAACTCCTAGTTTAGCAGAGTTACTTAGTGGCTGGAGAATAATGAAAAAAGTAATATAATTAATGTATAAATATATATTAATATAATTATGTAGGCTAAGTCCTTGCTAACTCGGACCACGGATGAGCGTAGGACGCAATAATCAATAATCTTCTCTATAGAAGGAGCGTCTGTAATGTAGGCCTGTCCAATAGCCTATACGGTATAGGCCTACCTATAAGTATAAGTGGTTAAAGTGGCTATCGGCTATGCTATAGACTATAGTATAGTACTGTATAGTCACTAAATAAGTCTATAAGATAAGATAACTTAAAATTAAAATTTGCTATATTTACATACCATTGACAAATAAACATAACTGGCATACAATTCCAAATTTATCTGTCTGTTTACAGCGGCCTCACATTCCTCATTGTAGTTCTGGCGTGCTAGAGACATTTTAAAGCAATTTATACAGAGAGCAGGGCCTATCTGGAAGTTACAATAACGTAGGCCTTAGATGTCTTAGCTTTGCAGAAGAAACATTGACCTTGACATTGCTTTCGGAATGACCTGGTAAATAGTATCGACCTCTAAAGGGTTGATAAACAATTTTCAGAGTATCGATACGATCATAATAAGTAAGGCACTGGGGATTACTTTAAAATATTTCCTTTAAAATCTAATATTTTAAGTGACAACAAAGATATATAAAAAGCACTTGTGATTAAAAAATGTAGAAGGCTAGACATTTGATTTACTATGAAAATAACTGTATCTGTCCGAATTAAGGTACAGAGAGCTAAGAATATATGCCAAGCTCGACTACATATTTACTAACCTATTTAAGGAAAGTATCTTTCCTGCAGAAGAGTTCAAGCTGCCAATGTTACTATTTTACTCTATCGAGACATATTATTGTGTGAAACTAAACTAGGACAGTTGACAATGCAACATCAGCATATTATTTGTCACACTCAGGAAGGAGGTGGGGAGGTCCAAGGAAGTGTAACAATTCGTGACGAGGAATGAGAAAGAGAGAGAGGGATTATGTGGCGTCTTTCTAAAATTAATCGTATTCCCTATTCTCACTAATAATAGCTTCTACATTTGCCGCCATAGGCTATGACCCAAGCCCACTTTGTACGATATAAAAATGTGTTATAAATAAATCTTCAATAGGCCTACTATCAAACATAAATAGTAGGCTACACCAGTAGGCCTAATAGAAACAATGTTAAAATAGGCCTACGATATTCAAAACTAGGTTATTCCTTGCTTTTTTCTCACAGGATAATATCTAGGTGTTGTGGACTTTTCTCATGTGAGGACACATTCGCAGACACGTTTTATAGGCAAACTAATCTTTACAGATGCTTTCTCGAAATCTACAATCACAATACCAGAAATTTTGTAGGCAAGATTCGTTAATGGGACTATAAATCTTCTTTTTAAAATAATAATTAGACCTAGTCTATAGACCTATATAAAGCTAAATTTCCTGACGCTGCCCGGGGAAAAAAAAATATAGGCTAATTATTGTTTACTAAAAACATTTAGGAAAGTAATTTAAAATAAATATTGTAATTGGGATAAAAATATAAATAAGCATGTCTTTTTATTTAACAAAAAGTTAGGATTATCCATGGCTGACAATCGAACACCCGTCACCCGTCTCTCTCTCTATATATATAGGCCTATATATAAAGAGAGAAAGAGTGAGAGAGAGAGAGATAGATCTATAGAGAGAAAGAGAGAGAGAGAGAGCGAATCTACAGCGGACATGTAGGCCCCCTATGCATGTGATATTCCTTTACAGGTGAATGCAATTAATTATAACAGAAGGCCTACGTCTAAACATGGTTTTAAATTAAAAATTATTTGGTGTTGGGCTACAATTTAGATTATTCATCATTCGCAATACCATTAAAAATTGTCTCGCGTGCCAAATATGACACGCGTGCTGCGAATAGCCAATGTCTAATATGGCTAGATTTTGCGTCAATGAGATTTTACAATTTTATGGACCCTATCTATTGTATAGGTTTATTAGGTTCATTCCATTCTGTTATCCGTAGTGGAGTGTATTTTTTTTGCAAACACAAATATTTCAGCATCCTAAAATTTATAGGTTATGAAAAGTCAGTTCGAGCGTCTGTGGTCTGTATCACCCACGTACTTGCATTGATCTCGCAAAAATATAGAATTTATTAGAAGACTATGGCGCATCAGAATATAGAATTTATTAGAAGACTATGGCCCATCAAAATATAGAATTTATTAGAATACTATGGCGCATCAAAATATAGAATTTATTAGAAGACTATGGCGCATCAGAATCACTTCTGTGCCCACGGACCGCATCGCCGGTGACGTAAGTATAGCACAGTGGCGCCCGGGGACATATGTCCCCCCCCTTCCCCTCCCTAGCTACGCCACTGGTATAGCAGGGGTCGGCAACTTTAGGATTTCTAAATAATTCAGGGTGCCTAAAGATTACAATGTATCCTTCTCAATTTCTGGTAGAAAAAACTTGAATTGCTTTTTTAAGTTGTTTTCCGCGTGCCAATGAAAATGGCTCCGCGTGCTAAGTCTGGCACGCGGTACGTAGGCTGCCGACCTCGGGTGTAGAACCCATACGCTCCCATTAAGAGTGCACCGTTGCGCATCCGAGATTTCATTGCACTGCCGAGAGGTGGGGAGGAAGCAATGTGCACAGCAGCCTGTCTCACTGAAGCCCGGGTGCCTGGATTCACAGGCCAAGTGTCTGGAACATTTGTGCCACCTGGCGACAGAGGCAGGAATACGAGCGAGCCATCGTGTTAACGATCCCGGGGGGAAATCCATACCCATTGTCACGCGGCATCTGACAAGATCTTGATTTGAACCCCCCCCCCCCCCCCCCCTCTAGATCAAGCTATTTCAATCGTTACGCCTGGACGTAAGAGATAGAAGGCTCATCCGGGTTGTTGTTGTTTTTAAACATATTTTAACCCTTACAGTCCCGGGCGCGTATATAGCGGAACTGAAGGCAGCATAGATAGAAGTAGGTCGGTACTGGAAGGGTTAAGATATCGGTAAAACAGAAAAAATGTTTTTCTTTATTTGTTTATAATATACACACTGCTCACACATAGATAGGACCGATAGCAAAGAGTTCAGACCCAAGTTAGTAAAGTATCCCGTCGGACCAAAGTGATCCATATGGCCGTTCACCAGTTTCTGTGACCAATGCATACTGGGTGATTGTGTGGCAAGTGGCAAGCTGCCTTTACTTTACCCCAACTAAGGTCAGGTACCCATCAGAGCTGGGTAGACTCAGGGACACCCTTCAGGCCCGGGAAAAAAATCCTAACCTGCACCAGGATTCGAACCCATGACCTTCAGTACGCCAGCCGAACGCGCTGCCGCCACCATGACCTCGAGTTAAGACTTAGATAAGCGAATAAATGTTAGAAAAAGATTTCACGGTCGCGGTCTAGTTATCGTATCTGTTAAGGTTTACAGACGATCCTCCTAATGTATAGCACGCTTCTTGGCGGTGTTTACTTAATCATTTATATTACAGACGCCCCTTCAATAGGCCTATAGAAGATTATTGCGTCCTACGCTAATCAGTGGTTTAAGTCTAGTACTTGCATTTGGATCAGCGTCTTAAATGAACTTAAGTTACTGGTCTTTCCAGGTTGGTTCAAGCAACTTATTTAATGCCCATGTGTAGTTTAAAAAAAAATTATTATCATTAGGTGAATTTTTTAAAATATAAATTATGCCAAGACTTTTACTTTTAAATAAAACCTTTTGATTTGTTAATAATTTGTGCGTATTTTAAATGTATGTGCAATGCACATTTTCCATTTACTTAGAACCGGAAATGTAAACAAAACAATGTGAACAGCTACATTTGTAAATAAAGAGCATGATATTATTAGCTTTACAAAGGGTAACTACATCTATGTTTAAGCTTAACACATTATAGATTGAGTCAATTATAACAAAAAATGTACGGGCTATAGTAATTTGCTATGCAGTTGTTTCGTTTATGCATATAAGTACTCTTTATTCCCGAGTGGCATTCGGGCATGGAATGGGTTGCATGAATAGACCAGGAAAACCAGTAACTTAACATCATTTAAAACATTAAAAAAAATGCAAGACTAGACTCGGACCACGGATGAACGTAGGACGCAAAAATCTTCTTTATAGAAGGAGCGTCTGTGATGTATAAGATAAGATAAGTTTATGTTGTCACTAAATGAGCGATCACACCATATTAAGCGTTTTTTAAAAGGGTTTTAGTTCAGCACTTTTCCAGCAAAGTCATCTGATTTCCTGTTTTGACGCGTCTGTGGGTTGCGTTGTAAAAGATTTCTCGGTTAATAATTGTTTTAAGTTTAAGCATACAGATGCTTTTTCCAGTGCGGTGATCAAAGATTGAACTTAAATTATAATTCACAAATGTCCTCATAATAGGTAAAATTAAAGTCTAATTTAGAAATACAACCCAAAAACAACCTGTAGCAATACTCAGATAAACATAAATCCAAAAACACTTTCCTTATCCCTTATGCAAAAACAAATGCATGTAAGTAACCTAGCTTACTATTTCTCTCCGTGGCATTCGGGCATGGAATAAGTTGCCTGAACAAACCGAGAAAACCAGTAACGTAACATCATTTAAAACATTTATAAAGATGCACGACTAGACTAGTACGGATGAGCGTAGGACGCAATAATCTTCTTTATAAAAGGAGCGTCTGTAATGGCTATAATATAAGATAGGTAAAATATTATTAAACGTCCTGCACTATTAGGCCTATCCGTGGATACGTTTTGCCTTGCAATTTGATAAAAGCTTTAAAGTTTAGTTGTTGGTTTTCAAGACTTATTCAGGCAACCCATTACATATCCAATGGTACAGGCCTATCGGGAAGTAAGATAAAATAGTTCTCTTTTTGTTCCCGAGTGGCATCTGAACATGGAATGGGTTGCCTGAAAAAAAACCAGGGAAACCAATAATGCTAATACTAAAGCACTAATCAAAAATGCAAGACTAGACTCAAACCACAGGATAAGAGTAGGAGGCAATAATTTTTTGTGTAGAAGGAGCGCCAGTAACATATAAGATAAACCACGGATAAGATATTTTTCTTATGAAATGTAATTTAAAATATACTAACATAGTATACATATCCTGGATCCCAAATAGGGATAGCTTTCGGTTTGTTTTCGGTTTCAGCCGAAACTGATACTCCCTTTCGGTCATGAACCGAATATCTTATTCAATTTTCAAAATTCAGGCTACAAAATGTTACAAATTAATCTGAGTGAAGTAGAAAATTGAAGTTAATAAAGAAACGTTTTTTTTAATCACCCCAAAGAATGTCGAAAATGGAGTGTGGGATTACTGAACAGTCTTTTTTAAATCTATTGTTTGGCGATTTCGGTTTATCTTTCGGTTTCTGTAGAAGGTGTAGTTAAGCTTTAGGTTCCTGCTTCGGTTTCGGTTGAAAGTAAATGTATGACTTTCGGTATGGTTTCGTTTTTGGCCGAAGCCAAAAATGTGTTTTCGGTCGGCTTCTATTGTAAACATATGTCTGATATGTACTATGTTATTAAAAGATTTAAAAATAATAACAACAAACAATACGCAACTAAGTTAAAGTTATTTTCGCCATGATCCATTATTCTGACAATTTCTCTTTCCCCTTATCTTCTTTATAAACAAATTTATAAATATAGCACATTGTTATATCCCTGGTATTCCGTCGTCTGCCTATGTGTCTGGCTCACTAAGAAATAATACACTCAAGCCACACGATAAATGTTTAAAGAAGAATTTAATGTTTGAATGTATGTACAATAATAACATTCAACTACACTGGTCAGTAATAAATAGCTTCTTTATCGCTTAACAAATTAACAACAACCTAACAACATCTCTGCGTGCTTGAAAAAAGGTTTTGGTGCAGAAAGTTCTAGAATCTAGAACGTATTTTTTTTACTGAAGTTTACAGAGCGCAAAAGACGAAAATTGTAGAGACTTTGAGAAAACATATTGATATTATTACGTCATAACAAACAACTCTCTATAATCTAAAATCTATACCAGGGGTAGGTAACTTTTTGATAACAGTGTGTCAAAGTAGGATTTCTAATTCATTCAGCGTGCCAGGAGGCTGAAATGTATCCTGCTCTAGCACTCAATTTCTGATAGAAAGTACAGGCATTGCCTTTTTCGAGGTCTTCCGCGTGCCATTGAAAATCGCACTGCGTGCCAAGTGTGGCACGCGTGCCTTAGGGTCCCGATCCCTGATCTATACACTAGTACACAGATAATCTAGACACCTAAATTAAATATTAATATAACAAAAACTCTAAATAAATTAACGAAACAAGTTTAAATTCATGAAAACTATTATAACATGCTATAAACGTATAAATATAACAAATTCATGTCCCCAGAATCACCGAATTGGAGATTACCACCGAATCACACAGAGATACTGATTCAGTATGGGCGCCATGATGATGCCGCGTCGATAATTGGTGACGCAACATACGTCTGCTTCTAACGCACGAACAAAGGCGCATGTGCAGATCCGAGAGATGAACGCATTAGGAGCGGTCCTTCCGCCAACCGCGGAGAGCGAGAAAGCATCATACCTGCCTTTCGGCCTGTTTACACAGCAGCAGACCACACAGCCGGCGGTAACCACAGGTCAGGAGGATAAGCCGTTCTACAGCCAGTTTCAAAGTCGCGTTACGGGAGAGAATGCACAGCAGCAGTATCCCTTCATTTCACAAGGCAGGGACGATTCGCCTACGATATCGAACATTATCAGTCAATCCCCTGCATTTTTGAGAGCCGAGAAAGTAGTAAGTCATGGTTATAGGCATTTTAGCGAATTAGGGATCAATCTATCATTTATAGCCTATAATTAACTAGCTAGTGCATATTGGATGATTTAATAAAAAATTAGTTTTTATAGCTGACTGAGAACCATCTATGATTAACTTGCGAATTGCTAGCTTTAAGGCCTGGACATCCAGGCACCAGGCTTGGCGAGGTGGGCTGGTGCGCACATTGCTTCTTCCGCACCGAGTCTCGGCAGTGCAATGAAATCTCTCAACAGGGGCTGATCCCTTCCCCCCTCCAACCCCCTCAATGCGTGAGTCCATCGGTAAAAAAATAGGAGGGGGGGGTGTTTTGTTCGCTGTCTGAAACTTACTTTACGAGCTTGGAGCCAGGCGATGTAGCCGAGGGGTAGAAAGAAGATGTGGCCATCACTGCATTTCACCACGTTCAGGGGTACAGATATGGGCTTTAAAGGGCAGATTTAGGCACTAATAAGGCTTTTTAAAAAATATTAATAAACTTTGAACAAAGAAGTAAAGAAAGAAACGAAACAATATAAACAAAAACAGATTACTTTGTTGTAATTTTGTGTGTTTTGTTTACAAAAATTGTTCTAGAAGCCGAAGCTACAGTTTCCATTCGACACACTGAGCCAGCTCAGCCCTGAAGTGATTCTTATCATCGCCGCTCTGTTGGCCTGGTTCTTCTTTCCTACGGGGATAGTGGCCGTTGTCTTCGCCGTCTTGGTCAGTAACTAAATTATACACTTTGGTGTTAAATGTCCAGGAACAAAAGCGAAGACTACATCTTTTCCGTTGCACAAGTAGAGCCAGTGTATCGAGGAATTATTCTTATTCTTCTGTTAACCAGTCTGCAGAGATATTTGCTCTCTTGCAGTCAATGCCAGACAAACATATTATTTACATGTCTTTTTCAGTTGTTCCGTATTTATATATAGTATGTTGGTAATGGTAGGTTGAGGGGGGAGCAGAGTGTATCTGAGGTAGGTTAGCTAAGGGCATTCAATCAGGAAGTGGTCCACAGTTTCTTGTGAGCAGGGGCAAATGTCTGTAGTTAGGAGGGTGAGTCGAGTTTATTCTATTTAGGTGTAAGTTGAGTGCTATATATGTCCTGTTCTCAACTGGAATATAGTTATCTTTGCGGGGGGAAGGGGGGAACTGTATGTTATCTTGTTTGTTGAGCTGATTCATTTCTTTATTTCTTTGTACATATTTCATCCAGGTGTTCCCTGTGCCCATTGATTAAAAATAAAAAGGGACGTAACCGAATTATTAATTCAACGCTAAGTATTTGTATTGGTTATGCCCCTTGGTATCTTTGATTTCTTGATTTGACACTTCCAAAAGTTATGATAAAGTTTTGAAATTAGAGCAACATCGTATTACAACGCTGTGTATTATAATCTCGTTACATCGTATTACAACGCTGTGTATTATAATCTCGTTGCATCGTATTACAACGCTGTGTATTATAATCTCGTTACATCGTATTACAACGCTGTGTATTATAATCTCATTACGGTCTCTGTTTCCAGGCCCAGAGTGAGCACAAGAAAGGCACAAACAAGGACCTGGCCGCGGCCTACACGACGGCAGCGCAGAAGTGGATCGTGGTCACCATGCTGATAGTCACAGTGATGGTCTTCGTCGCCCTCCTGGTGGTTCTCGTCATGCAGATCTTGAATTTCGCGAGCCACAAATCTAACAGCAACGACCATCAGCCCTCGCATTAAAGCTCAACATATGATTAACGTACTTGTGTGTATGTGTGTCTGTGTGTGTGTGTGTCTGTGTGTGTGTGTGGGGGGGGTGAGACTTGAAATAAATTCTATTTAAAACAAACAATTGACTTTCAATACTTTATAATACGTATACTAGCTAATTTGCCCGTCTGCCCGGGGGAAAATAAAACAGGCCGGTATAATCTAGTGATATAATATTGTAATCTACAATGAACAGAAAGCTATGCATCTAAATTCTAAATCTAATTTATTAATTTAATTTTCTTTAACTGAAAACTTTTAGTTAGGAAAGTAATAAAAGATATATATTGTAATCGGGTAAAAAATAGGCAAGTCTTTTTATTAAAAATAGTAAATTGACCGGTTATGCACGCAGATTTACAAACCGTTTAATTTTTGAAGGTAATATTAATAAAAATAATTAGGCCTTTTAGATAAACTTGATTAGATAATCGGACCCAGGTGCCCCCTCCCCCTTATGGCAGTTCGACGCCGATACGTAAACCACTTAGCTAGCGAAGACACATTGTCATCTCCGAAGTGAAATCGCACAAAAGTATAATAATATAAGAAAATAAGGTCACGTGTCTTTAAATTAACGAATACGATTGGTTGAGCACACACACACAGACACAGACACACACAAACTAGAATGTCTAAATCATTCAGCGTGCCAACAGCCTAAAAGTAAACCTGCTCTATTACACTTGTTTGATTTTTTTTTAAATAAGACAATTAATCTAAATCTGTAGCAAGACCAATGGCAAAAGAAAAAGAAATCTATTGAGAAAATCGTTAAAGCGTTTTATATTTAATATATAATAATTGGCTTTTATACAAAATAAAATTTTTATATCCAAATCTATGGTAAGTATTTTGTTAACATTTTCTTTTGGTTGTCAAGATAATTATATATAAACAGATGATATTTATTGTACTATTTAGTTCTCAGAGATTGTTATTAAAATGTTCAAGCCAAATTTATATGACATATTATAATACCGTTTAAAGGAATGGATACGTAGTTATCATACAAACTGGGTAGTTAATGTAATGTTCAGAAAATGTACATATAATTTCTAGGCATATAACATTTATATTATTTTCAAATACTTTTTACTGTTTGGTCATTATAAGCTTGTAAGTTGTAGACTATTTAGTCTTTTGTAAAATAAAATATTTAAAAAAATCGAAGCCAATTTTTGCACCATTGCAGACGGACAGACAGACAGATAGAAAATGTAACTTACAATAAAGGGAGTAAAAAAAAAAGAAATATTATCGCAAATAAAGATTCTAAATTTATATTGAATAGTGATGCCAAACAGAATTGAAATTCGCTCCGCTTGCAAAGTTTGGCACGCGTGCCTTAGGTTACGGACCCTGCTCTAGACTTCCTGTTTAGTAATTCGCTATGATTTTCTCAATGGAAATATAAGATTAAAATCGGAAGTTGCATACAGCGGAAGTTTTTAGGCTGCGCACGGAAAAACAACAACACTTAAGGTCTAAAAATAGAACAAACGATCCTTCTTATTATAGTCTTTGCTAAAAGCACGATTTAAATATTGGGAATTTCCCGTTTGAGTGCAAAAAAAAAACACAAAAAAAATCATACACACGTTTTTAAAGCACAATTTCACACCAAATAAAACATGAAAACTTATTCGATGGCCGCAATGCTTGGCTTCGATGTACATCATTCCTTTCACAAATTTTGAACAAACATCATAATTTTATCTTTATTTCAATCCATCAGTGGTCTGAATATGATGTGGTCAATGCCTTTTCGGTAATAATATATGTGTTTACGTTAGAATATATAATTTATATACCCAAGGGTCCAATATGCAAAACTTGCTTTAGAAAGGTTTTTGCTATAGATTCTAGTTCTCTCAAGTCTTTCCCAAAAATTAGTTCTATTCAGACTTTCCCAAAATGTAGATCTTCCAGAAATCTTCCCTATAAAGTCGTCGTCGGCATCCGTCCGTCTCGAGAGACGATGGTGTAGCTTCATGGGTGAGGTATCCAACTGCACCGCCGAGAATGGCTGTGTAGGCCAACCCGGGAGTGTCAATCCCTGCCGCACGTGAGGCATTTGAAGGCGGATGGCTGTTGTAGCAGGTGTTTCCGCTTATGAAGTGGATCTTTACAAAGTCTTTCCAGTGAATGTTTTGTATCGATCGTTTATGTGGGTCAACTGGGTCAACTGGGTCAACTGGCTCAACTGGCTCAACTGGGTCAACTGGCTCAACTGGGTCACTAATGACTTTGTTTGTAGCTAAAGCTGATTTGGTATTTTTAAATTTCAAAATCCTCCAAGACTTTGAATCGCGGTGCCTGCGGAAAGAGAGATGGATAGCCTGAGATATGGTAGCCTTTCTCTACGTTAGTAAAATAGTTAGTAGTCTGTGTGTCTTACACTTGGATCAGTGCATCACTATTGCAGATCATTTGTAAACATTTTTTTCAGTTTTAGACCCAGGCAGTGGGACGTTTTGTTGTTATAGCTAGACAGCTATAACTAAGACGTCGAACTCTTTGTCTTTGGAACGAAACCTCCTTGGTGCAAACGTTATATGCTGCTGTTGACTCAGGAGAGTCCTACCGATACAGGAATGCTGGACAGAAGTATCCCCCCCCCCCCCCCCACATCCCTTTTTGTTCAAGTCTCATGCATCAGGATTAAAAGAATAGAGTTAACACAGATATGATTGACTTAAGAAATAGCACAATTCAAAAGTAAGATTTAACGTTTCCTTTGCCCAAGCTGTTTTCTTCAGAGAAATCACTTACCTTACCCCAACCACCATCCCTAAATATGAACTTTTTTTTTTTAAATTAAACAATCTACTAACTCAGGGGTCGTCAACCTACGGCGCGCGTGCCAGATTTGGCACGCAGAGCGATGTTCACTGACACGCGGAAGACCCCACAAAGAGTCGATTTAACGTCTCCATTACAACAAATTACAGTATGACTTTAAGGCTGTTGGCACGCTGAGTGAGTTAGAAATCCTACTTTGGCACACTATTATCAAAATGTTTGCCGACCCCTGTAATAACGAACTTATAATGTATTCAACTGGTACTCAAAATGTGCTGCTTAACATTCAATTAGTGGAATTTGTTTCTGAGCGTTTTCTTTTATTTTCTAAGTCTAACTAGAGGATGTCTAACATTGAAGTGTTACACTTGGTATCATTGACTCTGTACTACATTCTCGTAATACTCAACATAGTCAAGGTACGTAAAGTTTGTTTCTCTTTGTTTTGGTTTGTGTGTTTTGGTTGTGTTGATATTACGTATAAAAGACATGCTTCCCTAAACGACTCTGATAATGTATGTGTTGAGACACGGCTTCACTCCCCTCCAAGCCCCCATGAAATTCAGTCAATGTATTTTAGGTGGAGCTTAACTTATCATCCGCGCAATGTTCTACTACCATGATATTTCCTGGTGTGGGTATAACGGCTCTTCTGAAATATATTGTGAACTTATTTCGGCGTACTCTTCCCCCACATCTTCCGGTCTTAGAGCAGGGGTCAGTAACCTTTGATAATACTGTGCCAAAGTAGGAAATCGAATTCATTCAGCGTGCCAACAGGCTTAAGAGTCGACCTGTTCAACCATTAAATTATGATACGAGAAACTTGAATTGCCTTTGTTTTTGTTGTCTCCGCGTGCCAGTGAAAATCGCACTGCCTGCCGAGTCTTGCATGCGTTACATTTGTTGCCGATCCCCGCGCTAGAGCAAGCGTTTTCTCTTTGTAGTTGGGGATAAGCAATTCGATTGGGCATTGTGCTGGCCACATATTTGTTATAGGTAGTGGAGACAGGAACTCATGAAAGATGCTTTGAAATCATTTAGACAACACATATACAGCCACACACTTAAAACATTGTACAAGTCATTGGAGTATAAGTCTGGCGGTCTCCTCTCTACTAACCACTTCACTTCTCTTGGTGAGAACCTACCTGTTCACTTCTCTTAATGAGAACCCACCTGTTCACTTCTCTTGGTGAGAACCCACCTGTTCACTTCTCTTGGTGAGAACCCACCTGTTCACTTCTCTTGGTGAGAACCCACCTGTTCACTTCTCTTGGTGAGAACCCACCTGTTCACTTCTCTTGGTGAGAACCCACCTGTTCACCTCTCTTGGTGAGAACCCACCTGTTCACTTCTCTTGGTGAGAACCCACCTGTTCAGAGGCGGCACCGGCTCCGACCAGTGGAACCATGGGCAGTGTTACAAGACATTGACAAACGTTACCCGTCCAACGAGTTCACTTGGATGGTTGAAAAAAAGAAAATAGAGGGAAATCGGGAACAGGGGTGACACCCTCCCCACCCCCCCACCCCTCCCCTATGTCACAAATTGCATGTATAATATCTACTTGTTCATCCCCAGGCATGGTCAGCTCTAAATTGCGGAGACCTTGTAGCCGTAAGGGGCAGGTTGAAAGGAATCTTCTTCTTGACAGTTGTCAATGCCCTGCCAATCATCGTCAGCTTACCATTCGCTGTTTACTACACGTTATAATATAGTTCCGTGTAGACCAATTCTCAAATTCTCCGCTACAAATTGTATTGGAACATTTCCTTTACAATGTTACGAGCAATTAAAAAAATAATATTGTAAATCGGCAAAGAATCGACATGATGTTGTGATGATATATTGAAATAAAAGGAATGTACAAACACTGGCTTTCATTAGTTTGTTACTTGGTGAGCTACCTACTTACCTATCTACCTATCTGCCTACCTGCTGCTGCCTCTATTTATCTACCAACTTACCAATATATTAAGCTACATGATTGCTTTCTTGCCTTCTGACTACCTGCCTGCTTATTAAGCTTACTACTTAGCAGAGAACCCATTTATCAATATACCATTGACTGTTTAGATGCATACCTGCTTGTGTACATGCTTGCTTGCCCATGTACTGCCTATATACCTGCCTGTAAGACCGGCTGCTGGTCCTGCGGTTAGTTCACTGGATTGTCAACAAAATAACCCGGGTTCTATCACCACCGCCGACCAATCCCTGCCGTCACTTGTAGGACGTCTCGTTTGTTGGTTAAACATCTTGTAATTAAAACCTAAAGTAAAACTACCAGTAGTTCCATTAGCAATGATAAGTCTCCATTAAAATTGTCTTTCTTTCCAAGTGGCATTTGGGCATGGAATGGGTTACATATCTTAGGAAAAAAATCCAACAGATCAACATAATTTAAAATACTATTTAAAAAATGCAACATTCGAACCGCAGACCAAGGGTATCACGTATGCATATTCTGAACAAAAGGAGACTCAGTGACGTTTTACGATAAGGGGATTATTACCTGAAGAGATTTTTACAATAAACATTCTCATAAAATGACATTAAAACTAATGATGCTAAATACTTTATATTACAAGAAAGAAGTAGCCGAAAAACTGTTTAGTTGGTTGTTTTCACATGACATGCAAAACCTAATGCCAACTTAGAATCGGGAAAACTAGATAGAAAAGTAGCTAAATACCTAAGTCACCAACAAGCCGATGTCAGCCGAGGTTAGCCGTTACATTAAATGCTAATTTAGATATATAACACAATACAGCAAATAGTAAAGTAGTAATAATACATAAGGCATTAAACTATAGCTTGAGAATACAACACAATAACAATCTGTTACAATGCTCAGATAAATATAAGGACGAAAACTATTTTTCATTATCCCTTATGCAAAAACAAATGCATAAATATAATTAGGCCTACTCTTTCTTCTCGAGAGGCATCCGGGCATGGAATGGGTTGCCTGAACAAACCAGGAAAACCAGTAAATTAACATCGTTTAAAACACTAATAGAAATGCAGGACTAGACTCAAACCATGGATGTGGGTAGAACACAATAATCTTTTTTATAGAAAGTCTATAATGTATACGATAAGACTTCACAACACAAATTTGCACCCTTTTTTCAACGTGGCGCTGGTTGACTCCATACCAGGAGTCGGCAACCTTTTAATAACAATGTGCCAAAGTAGGATTTCTAATTCATTAGGCATTCCAAAAGCCTAAAGGAGAACCTGCTTTAGCAGTTAACTTCTTGTAGACGGTACTTGAATTACCTTCTTTTTTTGTTAGTCTTAAAAATCGCTCTGCGTGCCAAGTGTCGCACGCGTGCCGTAGGTTGCCGTCCCCCTATTCTATACCCAAAGCTAGGCAGACGGCGTTTTAAGAACGTCAACGAGGCCGAATATCTTTGTCTCACTTTAAATCTGGTTAACCGTACACTTTGAATTCAATTGACGAACAAAGAATCCCACCACTAAGGCGTCTGTTTGAATAGGACCTGTTTATACTTGCATGCCTTCACAGAATTCAAAGCTGGGTGTGTCATAATAAAGAATTTACTATTGCGAAATGACAAACCTTACTTTTTTAACCAGATACAATCTATTTATAAATTCTTTATTATTATTATTATTATTATTATAACGATCGGATAAAAGATAGCGATAAAAATACGATTCTTACTCCATATGCAAGAACAAACGCATAGAAAGTATCTTTCTCCCCCGGGTATGGAATGGGTTGCCTGAACAAATCAGGAAAACCAAAAACGTAAAATCATTTAAAACATTAATAAAAATGCAAGACTAGACTCGGACCCCGGATGAGCGTAGGACGCAATAATCTTCTTTATAAAAGGAACGTCTAATAGGCTTTATAATTACTGGTTTTCCTGGTTTGTTCAGGCAACCCATTCCATGTCCGAAAGCCACTCGGGAAGAAAGAGTAGGCCTACTTATATGCATTTGTTCTCGCATAAGGGATAAGGAAAGTGTTTGTGTCCTTGTGTTTATCCGAGCATTACAACAGGTTGTTATTGGGTTGTATTTCTAAATAAGAGTTTAATGCCTTATGTATTATTACTACTTTACTCTTTACCCTTCTCTCCTAAGTGTTTCTAGGTTTAATGATTTGACTGTAGCTTCTAAACCTTCAAGTAATACATCAAATCTCCTTTGAATTGTTTGGTCTATTCATTTGTGCAACATTTATTTCTATCTTTCAGTAAAATTATTTACAAGTAAAACCATTTAGATCTATAAACATTGAACAACAGTAGCGGACCTAGTCAAATATATCTGCACTACTCATGAGTTTATATTTAGAAATATTTATGATAAAAACCTTCTTCAGTAATTATATTAAGAAAAAGTAAAATATTCCGTCAGACCAAACTGACCCATGGGGCTGGTGAAGTAGCGTTCACCATTTATCTGTATATCTATCTATCTATCTATTAATCTATCTATCTATTTATCTATCTATCTATCTAACTATCTATCTATCTATGTATCTATCTATCTATCTATCTATCTATGTATCTATGTATCTATCTATCTATCTATCTATCTATTTATCTATCTATCTATTTATCTATCTATCTATCTATCTATTAATCTATCTATCTATTTATCTATCTATCTATCTAACTATCTATCTATCTATGTATCTATCTATCTATGTATCTATCTATCTATCTATGTATCTTTTTATCTATCTATCTATTTATCTATCTATCTATCTAACTATCTATCTATCTAACTATCTATCTATCTATGTATCTATCTATCTATCTATGTATCTATATATCTATCTATCTATGTATCTATCTATCTATATATCTATTAATCTATCTATCTATCTATCTATCTATCTAACTATCTATCTATCTATGTATGTATCTATCTATCTATGTATCTATCTATCTATCTATCTAACTATCTATCTATCTATCTATCTAACTATCTATCTATCTATTTATCTATCTATATATCTATGTATCTATCTATCTATCTATCTATCTAACTATCTATCGATCTATCTATCTATCTATGTATCTATCTATCTATCTATCTAACTATCTATCTATCTATTTATCTATCTATATAGCTCTTTAACTCTTTTTTTTCTATCGAACACTGAAACACTTGAGCTGTTTAGAACATCTACAGCACACTGGAACACTTGAGCTGTTTAGAACATCTACAGCACACTGGAACACTTGAGCTGTTTAGAACATCTACAGCACACTGGAACACTTGAGCTGTTTAGAACATCTACAGCACACTGGAACACTTGAGCTGTTTAGAACATCTACAGCACACTGGAACACTTGAGCTGTTTAGAACATCTACAGCACACTGGAACACTTGAGCTGTTTAGAACATCTACAGCACACTGGAACACTTGAGCTGTTTAGAACATCTACAGCACACTGGAACACTTGAGCTGTTTATAACATCTACAGCACACTGGAACACTTGAGCTGTTTAGAACATCTACAGCACACTGAAACACTTGAGCTGTTTAGAACATCTACAGCACACTGGAACACTTGAGCTGTTTAGAACATCTACAGCACACTGGAACACTTGAGCTGTTTAGAACATCTACAGCACACTGGAACACTTGAGCTTTTTAGAACATCTACAACACACTGGAACACTTGAGCTGTTTAGAACATCTACAACACACTGGAACACTTGAGCTGTTTAGAACATCTACAACACACTGGAACACTTGAGCTGTTTAGAACATCTACAGCACACTGGAACACTTGAGCTGTTTAGAACATCTACAGCACACTGAAACACTTGAGCTGTTTAGAACATCTACAGCACACTGGAACACTTGAGCTGTTTAGAACATCTACAGCACACTGGAACACTTGAGCTGTTTAGAACATCTACAGCACACTGGAACACTTGAGCTTTTTAGAACATCTACAACACACTGGAACACTTGAGCTGTTTAGAACATCTACAACACACTGGAACACTTGAGCTGTTTAGAACATCTACAGCACACTGGAACACTTGAGCTGTTTAGAACATCTACAACACACTGGAACACTTGAGCTGTTTAGAACATCTACAGCACACTGGAACACTTGAGCTGTTTAGAACATCTACAACACACTGGAACACTTGAGCTGTTTAGAACATCTACAGCACACTGGAACACTTGAGCTGTTTAGAACATCTACAGCACACTGGAACACTTGAGCTTTTTAGAACATCTACAACACACTGGAACACTTGAGCTGTTTAGAACATCTACAACACACTGGAACACTTGAGCTGTTTAGAACATCTACAACACACTGGAACACTTGAGCTGTTTAGAACATCTACAGCACACTGGAACACTTGAGCTGTTTAGAACATCTACAGCACACTGAAACACTTGAGCTGTTTAGAACATCTACAGCACACTGGAACACTTGAGCTGTTTAGTACATCTACAGCACACTGGAACACTTGAGCTGTTTAGAACATCTACAGCACACTGGAACACTTGAGCTTTTTAGAACATCTACAACACACTGGAACACTTGAGCTGTTTAGAACATCTACAACACACTGGAACACTTGAGCTGTTTAGAACATCTACAACACACTGGAACACTTGAGCTGTTTAGAACATCTACAACACACTGGAACACTTGAGCTGTTTAGAACATCTACAGCACACTGGAACACTTGAGCTGTTTAGAACATCTACAACACACTGGAACACTTGAGCTGTTTAGAACATCTACAGCACAATGGAAAACTTGAGCTGTTTAGAACATCTACAGCACACTGGAACACTTGAGCTGTTTAGAACATCTACAGCACACTGGAACACTTGAGCTGTTTAGAACATCTACAGCACACTGGAACACTTGAGCTGTTTAGAACATCTACAGCACAATGGAAAACTTGAGCTGTTTAGAACATCTACAGCACACTGGAACACTTGAGTTGTTTAGAACATCTACAGCACACTGGAACACTTGAGTTGTTTAGAACATCTACAGCACACTGAAACACTTGAGCTGTTTAGAACATCTACAGCACAATGAAAACTTGAGCTGTTAACATCTACAGCACACTGGAACACTTGAGCTGATTAGAACATCTACAGCACAATGGAAAACTTGAGCTGTTTAGAACATCCTCAGCACACTGGAACACTTGAACTGTTTAGAACATCTACAACACACTGGAACACTTGAACTGTTTAGAACATCTACAGCACACTGGAACACTTGAGCTGTTTAGAACATCTACAACACACTGGAACACTTGAACTGTTTAGAACATCTACAGCACACTGGAAAACTTGAGCTGTTTAGAACATCTACAACACACGGGAACACTTGAGCTGTTTAGAACAGCTACAGCACACTGGAACACTTGGGCTGTTTAGAACATCTACAGCACACTGGAACACTTGAGCTGTTTAGAACATCTACATCACACTGGAACACTTGAGCTGTTTAGAACATCTACATCGTGTGTATTTGTGTAAGGGGTGTGAGGAGAAAGATGAAAGAGTTGTTGTTGAGTTGAGGGTTTTACGGGAAGGGATAAAAAAACTCACACTTGAAATTGCTCACCTCCAACACAGGTGAGGACGGAGGAGGCATCTTTACAGACTTGTCTATCAGGGCAGACGAGAGAAGGGGAGAAGAAAACCACAAGATCAACAGAAGTAACAACAAACAACAACACGAGGCTTGGAGAAGTATCTGACTTAAAGTTGGTACAATTGGCAGCAAATCGGAGGTCAGCTGACCAGCTCCTTACGAAGTTAATTAAAGTTGTCACTCGATGTCAATTGAGCGGGAAAACGAGAAACGTTTCTTTTAAAGTTGAGTTGGAATGGAAGTTAACAATGTTAAAAACAAACAAACTGGAAATTGTTAACGACTCAAATTTAATTACAAACTCAGAGAGACATACAAATTGTAATACTGAACTTGTTCTATGTGGCTAGGATAACTTTGTTAAAGTTAACTTTTATTTCCAGAGTGGCAGAGTATAATTTATAAATATTGTATGTATAATTTATATATACCGCTGAGCTTTTGTCAGTATAATGTCTGTATAAAGTCTGTATAATGTCAGTATAATGTCTGTATAATGTCAGTATAATGTCTGTATAATGTCTGTATAATGTCTGTATAATGTATAATTCACGTCTGTATAATCACTGTATTACACAGTATTATAGTAGTGTTCTTTAAGAAAGATGATGATATATTTTACAACAGACTTCAACAAAGTTTTTCCACTTTTCAGTTTTTGAGTAATTGGTTTTTAAACGAGTATGTTTGTTGTCATAAGTGGCTGGAATTTCATGTTCTAGACAGGCTAAGAGAGTGAGAGAATGCAAGAAAGACCGATAGAGAGAAAGAGAGAGAGAGAGAGAGAGAAAGGAAGAGAGAAAGAAAACGTGAGCGTGAGAAAAATATATTAGAGCTAGAGTATTTGAGTACAAGAGATATATGCGGGAGAGAAAGAGAGAAAGAGGGGGAGATAATAAAAGAGGTAAAGAGAATGAGAGAGAAAGAGAGAGAAATAGTGAAAGAGAGGGACACAGATATTTTTAGAAGGCCACGGTTAAACTATCTGATGGACAGAAGGACAAAGAAATACAACTATGAGGATATACAGATGGACAGATAGATAGAATGTTTTAAATATCTCACAATATATGAAATGGAATATAGGATATAAAATATATATATCATTATAATTATAATTCTTACACTGGATAAAAAGATACCCAACATATAATCAGCTTCTATAATTGTGTAGAAAATATCATGCTTTAAATACCATGAAAAAATAAGATTTCATTGTCTGATGACGCAATTAGTTGGCTGGAAGTAAATTCCATAATGACAACGATAGATCTAAATGGCCGGTCTAGTTTTGAAATAAAGAAATCTATTTATAGATCGTACGTAGTCGTTAACGTTTTTTACGTAATTCCCGATTCGGCCAGGACAAATTTTATTAGACTCGTAATTTAACGTTTTTCTATATTATTCTACGAGACGAGATTGAGGGGGGGGGGGGAGGTGGGGGTTCGTCTGGAATTTGATGGGAAATTTGTCTGTTAAGTTTTATTTGTGCTTCCTGAAGTATCATTGGCCAGGGGGAGATAATAGTTCAGCAGTTGTTGGCTAAAGTCGGGCGAAGTTTTCTAACTAACGAAGGTACATGGGATGTTTTAACATTCAAGTAGTTGTGATGTTTCAACGAGCAAGACTAAAAATTGCTTGATAAAAAACACCCCAGTAATTAAATGGAAAATGTTTGCGAATCGGAAAGATTTCAAAGGACGTACAGAATTCCTCTACGGCGTACGTAGAAGTTTAAACACATTTATGATTTACACTTCACACTATATGACAGACGGAGAGAGACGATGGCCAAATTTGTAAGTCTTTTTTTTTTTTTTTCATTATACTAGATATTAAAGGGATCCTTGGCTTCCGCCTCAAGCGCCAGCCGGCACCGAGAGGACTAAGAGAGAGAGAGAGAGAGATTAAAGAAGTACAGCGGCTTATCGGCACCTTGTTCGGCCATTGTACCGAGACACCTAGGCATAGCGACACCTTGTTCGGCCATTGTAACGAGACACCTAGGTATAGCGACACCTTGTTCGGCCATTGTAACGAGACACCTAGGTATAGCGACACCTTGTTCGGCCATTGTAACGAGACACCTAGGCATAGCGACACCTTGTTCGGCCTTTGTACCGAGACACCTAGGCATAGCGACACCTTGTTCGGCCATTGTACCGAGACACCTAGGCATAGCGACACCTTGTTCGGCCATTGTAACGAGACACCTAGGCATAGCGACACCTTGTTCGGCCATTGTACCGAGACACCTAGGCATAGCGACACCTTTTTCGGCCATTGTACCGAGACACCTAGACATAGTGGCTTAGCGGCTGCGCGTACGTTTTCCTTGGCCTCGAGGGAGTCCCTGAGTCTACCCAGCCCTGATGGGTACCTGACATTAGTTGGGGGTAAAGTAAAGGCGGCTGGGCATTGTGCTTGGCCACACAATTCCCTAGTATGCCGCGGCCACAGAAACTGGTGAACGCTGCCCCACCGACCCTATGATCAGTTTGGCCCGATGGGATACTTTACTATCTAGGTTCGAATCTTGTTTAGCTAAGATACGTTTAGTTCAACTAAGATTTGTTTCTGAGTCTAGAGCAACGCCCAGCACACTACCCAATCGCAATACTTTAAACTTTAAACCAAGGAGGCCACACAATCTCCTGGTACGCCGTGGCCACTATGAAACTGGTGAACGCTACATTTGGTCGGACGTGGTTTATTTCACTTTAAACCAAAAGGTGAAAAACTAAAAATCAAATGATATGTTCATCTTAGATTCTCGTTACAACATAAAGTTGTTTAGTTGATCCAAGCGAAATATGTCTCGATCACTAAGTGCTTATTTCAGCATGGTTTAAACAATTATAAAACATTAAAATGGCAATTCACAAACAAAAAATGAATTTTAACAATAGTTTCAATGACTAAAAGGGCCCTAATTCGTGAATGCATTATTACAAGTCGCAAAAGGATTATGTAAATGTCTATTGCATTCCTGCCCTCAACTGCCTCTCGCCCCACACACTTTATCCTTCCACAGTCTCGTGTCTATTTTCGTTAATGGTTGAGCGGGTGAACGAGTTGTACAAAACTCAGTGTTTCTATTGGTTAAATATACCAGGATGACGTGTACATTGAATGGTCTTCTGCTAAGTTGGAACAGACATAAGTATAAAATATACTTAAACACCTGACCTGACACCATTATGGGTATAACTAGAAAAATTTGTTGAAAAACTCAGTATGCATACAATTTTAGTAAAAGGAAAAAAAAAGTGAAATCCATCGGTCCAAAAGGTCAAGGAAATAAAATGGATTATGTGGCCAGCACAATGCTCAGCTTCTCTGACTTTTCCACTAAAGTAATGTCAGGAACGCTGAGTTGACTCAAGAAGACCCTCCAGAACGAGGTAACTATTGACGAGTCTTAAATCGTATGCATGCATACATTTTGGATTACACATCACTTCAGATCATATTCGCTAAATTTGATTGAAAAAAAATGGCTGCCTTCTGACATCATCACTTCTAATATTGAAGACATAATCCTCACAATAATACCAATAGACTTTGTTTTTTTGTTGTCGGCCTGAACTTGTTGAAAGTGCAATGAATTTCTCAACATCCGTGAATATTAAGTCAGCAACAAGGCGTAAATCTCTGCTTACAATCGTAACGGTTGCAATTGTAAGCAAAACAAAATGAAACCGGAAGTTCCACAATGCACTTGAAACATGCAGAAAAGATACTTATACGATTGTTTAAAAAATATAGCGGAAATGAATTTGCATCCAAATTGCCTAGTTAAGACTCGTCAATCTATAAAACAATTAGGGCCTACTAGACTAGGCTATTTTTTTATGTCACTATGTCGGCCCTATAAAAAAAATTTAATATTCATTTTTTTAAATTAAAAAGCATACTTAAACAAACTTATAATACAATGTACATATCAATATCAATGTATGTAAATATATTTCAGTTTAGAAAATAGACCTAGTCTACATAATAAATTAATTGTCGCCTAAGGCCTAAGTCAAACTAATTCTACCAAAATCCTAAGTCTAAGACTGAAACTACAGTCTAAGTCTAATACTAATTTACTAAACTTAAACTAATATAAGTATAAAATATAATTAGTCTACCTACACTAACTTTGACCCTAAATCTCAAAGTCTAAGACTACTACTAAGCCAATCTGAGTGTAAAAGTTAAACTCTTAATATAACTCTTAATATAACATAAACTATAAGTGTCTATAAGCAATGCCTATTTGGCGTGTGATTTCACGGGGAAGAAGATGTCTCGATCCACCATTTTGTGCTAAAAACTAAATATCACATGTCCAAGGAAACCATCCCTAACCTATATAAACTATAAACTAACGATACTGCCATGCGCTAACAATATTAATATGAATGAAATGTTAATAGGTAATAGTAAAAAATCGCGTTAAATTTTTTTTTCTTTTTAAGTCTAAATATCGTTTGCAAAACTTTAAATAACTTGATTTGTTCGAATTCGGCATGGATATTAAAAAATCTTCCATTTTGAACCAAATAAGTCGTGTGTTAACGCAGGAACAGAATTACAGGCCAGGCAGGTCGGAATATATGATATAGGTCAGTGCGCAAATGGTACCAATATTTGCGCGTTGTCTTTTGCAGTAGATTTACTTTAGATCTTGCTTTCTTTGACGTTCAAACTAATGATGCAGCAACAAGCTAATTATGTATTAATGACGTCATTGCATTGGCAGATTATACTATCTAGATTAGAGAAACACATAGCCTTCTTTGAAGTGAGTGAAATTGTCTAGCTAGTTACCACGGGAGAGTCCAATATGATGGGTAAAAATAATTACACCCGGGGTAACGACTTCTCATCATACCTGCTTAACTTAACTGTAACTCCGCCATAGCCGGTCCCTAGCCCGGTTGTGAAAGGAAGAGGGTTGGGCGAGGGGCTAGCAACCCCTTTCCGTCAAACTACTAATCGCTACAAAAACAACCCAGCGAAACTGAAGTCAAATTCAACAGTCGTGTTTCTCAGACAAGAAGGTCTGCTCGAGCTGACGCCTGGCGAATTTTATGTTGCTCCTGGGATGAGATCAGGCAGCTCTTCGGATAATTGCCATTGATGCAAATGAAAAGCCATTTATGCGCTCTGAGAATTCAGGTCTTTTGAATTCATTAGACTCGATGGAAACTTGCTTTTTGTCACTTCTCTGTAATGACATCTTGTAAAGGTTCAACAAAGTAAGCAAATCGACCTGGGTACGATCGATGAACTGTATCAGTCTTTGATAACATACCTAGAACATTTAACCCATTAACTACCATGCGGCTCAAGCCAGCCGTGTCGCAAGACAACGAGACGCATTTTACGGATCAGAAACCCTTATATATATATAGGCCTATATTTATTTTCTCCAAATCCTATCCAAGATTTAGAAATAATAAACTAACTTCCTTGGTTTAAATCGTATACTTCCGGATTCGTTCTTTTCAAATTTAAATATCAGCTCGAAAACATGTCTTTTGTATTTAAAAGTGATTTTTTTGCGATGTCTGGAATAACTTTCTATTTTTTTCCCTCAGTATCGTTACTGTAGGCCTACTTGTATTTAGTTTTTCCTAAGTATTGACAAGGAACATAATCTTGTTTTCTATGTAGGGCCTGTGCAAGAAGGTATATCAAAGTTATCTCCCATGTATTGACAAGGAACATAATCTTGTTTTCTATGTCGGGCCTGTGCAAGAAGGTCTATGAAAGTTATATCCCATGTATTGACAAGGAACATAATCTTGTTTTCTATGTCGGGCCTGTGCAAGAAGGTCTATCAAAGTTATCTCCCATGTAAAGTGACAAGGAACATAATCTTGTTTTCTATGCCGGGCCTGTGCAAGAAGGTCTATGAAAGTTATCTCCCATGTATTGACAAGGAACATAATCTTGTTTTCTATGCCGGGCCTGTGCAAGAAGGTCTATGAAAGTTATCTCCCATGTATTGACAAGGAACATAATCTTGTTTTCTATGTCGGGCCTGTGCAAGAAGGTCTATGAAAGTTATCTCCCATCTACTAATTCAATTATATTTTAGGGAAAATTGTAAGTGCACAATATTGTTGCATATCAACAAATAACAACTTAACCTACATTTCAATGATTAAATACAAATTGAAACTCGTAAACAGATCTATTTCTATTGGTTTGCGCAGTTTGAGTCAATGACCGTCGTGATACAGGAAATTCAATAGAGTTGGTTGTTTAGGTTCAGTTTTCCCTTGAGTAAAGTAGAAAAAGTGATTTTGATCATTGAGCGTATAACATATTGCTGACACAGTTCTCATGTATATATTATAACCGAATTGAAATATTCAACAGTAACTGTATTTGTAAAAAAAACTTTGTTGCTTTGAAGTCAATACAATCGACGTAATCCTTCAATATATCAAATATATATATATATATTAATTATCTTTCAGTGAGTTTAATGTACATTTACAAGGACCACTGGAATGGATTTGAATTGAAACTGGATACATCTTGCCATGAAATCAATTCAAAGCATTTAACTGCATGTACATCCCTATATTAAGGCATATATTAAGATAAATAGGTGGGCTTTTTCAGAGGTAAGACTTACACCGAACCACTCAATGCAGAATTTTCTAATCAAAGGCAAGACTTTCAAATTGATGCCTCATTTTTTCATACCACATCAAGCCTAACTGGTTTGATATTACTACAACATTCTTATTGTACATATTTTTTTTAAGTTGAGGAATATTGGCAATATTTAAATGCAGCAAGTTGAATTTTAAACTTTAAAAAAAAATGGGAATCAGAAATGTGTCCATGTGTGGAAAAAATTTGGAAGGAAGCTCATTACTACAGCTTCGCCAGAGCCCTAGCTATGACACCTTCAGGAGCCGGCTGAAGACTCACCTATTTCGTCAGCAGAATTAGCGTATTACTACATATTTCGTTGTCTGTCTGTATTCTGTAACTGTCGTCTGCGTATAGAACTGTCACCAACGGGATATGCGCTATATAAGCACCGTTATTATTATTATTATTATTAGGAATTCATATGCTTTTCTAAACTGCTAGGCATTCGCTCTTTTCCTTTCAGCTTTTGATTCAACTTACACGTGTGAACAGATTTTATCGTACATGAAAGCTGTTTTGAGCAAACATTACTTGGACTGACCGCTCATTATTTGATGCACACTGATGACATCTAAAAGTTTTTTTATGCTTATCTTCTTTAATTAAACATAAATAAAAGTAATTTTAAAACCAATTTCTTTATATTATTAATTTAATAAATATAAGAGACTGATTAAATAGCACTATATTATGTAATTTTTGTAATTATTAATGTTTAAAATATAAACTCTTTATGTGGACAAACAATTAATGCAAGAAAATTTTATTAAAACTGTTTAACGTAAATTATTTAAATCCTCTAATAACTAAATCTTGCTTTTTCCCCGGGTCAGGAGGGTGTTCCTGAGTCTACCCAGCCCTGATTTGTACTTTACCTTAGTTGGGGTCAAGTAAAGGCGGATGTGCATAGTGCTGGCCACACAATCACCTAGTAAGTCATGGCCACAGAAACTGGTGAACGCTGCTTCACCGGACCTATGGATCTATTTGGTACGACGGGTACTTTTTCAGGTAGCTGCAACATACCTTTTCAATTTTTTGCTTAATCAGATTTAGCAAACTATAATGCACAACTTTCTGGAGGAAAGGGCCTGGAGCTTGATAAGTTGATTTCATGAAGCTAACGTGTTTGATTGACGATACACATATTTAAACTTAGTTCCCAGGATAAACAATCAAAGATGTTTTTTTTAATAAAAGAACATTTACCAAATAAATCACAGATTACTTCAGCTTGCCAATGGGGAGATAATGTAAGTTAAAATCGGTAGATATTTTCTATGTGTCTATACAATGCCTATATCATCATCATCGTCAGACCACCTGACTTTCGTCGTGGGGGTGCTACGACGGTGTGCATACCAGATTTCTCCATTCGTCCCGGTCAGAGGCGTATCAAGAGGTAGTTCGGTCCACTCTTTCAGTTTGTCCAATCAATTCTTTTTCTGATGACCTTGTCTGTATGATTATTCCACTGTACCATGTAGGGTGGTTTTGGCTTACAGTATGAACAAACCATCTCAACTTTCGTCGTTTTGTAAAACGTGTGTCTCCTGTTTCCCCGCCAGATTATGCACTTGGAGCAAGACATATTCACAGTGGCGTATTTCCGTGGTTTGACAATGGCGTAATTCCGTGGTTTGACAGTGGCGTAATTCCGTGGTTTGACAGTGGCGTAATGACGTGGTTTGACAGTGGCGTATTTCCGTGGTTGTACAGTGGCGTAATTCCGTGGTTTGACAGTGGCGTAATTCCGTGGTTGGACATTGGCGTAATTCCGTGGTTGGACAGTGGCGTAATTTCGTGGTTGGACAGTGGCGTAATTTCGTGGTTGGACAGTGGCGTAATTCCGTGGTTGGACAGTGGCGTAATTCCTTGGTTGGACAGTGGCGTAATTCCGTGGTTTGACAGTGGCGTAATTCCGTGGTTTGACAGTGGCGTAATTCCGTGGTTGGACAGTAGCGTAATTTCGTAGTTTTACAGTGGTGTGATGACGTGGTTTGAAAGTGGCGAGATTACGTGGTTTGACAGTGGCGTATTTCCGTGGTTTGACAGTGGCGTAATTCCGTGGTTTGACAGTCGCGTAATTCCGTGGTTGGACAGTGGCGTATTTCCGTGGTTGGACAGTGGCGTAATTCCGTGGTTTGACAGTGGCGTAATTCCGTGGTTTGACAGTGGCGTAATGACGCGGTTTGACAGTGGCGTATTTCCGTGGTTGGACAGTGGCGTAATTCCGTGGTTTCACAGTGGCGTAATTCCGTGGTTTGACAGTGGTGTAATGACGTGGTTTGACAGTGGCGTATTTCCGTGGTTGGACAGTGGCGTAATTCCGTGGTTGGACATTGGCGTAATTCCGTGGTTGGACAGTGGCGTAATTTCGTGGTTGGACAGTGGCGTAATTCCGTCGTTGGACAGTGGCGTAATTCCGTGGTTGGACAGTGGCGTAATTCCTTGGTTGGACAGTGGCGTAATTCCGTGGTTTGACAGTAGCGTAATTCCGTGGTTTGACAGTGGCGTAATTCCGTGGTTGGACAGTGGCGTAATTTCGTAGTTTTACAGTGGTGTGATGACGTGGTTTGAAAGTGGCGAGATTACGTGGTTTGACAGTGGCGTATTTCCGTGGTTTGACAGTGGCGTAATTCCGTGGTTTGACAGTCGCGTAATTCCGTGGTTGGACAGTGGCGTATTTCCGTGGTTGGGCAGTGGCGTAATTCCTTGGTTGGACAGTGGCGTATTTCCGTGTTTTGACAGTGGCGTAATTCCGTGGTTGGACAGTGGCGTAATTCCGTGGTTGGGCAGTGGCATAATTCCGTGGTTGGACAGTGGCGTAATTCCGTGGTTGGACAGTGGCGTAATTCCGTGGTTGGACAGTGGCGTAATTCCGTGGTTTGACAGTGGCGTAATTCCGTGGTTTGACAGTGGCGTATTTCCGTGGTTTGACAGTGGCGTAATTCCGTGGTTAGACAGTCGCGTAATTCCGTGGTTTGACATCGGCGTAATTCCGTAGTTGGACATCGGCGTAATTCCGTGGTTGGACAGTGGCGTATTTCCGTGGTTGGACAGTGGCGTAATTCCCTGGTTGGGCAGTGGCGTAATTCCTTGGTTGGACAGTGGCGTAATTTCCTGGTTGGGCAGTGGCGTAAATCCGTGGTTGGACAGTGGCGTAATTCCGTGGTTGGACAGTGGCGTAATTCCGTGGTTGGACAGTGGCGTAATTCCTTGGTTGGACAGTGGATTAATTCCGTGGTTTGACAGTGGCGTAATTCCGTGGTTTGACAGTGGCGTGATGACGTGGTTTTACAGTGGCGTAATTCCGAGGTTTGACAGTGGTGTGATGACGTGGTTTGACAGTGGCGTAATTCCGTGGTTTGACAGTGGCGTAATTCCGTGGTTTGACAGTGGCGTGATGGCGTGGTTTGACAGTGGCGTGATGACGTGGCTTGACAGTGGCCTGATGACGTGGTTTGACAGTGGCGTGATGACGTGGCTTGACAGTGGCGTGATGACGTGGTTTGATAGTGGCGTGATGACGTGGTTTGATAGTGGCGTAATTCCGTGGTTTGACAGTGGCGTAATTACGCGGTTTGACAGTGGCGTTATGACGTGGTTTGACAGTGGCGTAATTCCGTGGTTTGACAGTGGCGTGATGACGTGGTTTGACAGTTGCGTAATTCCGTGGTTTGACAGTGGCATAATTCCGTGGTTGGACAGTGGCGTAATTCCGTGGTTGGGCAGTGGCATAATTCCGTGGTTGGACAGTGGCGTAATTCCGTGGTTGGACAGTGGCGTAATTCCGTGGTTGGACAGTGGCGTAATTCCGTGGTTTGACAGTGGCGTAACTTCGTTGTTTGACAGTGGCGTGATGACGTGGTTTGACAGTGGCGATGACGTGGTTTGACAGTGGCGTGATGAAGTGGTTTGACAGTGGCGTGATGACGTGGTTTTACAATGGCGTAATTACGTGGTTTGACAGTGGCGTAATTCCGTGGTTTGACAGTGGCGTAATTCCGTGGTTTGACAGTGGCGCAATTCCGTGGTTTGACAGTGGCGTAATTCCGTGGTTGGACAGTGGCGTAATTCCTTGGTTGGACAGTGGCGTAATTCCGTGGTTTGACAGTGGCGTAATTCCGTGGTTTGACAGTGGCGTAATTCCGTGGTTGGACAGTTGCGTAATTTCGTGGTTTGACAGTGGCGTGATGACGTGGTTTGACAGTGGCGTGATGACGTGGTTTTACAGTGGCGTAATTCCGAGGTTTGACAGTGGTGTGATGACGTGGTTTGACAGTGGCGTAATTCCGTGGTTTGACAGTGGCGTAATTCCGTGGTTTGACAGTGGCGTGATGGCGTGGTTTGACAGTGGCGTGATGACGTGGCTTGACAGTGGCCTGATGACGTGGTTTGACAGTGGCGTGATGACGTGGCTTGACAGTGGCGTGATGACGTGGTTTGATAGTGGCGTGATGACGTGGTTTGATAGTGGCGTAATTCCGTGGTTTGACAGTGGCGTAATTACGCGGTTTGACAGTGGCGTTATGACGTGGTTTGACAGTGGCGTAATTCCGTGGTTTGACAGTGGCGTGATGACGTGGTTTGACAGTTGCGTAATTCCGTGGTTTGACAGTGGCGCTATGACGTGGTTTGACAGTGGCGTGATGACGTGGTTTGACAGTGGCGTGATGACGTGATTTGACAGAGGCTTAATTCCGTGGTTTGACAGTGGCGTGATGACGTGGTTTGACAGTGGCGTAATTCCGTGGTTTGACAATGGTGTTATGACGTGGTTTGACAGTGGCGTGATGACGTGGTTTGACAGTGGCGTGATGACGTGATTTGACAGAGGCTTAATTCCGTGGTTTGACAGTGGCGTTATGACGTGGTTTGACAGTGGCGTGATTCTGTGAAGAAGTGCATACAGTAAGGGAGGGCATAATATTATGTCCTAGTGTTGTTTGGGCAATGTTGTTAAATGAACGTCCCGATAACTTATGTGAGGCCGGCTGATCCTGCAATTAGTTCACCGGACTGTCAAACAAAACGGCCCCGGGTTCTAACCCTGCTGCTCACCAATCCCTGCCGCTTTACAGGAGTTTTGGGCCTAGTGGACGTAATAATCTTCTATATAGAAGGAAAGTCTGTAAAACTTAGAAGTCAATTATACTTGTGTATAAAAGTATAGTATTATGTTTCAGGGGTCGACAAACTATTGATAATTGTGTGTCAAAGTGGGATGTATATTTCATTCAAGGTGTCAGCAGCCATAAAGTCATCCTGCTCTAGCGCTCAATGTCTTGTAGAAGAGATATGAATTGGCTTTTTGGGAGTCTTTCGCGTGCCATTGAAAATTGAGCTGCGTGCCACGTCTGGCAAGCGTTACCTCCGATGCCTGGGAACCGTCTGATGTGTACTTCTTTTCTTGCAGGACTCTCGGTCATTCTGGTTGGGTATAACTAGAACCTAACACACCTTACCGAAAACTGACTAAGAAAACTAAAAATACTGGAAGAGACCTAGTAGAGATAAAAACCTTAAGGAGATAAAGACCTAACAAAAGATAAGACCTACCAAAAGATAAATCCTAACAAAAGAAAATAAGATAGCTGAATACTGAAAGTGAGAGCAGACCTACGCTGACCGCTAGACATTAAGTGCAAACCCCACTCGTTGCTACCGAATTTTGGGACCGGTTCCTTAGAGAGGAGGAGCGTGACCATGGTTTGCACAACCTCGGCTCTACCCAAGGCGACTTAAGTCGAATGCCTAGGAGGGTAACTAAAAGATTCTGAAACCAACTAAAAGTAAAAGTAAACTGAAACTAAAATAAAATTTATAATTAAAAAAAATATTAAATTTATTGAAATAAACTAAATCTACACGTCTAAGATCCGACAGAATACAATGCATAAAAATTATAAAGAACTTATACCAACACTATTAACCAAGACAATTAAACGAATTCAACAATTTGACAATCTAATTAGCTCTACCCAATCATCCACTATCTACCCAACCAGAATACCAATTCTAAAGGAAAAAAGAATATAAAAGACATTAAAATGTTAATAAATAATATTCAAGAAATAAAAAAGCAATAATAATAGCAATGAGACAAAAATACATGAAAACATAATAATAAAATACCCAAATCAATGAATCCCAAAGAAAGTTTCTAAGGAATAATATTATAATTATAAATATAATTAAAAACTTAGTTCGATCTTGCCTAAAGGCCTCATTAATTCTATAAGGCTAGGAATAATTCAACTACAATCCATGTAATAAAACAGTGTAGGAGGGCGAGGTAAATAATACCCCATTTATGTACATCAACTAACCATGCTGTATACTGCAGATTTGCATGAATACCATAGCATGAACAAAACTTAGTAAATGATAATCATTAAAAGTAACATGGGTACCTGCAATTACTATTGCAGTAAACTAGTATATTTAAATTACCCTCATTCAGTCCAAGCACATACAAAACCACTACTACTTATGAATGTAAAGCATGTTCTTAATTGCCTGAGCTAGTTTCGGTCGAATCGGGTATTGTTCAATTCGCAAGAGCTACTGTTTGCTCTTAAATGGGCTCGTGCACTTTCGCCGACATTAGGGCGAGCTCGGAAGCTCTGCGAAATGGTGCTCTTGTTTTGAACTGGTCTATTTTTAGCGCTTAGGCGAACTGCCGGATGTTAATATTGCTGCAAAATGGCTGCGCTCACAGACGAAGAAGCTTTGGGTGTTGCGATTACATTGCACACATATTTTGGGCAATATTGTTCAAGGCCTTTGTTTTTTCACCCTTATTTTTATAGTCCCGATGGAGTGGGTTCCACAGGTATGGAACATTTTCCCATGCATCTATGAATTTTGCTAGACTGTCCTCTGATATCTCTGGCAGCTGACTGTCTTGTGTAGACGCCATTTTTTTCATTAAGACTAGGAAATTTTGGTGCCTTTTCGCATAATGAACGTGATAAATTCAGCCAATAGATACGCGGCTTCGTCAACATGTCGACGAAGCAATCGTTCGCCCGAATTTGGCTCGCCGATACCCCGCGAGATGTCGCTTGTCGAGCAATAGATCGCCCGGTTAAGCGCGAAAACACTGAGCTATATATACATGGAGTGCTCAAGCAATTAAAATAGAGAAGAAAAAATGGGAGAAAATGCGGACTTGTTAATATAGATAGGTGCACCCTGTCCTGAACTATATATACATAAAATTACATAAAATTTGAAAACTTTTTGTAATTGCGTCATTGTAATTTGATAAAAATTAACTATTTTATATAGACTTTATATATACTCTCTTATACTAGTGTTGTGTTAATTTAAATAAGTACCGGCTTCATTTTTTTGTCAAGTAGGCTACAAAGATGAAATGGTTGATCATTTGTCTGAATAATTCTTTGAATACCACATACGCTTATATATCCTATACTATAATACGAGTTAAAATTGTATGTATATATATATATATGTCTGGAAATTTTCTTCAAAAGCGCTCTAACGATTATCTTCATGTTTTAATACTATAATACGAGTTAAAATTGTATGTATATATATATATATATATATATGTCTGGAAATTTTCTTCAAAAGCGCTCTAACGATTATCTTCATGTTTTAATGCACGACTTGTTTCACCTAAAAAAAAAAATCTACAGCTTTTCGGCCACACAAATAAAAATCGGAAATGAACGTTAGACAAAAATACGCTTTAGATTTATCGTAGATAATTGATTTTGGCCGTGAAAACATGCCATTGCTTGAATTGAATTGAATTGTTGAATTTCCGGCTCATCAACATCGAAGGTTATAAAGGGCCTTTTTGATAACGTTGTTGTCATTTTTCTCTTGTATCCATTTTATTGTTCTTATATCTTTAGATTCTGTTGTACAGTTGTATGTCTTTAATATAGTTTATTATATGTTTTGGTTTAATTTTGCTGAAAAGTTCATGAAGAGTTCTACAGTAATAGAATTTACGTCGAATGTCATCAAATGTATTACATTCCAACAAAATGTGAGACACTGTTAAGTTGGCATTGCAGAAAGCACACATTGGGGCCATTTCTCGTTTTAAGATAAACGAATGTGTTAGTTTCGTATGTCCTGTATGTAGTCTGCAGAGAATAACTGCGTCCTTTCGAACAAGTTGGCCTGTATCATGCCAGGTTCTTGAATTTTCAAAATACTGCAGTTTATTGCATTCGGTTTTCAAGAAGTTAGTCCATGTTTGTCTTTCATGTTTAATTATTAAAGGTTTCAAGTCTCGATATGGTATTGGGATAATACTCTCTGATAACAACAGGGCGGCGTTAGCCTCTCTGTCAGCTTTTTGATTTCCATCTATCCCTGCATGACCAGGAACCCAACAGAAAACGACACGTTTGCCTCTTTCATATATTGATTGGTATTTTGTCAAAATGTCCAAGGCAGATATATTCCTGGTATTACAGTTTCCCATAGCAGTAAGACAAGATAACGAGTCGGATAAAATAACAAAATTTTGGTTTTCTGATTCCTCTGCAATGTCTAATGCCAGGATTGCTTGACCCACATGTAGTGCGACTTTCAAGAGCGGTGTTTTGTTGCGTCGCAGTTATGACGTTTCGGGAATACCCGTAGGCTTACTACAGCAGAAAGAAGTTTTATTTCTTGTTTAAACTGTTGCGCACCGATGATAGAAATAATTTAAAGCAAGACCAAGTGTAATTTATGTAATGCAGGGGTGTCCAAACTACAGCCAGTGGGTAACGCGCGGGTGGACAAATGATAGTATGCGGCCCTCGCGGCTTATTTAGATTAGAACGTCTTCAATATATTTTAGATTAAACCTCAATATATTTTAGATTAAATTTAAAAAAAAAGAAAAACAAATAAATATTTACGTATTAATTAATAGTCAGATAATAGTTTGCCGTTTAAATAATAACAGAATTAGATGAAGTTTCACCAAACTAAATGTCTATTTTTAACTTTCTTTTATCTGACATTTTTTTGAAAAAAAAACACCTCTAAAACTTTTTTTGTGTTTAAACAATGAATAGCTGTATATAGTATACACTGTAGCAGATTACGCTACACTGTATATAGTGTTCACTGTAGCGGTATACACTACGCTGTATATAGCATACAATGTAGCAGTATACTCTACACTGTAAATAATAAACACTGTATTAGTATCCACTTTTTTAAAAATTCAATACATATGTTTACGAATGTTTCATTAAAAATATATATGATTTGCTTATAAAGGCCTACCAAAGTAAGATATATTACAATATGTTAACATTGTCAATTTGGAATCTGGTAAACTAGAAAAGATGTATTCAGTATATTCGTATTTTCCTTATAACAATAGTCAGAAGTGTAATATACTGTTAGTTTTATTGAGGGGCGGGGAGAGGGGGGAAGGAATTAAACGCATCATCTAACGTAGCCTATATATATTATAATCTTTTCATTTGCAGTCTTTTCAATGAATAACCTACTTTCACCGTTAATTATTTAGTATTTAATTTTAATGCTCAAAATAAAAATTAAAAATTAAAAATGTTTATCATACCATTGTTTTAATTAATCAATATTATATTTTGCCGCGATAGTTTATTTTAAATAGTAACACAAATGGAGGATATTAGATAATGTTAACACCAAACTATATTTTTTTACTTTTTTGTCAAACAATGTTTGGAATAATACATTGAAAACATTGAAAATCTATATATATAAAAAGATCGTGTTTGTGTCCCCACGGATCCCCATTGGTCAATTTGTGAGTTTGTGTCACTGACTTATTTAGACCTAGTCCTATATACTGTCTAATAGCTTTTCACATCTTACATGTGCCTTCTCTAGCTAAGTTGTTAACGTAGAGGACTGCTGTGCGGGCGACCCGGGTTCGATTCTCCAGTTAGACTATGCCTATTTTTTTTACCCGATTTACATTTATTCGTAGACCTTTTTAATATCAAACATATTTGCCGGCCGTAACTCAGTGTTAGCTTGAATGGGTTGAGGGAGGGGTTTAAAAAATTGACAGAATTTTATAGGAAAGTTTGACAGTTACTGTTGTTAAAGTTAATTAATTAATTGGTCATTTATATAGCGCCTCACTCCATGCTAATAAAAGCATGCTCAGCGCGCTCACAAAAACGAAACGACAATAACACTCTAAAGTTTCGGCCGATGGAGGCACGAAACGCCAATAACATTTTAAAATAGTTTTAAACAAGTTTTTTGCTGATGGATGTGTACTTGATCAACTTAGTTGAAAAGAAAAGTCTTCAAATTCTTCTTGAATGCCTTTTTTGACACAGAGTTTTTCAGTGTCTCAGGTAAGCCGTTCCACAGTGAAGGCGCCACAGGTTCAAACGAGCGTACACCAATAGGGGAAGGGGTAGAAGAACTAACAATTGTAACGTAATTCACGATATTTTAAATTTAAACTTTTCATTTTCAGTTTTCTAAATACATAACATTATTACATAACTGACATATATTTCTGTTGGATTTAAAACTGACAACTCTAGCCTACATGTTTTTTTGTTTTTTTTTGGCGGGGGGGGGGGGGGGGGTTTAAAATGAGATTAAACTGTTTTTTTTTTTGTTTTTTTTGGGGGGTGGGGGGTTTTACGGGCAAAATGTAGATATTAGACTACACAAATAAAAATCTGCTTCGACTGTTAGAATTTAAAGCCCATGTTATTCATAGTAGAAAAAAGAAAAGACAAATACAATTTATTGGTCTGGTAAAGACGTATTTTTAAAATTTATACACTGTTATTTTACCTACACATGATGTTAAGGTACAAGCCCCTGCTCTTTATTACCGATCGAATGATCGGTCACCTGGTACTGTTAATAAACTGAGTACGTAATTTTAATTATTATGTATATATAGTTCAGGACAGGGTTCACCTATCTATATTAAAAGGTCCGCATTTTCTCGTACAATTTACTTCCTTTGAGCACTCCATATATTAGAGCTTAGTGCGCGAAAACGACGAAAGGCGAGCAATTTACGAAGCGAACCCTTGCTTGGGATGTTCGGCGAAGTACAATTCGGGCAATTAAGAATATGCTTAAAAGGAGTAGATTACATGTGAAACAAAATAATGATAGGTAATAAGAAGTAAAAGAAATAAGGGAAAATATTGTAACCCTGCCAGTTACACATAGATTTGCTGAAACGATACATTGAACGCCCCCCTCTGAACTGAACCCGACGAAACTCTTACCGCATACCCACTAAGAGAAAAAGAATCGGTCGAAAATGTCAAACTTTGTCCTAAGCTGGCTCTCTACCAATACAGCTTTCAGACTGTTTATGTCAAAGGTAGTAGCACTGTCTCCCAGACTTTCTATCGAGACATTGTGCACAGATTGAGGCAGACAATCACTGCGAACAGAAAGAAACTCAGAACTGAAAAGGGAAGGGAAATAGGAGACCATTTTCCCCTGCGAACGCAGACATTGTCTCTGTTAACAAAGGTTAACAAATCTAGAAGAAGAGAAAGAAAACGAGAGAGAGAGAGCTGGAATGAAGCCGTGTTAATTACATAATACGTTTTGTTTAAACGAGCGGAGATGTGATGACTTAAAGATGTGATGACTTAGATAGAGATGTGGTGACTTAGATAAATATGTGAAACTTAGAGATAGAGATATAGTAACTTAGATAGAGATTATGTATGTGGTAACTTACAAACGGTTGGTCTATTATTGATTAGCCGGACAATAATACGGTATTTACTTTGCTTGGCAAAGTACGAATGTTTTGGTGTCTATATAATATATAGGTGAGGGGTGGGAGTGGGTATAGAAGAAGGATAAAGAATAAAGAAAAGAGAGAAAGAAGAGAGATGAGATAAAGAATGGAGGGGCCAGGGGTTCTAGGTCTGTGCAACCTTGGCACCGAACCCAAAGTGACGGTTAACCGTCTAAGACTCTAGCTCTCTATCTACTAAATTAAAAACAATACAACTATCACTAACACAGCACGACAACACATACAAGGTATAAGAATTAAAATAAAACAATCAAATACCAACAGAAGACTAAGTTTATTTACATAAAGGCCCTCCTCAACAACCAACTAGGGCTTCATCTCGTCCTAACTAAACAATATAAACTAAATCCAATTACTAGGCCTACCATCAATACATCCCTAACTACCTAACTATAGGCCCTACCTAAACTCATACTACTAAAACTCTACACTAAACTAAACTCAACTAATCTCTACTCAACTAAACTAAACTAACTCCCAACCAGACGACTGGTAAAAGTAAAGAGGAATAAAAATAAAAGATAAAAATGGTTAAAATTAAAACCAAACAAAATACTTCATAACCACACGTGGATGACAATTAAATCAATCCACGCGTAGAGAACATTCAGGCCTATACAAGACCATCACAACACATGTTATCAATCATACATTAAAATTAAATACATACTATTAAAATGCACCTAAAATACACAGTACCCACACGTGGATGACAATGAAATCGATCCACATGTCGAAAATAACCGTCTATAAAAGATTATCAACATTAGGCATACACGGGTTTCAACTCATACATTACACAAATGCCTTAACTTAAAAAAAAAAACGTGGTTCATAGAACAAAAAAATATATTTAGGCTACCACACCTTACAGAAACAGTCTCACCCTCGACCAACAGGTGCAAACCAACTAAAACATTCGAATCGGGCTTATATTGTGCCAAATAAAAATGGTACCCTATCGCCGATCACTAGCGCTCTCTAACAGGTTAAAATATCGTTTATATATTAAACAACTATAATCAATGAAGAAAAGATAAAAATGTAAATTCTAATTAAGCAGCCTAAACTAAATAAAAAATATAAATCAAAATATGCAAGGCAACATTACAAAAATACATAAAATAGAAGGGACTACATCCTACGTAAGAATATAGACTAAGAAACATCTTACATTTAGGCCCAGTTAAAAACCCTAGACTTAAGCTTTTACATTAAAAATTCTCTTAAACTCATACTGCTCACATTCACGCCCCCTTAAAATGTACAGTCTCTGGACATTTAAAACAAATCTAATTACACAAAAGGATCAGATTAGTGCAAGCCTAGTAAAAAAGTTACTTGCAACATTATAAAAATATGACAAAAGTTCATTTATTAAAAAAATCATATATACAAGACAATACCGGTAGTTCATTTATACAAAACAAAAGTTCACGTATACGAAATAAAAAAATCACTTGTGAAAAATAACTGAAAGCATTGAAAAAATACAAAAACATCAATCCACCCAGACCCCTGGTCACCTCGAGCCTAACCACAACATTCCTAGAATGTAAAAAAAAAAACAACTTTAACCAACTAACAGCAGCCAATGAAGGCACCAACCTTCTTCCTAAGGTGGCTCACACAGATGCCTGCGCTAAGAGAGCACTGAAGCCTTCACACAGCCATTATCTCAAGGTCCAAGTAAAAAAAATGATTAGCATAATTAAAACACCACAGTCATTCCCACAAGATCATTCACCCACAGACAAACAATAAAAAAAATAATCATTTTATGCCTACCGGTAATAATAAAACATATTTAAAATAAAGAAATATTAAAGCAGCAATCTCGTGTTGCCATTTAAAACAACGTTTTCAACTAGTTCAACTACAACACAATAATTTAGGAGAAAACCCTAAACTCTTTAAAAAAACACTCTAAATAAAACATCCACATGAAAAACACACCCCAACGGTGTCCGCACACAAGTCAACCTTTTTGTCCCTGTTTTCCGTCTGGACATACCAGGGTTTCGTGCACTGTACTGCGCCCACTCGAAGATCGTTTGAGCCTCTTGTCACGGACCACAAGCATGCTAATAAACTAAACTTGCATTTCGCAAATGTAAGTAAGGCAGGTGGCAAAACGGGTGTATCTAATGCTCTGAAGAAAGTTCTGAGGGACACTGAGAGAGCCATGAAGGAAGAGGGACAGGCGGACACATTCACGGTACCCTTCTCCCGGCAAGAGTTGGACTATGTCTTGAGACGTTGCAAAGCTGGAAAGGCTCCTGGGGCTGATCGGATTCCGAATGAGTTCATCACGCATCTAGGAGCACTGGGCAAAAGCAAACTTTTGGAACTTATCAACCGAACATGGTCGGACGGTGTCCTCCCCATCCTTTGGAGACAGGCTGTGGTCGTTCCGATCCTGAATTATAGGCCTGGATCCGGGACAAGCCAGCAGTTACCGACCGATCTCCATCACATCGTGTGTAGGGAAGGTAGCTGAGAGGATGATAAATTGGAGGCTTGTGAGGTACTTGGAAGACAATGAGCTGATCACCCCGGGACAAGCTGGTTTTCGAGCTGGAAGGAACTCGATGGACCATGTGACGCTCTTGTTGCAGAAGATGGCGGACGGATTCCAGAGGAAAGAGTCCAATTTGGCAGTGTTTCTATATTTTAAACAGGCCTATGACAGGGTCTGGCGGCCGGGGTTGTTGATGAAGCTACAGAGGTTAGGTGTCGCCTCGAACATGTACAGGTGGATTAAAAGTTTCTTAACCGAAAGGACGTTGGCCACACGATATGGGAAGGCGACTTCCCGTAAGTGTACTCTGGAGCAAGGATTGCCTCAGGGTTCCACCCTTTCCTGTACATTGTTCTTGGCCTTTATCAATGACCTGACGAACTATCTGGGAAGCTCGAATCTGCTATTTGCTGACGACCTTACCATATGGAAATCGGGGACGGATATCACTGCTCTCGTGAAATCTGTCCAGCAGGACTTGGCTGTCGTGTCCTGCTTTGCCAAGATGTGGGGAGGTGAACTGCGTAAAAACAGTTTACTCACTCTTCACTTTAGGGATCGATGTCCTACAAGTACCAATCAGGCTGACGTTAGATGGACAGGTGCTGAGGAACGATCCGAAGCCGGTCTATCTAGGAGTGACACTGGACCGTAAACAATCGATGTTTGATCATGTGAGGTTTGTCCGAGAGAATGCAATTTCCAAGCTGAGTATTGTTAAAAAAACTGGCTAGCACGAGCTGGGGTGCGAAGGCGAGTGTGTTGAGGGTCCTTTACCTAGGTGCTATAAGGTCCCAAATTGATTACAGCCTGCCAGTGCAGATCTATGCCTCTAAAACTGCTTTGGAGGCACTGGACTCTGTACAAAACCAAGCCCTCCGACTGATATGTGGCACTTTTAGAACTACCCCAACGGCCGCGGTAGAAGTCATGGCAAACGTACCTCCTCTTGGCGTGCGACGGAAAAGAGCTGTTATCACTGCTTACGAGCGGTATAAACGGCTGGAGGAAAGCTCTCCCCTCAGGATGATGGTTGATTCCTGTGGGGGCTAGGCGAATGATCAAAATGCAATCTTTCATGCACCATGCTGTGAATCTTTGCGCTGTGATCGAACTCCCAGGTGATCGTAAGGACCTGAGAACGGGGGTTGGCCTTCCTCCACACATATCTCCCTATCTACCAGAGGTGCGAATGCAAATGACGGACCCCGCGATCGGAAAAAACAGCAGCTTGGCTGAGAAGCTTGCTACTGCCATTGAGACGGTGCGTTCCTATCCGGACTGCATCAAGGCGTACACTGATGGGAGTGCTACCAGTGAGGCCGAGAGGCGGGCTGGGTACGGATGTCTTGTGCAGTACCTAGAGGCAGGTACCCTTAAGAGAGGAACTATTAGGGTCATGTGTTGCAATCTGCAACTACGAAGCAGAGACGGAAGCAATCAGGTATGCCGTTGAGGCAATAGGGACAAGGCTAGATCATGTCAGAAGTGGGTGCTGACATCGTCATCTTCACTGATGCGCTTTCAGTCCTCCAGGCCATCGATGGTCGGCGGTCATGGCCCGGGCGTCTCTCAAATATGATCATGTCTATCTCGGATCTGATCTCCAGGCACGGAGTGAAGGTTACTCTCCAGTGGATTCCAGGTCATGCAGGAGTCCAAGGGAATGAGATAGCGGACTCCCTAGCCAAGAGGGGGTCCTTGTTGGTACCGGACATGCTCGATGGAGACAGCAGTGCGACTGATCCGTCAATGGGAAATGGATCAGTGGTACAAGGGCTGGGACGAATCTGACAAGGGCAGGTGTGTTTGGCAGCATTTGAAGAGACCGGATCGTGATGACGGGTGGTGGAAACTCCATTCAAGTCTGGTGCCAGGTTGCCCCACTGAACCGCTACACACGCAGCTCCTGGTCGACAAAACAATGATCACCAACACGGCCACCGCAGCTGGGCTTCCTTGGGCCATGGACCTAGTTTCATGCATCTGGTTGGGATTTTCACTAAATAATTTCTAGGGACCCTACACTACAAGGAGATCTGACAACTACCTAACTGAATCTTACTACAGACTAGTACAACTCTAGGAAAACAGCCTATGTCAACCCTACACACAACTAATCACCAAGCTAAACATATCACAACAAACCTATAGTCCTAAGACAAAATCTGCACTCAACTAACCAACTGCCTAAAACAAAAAAAGCAAATAAACTAGCCTCCTAATGAAAGACCTAACCACAGTCCTATCTTCAGGACCTAATGAAAGACCTAACCACAGTCCTATCTTCAGGACCTAATGAAAGACCAAACCACAGTCCTATCTACAGGACCTAATGAAAGACCAAACCACAGTCCTATCTTCAGGACCTAATGAAAGACCAAACCACAGTCCTATCTACAGGACCTAATGAAAGACCAAACCACAGTCCTATCTACAGGACCTAATGAAAGACCAAACCACAGTCCTATCTACAGGACCTACACAGCTAAAGTCTTAAGCACAGATCCCACTCGTGCTTACAAATGTGAGGGGTGGGAGTGGGTATATAAGAAGGATAAAGAATAAAGAAAAGAGAGAAAGAAGAGAGATGAGATAAAGAATGGAGGGGCCAGGGGTTCTAGGTCTGTGCAACCTTGGCACCGTCTAAGACTCTAGCTCTCTATCTACTAAATTAACAACAATACAACTATCACTAACACAGCACGACAACACATACAAGGTATAAGAATTAAAATAAAACAATCAAATACCAACAAAAGACTAAGTTTATTTACATAAAGGCCCTCCTCAACAACCAACTAGGGCTTCATCTCGTCCTAACTAAACAATATAACCTAAATCCAATTACTAGGCCTACCATCAATACATCCCTAACTACCTAACTATAGGCCCTACCTAAACTCATACTACTAAAACTATACACTAAACTAAACTCAACTAATCTCTACTCAACGAAACTAACTCCCAACCAGACGACTGGTAAAAGTAAAGAGGAATAAAAATAAAAGATAAAAATGGTTAAAATTAAAACCAAACAAAATACTTCATAACCACACGTGGATGACAATTAAATCAATCCACGCGTAGAGAACAGTCAGGCCTATACAAGACCATCACAACACATGTTATCAATCATACATTAAAATTAAATACATACTATTAAAATGCACCTAAAATACACAGTACCCTTCGCTGGAAAAATTAATTAATAAATTCAAAAAAGTTTTTGCCCACTTCAAAGTTTCAGACATTTGAGTAGAAAACGTAAAGGGTTGCGAACATCTCAAGACCAAATATCGAAGAGAAAACCTTTTGGCTACGATATTGACCTTTTACTGATTGGCAGATTCTTCACCTGCGTCATCAACATTAGTTCTGCAAACTGGACATAACCTGTGACTCTGAAAGAAATGGAAGAAAAAACAACAAACCATTGAAAATGTACATCCTGTTAGAGAATCACAAGTTACCGAAACTTCATGTCCACTTTTCCCTCTACAAACAGGGCATGTGTTGTGTTGTGTTGTAATCTGTTATTTGGTATTAATTATGTGATTCCATGTGGGTGAAGGGGAGAGCATAATTTTTTTTCCCATTGACTTCACAACGTAATAATAGATATTTGATGTACAAAGGAATTAAGACGCCATTGTATGTCTATACTTCTCATTTGGGGTGACCTATGAAATAATAATTGACAGTAAAGTAATGCTAGTCTAGTTGTATTTGTTACAATTGTATATTTCATATTATTGTCATAGTGTTCGTTTATTAAATCATATGAATATAATCTTACGAATTTTATGCTAATGTTAATATAGTTTAATAATCTTCTATTTAGAAGGAGCGTCTGTAATGTATAAGATAAGTATTGTCAGGCTATTAATGTCTTAATTATGCTTATGTTATTGTAAAAAGAGGTGTATGAGTTATTTTACTGAGTTGTGAATTAATGGGAAGGGGAAAACGGGGGGGGGGGGGGAGGGTATAAAAACACTGTGTAATCTGTAGGGATAAAAGGACAATCGGAGGTCAGAGAGAGAGATAGGAAGGAGAATAAATAGAAAGTGACAATTTCTATGGTCTGGTGTTTTATTTCAACTAACTATTAACCCTTCCCGTACCGACCTACTTCTATCTATGTTGCCTTCAGTTCCGCTATATACGCGCCCTGGACTGTAAGGGTTAACAGTCAGAACATGGTTGATCATATGAATATGATCATATATTTTAATTAGTAGCAACCTTACAAGAATCTTACTGATTAAAATTAAAATAATATTATTTTATCACTTACCTTCAACCATTTACGAATACATCTCTTGTGGAAATGGTGGGCGCATTGCAAGAAGGCCATGTCCTCTCTTCTTTTGTATTGTGTTAGGCAGATGGAACACCTTTGGATTTCGGGACGAGGCGGCTGTTTTTTCTCCTCTTTAACAACCTATAATAAGATGATCGAATCTTTCATTTTTAATTTAAAAGGCCTTAGGAATGTTTATCTAGAATGCGCATTTAACATACAACTAAGAACACGAATATTACTCTAGGCTAGGTGATAGAGCTAATTAATGATTTAAAAAAGACAAATCAAATAAATGTAGCATTAACTGGCCCAACCTATAAGTAAGACAATAAGGGTCTAAAGCATGTTAAATGTTATCTAAGGTAAATATTGAAATAATGAGTTTTTAAGTTCTGTTTGAAAGTAACAATAAAGCTTGTTCGCCTGAGTTGAATGGGAAGTAGATTCCACACCTTCGCACCGGATACTGAGAAGACTCTAAGGCCAAACGAGGCTCGATGTTGTATGTCTATCTTCATTGTAAAAAAAACAACAACGCGTCCAAAGACTAGTTAAATTTCTTCCATGTCGGATACGATGCAACATGTCTGACTTGAATGTAAAAGAAAACACACCCATAGGCTCGTGAAATGTCTTCCAAGTCGGATACGATGCAGTATGTATGTCTTCGGGCAGGCCGGCTAGCAGGGAGTTACAATAGTCGATACGCGAGATGATCAGGGCGATTGCCAGTGTCTTTGCAGAATCAGCTGTTGGAAGCTGTAGTCTATCTTGGACCTTATCGCTCCTAGGTAAAGCGTCCTCAACACATTCACCTTCGCGCCCCAGCTCGTACCATATTACAAGGTCGTCCGCAAAGAGCAGATTCGAGCATCCTAGATAGTTCGGCAGGTCGTTTATAAAGGCTAAGAACAATGTACACGAGAGGGCCGATCCTTGGGGCAGTCTTTGCTCCAAAGTGCGTTTTCGTGATATCGCTTTCCTAAAGCGTGTTACCACCGTGCGCTCGGTTAGAAAATTACGTAATCTACTTGTACACTTGCACGTGTAATGTTGCCTTACCTTGCTCGTTGATTGCATGTTGAAAGCTTCAGTGTCCCTGCAAGTGCTTTGTTTACTGACTTGCCATGGGCAAAGCTCAGGGTTCTCGGGAATTGGATGCCTTTGCAACATTGTTGGTACAATTTCCAGAGAATCCAGCTGTGTGCTGGCTGTAGCCATTTCTCTTTCGGAGTTACCAGGGACATTGTTGCCTGTGTGGGTCACACCCTAAAACCAGACAATGACAAATTAACATGTTATTTCCATGTCGGATAAGACAGTCTCAAGTCTAAAGACTAGTCCTTACTAAATAAAGTTGTATTTTTTAATTATTTATTTAGATTTACCGTCTGGCCTGATGGTTCATCATCTTCTTTCAAGATGAAGTCTTTTACTATTTTTTCTTGTCTCAAAAGAAGTAAACCATTACGACCTCTTATATACGATCGGGTTGTTGTAACAGTCATATCTTCGAGATGAAGAACCTCCAAAATTTCTTCATCGAAGAGACTTGGTCTGGGATTACCCTTAAGATAAATAATAGACATTTTCATTAAAGAGGCAGTTACAATGTGACAATGATCTTTTTTTTTATATTGCCGGAAAGAGATTTAAAAAAAATAATTCAATAATCCTATCTTAGAGTCTATATATTAGAGACGCCCCTTCTAAAAAAGAAGATAATTACGCCATAAGCTCATCCGTGGTTTGAGTCTAGTCTTGCAATTTTATTACATACAAAAAAAACAATATTTTGCTATGCTCAGATAAACGTAAAGACAAAAACACTTTTCATATCGCTTATCAGAAACATTAATAGAAGAAAAGGGAACTGATTTTTTGTTCTTTATATGCATTATTGTATTCATAAAAGGGTATAAGGTCTCAATCATACAGACCTTCGGTAAATATGTCTTCTAAAGGTTTATGTGAAAGCTAACCCATGGCATACAAGATCCAACCCTAACCCGGCGAATTTCTATCAGCTATTGGCCGGTTGGCCGCCCCCATCCACTCTGAACTCCTGCAAGGCGGGGCAACCTGTAAGCACTTGATCGACCGTTTCCACCGCCTCTCTGCAGTTTCTACACCGCGAGTCTTCTTGGGGCCTTAGCCTGCTAAAGTAGGCCCCTATCGGACAATGCCCAGTGCGGAACAGGGCTATTGTAGAAGCCTCTCCTCTGCGGAGCTTCCACCACGGATCGGCTTGGTTGTGCCGCTTCAGATGTTGCCACACACCTCGGCCCTTGTCAGAGATATTGTACGAGAGAGTAGTTCAGGCCATGTGCCCAGACTGTCGATGGCCTGGACAACAGAGAGCGCATCAGTGAAGACGACGATATCGGCTACCACCTCCAACTCGTCTTCAAACTTTGTCCCGATTGCCGTAATGGCGTGTCTGATGGCTTCCATTTCTGCCTCGTAGCTACAGATTGCCCCACAAGGCCCTAGCAACTCTTCTCTTCGGGTACCCACCCCTAGGTACCGCACGTGAACTGTTGCCTTACCTCATCCGAAGTTCCCTGCAGGTGCGCCGCTTCAACGCCCGGAGCCCCAACGTCTATCAAAATTCCAGAGGATGATCTTACGGGTCGCTGCGAGATGCAATGAGTTTCCGCTTCTTGGTCAAGGGGTGGTTCTGCATCAGGGACAGCTATACCTGTGTTTGTTGGAACCTAAAAACAGACAATGCCAAAATTAATTACAGACTGCAACGATAGTGATGCTTCTATTACTCTTCTTATAGAAAATTTAAATAACTTTATACATATACAACTGTATATTAGGATTACATTCTCTATCTTATCTTATCTTATACATTACAGACGCTCCTTCTATAAAAAAGATTATTTCTAGTCTAGTCAAGCCACTAATAGGCTCACATCGTCTATGATCTATGTCTATAATAATAATAAAATAGCCTATTTTATTTAACAGACATAATACAGCTTAAATCTTAATAAGACTTAAAACACAAAACATCATTTAAAAAATGCTTGAGCCTATATGAAACTATATTAATTAACCGAACTTGTACACCACTACACAAAGTAAACAAAAATCACGTGCTTTTTGTCACGTGATTGCAAACGCCCTATACTTGCAAACACTAATTAGCCATAGGCTAAAAAAATCTGTCGGTCTCTATAGAGCGATTGCAATAAGCGTGGCTAATGTTTTTTAGTGCCGTACTTGTGTAAATAGCAGCCATCTTGGCGATAATGGCATTAATGGGAAATAAACATTGTTATTTACCATGTGTATTTTAAACCCAAAATAAAGGAATTAGTTTCCGTAAATCTTGATATTTTACTGTGATACTAGTCCTTAGTAGTCCATCCACAAAATAAACAAGATTTTAGGCTTTTATAGTTCAATAGCTCTTTTGAAACAGTGCAGGCTACATTTTGCTTTATGCTTTACTTTTAGATAGTAAGTTAATAGGCTAACATTCGACAATCGACATCGTCAATTAAATATTCGGCACTTATGGAACCTTTTCCATTGATTTTTAATTATTTAAATTTAGCTTTGAATGTTAATTTACATCGCTTGACATTGTTTTATATATGTTTTACGTTATATTGTGGAAATGATCACATTTAAAAATAAAACCTTCTTACTAGGGATTGGCCGGATATCCGGGCCGGATATCGGGATTTCCGGCACTATCCGGATTAGTCAAATACCACCGCCGGATTTTTGCCGGATCCGAATATCACGGTAGTAAAGAATTACTTCAAAGTTCAAATTCAAATAAAGTAATACTGTAGTATAAAGTTGATAAAGAAATATAAAATATATAAACAATACATATAACTAGGTAATAAACATAATAAACAAAAAAACTACAACGTACAAACTTAAGTAAAACAGTACAAGTAGGTACTGATTAGTACTATCTTGTTACAACTTACAACTAAGTTCTAAACAGTAACTGGTAACTATTTTATTTTGATTGATTCATTTCATTAAATTTTTTTTTCATTCTGATAGCTTATCTTAGTTATCTATGAATACTTGAATTTTAAATTACAAATTATTTTAATAACTGTAACTTTAAGTAAACATGATAACTTTATATTATAAATTGAAAGCTTATAACATACACAGCTAAGCCTCAAGTCAAACCAGCTGAGTCTTGGCTATCGCTTTTAACTTAGGCTACTTGTCATTGACAGTAGTAAATGATTTCATAATTTAATTAATATTCACTATTGACATTGAAACATTTTACTTATACACGATATAAGTCATATCATTGTAATATTTTAATAAACTTTGTTTCGTAGTTTTTTTTAATTGAACTTTAAATGACATTTGCATTTTTGATTTCATTTGTTCATTTCTATTTTTAAAACAACACTTTTGCTTGTCTCACGTGTCAAATCTTATTGAGTATTACAAATATTTTTTTTTTCTAAACAGTTTTTTGTGAATAAATTTAAATCAAATAAAAAAAATTAATCATTAAAAATACATCATGAAGTTATTAAAATCCATCCAAGTATACGTCACTTCGGAATCTTGCTTATTCAGTATATTTACCTACTTGACGTAGTTATTTTGTATATGTTAAGTAGGTAAACATACTGAATAAGCGAGATTCTGAAGTGACGTATAACATACTACAACAATTAATTTAACAACGACAACAATTATTTAATAACAAATATAGATTTCACTAATTGCATACGATAAAAAATCATCTGAAACCAAAGAACAATGTTTAGTATTGTTTTAATAGATTACAACTTTTTGTATAATAAACTACACATTCGGTACACACTACACTACAGCAACTACACAGTTCGTTGAACTTCGTTAAAGTTCGATAATTGTAAGATGTAACATGTCCATCGGTGAAGTTGACACAGTATATGTGACTTTCATTGTAGACTGCAGATACTCTTTATCTCTTCAATAATAAATACTTTAATAAATACTTTAAAATTCTAATCAGAAACTGTTGAAGTACACCCCCATACTCGTGGAAATGACATCCGGAAATATCCGGATCTGGATTCGGATCCGGCAAACAGTGAAAAATCATATCCGACCAATCCCTACTTCTTACGGCTATAGTAATAGAGCGTTCTCAGTAGGCGGAGCTTAAGTTTTTTTTGTGTAAATTTAGTGACGTATTTGTGTAAATAAAGAAGCCACTTGAGGTACAAACGTAACGTGGGGAAAGTAAAGTACTTCTTTATCATGCAAAATTCACATCTGAATATTGGCTATCCTACTCAAAAATAAGGAGGTAAATAGTAGTACTGTAGATTAATTGATTAATGTGATTAGGCTAGGGCCGGCTAGACCTATTTACACTTTCAATTTCACTTTATAGGCCTACACTTTTAATGTTTCGTAGGTTAGGCTACGATGACACGATGTCAAAAGATATTGTTGGTGAATAGACTATCTAGTCAAGTCACTATTAGGCTCACATCGTCTATGATCTATGGCTATGATAATAATAAAATAGCCTATTTTATTTAACATACATAATACAGCTTAAATCTTAATAAGACTTAAAACACAACACATCATTTAAAAAAAGCTCGAGCCTATATGAAACTTTATTAATACAGCGGCCATATTTAATTGTACACCATTACTCAAAGTAAACACAAATCACGTGCTTTTTGTCACGGGATTGCAAACGCCCTATACGGCTGCCATTTATCACCACTAGACAAAGTAAACAACCAGCACGCGCTTTTTGTCACGTGATTGCAATCGCTCTATTGGAGATCTATCAAAGGTATACTTACAAATTCTCTACTTCTTGTACCGGTACTCCTTCTGCCAACTGGTGGGGTATTTAGTGAACTGCAGTTTCCCATTTTAATTTCAAATGAAGTTCGTTTGCTGTTTTCTTTACTACTTTGTACTGTGTAATAGTTCTACTGCAGCGCGTTATTGTGTACACTTTATCATAGATCTCCACATACTGGGAATTCCCGTTCTCATGTGCACTTATGTACGAGTTAATGTTATGCTACACTTATCTTATATTATATTACAGCCGCTCTTATAGCTATATGCATTTGTATTTTTTGTTCTCATGTTTATCATAGTATTGTAATTGATTGTTTTTTTTTGGGGGGGTTGTATTTCTAAGGCTGAAATGCCTAAAAATTGAAAACCAGCCTTTTCCCTTAAGCGAAAATAAACGCATATAAGTACTCTTTCTTCCCGAGTGTTATCCGGACACGGAATGGGTTGCAAGAACAAACCAGGAAAAGCAGTAACTTAACATTATTTAAAACACTAATAAAAATGCAAGACTAGACTCAGACCACGGATGTGCTTAGGACTCAATAATCTTCTTTTCAGAAAGAGCGTCTGCGATGTTGTATAGATGACTTGTCTAAAGAACTGGATAATAACAACCAAATATGACGCCATTGGCCCTAAATATTACTAGATCTAGATTTGTTCAAAGCAATTGATAAAGTTCACCATTCTAGTTTACTAAAAAAAACGTACACTATTTTGGCTTAACTGTTTTCTTACATCAGTGGATTCAAGACTTTTCTGGTTGAAAAACAAAGTTGTAATAATAAATTGCTCTAAATCCTCACCAATAACTGTAAATTCAGGAGTTCCACAAGGAACGGTTCTAGGTTACGGCAATTTGTAATTTATATTAATGACTTACTCAATTGCATCAATACTTGAATTTATTTCAATTAAGATACAGGTTTTTATCCTAATGTTTATCTGGCCTTTGTAATATATTGTTCTTGTTTTCTAAGTTATCCTTTAATACTTTACCGAAAAATATATGTATATTTCACACCTGTGTATTAGCCACAAATAAGAGCTTATATCGGGAGGGGAAATACAAGTGAAATCGTGTCCTCCCTAGCAAAGAAAGGTATAGACTAACTGGAAAATCGAACCCGGGTCGCCGGCATGGCAGCCCGATACGTTAACCACTTAGCAAGCGAAGACACATGTCCGAAGTGAAATCGCAAAAGTATAATATGAGACAATAAGGTCACGTGTCTTTCAATTAACTAATATGATTGGTTGAGTACACACACAGTCTACTTTATACATATAGATAAGTTAAAAACGAATAGTTCCATTTATATATTATTATTGATTGATTTTATTAGTATCTTAGTATCTACATAATACGTATGTTTTAGTATAACAATTTAAAAAGTAACAATCGACTAAATATATTATAAATACATTATTAAAACGAATTAACCTGCATTCTAAATAAGTAAATAGCTATAATGTTCATTATTAAACTACATACTTGGCAGTTTGTAACTCGCCCACACCAGGTTTGTAAGAAGAAGAAGTCATATTCTGGTCCACGATGTCCCACTCGCCCTCAAGTTGAAACGGATTTGGGAACCCTTCCAGTTTTTGAGCAGTCACATTGAATTTGCATTCGTCGACGAAAGGCATGAAGATGATCTCACATTGCTATGGGATTGTAGCGACAATAAATGAATTCTTCGTCATGATCAGAAGAATTAAAGACTATAATAAGATGGACCGCTTGCTCTATTTTTAGAGTTTATATGTTCTTTTTTCAGTGCGCAGCCAATAACGCTATCTTAAATTACTCCTACGGCTGCCTAAAGGTTTGTGCTGTATACAACTTTGGATTTTAATTTAAATTTTCCATTGAGAAAATCATAGCAATTAAATAAAACGGAAGTGTACAATACAAAAGGGAATAGGGAATTCCGAAAAGAAGTCTTCGAGTCATATATTCAAGCAGGCGGTCCATCTTATTATAGTCTTTGGGAGAACTAAACTTAGCTAATGTGGTATGTAAGCTCTAGAGTTAGGGACTATATACATTAAAAAAAATAATAGATTTTTAATAACAATCAAATAAACAGTTGAATGCAGAAGAAGATAGATTAATGAAAATAAATTAGACACGGAAGTTGATCTGAAGAATGTAGCAAGTTCCTTTAGATAACTCTGGGCATCTTCGTTTTCCTGACGTAAACCCAATGTTACGGATGCCTTTGAAGTAAGCTAGGTGTATCTTCATGTGGATGAAATCAGCTATATTTAGGTTTCCTTTTAGGGTTAATGTGGCCGGCTGGTCATGAAGATATCACACTGGGCTTTCAACATCACGGCCCCGGGCTCTAGCCCTGTTGCCGACCATTCCCTGCCGCCACCCTGCAGGAGTTTCGGGCCTAGGAAGTAACAATCTTTTATCAGAAGGAGCGTCTGTAAACTTAAAAGGACAAGTCACCTACCTGAGTGTCGAAAGGGTAGAACGTTAGATCTAGAGAGCAGGTAGTTTTCAGAAACAGAGGTGTCCTGAGACGTACCTCACCATTGGACCTCATTATGACTTGATCGTTTGTAGGTTTGACCAGTAGTAACTCGTGGTCAGCTGAATTGGTCACTAGTATGCTTGGATGCCATAACCTAACATATATAGACGTGATATTATTTAAATTACTATTCAATTAGTTATCAACCAATGTATTTAGCTTTATATAAAAGCTATGTATTAAAAATTCTAATATCTATTTTCATATTTATCTACTAACCTACATATCTATGTAGCTACCGAAATTTATATCTAACTAGAAATCTATACATATATCTACCTTTTTTCTTCATCTATCTATATATCTATCTATCTACTTACCTACCTACATATTCATATACTTATTACCTGCATTACCTATCTTACCTATCTATCTACTTACCTACCTACGTATCAATCTATCTATCTTTTTATATATATTCTTAGGCCTAATTATCTCTTAACCTATCTACCTATCCCATCTTCTATACATGTATCTATATATCAAATTATCTATTTATCTATCTATCTATCATGTTACTATTGTGATGTAGTTGTAATCTCACTGGCAATAATATCATCCACAAGTTTACATGAAGAATGTCATGTAACCGATAGAGATGTGACATCCTCGAAACCCTTCATAAGGATTCGAACCCTTGCCATTCGGTACGCCATCTAGGCCCGCTGTCAATAGACTATAGCGCCGCACTACATAGGAATAGGCTTAGATAAAAAGAAAACTCTATCTAGTCTATGAGATTTGATCCATAGTAAATCAATGATGTAAACCATAACAACTTTTATTATTATATTATGAGATGTTGTTGTTCTGTTTAGACATTTAGATGTTTGGACATGAATCAACGTTCAAAGTTCAACACAAATAATCGTATCATTGTCTGTATTCAATTTCATCAAAAGATACTTACTAATCAGAAAGAATGAGCCGGTACTCTATCAAGCAGAAGTCTTCCCGAAATCCCTACTTACTTACGGTAGACTTATTTCGTCAACACCTTCATAGTCTGCAGGATTCCATGATATATCTGGGTCAGTCCAGAAGACTTCCAGATGACTGACTGTTGAGAAAGATTGTTCCAGATCATTTGATGCGTAGGACGCAATAATCTTCTTTATTGAAGGAGCGTCTGTAACATAAAAGATAAGATACACCATTGATACGCGTAGGACGCAATAATCTTCTTTTTAGAAGGAGCGTCTGTAACATAAAATATATGATAAACCACGGATAAGTAAAGGCAAACTCGAAAACTCACAATGACAGTAAGATACCTAGAGAATCAACAAACACCTTTTTTTTCTCTTTTTTTTTTTCAAATAATGTTTGACTTTGTCTAAAATGAACTCCAGTTTCAACATATTTTTCAATACAGACATTTAGGAAATGATGTTTTTTTTAAAAATGAATTTGTATTTCCGTGGAGGTACATTTACTAGTTAGACGGCTATTGAGTTGACTATTTGTTTCTTTTCTAGTGGTCACTTGGGCTGGTCAGCAGATGGACCATGGACCACACTAAGAAGTTCAACCAGGCTTTGCCGTTGTTTTCATTTGAAGACCACAGGGGAAAAAGGGCACATGTCACATTTTCCAATTATTTGAGTTATGTCCCCTACTATTTAAACATAAGCCTGAAGGTTAGCAAAATAGTAAAATCCAACCCAAAAAAGGCCTATGTAACGCTACAGAAACACTCAAAGAAAAGGCATACAGGGGAAAAAGGGCACAAGTCCAGACTGTAAAAGGGAAAAAAGGCCTATGTCACAAACAACAATTCCTAGGCAGGTCATGTGACTAGCTTCAACCAATCCACAACCTCCATTTTGTAAACAACACACCTCCACTAACTCCACTACTCAAAATGGCAGATCAAGACACTCCATGCGTTACTAATAAGCCCAAAAAAACGTCGATCATCTGGCAGAAAAAAAGATCAGTTGAAGAAAGTACGTCTTTCAAGTCATCAAACAGGAGAAGACTGTAAGTGCCTCATTACTGCTTTTAATGAGCTTCAAAACAAAGACGATCAAGACGCTTTTCTGTCTACACTATTGGTGTGCTAAATTTGCAAGAAGAAGACCAAAAACAGATGGCACAGATCCAAAACCAAAAGACAAATCCTACAGTTACAAGATCAAGGTTCAACGGGATGACAAAGTTGAAGAAGTAGATGTCTGTGTCAAGGGATTTATTGCCGTTTTTGGAATCAGTCACAAGCGAGTTAGGACAATACAGACAGCACTGAAAGAAACTGGTAAGCAATCAAAATTTTTATAATTATTATTAAATTGTCAATTTTGTTGTTGTTCTTCTCATTCTGATTATAATCATGTTTATTATTATTATTATTATAAGTAGTAGTAGTAGTAGTAGTAGTAGTAGTAGTAGGAGTAGTATATTATAATGATACAGACAGGCTATTCTTATTATAGCCTATGTTTACACAACCCGCTGGTGAATCTAGGCACCGCGAGATATTATGACAGGCTGACAGCAATTTACGAGTTGCTGATATTAATGTCCTCTACCCCCCCCCCCTCCCACCCCCAGTAATATCAGTTTGAGCTAGAGGAAAAATAATACATACAACGGTTAGGGGAATTTTAGTGGAGTTTTGCTAATCCCTAATGAATTTCTGTTAGCGCTAACGCTAATCCCTAACTATTTGTAATGGATTAGCGAAAGTTAGTTATGCTAACAGCAGCTAATCCTCATAACCCAAAATAGTAGTATGCTAATGTTAGTGCTTTTTGTAGTTTTACTGTTGTTGGTGCTCTGAATTTTTTGTCTGTGGTCTCACAATTCTGGTCCTGTGTGTTTCTTACAGGATTCCCACCAAAAGACAAGCGAGGGAAGCACAGCAACCATGCCCGAAAGCTGACAGCAGATATGAGAGAGCTTGTGATTGCTCATATTGGCTCTTTCAAGGGGCGTTCATCCCACTACTCACGCAAAAAGTCGAGTCGCCTCTACCTGCCAGAAACACTCAACATTACGAAAATGTTTAATCTTTTCTGTGAGCAGCATCCTGGTGTTACCCTTTCATATGAGTCCTACAGAACCATATTCAACGAGAACTTTAACCACTACCAATATCCCTGGCCAAGTTCGAGGACCTGCAGGTGTTGAAAAGGTTCTGCGACCCAAGGCACCATGCATTCTTTGACAATCTTCCTCATGATAGCAGCATGCCAAACAACCTCCATGAGGAACAATCAGATTCGGACGAGGAGTCGTAGCCTTATTTCATCAAAATATTGTAAAAAAAAACAAAAAACTCACACACTGTCAATAGTCTATGATTTTTGTTGTAATAAACAAGTTAAAAAAAACTGCTATGGTATGGTGTGTCAATATTAGAATAATCAATCGTACAGGCATCAAAAATAACAAAATCAACTTCAGTTCCATCATAACTAGTAATTTACCACAGCAAAATAGGCATTATAATCCATTTTACAATGACTGAGTACATTGCAATTCAGCTTGTATAAGAATATCTCAAGTGAGGGGTCTGTAAAGGGGAAAAAAGGCACATGTCCATGACCCCCCCTGGTGGTTTAAATCCTCCATATTTAATTAAATTATACAATCTGGACAGAGAACTTCTCATGAATACAACAGAAGTGATATATCTTTAAGACAAAACACTTAGTGTCCCAAGAAATACAGTAAGAACAAACATAGCAACTTTCAAAGACAAAATTTCATTTATCTCAAAAGTGGAAATGTGTGACATGTGCCTTTTTTCACCTGTAGTCTTCATTTGTATAGATATGTCCATAGGTAAATTTGTTTGTACAACTGATTATTCTGTTATATATTTATTGGCTAGGCTATCTATCTATTTTTCTATCTATCTATCCTTCTAACTAACTATCTATCTATATATATATCTATCTATCTATCCTTCTAACTTACTACCTATCTATCTATATATCTATCCATCTATCCTTCTAACTTACTATCTATCTATCTATATATCTATTTTTCTATCCTTCTAACTTACTATCTATCTATCTATATATCTATCTAAACATTTTCTCTCTCTCTCTCTCTATTTCCAAATATCCACCTATCTGACTGTCAAATAATAAAAATTCTATTTGTACAGCGCTGCCAACAAACTTGATGTAAGCTTTAAACATTGAGCTCAAAAACATGCATATTTTCTAATGGAAGAACACGGACATAGTTATAAAAACTAAATAAGTAGATAATTAATTACTAGGTGTCTCTTATAGGTGTCTCTTATAGGTGTCTCTTATAGGTGTCTCTTATAGGTGTCTCTTATAGGTGTCTCTTATAGGTGTCTTTCATAGGTGTCTCTTATAGGTGTCTCTTATAGGTGTCTCTTATAGGTGTCTCTTATAGGTGTCTCTTATAGGTGTCTCTTATAGGTGTCTCTTATAGGTGTCTCTTATAGGTGTCTCTTATAGGTGTCTCTTATAGGTGTCTCTTATAGGTGTATCTTATAGGTGTCTCTTATAGGTGTCTCTTATAGGTGTCTCTTATAGGTGTCTCTTATAGGTGTCTCTTATAGGTGTCTCTTATATGTGTCTCTTTTAGGTGTCTCTTTTAGGTGTCTCTTATAGGTGACCCTGAGCAGATAAGGAAACGGTGTCCCCTTAGCCCTACAATATTACTATGGCAACTTATGCAAGGCAATAGTCGCCTCGGTTGCTCACTCGCTGCCTTGTTGTCTCTTTGGATCAATAAGACTGAAGCGTGTGGGAAGCGTTCAAACCTTGCGACAAATTGCCTACTTGGACTCCTTACAAACAAAAACAACTAATGGCGGCCCATGATAGTCTTTTTTTTTTCATAATGACTAGTTGAGTTTTGGGTTCAATACAAAATTGTTTTTTTTATTAGGTCTTCACCTCAACATTTTGGGAGCTTTCTAGTGTACTGGTATAGTTTATATGTTTCTTACAGGAATGTAATGATAATAATAATAATAATAATAATAATATTTGTATAGCGCAGCCAGCAAACATATTGTAAGCTCAAGAGCGCATTTAACATACAACTAAGAATACTGTTATTACTCTTGGCTAGGAGACAAAGCAAATTGATGATTTAAAAAAATAAGTGTAGCATTAACCGAACCAAACATAGCGCTGTAATTAGTACTGGTAGTATTGCCCTATATAGCGAGGTACGATTTAGTATACTCAGACTTAACATTGTTTATTGCTTCTGTGCTTTTATCGGCAATAGAAAACATATCAAACTGTACATATTAATGAAGCAGAGCGGTTAGTCACTGGGCACTGGGACGTTTAGTTGAAGTGCTAGACAGCTATATCTAAGCCGTCGAGCTCTTGACTATGGAACGAGACCTCTTTGGTGCAAACGTTACATGCAGCTGTTGCCTCACAAGGGTCCTTCCGAACTAACCCCCCCCCCACACACACACACATACACACTTCTTTTTTCATGTCTAATGCATCAGCAATAAAAAGAAGAGAGTAAACACAGATATGATTGTCTTAAGAAACAGCACAATTTAAGAGTAAGCTAAAGGGCGCTAAGGCAAGTTCAGACGTTTCCTGTGTCCAAGCTGTTTTCTCCAGAGAAGGCGCCAACCTTGACCCCCACCCCCAAATCTGGATGTTTTATTAAATTAAACGATAATATACTAACTTATAAAGCAGGGGTCGGGAACCTTTTTTTCTTAAAGAGCCATGGATACCACATATTTTGAAAAGTAATTCTGTGAGAGCCATACATGATGTTTAAAACTAAAAATTCAAGTTAATGTGTGCATTTTGTGTAATTTCAACACTAAAAGTACAATTATTATGTCTCTGAATTCTTCTGATGCTGAGCTGCAGAAGACTTTAGCTCATTTGTTGAATGACATATTGATATTCAATTAATATGTAGATCAAAAAGTCTAAAAAAACATTTTTTTAATAATCGAACATTTGTCTGCGAGCCAGAATCAGCCATCAAAAGAGCCACATCTGGCTCGCGAGCCATGGGTTCCCGACCCCTGTTATAAAGTATTCATGGGACACTGTGGTCGAGCGGCAGCGCGTTCGACTGTTTATCCGAAGGTTCTGGGTTCGAGTCGTGGAGGAGGCTAGGATTTCCCCCCGGGACTTTAGGGTGTTCCTGAGTCTAAACAGCTTTGACGGATACCTGACATTAATGGGGTAAAGTCAAGGCGGCTGTGCATAGTGCTGGCCACACACATCTTCTAGTATGCTGTGGTCACAGAAAGTGGTGAACTCTGCTTCACCAGCCCTATAATCCGTTTGGTGCAAATGGTACTTGAAATGTGATGCTTTACATTCAATTCGTGGGATTTGTTTTTGAAGCGTTTTCTCTTTGTTTTCTGTATCTAGAGGATGCCTAACATGGAGTTGTTACATTTGGAATCACAGACTCTGTTATACATTCTGGTAATACTCAACATAGTCGAGGTACGTAAAGTTTGTTTCTCTTTGTTTTGATTTGTACGTTTTGGTTGTGTTGATATTACGTATAAAAGACATGCTTCCCTAAAGTAATCTGAAAAATGATGTGTTCCGACACGTCTTCACTCCCCTCCAAGCCCCCATGACATGCAGTCAATTTATTATAGGTGGAACTTAAGTTATCATCCGCGTGATATGGCCTAGTGTGGGTAGCTGGCTCTTTTTGAAATATTGTGAACTTATTTCGGCATACTCTGCCCCCACATCTTCTTCCGGTCTTAGACACGTGGCTTCGGTGAGTTAGAGCAGGGGTCAGTGACCTTTTTATAATGCTGTGTCAAAGTAGGAATTCTAATTCATTCAGCGCGCCAACAGCCTTAAGAGTTCGACCTGTCCAACCAATGAAGTTTTGGTACGAGAGACTTGAATTGCTGTTTTCTTTTTGGGAAAAGGGGGTGGGGGTCTTCCACGTGCCAATGAAATTCGCGCTGCGTGCCGAGTCTGGCACGTTTTGCGTAGGTTGCCAATCCCTGCGCTAGAGTAATCGTTTCCTTTTTGTTCCAAGGCATCGCGTGTGACTAAATATGTTCCTGCCTTGCCTATAAGTTGTAGGCGATTTACGTAGCACTGCTGCTTTTCAATTCACACTAGACACAGCATCATCAATGGGCGTGTTTGTGTGTGCAAAACTTGGCGCCATAAAACGCAATCTATTGCCATCGATAAAGTTTACGATGTTGCAATTAAGGCATAGATGACTCGATGGCATGTGGCACGGTTTGCTTGCGACAGCGCTCTTGGCTTTCACGCCAAAGGTCCTGGCTTCGATTCCTGGAGGCTAAGATTTGTGTTATTTTTGGGAAGTCTTGAGGCTGTGGCCCTTAGCCTACCCAGCTCTGATGGTTACACGGTAGTAGCTGTGGATAAGGAGGTCGGATTGTGATTTGTGCTGGCCACATAATCTTTTGTAGGTCGTGGAGACAGGAAATCGTGAAAGTTGCTTTAAATCCATTTCGATAAAACAGATACATTGAAACAATTCACAAGACATTGGAGTATAAGTCTAGTGGATGGTCGCCACAAGTGTTGGTCGCCTCTAAACTACCTCACCTCTCTTGATGAATATCCACCTGTTCAGACGGGGGCGGCACCTTCTCCGAACAGTGGAACCATGGGCAGTGTTACAAAACATTGACAAATGTTACCCGATCACTTGGGTAGTTGAAAAAGAAAATTGGGGGGAAATCGGAAATAGGAGTGACCCCTCAAACCCCCCTCCCCAAAGTCACAAATTGCATGTATAATATCTACTTGTTCATCCCCAGGCATGGTCAGCACGAGATCGCGGAGACCTTCTTGTCGTAATGGTACACGTTAAAAAAACTCTTCATCTTGACAATTGTCAATTCTCTGTCAACCATCACGCGCTTATCACGCGCTATAATGCAATAGTTCCGTGTAGACTACACTGTAGACCAATGCTAAAAGTCTCCTCTACAAATGCATTTGAACATGTCCTTACGAATTGTTGAGTAATTTAAAGATAATGTAAATCGGCTGAGAATCAAAATGATGTTGTGATTATTATATTGAAATTAAAATTAATGTACAAACACTGGATATGATGTTTTGGCTTGCATTAGTTCGTTACCTGGTTAGCTACCTACTTACCTATCTGCCTACCTGCTGTTGCTTCCCTATTTATCTACCAACGTACCTATATTTAAGCTACATGATTGCATTCTTTCTGTTTGACTACCTGTCTGCTTATTAAAAGTAAAAAAAAGTAAAGTATCCCGTCGGACCGAATTGATCCATAGGGCCGGTGAAGCAGCGTTCACCAGTTTCCGTGGCCACGGCATACTAGGTGATTGTGTGGCCAGCACTATGCACAGCCGCCTTTACTTTACCCCAACTAAGGTCAGGTACCCATCAGAGCTGGGTAGACTCAGCTACACTCTCAAATCCTGGGAAAAAAAGCTAATTAAGTTAACTACTTAACAGAGAACCCATTTACCATTGACTATTTAGATGCCAACCTGCTTGTGTACATGCTTGCTTGCCCATGTACTGCCTATATATCTGCCTGTAAGACCGTCTGGTCCTGCGGTTAGTTCACTGGACTGTCAACAAAATAACCCGGGTTCTAGCACTGTCGCCGACCAACCCCTACCGTCACTGGTAGGACGTCTCGTTAGTTGGTTAAACATCTTGTAATTAAAGCCTAAAGTAAAACTACAGTAGTTCCATTAGCAATGATAAGTCTCCATTAAAATTGTCTTTCTTTCCAAGTGGCATTTGGGCATGGAATGGGTTACATATCTTAGGAAAAAAATCCAACAGATCAACATAATTTAAAATAGGCCTACTAATGCAAGATTCGAACCGCAGACCAGCGTATCACGTATGCATATTCTGAACAAAAGGAGACTCATTGGCGTGTTACGATAAGGAGGATTATTGTCTAAAGAAATGTTTACAATAAAACATTCTCTTAAAATGACATTAAAACTAATCGTGCTAAATACTTTATATTACAAGAAAGAAGTAGCCGAAAAACTGTTTAGTTGGTTGTTTTCACATGACATGCAAAACCTAATGCCAACTTAGAATCGGGAAAACTAGATAGAAAAGTAGCTAAATACCTAAGTCACCAACAAGCCGATGTCAGCCGAGGTTAGCCGATACTTTAAATTCTAATTTAGATATACAAATACAAAAACAATCTATTACAATGCTCAGATAAACATAAGGACAAAAACAATTTCCTTATCCCTTATGCGAGAACTAATGCGTAATGTAATTAATCTTTCTTCTCGAGAAGCATCCAGCCATGGAATGGGTTGCCTGAACAAACCGGGAAAAAACAGTAACTTAACATCGTTTAAAACACTAATAGAAATGCAGGACTTGACTCAAACCACGGATGTGCGTAGGACGCAAAATCTTCTAAATTAAAGGAGCGTCTGTAATGTATAAGATAAGAATTCACAACCCAAGTTTGCACAGTTTTTCAACGTGGCGCTGGTTGATTGGGACTATACTGTTTACAAGTGGTCGGCAACGTTTTGATCAACACAGTGTACCAAAGTAGGATTTCTAATTCATTAAGCGTGCCAAAAGCCTAAAGGTCAAAAAGCTTCAGCAGTCAACTTCTTGTAAAAGTACTATAATTGCCTTGTTTTGGTAGTCTTACACGTGTCATTGAAAATCGCTCTCCGTGCCAAGTGTGGCACGCGTACCGTAGGTTGCCGTTGCCGACCCCTTACTATATAAAAAGCTAAGCAGACGGCGTTTTAAAAACTTCAACGAGGCCGAATACCTTTGTCTCACTTTAAACCTGGTTAGCCGTACACTATGAATAGATTCAATCGACGAACAAAGAGTTCCAACACTAAGGCGTCTGTTTGATTAGGACCTGTTTATACTTGCATGCCTTCAAAGAATTCAAAGCTGGCTGTGTCATAATAAAGAATTTACTATTGCGAAATTACAAACCTTACTTTTTCAAATAGAATCAATCTATTTATAAATGCTTTATTATAAATAATATTACAATGCTGGGATAAAAGCGAAGGATAAAAACACGACTCTTACTCCATATAAAAGAACAAATGCCAAAGAAATTATATTTTTCCCAAGCGGCATCCGGGCATGGAATGGGTTACCTGAACAAACCAGAAAAACCAATAACTTAACGTCATTTAAAACTTTAATCAAAAGGCAAGACGCTAAACTCAAACCCCGGATAAGCGTAGGACGCAGTAATGTTCTATATAGAAGGAACGTCTGTAACATATAAGATAAACCACGGATAAGCGCAGTTTTTTTAAAGTTTATTTACTAGATTAGGTCTATCATAGACTATAATACACATAAACCGCTTGCTTTAGCTTTTTTCATAGACTATAATAAGATGGACCGCTTGCTCTATTTTTAGAGATTATATGTACTTTTTTTCTCTGTGCAACCAATAAGGCTGTCTTAAATTACTTCTACGCTCCTAGATCTACTTGTTTCTTAAATGTTTCCGCTGTATAGAACTTTCAATTTTAATTTTAATTTTTCATTGAGAAAATCAAAGCGATTCAATAAAACGGAAGTGTAAAGTTATACACGGAATCGGGAATTCCGAAAAGCAGTCTTTCGAGTCATCATTTAGCAGAAATACTTAAGCCAGCGGTCCATGTGTATGCGGTCTATGATTTGTCTACCGGGACGTTATATCGAAATGTATGAAAATACCTTTGTTTTTTTAATAAAATTTACCACCTAGTGTGAGAAATACTTTCTTTCTACGAAAGGGGTAGAAATTTACTAGGTAAACCATTACCGAAGGAGGAGGGTCAGTGTGAGGATTAAGATGTCTGTCCGGAAAGATAATTTTCTTCACATTGTTCTCTTCACTCTTGGGGGAGCTATCATCTCCTACCAAGCGCGTCCTCAGGTGGCGGATAGAGGAATGACCTTTAGATATAAGGGTTAGCCGTGAATACTGAATAAGCGGCCGCGGACCAACTGGTTTACTGTCATGGAGTCAGAGCCCTTTACAAGCTTATGTAGCGCCCAAACCCAGTGTGGGCATCAGGGCCCTGGAAATGACAAGTAGAAAGAATAACCCCACTGCAAACTCCCACTTGCGTGTCGTAAAATGCGACTAATAGTGGGTTGTACATTAGGTATAACCTGGGTACGTAAAACTAGTAGCCTCAGACCCTTTGTGGGTCTAAAGTCGTGAAGGGGCCTGGATCCAGGATGTGACAATTCCACAGAGTATTCCCAGAATCTAAAAAACTAAATGACACAACTGTCATAACTATTTGGAGAGCTCTGTGGATGGCGGAGATTGGACCAAAGGCCAGCCCCACCTCAGCACAACTCAGCCCCGACTCAATGCAGAACCGAAAACTCTCCTGAACTGCGGGGTTTGAAAAAAAGCCACTAAGGAAAACCCAGATTAACAAATTAATTCATACAAAAATCATGCTTTTCTTGTGTTATTACTTTGATCAAGTCAAAACTATTTGTTTGTTTATGGAAAAACTTCACTCACTCATTTAACTGTTGAAAACATGTTGCAGTGCATACAAAACTGAACTGTAACACCTGGCCTTATTGAAAAAACTTTAACCCATAAAGATATGTGTCAATGTGTCACAGCGTGTGGATACTAATGAACGTAAATGTCAATCCAACAAGCACAAGAAGAGTACGCATATGGAGAAGAACAGAAACCTGCGTGAGTTAACTTTGGAAAAAAATGAAACAATTCATCAAAGTATAAAAGATCTTTTCATAACAAAAAAAAAGTTAAATGGTAAAGTTGTATCTGGTTTTATATGGTCGCGGGAATCCTGAAAAAAATGTAATGCAAAACTTATGGAGAGGATGACAGTTTTATATCGAGTTTCTCAAGCAAATACATTCTCGTATCCGTTGTGTCTAACAATATAATTACACAACCTGATCAAGGAAGAAAGAAACACGATGGTTGGTTAATGGGAACGGACTGTTTTATGTCGACAATTGAGGCATGTTCTACAATTGGAACAGGGGCTCCCCACAAAAAAGGAGTCCCCACACATCAAAATGAAATGTTTTAGTGGCATCCCCATTCTTTCGTTCAAAATGTAAAATAAAATTCTTTTATTTCACTACAATTTAAAGCGCTCCAGTCCAACCAAGCTAAGGGAAATATAAAATGTATGATTTTACATCATGTAACATGAATTAACGGCCCTTTTCTGAGGTATGTGGAAGGCAGGGGCGAGACCACGAGGGGCCCCACATAAATTTGATAACAGGGCTTCCACAACCCTAAATACGGCCCTGTACTGCGACTCATTGACTAGTGTATTTAAGTTTTCCATTTTCTATCTATTTATTTCATTAAACATCATCTATATAAACGGTATAAATGCGGCAGAGGGCAAACTTCGCCTTATGGCGGAGGCTAAAAGAGCAGCGAAGAAAAGTAAAGAACACAGGCTGTCCCTGACAAACTCCATCGGTCCAGCTTTCAAGTGCCAGAGATGCGACAGAGCCTGTCTCTCAAGGATAGGTCTCCACAGACACAGTCAATTTTGCAGTGCTGGCCAAATCACAGGAGCGCAAATCTAATCGTCTTTGGCACGGTCCATAAAGTATGTCACGCTATTTTTGACCAGTTTTACGCCCCCTCCCCCCTCCCTGTCACAAACTTTAACAAATCTCGGGCCCCCACCCCATCCCTAAAGTACGTCACACTTTCGAAATATTTTTTTTAAATTAACACCTATTTAAAATTTAATCTAAAACACACTTCACTATTAAACAGTATTAAAATATAACATTTCCACTTAAAAGAACTATCACATTATTAAAATGACTTTAATAGTAGAATAGTTAATTGTCAACAGTTGTCACATTTATTCATTGAAGCAGTAACTCAATCTATATTGAATTTGAAAAGAAAAATAGCAAAAATAAGACTAGACAATTATATAATACACATCATTTATCTGCTGCTTTTTCATTTACAATAGGTGAGGTTAAGTTTTAGATAATCTTCCGATTATGCAATCTTTTTACACAGGATAAGAAGTAGATTAGTGAAACTTCACCTCACCCAGTTATTAAATAATAAAAAAGAAAAAAAAATGACTAAAAAAAGACTGGATTGACAAATTATAATTGTAAAATTGTATAGACCTAGACAGGTCTATATTGACACTCATTACCGGTATTGTAAAATTGTATATATCTAGTCAGGTCTATATTGACACTCATTACCAATATTGTAAAATTGTATAGACCTAGTCAGGTCTATTTTGACACTCATTACAAGTATTGTAAAATTGTATAGACTTAGTCAGGTCTATATTGACACTCATTACCAGTATTTTAAAATTGTATATATCTAGTCAGGTCTATATTGACACTCATTACCAGTATTTTAAAATTGTATAGACCTAGTCAGGTCTATATTGACACTCATTACCAGTATTTTAAAATTGTATATATCTAGTCAGGTCTATATTGACACTCATTACCAGTATTGTAAAATTGTATAGACTTAGTCAGGTCTATATTGACACTCATTACCAGTATTGTAAAATTGTATAGACTTAGTCAGGTCTATATTGACACTCATTACCAGTATTTTAAAATTGTATACATCTAGTCAGGTCTATATTGACACTCATTACCAGTATTTTAAAATTGTATACATCTAGTCAGGTCTATATTGACACTCATTACCAGTATTGTAAAATTGTATAGACCTAGTCAGGTGTATATTGACACTCATTACCAGTATTGTAAAATCGTATAGACCTAGTCAGGTGTATATTGACACTCATTACCAGTATTGTAAAATCGTATAGACCTAGTCAGGTGTATATTGACACTCATTACCAGTATTGTAAAATCGTATAGACCTAGTCAGGTGTATATTGACACTCATTACCAGTATTGTAAAATCGTATAGACCTAGTCAGGTGTATATTGACACTTCTTCTTTCTTCTTCTTCGTTCTCAAATGTTATGATTGGGAGGATTCAGACAACAAGTCCGATAGTTGTAATGAACTGCGCCGTGGCTGTCAGTTGCTCTAGTCCACCGAACAGTTTGTCGTTGAAGGAAGCCCCCAGGAGCCAAATGGCTGACCGGGTAGAAAGATACAGAGGGCAGGTCTGAAGGACTTGCTCCGCATTTTCGGGAGCTGTTTTGCAGGGGCACATTTCGCTTGCTCCGATTCTTTGTATTTGCGGAACATATGTTGCTTTAGCCTGTTGTGACCAGTCCTTAGTCTGAAGATGATTTGTTGAAATTGGCGGGAGAGTTTGTAGTAAGCATCAATCTTTGGGTTGTTTTGTTGCAGCTCAGACCATCTTTCGGATTCATTCCTTTTGAGTATTGCCTTTATTTCTTCGGGGTGTAGAGATGGGTCTGTCTGGTTTTGTCTGCCTCCAGCTTTAGCTAAGGAGTCGGCAGTGTCATTTCCTTCATTTTGTATATGCCCAGGGATCCATTGGAGAACCAGTTCTTTAGTTATTGTGCTCAGTTTTAAAAGTTCTGTACTGACTGACTGGTTGATCGGGGCATTTGGGTTTTTTAGAGACTGGAGTACTGTTTTGGCGTCAGTGAAGATGACAATCCGGCTGTTGGGGGATTGAGTGTGGCTTGTTAGTACATTTGCAGCAAGCTCAATTGCTTTTCTTTCTGCTCTAGTGCTATCTGAAAGGCTACCTGTGACAGTGGCTTTTTCTAGGAGTTCTCCATTTGGCCACTCTATGTAAATGCCGGCTCCTCCATTTTTCAAATCTTTTCCAGTTGACCCGTCAGTATAGACTCTGGTACATGCATTTTGGGGGTATTGTTCTCTAATGATGTTGTTTACTGCTTCTTTTAGTATTTCGGGCGTGTAGTCAGATTTTTTCCCTATGTTGCTTAGTTCGTCTCTGATTTTTAGAGTAGGGCTTGGGTCCCAGGGGGCGAAGTGGCTGTGGGGTTGGGTAGGTTCAATTGCAATGTTTTCTATTTTATATTTACTTTTTAGGTGTTTGGCTTCTTGTATAAAATTGGATCTTTGAAGCTTTTTGTTGAGGAGGTTTTGAGTAGCTTGGGTTTTAGAGGGTGATGACGTGATGCTCTACCTTGGTGAAGTGAGTAAGGATTTTGGTTTCTCGTCTAGTTTCCATAGAGCTTAGGTTAGTTGCATCCTCCATTGCTCTGATCGGGGTAGTTTTCATTGCTCCTGTTATGATTCGAAGTCCCAGGTTTTGGACTTTGTCTATTTTTCGGAGGTTTGATTGGGCTGCCGTACTCCACACTGTGGCTCCATATTCTAGGGTAGGCCTTATATAACTGGTATATGTTTTTTTCAAGATAGAGTGATTTGCACCCCAGTCTGAGCCAGCAAGTTTTTTCATCAAAGCTAGTCTTTGGATTCCCTTTTTCTGTGAGTTTTCTATTTGACTTTTCCAGGTTAGTCTTGGGTCAAACGTAACTCCTAAATATGTGGGATTATATTGACACTCATTACCAGTATTGTAAAATTGTATAGACCTAGTCAGGTCTATATTGACACTCATTACCAGTATTGTAAAATTGTATAGATCTAGTCAGGTCTATATTGACACTCATTACCAGTATTTTAAAATTGTATATATCTAGTCAGGTCTATATTGACACTCATTACCAGTATTGTAAAATTGTATATATCTAGTCAGGTCTATATTGACACTAATTACCAGTATTTTAAAATTGTATATATCTAGTCAGGTCTATATTGACACTCATTACCAGTATTGTAAAATTGTATAGATCTAGTCAGGTCTATATTGACACTCATTACCAGTATTGTAAAATTGTATAGATCTAGTCAGGTCTATATTGACACTCATTACCAGTATTGTAAAATTGTATAGATCTAGTCAGGTCTATATTGACACTCATTACCAGTATTGTAAAATTGTATAGATCTAGTCAGGTCTATATTGACACTCATTACCAGTATTGTAAAATTGTATAGATCTAGTCAGGTCTATATTGACACTCATTACCAGTATTGTAAAATTGTATAGATCTAGTCAGGTCTATATTGACACTCATTACCAGTATTGTAAAATTGTATAGATCTAGTCAGGTCTATATTGACACTCATTACCAGTATTGTAAAATTGTATAGATCTAGTCAGGTCTATATTGACACTCATTACCAGTATTGTAAAATTGTATAGATCTAGTCAGGTCTATATTGACACTCATTACCAGTATTGTAAAATCGTATAGAACTTGTCAGATATATATTTACTCTCATTACCAGTATTGTAAAATTGTATAGACCTAGTCAGATTTATAATGGTAATGAGTGTCAACATAGACCTGACTAGATCTAGTTAAAAGCTTAACATTTTGTAATAAATACTTTATTTTTAGGAATTCAAACTATAAATTTATAATCCAAATTTAATAATAAAAACAAAGCAGTGGAATAAAACTTGACTTTCTCTATTCTATATTTGTAAAAATAATGTTTACATTTATTGTCAATAATAATAGGTTACTGTTACCAGTTCTTTTAACCGTCTTGAAATTGCATTTTGTATTCTTAAAACCATAATCCCATTATTTTTTATTCTAGCTAATAGCTTCTAGCAACAAAAATATTGGTTGTACTTTTCGTGGAGACTGCGTCGTTCCGAACTACGATACATTATTTTTATTGGTGGACAGAAGGGCAAAGAGTAAAGTAGAAATAATACATAACTCTAATTTAGAAATACAACACAATAACAACGACCTGCTCAGATAAACATAAAGACAAAAACACTTTCATTATCCCTTATGCGAGAATAAAATATGCATATAAGTACTAAATTATGTATGATTGTGTTCCGTATGGTCCATAGACTATATTCTGTATGATGATGTTTAATCTTTACCAGCAACCTTTTAATAATAGTGTGCCAAAGTAGGATTTCTAAGTCATTCAGCGTGCCAACATCCTAAACTTTATCCGCTCTAGCCATGTAAAAAAAAAAAATGACGCACTTTTAACACAATTCACATGCAGTATAACATTATCGTATGTCGGAGGGGTGGGGGAGGAAGCGGTGGTCGGAAATATTGTTCCTTACGTCTCGGGTCCGGACCCGGGTGGTCGCCCCTGAGTCTGTATGGCATTGGTAGTCCACCTGACACCATATGGGCAACAACAAACAAACACAAATTTCCTGGCTATGTGCTGGCCATACAAAGCCATTTGGGTTGCGGCCATTAACGAACTGTAAGATATGTTAGCCGTAATTGTCTTTGTTTTCTACAGATTTATTTTAAATAAGTTTTGGATTTTAAATGAGCGCCGAACGAGGTTCAAGAAAAAGAATACACGATGGGGAACTGGATGAAGCCATTGAAATCAAATGCGTGAGTTATTTTTAACTTATCATTATTATAATATATGTCAGATATCATCCACCCAGCTATAGTTTTAATAAATCATCATCGTTTCTTTGTTTGTTTTTATATTTATTGTTTATTTTTTTTAGTTTTGAAGTTCAACCTAAAGGGAATACAGTCTTTCAATGGAAACACCTCAAATGCGTCTTTCAGCAGATACACTGCCGTAATATCATCAAGGAACGGAGTAAATACTTTAAACTTGGAATACAAATCTATAGAGCGTTCCCAATGGGCGTGGCTTAGGTTTTTTAATGACGTATTTGTGTAAATAGAAGCCACTATTGGTGTACAAAAATGGTAAAGTACTTCTTTATCATGCAAAATTCACATCTGAATATTGGCTATCCTTCTAAAAAATAAGGAGGTAAATAGTAGTACTGTAGATTAATTGATTAATGTGATTAGGCTAGGGCCGGCTAGACCTATTTACACTTTCAATTTCACTTTATAGGCCTACACTTTTAATGTTTCGTAGGCTAGGCTAATGGCTAAGTAGGAATGCCAAGTGATAGTGTTGGTGAATAGGCTACCTAGTCAAGTCACTAATGTAAATATGCTCACATCGTCTATGATCTATGTCTATGATAATAATAAAATGGCCTATTTTATTTAACGGACATAATACAGCTTAAATCTTACAAGACTTAAAACACAAAACATCATTTTAAAAAAGCTCGAGCCTATATGAAACTTTATTAATACAGCGGCCTTGTACTTGTACACCACTACCACACAAAGTAAACAAAAATCACGTACTTTTTGTCACGTGATTGCAAACGCCCTATTGATTGAGCTAGAACCTATCTGCAAGGCACTTGCACCTTGCACCGTACACTATCGAACAGTAGCTAAGGTAAAATTGTGACATCATTTATTAGATGTGCATTATTTGAAGTCAAGAAAAAAATATATATCCATGTTTTTTACTTCGCTCTTAGATTAAATTATCTTTCTAGGCAAATAACAAACAAACTAGAACTATTTTTATTTTTCTACATCTAGCGAGCCAAAATGGATCCTTCTTCGCAATCAACTAGTGGAAAAATGCCGTACATGAAAGAGCAACCACAAGACACGAATGGTACAAAAGATGGTGACGAGAAAGCGCATGCTTCTAATGACAACAGCCACAACTGAGGCGCTCCCTAGGGTATAATATAGAATAAAACAAGCATGCAAACCAAAGCTTTCTACTCTTAACTCTCATTTTTTTTTATTAACTTTAATTACATTTTTTTTACATGTATTATAATTATTATTATTACTCCCTTTATTTTAAGTTGCATTTTCTGTCTGTCTGATTGCAATGGTGCAAGAATTGGCTGCGATTTTTCGACCACTTCCCGTGGAGCTGAAATTTGGACAGCAGACTTGCGGCGACTAACAATACATTATATCAAATTTTCAGTTAAAACAACTTAATAATACTACACTTATGACAATATTCATTTCTTAAAAGGAAAGTATAAGAAAAATTTTAGTTTCACTTTGCAAATAAAGGGAGTGTAATAAAAACTTCGTTTTTATGGTTTTCTTGTTTTAATGTTTTTTTTCTCTTTTCCAGGAAAACGCATTACTGAAGCAGCGACTCCTGTTGTTACAACAACAAGCATATATTCAAAGAAAACTCGCGGAGCTGGAAGAGCGTAAGTTTCCCAACTAAAGCTGATTCTTAGAAACTAATTTAGAAATCAAACATAAACATTTTTAGATATTATAATTCGCAATTTTTAGCATCTTGTTAAATAGATAGATAGGCATCAGCGCAGTGAAAGATGGACTCTTCTAACTGAAGCAGCGCTCACCAGTTTCTGTGGCCACGGCTTACTAGACGATGTGTGGCCAATACAATGCCCAGCCGCCTTAACTTCACCCCAACTAATGTCAAGTGCCCATCAGAGCTGGGTTGACTCAAGGACACCCTCAAGTTCCAGGATTCGAACCCATGACTTTCGGATAGTCAGTCGAACGCGCTGCCGCTCTGCCCCGTGCCCCCATTAATAAACCCTTCATATGGGCACTGAATCGCTGAGGGCTGGCGAAAAAAAAGAGGCAGGTTAATCGTAGAAGGGCCTTGTTTATAGACGCGCGCCCTCTGGCGGAAAGATGTGCAAAAAGAAACCAAGAAAAGTGAGCCAGGAAATAATGAAAAATGACTACGCTTGAAGATTGACGAATATTGATATAAAATAAAAGTAATCATAAATTTAAATGAATAATACACTCGAAAAGCTTTAATTACACAAGTGTTTGGTCGTCTAGCCGAGTGGTCGGCAACCTAAGGCAAGCGTTCCAGATATGGCACTCAGGGCAATGTCCAAAAGCACGCGAAAGGCCCCCCGAAAGGTGCAATTTAAAATAAAATTGAGTGCTAGAGCAGAATGTTTCTTAAGATGTACGTTGAATGAGTTATAAATCCTACTTTGGCACTAATGTAGCTTTTGTTCTTTAGCTTCAATGAAACATGTCTAAGGCTGAAGCGTGTGTGGGAAAAGTAAAAACGAAGTGAATAAATCAAACGTTGATATTGAAAGATAAATAATTTGTTTCATCATCAACAGGATGCAAAACCAAGAGTATTAAACAAGGAAAGAATATTTAGGGCTTCGCAAAACTTGAGATATAAAATAAAGAAGGAGAATCTAAAAACATATTAAAAGATTAAATATTTTATTTTTAAGTCAATACAACGAAACCTATCCCCATTACACAGCAATAAATGATTTACCAGGGAACCCTAACTTATCACGTGGCAATAAGTTCCTTATCCAGGAAACCCTAATATATCACGTGGCAATAAGGGCCTTATCCAGGAAACCCTAATATATCACGTGGCAATAAGGGCCTTATCCAGGAAACCCTAATATATCACGTGGCAATAAGGGCATTATCCAGGAAACCCTAACATATCACGTGGCAATAAGTTCCTTATCCAGGAAACCCTAACATATCACGTGGCAATAAGTTCCTTATCCAGGAAACCCTAACATATCACGTGGCAATAAGGGCCTAATCCAGGAAACCCTAACATATCACGTGGCAATAAGTTCCTTATCCAGGAAACCCTAACATATCACGTGGCAATAAGTTCCTTATCCAGGAAACCCTAACATATCACGTGGCAATAAGGGCCTTATCCAGGAAACCCTAACATATCACATGTCGATAAGTTCCTTATCCAGGAAACCCTAACATATCACGTGGCAATAAGTTCCTTATCTAGGAAACCCTAACATATCACGTGGCAATAAGGGCCTTATCCAGGAAACCCTAACATATCACATGTCGATAAGTTCCTTATCCAGGAAACCCTAACATATCACGTGGCAATAAGGGCCTTATCCTGGAAACCCTAACATATCACATGTAGATAAGTTCCTTATCCAGGAAACCCTAACATATCACGTGGCAATAAGTTCCTTATCCAGGAAACCATAACATATCACGTGGCAATAAGGGCCTTATCCAGGAAACCCTAACATATCACATGTTGATAAGTTCCTTATCCAGGAAACCCTAACATATCACGTGGCAATAAGTTCCTTATCCAGGAAACCCTAACATATCACGTGGCAATAAGTTCCTTATCCAGGAAACCCTAACATATCACGTGGCAATAAGTTCCTTATCCAGGAAACCCTAACATATCACGTGGCAATAAGGGCCTTATCCAGGAAACCCTAACATATCACATGTCGATAAGTTCCTTATCCAGGAAACCCTAACATATCACGTGGCAATAAGTTCCTTATCCAGGAAACCCTAACATATCACGTGGCAATAAGGGCCTTATCCAGGAAACCCTAACATATCACATGTCGATAAGTTCCTTATCCAGGAAACCCTAACATATCACGTGGCAATAAGTTCCTTATCCAGGAAACCCTAACATATCACGTGGCAAAAAGGTTCCTTATCCAGGAAACCCTAACATATCACGTGGCAATAAGGGCCTTATCCAGGAAACCCTAACATATCACATGTCGATAAGTTCCTTATCCAGGAAACCCTAACATATCACGTGGCAATAAGTTCCTTATCCAGGAAACCCTAACATATCACGTGGCAATAAGTTCCTTATCCAGGAAACCCTAACATATCACGTGGCAATAAGTTCCTTATCCAGGAAACCCTAACATATCACGTGGCAATAAGGGCCTTATCCAGGAAACCCTAACATATCACATGTCGATAAGTTCCTTATCCAGGAAACCCTAACATATCACGTGGCAATAAGTTCCTTATCCAGGAAACCCTAACATATCACGTGGCAATAAGGGCCTTATCCAGGAAACCCTAACATATCACATGTCGATAAGTTCCTTATCCAGGAAACCCTAACATATCACGTGGCAATAAGGGCCTTATCCAGGAAACCCTAACATATCACATGTCGATAAGTTCTTTATCCAGGAAACCCTAACATATCACATGTCGATAAGTTCCTTATCCAGGAAACCCTAACTCACCTCAGAGATACGACCGAGAAGCTTTGTGCACGTGTATATAGTGTCCGACAAATGCTGTAGACTCAATTGTGTCAGCACTAGTCAGATATATGGGACGCCCCTGTCTCTTGACACAATAAACCAAACGGATCAAATAAGAACCATGAACACATTTACTGCTATCGTTGCTTTAATATAAAAATAAGGCCTCTTGTTATAAAATCATACAACCAAACAACCTCTTCAAAATCAAAGTTTTGACTGCTTGTACTTGTACAGTGTAGTAGATACAATTTCAGAAATAATGTAAAATTCAAATAGGGCGCTTTGTCTCATTCCAGATCAAATAAATGACGGACCCGGAGGAAACCAATAGAAACTTTTGGATAGATGAACTAGTGGAAGACTTAATTAGGAAACATTTTTTTAATGCCTTACGTCAGACATCTTTGTGTTTCTGCCTAGGCGATAATTGACAAAGTAGTTTCTGTGCCTAGGTGATAATTGGCAAAGTAGTTTCTGTGGCTAAGCGATAATTGGCAAAGTAGTTTCTGTGCCTAGGTGATAATTGGGAAAGTAGTTTCTGTGGCTAAGCGATAATTGGCAAAGTAGTTTCTGTGGCTAAGCGATAATTGGCAAAGTCGATTCTGTGCCTGGGCGATAATTGGCAAAGTAGTTTCTGTGGCTAAGCGATAATTGGCAAAGTAGTTTCTGTGCCTAGGCGATAATTGGCAAAGTAATTTCTGTGCCCAGGCGATAATTGGCAAAGTAGTTTCTGTGCCTAGGTGATAATTGGCAAAGTAGTTTCTGTGCCTAGGCGATAATTGGCAAAGTAGTTTCTGTGCCTAGGCGATAATTGGCAAAGTAGTTTCGGTGGCTAGGCGATAATTGGCAAAGTAGTTTCTGTGCCTAGGCGATAATTGGCATAGTAGTTTCTGTGCCTAGGCGATAATTGGTAAAGTAGTTTCGGTGGCTAGGCGATAATTGGCAAAGTAGTTTCTGTGCCTAGGCGATAATTGGCAAAGTAGTTTCTGTGCCTAGGCGATAATTAGCAAAGTAGTTTCTGTGGCTATTGGTAAAGTAGTTTCGGTGGCTAAGCGATAATTGGCAAAGTAGTTTCTGTGCCTAGGCGATAATTGGCAAAGTAGTTTCTGTGCCTAGGCGATAATTGGCAAAGTAGTTTCTGTGCCTAGGCGATAATTTGGCAAAGTAGTTTCTGTGCCAAGGCGATAATTGGCAAGTAGTTTCTGTGCCTAGGCGATAATTTGGCAAAGTAGTTTCTGTGCCTAGGCGATAATTGGCAAAGTAGTTTCGGTGGCTAGGTGATAATTGGCAAAGTAGTTTCTATGCCTAGTCGATAATTGGCAAAGTAGTTTCTTTGCCTAGGCGATAATTGGCAAAGTAGTTTCTGTGCCTAGGCGATAATAGGAAAGTAGTTTCTGTGCCTAGGCGATAATTGGCAAAGTAGTTTCTGTGCCTAGGCGATAATTGGCAAAGTAGTTTCTATGCCTAGGCGATAATTGGCAAAGTAGTTTCTCGAGCCTAAATGAAACAATATTAATACAGCGGCCATTGTTTGTACATCAATACACAAAGTAAACAAAAATCACGTGCTTTTTGTCACGTGATTGCAAACGCCCTATAGGACTAATAGATCTACAAGTATCTATTTCAGGTAAAAAAAATGCGATTAAATAAAACGGTACCGGTATGACAAATACTTCATTAAGAATCGAGAATTGCAAAAAAAAAAAAAAAAGAAGATAATAGGATAAAAAACTAAAGCAAGCGGTCCATGTATATTATAGTCTACAAGCTACATTGCCCGGCGTTGCCCGGGTTAAAAAAAATACAGGACTGTATAAGGTGCAGATAACAAATTTGTAAACTACACTTAAAAGAAAGCTATAAATCTTATATTTAAATTATTATTTTTTTACTGAAGACTTTTAGGAAAGTCATTTATAATAAATATTGTAATCGGGGAAAAAAAAGGCAAGTATTTTTATTTTAAAAAAATCTAAATTGCCGGTAGATTAACAATGTCTTTTGTTTTTAAAAGTTTGAAAAAAAATTGTCGAAAAAAAAAGGTATAGTTTAAGTGGAGAATCGAACTCAGGTCGCTCGCATAGCAGTCCGCTACGTTTTCCACTGCGCTAGCGAAGACACATAACCGATGTAAAAAATTATTAGACAGTATATAGGGCTAGGCCTAAATAGGTCAGTGACACAAACTCACGTGATTTCAAATTGACCAATGGGGATCCGTATGGGGACAAACAGTCTCATTATATATATATAGATTGATAAACCACGGATAAGCGCAGTTTTTTTTAAAGTTTATTTACCAGATTAGTTTTATCATAGACTATAATAAGATGGACCGCTTGCTCTATTTTTAGAGTTTTATGTACTTTTTTTTCCCTGCGCTAAGGCTGTCTTAAATTACTTCTACGCTCCTACATGTTTCTTAAATGTTTCATCTGTATTGAACTTTTGATTTTAATTTTAATTTTTCATTGAGAAAATCAAAGCGATTCAATAAAATGGAAGTGCAAAGTTATACACACGGAATCGGGAATTCCGAAAAGCAGTCTTTTGAGTCATATAGGAGAAATACTAAAGCAAGCGGTCCATGTGTATTATAGTTTATGATTTGTCTACCTGGAGGTTCAGTTAACAACGTTGATAACAACGTTGTTTATCGATACCAATTACTACCTAGAGCGTGAGTAATACTATCTTTCCATGAAAGTAGTAGAGATTTGCTGGGTACACCATAGGAGGAGGGTCAAAGTGGGGAGTAAGATGTCTGTCCGGAAAGATAATTCTCTTCACATTGTTCTCTTCCCTCTTGGGGGAGCTCTCATCTCCTACCAAGCGCGTCCTCAGGTGGCGGATAGGGGAATGACCTTTAGATATAAGGGTTAGCCGTGAATACTGAATAAGCGGCCGCGGACCAACTGGTTTACTGTCATGGAGTCAGAGCCCTTTACAAGCTTATGTAGCGCCCAAACCCAGTGTGGGCATCAGGGTCCTGGAAATGACCAGATGAAAGAATAACCCCACTGCAAACTCCCACTTGCGTGTCGTAAAATGCGACTAATAGTGGGTTGTACATTGGGTATAACCTGGCCACGTAAAACTAGTAGCCTTAGACCCTTTGTGGGTCTAAATTCGTGAAGATGCCTGGATCCAGGATGTGACAATTCCACAGAGTATTCCCATAATCTAAAAATACTAAATGATACAGCTGAGAGTCATAAATATTTGGAGATCTTTGTGGATGGCGGAGATCGGACCAAAGGCCAGCCCCACCTCAGCACAACTCAGCCCTGACTCAATGCAGCCCGGAGTACCACTCACGGGTGCTTGGCGCAGAACTGAAAACTCTCCTGAACTGCGGGGTTTGAAAAAAAAAACCACTAAGGAAAACCCAAATTAACAAATTAACTCATACACTAATCATGCTTTTCTTGTGTTATTACTTTGAACACGTCAAAACTATTTCTTTGTTTATGGAAAAACTTCACTCACTCATTTAACTGTTGAAAACATGTTGCAGTGAATACAAAACTGAACTGTAACACCTGGCCTTAGTGCAAAAAAGTTTAACCCATAAAGATATGTGTCACAGCGTGTGGATGGTAATTAAAGTTAATGGTCAATCCAACAAGAACAAGAAGAGTACGCTTATGGAGAAGAAAATAAACCTGCGTGAGTTAACTTTGGAAAAAATATAACAAATCATCACAGTATAATCAATCTTTTCATAACAAAAACAATTGTGAAAATGGTAAAGCTTTATCTGGTTTTATCTGGTCGCAGGAGTCCAGAGCAAAATGTCATGAACAACTTCTGGAGAGGTTGACGGTTTTATATCGAGTTTAGCTACAAACGCAGTGGGCACAAACACCAACACGTCTTCTCAGTGAATACAACTTTCGTTGTGAGTCGGTGTTGGTGACACTATTTAAACCTTGTAACCGCACGCAGTGAGTTCAACACGACTTCGGACTTCAACAACACGCTTTAGTATTTCTGGATGACTTGAAATACTGATTTTCGGAATTCCCGAGTCTAAATAACGTAATTGCTATACCGGAAATAAAGTTATTGATATACAAGTTCCGTTTTATTTAATCGCTATGATTTTCTCAATGAAAAATTAAAATCGAAAGTTGTACAGAGATGAAACATTTATATAGATCAGTGTTGTGTGCGCACGAAAAAAGAACATAAGCTCTAAAAATAGAGCAGGCGGTCCATCTTATTATAGTCGATGATAATAGGATTAATAGGTCTACAAGTATTCATTTAAAGTAGAAAAAAAATGCGATTTAATAAAATGGAACTTGTATGACAATTACTTTATTTAGAATCGGGAATTGCACAAAAAAAATAAATAAGATAATAGCATAAAAAAGTAAAGCAAGCGGTCCATGTATATTATAGTCTATGGAAATACTAAAGCAAGCGGTCCATGTATATTATAGTCTATGGAAATACTAAAGCAAGCGGTCCATGTATATTATAGTCTATGGAAATACTAAAGCAAGCGGTCCATGTAAATTATAGTCTATGGAAATACTAAAGCAAGCGGTCCATGTATATTATAGTCTATGGAAATACTAAAGCAAGCGGTCCATGTAAATTATAGACTATGGAAATACTAAAGCAAGCGGTCCATGTATATTATAGTCTATGGAAATACTAAAGCAAGCGGTCCATGTATATTATAGTCTATGGAAATACTAAAGCAAGCGGTCCATGTAAATTATAGTCTATGGAAATACTAAAGCAAGCGGTCCATGTATATTATAGTCTATGGAAATACTAAAGCAAGCGGTCCATGTATATTATAGTCTATGGAAATACTAAAGCAAGCGGTCCATGTATATTATAGTCTATGGAAATACTAAAGCAAGCGGTCCATGTATATTATAGTCTATGGAAATACTAAAGCAAGCGGTCCATGTATATTATAGTCTATGTAAATACTAAAGCAAGCGGTCCATGTATATTATAGTCTATGGAAATACTAAAGCAAGCGGTCCATGTATATTATAGTCTATGGAAATACTAAAGCAAGCGGTCCATGTATATTATAGTCTATGTAAATACTAAAGCAAGCGGTCCATGTATTTTATAGTCTATGTAAATACTAAAGCAAGCGGTCCATGTATATTATAGTCTATGTAAATACTAAAGCAAGCGGTCCATGTATATTATAGTCTATGTAAAAAACTAAAGCAAGCGGTCCATGTATATTATAGTCTATGTAAATACTAAAGCAAGCGGTCCATGTATATTATAGTCTATGTAAATACTAAAGCAAGCTGTCCATGTATATTATAGTCTATGATATTATTAACAACAATTTGTTAAGCGCGTTTTCTCTTTTGTGAGCCACGTTTGGCTTCGTCCTGTGTTGGATGACATGATGAGGATGTCTGCCAGGGATTAGCTTCTATATGGCGGTAAACATGACGTCTGTCCTAGGCCATGATATAATTTATCTGCCTATATTTTTGGGTGGTTAACTGACTTTATCTGCAGCAGTTATCTGTCTATCTTTATCGTGTCTGTTTTTCGTTTTGTTTGCTGTGATCGTGTCATCTTATCTGCGGTGGCTACTTGCCCTGTTCCACTACAGTTGTCTGCCTTATCGACTTTTTTGTGTTCGCCTTTATCTGCGATTATTGTATGATCTTATTCGCGGTGTTTTTTTATCCACTTTATTATGTAGTTGTCTCCCCTTGGGTAGACTTTACTTCCTTTGTCCCCCTACCGTTCAAAGTATGATGGCTGCCTCGATTCACCAACACTAATCGTAGTCCTTTGAAAAAAGGATAGCTTGCAGACGTCTGCCCAGTTTTACTAGGCACAAGATTGTCCAAGCCATTTTGTTATAGATTTTATTTGTGTTTTCTTTCGTTCACTTTTTGTTGTAAATTTACAAAACATTAAACCATAGGCAGATAAAGTGCTCATTAATAACTATTCATTTATCACATAGTAGACAGTGTAACTTAACTAGAGCAGTCACGATGGCCCAGCGGCAGCGCGTTCTACTAGTGTACCGAAGCATGACCACCGTATTTACGCATCCTTTTTTTTTTCAGCTTTGGCCCGCAAAAACCATAAAAAGATAACTCGCTTCGTTTCGACTATATTGTGTAGTTTTCATTCTATGCATCTATTTATTTCGTAAAATCAAACATATCCGAAAAGTTTACTTACTTCCGTCTCTTCCGAGAGAGGCAGCCATGTTGGACGTGGAATATATTTCTCGATTCGCAAATTGGTCGAATGAATTCGTGACTATTCTAAACGCTATGATGCTGAAAATTTGATAGAATGTATTGTTAGTCTGGACAAGTCTGCTGTAAAGTTTCAGCTCGATTGGACGACGGGAAGTGGTCGAAAAATCGAAGCAAAGTTTTGCTATCAAGCAGACAGACAGACAGACGGTACGAGTTAAAAGAAAGGGAGTAACAAGAAAACCATAAAAACAATGTTTTTTTACTATACTTTCTTTCTTTGTAAACTAAGTTTACCATTTCCACTTCACTACAAAACTAGAATTTCGAATCGGTAATGTCGGCAAATACATACCTAATTATAACGATTGCGCATTTTTTTTAAATGCATGAAGCCACGATCGTCGCTTCGCTTTCTGCGCATCCTTTTTTTTTTCAGCTTTGGCCCGCAAAAAACATAAAAAGATAATTCGCTTTGTTTCGGCTATATTGTGTCGTTTTCATTCTATGCATCTATTTATTTCGTAAAAACGAACGTATCCGAAAAGTTTACTTACTTCCGTCTCTTCCGGCAGAGGCAGCCATGTTGGACGTGGAATATATTCCTCGATTCGCAAATTGGTCGAATGAATTCGTGACTATTCCAAACCTACGATGCTGAAAATTTGATAGAATGTATTGTTAGTCGGGACAAGTCTGCTGTCCAAGTTTCAGCTCGATTGGACGACGGAAAATGGTCGAAAAATCGATGCAAAGTTTTGCTATCAAGCAGACAGACAGACAGATAGACAGACAGACGGTACGAGTTAAAAGAAAGGGAAGAAAGGGAGTAACAAGAATAACCCATAAAAACGAAGTTTTTATTATACTCCCTTTATTTGCAAACTAAGTTTACCATCATGTAATTAAATAATTGATTGACTACTGGAAATGAAACGTACAGAAAAATATCTGTGTCGCAAATCTAAAAAATATCTCCTTACTCCGTATGAATTGTTCTAAAAATAATCTTAGCGCTTATATTTTTTTTCTAGCTTTGCGCCGAAAAACTATAAAAAGTTGCACAGGCATTTTTTACGTGAAACCAAAATTTTTCTTATACTTTCCTTTTAAGAAATGAATATTGTCACAAGTATAGTAGAATTAAGTTGTTTTAACTGAAAATTTAATAGAATGTATTGTTAGTCTGGACAAGTCTGCTGCCCAAATTTCAGCTTGATTGGACCACGGGAAGTGGTCGAAAAAATCGATGCAAAGTTTTGCTATCAAGCAAGCAAGCAACCAAGCAAGCAGACAGACAGAAAATATAAGTTAATAGAACGGAAGTAAAAATAGCAACCCTTCATTCATTGTAATTAAAGGGAAATTACTCTTGCACACATTTACTTACATTTTTAGTTTTAAACATAATGTATGGCTCTCACAGAATTACTTTTCAAAATATGTGGTGTCCATGGCTCTCTCAGACAAAAAGGTTCCCGACCCCTGCACTAAACGTTTCTACTTTTGGACCCTAATTAAAAGATAATTGTGTAAATACTATATCAACTGAACAAGAAATAACATAGAGGACAGAAAGGACAAGAGTTAATGGAATAATAAAACATAAGGAATTACACTCTAAAATAGAAATACAACCCAATAACAACCTATTGCAATGCTCAGATAAACATAAGGACAAAAACAATTTCCTTACCCCTTAAGCTACAACAAAATCATATAAGTACTCTTTTTTCCCGAGTGGCATTCGGGCATGGAATGGGTTGCCTGAACAAACCAGTAAAAAACCGGTAACTTAACGTCGTTTAAAACATTAATAGAAATGCAAGACTTGACTCAAACCACGGGTGTGCGTAGGACGCAATAGCCATCTTAATAATAGGAGCGTCTGTAAAGAATTGACAACACAAATGTGCACCTTTTTCAACGTGGCGCTGGTTGATTGGGACTATACTCTTTACAAGTGGTCGGCAACCTTTTGATCAACACAGTGTGCCAAATTAGGATTTCTAATTTCATTAAGCGTGGGGCACGGGGGCCGAATGGCAGCGCGTTCAGCTGGCGTACCGAAGGTCCCGGGTTCGAATCCTGGTACAGCCAGGTCTGAAGGGTGTCCCTGATTTTACCCAGCTCTGATGGGCACCTGACCTTAGTTGGGGGTAAAGTAAAGGCGACTGTACATAGTGCTGGCCACACAATCACCTAGTATGCCGTGGTCACGGAAACTGGAGAACGCTGCTTCACCGGTATGGATCAATTTGATCCGACGGGATACTTTAAGCGTGCCAGAAGCCTAAATGTCAACCTGCTTTAGCATTCAACTACTTGTAGAAGTACTTTAATTGCCTTGTTTTGGTAGTCTCAAGCGTGTCAATGAAAGTCGCTCTGCGTGCCAAGTGTCGCACGCGTTTCGTAGGTTGCCGCCCCCTCCTATATAAAAAAGCTAAGCAGACGGCGTTTTAAAAACGTCAACGAGGCCGAATACCTTTGTCTCACTTTAAACCTGGTTAGCCGTATACTATGAATAGATTCAATTGACGAACAAAGAATCCCAACACAAAGGCGTCTGTTTGATTAGGACCTGTTTATACTTGCATGCCTTCACAGAATTCATAGCTGGGAGTGTCGTAATAAAGAATTTACTATTGCGAAATTACAAACCTTACTTTTTCAAATAGAACCAATCTATTTATAAATGCTTTATTATAAATAATATTACAATGCTTGGATAAAAACTGAGGATAAAAACACGATTCTTACTCCATATGGAAGAACAAATGCCAAAGAAATTATATTTTTCACAAGAGGCATCCGGGCATAGAATGGGTTACCTGAACAAACCAGGAAAACGAATAATTTAACATAATTTTAAACTTTAATCAAAATGCAAGTCGCTAAATTAAACTCAAACCCCGGATAAGCGTAGGACGCAGTAATGTTCTTTATAGAAGGAGCATCTGTAACATACAAGATAAGAAAAAGTTTATTTACTAGATTAGTTTTATCTTATCTTATATATAAATCTAAGAAGTTGATAAGTAATGGCAAAATCATCTCACAATAAGAATGAGATACCCCTAAAAAATCAACATAGGCCGTCTGGTCCGATAGGCCGGCTGGTCCTGCGGTTAGTTCACCGGACTGTCAACCGACATGTCGAGGGTTCAATCCCTGCCGCCCTGCAGGAGTTTTGGGCCTAGTGGACGTGATAATCTTCTATCTAGAAGGAACGTCTGTAAAACTTATAAGAGAAACTTATCAATGTTTTCCTTTGTCTAAATTAAACTACAGTTTCACAATATTACTAAATACAGACATTTAGGAATTGATTTAAAAATATTATTTCGTAGTTTTCAAGGAGTTCTAGTTTTTATGTTTACAATGACTTCCGGTGTTTCCGTTTAGGTGCATTTACTAGTTAGACGGCTATTGAGTTGACTATTTGTTTATTTTCTTGTGGTCACTTGGGCTGGTCAGCAGATGGACCATGGACCACACTAAGAAGTTTAACCAGGCGTTGCCGTTGTGTTCATTTGTATAGATATGTCCATAGGTAAATTTGTTTGTACAACTAATTATTATGTTATATATTTCTTGTCTATCTCAATCTGACTATCTGTCTACCTATATACCTATATATATATATCCTTCTATCTATCTATCTATCTATCTATCTATCTATCTATCTATCTATCTATCTATCTATCTATCTATCTATCTATCTATCTATCTATCTATCTATCTATCTATCTATATATATATATATATATATATATATATATATCGATCGATCTATCTATCTATCTATCTATCCATCTATCAATCTATCTATCTATCTATCAAACTATCTATCTATCTATCTATCTATCTGTCTCTTTGTCTATTTATGTCTCTACGCATCTATCCATCTATCTATCTATCTATCTATATATCGATCTATCTATCCATCTATCTATCGATCTATCTATCTATCTATTTATCTATCCATCTATCTATCTATCTATCTATCTATCTATCTATCTATCTATCTATCGATCTATCTATCTATCTGTCTCTTTGTCTATTTATGTCTCTACGCATCTATCCATGTGTCTATCGTGTCTATCTTCCTGTCTATCTATGTCAGTATGTATGTATCTATTTATCTATGTATGTATCTATTTATCTATGTATGTATCTATTTATCTATGTATGTATCTATTTATCTATGTATGTATCTATTTATCTATGTATGTATCTATTTATCTATGTATGTATCTATTTATCTATGTATGTATCTATTTATCTATGTATGTATCTATTTATCTATGTATGTATCTATTTATCTATGTATGTATCTATTTATCTATGTATGTATCTATTTATCTATGTATGTATCTATTTATCTATGTATGTATCTATTTATCTATGTATGTATCTATTTATCTATGTATGTATCTATTTATCTATGTATGTATCTATTTATCTATGTATGTATCTATTTATCTATGTATGTATCTATGTATTCATCTAAATCTCTCTCACTGTAGAGCTGCTGAGGTTTGCGATGACCCTGAGCAGATAAGGAAACGGTGTTCCCTTAGCCCTGCAATATTACTATGGCAACTTATGCAAGGCAATTATCGCTTCGGTTGCCCACTCGCTGCCTTGTCGTCTCTTTGGATCAATAAGACTGGAGCGTGTGGGAAGCGTTAAAACCTATGCGACCACTCCCCCAACTTGGACTCGCTTCGCGCCAATAAGTGCGTTTCTGTGGAAAAACAAAACGAATGGCGGCCCATGATATTATCATTTTGGAGGAACGTTATAACTTATAACACTACATGTACCATACAGACTCTCGTATAGGTCGCATTAGTGGATAATGTCATACCATTGCACTAGTGGATATGCCACACCAGTGGATATGTATCGCTAGTGGATAATGTCACACCAGTGGATATGTCACGCCAGTGGATATGTCACGCCAGTGGATATGTCACGCCAGTGGATATGTCACGCCAGTGGATATGTATCGCTAGTGGATAATGTCACGCCAGTGGATATGTCACGTCAGGGATATGTCACGCCAGTGGATATGTCACGCCAGTGGATATGTCACGCCAGTGGATATGTTACCACATACTTCTTCCACTCTAGTTTTCATGGCGAGTTTAGCGTGACATAGACGCCACGTTTGGCGACATAGTATATATATGTGTGTGTGTGTGTGTGTATGTAGCCACTGTAGTGGGAGGCGAGGACAAGTACGTTGTTTTAGTTTGTTGTGTTTGTTTTTTTTTTGTTTCTTTGTTTACTTCTAGATGTGAACCGGGTCGCGTCAAAGTCATCTCTAAAGCATCACAGCAGGTCGGCTTCTGTTGACGCTTTGGCGAGGTCGCTGGGGTCACTTCCGGCACTTGTTGACCTACCGAACGGCATTGTTGACCCAATTACCGTAGGGCGAGAGGTAGGTCGTTTCGTTACACCTTGCTGCCATTTGACCCACTTGACGGTGTTATACCTTGCAGCCATTTGACCCACTTGACGGTGTTATACCTTGCAGCCATTTGACCCACTTGACGGTGTTATACCTTGCTGCCATTTGACCCACTTGACGGTGTTATACCTTGCAGCCATTTGACCCACTTGACGGTGTTATACCTTGCTGCCATTTGACCCACTTGACGGTGTTATACCTTGCAGCCATTTGACCCACTTGACGGTGTTATACCTTGCAGCCATTTGACCCACTTGACGGTGTTATACCTTGCTGCCATTTGACCCACTTGACGGTGTTATACCTTGCAGCCATTTGACCCACTTGACGGTGTTATACCTTGCAGCCATTTGACCCACTTGACGGTGTTATACCTTGCTGCCATTTGACCCACTTGACGGTGTTATACATTGCTGCCATTTGACCCACTTGACGGTGTTATACCTTGCAGCCATTTGACCCACTTGACGGTGTTATACCTTGCAGCCATTTGACCCACTTGACGGTGTTATACCTTGCTGCCATTTGACCCACTTGACGGTGTTATACCTTGCAGCCATTTGACCCACTTGACGGTGTTATACCTTGCAGCCATTTGACCCACTTGACGGTGTTATACCTTGCAGCCATTTGACCCACTTGACGGTGTTATACCTTGCTGCCATTTGACCCACTTGACGGTGTTATAAGTAGTACTTGTGGGTTTGGTTAATATTGTTCTTTAATTCTCCCCCCTCCTCTTCTCTCTCTCTCTCTGTCTCTGTGTGTGCGCGAACGTGTGTGTGTGTGAGTGAGTGACTGCTGTCTGACTGAACTCAAACATAGGCTAGCCTATATATAAACAAATCAGTGATTGACTTATAAGAGACCGCTTTGTAGAGGTTCACAGTTACATGACATTGCTGTTGGGTAAAGGTCACAGTATCAAAAGTAATTGCTAAATAATGTAGAGATTTGACCGTAATAATAATTTCGCTTTAGTCGATGCGTGCCTTTGAAAAAAATAATACGCGTGCCACCCTCGCCTTGCGTTCTAGTAGTTGCCTACCCCTCACAATTGAAATATGTTTACGCGTGGCCTACTTTTTGTTTTTTTTTCTTCTGTTCTTATTTTTAACCAACCAAACGTCAGATCCAGTTACAACCTAGCTTGGAAGGAGGGGGGGGGGGGGGGGGTGGACGTCAGCCATTTGAACTTTTCATTTTTTTTTGTCAATGAACTATCTCTCACTCTCCCTTCCCCCGGAACACATCTGTCCTATCCAAGGTGAAGGTCTCCACGAGCCAGACGCACGTCACAGACTCACAAATCAACAGCCAGGTCAGGTATGCAGTGGTGGCCATCATCTTCTTTCTGCCCCTCGGCTACATCGCCTGGCTCCAGGCTCGTAAAGTAAGTTTCAGACAGCGACAAAAATTATTTTTTTGGTAAAGATGGGGAGAGATGGTGTCAACCCACCGATACGCTTCCATTAATAGTACACCTGTGGGCTAACGTATTGGGGGAGGGGCTAGCCCGTGCTGGCGTTTTCGAGATTTTATTTCACTTGCGAAAAAGCAATGTTAGCAACAACCCGTCTCGCCAACCCCGTTGCCTGGATGTCCCGGACTCTAGGCTGGAATCTTTGCTACCGGGCGACAGTGCAGGAATACGAGCGCGCCACCAAGATAATCATCCAGGGGGAAATGAAGCAGAGTGGCGCATGTGACTACGGAGACCGTACCCGTTGTTACGGGGTGGCCAGTCTCGGACAGGAGCTTGGTGTGCCCTCCCCCCCCCCCCCATCAAGCCCTTCCACGATACAACAAGGTTCTATATATATATATATATATATATATATATAATATATACCAACTACATTGCCCGTCGTTGCCCGGGTGAAAAAAACAGGACTGCATAAGGTGCAGATAAAAATTCTATAAACTACAATTAAAAGAAAGCTATAAATCTAATATTTAAATTATTATTTTTTTTTACTGAAGACTTTTAGGAAAGTAATTTAAAATAAATATTGTAATCAGGTAAAAAAAAATAGGCAAGTGTTTTTATTATTATTTTAAAATCTAAGTTGCCCGTAGATTTACAATGTCTTTTGTTTTTAAAAGTTTAAAAAAAAAATTGTCAAAAAAAAGGTATAGTCTAAGTGGAGAATCGCCCGCATAGCAGTCCGCTACGTTAACCACTGAGCTTGCGAAGACACATGTCCGATGTGAGCATTTATTAGACAGTATATAGGCCTAGGCCTAAATAGGTCGGTGACACAAACTCATGTGATTTCAAATAGACCAATGGGGATCCGTTTGCGTACAGACATTCTCTTTATATATATATAGAGAGATATATAGATATAAAACATTGATTTTAATTACATTGAAGGCTAACTGCTACCCCTTGCCACGCCAGGCGCTTCAGCTAGTTCGCTTTATGAATTGGATCCTTTGTTAACTACTTACTCTGATGTGATCTAACAATTTAACGAGGATTCCCCCCCCCCCCCAACCTACCTGACAAATAAAATTAAAGTGCCCTCCACTTATAAAGTCACGCATTTATATCGCTTTTTGTTTTGATGAAACAAAGTACGTTGACACATCGAGCTTTGATTAGGCCTACTTTAATCATTATGAAGTCAACAACCCACCCCTCGCTTCCAATTCTGTTTCGTTATGATGTAAGCCAGGAGTTGGCAACCTTTTGATGATAGTGTGCCAAAGTAGGATTTCTAATTCATTCAGCGCGCCAACATCCTAAAACTCATCCTGCTCTAGCACACAATTTCATGTATAAGAGACTAGAATTTTTAAGGAGGTCTTCTGCGTGCCATTGAAAATCGCTCTGCTGCGTTCCAAGTCTGGCTCGCGCGCCGTAGGTTGCCGACCCATGCTATTTGCAAAATTTAGCGTCGTTGTTAATACAATGAATTGAAAAGCTTCCGCTAGAATGCTAGAAGATCTGTGGAAGCAGATGTTGGCTGTAAGATGTTGGATGGCCGTGTTGTGGCCCGCGGGTCGCCTGTTGCACACCCCTTACGTTTTTAAACCCTCGTCTCACTTAACAGCGTGTCGTGTTACGAGGTCTACCATCCACCGACGTTACGTTCAAAGAAATTATCCCCCGTTTCGCGTTGTCCACTCGCAGCCAACCGCTATTTGGTGCGTGACCTAGATAGCACCAAACACACACAACACACACACACACATAGCATACACACATGCAACACACAGCTCATTGTCATCTACCGCCCCAACCGCGTATTCTTTTTGAACTTTTGACTTAAGTACGTATAAGTAGTTCACGTAGCAGCGACTAGATCTACATACGTTTCATGTTCCTACTAAACCAAAATACTTTGCCAGGGGTCGGGAACATACGACACGCGTGCCAGACTTGGCATGCGGAAGATATCCCGAAAAGGCATTGCAAGTCTCTTGTACAAGAAATGAGCAGGGTAACTTGAAGGCTTTTGGCACGATGAATGAATTACAAATCCTACCATTGGCACACTATTATCAAAAGGTTGCGGACCCCTGTACTTTGCTATCAACTTTAGTTATGTATTTATTATTATTTATTATTATTGCTTTTTTTTCTGAAAATGTGACAACTGTGTATGTTGATAACTTGTCGGTATTAAATAAAACGGAAGTGTACAATACAAAAGGGAATCGGGAATTCCGAAAAGAAGTCATTCGAGTCATCAAATTGCAAAAAAATTAAAGCAAGCTGTCTATCTTATAATAGTCTTTGACTATACCACAGTTCATGAAAAAAAATGAATACTAATTCACAATTGGTTTATGGAATGGAATATTCTTATGACGGATCTGCTCCAGCGCCGCTCCGGAGCTAGATTTGTCACATAATGGTCAGATCGCTCTTTGCTATTACACGTGACCTCCAGAGTTCTCCCACCCCCTGGTTATCATGTACATTACATGTCCTCTATCCCTCCCTCCTCCAGGCGCGAAAGGCTTTACTCAGTGGAAACTCCGTGGCCGCAGAGTACTACCTCCATTCCGCCTCTGAGATGACGTCGCTCAGCATCTGCATAGGTCTGGGTATCCTGGTGTTCGTCATATTCCTGTTCTACTGGCAGTTCCGGAAGCCCTACGTCAACGACATGGAAGTGTTGGTGAAAGACGACGCTCCTGAATAAAAAAAAAAGAAATGACTAAAACAAGAGTTATTCAAAGACAGTCCAAGTGTTAACAAGATGCGCCTTACATGATCATTGAATATTTGCTTACAAAATACAATTCTAGTTATCAATGCTGAGTTCATCTGTCTTTTCGTGGTGTATATGTGTGGTGTATCAGTGGTGAATATGTGTGGTGAATATGTGTGGTGAATATGTGTGGTGAATATGTGTGGTGTATCAGTGGTGAATATGTGTGGTGAATATGTGTGGTGAATATGTGTGGTGAATATGTGTGGTGTATCAGTGGTGAATATGTGTGGTGAATATGTGTGGTGAATATGTGTGGTGTATCAGTGGTGAATATGTGTGGTGAATATGTGTGGTGTATCAGTTGTGAATATGTGTGGTGAATATGTGTGGTGAATATGTGTGGTGTATCAGTGGTGAATATGTGTGGTGAATATGTGTGGTGAATATGTGTGGTGAATATGTGTGGTGAATATGTGTGGTGTATCAGTGGTGAATATGTGTGGTGTATCAGTGGTGAATATGTGTGGTGTATCAGTGGTGAATATGTGTGGTGTATCAGTGGTGAATATGTGTGGTGTATCAGTGGTATATCAGTGGTGAATATGTGTGGTGTATCAGTGGTGAATATGTGTGGTGTATCAGTGGTGAATATGTGTGGTATATCAGTGGTGAATATGTGTGGTGTATCAGTGGTATATCAGTGGTGAATATGTGTGGTGTTTCAGTGGTATATCAGTGGTGAATATGTGTGGTGTATCAGTGGTGAATATGTGTGGTGTATCGGTGGTGAATATGTGTGGTGTATCAGTGGTGAATATGTGTGGTGTATCAGTGGTGAATATGTGTGGTGTATCAGTGGTGAATATGTGTGGTGTATCAGTGGTGAATATGTGTGGTGAATCAGTGGTGAATATGTGTGGTGTAACGGTGGTGAATATGTGTGGTGTATCAGTGGTGAATATGTGTGGTGTATCAGTGGTGAATATGTGTGGTGTATCAGTGGTGAATATGTGTGGTGTATCAGTGGTGAATATGTGTGGTGTATCAGTGGTAAATATGTGTGGTGTAACGGTGGTGAATATGTGTGGTGTATCAGTGGTGAATATGTGTGGTGTATCAGTGGTGAATATGTGTGGTGTATCAGTGGTGAATATGTGTGGTGTATCAGTGGTGAATATGTGTGGTGTATCGGTGGTGAATATGTGTGGTGTATCAGTGGTGAATATGTGTGGTGTATCAGTGGTGAATATGTGTGGTGTATCAGTGGTGAATATGTGTGGTGTATCAGTGGTGAATATGTGTGGTGTAACGGTGGTGAATATGTGTGGTGTATCAGTGGTGAATATGTGTGCTGTATCAGTGGTGAATATGTGTGGTGTATCAGTGGTGAATATGTGTGGTGTATCAGTGGTGAATATGTGTGGTGTATCAGTGGTGAATATGTGTGGTGTATCAGTGGTGAATATGTGTGGTGTATCAGTGGTTAATATGTGTGGTGTATCAGTGGTGAATATGTGTGGTGTATCAGTGGTGAATATGTGTGGTGTATCAATGGTGAATATGTGTGGTGTATCAGTGGTGAATATGTGTGGTATATCAGTGGTGAATATGTGTGGTGTATCAGTGGTGAATATGTGTGGTGTATCAGTGGTGAATATTTGTGGTGTATCAGTGGTGAATATGTGTGGTGTATCAGTGGTATATCAGTGGTGAATATGTGTGGTATATCAGTGGTGAATATGTGTGGTGTATCAGTGGTGAATATGTGTGGTGTATCAGTGGTATATCAGTGGTGAATATGTGTGGTGTATCAGTGGTGAATATGTGTGGTGTATCAGTGGTATATCAGTGGTGAATATGTGTGGTGTATCAGTGGTGAATATGTGCGGTGTAACGGTGGTGAATATGTGTGGTGTATCAGTGGTGAATATGTGTGGTGTATCAGTGGTGAATATGTGTGGTGTATCAGTGGTGAATATGTGTGGTGTATCAGTGGTGAATATGTGTGGTGTATCGGTGGTGAATATGTGTAGTGTATCAGTGGTGAATATGTGTGGTGTATCAGTGGTGAATATGTGTGGTGTATCCGTGGTGAATATGTGTGGTGTATCAGTGATGAATATGTGTGGTGAATATGTGTGGTGAATATGTGTGGTGAATATGTGTGGTGTATCAGTGGTGAATATGTGTGGTGAATATGTGTGGTGAATATGTGTGGTGAATATGTGTGGTGAATATGTGTGGTGTATCAGTGGTGAATATGTGTGGTGTATCAGTGGTGAATATGTGTGGTGTATCAGTGGTGAATATGTGTGGTGTATCAGTGGTGAATATGTGTGGTGTATCAGTGGTATATCAGTGGTGAATATGTGTGGTGTATCAGTGGTGAATATGTGTGGTGTATCAGTGGTGAATATGTGTGGTATATCAGTGGTGAATATGTGTGGTGTATCAGTGGTATATCAGTGGTGAATATGTGTGGTGTTTCAGTGGTATATCAGTGGTGAATATGTGTGGTGTATCAGTGGTGAATATGTGTGGTGTATCGGTGGTGAATATGTGTGGTGTATCAGTGGTGAATATGTGTGGTGTATCAGTGGTGAATATGTGTGGTGTATCAGTGGTGAATATGTGTGGTGTATCAGTGGTGAATATGTGTGGTGAATCAGTGGTGAATATGTGTGGTGTAACGGTGGTGAATATGTGTGGTGTATCAGTGGTGAATATGTGTGGTGTATCAGTGGTGAATATGTGTGGTGTATCAGTGGTGAATATGTGTGGTGTATCAGTGGTGAATATGTGTGGTGTATCAGTGGTAAATATGTGTGGTGTAACGGTGGTGAATATGTGTGGTGTATCAGTGGTGAATATGTGTGGTGTATCAGTGGTGAATATGTGTGGTGTATCAGTGGTGAATATGTGTGGTGTATCAGTGGTGAATATGTGTGGTGTATCGGTGGTGAATATGTGTGGTGTATCAGTGGTGAATATGTGTGGTGTATCAGTGGTGAATATGTGTGGTGTATCAGTGGTGAATATGTGTGGTGTATCAGTGGTGAATATGTGTGGTGTAACGGTGGTGAATATGTGTGGTGTATCAGTGGTGAATATGTGTGCTGTATCAGTGGTGAATATGTGTGGTGTATCAGTGGTGAATATGTGTGGTGTATCAGTGGTGAATATGTGTGGTGTATCAGTGGTGAATATGTGTGGTGTATCAGTGGTGAATATGTGTGGTGTATCAGTGGTTAATATGTGTGGTGTATCAGTGGTGAATATGTGTGGTGTATCAGTGGTGAATATGTGTGGTGTATCAATGGTGAATATGTGTGGTGTATCAGTGGTGAATATGTGTGGTATATCAGTGGTGAATATGTGTGGTGTATCAGTGGTGAATATGTGTGGTGTATCAGTGGTGAATATTTGTGGTGTATCAGTGGTGAATATGTGTGGTGTATCAGTGGTATATCAGTGGTGAATATGTGTGGTATATCAGTGGTGAATATGTGTGGTGTATCAGTGGTGAATATGTGTGGTGTATCAGTGGTATATCAGTGGTGAATATGTGTGGTGTATCAGTGGTGAATATGTGTGGTGTATCAGTGGTATATCAGTGGTGAATATGTGTGGTGTATCAGTGGTGAATATGTGCGGTGTAACGGTGGTGAATATGTGTGGTGTATCAGTGGTGAATATGTGTGGTGTATCAGTGGTGAATATGTGTGGTGTATCAGTGGTGAATATGTGTGGTGTATCAGTGGTGAATATGTGTGGTGTATCGGTGGTGAATATGTGTAGTGTATCAGTGGTGAATATGTGTGGTGTATCAGTGGTGAATATGTGTGGTGTATCCGTGGTGAATATGTGTGGTGTATCAGTGATGAATATGTGTGGTGTATCAGTGGTGAATGTGTGTGGTGTATCAGTGGTATATCAGTGGTGAATATGTGTGGTGTATCAGTGGTGAATATTTGTGGTGTATCAGTGGTGAATATGTGTGGTGTATCAGTGGTATATCAGTGGTGAATATGTGTGGTAAATCAGTGGTGAATATGTGTGGTGTATCAGTGGTATATCAGTGGTGAATATGTGTGGTGTATCAGTGGTGAATATGTGTGGTGTATCAGTGGTGAATATGTGTGGTGTATCAGTGGTGAATATGTGTGGTGTATCAGTGGTGAATATGTGTGGTGTATCAGTGGTGAATATGTGTGGTGTATCAGTGGTGAATATGTGTGGTGCATCAGTGGTGAATATGTGTGGTATATCAGTGGTGAATATGTGTGGTGTATCAGTGGTGAATATGTGTGGTGAATATGTGTGGTGAATATGTGTGGTGTATCAGTGGTATATCACTGGTGAATATGTGTGGTGTATCGCCGTGTGGTGACTTACATATTATTACATTATATTTTACTTTGAAAAGCTGAAATTCATTATTCTGTAAATCAATGAATATATATTATATATATAATTATATGTATGCAGTGTCTTAGCCAAGATAGCAAAACAGGATGGCATGGAGGAAAATAATGCAAGGTTGGACTGGGTATTGGGACTTATTGTGTACGTAAGGTGGACATATTGTGTACGTAAGGTGGACATATTGTGTACGTAAGGTGGACATATTGTGTACGTAAGGTGGACATATTGTGTACGTAAGGTGGACATTTTGTGTACGTAAGGTGGACATATTGTGTACGTAAGGTGGACATATTGTGTACGTAAGGTGGACATATTGTGTACGTAAGGTGGACATATTGTGTACGTAAGGTGGACATATTGTGTACGTAAGGTGGACATATTGTGTACGTAAGGTGGACTTATTGTGTACGTAAGGTGGACTTATTGTGTACGTAAGGTGGACATATTGTGTACGTAAGGTGGACTTATTGTGTACGTAAGGTGGACTTATTGTGTACGTAAGGTGGACATATTGTGTACGTAAGGTGGACTTATTGTGTACGTAAGGTGGACTTATTGTGTACGTAAGGTGGACTTATTGTGTACGTAAGGTGGACTTATTGTGTACGTAAGGTGGACTTATTGTGTACGTAAGGTGGACATATTGTGTACGTAAGGTGGACTTATTGTGTACGTAAGGTGGACTTATTGTGTACGTAAGGTGGACTTATTGTGTACGTAAGGTGGACTTATTGTGTACGTAAGGTGGACTTATTGTGTACGTAAGGTGGACATATTGTGTACGTAAGGTGGACTTATTGTGTACGTAAGGTGGACATATTGTGTACGTAAGGTGGACTTATTGTGTACGTAAGGTGGACATATTGTGTACGTAAGGTGGACTTATTGTGTACGTAAGGTGGACATATTGTGTACGTAAGGTGGACATATTGGAAAGTTTCGTATGGGTGGGGAGGGTGGTATTGACTATCGTCAATATCATTTTCCCTTAAACTATAGTGAAAAAAAAAAGGGTTAGGCCCTAATATGTGCGACCTATATGCAGTAAAATAGTTTATACTGGTTACGTGACTATCTGCTGCTGAAGTGTTGCACTAGTTTAAAAAAAAAATATTATAGGTTGTATAACGATTTGACAAAGAAAAATATTTAATTTTGAAATTTATCAAAATATTATTACCTAATGTTATCCAGAATATGTAGTAACTTTATAGTTTTCATCAGAATTGTAAATTATATCATTTGTATATAATACTTTAACATTTCTTTTTACATCCGAAACAAATAATGTCATTCCAAAAGTTAAATTCATTGCAGCATTAATTCTTCTTCTTCATTGTACTCTGTGGAAACTCCGATAGACCCGAGGAAAAAGTCCACAATTTGAAGGTGACATGTAGAAACTCCGATAGACCCGAGCAAAAAGTCCACAATTTGAAGTTGACATGTGGAAACTCCGATAGACCCGAGGAAAAAGTCCACAATTTGAAGGTGACATGTGGAAACTCCGATAGACCCGAGGAAAAAGTCCACAATTTGAAGGTGACATGTGGAAACTCCGATAGACCCGAGGAAAAAGTCCACAATTTGAAGGTGACATGTGGAAACTCCGATAGACCCGAGGAAAAAGTCCACAATTTGAAGGTGACATGTGGAAACTCCGATAGACCCGAGGAAAAAGTCCACAATTTGAAGGTGACATGTGCAAACTCCGATAGACCCGAGGAAAAAGTCCACAATTTGAAGGTGACATGTGGAAACTCCGATAGACCCGAGGAAAAAGTCCACAATTTGAAGGTGACATGTGGAAACTCCGATAGACCCGAGGAAAAAGTCCACAATTTGAAGGTGACATGTGGAAACTCCGATAGACCCGAGGAAAAAGTCCACAATTTGAAGGTGACATGTGGAAACTCCGATAGACCCGAGGAAAAAGTCCACAATTTGAAGGTGACATGTGGAAACTCCGATAGACCCGAGGAAAAAGTCCACAATTTGAAGGTGACATGTGGAAACTCCGATAGACCCGAGGAAAAAGTCCACAATTTGAAGGTGACATGTGGAAACTCCGATAGACCCGAGGAAAAAGTCCACAATTTGAAGGTGACATGTGGAAACTCCGATAGACCCGAGGAAAAAGTCCACAATTTGAAGGTGACATGTGGAAACTCCGATAGACCCGAGGAAAAAGTCCACAATTTGAAGGTGACATGTGGAAACTCCGATAGACCCGAGGAAAAAGTCCACAATTTGAAGGTGACATGTGGAAACTCCGATAGACCCGAGGAAAAAGTCCACAATTTGAAGGTGACATGTGGAAACTCCGATAGACCCGAGGAAAAAGTCCACAATTTGAAGGTGACATGTGGAAACTCCGATAGACCCGAGGAAAAAGTCCACAATTTGAAGGTGACATGTGGAAACTCCGATAGACCCGAGGAAAAAGTCCACAATTTGAAGGTGACATGTGGAAACTCCGATAGACCCGAGGAAAAAGTCCACAATTTGAAGGTGACATGGTTGCCCTGAGATCAAAAGTGTGCATTAACTATTTATCAAAATTTTATAACATGCAAACAAGAGTTATAAACAGACGACAGGAGATATCTAGTCCAACCCTTCAGTGATGATTGGAAATCCGGCACAGAGGGGGCGGTGATGGAGGCCTGGTCCAGGCACAGAGGGGGCGGTGATGGAGGCCTGGTCCAGGCACAGAGGGGGCGGTGATGGAGGCCTGATCCAGTGTGTTCCACTGCCCATTAGTTTGATTGTTTGCATTTTTTTTTTTAAAGTTTTTTTTATAGAACATAATCTTTAAATCTTTCACCCAATTTATCTTCTAAATATGACACCATTAAAAACATCACCATTAAAAACAACACCATTAAAAAACAACAAACACTAGACCATTTGTTGATTACAGCAGATAATAAAGACAATGGACCCCCCTTCATTGATTATTTATTAACAGAAAACTATGGTATCATTTGTCAAGGCCTAGATGACTTTGTAATATCATTTACACATGAAATAGAATCGTATCCATTTTTTTCTTATACCGCTAAAAGTGTTCCTTGACGTCCATTGAATTTTGATAGTACTGCACCTTCTTTTATTCATAGTTAGTTCATTATAGCTGGTGATATTTAGATGACACTTCACTATATATATGCCAAATTTTTGTGGGGGGGCGACTCGAGGCCTCGTCTCTGCCTCCCGACATTGCTGTTAGCCTGTGGTTTGGGATGTGTGTAGGCCCTGTTTGTGTGTGTGTGAGGGGACTGTTCCATGAAACGTGTGGAACATGCTTAAATACTGTCCCCAACACTGTGGCCGCCCACTTCTTCTCCAAGAAGCGGAACATCCCATAATTGTATTTTCTCAGAGACACAAACTTTATGCTACCTATTTCTTCCCACACAAAGTTAGGGTCAAATGGTATTATGGTCAGTTTTAGGGTGTATTTACACGATTCACTGATTCGGGAGATTCAGAAGCACGAATTTTTGGGGTATTACTGTACATATAGCTCAAAATAAAATAAAAATCTAATGTTTTGTTCCTGTTTCCATTTTAAAATCCTGATTCTAGTTTTGCATGTGCACAGTGTAATGTCAAGGTTATAAAGCATAGTACAGCCATTTCTTCTTGTTTTCTTTGAAATGTTTTATTTGGAAGATGTCTAACAGTTATATCCTATGGACGTTAATGACACACACTCTTGTTGAAGGCCGCTGTTCCTGATATAGCAGAACTACAGAACAACACGTCAATGGACCAGTCTACAGAAGTCAAAGAAAAGAAAGTTCAGAAAGTATTTGTATAATTCATCTGTAAGTTATGATAGTTATGCAGACATTCATATTGAAACACATAAAGTAGGTAGAATACATTAAAAGCGTGGTTGGGGCATGGAACCTCACTGTAAATACAACTTAAAGAGCCCTTTTCGGTTCTTGATTTTATTGTTCATCGTATATATTTTAAGCCTAGGCCTACGTACGTTATTATACACACAGAGTCGGTTCAAAGCAGTGGCGATGTTCTATAGAACTAAATAGTTGCTAATGGATGTTCTATAGAACTAAATAGTTGCTAATGAATGTTCTATAGAACTAAATAGTTGCTAATGGATGTTCTATAGAACTAAATAGTTGCTAATGGATGTTCTATAGAACTAAATAGTTGCTAATGGATGTTCTATATAACTTTTACAGTTGCCAACTTCTTTTCTGGCCTTCCTTGTAGGGCAATGGATGTTCTATTGAACTAAATAGTTGCTAATGGATGTTCTATAGAACTAAATAGTTGCTAATGGATGTTCTATAGAACTAAATAGTTGCTAATGGATGTTCTATATAACTTTTACAGTTGCCAACTTCTTTTCTGGCCTTCCTTGTAGGGCAATGGATGTTCTATTGAACTAAATAATTGCTTATTTCTTTTCTGACCTGTAGGGCGATGGATGTTATACAGGTAAATGACATCAACAGCAACCAGCGTTCAGAATCGGATGAATCGGACGAGGATGGGGAAGATGAGCGTATGGTAATTACATTGTGTATGTCAGTGTGTGAATTAGAATGTTTTGTTTTAGAATGTTATTCCAAGAGCGCACTCTAAATTTAACCCTTCCCTTACCGACCTACTTTCCCATGCATACCTTCAGTCCCGCTATATACGCGCCCGGGACTGTAAGGGTTAATAGCATGGATAGATAAATTACCATTATTATTATTATTTCGAGGTTTGTTTAACGCCGTGGAACAAAAAAATGAGCCTGGGTGCTGTTCGCCCAAAGCTAGGTGTACGCCCGTAGATTAAACTACGCCCAGATTTAGAAAAGGAAACGTTTAATACAACAGAGCCTGCCTTTTAATACATGGAAGGCTCGGTGGTCGAGTCGGCAGCGCGTTCGACTGGCGTACCGAAGGTTCTAGTGGAGGCTAGGATTTTTTCCCGGGTCCTGAGGGTGCCCCTGAGTCTACCCAGCTCTGATGGGTACCTGACATTAGTTGGGGTAAAAACTATGGATTAGAGAGTCAAGGGTGCGTCTAGGGTTATAGGTAGGATCGAATTCACAGCTTGATTCATTTAACAGATAGAAAGTGAAAATTGAGCACTTTTAAATGAAGAATAAGACCGTTGACTATTGTTTTTGTTTGTTTCTAATTTTATTTCGAGTAAAACAAAACGCACAAAGAGATAAGTGTACTCCCTATCCCCCCTTCCCCTATTAATTGCACGTAAAATAAACAAAAGCAACAAGGAACAATGGCAAAGAATATTATTTTTAAAAAGGTCCTTGAGAAATCCCACTTGAAGTTATCCACACTTGACAGTACAACTTTGGCCCGCTACTGAAGGGAGAAGTGTCACCAGGTCGAGAACAACAACAGGCCTTCAGACATGTCCACTCGGATATAAGCCATCACTGAGTGTGACTCGGTCAGTTAAAGGTCAAAACGCTCCACTTAAAAACTCACTCCTACTTCCCATCACCAATTTCTTTTGACTTAAACAGTACATAGTCCTATAGTTGTTCAGGCTTTACAACTCGATGGTTACAGCGGCTGAACAAAAAAATATGTACGTGTAGCGGAGATGTGCATTCAACTCTACCACCCAGCGGGCACAACACGTCGTATCGACGGGTAAAACGCCAGGAAACTACGAAAAACACGTGGAAACTACGAAAAAACACGTGGAAACTACGTTTTTACCCCGTCGATTCGACGTGTTGTGCCGCCGCGTATATAACGCTGACGGTAGTCGATTAGCGAATGCAACACAGGTAACTTAACACGGCGATACAGTCCAATTAAGGACCATTCTTCCTTCTCCAACTCAGAACTACTTTTTCCCGTATCACGCCTGGAGCTAAGGATTGTTTTTCTTTCTTTCAGCATTTCAATTTAATGCACAAAATGTTAATGCACATCACGTCGAATCGACAGAGTCGATTTCCACTTGCTTTTCGTAGTTTCCACGGGTTTTCCCCGTCGATTTGACGTGGTGTGCCCACTGAGTAGATTAGTTGAATACAGATCTCCGCTACAGGTACACATCTTTGTTAGGCCGATGCCGCTGTGAACATGTGCACACAATAATAAATGGTCAGGGATATAGTGACAGAGATCAATTTTAAATTACGTTGGTCCATAATGATTTTTAGTCAGCGTTGACCAGTTTCCGCAACAACGGCATACAAGGGAATTGTGCGTCCAGGCGCATTGTCCACCACGCATTTACTTTCCCAGGTATCCCCTCAGAGCTGGGTAGACTCATGGATATCCACCAGACCTTGGTAATAATCCTGATAATCCCTATTGTTTTCTTGTTAGCTGGAGTCGAGCCTCAGACCTCCAGACCTCCGTGTGTCCCATAACTCCCCCCCCCCCCAATAAACGCTAATTCTAAAATATTTTCATGTTAATATTCGTAAAGCCACGTTGTTTGCATAAGTTTTGTCCTTGAAATCCTTGAAGGTTGTGAAGGTGGTGGTCTTGAGCAGGGAGAACGTAGAAATGCCCGACGGGCTGTGCAACATCCTGCTGGACACCCTCAACCAGGCTTTGGATGAGACCGGGGGCACCATGGTGATCAGGGCGACGCTCGTGGAGGAGCCAACCTCGACTCTCGCCGTGGTCGATTTATACGAAGTAAGTTCGAAAATGATGTTTGGACTAAACGAGTTTGTTTTTCATAAGTACATGAGTTTAAAGTACCCTTCGGACTAAATTGATCCATGGGGCCGATGAAGCAACGTTAACCAGTATCTGTGGCCACGGCATACTAAAGGATGTGTAGCCAGCACAATGCCAAGACGACTTTACTTACTAATTATAATAATGATTATTTAAATAGCCCATCTATTCATTTTTTTGTAACATGTTCAGTGCGCTCCAGAAGATTATTACGTCCTCTAGGCCCAAAACTCATGCAGGGATAGAAACCACGACGTTATTTTTTCGGTTGACAGTCCGGTGAACTAACCACAGGACCAGCGGTCTCACTAATGTCAAAGCTGAGTAGATATCTACCTTTCCAGTCCCCCGTAACAAATCCTAGTATTTCATAGGGGATTCGAACCAAGAACCTTTGGAAATCATTCTAACGCGCTGCCATCTTGGCCACCGTGCCAATAATTTATTTTCATAGTTTACAAAACAAAAATTGCTTTTAACCCTTCCTGTACCGACCTACTTCTATCTATGCTGCCTTCAGTTCCGCTATATACGCGCCTGGGACTGTAAGGGTTAACATATTTACAGATAAATGTAACTATATCCTAGGCAATGTAACTTTTAATATAGTTATCTTATTTTTTTCATATTTCTATATAAAAAAAAATCATATGTTCTATGACGCCTTGTGTGATCCACAGGCGCGGCACCCAACACAACCTGTAACGCCCACGTACCTGCAACTTTACATGGCCAACGACCCCCTTCGGGGCCGCCCGACCAGCGACGCCCAAGAACATGACATGGCGGAAATAGTGTTTTTCCTCACGTGCTTTTTCATGCCTGCCGTAGTGCTGGTAAGCATACCTGTAACTCTCAATCTAGGTACAGTGTGAAGATGTGGGATTGTGTGGCCAGTAGGATGCCCCGTGGCTGCAAGTTCACACATTATATTTCCACCTCACTTCACTTTGGACCATTGGTCTAGAGGTTGATGGCAGTAGTTTTGATCAGACAATATTCCGTTACCAACCCCCGATATTTCTGTTTGACGTGCTCAACTTCATGCATGATTAAAACAACTTCTTCACACACGAAATAAATGAACCGACAAGCAATGCTCAAGTGATAAGCCGATAAGTTTGTCGAGTTAAAAAGCACAAATGGATGATAATACTTCAATTCTCAGACACATCTATCAGACAGACAGCTGTATTACATGAAGGTTCAACCAGAGTGCATACATATGCACGGAGTGAAACACAAACATGAAGAAATAAAATGTACACAGATACTATAAGCACAGTATTCATGATAATCAAGATTCTCAGTCAGGCGTCATAGAATGTGTGTGCTCCCGTGTGTGTTCCCGTGTGTGTTCCCGTGTGTGTTCTGTAGAGCGGGTGGAGACTATATAATAATATATAGATGGACCTTAAAACGTAGATCAGGGGGCGGTCTTCCCGTCGCGTCATGAACCCACGGTCCAATTATTGCAAAAGTGTACGCCCACTTCCCTATCGGTCAGCTGTCAAAGAGTAGGTCGGGGGGGGGGGGGGGCGTTCCAGAATGACCCAATGTTATCTCCCTGCTTCACCGGCCCCATGGATCCATTGGGACTGACGGGACACTTTACTTTTTTTACATTTCAATACTTACTTTTTTAAACTTACTTTTTCTTTTCTTCTTTCTTTATCTTGTTGCTTGATAACAGAAATGTACTTTTTTTTTTTTTTTTTTTTTTTCCAGATGGGAATCATTTTACGTCACGCAGTTTGAGTGACAAGGGAGGACGCTGCTGTTTGTCCTTATTACAAAATAAATCATCTGGTTCAAATGAGGATTGTTGACTTTATTGCGTACAGTGTTTTTGGTTTCTGTAGCCGTTATCCCATAGTCCCTAATGGTAATTAAAACAATGGGACTGATACAGCTTATAGTATTTATTCGTTCATCTAGTCATGCATCTATCTATCTATCTATCTATCTATCTATCTATCTATCTATCTATCTATCTATCTATCTATCCATCTATCTGTCTGTCTATCTATCTATCTATCTATCTATCTATCTATCTATCTATCTATCTATCTATCTATCTATCTATCTGTCTGTCTATCTATCTATCTATCTATCTATCTATCCATCTATCTGTCTGTCTGTCTGTCTATCTATCTATCTATCTATCTATCTTAACTATCAATCTATTTATCTTAACTATCTGTCTATCTTAAGTATCTATCCATCTATCTTTCTATGTGTCTATTTATCTAGATCTACCTCTTACTGTTGTATTTTGGTAAAGTTTTGATGTCTAAATGTATCTAAAAATATTTGATTGAAATCCAACAAACCCAGATTTATCAAGAAAAAAAAACCTGAAATGTTTTGACTTTGTGAGGTATGAATATTAACCCTTCCCGTACCGACCTACTTCTATCTATGCTGCCTTCAGTTCCGCTATATACGCGCCCGGGACTGTAAGGGTTAACTATTAGATAACATGTACCGGTAAATCATAACTAAAAATGTCAATAGAAGTTTTATTTTTGTATAAATACATCCCGCTACTGGTTAGTGCTAGCCAGTAGCAGGCTGTGTATGAATGGGTAAGCAGTAAGCAGTGGTCAAGCTGGGCTTGGACGCTTCAAAAAGTGGGGCGACCTTTTTAGAAAAAGTCCCCACCTTAAGTGCTTTTCCATATTAATAGAAGAACTAAGAATTCATATGTAACCAGTGTAGCCCGAGCCTCAGCACTTAAAGAGTTAACGTGAATGCTTCTATAGGGTTGCATTGATGGTCCTTCATTGTCTAGAAGATGTAAAATGCCAGAAGAAATGTCTAGAACATTTCTAAAGATATCAAAAATTGAATTCACCGTGTCTCACATACAAAACCAGCGTCTAGAGAATACGTTTTTAAGAACGTCCTATTCTATTCTAATTATTTCAAGGGCGGATACACTAAACGTTTCTTCTTTTGGACTCTATATAAAAGATAATTGTGTAAATACTATATCAACTAAACAAGAAATAACATAGAGGACAGAAAGGCCAAGAGTTAAGGAATAATAATACATAAGGAATTAAATTTCTAATTTAGAAATACAATCCAATAACAACCTGTTGCAAAGCTCAGATAAACATAAAGGACAAAAACAATTTCGTTATCCCTTATGCGAGAACAAAAGCATATAAACATTATGAATCTATTTTACTCGGCGACTGTTGGTAGCATCATAACCTTTGCAATCACCTGCTGGTATGGTAATACCACCACATTGAACAAACATCGGATAGACCGCCTAATAAACAAAGCCTCTCGTACTACACAGATAGAATTACCATCTCTTGCGGATATTTTCAGTTCAAGGTGCCTGTCTATGATTGATAAAATCCTCCAAGATCATGCACACCCGCTTCATGATAGCTACATAATATCTAGTCGAAGTGGTCGGCTTCTTTCTATAAGGGCAAGAACAGAGAGATTTAAGAACTCTTTTGTTCCACTGTCAGTAAGACTCTTTCAAAAGAATCACCTTTCAGCCAGGAAATACGATGGCTCAATAGCTGACTCCTAAATAATAGGCCTACTTTTTTCTTGTATGATAAATGGTATGATAGTGTGCGTGAATGTCTATTGTGTTTGAGTACAAATGGTTCTTTAATATTGTTTTAGGTATGCTGAAAAAACGGAATTTATGTAATCAAGTCAATTTTCCATTCATTTGGATCAATAAAGCAATCTTATCTTATCTTATAAGTACTATTTTTTCCCGAGTGGCATTCGGACATGGAATGGGTTGCCTGAACAAATAAGGAAAATCACCAACTTAACATAATTTAAAACATTAATGAAAATGCAAGACTAGACTCGGGCAACGGATGAACGTAGGACGCAATAATCTTCTTTTTAGAAGGAGCGTCTGTAATATATACGATTTGATAAGTTGTAATGAACAGCGCCGTGGCTGTCTGTTGCTCCAGTCCACCATACAGCGCAATTATTATTGTTATATGATAGAAACAAGGGCTATTGACAAGTCTTAATTAGGTGTGACCTTTTGAACTGCTAAAATCGTGAACTTCCGGTGAAATTTACCGCCAGTTTCGTAAACAAAAACCATGCTTTTGGTGCTGTTTGACAATTGATTTCAACATCGACAGCCATTTCTTGTCTTTTAGAAATATACAACGGCTACAAGATTAGTTATGAGGAATCAGTTTTTAACATCAAAAGTGAATAGGCGATAATTAATACTCAAAATGTTAGTCGCGTTAGGCTGAATGTAGCATTTGTTTATAAAATAAGTTTGTCAAGAGTTGTGTCCTTGGTAATTAAAAAAACACAATGCGGAGATTTATAAAAAACAACAACACGAAAATTATTTTGCATCAAGCAATTAGTTTGGAATTATAAATAGGTGATTCTTCAAATCTGACATTCACAATCCATCGTTTTCTTTTGGCGCCAACTTTTGGAATTACCAGTAACGTAGCACACAGACATGTTTTGGAGAAAATGATCGAATAAGACCGGAAATGTTTTTTTCTTGTGAACCTTTATGCATGCATAATCGTTAAGACTTGTCAATTATAGTCTTTGCAAAAACCAACTGGACAGTCGTATAAAATCTGCAAGACTTAACCACATATAAGCGTAGGTCGCAATAAATTTACTAAGTATAACTTACGGTATACTATAAGCGTCTACAAATTCTAAGAGAACATAATAAAGGCTCGTTGCGCGAAAGTTTCAAATTTTTCCTCTAACCTTAAACCCAGAACGCTTATTTTCTGTCAGAAATATTTCGTTTCGTCTGAAAAACAAACACAACAAATCGTATTCCTAAATTTTATATGTACTTGGAAACGGATTTAGCGTCAAGGACATGCCATTTGTGTTTCTTACCAAAACCTTCCTTTATCAGTAAGTATTGTAAACTAGCTCACTGCTAATCATATAATCCTTATCCATCCCGACAGATACATTTATCCATAATACAGATACTTTCCAATTAATTTGTCTTTATCTTTCTTCGGTTTTCTTTTTTTTTTAATTTTTTTTTTTTTTAGTTTTGTTTTAACCTCATCTAGCATACTGCTTCAAAATAGAGCAATGATATTGAAATACTTTGTATGTTGTTATTATTATAAGACTATATTATATGTAACAAACACAGACACGCCAGTCTGTCTTTGTGTGTGTTTATCTATGTGTCTGTAGTTTAGGAACAGTTAGCTGAAAAACAGAGGTTTTATTTATATTTTTGTGCGATCCTAACGAATGCCTAGATTGAAAGGATGTTACGCGAAATCTAATGCGGATTTTAAAATTCCTACAATTTGCTTTGGAGAATATGTTCATCCTGCTTTACCAACAAAAAAAAAAGGAAAATGTCTGCATTTGAACATTATACTGAAGGCCCTTCTACAAATAAGACTAGAAACTATTCCCCGTCAGACAGGCAGGGGGGGGGGATGGTTTGACCATACTGTACAATGCATGTCCAACTATAAGAGGGTTTATATTCGCCCAGACTGTTTGTCCTTTGTTTTCAACATGTGAGAAGTCCACCGGTACCACCAGACTTGAACCGCGCTTCAACGGAGTGAGTTACGAACCGAGATTAATCTCTTAGGGCTCGGATGGCAAACACACTTGTGCTACGCGGTGTGGACAAGTCACCTTATAGGTTCGGTGCAAACAGTCGATCGTTCCCCATCCACTGTACGCTCCTGCAAGGCAGGGCAGTCTAAAAGCACATGCTCGACCGTTTCTTCTGCTTCCCTGCAGTTACGACATCGCGAATCATGGTTGTGCCTAAACCTTCTGAAATATGCACCTATAGGGCAGTGACCTGTACGAAACTGGGCTACTGTTGCCTGATCCTTCCTGTGGAGTTTCCGCCTCGAGTCAGCTCGATTAGATTGTTTTAATTGTACCACCAGCGCAGAACACTGACCTTTGTCTTCCTTTATCGCCCACCATTGACCGCTGTATTTTAACAAAGGGCCTCTTTGTTCTTGGTCATTTCAACCTTCATTTTACTTTGAAAAAGAAAAACAAGACGTATTATAGTCTACGCTAAGAGGTTGAGAAGGGCGTTCAAAGATCGTAACTTAAAACAACTTGTTAATGCCCCTAAGGCATTCCCAGCATGCACAACCACGTCGTATCGACTATGAAAAAAAAACGTGAAAACCACAAAAACACATAGATGCCACGATTTTTCCCCGTTGATACGACGTGGTGTGCCCACTGGGCAGGGGTCATGCCCTTGAGTGACTTATTACAAACGCCCCTGAACATCCATCCCTTTATTCATCCATCCATCCCAGTACCGCTACCCACAGCAAAGAGGTTCTATACTGGTTCACAACCTCCTTCCACTAGGACATATCCGAAGATTTTTTTCCCTTCCTTGCCAAGACAACAGTCTCAGCCTAGGGATCTACAACCTACGGCACGCGTGCTTGACTTGGCACGCTGAACGATTTTCAATGGCACGCGGAAGACTCCTAAAAAAACTGTTCAAGTATCTTCTATTATAAATAGAGTGTTAAAGCAGGCAGATGTTTAGGTTGTTGGCACGCTTAATGAATTATTAATCATACTTTTGCACACTATTATAAAAAGGTGACCGACCCCTGGCACTCTAAGCGTTGATAGATGCATCTCCATACCATCTATCCCGGTTTTTCACTTTTTAGCCAGGGGTCGCAGAGCATTTTTTTAATGGCATTTAATTGCATTTCATGTCCTGTTCTAATAGACATGTATTTGTGGCACATATTTACTTTTAGGCTATTGGCACACTCTGTGGGTATACCTTTGACTTTTCTTTGTTGCATGTTACAGGTAATTGACTGCCTGTGCGTTGTTTTCTTTTTTGGACACGTAAAGCACAGACATGGCTCGGCCCCAACCGCCCCAACCCAGAGAACAACAGGGTGCCAATCCCGAGGAGGCGCCATGGGTAAGTAATTTGTATTATCTATGTCCCCGGCAGACTTATGACGATTTATAAGTCTGAAAGGAAAAAAACAACAACAAATAATTTATTACTTTTGTTATGTAGAATTCAACGATTAAATGGAGAAATAATATAGTGTCACACCTTGACCCTATTGGTGATACTGGCGATGACATCTTTGAACGCTTAATAAATGGGATTCTGTGATTGAGTGATCAGCCCAATGCCCAGCCCCGTAGAGTTAATTATTCTCTTAATGCCGTTCTCTATCCGCGGCTGCGAGAGTAGTGTTCCCCCCACCGGGCTACGCCACACGTGCGGATTGGGTCACCATGACAATGTTTATTTGCTTTACTCCTTCCCACCTCTCGAAACCGTCAGCTGACACAGCGTAGTCGTAATCCCATCACCCCCTCCCGACCCTCGGCGAGGAGGGAGGAAGAAATCCTGTCCATTCTTTTTACATGGATTCGAACCTTCGGAACGCAAATCAACGCTCTGCCGTCAGACCACCATTTCCCATTCAGACTCTACGTCATGGATGTTTACACTGATCGGCTAGTTCAGTGGTCGGCAACCTACGACGCGCGTGTCAAGACTTGGCACGCTGAACGGTTTTCAACGGTACGCGGAAGACTCCTAAAAAAACTGTTCAAGTATGTTCTATTAGAAATAGAGTGTTAAAGCAGGCAGATGTTTAGGTTGTTGGCACGCTGAATTAATTATTAATCACACTTTGGCACACTATTATCAAAAGGTTGCCGACCCCTGGGCAAGTTGACCTCTCCCCTACCCCCCTTTTTCCATGATAGCTTTTTTCGCCTTGTTGGGATATGGGTGTGTGTTAGGAATGTAAGTGCATCGGGAAAAGTAGGTCAAGCTGAGGTTATTCAAATATAACTTCACGTAGTGCAGGGAACCCAGACACAGAAAACATTTTCCCAGCATCGGTCAGTTGTCCCTGTTCCCAATGTCCCCATTCCTCGAGGGGCACTTAATTATATATATACTAATATGTCACGTGATATGACCAGAAGCAAATTTCTCACTTCTGAATTTAATACTCGACCAAATGTCGCCGTTTGCCTCTTCTCTGAAAAACAAAAAGTATTACCAGTTGCCCCCTTTTCTGGAAAAAAATATTTCCATTTGCCTCTTGTCTGCAAAATGTACCAACTTTTGTATCTTATTCAAGCTAAATTCCATGGCGTTGGCCGGGAAAATATAAAACAGGTCTGTATAAGCTACGGATAAAGCTTTTTTTTTTACATTTAGGAAAGTACGGTAATTTAACCCTTACAGTCCCGGGCGCGTATATAGCGGAACTGAAGGCAGCATAGATAGAAGTAGGTCGGTGCGGGAAGGGTTAAAATAAATATTGTAATCTAGATGAAAGCATGGAAGTATTTTTATTGAACAAAAAGCTAAATTGCCCGGCGTTGCCCGTGGATTTACAATCTTTTTTTTAAAAATAATATAAATTGAAATAAAAAAAAATTTTGAAAAAAAAACGGTTTAGACTAACTTGGTAATTGAACCATGGCAGTACGATACATTATCCACACAGCCAACGAGGACACATGCGCTAAGTCTAATTGCAAAGGTGAAATATGAGACAATAAGGTCACGTGTCTTTAAGTAAACCAATTTGATTGGTTAAACACACACACACACACACAGTCTACTTTAAAAATACATCAGTCTTTGACCACAATTGTTTTTTTTTTCAGGTGTCCGCAGAGCAAGCAGACGAACTTCAGAGAAACGCCCTGATCTCGGTACTGTGCTTCCCGCCAACCGGTTTGGCCGCCTTCTGGCAAGCTCGAAACGTACGTATGAAACTAATAATAGCCTATGTAGAAAATTATCTTCGATGTTACAAGCTCTATATTTCTACGCGGATAATCACTGCGCCATGTCCTTATTCGTAGTAATAGCTTTATATTTTGCATTTTTGAAAAAAACGAGTTTTTAGAGCTGTTAAAAAAGTCGGTTTTCCTTTACTAGGTCAGAAAATCTGAAGCCGCGAACAATCCTTTGAAAACATGTTTTACAATTCAGAGCGCCCTGTTCAAAGAATAACTTAACCCTTACAGTCCCGGGCGCGTATATAGCGGAACTGAAGGCAGCATAGATAGAAGTAGGTCGGTACGGGAAGGGTTAATCAATTGGTCACCTTTGGTCAGCGAGGTCAGATAAAACGTTTTCAAGATCGGGTACGGTAATAGGTAATTTCCCAATACTTTACACCTCAATATTTTTAGCTCAATTTAAATTATATATATATATATAGGGCCGTATTTAGGATTGTGAGGGCTCTGTTGTCACGGGCCAACTTTATGTGTCGGCTCCCTCGTGGACTCGACCCTGCCAGTGTTAATTAACCATCAAATGTACCTTTCATTAACAGTATATGTTCATTGTACGCTTCTACAACAGCACTATTCCTTTGCCAAAAGAAACGACTCAAACATGTTTTTTTGTATGTGGGGGTCCCTTTTGTGTGGGTTCTATAGGAACATGTGGAACATGCCTACTACGCCACTGTATATATATTATATAAATTTATAGTTACGTAGACTCACTTTATCTAGTTTAAATGTAAGCTATACGTCAAAATACGGTCAACGGTCTTAAAATACGCATTTGAGGCTGTAAGACTACGCCTATATATAATTACAGCAAGCCTGGTATGTGCATAGCATTACATTTTTATGAATTGGCATAATTATATTTCGAACTACAAGCGTTGTCTTTAAAAAGTAGGCCTGTAGAATAGTGTGTATAATAAAGTAATACAAATATAGTCACCCTTTTAATTCGGTTTAATTTAACCTGAATTTTTTTTCCCTCTAATTTTGTACAAGAAATTTGTGTCCATTCTAAAACTTAGATTTTATAAGATGCTTGTGTTTTACAAGACAAAAAAAAGGAAAATGAAAAGAATGAGAGAGTTGGCAGCAGATTACCAACTACTCATCGTTTGTCTTTCATCGCCATTGTACTTCGTATCTCTTACATTACAGACGCTCCTTCTATAAAGAAGATTATTGCGCCCTACGCACATTCGTGGTTTGAGTCTAGTCCTGCTGTTCTATAAGTGTTTTAAATGATGTTGAGTTGCTGGTTTTATTGGTTTGTAGGTAGCCCATTCCATACCCCGGATGCCACTCGGAAAGAAAGAGTTCTGATATGCATTTGTTCTCGCATAAGGGATAAGGGAAAGTGTTTTTGTTCCTTATGTTTATCTGAGCATTGTAATAGATTGTCTTTGTGTTGTATTTCTAAGTTAGAATTGAATGCTTTATGTATTATTACTACTTTACTCTTTGCCATTCTGTCCTCTAGTGTTTTGTAGGTTTACTGATTTAACAATTGGTGTTACAGTTGTGAATATTTGCTGGTAATGAACCTTGCAGCTCTTCTCTGTTCTGAATTTGTTCCAGGCTAACAGTGCCGCAAGAAGTGGAAACAATACGGACGCCAACTACTACAACAAGTCAACCATCCAGATCATGTCGCTGACGATCTTCCTGGCTCTGTGCAACCCCATCATCCTGGCTGTCATACGTCAACAGATGTCCAGCCAATGAAACGGAGAAGATGGACGCAGGTCTTTTGTTTTAAATGTGAGGGATGGGTTGGGGGGAGGGGGAGGGTTCATACAATAAATATTTCTTTAGTTTTTTTATTTTTGATTTAGACATTATGTACACATTAAAAAAAAACACAGCTTTTTTCTACAATGTTAATTCTTGATTAAATAATTAGATGGTATGGAATGAAGCTTAGCACTACATCCTGTTTAATTTAAAGATATAATTCTTTTTCCACAAAAGGTTAATTACTTTCCCGCCCTGTAGCTTTCGATTGAGTCTGTATGATAAGTGCGGAGATGGAGATTTAAGTAATTTAGGATAGATTTTGTATTGTATAACAATCACAAGATTTTACTTATTAGAAGTATTTGTCACAAATTTAAAGAGAGTGTGTGTGTGTGTGTGTGTTGCACAAAGCTCCAGTTCTCAACTTTTGAAGAGTTTGAACTGGGAAAGTTATTTTCCTTTTTCAATATAAGAGATTAACTCTTTCTATAACGGTGTCATATTGACGCTTGCAGGTGCACTGGCCCATTCAAACATTTCCGGATTTTTTTTTTTAACTCTTTAAAATTGAATGTAAGCTTTATGAATGTAAGCTTTTGCATAGGCACGCACGTACACACACACATGTAGTATGAGAGTTGTATTTCAGACAGTCGTCTAGATTTCCAATAGAGTTGTGTTATAATAAATTAATGTTGTCATGTCTTTGCTATGTGTGATATTAATTTGTTGGGTCATTTTCAAGCACAGTGTACATCATTTCTAATGTATTTGTCTTTTATTGAGTCTAGCATTGAGAAATGTTGATAATAAAAAAAAACCACATACACAGTTATTCTAGTTATAGTTAATACCTTTCATTACAGAAGGCTATAAATAAAATGAATTTCAGGCATCTCTTTGTATTTCTCATTATATACGTTGTTTTTTGTATTTATTTTGTATTAATCATTAGTGGATTTCGCTGTTAGCTCACGAAGCTGTAAATGTTCCAAACTTGGCCAATGAAAGCAGCGCTTGGTTTATTTGTGTTTTCTTGCATTCTATTCTACGCCCCCCCCTCCTTCACCCCTACCAATACCTACACCCCTGACTCTAAATCTTCAAGATTGAGGACAGGCTTAACAAGCCGAAGCTAACTCTTCTTCCGGGAAGTTGCTAATCGAATCTAGTGATAGATTGGCCTCTTGTGGAACAACTCTAGAAAAATACATAGTATACTCTTCAGACCTCCGCCCCTGTACTAATCTAAAATACAGAGTATACTCTTCAGACCTCCGCCCCTGTACTGGCCTGTACCAATCTAAAATACAGAGTATACTCTTCAGACCTCCGCCCCTGTACCAATCTAAAATACAGAGTATACTCTTCAGACCTCCGCCCCTGTACTAATCTAAAATACAGAGTATACTCTTCAGACCTCCGCCCCTGTACTAATCTAAAATACAGAGTATACTCTTCAGACCTCCGCCCCTGTACTAATCTAAAATACAGAGTATACTCTTCAGACCTCCGCCCCTGTACTGGCCTGTACCAATCTAAAATACAGATTATACTCTTCAGACCTCCGCCCCTGTACTGGCCTGTACCAATCTAAAATACAGAGTATACTCTTCAGACCTCCGCCCCTGTACTAATCTAAAATACAGAGTATACTCTTCAGACCTCCGCCCCTGTACTAATCTAAAATACAGAGTATACTCTTCAGACCTCCGCCCTTGTACTGGCCTGTACCAATCTAAAATACAGAGTATACTCTTCAGACCTCCGCCCCTGTACTGGCCTGTACCAATCTAAAATACAGAGTATACTCTTCAGACCTCCGCCCCTGTACTAATCTAAAATACAGAGTATACTCTTCAGACCTCCGCCCCTGTACTAATCTAAAATACAGAGTATACTCTTCAGACCTCCGCCCCTGTACTAATCTAAAATACAGAGTATACTCTTCAGACCTCCGCCCCTGTACTAATCTAAAATACAGAGTATACTCTTCAGACCTCCGCCCCTGTACTAATCTAAAATACAAAGTATACTCTTCAGACCTCCGCCCCTGTACTGGCCTGTACCAATCTAAAATACAGAGTATACTCTTCATACCTCCGCCCCTGTACTGGCCTGTACCAATCTAAAATACAGAGTATACTCTTCAGACCTCCGCCCCTGTACTAATCTAAAATACAGAGTATACTCTTCAGACCTCCGCCCCTGTACTGGCCTGTACCAATCTAAAATACAAAGTATACTCTTCAGACCTCCGCCCCTGTACTCATCTAAAATACAGAGTATACTCTTCAGACCTCCGCCCCTGTACCAATCTAAAATACAGAGTATACTCTTCAGACCTCCGCCCCTGTACTAATCTAAAATACAGAGTATACTCTTCAGACCTCCGCCCCTGTACTGGCCTGTAAAAAATAGTAAAATAAAATAATAATACACACACACACACACACAATCATTCACTCACTCACACAAGTCTGGAAATGCTCTACGATATGAAACGAATTGAAAGATAATGACTCTGCACCCATAGGCTCTGAAAGGGTTAATTTAGTCAAAACTAATGATATTCGCAGAGTTAAATACCACCTTCGGGAGATTGCAAGATGACAGAGAGGGGACACTTGTAATTTACCGGGGGAGGGGCGAACAGAAAGCTCAGGATTATCTGTGTGGATTCGTACAATCGGACTCACGGACGTGATGTGACATGCCTACATTTCAAGTTGGGATTTGTAACAGCAGAGACAAGCCGAAGTTTTAATAAAGGCTGCAGTTGATACTAGTCAAAGCTCTGCGTGGGTTGTGGCTGAAACAAGACAAACTTGTACATGGGTTGTAGGGGAAACAAGACAAACTTGTACATGGGTTGTGGCTGAAACAAGACAAACTTGTACATGGGTTGTAGCGGAAACAAGACAAACTTGTACACGGGTTGTAGCGGAAAAAAAGTAAACTTGTACATGGGTTGTTGCGGAAACAAAGCAAACTTGTACATGGGTTGTAGCGGAAACAAGACAAACTTGTACATGGGTTGTAGGGGAAACAAGACAAACTTGTACATGGGTTGTGGCTGAAACAAGACAAACTTGTACATGGGTTGTAGGGGAAACAAGACAAACTTGTACATGGGTTGTAGGGGAAACAAGACAAACTTGTACATGGGTTGTAGCGAAAAGAAGACAAACTTGTACATGGGTTGTAGGGGAAACAAGACAAACTTGTACATGTGTTGTAGGGGAAAAAAGACAAACTTGTACATGGTTGTGGCTGAAACAAGACAAACTTGTACATGGGTTGTAGGGGAAAAAAGACAAACTTGTACATGGGTTGTGGTTGAAACAAGACAAACTTGTACATGGGTTGTAGCGGAAACAAGACAAACTTGTACACGGGTTGTAGCGGAAGCAAAGTAAACTTGTACATGGGTTGTTGCGGAAACAAAGCAAACTTGTACATGGGTTGTAGCGGAAACAAGACAAACTTGTACATGGGTTGTTGCGGAAACAAAGCAAACTTGTACATGGGTTGTAGTGGAAACAAGACAAACTTGTACATGGGTTGTAGCGGAAACAAGACAAACTTGTACATGGGTTGTAGTAGGAAACAAGACAAACTTGTACATGGGTTGTAGGGGAAACAAGACAAACTTGTACATGGGTTGTAGCGGAAACAAGACAAACTTGTACATGGGATGTAGCGGAAACAAGACAAACTTGTACATGGGTTGTAGTAGGAAACAAGACAAACTTGTACATGGGTTGTAGGGGAAACAAGACAAACTTGTACATGGGTTGTAGCGAAAAGAAGACAAACTTGTACATGGGTTGTAGGGGAAACAAGACAAACTTGTACATGGGTTGTAGCTGAAACAAGACAAACTTGTACATGGGTTGTAGCGGAATCAAGACAAACTTGTACATGGGTTGTAGCTGAAACAAGACAAACTTTTACATGGGTTGTAGCTGAATTAAGACAAAAAAACTTGTACATGGGTTGTAGCGGAAACAAGACAAACTTGTACATGGGTTGTAGCGGAAACAAGACAAACTTGTACATGGGTTGTAGCTGAAACAAGACAAACTTGTACATGGGTTGTAGCTGAAACAAGACAAACTTGTACATGGGTTGTAGCGGAAACAAGACAAACTTGTACATGGGTTGTAGCGGAATCAAGACAAACTTGTACATGGGTTGTAGCTGAAACAAGACAAAAAAACTTGTACATGGGTTGTAGCGGAAACAAGACAAACTTGTACATGGGTTGTAGCGGAATCAAGACAAACTTGTACATGGGTTGTTGCGGAAACAAGACAAACTTGTACATGGATTGTAGCGGAAACAAGACAAACTTGTACATGGGTTGTGGCTAAAACAAGACAAACTTGTACATGGGTTGTAGGGGATACAAGACAAACTTGTACATGGGTTGTGGCTAAAACAAGACAAACTTGTACATGGGTTGTAGCGGAAAGAAGACAAACTTGTACATGGGTTGTAGGGGAAACAAGACAAACTTGTACATGGGTTGTAGCTGAAACAAGACAAACTTGTACATGGGTTGTAGCGGAATCAAGACAAACTTGTACATGGGTTGTAGCGGAAACAAGACAAACTTGTACATGGGTTGTAGCTGAAACAAGACAAAAATTTAATATGATGGTGTAGTAGTTACAAAATAAACTTAAATGTGAGATTTATATTATAGTTCAGGGGTCGGCAACCTGAGAAACGCGTGCCACACTTGGCACGCAGAACGATTAACAATGGCGCGCGAGAGACATCCGAGAGGTGTTTCTTGGTGGAAAAAAAAACATTCTGGTATTGAATGAGTAGAACTGACTGCTGAAGCCGATAGTTCTGAATGTCATAGCGACACATTTCAATGTGACTGCTGAAGCCAATAGTTCTGAATGTCATAGCGACACATTTCAATGTGTCGAACTTGCATGTACAATCAAGGGATCAAAGTGTACTTAACCCTTCCCGTACAGACCTACTTCTATCTATGCTGCCTTCAGTTCCGCTATATACTCGCCCGGGACTGTAAGGGTTAAACTGTTAGACCACTGTATTGGCTTTGCATTGAAACTGGACATATCTTGTCGTGAAATTAATTTCAAAACATTTAACTACATGTACTTAACCCTAATTGTAGACATATACTAAGATAGATAGTTGGGCTCTTTCATGAGTACATTGAAGCACTTAAAGCGGAGTTTTCTAAACAAACGCAATACTTTCAAATTCATGGACTGTTTTCTTAATACAATCTTCTTAGCTGAAGGGGTATTGGCAATTTTAAAAATGTATCATTTTAAAACATCCAATTTGTGGAAAATCTGGAAGGAAGCTGCTTAGGAAAGTCGTCTGCTATTCTCGGCTGCAAGGCATTCGCTCTACTTTCAGCTTTTAATTCGACTTATACTTCTGAACATATTTTATTGCACATTAAAACTGTATTAAACATACAAAAAAGTCACACTTGACCACTCATAATATGACATTATACAGTATAAGTATATAAGTATATAAGTATATCCTATACTATAATACGAGTTAAAATTGTATGTATATATATATATATATGTCTGGAAATTTTCTTCAAAAGCGCTCTAACGATTATCTTCATGTTTTAATGCACGACTTGTTTCACCTAAAAAAAAATCTACAGCTTTTCGGCCCCACAAATAAAAATCGGAAATGCACGTTAGACAAAAATGCCCTTAGATTTATCGTAGATAATTCATTTTGGCCGTGAAAACATGCCATTGATCGACCCACATGTAGCGCGCTTTCAAGAGCGGTGTTTTTTTGCGTCGCAGTTGTGACGTTTCGGAAATACCCGTACAGCAGCAGAAAGAAGTTTAATTTCTTGTTTAGACTACTGTTGCGCACCGATGGTAGATACAATTTAAAGCAAGACTAAGTGTAATTTATGTAATGCAGGGGTGTGCAAACTACAGCCAGTGGGTTGATAAATATTAGTATGCAGCCGTCGAGGCTTACTAGGCCTATTTAGATGATGAAATCTTCAATGTATTTTAGATTAAATAAAAGAAAATAGCAGCTTAACAATTATATGAGGAAAAGATAAATGGAATCTTTATAACCATGTTGGAAATGTTTTCCATTACGTATTAATTACTAGTGAAATAATAGTTTTACGTTTAAGCATAGACTATAAAATACATGGACCGCTTGCTTTAGTATTTCTGCTCTATAATGACTCGAAACACTGATTTTCGGAATTCCCGATTCTAAATAACGTAATTGCTATACAGGAAATAAAGTTATTGATATACAAGTTCCGTTTTATTTAATCGCTATGATTTTTTCAATGAAAAATTAAAATCGAAAGTCTATGGTTTAAGTAATAACAGAATTAGATTTAGGTTTCACCAAACTATATATTTTACTTTTTTTTTAATCAAATATTGTTTGGAAAAAAAACACGTCGAAAATAATAATAGGATCTAGATTTTTTTTTAAACACGACATGTGTTTACGAATGTGTTCTTAAATATATTCATGATTTGCTAATATAGACCTACCCAAGTAAAAATAGTAAACTAGAAAAGATGTATTCAATTCATAACAATAGTTAGACGTGTAGCATAGGCCTACTGTTAGTTTTATTGGAAAAAAAAGGGGGGGGGGTATTAAACAATTCATCTAAAGTATATTCTAATCTTTTCATTTGCAGTCTTTTAAATGAATAAGATCATTACATCATTGGCCCATTGGTATATTTTTGTTGAAAGTAAAATTGTCAAATTTAGCCTACACGTTTAAATTTTATAAAGATTGAAAATGATATTCGCTATGTTTATATAATAAATGTTTTTCGTTACATCTGTGGAGTAATTAAAAAGAAAACTCCCTGGTAGCTTGATATAAAGTTTTTGTGAACTAACATAAAAAAAACACTAAGCCACCGGTTATAAAATAGGCCTACACATGTTTACGAATGTTTTATTAAATGTATTTATGATTTGCTAACATAGGCCTACCAAAGTAAGATATATTAGAATATGTTGACATTGTGAATTCGAAATGTGGTAAACTAGAAAAGATGTATCAATAGTCAGAAGTGTAATATACTGTTAGTTTTATTGAGGGGGGGGGGGAATGAAACAAATCATCTAACGTAGCCTATATTATAATCTTTTCATTTGCAGTCTTTCAATGAATAACCTAATTTCACCTTTAATTATTCAGTATTTTACTGGCGTAATGCTAAAAAATTTTTTTAAAAAGTAAAATGTTTACTATACCATTGTTTTAATTAATCGATATGATATTTTGCCGCGATAGTTTATTTTAAATAGTAACACAAGGGGAGGATATTAGATAAGGTTTACACCAAACTATATATTTTTACTTTTTTTGTCAAATAATGTTTAGAATAATACATTGAAAACATTGAAAATAATAAATAAATACTTTGTTGCATAAGATATTTTTTACAAGTGATTTACAAACTATACTTATGATATATATATGTGCCCAAGTAAAAAATATTAGACTATGTTAAGAGGTCAAAACGAAATCTGGTAAACTATTAAAAATGTGTTACATTTATTCGTAGACCTTTTTAATTTATATCAAACATACTTGCCGGCAGTAACTCATTGTTAGCTTGAATGGGGTGAGGAAGGGAGTTAACAAAATTGACATAATTTTATAAGAGGGGTCACTAGAAAGTTTGACTGTTGTTAAAGTAGGGGAAGGGGTAGAAGAACTAAAAATTGTAACGTAATTCACGATATTTTAAATTTAAACTTTTCATTTTCAGTCTTTTAAATACATAACATAATGACATAAATGTAATATATTTCTGTTGGATTTAAAACTGACAACTCTAGCCTACATGTTTTTTTTTTAGGGTTTGATATGAGATTAAGGTGTTTAATTTTTGTTTAAATTTTTTTTTTTTTTTTTTTTTTTTTGGGGGGGGGGGGGGGGAATATCGGAAATAAACTAGATATTAGACTGCACAAGAAACAATCTGCTTCGACTGTTAGAATTTAAAGCTTTATATGTTATTCATAGTAGAAAAAGGAAAAAGACAAATACAATTTATTGGTCTGGTAAAGACGTATTTTTTAAATTTATGCACTGTTGTTTTACATACACATGATGTTAAGGTACAAGCGCCTGCTCTTTATTACCGATCGAATGATCGGTCACCTGGTACTAAGTATATAAGTATATAAGTATATAAGTATATAAGTATATAAGTATTTAAGTATATAAGTATATAAGTATATAAGTATATAAGTATATAAGTATATAAGTATATAAGTATATAAGTATATAAGTATATAAGTATATAAGTATATAAGTATATAAGTATATAAGTATATAAGTATATAAGTATATAAGTATATAAGTATATAAGTATATAAGTATATAAGTATATAAGTATATAAGTATATAAGTATATAAGTATATAAGTATATAAGTATATAAGTATATAAGTATATAAGTATATAAGTATATAAGTATATAAGTATATAAGTATATAAGTATATAAGTATATAAGTATATAAGTATATAAGTATATAAGTATATAAGTATATAAGTATATAAGTATATAAGTATATAAGTATATAAGTATATAAGTATATAAGTATATAAGTATATAAGTATATAAGTATATAAGTATATAAGTATATAAGTATATAAGTATATAAGTATATAATGTTACGAAACGTAAATTCCCTACATTGTAATGTTAATAAACCAACTTAATCATTTAAGCGAATTGCGTTTAAACGATATAAAATATTTCTCAGCTCAAAGTTTCCCCCGGGTTTTTCCTAACTTAATTAGAGCACTATTGTTTTTTATTAACCTCGATAAAAACATGAACTGTTCATGCAAACACAGCGTGTCAAGGTCGTCCGGTCTCTCCTAATTTTGTTAGAGCATTATTGCTTGTTCTTAATAAAAAAAAAACAATCTGATCACGCAGTCAGCACGCAGGCTTGATTAAAATATTCATGTCACTAGGCTGGCTGGATTTTCCAACGATTGACCCATAATATATTTCTACGCGATTCGACACTTTTAGTCAGTTCTTGGCGTGCATTCGATCTAGTAACATCAAATATTCTCCGCTCTGAGTATCGTTTCTATTTGATTTGTATTATGGAAAATTTATTATTCTACTATTAACTACAATGCTATATGTTCATTGAGGATATTCATTACTATTTGGAATATGTGTATTTCTTGATTGTGTACATAATATTATTTGGATTCCTACTGGATTGATGTTGTAAATTAAACCAAATTTATCGTTGCTTTCTACACAACTTGGTTAACGTCAATATATCAAAGTTATCTACATGTGTGTATGTGTAATATTTATTCAACTATATTAATAATCTACACTACAACTCAACATCGAGGTTCTTGCTGTATAATATGAGCCACACAAATAATTATACATGAAGTAAAATCAACTGAAAACTCTAAAACTACGCTATGTGAATCGCCAGGGGATTATAAGAACCAGGAATACTCTAGACAACTACAAATGAACTTCAGAATGATATAATAAGATCTTCACTAATACAAGGATACTCACACTAACAATAACAATGCTATAACTATTATTTTCATAAATTGAATGGGGGCTCTAGCCGTAATAACATTATAAATCATAATTATACTTGTGTGATACAAATGGAAGGTCTCATCCATGATTTATTATGGTGAATAAATTGCCTTGTAATAATAAGTATATAAGTATATAAGTATATAAGTATATAAGTATATAAGTATATAAGTATATAAGTATATAAGTATATAAGTATATAAGTATATAAGTATATAAGTATATAAGTTGAACTTAAAAATCTGAACAAATAATGCTAAACCTTGCGTGGGTTAAAGAACTAAAACCAGGAAGTTAAACTTCTTCAACCATGAGGAGGGCATCGAAGCGTATCTTATGGAAGTCGCAATTAATTCTAAGGTGTAGTCTTCCAGGAAAGTAGACTATAGGCGGATCGTTGGAAGTGCTAGGTATGTGAAATAAACAATAACCAACCACTTACCACTAAACGGGTTTGCAGTGTATTTATTATTCACGAATGAGGAAGCAAATAACTTCATTTTGTTATCACAAAAAAACAAAAACACCACCAGCTAGACTCTATCATATCGAGCCAAACACACATAGCCCTTAAACACATACACACACTAAGAGAAGAGGCCGTTTCGGTTTGTGTAAACTATGTGTTATCGTATTGTTTGGGATTATTACTAAATACTAAATAACATAGAGTTGAGCACACATTAGATCTGGTTCAGACGAAAGTTTATTACTTATACAAAACATCAGTGGACGAAGCACAATAATATAATTACACACAGTTTACAATTGTCTTACAAAATCTTCAATAATAGATTTCTTCAATAATATCTTTATACATTACTTCTCACTCGAGCACTGTATCTAGCTCTTTAAAATATACTTTATTTATTCAACACTATTCAAAGTCTGACTCTGGACTTGAATTAACTTAAGTCTTAACACTTATAGTTCAACCGAAATTATTATAAAATCAACCTTCTATCTGAAGGATCCAACATGTACTGATGTTTGACCCTGATATTCTCTCCCTTGTCAACTCTTGACTACTCATACAAATCATGCTTTTCTTACATACTTCTTTTGCACACTGCACTACTGTTTATTTATTTAGGGAGATACTTCACTCACTCATTCAACTATTTAACATCATGTTGCAGTGAATAAAACTGAACTGTAACACTAGGGACGTGCAACATACGACCCAAAACACGGCCCACCGAAGATTTTCAGTGTTGCCCACACAAAGAGTTCTAACGGGAGTTACGATTTATTTCTTCTTCTTTTTGTGTTTAAAAAATGTCCGAAAGACAACGTTCATAATGTGTGACCCATCTTGTATCGAAATTCCTTATACGGCCCAGGGACGATGAAAAACGTTGGACAACCCCCTCCCCAAGTGTAAGCGGATCTGCTCTATGCGACGCTTCGTATTTGACTATGTGTGTCACGTAATTGAATACCCTCATAAAGACTCATTTTCTGTGGAGAAAGATGCAGGCGTCAACTCAAGATATGTAGCGTACTTAGACTTATATTACAGCTACACTATAATATAGCGATATTCTTAGAAAACTAAAACCACAACTATGTAAACCCGGAGAGGGAGGGGAGGGGTGGGGATGTTGAATAGTGTGGTAAAATGTGGAGGTGGGGGAAGGGAGTTGTTGAATGTGGGAAGGAGGGTAAATTTAAGCAACTGAAATCGATTTTTTATTTTTGGGGGGGGGGGGGGGGGGGGGAGGTTTTTGCAAGTTTACTTTTGAAACGTGTTAGTGTGTTAGTCACCACTGCTGACAATATCATACAAACAAGCACTGAAACAAGCTAACACACACACACACATACTTGAGCGCAAACACATATACACAAGCACACTTACACACACGCATAAAGCTGACACATATAACGGAAATAAACTGCATCCGCGTTAGACGTGCATGGAGCTGTATGAAATGGATGTATTTTGCCTTCAGCAAGAGAATAATAATTTCATATTTTATCTGGCGTGATCTAGAAGGCCAAGGTCATGAAATAAAGCGTTGCGTTTAAAGACACAAAGTAAACGCATGAAAGAAACGTATAGATTTTATATTTTTATTTTTCAGGTTATTTTGTTGTAGAATGACTATTCACTGGTGGGTTGGGTGTCTTGGGTTCTTGTATATTTTCAATCATCTACAGTTGTGGGCAGTGCCCTCAAAAAGGGGTGGTCAGAAGGGGGCATTTGCCCGGGGGCGACACTTTAAGGGGGGCGGCAAATATAGTCTAAATATAGCAAGTATAGCACTAAACAAACAGTTACAGTATGCAAGGGGGCGGTGCTGAAACTTTTGCCCTGGGGCGCTACATAAGCTTGTAAAGGCTCTGGTTGTGGGTTGTTGTTTTTGTTCTTTTTTTTTCTTGCTATTTAAAGTTCGGATCAACTGTCTATTTAATTTAGATTTAAATTTCGATGTATTTTCTTTTTCACTGAATCAACAGCCCTTTGCAAAGAAAATCTTTGGGTTGATATTTCTCAAAAGCAAAATGATTGCATTATCATTATTGCTGTCTCCTTTGCAAGACTAATCTATAGGCTAAAATGTGTCCATGAACAACAATATTTATTTAAATTTGTATACCAAGTTATCGTTATTTAACTGTTGTGTTTCCCTGTTAAATGTTTTAATGTTTTTTAATGTCTCTACTATTCATCCAATACCCCCCCCCCTTTTTTTTAAAATCAATTTTTGTTTCTTGTTTCGAAACAGGGTGAGATAAGATAAGATAAGATAAGATTACTTTATTGGATAATAAGTTGACAATTGTAAAGGCAGAAATAAAGAGTTTAAGTTTAATATGTTGTGCTTGAGTTTTAATTCTTATATTCTTAACAATACTTTTATATTACTCTTTCTAATTATGTTCGTAAGTTATAAAAAAAGTGGAAAACTTAGATGTTTTAAGGTTTTAATTTCTGATCAAAACTTCCAAAGAATGAAGACAAAGTTTACGAAGAAGAGTGGGTGAAAGAAGAAAAAAAGCAATTGACTATATAAAAACCTAAAGACCTAATGTTGTATTTGCTAAATTGATAGAGAAAAGATTAAAAGAGATGAAAAGGGTTATAGATTTAGGGATTGAGCTTTTGAGATTTTACTAATAGATATCAACAGACTTTTTTAAATTTTCTAAAAAGCATGTTTTGTTCTAATCTTGCATAGATCTATAGGTGTGTGTGTTTGCGTGTGTTTGTGTGTGTGAGTGAGGCAGACAGAGAGAGAGGGGGAGGATCTATAATCTTTGGTTACAACGTTTAGGTAGATCTCAGATTGAAAGTCGTCTGCTATAAATTTTTCAAAGCAGGATTTACATACTCTTAAAACCTAATCGCAATGCCCTTTAAAAACTTTCAGCAGAAATAGACACATTTAGGGGTCTTATTCAAAATTGTGTAGACATTCACATGTAGGGCCTAGGGCCATATTAACATTGTTTAGATATTACGAAACATTTTCATAAGAAGGACCGCTTGCTTTGATATTTCTGCTATATGATGTCTCATAAACTCCTGTTTCGGAATTTACGATCACAAACGGAATTATAGACCTACGGTTTAGTAATTCACTATGATTTTGTCAATGGAAAGCTATAAACTATATTTATCCCAGTTGCCAGTTGTTGTCGGAGAATTTAAAGAATATTCTAGGAATATTATACGTAGATCCTAAATGTAAATTAAAACTTGTAATAATGTATTTGTAAAAGTAAATGTTTTAACTGATTTATTTCATTACTTTTCTTCTAGAATAATAGAAGGCTGTCTTTAAAGAAGGAGCGTCTGTAATATATTGTATGATTAGAACTCAAATGAAGATTAAAATCGAAAGTTATATTCAGCGGAAGTCTATTGGACCACACGTTATTAGCTGCGAACCGAAAACACGACGCTTGAGCTCTAAAAATAGCGCAAGCGGTCCTCTTTGATATTACGTCTTCTGTCTATACTCTCAAAACCAAGTCGCGAAGCGTTAAGTTACACAGACAGACATATTTCTAGAGCTCGCGACAGTTTTTGGCATTTTAGTCCTCCGCCAAAACAAAATCTACAGACCGTCGGACCAGATTGATCCATCGCGCCGGTGAAGCATCGTTCACCAGTTTCTGTGGCCACGTCATACTAGGGGATTGTGTGGCCAGCATATTTTACCCTTAACTAAAGTCAGCTACACATCAGAGCTGGGTAGACTCAGGTACACCCACCAGACCACGAGAACAAATCCTAGCCTTCACCAAGATTCGAACCCGGGACCTTCGGAACGCTGCCGCTCGTCTACCGTGCCTCGTCCATATTATTATAAACATGCCAACCTTTACTTGTCATCATTCATATTTTTTGTGTAGTCGTTTTCACAAAACGTTGAGTTTTTCCCAATCCAAATATGCCATAGCTAATCAAGGTATAGAATCCTTTATAGAATGTGCGCGCTTAATTAAACACTCTACGGGCGTAGGTAGCCCTGTCGTATCATAGCAACATGGGGACTTGAGGCAATAAACAGTTGACTGTAATTCATCCATTGATTTTTTTGGTTTCAAATCAATCAGTCATTTTCAGTTTCGTGCACGATCGAGTCGAAATAGAACTAGCAACAGCTTTGATCCTGGGTGATACAGGCGAGGACTTCTATAGAACAAAATAATGACCAGCGGCTACTTTCAATAAGGGCGAGAACAGAGAGATTTAGGAACTCTTTTGTTCCACTATCAGTGAAAATCTTTCAACAGAATCATCAGTCAGCCAGAAAATACAATAGCTGACTACTAAATTATACTTTTCTTTTATGATAAATGGTATGATAATGTGCGTGAATGTCTATTGTGCTTGAGTACAAATGGTTCTTTAATATTCTTTTAATATGCTGAAAGACGGCATTTATGTAATCAAGTCAAATATCCATTTGTTTGGATCAATAAAGTAATCTTATCTTAATATTATCTTATCTCTACCGCAGGAGAGAGCAATCGGGATGGAGTTATTCACCCTTTTTTTAAACCCGGGCTGTGGGTTAGGCGTATAGATGAGCGCTATTATCAGAGGCCGGCTCCAGATCAGCTAAACAGATGTTTATCCCCCTCTTTTTTCAACATTTTTTGACGTTATCTAAATGGATTGTCTTTTACGTTATTTGATTATCTAAATTATATGTTCTTAAAGTTTTTCATTATCTAAATTATATGTTCTTAAAGTTTTTTCATTATCTAAATTATAGAACAGGTGCGTAAAGTAAAGTATCCAGTCGGACCACATTGATCCATAATGCCGGTGAAGCAGCGTTCATCCGTTTCTGTGGCCACGGCATACTAGGTGATTGTGTGGCCAGCACTATGCCCAGACGCCTTTACTTTACCCCAACTAAGGTCAGAGCTGGGTAGACTCAAGGCTCCAGACCCGGGAAAAAATCCTAGCCTCCAGCAGGATTTTGGTTCGGCCACCATGCCCCTATAAAAGAAGATATATGTATATTCATTATTCATTTAATGATAGTAAAAGAGAGATACATATATTCAGATAGAAAACGAGCACAAGCTTTATGTAATGATATGTAATTTTATACTAATAAAATAAAATATTGATTGACAAAATGAATACTGACTGATAAATAATAAGATAGATAGCTGGCAAGATAGATAGATAGATGTTTGACAGAGAGATTGTTGCATAGATATTGAGTTAAATAGATAGAATTTAGGAGATAAAAGTTTGTCTGATAGATTGCTAGATAAGAGCTTGTATAATACAAATATGTATATTTCTAGGTAGATTGATTCGTAGATAGACAGATTGCTAGATGGATTCTTAGATAGATAAACTACGGAATAGATAGATTTCTAATTATATTGCAAGATAGATAGATCCCTTAAATAGGCAGACTCTAAAATAGATAGATCGCTAGATAGATCGAGTGCTAGATAGATTCTACAATATATAGATTGTCTGATATATAGATTCTAAAATAGATATATTTCTTGGAGGATTGCTAGATATATTCTAAAACAGATTTCTAGATAGCTTCTTAAAATGTTTATATTTTTAGATGAATAGATTGCTTGATTGATACATTTCTAGATATATAGATAAATGGATATCTAGATTACATTGTACTTTCATGGACATATTGATTGCTAGATAGATAGATATGTAGATAAATAGATTATGTGCAGTTTCATATATAGATAGATTGCTAGATGGATAGATAGATTGCTAGATAGATAGATAGATTGCTAGATAGATAGATATATTGCTAGATAGATAGATATATTGCTAGATAGATAGATGTAGATAAATAGATGGATTACTGTGCAGTTTCATGTATAGATAGATTGCTAGATAGATAGATAGATTGTTAGATAGATAGAAAGATTGCTAGATCGATAGATCGATCGATAGATAGATAGATAGATAGATCGATAGATAGATCGATAGATAGAGCGATAGATAGATCGATAGATATATCGATAGATAGATCAGATAGATCGATAGATAGATAGATTTTCAATCATGCTTTATCTTCACATGTTGTCCACTTCACAATAAACATATTTTTCTATCTGTTTCTTCTAAAAAAAAACTCTGCAGTATTCTGAGTCATTTCTACAAAGTACGTGTTTACATCCTGCTAACGTATTTTTATCTAATCTCAAGTATAACCGGAATACGACCAATCAAGTATTCCTTCTTAAGGAAAAGAAAAAAAAATGCTTCACTACACTAGTATACATAGATTAATACAGGGGTCTCAAACAGGCGGCTCGCGGGGCGCATGTGGCCCACCATGTGGGTTTTTGTGTCCCGCCAGTAAGCTTACAAAAAAATGTAATATTCGTGAAATTCAGACAGCTAGTACTGATACATATCAAATTTTATTGTTAACTCTATATACGTAACATACTTATTATTAGTGATAAGTAGTCAAATGAGTTGAGATGTATGAAGGTTTTTTTGTTTACTAGGGTTGGGTTGTTGGGGGGAGGGGGGTGCGGCCTTTGACACACCTCTTAAGTGATAAAATGACACAGGCGTTAATCCGAGTTTGAGTTTTTATGCCTTAGCTACAGAGTGAGCCAAAAATGTCCTATACACCTTAAACTTCAAAAATGATCTGATTTGGTCTGTTTACCTTTGGTTGCAGATTGACCACAAAATGTGCCTGTATGACTAAGATAAGGAAAGACCACATTTTGCTAGTGCGCCTTAGCTAAAGGATGAGTGACTCGTTTCAATTTTAACAGCAGTTATCTTATAAGTTTACAGACGTTCCTTCTAGATAGAATATTATTACGTCCACTAGGCCCAAAACTCCTGCAGGGCGACAGGGATCCGCCGGTGGTAGTGCTAGAACCCGCGACCTGTCAGTTGGTTTTTGGTTGACAGTCCGGTGATCTAACCGCTGGACCAGCCAGCACAGATACATTGTAGAGCTGTTTTATTTGAACCCAAATTGTGGGCTCACTTGTACGCAAACTTGGACTTGGACAGCAATCAAATTTATGGGCACACAGTTAACGATTACATTGATCTGCGGCCCACATTACCTGAACATTATATTGATTGAAAACACATGTGAACCCTTTTTTGTGTGTTAAATTTCCTAAGTTATGTCACCCAGATATCAATTGAAATTTCCCATAACGAAACTTTGGGCCGCACAGACAACATTTATTGGACCTTCTCATACTGAAAATGTGGGCCACACTTATTGCACCGTCTCATAACGAAAGTGTGGGTCACACTTATTGGACCGTCTCATAACGAAAGTGTGGGCCACACTTATTGGACCTTCTCATAACGAAAGTGTGGGCCACAGAGATAACACTTATAGAACCTTCTCATAACGAAAGTGTGGGCCACACTTATTGGACCTTCTCATAACGAAAGTGTGGGCCACACTTATTGGACCGTCTCATAACGAAAGTGTGGGCCACACTTATTGGACCTTCTCATAATGAAAGTGTGGGCCACAGAGATAACACTTAGAGAACCTTCTCATAACGAAAGTGTGGGCCACACTTATTAGACCTTCTCATAACGAAAGTGTGGGCCACACTTATTGGACCTTCTCATAACGAAAGTGTGGGCCACACTTATTGGACTTTCTCATAACGAAAGTGTGGGCCACACTTATTGGACCTTCTCATAACGAAAGTGTGGGCCACACTTATTGGACCTTCTCATAACGAAAGTGTGGGCCACACTTATTGGACCTTCTCATAACGAAAGTGTGTGCCACACTTATTGGACCTTCTCATAACGAAAGTGTGGGCCACACTTATTGGACTTTCTCATAACGAAAGTGTGGGCCACACTTATTGGACCTTCTCATAACGAAAGTGTGGGCCACACTTATTGGACCTTCTCATAACGAAAGTGTGGGCCACACTTATTGGACCTTCTCATAACGAAAGTGTGGGCCACACTTATTGGACCTTCTCATAACGAAAGTGTGGGCCACACTTATTGGACCTTCTCATAACGAAAGTGTGGGCCACACTTATTGGACCTTCTCATAACGAAAGTGTGGGCCACACTTATTGGACCTTCTCATAACGAAAGTGTGGGCCACACTTATTGGACCTTCTCATAACGAAAGTGTGGGCCACACTTATTGGACCTTCTCATAACGAAAGTGTGGGCCACACTTATTGGACCTTCTCATAACGAAAGTGTGGGCCACACTTATTGGACCTTCTCATAACGAAAGTGTGGGCCACACTTATTGGACCTTCTCATAACGAAAGTGTGGGCCACACTTATTGGACCTTCTCATAACGAAAGTGTGGGCCACACTTATTGGACCTTCTCATAACGAAAGTGTGGGCCACACTTATTGGACCTTCTCATAACGAAAGTGTGGGCCACACTTATTGGACCTTCTCATAATGAAAATGTGGGCCACACTTATTGGACCTACTCATAACGAAAGTGTGGGCCAAAATTATTGCACCTTCTCATAACGAAAGTGTGGGCCACACTTATTGGACCTTCTCATAACGAAAGTGTGGGCCACACTTATTGGACCTTCTCATAACGAAAGTGTGGGCCACACTTATTGGACCTTCTCATAACGAAAGTGTGGGCCACACTTATTGGACCTTCTCATAATGAAAATGTGGGCCACACTTATTGGACCTACTCATAACGAAAGTGTGGGCCAAAATTATTGCACCTTCTCATAACGAAAGTGTGGGCCACAGTTATTGCACCTTCTCATAACCTTCTCACGCTTATAATATCTATTAGAATCCCCCCCCCCCACTCCCCCCTCCCCATCCAATCCTCATCCACTTTTCCTTTTTATGCTATATCTAAGAATTTGAAAAGTAGACAAAAAAGCTTTTTTTTTTTCCTTTAAATGTGTTGGCGCTATATTAAAAAAATTAAAAGGAAATCATAAGGTGTGTCCCACAGTTGAAGTGTGGAATGAAATTTCTCACCAAAAAAAGAAAAATGGGCCACAAGGCTATGATGAATGTGTAAGAAAAAGACGGGAGTGTAAAAAAAAACTCTCAGTTCCTTGCTATACAAACATTTAGGCTTGTCTCGCGTATTAGTTATTTTAAGACTAGTGGGCCTGGACGTTATTTGACTAGTGAGGCGTAGACATTTGAACTCCTCAACTCCTTTTTCCATCGCATGACTTGTATAAATTGTATAAATCTGACGAGCACACGCATAAAGAGTATGCATCTGACCAACGCGCACAGAAGTAGTATAAACTTGACGAGCAGCACATCATACAGAGTTTCACGGACCACTGCTGGCCATAGATTGTCTTTATGCTGGTGGGGAGATGAGAGGGGGGTGTGTGTCCTATAATGGATTCAAAAGAGGGGAGGGTGGTTATAAGGAGAGTAGGAGGGGGAGGGGGAGAATACACGGAACAAAGAAAGCTTGCGAAGCGGGACGAAAGGGGTAATGGGCGGTGGGGAAGGTATGGCGTCGGGCAATAATGACGTCACCGAATCAATACTTCTGAGCCTTCTGAGCCATTCAGGTAATAATCGATCAATAAAAATTGTCCTTTTCTTATTTTTTAAATAATTTTTTTTTGGCGTCCACAGGTGGAAGGTGGAATGGTGTTTGTGCTGGGAGGTGGGGGGGGGGCGCAGGGGGGGGGGATATCATATTAATATGGTCTGTGTACATGTGTCTAGGCCCCCCTAAGGGTTGGGGACGTGCCCCGACGTGGGAATGGAGGGGGGGGGGCTGTTAGTAGCGTGTGCTTGCGTGGTCGATCCCCCCATTCCGAACTTGCGCCTCACAAACTGCTCTACGTATATCTGTACTGAAACAAGTCTTTCAATGGTTCCTCACGAACTGGGCGGTGCCTCCCTTCCTCCCCCCACTCTCCCCTTACCCCCACTTACATGTTAATGGTGTGTTTGTGTCTGCGTGCGCAGTGCGCATACGTAAATGCAGCATACAGATGACATCATTTATGGCCTTTAATTCGCTTCCCAAAACACATTTGGGCCCATAATAGGACATAAAATAAAGCTAATATTTTCTTAAACTGCCCCCCCCCCCCCAAAAAAAAAAACAAAAAAAAAAAAAAAAAAAACAAGGTACTATAAAAAATATATAAAAATAAATGGCCAAGTTCGGATTGGAAAAGCCAAGATCTTGTGGGGAAAAAAACCTAGGAGTGGTATCACTGGAGACAAGTGTCTGTTTTAATTTGTATAATCCCCATAGTAACTTGCCCTAGAATTTATGCGTCACAATTCAAGTGTGCTCAATTACTGTTCAGTCTATCTATCATTAAATAATTGCTACAACGTATATATGGCATAAAAAAGCAGTCATGGTTAGCATAAAGAGGTCACAAACTGGGTCACACGCATCATACACATCCGTGTTTCTCTCCCGGCCTTCCCTTAACCTATTCATCCCTTTTTTTCGTGTCTTTTTTTGGCAACGAAAACTTTAATCAACAAAATGTTATTATTGTATTGAATGTAGCCATTATTTTTTTATATCAGAATGTTTGATATGAATTGAATCCCAATATAAACAGATAGCTCGAAATATCACACTGTGACATCATCAGTGTCTTACGTCATACACTAATTGTAGGTCTAAACAGTAAAGTACCCGTCGGACCAAACTAATGATAGGGCCTTAGTAAAGCTGCGTTCACCAGTTTCAGTGGGGAAACTAGGGGATTGTGTGTCCAGCATAATGCCCAGCCGCCTTCACTCTACCCCAAACTAATGTCAAATACCCATCAGATCTGGGAAGACTCAGGGTCCCCCCCCCCCCTCAAGTCCCGGAAAAAAAAATCCAGGATTCGAACTTTGGTACGTCACACTTTCGAACATGTAATAAAAAAATTAACGCCTATTTAAAATTTCATCTAAAACACACTTCACTATTACACAGTATTAAAATTTAAAATTTTCACTTAAAGGTAAAATGACTTTAAAGAATAGTTAATTGTCAACAGTTTTCACAGTTATTCATTGAAGCAGTAACTCAATCTATATTGAATTTGACAACAACAATTGCAAAAATTAGACTAGACAATTATATAACACACATCATTTATCTGCTTTTTTTTCATTTAGGCCAACAATAGGTGAGGTCAAGTTTTAGATAATCTTCGGATTATGCAATCTTTTTTTTTTTACACAGGATAAGAAGTAGATTAGTGAAACTTGACCTCACCCAGTGATTAAATAATAAAAAGGAAACACAACAATTGACTAAAAATGACTGGATTGAGAAAAATGTGACTCTTGTGCTATATTGAATCTGTTTACTATGGGTCTGTGAATTATGTTAAATAAAAAAAATATCACTGGACATCATCCATCCATGGTGAAGTGAAGTGTTCATCCATAGTTACGACTGGCATCAATCTTTCACATCAACGTTTCCTGGAAGGATAATTGCAGACAGATCAACTTCATCCTCATCTAGCCACTCAACATCCTCTGAATGTGCATTTTCTCTTCTGGCAATAACTGCCACGAGTTCTCTTTGCCTTCTAGCAGCGATTCTCAAGGACGTCGCGTTTTATCTGAGTTGATTCTGGAGCACTTTGGGTTGGCACATTCTCCCGAGCCAGAGCCCTGTGTGTCCTTGCATATTTCTTCAACATTGTTTGTGAGGGAAAGTATAATTTTAAGTGACACACTTTTCAAATTCTATCAAGTAAGCTGGTCTGCAAAGATGGACATTAAAGATTTGGAGAAACCTGTTGATCTCGACATAATGTCATCAAATTTGAGAGTTTGTGCCACAAACAATATGAGAATCTGCATCTGCTCTTTTTGACGCTTTAAATCCATCAGTTGTTTGGTTGATTGGGATTGGAGGAGGAAAGAATCTCGAAGGAAAATTATTTTTAAAACAATTAAATTCTACTTTAGGAAATAAAATAAATTAGAAATAAAATTAAAAATAAATAAATGTGTGACGTCACACATGGCCTGACCCCCCTCCCCCCTGTCACAAACTGTCACACTTTCTTACACCTTCCCCCTCCCCCTGGAGCGTGACGTAATGTAATCATAGACCTAGACTATATACTCTAATCATAGACCTAGACTATATACTCTAGTCATAGACCTTGACTATATACTCTAATCATAGACCTAGACTATATACTCTAATCATAGACCTAGACTATATACTCTAATCATAGACCTAGACTAAATACTCTAATCATAGACCTAGACTATATACTCTAATCATAGACCTAGACTATATACTCTAATCATAGACCTAGACTATATACTATAATCATAGACCTAGACTATATACTCTAATCATAGACCTAGACTATATACTCTAATCATAGACCTAGACTATATACTCTAATCATAGACCTAGACTATATACTCTAATCATAGACCTAGACTATATACTCTAATCATAGACCTAGACTATATACTCTAATCATAGACCTAGACTATATACTCTAATCATAGACCTAGACTATATACTCTAATCATAGACCTAGACTATATACTCTAATCATAGACCTAGACTATATACTCTAATCATAGACCTAGACTATATACTCTAATCATAGACCTAGACTATATACTCTAATCATAGACCTAGACTATATACTCTAATCATAGACCTAGACTATATACTCTAATCATAGACCTAGACTATATACTCTAATCATAGACCTAGACTATATACTCTAATCATATACCTAGACTATATACTCTAATCATAGACCTATAGATGATTTATCCATAATGCAAAAATAAAAACATACGTCTAAACAAAATGAAGAACAAAGAAAAAAAAACGCACAACGTAAGTATCGCCTAGGGACTTTTTACGTTCTCCACAAAAAAAAAAATCATAACAAGAAAATATTTTCATGTAAACATCCGGGTAGCTCGAAATAAAACACATCACACCCTCGGGGGGGGGGGGGGGGAATAAAGGCTAAAAAATACCCCCCCCCCCACAGCACAGAGGTTTAACAAAAGGTAGACTAGTGTCTAAACCGGTCATCCGTTCAATCCAAGTCACGAAGGACCAACTTTATATTTCCTTCTAAGTCTAGTTGTTTTTCTTTTTTTTTTTTAAATATCTGCACTAGATAAAGTTTACATAGGCTACTGTTATGTGTGTAGATGATATTATACTAGTTTCTACTATAACTTTTGCCGACCTGACTAAGGCATTCGATACAGCCAGCAGGCATGGCCTTTGGAAAAGAATGGTAAAGTTCGGCTGCCCACTCAAACTTAATAGCATCGTCAAAAAATATCACGATGGCATGAAGGCCACAGCAATGGCCTTTCGTGTAGCAAACGGCGTAAAACAAGGATGTGTCCTCGCGTCTAACTTCTTTAGTATGGTATTTTCAGCCTTGATAACCTATGCCTTCCATGACTGCAACGAGGGCATAGATAATAATAATAAGACTTGTATAGCGCATACATAGCGATTATAGCACAGTATAGCGATTATAGATATATGCTATGGAACAGACAGAGGCCTATTTCACTAACAATGCATGAATGCGGTTACAAAGGTGAAAGACACCCTGGTTCGCGACCTCCTGTTTGCGGACGATTGCGCCCTAAATGTTGAATCAGAAAGCGAAATGCAAAATCTCATGGATGGCTTCATTAAAGCCAGTGATCACTTTGATCTTACCATAAACACCAAGACAACAGGTTCTGCATCAGCCTGCAACAGGGACATTGCAATCAGATCGGGAAATCACAGTCAATGGCCAAAAATGCAAGTTTGTCGACAAATTCACCTACCTTGGCAGCATACTAGCACGCACTGCCAATATAGATGGCGAGGTCTGCAATTGAATATCAAAATCTAGCATCACCTTTGGACGCCTATGAGAAAACGTTTGGAACAGAAAAGGACTCCGTTTAGACACCAAGCTAAAAGTATACAGTGGTACAATACTGCCAACCTTGCTGTACGCGAGCGAAACTTGGACAGTGTAGAGTTGGCATGTAAAACAACTCAATCACTTCCATGTCGGTTGTCTTCGCAAATCTCTAAAAATACGTTGACAAGATAAGGTCCAGACACAGAAGTGCTTCTCAGGGCAGGCTCGTCTAGCATTCACACTCAGCTTCTGAAATCTCAAGCGCAACGGACTGGTCATTTAGGGAGAATGCCGGATTATAGATTGCCGAAGAAACTTCTATTTGGCAAAAGAAGAACCGCCGGCAACAAAATATATTTAAACATTGTCTGAAAGCAACCTTTAAAGAACTAGACGTGGACCTTGACGGATTGGAGGCACTGGCGGCCGACAGAGGCAATGTAATATCGTCCGGATCACAAAATATTGGCAAATATTGGCAAAATATTGGCAAAATATTGGCAAAATATTGGCAAAATATTGGCAAAATATTGGCAAATGTCACAGAGCCCCCAGGGCTGAGCAAAAACGTATAAAATAGAAAAGCCAAGCAAACCTGCAAGGCGCTACCAAACCCCACGCCGACTCACTTGTATGCAATACTGCCAAAAAAACGTTCAGACCCATAAAGAACTAATAGGCCACCAAAGAAGCCACAATGCGACTTGAAGACGTGGTCAGCCTCGGAAATGAGCGATAACAACACATACCAGTTTCTATATTGTATTTGAGATTGTCTCGCAAGTTCATGTAGTGTTATTTATATTTATATTTTATTTGGGCGTAGCGATTATTTGTCTACACAGTTGTTTATTATGACGTAATAACACCAATATTTTTCTCGTAGTTTCCACGAGTTTCTAGCCCGGCATTTTCCTTTGCATTCTTCAAAAATTCGGGAAAATCCATTCTAGCAATTTCTGCACCAAAATCTATCTAAAGGATGCAGCTATTTCGTTACCTTGCTGTTGGTTTTCGCTTAGTTACAAGGAAGCTATTTATTATTAACGAGTTAAGTTGAATGTTACTATTGTACATAAGTACAAACATAAAATTCATTCATCGAGTGGCTTGAGTGTATTATTTCATAAAGAAAAAGTTGAACAGACAACAGGATTCGTAACAATACACTGCAAAGAAAAAGAAAGAATAATTGAATAAATAAAATATAATGACTTAATCAATCTGATGATCTACATAAAATAAACAGTCACCAAGTGATAGAATGATTCATTACGTATTTTGCAGCGCAACCGACTATCCCCCTTCGTTTCATTTTATTTTCCTAGAAATGAGGTTACGCTGTTTCGAAAAAAAAAAAAAAGAAAAAAAAAAAGAGGTTACATCCTGGATGTTTTTTGTCCGTTTGTGTTTCTGACAGGCCAGCCACCGTTGATGACAACCCGATCCGCAGTTAGCTACCTATTTTATATAATATATTTTTATTGGGGGAGGGGGGGGATTGGGTGTCCCCAAAAGTACGTGTTGAACAGAGGACACGTTTAATTTGTCACATAATAGGGAAGATCGGATTAGGCGGCCGTCCATATAATGACGTCATGCGATTCTCAGCAGATTCCGACACCTAGCCCTCTCGCCCTTGTCACGAGTCGTCGCACCTCCCCCCCCCCCCAACCTTTTCTTTTTTTATTTTCTTTCTAATATAACGCAACATAGCTCTGTTCTACCCACAGAATACTCTGTGGTTCTACTCCCTCGCCACATACACATGTATTTATTCCTATTTCAAAATGTTAATTTGTTTTTTTAAATTCACATTTCTTGTCAGTGTCGACTAGGAATTCCAATAAACAAGCAACCAATTCTCTTGTATATCCATACATGCAATCTTTTCATAATCATCAATCTAGATGTGTTTTAAAAGTTTTACGTAAAATTCTTTTCATAATCATCAATCTAGATGTGTTTTCAAAGTTTTACGTAAAATTCTTTTCATAATCATCAATCTAGATGTGTTTTCAAAGTTTTACGAAAAATTCTTTTCATAATCATCAATCTAGATGTGTTTTAAAAGTTTTACGTAAAATTCTTTTCATAATCATCAATCTAGATGTGTTTTCAAAGTTTTACGAAAAATTCTTTTCATAATCATCAATCTAGATGTGTTTTAAAAGTTTTACGTAAAATTCTTTTCATAATCATCAATCTAGATGTGTTTTCAAAGTTTTACGTAAAATTCTTTTCATAATCATCAATCTAGATGTGTTTTAAAAGTTTTACGTAAAATTCTTTTCATAATCATCAATCTAGATGTGTTTTAAAAGTTTTACGTAAAATTCTTTTCATAATCATCAATCTAGATGTGTTTTAAAAGTTTTACGTAAAATTCTTTTCATAATCATCAATCTAGATTTGTTTTAAAAGTTTTACGTAAAATTCTTTTCATATACAATGAGAAATGTCATGGTCTAGGGCAGGGGTCTCAAGCACGTGGATTTTTGTGGGTCGGCCAGTAATCTTACAAAAAATGTACTATTCTTGAAATTCAGACAGCTAGTACTCATACACATAAAATTGTATTGTTTATTGTATATACGTAACATACTTAATAATAATACTAATAGATCACTTTGGTATAATTCTTTGTGTCTAAATTGTAAATTGGCATAATTATTATTAGTTAATAAGTAGTAAAATGTGTGTATATATATGAATGAAGTGGGTTATTTTTTTTTGTTTACTTAGTGTCGGGTTGTGCCGGGGGTGGCCCTTGATACATCTATTAAGTGATAAAATGACAAATGTCTTCATCCGAGTTTGAGATCCCTGGTGTAGTGGTTAAAAAAACACCATGAAAATGTTCAATTTCACATAAATTATTTTACATGATAACTTCGTTGGCCCAAGTGTCGGTTGCGTATAATTAATTTATCTTTAAACGTTACATATTATCCTTTGATTAAAGAAGATCATTGCGTCCTACGTCCTACGCTTATCTGTAGTCTGAGTCTAGGTCTAGGACTAGTTTTTTGATACCTTATGTTAAGTTGAAGTTTTGGGTTTTTCATAGTTGTGTGTGTATTTTGTTGATTGAAGCATGTTTGTTTTTCTTAACTTGGATTCTGATTTCGGAAAATTTATTTTTTAAGCTTTAATTATTATTAGTTTTTTTTTTGCTTAAGAAATACATATTAGACTATATTAAATCGCTTTTTTTTTAAATAGTGTAAATAATCGCATATTTGTTTTCCATGATGCCGAGGTGCGATCCACCGCTGACTTGGAGAGGAGATGGGCGCCTCCAAATCTACTAAGCCCACTGAAAGAACTACGACCTTTAAAGATAAGGAATACAAAAAAACCCATTAATTGTTAAAAAAGAAATTGTCTACAAAGTAGAATTAAAAAAAAAACAACTGAGCCACAAATAGACACTAAAAGAGATTTGAGAATCCCTGACATATCCCAGCTTTGAATTGAACTACCAAACAAAATACACTCACCAATAGTATTTATTTAAAGAAAAAAGATCTATACATTTTTAAAATAAATATATATTTTTTTTATTTAAACACACGACACTAACAATGTGAACAGCTTAAGGGGGCTCATCTCCATGTCGTAATCCATGTGTCGTAATCCATGTGTCAGTTTTGGGGAAAATAACGCAACGATGTCATAGCCCTTACCTAAATATAGCCACCCAGCGGCCGACCAATCGCCGTCTCTCTCTCTTCACTACCTAATGGGATAGGTTTCAGTGTTGTTTTTTTTCCCTGTCATTTCGCGGAATAGAAAGATAAAACAAAAACCTGACCCACACTCAACACTTGAGCAGCAGACGTTTGGTTTGACATGGATAAAACACAACGTACGTTTCTTTCTTTTATATTTTATTTAATGAAATATGTTGCGTGTATATTGTGTTTTTGATTATAATGTGTAAAGCACGAAAACTAGAATTTCTACAGAAATGAGCTAAAGAACAAAGTCTTGTGTGCGAGTGTTTGAATGAATATATTGATTCTTGGATTAGTACAAAGGGTTTGTCAATTTGTGTATGTATAAATGTAGTCTATACTCGATTAGGTAGGCTACTTTTTTCGTTTTTACATCTATATAGTCTCGTTCATCAAAACCATTTTTGTTAGTTCTGTTTTTTTAAGAAAAAAGTTGTTACTTTAGGATGGTAATTTGGTCCGAGGAGACAGTTTCATTTTGGCAAATTAGGTGATGTCTATCTATCTATCTATCTATCTATCTATCTATCTATCTATCTATCTATCTATCTATCTATCTATCTATCTATCTATCTATCTATCTATCTATCTATCTATCTATCTATCTATCTATCTATCTATCTATCTATATGTCTGTCTGTCTATCTATCTATCTATCTATGCGTCTATTTATCTATCTGTCTGTCTGCAAGTTTTCTATCTATCAATGTATAGTAAAGTACCCTTCGAACCAAACTGATCATAGGGCCGTTGAAGCAGCGTTCACCAATTTCTGTGGCCACGGCTAGGCTATTTCCCCGGCCTGGATGGTGTCTCTGAGTCTACCCAGCATTAGTTGGGGTAAAGGAAAGGCGGCTGGGCATTGTGATGTCCACACATCCCCTATCTATCTATATATCTATCTAAATATCTAAATATCTATCTACCTATGCATCTTTTGTATCTATCTATGCTCTTTCTGTCTATCTATCTACATATCTATCGAGTTATTTATCTATCTATCTATCTATTTTGCCTATATACGTCATTATCTATTTAATTTTTTATTTATCTACCAATCTATCCGTCTATCTATCTGCTCTTCTATCTATTTATTTATGTATTTAGGTATCTAAGTATCTAATTATCTATTTATCTTTTAATCTATCAATCTACTAATTTAACTATCTATCGATCTACTTCACTTTTATTTTCCAAATAGAGCATGGGCAATTTTTTTTTTACAAAATCTCTAATCCCAAGACTCTGACAGTGAGACTCTAAGCACTATCTACTGTTTACCCACAAACCAGCGCGCCCTGTGTTCATTAAAAAAAACCAAACCACCTATTTTTTGTGTTAAATACTTGTGTTGATGTGTTGCAGTTCGTATATGTTGCATATTTCACATGTAAGGTATGTGTGTGTGTGGGGGGGGGGGGGGGGAGTCAGGTGTGTGGCCGATCTAACGAAAAACTTTACCCACTAGGACAGAAGCGCCATTTCCAATCAATAAAAGAGTGCATGTGTGTTTTTTGTGTGGTAGGAAGAGGAAGGGGGGGGGGCTCTTTGTTCTACATGAGCGGCCATCAGCAGAAGTGTCCCTAATAGCCCTAATAAAAAGAAACCTTGTTCGATTTAGACCCTAAGTCCATTACTACTACTAATAATAATACTATTGGTTATTTTTATAGCTCTTTTTTTAATATAGCGCTATTTTTAGCATGCTCAGTGCGCTCTATTAGGCCTACTAGTAGGCTACAACTTACATTTGTAACAGTGAAGTAAATAACTTAATAACACACGGGGCTGTTATCACACTCAAGGGCGCGCTTATTTCCGTTACATTGTGATAAATTCTACCAGGAAGTAGTTAGCGGGTGTACATTTATCCCCGAAATTTCCCAAACAAAAAAAATGCAAAAATAAAATTGAATATAGATTTTAAAAAAAAAGATCTGCAAAATTAAAAATAAAAAGTATAGGAAACTATAAGTCGTTTCAATCTGTGAGTAGAAAGCAGAACACTGCAATCTAGTCTAGGTCGACATGATGTGCTCGTTGTGTGTGTCTGTGTGTGCCTTTGTGTGTGTTTGGGGGGGGGGGGGGGAAGGATTAGAGTCTCCGTTTGCTAGTAACTGAGAAAAAAAAGCAAACCGTATGTTGAATTTGAATTTGGTTTCGTATTACATTGTTTGAGCACGGTTTCGGTTGTATGGGTTGGATAAAGAAATCATTCGACATCATTGATATAATTGATTGTCGAGCTGTCTGTCTGTCTGTCTATCAATGCATTTATCTATCAGTGTGTCTATCTATCTATGCTTCTCTCTATCTATCTATCAATATATCTAGCTCCCTCGAAAGCTATGTATCATCTATCTATCCATTAATCGATCTATCTATTTATAAATATATATATACATATATCATCTATCTATGTATCAATTTTATATATTTAACTAACTAACTATTTAACTAACTATTTAACTATATAATTATCTCTATGTTAAGGCCTAGGCTATATATATTATATAAATCCTATAAGTAATTTAAAATAAATATATAAAGTAGCCCATGTGTATGTTATCCTACTCCAAATGGTTAATTGTCTAGAAATAAGTATTAACGATTTAACTTGATGAAAATAGTATAGGAAAGCTTTAAGTCCTAAAATTCATCACAAACTTAAAAAAAAGGAATATTAATTAAAAAAAAACAACAACAAAGAAAGCACTCAGTGGAGAATCAAACCCAGGTCGCCCGGATGACAGTCAAATACACTAACCACAACGCAAAAGAACAAGAGAAGTCACATATGGGAATCGAGATCGAAAATAAAAATATTAGACAATATGTTCACGTGCTTTTTAAACTAACCAATGGGATTCGAATAACACACACACATACTACTTTTTATATATAGGCTACCAATCTATTTATCTATCATTCTCTTTTTCTATCTATTCTATTATCTGTCCAACAATGTATCTGTGTTATTATCTATCTAATTAACTATCTATTTATTTATATATTAATCACTCTTTCTATCTGCCTAATTCTCTGTCTGTCTACACATTTATCCATTCATCTAGCTTTGTTTCCAAAGTTAATCTTTCGGTCCATTTGACTTTCTATCCATCTAACTGTCTTTTTTAATATATATATCCGTAAGATGGTCTGTTTTGCTACATGTCTTATATTCTACTGACCATTTATCTCTATGTATCTATGATATGATATCTATGATATAGACTGTAGACCGTACATTCACAGTAGTACTCTCTTAACTAGAGAATAGACCTATATATATATATATATATATTGTGTGATTTTATATATGTATATTTACACCTATTCAGTCAAAGGTATATAATAAAACCAAAGCCTAAGAACTAATATATCGGCAGACACCAGGTGTTTCTATACCTTACTGTAACATCTGGGTTTATCCAAAACAGCCCGCAGTTTGTGTATATATAATATATAATATAGGGAATAGTTACAGTTTAATTCTATTGAATCTATATATAAGGCGTCAAGTTTTTTTTAGTAGTCTAAAAAAAAGTATTATTGAATAAGTGATGGTCAATAGGCAGTAGGCCTACACGTAATATCTACAATGTTGAGACCACAGTTTCTTGTACGGCTGCCGATGCCTATCAAAGTGTGTACTGGGTTATATGATACCTAAACAACAACAATAACAACAACAGCCTTGGTATAACAGAAAGGAATCAGTCAATAGTATACGTCTGTAATGTTAACAGTTTTCTTGAATAAATGATAGAATCGATTCTGCCATTGTAGTAAAACACACTTCCTGGTATGGGAGAGAACTTATCGCAAATCAATATCGGTTATGCAGCTTGAAACTAGTCATGGCTCAACAAATAAAAACAACAACAGACTCAATAATTAATTCATGATTATTCATGATTATTCATGATTATTGTTTTTATAAGGGCCACGGTGGCTGCTGTTCGACTGGCGATCCGAAGGTTATGGGTTCGAATCCTGGTACACGCCAGGATTATTCCCCGGGAATCGAGGTTGTCCAGAAACTGGTGAACGCTGTTCCGCCAGCCCTATGATCAGTTTGGCCCGAATGGTCCTTGACTTCTTTTTTTTTACTTGTTTTAATATAATTAATTTTATTGTGATATCCAGTCAAAGTGAACATTATATAATTAAAAACATAATGGAAAGTTGTACATGCACACACAATTTAAAAACACGAAATAACAAATACTGTTGTTTGTCGATGGTTCTTTTCAACTCAATCTGCCAAATGAATTTTTTAAACCAAGTCTTTGAATACATTTTTGAAAACTGAATACAACAATTTAGGAATATACATCTCTGTAAACTTGTATTTTTTATGTTATGCTCAAATAGTGTGGCATCTAGGGCATAAGAGTTGCCCGTCTTTTTTAATCTTAGGACCGCTGATATAGACATACCATAATATGTAGTTTAGAATTCTATATAAGGATAGGTCTATGCTGTTTTTTGTTGCTGTTTTTTTTTTACTTGTCATGACACTTTAAAAAAAGGAATTCAAATTTTACGCAGGAAGTGAAATCGTGATTGAGTGTGTATAGGTCAGAGGCCATAAATCAAAACAGCCTTCGTCATAAAAATATATTTTGTAATAGAAATGTATTATTGGTTTAAGCAAAGGCTATTATGAGATGCACCGCTTGCTCTATTTTTACAGCTTAACACTTGTTATTATTTTATTTCGTGCGCAGACAATAACACTGTCTTTAATGACTCCTAAACTTTCCTAAAGGCTTCCGCTCTTTAAAACTTTCGATTTTCATCTTAATTTTTCATTGAGAAAATCATAGCCAATTACTCAACTGGAAATCTAGAGGGCGACGTGTGATCGGAAGTTCCGAGACAGATTATTTCAAGTTATTAAAAAGCAGAAATAACAAAGCAAGCGGCCCGTCTTTATATATTATATAGTCTTTGGGAGAACAGCATAAAAAGTACACACATTTAAATGTAAATAAAGGACTCAATTTTTAAATGGCTCTCTCCTGAATTAAAACAAAACGAATTAAAAACAAACGTAGTACGGTACTAATGTATACTAAAGCTTGCAGTTTTTCTTTAATCTAATTCTCGGTCGTCAATGTCCAGCGGTTTGTACTCGGCTCTGTCAACACGACGACCAGGGTTCAAACCCATCCGCCCTGTAGGACTTTTGGTCCAATTTTTCTATAGAGAAGAAACATCTGCAAACTTAAAAAGATTGTTTTTTTTTTGATGTAGAAAAATCTAGTAATATATGATAATTTTGGTTATTATTATCTTTATTATTTAATCCTTTTGGACAAATCATATTATATTAAACCTATTATTTGTGTTTTCACATTATCTTTTTTTTCATGAAGCCGTGTTGGTTTGGGCACAGTGCATTATGTTTGTCTAGGTGACTTACTATACAAGTCATTATTATATGTTCAAGTTTTTTTTTTGCATGTTATGCTTGTTAGGGAAACAGGTCTGTCATTTCCGGTGTCAGATTTATTTCCTCTTTTGAAAAGGGAGGTTACATTTGTTAATTTTCAATCTTTGGGCACTTCGCTCTGGTTTAGAGGGGCCGGAAAAATTATTGTAAATATAGGATTGGATATAATTCATTATTTAGTCCTTTAACTGGTATTTCATCTGGGCCAGAAGCTTTTATTTGTTTTTACGTTAGCTTCTGGAGATGTGTTTATGCCTCAATGCTCTACTTGTTTTTGTCTTCTCTGTTCTACTTAAATTTCGTGAGATATCTTCGTCACCTAGAGTTGAAAATGACAATGAAAATGTGTGCTGAGGATGTTATCGTTACTTTCATGTATTACATGTTGTTATTGTTATGACCTTTCAAATGGAGCTTTTTGCCTGTTGTTCCCATATTCCTTGATTTAATTTAGGACCAGGGGCGAAGCCACGAGGTGGAATATGGGGGGGGGGGGGACGTTGTTTAATTATTTGTAGGACTACTAAATTCGCGAAAAATGGGAATGTTGTAATGCGAAGGTTCAGCCCACCCTGAAAAAGATTTCTGGCTTCGCCCCTGTGTAGAATGAATTAGTTTATATTGTTGTCTTTAGAAATGACTTTGTTTTACATATTCGTTTTGGTGAAATTAGTACAGACATATTTTCAAGATAGGACACGAATGGCCTCCTAGGTTCCCCCCCCCCCCCTCTCTCTTTTTGCAGCGGATGCTAGTTATTGGGATATTTTTTTGTATTTTCTAGACAATATTAAATTCTTTGGTATTTTAACGTTAAACTTGACAATATCTCAGAAAACATACGCTGTATAGTTTATTTACTTCAAAAGTGAATTAGTATGCTATAATACTTTTTTCAAAATTATAATTCTTTAATTGTTTGTTTGTTGTTTTTTTGCAGTACCACCATTGTATGGCGAAGGAGCTAATGACTCCAATGGGTACCCGCCTCCACAACAAGGAGGCTATCCGCCAGCGCAGGCCGGCTACCCCCCTCAGCAGGGCGGTTACCCGCCACAACAAGGAGGCTATCCACCACAACAGGCCGGCTACCCGCCTCCCGCGGGATACCCCGGGTACTACGGGCAGCCGGGCTACCAGCCGGGCATGCAAAACATGCAACAGCAGACGACAAACAATAATATAGTTGTAAGAAATGTTGTTACTGTTTTAGTAGTTGTTTTTTTTTTAACAATGTTGGTAAAAACCCAGCTTCGCGTTCGAAGAAAACGACAATGTTTTTTGTTAAAATTTTTTATTTTTATTTTAATATTTTTATTTTTTAATGATGGTGAAAGTTGTCATAGTTTTGAAATTATAATTTTCTTTTGGCTCAAATATATCGTAACGTTCAGCTGCTTAATCCCAAGAGGCCCAAAATATTTTCTGGCATTGGGTAAAGCCCTACACAAAGGGATGTAACCAGATTAATTTAAAGAAAAAAAAAAGTCATCACAGTTAATTCCCATGTCTTTCTTAAGAGAATTATTCTTTTTTTTTTTTTAGAAAGACATTAACAGTTATTCCATAATTATTCTAAGGGTTTTCATATAGTGTTACATTTCCACATTACCTCTTCAGTTGGTTCCCGTAAGCGTGCATTGGCAGAGCTTTTTCGTGGCTATTGGTTCAGCCTGCATAGAGAATCAATCGAAGGCATGAATGTGACGAATGCCTGTATCTTCCTTATGGCAGGTTGTGGTGGTCCTTCCATGTCTAAGCTCCATTAGCCTATAGCAGAACAGGTTTCAATCTGCTGTTGAAGACTCTTACTTTAGTTTTTTATTGATAAGTCTCCACATCGAATCTCCAAACATTTCTCAGTTTTCACATAAAAATAAAAACATAAAAATACATATTTATACAAAAATATAAAATACCTAAAAAATCAACATCCTATATACAGCTAATAAAAAACCCACAAAACTAAACTAACACACACTCGTAACTTTTTTAATGCATTGTTGATTTTAATCGAATATTTAGATTTGACTTTTTGAAACTTCATTTACTTTAAAGGTGACCCAACAGCCAACAGCGACCAATCAAGTCATAGTGGGTTCATACCAAGATCACATGACCGCGGCCATCTTGGTCACACTCTGTTGCTTCTGGCCAACTGGAATTGTAGCCATTATACGGGCCAGTGATGTAAGTTGGCCGTTGCAAACATTATACTTCATATATAGTTTTGCCCTAAAACTTAATTATAGCAAATATTTGTTTGTTATAAGAAGCAGTGAAAAATTGTAAGTAGTCGATAGCTTTACGAAGAAAAGTATGAAAAATTATAAACTTATTCTGCTATAAAAAGTTATAAGCAGCGTTTGATAACAAAATATTAACAAGAAAACCGTAAAAACGAAGTTTTTATTATACTCCCTTTATTTGCAAACCATGTGCTTAATGTATAGAACAAATAAGTAATATCATACCTTATGAATTTCAACACTAAAATTTCCAATTGGTAATGTACGGCTTGCAGTAAAAACAACACTACAAAACTAAAATTTCGAATCAGTAATGTCGGCAAATACATATCTAATTATAACGATTGCGCATTTTTTTTTTAATGTGTGAAGCCTAATTTTTTTTCTACCTTTGCGCCGAAAAACTATAAAAAGTTGCACAGGCATATCTCTTATACTTTCCTTTTAAGAAATGAATATTGTCATAAGTGTAGTATTATTAAGTTGTTTTAACTGAAAATTTGATAGGATGTATTGTTAGGCGCCACAAGTCTGTTGTCCAAATTTCAGCTCGATCGGACCAAGGGAAGTGGTCGAAAAATTGAAGCCAATTTTCGCACCATTGCAGACAGACAGACAGACAGACAGAAAATGCAACTTAAAATAAAGGGAGTAATAATAAAAAATATAAAATAACTCATTACTTACCCTACAAACAATATTAAGTACACAACCTCTCCCTCCCCTCATCCCATCTTGTCTGCCCTTCCTACCTACCTACATCCTACATATTCCGTAGTCTGTTGGACAGTTGGTGGCGCCTCAGATGACATGCACACCAGCCTCTTTCATTCCTCAGCCGTTCGCAATGCGTCGCACAGTTTTACTTCTGTCCACTCCCTGATGTTGTCCTCCCATCGTTTTCTTTTGTCTTCCTCTCTTTCTCCCTCCTCTGGGTGGTGCCCTGCAGAATAGTTTTGGCAAGCCATTTGGTTCTTATGTGGCCCTACCATTCCAGCTTTCTTTTCCTGACTGTGACCAGCAGGTTGTTGTACTGTCCAATTGTCTGGAGTATCATTTTCCGTGTCTGCTCATTGGAGATGTTGTATTTATAGCTGATGCCGAGAAGGTTTCTATAGCATCTCAACCTCCATGGCATTGATCTACTTTTCAAGCTCAGCTGTCAATGTCCAGGACGCACAAGCATATTTCTATCCTTGACCCAACGTTAAATGTGTAACAGTAACAAATTTTACAGTAAACCCTCGCTACTTCGCGGTTTGACATTTACGGACTCACGACTTCGCGGATTTTTTAAATTATATTTTATGAGAAAATATATTGCGGATTTTCCCGGAAATTTCGATAATATTCGCGATATAAGTACAATTTGTTGATATCGATACATTACTGTTAAGGGTGGTTTGTTAACAGTACGTAAAGGGGTGGTTTTTAAAAGTCCGAATACACGTTAAATAAATACTGTAAAAATGGTGTGCCTTTTTCGCGGATTTTCAACTATCGTGGCCGGTTTCGGATTCTATCTACCGCGATAAACGAGGGTTTACCGTATTCCCCACCTTTGAAAAAAAAAATCTACATTTTTGTATTGATTAATAATAAATTTTCTCAGCAACGACTGGCAGTCTATCCCTTCCCGCCCTCCTCTCCCAAACGCCGATCATGTCATGCTTAGACTCAGAGTAGATATATACACAAAGAAACTGTTACGTCGTTTGGAGTTTGGCATCGTCTGAAATAAGGAGGAACGTGTCAAGCTAACACCGTTTCAACTCATGAGAAATGGGATTTATTTTTGAACAGGGAAATTAGGATTAAAGGTCCCGGGTTCGAATCCGGGTGAAGGCTAGGATTTATTTCCTAGGTCTGGAAGATGCACCATGAGTCTACCCAGTTCTAATGGGTAGCTGACAGTATTGACAGAAGTTTGTGGATAAATAAAGGCGGCTGGACTTTGTGTTGATATCGCGATTCCTTCTGTTCCGTGTCGACATAAACAAACTCGTGAACGCTGCTTCGCTTAGCCTGATACATCCACTTGCTCCTGAAAGTGATAATTTCTTATTTAATCTCGCACAATATCCTCAAAGTTGTTGAATCTAAAGAGAAGCATGTGTGCAGAATCAAGAACAATAAAAGACAAAACCAATTTTCCTATTCCTTGTGTAAGAACAAACCTAGGACGCAATAATCTTCTGTTTAGAAGGAGCGTCTGTATATTATAATAATAATAATAATAATAACGGTGCTTATATAGCGCATATCCCGTTGGTGCCAGTTGTATGCGCAGACGACAGTTACAAAATACAGACAGACAACGAAATATGTAGTAATACGCTAATTCTGCTGACGAAATAGGTGAGTCTTCAGCCGGCTCCTGAAGGTGTCATAGCTAGGGCTCTGGCGAAGCTGTATGTATGGCATCCGTCCATCCTCAAAGAACGATGGCGCAGTCTCCCTTTCCTCTGCCCCTAGCTTTTCTCCTGGCTCACTTTTCTTCAATCATTTCTGTGAGGGTGGCTTCTGCGGCTTCCGCGAGTGCCCTCGCACACCTTGGACTGCCAGGAGGTGAGTTCCCCAGCGAGGCCCTCCAACATTTTGTGATCAATCTGTGCCAATATCATGTCTACAGTAGCATCTTTAACATATAAGATAATCTTCTCTTTCTTTAAATATTTATTCAGTCTTATATATATATATATATATATATATATATATATATATATATATATATATATATATATATTGTTTACAATGTAGGCTCGTAGTGCAATGTCCAGAGGGGACCTGGTATCCGCGTCGTCGCACGCCCGGGGCGCCAAGACCATGGTGAACGTCAGCATCGCCGTTGGCATCATCAGCATCATCATCGTGGCCATCATCATTGGCGTGACCGTCGGCGTAGGAGCGTCGACTTACAGGAGCACCTCGTCGTCATACTACTACAGCTCCGGCTGATAAACCACATCGACAACGAACAAGAACAACACACTATGACCAGAGACACACTAAAAACACAAACACGTGACCTATATCTCGCAACTGTTCCCATATAAATATAAATTCACAGTCACATTTCAATAACTAAAAGTCTAGATCTTCAAATTTTTTGTACGGTATATAGTTTTGTAATGTGAATTAAAGTCATAATTAAATTGTGATTAATATTATTCTTCTCTAGTTCTCTTATGTTTGTCCGTGGCGTTGGTGGAATTTCAAGAAAACAATTAGCCTACTTATTGATATGGTAACAGTTGCGAAAATAACCTAATGTGATTGTATATATGTATATATATATATATAATATATATATAATATATATATATATATATATATTCATATATATATATATATATATATATATATATATTCATATATATATATATATATATATATATATATATATATATATATATATGTATAAATAGGTTATACAGACAGTTTTCAAATTCTAATTCCACACTTTAAATGATAAATGTTTAGTGTATTTCCGGTCTTTTGGCTGCAATTAACTTTTTTTTTAAATTTGTTTCATGACTGAGGTTGATTACATTTTTTAACTTTACATTTTTTATTTTATTCTGTTGTGAAATAGTCTAAAATGAGTAGATAATCTACATAGAAGGGAAATAATCACCCTTTTTTTTCCAAAACTAAAAGTTTAAGTTTTTAAAAATACTCGTTTTTTTTTTTTGGTTGTCCATTTATACCTTTTTAAAATAGAGATTAACATATATCTAGAATTAACATAGGGTACTTGTTACATTTTGTTTCCTGTTCATATATAATAAACAATTTTGAATACATTTTCTATTATTTCTATTATTATTTTCTATTATTGAGGTTTTGTTATTTTCACGCGCTTCTAACATTGTGATCACTTTGGCTTTCCATAAAGATGGTTTTGAACATGTTACGTCATTGTTTACACAAGCCGTCCACTGTGTGCCACTGCTGTGTGTTAATCTGAGAAAAAAACAACAACAAAATGTTTTCTATAATAAATTATACATTTTAACTCATACTAATTTGGTCTTAAAATGAGAAATTGAACACATCGAAATATTTAATTAGATCTAATTTTTTTGTTACATTTTAACTACAGAGAATTCACAATTAGAAATAATGTGCTGTGTCTTCAGAATTAACCTGTTATTGTATTCACGGCAGCCCCCCTCCCCAAACCCCCACTAAACTCGCACCATTTGGCTCTCTCCCTATATTCCCCTCTATTGTGCAACTAATAGGGCCCCCATTACCTTGGATACGCCAATGCAAATCATATCGGGTTTGGTGCGATGGGAATCAGAGTGAGAGAGAGGTGGTGGGGGGTATTAACATCAATAGTTAGATTTTACGGCTGTGATAACTTAACGGTGAAACAGACTCAAGAATAAACGTGAAGTTTAAAAGTCAAGAAATAGACAAGTTACTAGTGTAAAGAGAATATTTTCTGAAATCGTAAAAAATCAAGTTAGGCGGGGTAATGTTTTTTTGTAAATTGTTTTATTTAATGTTGTTTTTTTTATACAATTTCCATGTTTAAAATAGTTTTGGGCGCTCAATTGTTGATGTAAGGTCACGTGAGAAGATTTCCAGATATTGTTTCACACTGTATAAGTACTTAATGTAATTCAATGACGAGATTATATAAAAAATAAAGCTTTTTATTATACAAGCGCAAACTGCATCAACATTTACAGTACTTTTTAGCTACTCCATTTTGTTAAATTATTGACTTATACGTTGACAGACTTTTAGATAGGAGATTATTACGTCCACTAGGCCCAAAACTCCTGCAGGGATTGGTCGGCGGCAGGGATTGGTCGGCGGCAGGGGTTGGTCGGCGGCAGGGGCTAGAACCCGGGCCGTTTTGTTCACACTTTGGTGACCTAACCGCAGGACCAGCCGGCCTCATATTTCGGTATCTGGGATCCGACACAATATGGGCGCATCGATCGAAATAGATCCTTCCTTCCTTTATGTTTGTTTTCTTTTGTCATCAAACTTAAGTCGTGTAATGGGAAGAAGAGATCACATTAAAAATATGTTCTGTAACTCCATGAAAGTTTTTCTCTGCCCATTTTTGATTCCGGAAAGCTTGCTGTGTACAGCCGACACGGCCTAACCCTCTATTCATATTGGATCATCATAACAACAACATTATGTGACAACACTTTGTTAAAACCCTATCAAAGTGATTTTTAACAAATATAATATTATGTTTACTTTATAAATATACTTACTCAATGCAGCGCATGCAATATGCAGCTTTCTGTTATTTGTTTCGTTCCTAATGGATTGATCTTTTTTTTTGTTGATTTACATAAATAAAACTAAAAACATAACTTGTGTTGTTATTAAACAATAATAATATATTATCTTAATAGGTATATACAGTGCTTTTTTGTGCCAGTATGCACCGGTACGGCATACCGGCACCTTTTACAATGTGGGGAAAAAGTATTACTTTTCTTGTATTTTAACGTTTATTATTAATTATTATATTATTAATTTGTTAAAATTGAATTATTTTAAAATTGCGCGCAATAAGAATTAAAATATAAAATGCGAAACTGCTTTCCTCACACACTCGTAATGTTACGTCAATGGTTATTAACCCATTTCCGATCATGGTTGTTTTTACGACGTAATGCCTTTAATATTTTAAAATTTGAATGTAATAATTAAGACTTAAATAAATTAAAACGAGCGCAGTTAGAAATTGATAATTTATGTAATAATAATTTCTTAGCCCACTTTGGAAACGAAGAAAATTTCTGATTTCTTTTCGCGATTGAATGATGTGTCGACTGGGACTTTGCCGGTAAGTACGATAACCAGACTGACTGAAGAAATAACGGCAGAAGCCAATGTCACAGAAGAAATCCTAATGGAACTATCGGAACCAAAGCCATCAGATATCATTCTTGGTTCCTCTGTTACTATTGAACAACTGCAGCCTGCAGATGTTGACTGGCCTACCTGCTGGACTTTAGATCAAAGAAACTATTTCCTTGTAGTTTATCATTCTTCGCCCAAAAATTGCAGAAAATTGCAAATATGTGCTCGTTTGTTAGAGGCTGAGTTGTTAAAAATTGGAAGAATGTTAAGCACGCGATGGATGGCATCCAGCTTTCGTTCTGTTTTAGCAGTTTGGGAAGATTATGAAGTTTTGGTAGAACATTTTGAAGAAGCAAAACTTGACTCAACCAGAGACAAAAAAGATCAATGCATGTATGAAGGTTTGCAGCGAAAGATTACTTCTACTGAATTTGTACTAGACCTCGGATTGATGTGCGATGCGCTCCAAGAATTGGCAGAGATAAGTTTGGATTTGCAAGAGCGCAACATAGACATCTACAGAGCAAATAAAAAAAAATCAAGGTTGTTATACAGATTTTTGAAGAAAGGCAAATTATTCCAGGCCCTTATTATAAAATTGCGGCCATTGCTATAGATAGTAACCTTTTCTCACTTCACACCAAAAACTGTACCAGTGATCCACCAATTGACGTAAAAGCTTTGTACAAAACATAAAAAACTACAACTACTCAATTGAAGAAAGGTTGCTTTCTAGTGAAGATGCTGAGTTGGCATTTTGAGCTCCAGTGCTTGATACAAAGCAATGGCCAGACAACATTGGTACTCACTTAACATTTGGCGAAACAGAAATGAGAAACTTGTCAACAAGATTGCAATTAAACGAAAGAATAATGATTCGCGGATTTCGTGAATATCTCATCGAAAAAAACATATCGGATAAACTACTTCCTTTGCTAATTGCTCTCAGTACAATCCCAATTTCTTCAAGTGACGGCGAAAGAGGATTTTCGCAAATGAATCTTATCATCACTCCGACAAGAAGTTCATTGATGACAACAACTGTATCTTCACTGATATTTATCAGATTAGTTGGATCACCACTCGTACGTTTTGACCCCACAAGAATCTCACAAGATAGTAAATACGTTGATTCATGGTTGCTTAGAGGCAGACATTCAGCCACAGATACCAACAGCAAAGAACGCAGTCGGGAGTATACGTCAGATGAGAACTGGATCAAACTTTGGAATTTATTATATGAATAATGTATTCAACATTTATATTTTATTTTCATTTTAAACAGGGTTCTTTCCTATAAAACACAAGAGAACTTAACACAATTTAAAAAAAAGTAAATCAAGAATAACTTGAATAAGTTGTTAGTTAAATTTTACAAATCATAACAAATGTATACGGTATACTAATAAAGTAATAATAAAACAATTTAAGTTGGTTAATTATAAAATAAAATTGTTTTAGACATTTAGTATCTTTGCAGTTGTGATTTAGCTTGCATCGAGGTGCGAACTGGTACTTAAAAGTTAGGCAATCCATCACTGAGTACCGGCACCTATTTTTTTTTTTTTTAAAGCACTGGGTATATATGTGTGTCACGTGTGAATGCTTATAAAATTAGTCTGCTCATTACCTACATTATAGTTGTAATATCACCTAGAACTAGGACACCAAATCCTTCCAGCACTTGTTATACCATACAGTCTAAATTGCCCGGCGTTACCCGGGGGAAGGGGGGAGGGCAGGCCTGAAAAAGCAACAGATAAAAATGTTATAAACTACACTGAACAGAAAGCTATAAACTAAATCTAATAATTGCAAAAAAATAATAATTTTACTCAAGACTTTTAGGAAAGTAATTTAATAAAATATATTGTAGAAAAAAAAACGGTATAGGCTAAATGGAGAAACGAACCCGGGTCGCCCGCATGGCAGTCCGATACGTTAACCACTTAGCTAGCGAAGACACAAGTCCTAAGTGAAATTGCAAAAGATAATAAGAGACAATATGGTCACGTGACTTCAAATTAACTTACTTTAAAAAAAAAAGTTTTAAAAACAGATACGTGTGCTGATAACATTAGCCTACTATACATATAGTGCCATTGAATATGTTGCAGTAAAAAAAAATTATGTTGTCTTTCTTACCGAATTGTCAATCATATTATTATAGTGTTTAGGATTTATCTTTTAATACAGGTAACAAAAACAGATTATAACTAAACAATGTAACAAACATTAGATAGACTTGTTACACATATACATATATTATACAAAAAACTATCTTTTTTTTTACGGAACCCATAAACTAAAGAAAACACTAAAAGAACAGAAAAAATATTTTAAATAGCGGAAAGGCTCATTTAACTTATATATTAAGTAAATATCATTAATGTTATATAAAGTATTATAAAACATAGCTGAAAACTACTCCAATTTTGATTTCAGAATCGTATCATCTGATGTCATTATGTCAAGAAAAATGTAGACTATATAAAATATATTAATTTCCTAAATGGCATGCGGGCTTAGAATACATTTTCCGCGCCAGTCAAGAAAACCAATATGTAGGCATCATTTAACAACTGTATTAAAATGCAAGACTAGACGTATAAAGTTGTGTTCTCTATTTAAGCTGTGCTACCTTGTCTTCTCGCCATATATGTTACAGATAGTTCGTCTGTAAAGCAGATCATTGTTTCCTACGCTTAACCTAGGTTTGAATCCAGTCTTGCAATACAGATTAGTGAGTTGCTGTTTTTTTTTAACTAGATCAGGCAACCCATTCCACTGCATGTTAGCATTTGATAACCATGTCTGTTATATAATCTCTTTAACATTTATACACGACCTGTTGGCTTATAATTTTATTGATTCAAGTTTCACAAGTTTATTCGGCCAATCACTAAAAGGTACTAGAACTATGAGATCAGACTTGAACCCCACTTCTGTACGAGAGAATGCCGAGCCGAGTAGATCTATGAGATCAGGCTTGAACCCCACTTCTGTACGAGAGAATGCCGAGCCGACTAGATCTATGAGATCAGACTTGAACTCCACTTCTGTACGAGAGAATGCCGAGCCGAGTAGATCCATGAGATCAGGCTTGAACCCCACTTCTGTACGAGAGAATGCCGAGCCGACTAGATTTATGAGATCAGACTTGAACCCCACTTCTGTACGAGAGAATGCCGAGCCGAGTAGATCTATGAGATCAGACTTGAACCCCACTTCTGTACGAGAGAATGCCGAGCCGAGTAGATCTATGAGATCAGACTTGAACCCCACTTCTGTACGAGAGAATGCCGAGCCGAGTAGATCTATGAGATCAGGCTTGAACCCCACTTCTGTACGAGAGAATGCCGAGCCGAGTAGATCTATGAGATCAGGCTTGAACCCCACTTCTGTACGAGAGAATGCCGAGCCGACTAGATCTATGAGATCAGACTTGAACCCCACTTCTGTACGAGAGAATGCCGAGCCGAGTAGATCTATGAGATCAGACTTGAACCCCACTTCTGTACGAGAGAATGCCGAGCCGAGTAGATCTATGAGATCAGGCTTGAATCCCACTTCTGTACGAGAGAATGCCGAGCCGAGTACATCTATGAGATCAGACTTGAATCCCACTTCTGTACGAGTGAATGCCGAGCCGAGTAGATCTCTGAGATCAGACTTGAATCCCACTTCTGTACGAGAGAATGCCGAGCCGAGATCACTCTCTTATAGCTCGGAGAACGAAATCCGCTGTATCACTCAGTTGTGATACATTCCCATAATGGGGTCGGCGCAAACGGTTGGTCGTCCTTGCCCACTCTAAATATTCTGCAAGACGGGAGGCAATCTGCAAGCACGTGCTCAACCGTCACTTCCGCCTCCCTTGCAGTTTCAACACCGCGAATCTTCCTGTGGCCTAAATCTACTGAAGTAGGCCCCTATCGGACAATGTCCAGTGCGGAACTGGGCAATCGTCGATGATTCCCTTCTGTGGAGCTTCCACTATGAGACCAGAACAATGTCCGGCTGCTTTGTTTATGGGCTAGATATAAAGGTAAACCATCTTGATTCGTTTAAAATATGAAATAAAACAGAGTGTACATAATGGATTGGAAACATTGTATGCAATATTCAGATGTGAAAATACGAATAGACACATTCTTATAGGCATCAGTAATAAACTGATATTACAAAATATACGCCCACTCTATGACGTAGGCTGCTTCCTGCCTTTTTGTGTGTCTTTATCTGTCTGTGATTTATTACCTATTACCTTTAACTTCCTGCATACAGCTTCAATTTCTTTTTAACCCTTCCCGTACCGACCTACTTCTATCTATGCTGCCTTCAGTTCCGCTATATACGCGCCCGGGACTGTAAGGGTTATGTTTCAAGAAAAGACAATAAAAAAAAATAGACCGACCCCTAGATCTATAAAGGATTCCAAGCTAACATACTATCGTCTGTCTGGAGCAGCTGTTTCAAATCTTGAAAACAAGTAACTCTTCCGTTCTATTTGATTTAGACAAAGAATGTAATAAGGTGAATCGCTTGCTGTGATATTTCTGCTATTTGATAACTATTTGAAATACTCTGTTTCGGAATTTCCCATCGCACTCTGCCCTCTAGACTTTAGTTATTCGCTATGATTTTCTCACTGGAAAATTAAGATTAAAATCGAAAGTTGTAGGCCTATACAGTGGATGTCTTTAGGCAAGATTAGGAGTCATTTAGGACAGCGTTATTGGCTGCGCTCGGAAAAAAACAACACTTAAGGTCTCAAAAAATAAAGTGGTACAACTTATTATAGTCTTTGATTAAGATTATCATTAGTTGCGGCGTTTGATGGAGCGGGCGGGTTTCTTTCAACTGATATATAAATTATCACACACGCCACTTGAATGATAATAGCCCAAGTGTGCTCGGCCATTCGGAAACAGAAGATTTCGGGTCATCAAAAAGCAGAAATGTCAAGGGGTTTATCTTGTGATTCTTCTAAGATGCGACGTCATATTAAACAAAGTTTTTCGCCTGGTTTATTGTGGAATTTCCTCTCGTGTGACGTCAAACCCCCAAGGGATATAACCCTTTTAGCAACGACTTCATTAATTTTCATTTAAACTATGGGCCTAAATGAGACACGCTGGCCGAGCCGATAGCGCGCTCGACTAGCGTACCGAAGGTCCTGGGTTCGAATCCTGGCGAAGGCTAGGATCCCCCCCCCCTAAATTTGAGTCTACCCAGCTCTGATGGGTACCTGAGGTTGGGGAAAAGCTGACTGGGCATTGTGCTGGCCACTCATCCCCTAGTATTCCGTGGTCACTGAAACTGGCCCAACGATCAGTTTGGTCCGACCGTTACTTTACATACTATAGGCCTAACTAACGAAGAAATAAAGATCATTTTCTCGCAGTGACACGAAGCAAGCCAACAGCAATGAATACTCTAAGTAAGGCTTTGTCAACATACGGCACGCGTGTCAGACTTGGCACTCAGAAAGATTTTCAATGGCACTCGGAAGACCCGACATAAAACAGATCAAGTCTCTTCTACAGACAATTAAGTGCTATAGCAGGTTAACATTTAGGAAGTTGGCGCACTGAATGAATTAGTAACCTTACTTATCTTATCTTATCTTATACATTACAGACGCTCCTTCTATAAAGAAGATTTTTGCGTCCTACGCTCATCCGTGGTCCGAGTCTAGTCTTGCATTTTTATTAATGTTTTAAATGATGTTAAGTTACTGGTTTTCCTGGTTTGTTCAGGCAACCCATTTCATGCCCGAATGCCACTCGGGAAGAAAGAGTACTTATATGCATTTGTTCTCGCATAAGGGACAAGGAAATTGTTTTTACTTTGGCATAATATAAATTAAAAGGTTGCCGCCCCCTGGTCTAAAGTAATATCTAAATATAACGAACGATACAATTCAACCCAATACTGAAAATAATTTAATTTTGTAAAAATTTGCATTTGTTTTGTTTTTTTGTTAGTTCTAGGAATAAGAGCTTGTTCCTTTCATTTCTACAATTCTTTATATTTCGAATTGTGCGTGGTCCTTTTTCCCAGCGAAACAAATAATTGTACATTTATACTTAGACATTCGAAATTGTTAAGTTCATTCCAACACAATTTGAGCCCCACTGATGTATAACCAACCAAACGACTTGTGACATATTCAACCAGTCCTTATCTGTCTGGGAAACACTAAAATCTAGACATTCAACTAGTGAGTTTGTAGGGAAAAAGATTCAATAATGGACGAGACTTCCAGTAAGTAAAAGTATTACTATAAAGTACATTTTAAATTACATGCAAAAAAAACAAAAAAACCTTAATAAGTTTACATCGCATTTAAAAAAAAAGGTAAGGGAACAAAAAATAGAATTATTGGTTTCAAAAACAAGTTTAATTAATAATAGGATATGATCATGTGGTTAATTCATCTCTTTAGTCCATAAATGTATTTTTTTAAATCAATCATTTATTGCCAAAATAGTTCAATCACGATATTTTTCTAATTTATTAATGTCAAAACTAAGGATAATTGAGTCAATCCAAAACCAGGTACACAAAAAAATGTAGGCCATATCAGGTGTATGGCACAAGCATCAGCACGATGAGATTGTTTCAATGACAGCTCAAAGATGCAAACACATTTATTTTTATATTTAAAAAAAAAAGAATTTTTATAATTTATTTAAAAAAATATATTTGAATTTTGTAACTGTAAAACAATATGGTGTGTAGCATGAATTTGTTATTGAATTTGTTATTGAATGCTACGGTATCGATGTAGCAAAATTACGCAAAGAGGTGATAGATATAGGCTAGGGTATTTATTATACAGAGGTTGTTTTTTAGAGCAGCTGTCTCGATTTTAGAAATAATTTACAGCAGTGAATCCCTAAAAAGAAATGCGTACCCCATTTTTGAAATAAATGCTTCTATTGCGTTAGCCACAAGCATTATTATGACCAATTCTGGCTTTTAAATAACACATTACAGAAAAAAAGAATCACTTCATTGTCTAGTACGGAGATTTATGTACTTGAGAGCGTGTAGCCATAAATCGGGTGTTTAAATTTCTCCAAACTGTCCCCATTTATTGGGTGAACTATTATGTCACATGTCTTTACTATTACGTCACAAAATTTGACCTAGATGTTGAATTTTGGTCTTTTCTTATGGAGACTCTCTAATTTTACTATAATGGACTTTGTACCGCGGTTCACGAACCGGCGTTTCTCGTTAAAATTCTGCTGTAGGGAGCCTGAAAAAAATAAAAACTTCGTTTTAGACTTCTCAAATGGTGCAATTTGATATGTTCTTACAGATCCACCCAACGACGCCCCTGAAACCGTGGTAGCGGAGCTATCACTACAGGAATTGTTTCCGTTGAGCTGGCATGCACAGGCCGGATATCCGGCTCCGTCGGGTCATTCGGGTCAGCTACGCCCCGCCCAGACATCTAACGACGTACCGGTAAGTCTAGCGTGTGTCCTTCAGCGGATGAATGTGTCTAACGTGTGTCTTTTTATGTAAAATGGAGATGTTGTCTGTGTGGGTATAATGGTTCACGTGTGTCTCTGTGTACAATGGCTAAATGTGTATGTCTGTGTGTACAATGGCTAAATGTGTATGTCTGTGTGTACAATGGCTAAATGTGTATGTCTGTGTGTACAGTGACTAAATGTATAAGTCTTTGTGTACGTTGGCCGAGTTTTTTCTTGGGTTAAAAATCTAATAAAAGATTAGGATTCATAAAAAGGAACTTCTACAAATGTAATAAGAATATAAAACTATAATGCTATCTCACATTAGTTAGACCTATACTAAAATAGTCATAGTTTCTATACAACTCACCATCTGAAGGAAACATTTAAAAATTAGAACTATGTAATACAGAAAAGATCTGCAAGGTTCATTACTAGCGAATATTGAAAATTGACAAGAGTAACACCATTAGTTAAATCACTAAACCTAGAAACACTAGAGTACAGAAACGCAAAGAGTAAAGTAGTAATAATACATAAGGCATTAAATTCTAACCTAGAAGCACGACCCAATAACACCCTGCTGCAATACTCAGATAAACATAATGATAAAAACACGTTTCTTATCCTATGTGCAAGAACAAATGCATATAAATTAAATACTTTTTCTCCCCGAGTGGCATCAGGGCCTGGAATAGGTGGCCTGAACTAACAAGGAAAACCAGTTACTTAACATCATTTAAAACACAAATAAAAATGCAAGACTAGACACGGACCAAGGATGAGCGTAAAACGCAATAATCTTCTTTATAGAAAAAGCGTCTGTAATAGGCTATATAAGATAAGATATATTAAAGACATATTCAGATATATCTCTAGCACGGAATTTCTCTCTGTGGCTAAATTTAGAGTTTAAATCTGATAATCTGATCCTTAATAATGGGGTGAAGTTTTACAGTAGTTTTTTTTATCTCTCACGTTAGGTAACTCTCCAAAGAACTTCTCAACATGCGATTAGAGTGCAGCCCCTTTACGAGGACCACATGGACGCTGCCCTTTTTGCTGCGTACTGTTGTTTCTACCCAACCGGTAAACGAGCGGTACGGCGAGTGCGAGATGTGAGTACACAAGTATAACGTAACGGAGAAATGACAGTTGTTTTTTTTCCAATGCTCTCACAACTACAAGTCAAACCCTGCCAATTCCAAGACTTTAGTGCCAATGTTATTTGTCGACAACTTAATTATGTACTACCCCGCGGGCACACCACGTCATATCGACGAGGAAAAAACGTGAAAACCACGAAAACACGTGTGAACCATGTTTTTCCCCGTCGATCAATAAAACTATAGGCTAAGTAATGTCGACGCGGCATGCTTGCCGAGAGGCAGCGCGTTCGACTTGCGATCCGTAGGTTCTGGGTTCGAATCCTGGTGCAGGCTAGGATTTGTTTCCAGGGACTTGAGGGTGCCATTGAGTCTACTCAGCTCTGATGGGTACCGGTACCTGACTTGTCAAGTTAAGGCGGCTGGGCATTGTGAAGGCCACACATCCCCTCGTATGTCGTGGCCACAGAAACTGGTGAACGGTAGCAGTATTCATCTGTACATCTACATTTTCGCCTTTTATTCGTTGTCTGTACTCTGTCTGTAACTGCTGACAGCGCATAGAACTGTTCCTAACGGGAAGTAGTATTATTATTATCAGTTTGGTCCGAAGCGGTACTTTACTTTTGACTATGTGACGCCTATCTATAGGCAATACACTTGAAATTATTCAGTTTACTGATTTTGAATTTTATTAAAGACATTAATAATCTTAAATCATTTGTGATGTTTTTTTTTCACGAGACTCACAGTAGACAAAAAAAAATCTATAGGGGCCGTCCAATAATCACGTCTCGTTTCTAGGGGAGGTAGGGGGAAAATGTACTTGTGCGACTATAAGTGATCCCGGGGGGGGGGGGGGGGGTAGGGGAGTGTTTAAATAATAAGACTTCACATAAAGAAAATGTTTGCATCTTAAAATAAAATCTCCATTTTAACCAAGTTTCACTTAACGATTGTAACTGAGCCGCCATTGTTTATTGAAATACTTCTACGACAAGGACGATAAAACTGAGTTGAAACATACTAAGCTTACACAAAGACAAAAAGACGGAATTTATGTAATCAAGTCAAATTTCCATTTGTTTGGATCAATAAAGTAATCTTATCTTATTTTCAGCTTTGAAATATGATGGGGTTATTTTAAGAGTGGGGTGGTGCAGAGCTTTATAACGTCACATTGGCAGGGCGGGGTAGGCTATTACTTTTTGTGTGACGATGGGCGAGGTCAGTAAACAAAAATGTTCAAAATCGCGCGACGTCTTTTATGGACGGCCCCAAAGTGTTTTTTTGGTCTACTATAGACCTTATATATTTTATTGAATTTTTATTGCTAAGTCTTGTAATCATTAAAACCTACTTGACTAACTCGTCTGTGAGATCATAAACCTTGGCATTTTATATCACGTCTAAGTAAATTCAATTGAATGATGGGGGGCGTAGTGATCTCGGGGGGGGGGGGGGGGGTTGATTTCTCTTTGGCAGTTCTGAGGACCAGAACTAAAACTAAGTCTATGGAAATCGATCGAGTCTTTAAAAAAAAAAGTGTCTTTGAGTCTTTACAGGCCGGGTACATATTTAGTTACTTCTGAGTGGTCAAGTTGGTAAATCCCCTGAACTCTTATAGGTCTTACAGACGTTCCTTCTAGATAGAAGATTATTTCGTCGTCTAGGCCTAAAACTCCGGCAGGTCGGCGACAGGGATAGAACCCGCGACGTGTTGGTTGACAGTCCGGCGTACTAACCACAGTACCAGCTGACCTTAATTTGAATGAAATTGGTCCGACGGGAACTCTTTTTTTTTAGTCTGCTCATTGAAACTTGACCCGGCAGAAGTTCGGGAAAATAACAACACCCGTGCCAAAAAATCACATAACATTATGTGTACATCTTTAAATAATAAGTAGAAAAAACAATACGTCCGTCTTAAAACTTGTGGAGCTGCGAAAATGTTGCCAAGCTTAATTCGACGTCGAACACTAAAACTTTTTTTCAAAAAAAAAAAGCGCACACAATTTCGGAATTTTATTTATTTTCGGTATTTTTTTTATTTTTTTTTTCAGGCTCGGAATGCCATGGCACGAGGTGACGTATCAACAGCCATAGCATACGCCGAGGAAGCCAAGTCCTTGATACACACCAGCAAAGTTCTTGGAGTCATTACCTTGGTACTAGTAATAATTGCCCTTGCCATTACCCTTCCGCTGGTCTACGCGTGACTCTCTTCATTCCTACAGCCTGCAGCGGTGATGTAGCCTATGCTACACATGCGAGGCCTTGTTGTCTATATGCTGTAAGGGAAGTGAGGGGGGGGGGCGGGGGGGAGGGGTAAAGGAAGAAAGGGTTGGAGAGAGGTTTGATCTGTGTTTATTGTTTTTGTTCTGTGTCTGTTCGTTGAAGTTTCGTTTCCTAACTGCCCGGATCGCGAAAGAGAGCCGTTGTTTTTAAATCTTTTCTGATATTGTTACATCCGCTCCTTGTGGACAGTAGATTATTGAGTCCTACGTTACGTGAGAAAAGAAACGGAACTTTATCAATTGCGTATGAAAAAATATATGAATATTGCATCTATTTGATTGTTATCAGCTACTCCTTGGGGCAGGTCGTGATTTAACCCATCGATTGTGTTTACGCGTGATTTATTAACCCTAAAAGTCCCTATTAGCACAGTTTATGGGCCTGATATTCAGCCAATATTGAAATCTTGGCCAAATGTGGGACAGATGTAATTTTTTTTTCAAGAGGGGATTAGGCCTATAAATTGCTTGTTTCAATCCATAGATATATAGCCCTGATTTGTAGATGTTGAAATAGTATTTTAAGTAAGGGAAAATTTATTATTGAGTTGTTATTTAAAGAAGAATGACTGGTATATTCCGAAAAGTCCATCTATTCTTTAAATGTGTTTATGCCTGTCTCTTTTACTTGTATACTGATATTTATTTTAAGTATATATTTTTTTGTTTAATATGTGTCGCTCTCTTTTTCATTTGACGCTGAAACTGCTGATGCAAAATATATTTTTAGTGTGCTGGCTTTAGTCTAGTAGAGGTTTAAAAGTTGTTTACTAGATATTCTATACCAGTGTATTGAAGAGTTACGCCTTTTTTTATGATTGACTTATAAGTATACAGATGTTTTTTCTAGACAGAAGAGTATTGCTCCCACTAGGCCTAAAAGTCCTGCAGGGATTGGTCGGCGACAGGGCTACAAAAAAACCTGTCCGCTTCGTTGACAGTTTCAGTGAACTAACTGCAGGACCAGCGGGTCTCAAACTTCGGGATCTGGGATTGGAAATAATAATGGGCGCATCGGTCGCAACCGATCCTTCCTTCCTTTCTTCATTTTTATATTTTGTCATCAATCGTAAGTCGTGTACTGGGAAGAAGAGATCGCATTTAATACCTGTACCTCCTTGGAAAGTCTTGTTCTACACATTTTATGATTCCGGAAAAATTGCTGTTTTCAGCCGACACTGCTTAACCCTCTATTAATATTTGACCATTATACCAACAACATTATGTGACAACACTTTGTTAAAACCCTATCAAAGTGATTTTTAACAAATATAATATTATGTTTACTTTATAAATATATTTACTTAATGCAGCGCATATAATATGCAGCTTTCTTTTACATGTTTCGTTCCTAATGGATTGATCTTTTTTTTGTTGATTTACATAAATAAAACTAAAAACATAACTTGTGTTGTTATTATACAATAATAATATATTATCTTAATAGATAGATAGTGTGTCACGTGTGAATGCTTATTAAATGAGTCTGCTTATTACCTACATAAAGGTTATATAATATCCGCCAAGAACACCAAATCCTTCTAAAACTTTTTTATACGAATTATGAACAGTTGTACAAAATGTCTTCACCATAGCCATATCAAACATTAAATAGACTAATTAGACCTATACTAGAATAAACTATAATTTTTTGGGACCTATCAACTAAAAAAAAAACATAAAAAGAAAAGAAATTATTTTAAAAAGAGCGGAAAGGCTCATTATATCCTACTCATATATTAAGTGAATAGGCCTACTCATTAATAATGTAGAAAGTAGTTAAAATACATGGCTTAAAAATACCACACTTTTTATTTCATAATCATACCATATGATTTCATTCCATTATGGCAAAAAAAAATGTAAAAAACATTACATTTGAATTTTGTTTCTAAATGGCACGCGGGCTTAGAATACTTTATCCTAACTGGTCAATAAAATCAATAAGTAGCATCATTTATTAACACCTGTATCAAAATGCAAAAAGCCAGACTTTTACAGTTATGTGTTCTTTCTTTAAGCTGTGGTACCTTGTCTTCTCGCCTTATATGTTACAGATGTTTCGTCTGTACAGAAGAACATTGTTTCCTACGCTTATCCTAGGTTTGAATATTATTATAGTCTTGCATTTTAGATTAGTGAGTCGTTGTTGTTTTTAACTAGATCAGGCAACCCATTCCACTCCCGTATGCGAGAACAAATGCAAATAAGTACTATCTCTTCCCGAGTGGCATTCGGGCATGGAATGGGTTGCCTGAACAACTCAGGAAAACTAGTAACTTAACATCATTTAAAACATTAACGTGTGGCATTCGGGCATGGAATGGGTTGCCTGAACAACTCAGGAAAACTAGTAACTTAACATCATTTAAAACATTAACAAAGATGCAAGACTAGACTCGGACCACGGATGAACGTAGGACGCAATAATCTTCTTTATAGAGGGAGCAAATGTAATATATAAGATAAGATTGATAACCAAGTCGATTCTATCATCTCTGCAACATTTCTACACAACATGTTGGTTTATAATGCTATTAATTCAAGTATCACAAGTTTATTTGCCAAGGCCACTAAAAGGGAATATGCGACCAGAAAAATGTCCAGCCGCTTTACGTTTGGGCTATATATAGAGCCAACTATCTTAAACCAATAATAAATTACTAATACAAAATATACTTTTATGACGTAGTCTGCTTTGATTTATGGCCTCTGACCTATATACACTCAATCACGATTTCACTTTCTGCATAAAATTTTACATTTCTTTTTTAAAGTTGCATGACCAGTAAAAAACAAAAAAACAGCAACAAAAAAACATAGACCTGTCCTTATATAGTATTCCAAAATACAAATTATGGGATGTCTATATCAGCTGTTCTAAGACTTAAAAACAGGCAACTAAAATGCCCTAGGAGCCACACTATTTGATTATAACTGATAATCATTTGTTATGGCGCTGGTGGAGTGGCTTTCTTTCAATATATCTATAAATTATCACACGCAACCCTCTAATGATAATAAGCTTATAACGAAGCTTTGATCTACAGAAGTCTACAGACAATCTGTTATAAATAAGTTATAAACAAAAAATTGGGTCTATAAAAGAATACGAATTCACAATTCCACAATAAGTAATAGCTAAATACGAATTTATTCAACTGACATCTAAAAAAAAAATATTATTCTTGAAGACTTTAAACTATCTAAGTTCAAAACCATTATTATGCCATTTTTCTAAGTTGTGACGTCACATGGAGAAGTCTTAAATATTATGCCTGCATAGTGAACCTAAAAGTTTATCGTGTAACAACAATAGTGTGGCCTTCCCCAGCGAAACAAATAATTGTACGTTTATACTTATACAACAACAATTGTTACGCCACAAAACGAGACCCGCTGATAGAATGTATCCAAACGTCTATTTGCATTCAACCAGTCCGTTATCTGTCTGTGAAACAATACAATCCATACATTCTACTTGTGAGTTTGTGTGGAAGAGATTTCAGTTATGGACATGACTTCCAGTAAGTTAAAGTATTACTAAAAAGTGTAGTATATTTTAAATAAGGTGCAAAAATAGAAACAAAACCAATAATTAATAAACCGCTTTAAAAAAAGTAATGAAATATAAATATTATTTTTAAAAATGTACATCAAAGACTATAACAAGATGGATCGCTTGCTTTAATATTTCTGGTAGTTGTATAAACGTACAATTATTTGTTTTGCTGGGGGAAGGCCACACGCAAATGACTTCTTTTCGGATTTCCCCGTTTTCCGTTTTGTATTGTACACTTCCGTTTTATTTAATCGCTATGATTTTCTCAATTCAAAATTAAAATTGAAAGTGATATACAGCGGAAACCTTTAGGCAGACGTAAGAGTCATTTTAAGACAGCGTTTTTGGATGCGCACGGAAAAAAGAACATATAAGATCTAAAATAGAGCAAGCGGTCCATCTTACTATATAGTCTTTGGTTACATGTAATATTTTTTTCTCAACAGCAAGCTTAATCGGTTATAGATTTAATAATAATAATAATTTTTGTATAGCGCTGCCAACAAACATAATGTAAGCTCAGAGCGCATTTAACATACAACTAAGAACAAGGACATTACTCTAGGCTAGGAGACAAAGATAACTGATGATATAAAACAAATCAAATAAATGTAGCATTAACTGACCCAACCTATAAATAGGACATTAGGGGTCTAAAGCATGTTAAATGTTAACTAAATTTAATTATAGGACAGCACCCTGTGGTTTTACCGTTAAATTAATTCTTTTATTCATTTCAAAAAATGTTTTTTTGTTATCAAGCATTTATTTTTTTCAAAATGACCCAATCAAGCATTTCAAGACATGTTTTCTAATACCACTGAACAAACCAAAATGTATCCATATGTCTATGTTCTGTAAGAATATTTGTATATCTGTCTATGTTCTGTAAGAATATTTGTATATATGTCTATGTTCTGTAAGAATATTTTTATATATGTCTATGTTCTGTAAGAATATTTGTGTATATGTCTATGTTCTGTAAGAATATTTGTATATATGTCTATGTTCTGTAAGAATATTTGTATATATGTCTATGTTCTGTAAGAATATTTGTATATATGTCTATGTTCTGTAAGAATATTTGTATATATGTCTATGTTCTGTAAGAATATTTGTATATATGTCTATGTTCTGTAAGAATATTTGTATATATGTCTATGTTCTGTAAGAATATTTGTATATATGTCTATGTTCTGTAAGAATATTTTATATATGTCTATGTTCTGTAAGAATATTTGTATATATGTCTATGTTCTGTAAGAATATTTGTATATATGTCTATGTTCTGTAAGAATATTTGTATGTATGTCTATGTTCTGTAAGAATATTTGTATATATGTCTATGTTCTGTAAGAATATTTGTATATATGTCTATGTTCTGTAAGAATATTTGTATATATGTCTATGTTCTGTAAGAATATTTGTATATATGTCTATGTTCTGTAAGAATATTTGTATATATGTCTATGTTCTGTAAGAATATTTGTATATATGTCTATGTTCTGTAAGAATATTTGTATATATGTCTATGTTCTGTAAGAATATTTGTATATATGTCTATGTTCTGTAAGAATTTTTTGTATATATGTCTATGTTCTGTAAGACCCTAAATCAGGCACCACAGGACACGATGGCGGTGCGACAGCGCGTTCGACTGGCGTACCGAAGGCCCCGGGTTCGAATCCCGGCGAAGGCTAGGAGTTTTTCCCTGGACTCGAGGGTGCCCCTGAGTCTACCCAGCTCTGATGGGTATCTGACATTTGTTGGGGTAAAGTAAAGGCGGCTGGGCAATGGCCACTGAAACTGGTGAACGCTGCTTCACCGGCCCTATGATCAGTTTGGTCCGACGGATACTTTACTTATTTTAAATCAGGCACCAGCAGAAAGAGAATGTTTTAATAACAGTAACAGGTCGTGGATCCAAATAAAAATTACTATTTTTTTTACAACAAAAAGCATTATATTGATTTCTAAAAAAAATAATGTAATGTTTGAATGTTTTAAAAGAATTGTGTGCGTAGACTTAATTTTTTATTGAGTACCAGTGGAAAGAGTTTTTTTTTATATATGATGCGTAGGCTAGGGATCGGCAGCCTACGGCAGAGCAATTTTCAATGGCATGCGGAAGACTACCAAAGAAAAAGGCAATTCAAGTACTTCTACAAGAAGTTGACTGATAAAGCAGAATGACCTTTAGGCGTATGGCACGTTTAATGAATTAGAAATTCTACTTTGGCTCACTGTTATCAATAGGTTGCCGACCCCGGGCCGTAGGCTATCAATATTGTTTGGACTCGCTATAGCTGGTCCAGCGGTTAGTTCACCGGACTGTCAACCAATAAACAAACTGAGACTTCGCTGGTTCTATCCTGCCACCGACGGTTCCCTGCTGCCCTGCATGAGTTTTGGACACTGCACTATTTTATTTTAAATAATATCTCGATGGTCTTAGGCCGTACACACCCCCCTCCTCTCCTCGGACAATGAAGGTTCAATGTAAAGTACTATCTTATCATCTATTTATAACTCAAGTCTGTAAAAATATAATACAATTATGCAAAGAGGTTTCTGGAGTATTTATTCTGCAGAGTTGTTGTTCTTGAGAATAGACTCCGAGATAACAGATAGACATTAGAGAATAGAATTCACTAAAAAAAAGTATGTGACCCATATTTTAATATTTCTAATAATTCTATAACCAATAACATTATTTTTGCCCGTAGGTACTAGCTTATATTCAACACATTTCAGATACAAGATTTCCGCAAAATGTTAGATTATAGAGCCAAAATTCGTGGGGTTTTTTTTCTCACAGAATGTCCCATGCAGATGAACTAGAATGTTCTAGGCTATTTCGTAACGAAAATTCTATGCTACGGTTCTCGAGTCGAGATTTGAATTGACAAGTCTTAACGATTATGCATGCATGATGAACCTAAAATGGTCGATGAATGTTAACACTTCCGGTCCGATTCGTTTATTTACAAAAGAAACATGTCTATGTGCTGCGTTCAAGATTGTTCTGCGAATAAGAATTTTTTTTTCTTTTTAAATTATAAGCCTACAATACAGAGGCGTTGACTTTAAATTATATTCTTATAGGTGTACAGATAGACGCCCCTGCAACAGTGGAAGCGCACCGGTCAACACGGGAATACCCGCATCCGTTTAGCGGGTCTGCACAGGCCGGATATCCGGCTTCGTCGGGTTATTCGGGTCAGCTACAGTCGGGCTATCAGCTTCCCGTTCAGACGCTTAATGACGTACCAGTAAGTCTAGCGTGTGTGTCCATCTGAGTGTGAATGTGTGACTATTTAACTAGAAGTAGATATTGTGTGTATGGGTATAATCATTAACGTGTATATTATATGTGTACACAGTGGCTAAACGTGTGCCTTCTTGTGTACAAAGACTGACTTATAAAAAAGTCAGAGAGACAGAGAGAGCGAGAGAAAGAGAGGTAGGGGGGGGGGGTCGGCGCGCACTCATAATATTATACATCTACAAATATGTCACATCTGGTAAGACAATGATACCAGTGAAAATATTTCAAATATTATCATGATATATTTATCACTAGCCCGGCAGTTATCTCTGGGGCTAATAGATAGTTTCTGATCCTTGGAATAAACAAGGAGATGTTTTCAGATAATTTTTCTTTATCTCTCACTTTAGGTAACTCTCCAAATGACTTCTCAGCATGTGATGAAAGTGAAGTCCCCATTCAGTAACCAAATGGTTGCAAACATTTTTGTTTCTCTTTGCTGTTTCTTCCCAACTGGCATAATGGCGGTACTGCGTGTCCAGGCTGTAAGTATTAACGTAATAGCCAATGCTAGATATGGACTAATTTATAAGTATTTCAAAAATACGGGACGGGCATTCCGGCTCTTACGTTCAGGGCGTAAGGAATCAAGGAAGGGGGAGAGGGGCTCACACCAAGGTCCTGTCCGGGCGCCAGCAAACCCCCAGACAGGGCACGCAGAGTAATATAGGGTTACACACAGAAAATTTCCAATGGCACACGGAAGACCCTTAAAAAAATTCAAGTCTGTTCTGCAATAACGTGAGTGGTAGAGCAGGATTACTTTTAGGCTGTTTGCGCCTGAATGAATTAGAAATCCTACTTTGGCACACTATTAGCAAAAGGTTGCTGAACTCTGTACTAAACTGCTTTTTCCTAGGGCGGAATTCCCCTCGGATCATGATCGTGATGTCTCGCTCGTATACCTGCACTGTCCCGCGGTACAATCCCATACTGTTGGTTTGGGCATCTAGGCACCAGGGCGGGGAAGCACTAAGTAACGGGGGTTATTAAGTTGCGCCCATTGCTTTCCAACCTCCCCTCCCTTTTCAAGTTGCGGAGCCTCTCTGCAGTACAATGGTTCCTGGACGCGCATCAGGGGTCGTCCCCCATGCGTTGGCCCACCGGTGTGCTCTTAATGCAAGCGTATCGGTGGTTTCCACATTTCGTCAGCGTTGAGGCCCATGGGTACAGAAATGCTAGACCTGGCAAGCTTTGCCTCGCACCGATCAACACACACACACAGATTTAAAACTGAATTAAAACATAGGCCTACTAATTTTGAAATTGGAAAATATTACGTCGTTTTTAGGGTGGGGGCGCAGAGCTTTGATTCGTCACATTGGAAGGGCGTTTTGTGTGACGATGCGTGAAGTGGGTAAAAAAAATGTCGAAAATCGCGTGACGTTATTTATGGACGGCCCTCATGGTGTCATTTTTAGTCTACTGTAGGCCCCGTGTACGTGTCTTTATGTATTGCTACGTCTTGCAATCATTAAAATCTACTTAACTAACTCTACTAAAAGATCATAAACTCTGACATTTTATATCAAGTTTATGTAAATTCACAGGGAGGAGTTGGGGGGGGGAGTGATCAGAGTTTTTTTTTATTGCTCATCAGAAGGCTAAGGGCCTCTGCGATCAGAATCCAGGCTAAAAGTATGGATATTGATGGAATCTTTCAAAAAGAAGTCTTTTGAGTTTAGTGAACTCTGCTTCACTGGCACTATGGATCTAATGGTTCTGACGGAATTAGGCCTACTTACTAGTTTTTTTAGTCTATTAATTGGAAAAATAACAACAACACAGTTGGCTATATGAATGATCCCATTGTATTCTGTGCATCTTTTAAAAATGGTGCTTGTCCATCTATTTCGATGAGGACCACCCTTGGCCATAATTGCTTGTGGGTCTGGAGGTGGCTGATGAGGCCTATTTTTGCCCGAAAGTGTTTGCCGCAGTAGGAACACGGATGCGTGGCTTGGTGGCCGATAGTAGCGGAGCTGTCGTTCTTTAGTTGCGACCCTTCGACTTTTATCGTCGTGAGCTGCTGGTCCAGTTTGGGTCATGTTGCGCCAAGAGGATCGGTCCTCAGCCAGTTGTTTGGAAAGATTTCAAATATTTTTAGGGAGACCTTTAGGGTGTCTTTGAATCTATTCTTTTGCCCTCCGCGCGGGTGCTTTCCTACGCGCTTTCTTCACCATAGACCAGTGATGGCGAACCTTTTTGCGGCCGCGTGCCCAAAGTACAATACAAGAACAACGTATTTCTTTCAACGTGCCAACACAGCAATTAAAACCAAATACCATAACTTAGCTGTTCCATTTTTGGTAAATGCTCGCGTGCCCACAGAAATGGCTCTGCGTGCCAGCTGTGCCACGCGTGCCATAGGTTCGCCATCGCTGCCAAAGAAGATCTTTTTGAGTACTGGTATTCGTCCTTCTGGCATGCGCACAACATGACCTTCCCGTCTGAGCTGGGTTTTTCCTAATATTAAAATAATAACTAGATGGTATACCTGTACTCGCTTGTGAAGAAAAACTTCTAAATTTAAACCTGTAGCGCTGCGTTAATATTTCCAAGCGTGATCCGAGGTCAAACCCCAAAGCTAAAGAGTTGTTTTTTTATAATTAATAGGTAAGTGAAGTAAAGTATCCCGTCGGACCAAATTAATCATAGGGCCGGTGATGTGGGGATGTGTGGCTAGCACGATGTGCGGCCACAGAGCTGGGTAGACTCAGGGACACACTCGAGTCCAGGGAGAAAAAATCCAAGCCTTGACCAGGATTCGAACCCAGGACCTTCAGTAGGTCCACCATGCCCCTATATTTAAACAAAATATATATCTTAAAAAAAGCGCACATAATTTTGTTTTAAATTTATTTTTTTTTAGGCTCGGAATGCCTTGGCACGAGGTGACCTATCAGCAGCCGAAGCGCACAAAAAAGCAGCCAAGAACTTGTTGTTCAACAGCAGAGTCCTTGGATCCATTACCTTCATCGTGGTAATAATTGTCCTTGGAGCTACCCTTTCTGTTTAGATGCGGCGATCTATAGTGTCTATACGCAGTTTTTTTTAAAGTCTAGGCCTATACGCTGAGCGGGGGGTGGGGGGTGGTGGTGCTTTTAAACATGCAATTATTTCAGCATTATTTTTTACAATGTTTTTTTTGGTTTGTGCCTTAATCAGATAGAAAATCAAATCGTCTCCCAACTAGCGAATCTCGACTCGTGGCCTGGTAATTAAGCTAAAGAAAAGGCACTTAGTCATGTGCTTTTTGAAAATATCCACGAATAGGCCTATCCCATCTATTTGATTGTTATCTACTCCTTGAGACATGTCGATCGTCAATATAACCTATAGATCAGGGGTCGGGAACCTTTTTGTCTGAGAGAGCCATGGACACCACATATTTTGAAAAGCAATTCTGGTAGAACCATACAGTAGATTTAAAACTAAAAGTTCTAGTAAATTTCCCTTTAATTAGGCCTATAATGAAAGGTAGGTTGCTATTTTTCGGCCCTATAGGTCAGCGGAGTTTATCTCCTTTACCACTTCTGATGCTGAGCTGCAGTAGACTTTAGCTCATTTGTAGAATGAAATATTGATATGCAATTAATATGTAGATCAATGGATTCCAAAGAATTTTTTTTTATAATCGAACATTGTGTCTGCGAGCCAGATGCAGCCATCAATAGAGCCATATCTGGCTCGCGAGCCATAGGTTCCCGACACCTGCTATAGATAGTGTGTAACTTCATTTATTATGCCTGAAGCCCCTAACAACACGGGGGTGCTGATTTTTGTACAGGATGGAATATATTATCTTGTTTCCAATCCATATATATCTAACCTGGATTTAGAGAGGTTTGAAACAGGATTTTAAGTAAAGGAAAATGTATTTTATTTAGTGCTTTTTTTATCTAGCAATATGTCTGGTATTCCGTCTAGTCCAGATTTTTCTTTAGGTGTGTTTAAGTGTCTCTTCTACTTGTATTCTTATATTTATATAGTATAGGTCCTACTATATATCATTTTTTCTTTAACACGTATCCATGCAAAATGTGTTTTTTAGTGTACTAGCTATAGTTTCAATGTCATTTAGCGCTGAAAATTCGCATGCAAAATATTTGTGTAGTGTGCCATTTTTAGTTTCAATGTCATTTAGTTTAGCGCAGAAACTGTTGATGCAAACTATTTTTGTAGTGTGCTATGTTTTTTTTTTAATGTCATTTAGCGCAGAAACTGTTGATGCAAACACAATTTTCAGTGTGGTAATGGTAATTTATATAGCGCTTCTATCCATGCTATTTTAGCATGCTCAGTGCGCTCTAGAAGACAATTAATCTGTGAGAGGTTTCACTGCTGCCGGTTAAGCGCATGTGATAACAACTCAATATTAACGTCATCTAGTCCCAAAACTCCTGTAGGGCGACAGGGATCGAACCCGCGACGTGTCAAGTGGTTTTTTGGTTGACAGTCTGGTGAGCTAACCGCTAGGCCAGCTGGCTTTAGTTAAAGTAGAGGTTTTAAAATATGTTGACAAGATATTCTACACCAGTGTATTGTAGAGCTATCGGGTTCATTATCTGATAACACAATGTGATTATAAGCTTATATTCTTTCAGGAGATGTTGGTTTTCTGGATTGAAAACAGGTTATCCAGCAACCACTGAAAGCTACTTTTGTTATAAATTAAACATTAATTGTTTCTTTTTTTTTTTTTTTTTTTCACAGAATCTTATACAAATTATTACATTTGTTTTGAGTGTAAGAAATTTATATCAGGTAAAAATTAAAAATAGCTACAATAGCATCTAGGCAATAAGTGATATATAAATTGATATAAAACAACAACTAGGAGAAATAAAACAAAGTAAAAACCAAATAAATAACAGAAACCTTTATATTTGTACAGTACACATTAAACACAAAATAATGTGATTAATAAACAAGCATCTTTCTAAATTAGAGAGGGGAAAAAAACATTTTTATGTTTAAATTTTTAAAATGAAAAATTCAAAATAAAAACATCATAAAAATTCAGTATATACATTCATATAAAAAATTTTAAACTAAAAAATGAGCAAAAAAAAATTAAAAATAAAAAAAATCATTGAGCTCAATATTATTTGTTAAATATAAAATTTTGGTTGTTGAAAATAACCTTAAGTTTTCAAAAATATTGAGCTTTGAATAATTAAAAAAAAAATTACTTTATGAATTTCTCTTTTTTAACCTTTTATAACAGTAATTTTTTTTATTTTCCACTGAAAAATCAAAGAAAACATCTGGCAGAACCCCAGAAAAGTTCCTTACTATTACTATTAAAAAATGTGAACATGTTTGCTTTAAATTTTTGTAAGCTTAGATACATGGACATGATTTTTAGAGCAAAGATTTTCTATCCGTCGCATCAATGAATTAGTAACAGACTCTCATCCATTGGGCAACCATCAGAAATATCCTCAGATGTAAAAAAAAACAAATACTATTTTAATTTTTAAAAATGTGATGCTACCCCACAGAATGGTACTGAAGTAGGCAAAATTAGAGTTTTAGTTTAAGGTGTTTAATAAAAGCTTATTAATAATCTATATGTAACTGAAAACAATTCTAAAATTGATAATTCTAGAGAAAAATGAAAAAGAAAACAGTACAGATTTTTATCAATTCATCATTGCAACAGATAATTAAATATTTTCAGGATGAATAAATATTAACAAATCGACATAAAATATAGCAAACACACTTATAATGAGTCAATACACAAACTCTTAAAGTTCTAAATGTTTTAAACAATATTTAATTGATTTTTAAACAATTTTATCTTTAGAGGAAATTTTACTTGAATTTTACAAAACCTACAGAGAAAAATATTTTTTAATAATTTCTTACAATATTTTTAGCTTCAAAATTTCACGCTATAAGTTAAGATATTTGACATTACAAATCGATAAGAATCTCAAAAATAACCTCAGACCCCCTTTTCCCTTCATTTTGCATTTATTGCAAATTCAGTTTTACAGACTTCCGTACCGGTTCATGGGGTAGCATCACAGGTACCCATTGGCCAAAAGTTGAAGTATCTAATGCCAGAGCTTGAAGTCTTGCTGAACACTTTTGTGTGGGGAAACAATTTGTTTTACAATGATCTTATTTGTGTTTATATTATTTTCTTATAATTTTAGGGCTAGTAATGGTTTACAATCAGACACGGCACGATACAATTTCATCATTAATGTAGACATTGATTTTTTTATTATAAAAAATTATTTTAAAAGTATTCAGTAGTTGAATGAACATGTGTGTAAATCTTATTATTGTAAATTTTATTTTAAATTGCAAATTTCTATTGACTTATATATATTATGTCAGTGACTTTTTAGTATAAAATAAATTAACAATTTCCGCCCAAGCTAAGAAAGCAGACGATTGGCTATACAATGAGTTAGTAGATATATATTTTAAGTGTGTACAAAATATTTCAATATCATCAATAGTTTGTTGCAGTTTTCATCTCAGTATTCGTATAATATATTTCTAATTGTGTATTAAACAAGAAGTGAGTGAACAAGTATTATTGTTTTATTATTTTGCCTACGATTAAGAAAAGAGATTGTTTGACTGGTGATTGTATGAACACTGGAATAAAACAGGCAAAAAATACTTAATGCTTGAAACTTAAGAATGCTAGTAAGGAAATAAAAAAAAAGGAATAACAAAAGTATTATGAGCGTTTATACAAAGTGCCGGAGTCAAATTTCTGACAGAACAACAGCTCTTATTCAGTCATTTATACAAAATCTAATTACAATGCTGTATATTTGGATCTCCTTGATTTTTATGTCATTAAAAATATTATTTTTTTAAACCCTTTAATTACAGACAAATTTTTGTATGAAAATATTTGCTGGGTTTGCCTATATATGCGATGAAATAGTACTGAAATAGGCAAAATAAGATATTTAGTTTCAGTAATTTAATGGACGGCAATTTATTTATCTATAAATTGTTGAAAATAGTCACTAAAATCAGTTGAAAAGTTATTTTTAATTACCGGTACATAAGTAAAAGTAGGAGAAATTGTTTTGGATAAAAATGAAAAATCAAATGTTACCAATTTTTAACAATTTAGCATTTCCACAGATGATAGAAAATTACCAGGCTGAAAAAATATTAACCGATCGCCATGAAATTTAGAAAATGCACCCTGAACGAGTCAATGCACAAGCTGTTAAAGATTAAAATATTTTAATAATATTTAGTTGACTTTTAAATAATTGCGTCTTTAATAGGACTTTTTTTTTATTTTGTATAAAAGCTGCATAAAAATACATAATATAATATAGTCATTTCTAAAAATTTTTTTAGTCATAAACTTTCACATCTATAAGTTAAGGCACTCAACATAAAAAACTAATTATAATCTCAAAAATGACCCAGGACCCTTTTTCTTGCATTATTTTGCATTTATTGAAAAATCAGCTGGCAGACTTCCTTCCTTACCCGTCCATGGAATAGCATTACATTTTTACTGTTTTAAAATATATTTTATGACATCAATGAGATGCCTTCAGTAGTTAAAATTTATTGAACCCCTAATAACAACCTGATGCAACTACTAACTAAGAAGTTAAACATTTAAAAAAAAATGAAATGTTTTGCCAACATAACAATAGAACAAAACACTTGGACTAGTGGCTTTGTTGTCATCATCATGTGATGATTTCTTACAATCACAACAAATTCTGTTCACCATGATCTATTTTTTTAATTCAGACATTGAAACTTTTTTTTTTAACTTAAAATAAACAGCACACAAAAAAGGTTTAGCTGGCAGTAAGACAATAGTAAACTTTAAAAAAAAATATTAGTTGTATAATTGGCAAAACAAGAATACAGAAAAAATGGCCAGAATTGTTAATTTTTTTGTCATCTTAAAAAAAAATGTTTTTAAACACAAAATTTCAAACAATGAACAAATTTTTTTTTTCATACTGGTAAATGTAAAATGTAAAAACCTTATTCAACACTTGTTTTTTTTTCTACTTAAAATTTGTTTATAATATCCCTTGGTCTTGAAAAAATTGGGTGTTAATAATTATTTACAGTTAGAAAAAAAAAATTATTATTATTACGGTATGAAAGAAAAAAAAAGATTCCATTTTCAAATATTTTAATCACAAGCAACTTTTAAAAGTACCTCTAAAATTGTTTGGAAACTAAACAAAAATATTTTTTTTACAATATATAAAAAACAAATAGTCGTCAATCATTCTGATTATAAAAAGCAGCAGCCAATGAATGAACAGCTATTCTCTTTACGGATGTAAATGAAGGGAGAGAATTTGTGCTACAATCTTTGAATATCATCAGGCAGAGCAGAAGCATGGGACAACAAAAAATATTTTTATCAGCAGCATTGTATGTATAAATATTATCTTCATAAAATATATAGGTCATGGCCAATTTTTTTTTTTAATTTAAATTTTAGTTTCTGTTATAATATTTTTTGTCACATAAAAAAAACAATTTAAGCAACAAAAAAAGAAAAACTGTGATCAACCAATACAAAGAGGCATGCATACATAATCAATAAAACAATGGTAAAAGAATGAAATTAATGCACAAGGAACCTCATCTCATCAGCATGGTAGAGGCGCTAGCACTAGTAGAATTAAATTGGCTTTATGATTTATCAGTGTAGCAAATAAAAAACATGTTATGCAAAATAGAAATTACTTTGTCAATAAAACAAAATATCTTTAAACACAATCAATGCACTTTTTCAATAACGTATTATTCATTATGTCAATTAATATTATAATAAAACAACTGGCCCTTTTACATGGTTGTATACGACTAATATTACTTTAAAAAATTTGTTGACTAGAATTTGAATGCCACTGGAACATTGGATCACAAATACTTCAAATACATGCTTTGCTACAGAAATGCATTATACTCTGTTTGCGATTGAGTGGCAGGTTAAAAGAAAAGAATATATTTATAGTGTGTAATGAATGGGGAAAAAAATGTGATTATTATTACAGAACGTTGAAGACTCTTACTATCTGCATTGGAACAATGATACAAAAAAAATCAATAAATAAATGTCAGCAAAAATTTGTGGAGGCTAGAATTGAGAAAACACCAGTTTGTGCATACACATTTTAAAAACAAAGCATATTTTTTTTACTAAGTGAATATACAGCTTATTGTAATATGTAGTCAACAGTTTTCAATTTACACTTTTCCGTAATAAATATCAGTAAAACCGAATTTAAGTGAGCAGTAGTATTCACTAACCAAAGGGGGTATCTTTAAAACCATTTTTGTTTTGCTAACAAGCAAAAATTTAACTACAAAATGACATTATATATATAGGAAAAAAAAGCTTAAACTATTGGTCAACTGCAAAAAGGTACCAGCAGACCAACAAGTTGGGAAAGTCTTCATCCAGTAGCAAAACTAGAACCGGGTGGAGTGTATGACTGCCTCAGCTGTCTAAGTTTGGATAGGCGCCAAACTGACACTTTATTATACCTTAGCTTACTAAAAAAAAAAGAAAGCAAATTCTTAACAGATGCTAACTTTCATCCCCGACCCAGGCTACACTTACCTAAGTTACACAACGTTATCACCCATACACATCTGTATTACGCCCCCCACCCCGTCTAGCCGGTTGCCAGGAAACACCAGTAACATAATAAACAAGCAATATGGATCAATAAAAACCCAGGTAAATAATAAAGCAGTTTATGGTAAGGGAATAGCGAGCCTGAGAACTCAACAGTCACATGCAGATAAATTGTGGCCAACAGTGCGCCAGCATACCGGTATATATTTTTTTTTATAGCACAAATGGTCATGTAGTTTGACACCTGTAATTTTACATGTTGGCACAAAATGACACATAAGTAATGGATGGGTTTGAGTAATGTCATTGTTTTTTTTTTTTTCAATTACTCTCTCCATAAATTCTCTAACTGTCTTGCTTTGTGGACAGTCTGTTTATTTGCAAACAAATTCATTAGGTCGAGGAACCACACAAATGTATTAAGGTTGCAATTCTACATGTATTCTCTATTTTTTTTACACTGTTCAGGTCCAAAGTAACTATCTATTTCCTTATATCACTCTTATCTTATCTTTAAAAAAATCATATATATTACAGACAATCCTTCTATAAAGAAGATTATTGCACCCTACGCTCATCTGTGGTCTGAGTCTAGTCTTGCAATTTTTATTAGTGTTTTGAACGGTCTTTAAGTTACTTGGTTTTCCTGGTTTGTTCAGGCAACCCCTATTCCACTCGGGAAGAAAGAGTACTTATTTGCATTTGTTCTGGCTAAATAAAATAAAAAACTTACTGCCTTTGACTCATTTACCTTTGAAAAAATAAATAAGGGAATAGGCCCAACTGAACACATGACATAAAAAAAGTTAAGTGTAAAAGCTTTAAAATTCTAAAAGCCTTACATCAACTAAATAAATAAAATGTTGATTTGAAGTTACAAAAAAAAAATTGGACTTCAAAAAGTATAATCTTTGATTTGTTTATAACAAAACTAAAAAAAAAAGAAAAGGTGAGCTAATAAAATTTTAACTTCTTTTGATCATTGCAATAAAAAGGAAACATGAATGAATACGGTAATTACATTGCACTGTTTATATTTCACAAACTACATAAGTTCACAGTGGGTTTTTTCAAATTACATAAAATTGTATAAAGATATTATTTACATGATAAACTTTTTACTTTGTACTTTGATACTCCTATTCCAATAACATGAAAATTGTTTTTAATATATATATATATATATAATCCAACTGGACAGCATCTAATTAGGGTTTTTGGGGCTGTTTTAACAGTAACAGTAACCAAAACTAAAAACAACAGTAAGCAGCTGTTTTCTCTTAAACTATTTTAAAACATTTATATTTGTGAAAAATAAAAAGATTGAAATTATACATTTTGATCCAAAATAAAAGTTGAGTTTTAATGCAATAGGGGCACAGTGTTTGAGGGGCAGCACGTTCGGCTGCGTACCAAAGGGACTGGGTTCGAATCCTGGTGAAGTCTACGATTTGTTTCCCATTCTGGAGGGTGTCCCTGAGTCTACCCAGCTCTGATGGGTACCTGACCTTAGTTGGGTAAAAAGTAAGGCTGATGGGCATCGTACTGGCCACACAATCCCCTGGTATGCCGTGGCCACAGAAACTGGTGAAAGCTGCTTCACCGACCCTATGGAGACTAAAGTTGCCTGAGACACTAACCAAATTTAAGACATTGTCTATCAGACAAGTTGCTTAATAAACTATGCCAGCTATGGGCATGCATAAGATCAATGCATGCAGAAATCTGACTTTTTATGTCATTTAATAGGTATACAATTCAAATTTTAATACAAAAGAAAATAAATATTGATTATTTATTCCAGAAAATCCTTCATCATCATGTAAAGAATACATAGAAGAAAACATATTAAGGAGAAGGAAGATACAAATTCACAATTGCAAAATTTATAATAATGAAGAAAAAATATTTATAAATATGAGCGCATTAAAATGTTTTGTGAGAACCGCGATTAGCTCATCAAAGAGCCGCATTTGCCTACCCCTGCACTCAGCACCTATGAAACATGATCATTAATAAGAAGTGAAAAATATATTGATTCACAACTTATAAAGAATAGTATATTTAAAAAAAAATATATTACCACTAATCAGTACCAGAAGTGTAGGGACAATTAATTTTGACCTTCACGCTATGTTATTAAAACAAATTGAATAAGTGTGTTTTAAATAAGTGTTAAGAGCTGTTGTTTTTTTAAAAATTAAAATTGAAAACAGTAAAGAGCTGTTTGCTGTTGTTTTTTTTAATTACTGTATTTCAAAAACTGTACAAGAGCAGAAAAATGAGTTTCGGCTAACTCATTTTCGCTTATCTGTCAAATAAAAGCCAGGCGTAAATGAACATAAACCCTCTCTCTTTAGCTTACAATATTTAAATGACAAAAACTTTAAAGTTGAACAATGCTTAACAGTTTGGTCTTGTATTTTTGTTTTTTTGTTAGATTACAAAATAACTGTTTCTAGTGTAGTTAAAAACAAAACCACAACAACGTTGGATGGATATGAGAATGAGAGTAATACTTGAAACATTTATTTTCTTCAGTGTCGCTTCTGTCTCCTTTCTGGATGGTTTAGGAGTAGACCCTGTTTAAAGACATCAGCAGGCCGAAGTAGACGCCCAGAATGATTGCCACGATGACCAAGCTGATGACCCCGAGGACTATGCTGAGGGTGACCATGCTCTTGGCCGACCTGGAGTAGGAAGAAGCCGAGACCATGTCGCCCCTGGCTACAGCAGACCTGGCCTGTGGTTTAGAGGAAAATAAAAAGAGATGAAATATCAAGCTGTGGTGACCACAACGAAAATGGAATGACCTATGTGTAAAGCTTCTGAAGCATCTTAGTTTTAACCTGGGAGTCTGAGAGTTCTAATTGTCCAAAGTCAAGGTGATTTTATTTTAATTTTACGCCAAGCTGAAACAGGTGTGTGACCCAGGATAAAATCAGTAAACCGTCACACAGGTCCTAGTTTTAATGTTGACCTTTGTCCCTGCAGAGCAGGGATCTATTTAATCCACCCACATTGAACATTTGGCTCTAAAAAGTGTAGCTTGACATTACTTTAGACATTTTTGTTCTTATATAAAAAAACATTTATTTTCAACAGGTATCCTTGAATGAATTAAATGTGTAAACTAAATGAGCATGAAGTGAAAGTAGGGAAGGCTAGGAAAAGGCAAAGCACTGTAATAACATATGCCACAAATATCTCAATGTGAAAGATATATGTGATTTCTAGTATTCTCTATTACTGGAAAGACATGACCCCACATATGAAAATAAAAAATGATTTCTTTCAAAACATAAATGCATTCTGGTGTACTACCTATGAAGCACTAAGATTGAAGTAAAAAAAATATTATTTTGTAAGTGAATAGTAAAGTAAAGTACCCCGTCGGAACAAATTGATCCATGGGGCCGGTGAAGCAGCATTCACCAGTTTCTGTGGCCGCAGCATACTATGGGGTCGTGCGACTAGTACATTGCCCTGCTGTCTTTACTTTACCCCAACGAAAGTCAGGTACCCATCAGAGCTGGGTAAGATCAGGAACAACATCTAGATCCAGGTACAAATTCTAGCCTTCACCAGGATTCAAACCCAGGTCCTTTGGTATGCTAGCCGAACGCACGGCCGCTCGGCCCCTGTGCCCCATGTAAGGGAAAGGATAATTGTTTGGTCTAAGCATGAAAGCCTGTATGATAAAAAACACAAGAATAGAATATAAAACAATGATGATTTAAAATGTTTGTGGAATACATACATCGCTAGCCCTCATGATGGCAACAAGACCAGTCGGCCAGAAGCAGCAGAGCGTGACAAAGATGGCGGTGTTCATGTAATCTTTGTAAGGGGCCACTATCACTTGCTGAGAAGTTGGTTGTTGAGAAATCTGAGAAAAAATATAATGTATATATATATATACAAGTAGGCAAAAAACAAAACGGCGTGAACAAATGTTTATATTCAAAATTTATGTAGGGATTTATACCAACTCTTATAAAACCTATTATAAGAGTCAAAATGTGAAGACTATAATAGTAACACAGGTAAAATAAATACCCATTTCTGCTTAGTAATATCTAAAATATATCTAAAACCTATTTCTGCTTAGTAATATCTAAAATCCATTTCTGCTTAGTAATATCTAAAATATATCTAAAACCTATTTCTGCTTAGTAATATCTAAAATCCATTTCTGCTTAGTAATATCTAAAATATATCTAAAACCTATTTCTGCTTAGTAATATCTACATGATATCTGGAATTCTACGTGAGGGAAAGTATACTTGTACATTGTTCTAAGTTCTAAGCATACAAGTCCTCTCTATATCCCAATCAAAGATACTGCAAAAACCAGTAGAGCAAGAGATCCTTCAGAGACAGTGGTGATGGATTGGCCATACACTCTGAAAACCGGCTTCCAGCACAACACGGCATGCCCTGAGAGGGAACCCTCAGGGAAAACTAAAAAGAGGCCGGCTGAGGAACACTTGCCGCAGAGGTGTGGAAGCAGATACCAAGGAATTATGGCTTACTTGGGGGAAGCTGGAGAGACTGGTTCAGGGTGAAGACGCCTGGAGGACCCTTGTTGGCAGCCTATGTCCTAGGAAGGACCACATACGTTGATGGTTGGCGCCTGTTCCTCGAGGACAAGACGGCAGAAGAAGACCATGATTTAAACCATTGCAATTCAAATATGTATTCACCATAAATTGACACATATTGTTGATACATATAGACACACAGGGCCACCTACCACAATATTGTTTTGCTGCTGCATTCCCTGCTGCCCGTACACCATGGGTTGGCTGTACCCTGGCTGTGCATAGTATCCGTGGTGGCCTGGCTGTGGTGGATAGCCAGGCTGAGGTGGATACCCAGATGGGGGTGGATAACTTGGATAGCCCGGTGTGTATCCTGGGTAGCCAGGAGCTGCTTGCTGTGTGTCCACTTCGCTATACATCGGGGGAGCTAAAGAATATATGTACAAAAAATTGACTAAATAATTATAGTAGTCTTACCTTACTTAAAGAAAATGTCATATATTCCTATATAATATAAAATTATATCGATAAAAAGAATTATAATAAATAAGATATTATAAAATAGTTACAGTATTAAACAAGGCTGTGGAGTCGGAGTCGAGGAAATTTTGGGGACCTGGAGTCGGAGTCAGCAAATAATGTACCCACTCCAACTCCTACTAAATTTAGATTGGAAAAAGGCAGGGCTTCATTTATTTTAAACAACCGATCAATAGGCCTACAGACATCAGTGATATGAGAAAGTACGGTATCTGTTTCTTCCTCTAAGTCTGCATCTCTACTCAAGTTCCTATCCCTATTTTTCATACGATAGCGGGTCGACACACAAAAATGTCTTTTGAACTATTTTGAAGTGCCTCATTTAAACTGAACGTCATATAGACTGCACGGCGCGGGGTATTGGTGAGGCTATACATGTGCCTTAACTACTAATTACCATTAACATTGTTTGTAATGATTTCAAATGCTACTGCCCGAACAAAACTTAAAAAGTGGAGAGTAGTAAGCTGTGTTTTTTCAACTCCTACATGTAACTAAGCCATATGTCCTAAATAAAACGCATCTTAAGCTACTAGTGTACAAGCATACCTTTATAACGCGCCTTTTTCTCTGAATGCTAAGCACTGCCTTAGTAGACTATAGGCCTAGGCCATAGAACCGAAATAAAACACATCTTAAGCTACTAGTGTACAAGCATACCTTTCCTAGCGGCCTAGAGAGGCTTTTTACTTTTACACCTTTACGATTCTTTCCATAATTTAATTCAATATGCCTACAAAAATATGCCGCCTTTACAACTTATAACTAGACTCGTACCCCTTGAATGTTCTGCAAACAATAATTAAGTTTGAACTATTTATCAAATATACCTACAAATCTACGCACGTTTGGCTTTTCTGGCCTGGGGGGGGGGGGGGGGGAGAGAATTGAAATCCGGTTTTGAAAACAAACCGGTTTTAATATCCCTAGTTCTGCTGTTGCAGGGAACGCAGCGCCCATGTGTGTGTATCCTATCCTCTCACTGGTAAGGGATTAACCGTTGTCCCCTTGAAGTCGGCAACCGTGACCTCTACTGATCAGGCCCCACGAGAGAGGGTATAGCCGGTACGCGTACCGGGGCCCACAAGAGTTTAGGGGGCCCATGAATATTTAAAATTAAATATAGTAGACTGTTGGCTTCCTAGCCAGTAGTCCTGTGGTAGTGACATGTAGATGTATGTTGCCTTTCTTTCCTTCAAGGAATGTACGAGATACATTCGCATATTAATACAGAGGAGTCGGAGTCGGGGAGTCGGAAGTAAAAAAAAACTGAAGAGTCGGAGTCTGAACATTTATCTATCGACCCCACAGCCCTGGTAGCCCTATTAAAACAAACTACAAATAATAGGTTCTTTACTTCCCAATTTCTGCTGTGAATTTTTACTTATTATAACCCAATTATCTAGGGACTTAGAACAATCAGATATTTTTTTTTTAGTAAACTGAAATCAAAGCCTTCCGGTGGATGGATTTTAGCCAATGTCTAACTTTAATTTTTACTTAAAGTATTTAGGAATGTTAAGAGATAATTATAAAATTATAGGGCCAGTGTAATAACCCTTATAATTATGACTCCTGATTTAGGTAAGCCTCTATCACTTAGGCTATCACTTCCTACATACATTTGCATTAGATCTCGGCCCTATTTTATTTTCATTCAATACTAATTAGTATATTATTCATAAACTAAGTTAATAATCTTTAATACAGAAGGAGCATATATAATATCTGTAACATAATATTATATATAGCCTAATAAATACATAGGGTCATAGGGCTATAAGATTAATATATTTTATAGTCATATAAGTTATGATAAGTAGGCTATTAAGTTAAAGTTATTAAGTAGGCCTATAAGATTATCATTTTAGAAGGGCACAAAATACAGGGTTTTCAGCTGGAATATAATATATTAGCATTAGTTATAAAAATTTAGTGATTAGGATAAAATGTAGGATTTATAAAAGGAGGCAATTTAAAGGACTAGGCCTTAAGTACTTAATCTAAATCACTAAATCAATCATAAATAGCCTAATCATTTTTAATCATGAATCTCACTCTTGAGTCTGACTAGCATATGAAACTGACAGTAGGCGGGCCTATATCATACTATGTCAGTATATTAAATGTAGACCTAGGCCTACTTACTACTACAAGTAAAGGCAAGGGTAATCACTAGTCACTAGAAGTAGGCATACGCCATGCGCATAGTTAGGCTATAAGTTATAGTAGGCCTACTTATAGTTAAGTAGCATAAATGATAAAATAAATCATCAAAACTAAGTGAAAGTGTAGCCCTAGTAGTTATAGTTTATTTTTATAGCATTTATAGCCTAAACTGGCCTAGCTAGAGACAGAGTACTAGAGTAGAGCCTAGAGAGTGTAGAGTTAGAGAATAAAATTGGTTTCAATAAATAATGAATAATATTAATTATTATAATATAGGCCTAGGCCTATATACTATATAATATATAGCCTATAAATTATAATGCTAGTAATTTAATAGTTGTGTATTATTTCAAAATGTGTAGCCTATTTTAAATGGTATTTAATAATTAATACTATTTTTGGTAGGATAGTAAATTTAGTAATTGTAGGCCTACTTACTAGGCTACTTCAACTTCTATACTGTCTATACTATTCGTAATTGTAATTGATAAATAGGTAATAGGTCTAGGCCTATACTCTATAGTCTATAGACTCTATACTCTATAGTTATAGTCTATAGTCACTATAGTGTAGTCTATACTCTATTACTCTATACTCTATACTGTCTATACTATTCCGTAGGCCGTAGCCGCCGTAGGCGAGGGCTAGGACCTCGGTCACCTCGGCGTAAGTCTTAGTAAGAGAGTTGAATTGTTATCTTCTTCAAAAATAAAATTTATAAGCCCTGTTAACAAGTTTCTTACCCGACGATTTGTCCATTTTTCAAAGAGTATCGGTATAGATTTCGATTGTCCTTAAGTGAACTGAACTTGGCCTTGCCTGGTCAGTTGGTTGGTTTAGCTATCTCTTAGTGACGCGGAAGCCTAATTTTAGATCCAGGATGTTGACATTTGTCCTGATTTTTATGCACGTACCTACATAAACAGCAAAAACATTAAAGGAGTGGCCAGCTTCACACTTATTCTGTGGCCGATTTCTCCTTCCCTCCCAGAGGCTCCCTCCCTCTCTCCCTTTCTGTCTCACATTATATATGCCTACATATTTATATTATATGCACTAGTGCTTTGCCTCCATAGCCTTTGATCAGCCAAGACCATCTACAAGGCAGCAGTTGATTTATTTTCGGAGTTTTCTCTCCTTAGATGACTGCTATCCCTAGCTAACGGCCTCATCGCTTTTGCCCTTGGGCTACACCAACTTGTAAAGGCTCTGCCCCCATGACAGCAAACCAGTTGGTCCGCGGCCGCTTATTCAGTATTCACGGCTAACCCTTATATCTAAAGGTCATTCCCCTATCCGCCACCTGAGGACGCGCTTGGTAGGAGATGATAGCTCCCCCAAGAGGGAAGAGACCAATGTAAAGAGAATTATCTTTCCGGACAGACATCTTACTCCCCACACTGACCCTCCTCCAATTGAATTCCAAGAGAATTTCTCTCACCTTAATATTCCATTAAGGCTAACATTTCTCGCCCAAGGTCATACCTGTTAGTGATAAAAACGGGTGTTATCTCACATTTGCTCGAGCTTCCAGGACGACACATCTAGGCCTATAACATTCAAATTAGGTACTCAAAACTGGCTTCCGTTTTTTACGCGTTTTTAAGTTTTTGACACCTCTCGTACTAAATCGTGACATAGTTTGAATGTAAAAAGAATAATTCATTAGCATTAAGCAACGGAAGATCGTGGTTTTGAGTTCGGAGTTGGCATCCTGCAATAATACATAATATTATATTAATATTATAGGCTTTATTTGTTACTGCGCGAGACCAAGGAAGAGAGCGTTTACGAGTCATTATTTCAACATTTACTTACTTTATAATGTATATACATTTGTTTCAGTCTAGTTAACGCGTATAGGTAAATCCGGCTATAGTAAATATGAACAATTAATAAGGCCCTAATGAGTGAAGTGTAGCAAAGGAGACTAAGCTTAAGTTTAATTAACAAGGAAGCATCATTCAACAATGTTAAGATTTATTAATGCCTTTAAAAAGTGCATTAAATGGGGCACACTATAATTTAAAGACCTTAGGTAAGAAAAAAATGACTACAACAAATAGATCTATATCCCTTTGTTAGAAATGGTTTATTGAATTAATGAAATCATTTACGGTTGTATTCAGTTCTCTCTATAGTATGTTGGGGGACGGGCGCAATCTATTTATCTTTTTTTTATGTATCTATCTATCTATCTATCTATCTATCTATCTATCTATCTATCTAATTATTATTTTATTTATCTAGATCCATATATATATATATTTATTTGTTTATGTATTCAGTTATCTTTATAGTAGGGCCTATATTGGAGGACGGGCGTAATCTATTTATCGATCTATCTAGCTATTTATTTATTTATCTATTTATAAATTTATATATTCATTTATGTAGGCCTATTGATCTGTCTATATTTTCATTTGTCTATCTATATATCTATCTATAGATTTATGTTTTGGTCCATCTATCTATCTATTTATATAATATCTATCTAATTATATATCTTTTTATCTTTATAGTGTCATGTATATTGTTTTTCCAAGAATTGGAACACGCAATGTTTATTCCTCTCTCTCTCTCTTTTCTTACTACACACCATATTAGGACGTTTAGTAGGAAAATAAAAGGTTCTAGGTAATGTTGGGATTCTGTGTTGATCTCAAATTCTCAGAGTCTGGGAACGACTCATTATTTAATAGGGGAAGTTCCTATCGTTTTTGTTATGAGTTTTGTAATGATACCATGATTTTCACCCCTACTGGTAATGGGCCTATCCCTTGCACCACTCGGATAGTATTTAATGATTTGTTTTGTCTGAAAGACAGAGAGTTTCAAAATATGTTCGTTTGAGAACGTTTGTGTTTGCACTATTTTATTCTAACTGTACATAATAGATATATTGTATATATTGAACATACCACCTGAAATAAACTATCAACAACAGTTACACTGAAGCTTCTTTGTCAAGTTACTATCCTATTGTGTTGTATACATTACTATAAGATTTATCTACTACCATAATTTACAAGAAAGGAAATGTTGGAATACAAATACTGAATTTGTGCCCAGGACTATAAGAAGAGTTCGTGTAATACTGAAACATAAATACTAATAATTAAAGTCTCCCCTAGGACTAACGAGAATTATCAGCAAGATCTACACAGCTCTGGCCACAAGGGGATTGTGGACGTAACAAAATTTGGGGGCTCGTCCGGGATATTTGAGTTCTACTTTTCCTGACCTAGGATTGACAAGATTTGGTAGTCTCGTTCGGTAGATTTGAGTTCTACTTTTCTTGATCTAGGATTGAAAAAAAAATTTGTTGATCTCGTCTGGAAAATTTGAGTTATATTTTTTCCTGACCTATAAATATTTTGTGACATTAGTAGTACTGAGAGCGGCATATTTGTGTTTCGTTTTCAGGACTGTGAAACTATTCTTTTTAAAAAAGAGGAGAGAACTGGTTTGCGTTTTTATTCCTTGGGAAGTGTGAAGATTCCACGAAGTGTTTAATATTATATTGTGCAAATTTCTGGACAAATCGTAAGTTGGAACTTTATATTTTATTATACAATATATACTACTCTACTATAACAAATATTTCGAACGCTATACTATGGCTTCGAATATATCAAGTGAGGAACTTAATGCCATGTCATTTGCTGAACTAAAAGAATTAGCTGAGTCCTTTGGGATTGAGGCAGGACAGGCAAGACCTAATCGTAATCGTTTGACCAAAGAAATTATGACATGTTTGAACGGGCAGAATGCCATGAACACTGGTAGTGTAGTTGAAGTGGGACAGAACGATATCAATGAAGGTTATGTAGCTCCCAGTGGGGGCGAGGTAATTGCCCACGGAGACGAGGTAAGAAATATGTCATCTAGATCATCAAACAATGATGAAGATGAAGGGTTGAGTGAAAACCTAAAATTCCAATTAGCTATGAAGAGAATGGAATTGGAAAGAATTAGGATAGAAAATGAAAGAATTAGGATAGAAACTGAAAGGGAAAATGAAAGAATTAGGATTGAAAGCAGAGAAAGGATAGAGATGGCACGCATGAACAGACCTGACCATCGTAGGGACAGCAATGGTATGGATATTAGCGCAATGAAGCAACACTTGCCTATATTCAGGGAAGAAGATGTTCAAGATTTCTTTTTGCTTTTTGAGAGGATAGCTGTAGATTATCAGTTCCCTGATGATAAGATGGCTTTATTGTTAAGGTCAACTCTCAACAAAGGAAAAGCATTGGACGTAGTGTTGAGTTTAACCCCCGAGGAAATAAATGACTATGAAGTAATCAAAGATAGGGTGCTAAAAAGTTATTCCCTGACACCAGAAAAATATAGAAAGCTATTTAGAGACAGAAAGAAGGCATATGATCAAACTCATGTAGACTTTTTGAGACAAAAGGAGAAAATGTTAGAACAGTGGCTAAGGTCACAGAATGTAAGTGAGTTTGATAAACTCAAGAACCTAATATTGTTTGAGGAATTCAATGATTGTATTCGAGTGGATATTAAAACTCACATCTCAGACCGAGGGGTTGAAGATGTGCATGAAGCTGCTAGATTGGCAGATAACTATGCCATAATTCACGCCAGCATAAAGCCATATTATGCTGACAAACCCAAAGTGCACAAACCAGAGTCCAAGAAGGCTAGTAAACCAAAAGAGACAAGTGAAAACAATAATAAGAACAGTGGTGTAAATAATAATAGTAACTTAGTTCATTTCAGGAAGCAGACAGATGTAAATAAAGCAAAGGTGGTATGTTTCAATTGCAAGAAAGAGGGCCACATGAAGAAAGATTGTTGGATCCTTACCAAGAAGCAAGGTGCTATTCTACACTGTGCCAGAGTGCAGAAAGATAGCAAGCAGACAGAAGAAGTGTGCAACACAGGGTCAAGAAACTCAAAAGAAATGCGGCCGGCATCGCCCATAGTTGTGGAGTCGATGGTTTTTGAGAACAGTCTATCTAAGGTAAAAGAGAATAGCTGTACTCAATCTATTATGCTTTCAGAAGGCCGTGAGGAACAGATGGTTCCTGAAGTCCCGGAAGAGGACGACCTATCCGATTTTCGACCCTTTGTCTACGAGGGGACAGTGTCGACAGAAGTCGATGTACTCAGCAAGAAGAAAATACAGATATTACGTGACACGGGTTCTGCTGTCAGCGTGATCCTGGAGGGCAGTGTGCCGTTAACAGATGCCACCAGTACCGGTGAGTCTGTTGTGCTGAGAGGTGCTAGCATGGAGGCTGTGGAAGCTCCACTGCACAGAATAAAACTCGAGTCGGATATTTTTACAGGTAACATCGTAGTGGGAGTGTGGCGCGCACTACCCGTCAAAGGCGTTTCCATGATATTAGGAAATGACATTATGGGCGGCAGAGTCACTGTCGAGCCCATGGTTAAAGTGTTGGAGACAAAGATGGCGGAGGACAAAAACCTACGTCCTGCCAATGAACGCCCAACATGTGCACTGACAAGAGCAATGCAGAAAAAGAAGTCGGTAAAGACTCCTGCTACGCCGTGTAGTGCAACGAAAGATGTGTTTGTCTGTTCTGAAGACACACATGCGAATGAAACAGTGATAACAGAAACACCTGACATCGATTTAAGTGCTACGTTCTTCGCTGAACTAACAACTGGTGATGCAACAGAGAACGATAACATTTTGTCACCAAAGCAGAAATTGGTGAAAGAACAATTGAATGACGAAGTAATAATGCAACTCAGAATGAAAGCTGTTGATGAAAAGACTGCAGATGCAATGGCGGAATGTTTCTACATGAAAGATGAAGTGTTGATGAGAAAGTCGAAACCGCTCAACTCAGGTACAAACGAGTGGGACAGTATTCACCAGATTGTAATACCTAAGTGCTATCGTCAAGATATACTGCGTATGGCGCATGATCTTCCTTTCGCTGGTCACATGGGAGTCCGAAAAACGCACCACCGTATCCTCCCCTACTTCTACTGGCCAGGACTGAGAAGAGATGTCGAACAATACTGCAAGACTTGCCACGTATGCCAAATGGTAGGACGTCCTAACCAACGAATTCCTGTCGTTCCACTCCAGCCGATACCAGCGTTCGACGAACCATTCAGTCATATACTCATTGATTGCGTGGGCCCGTTGCCGAAAACAAAAGCCGGTTTTCAATACCTGCTCACAGTCATGTGTTCATCCACTCGCTTCCCGGAAGCCATTCCGTTGCGGAACATAACAACAGTGAAGGTGGTAGACGCCCTGACAAATTTCTTCACACGTTATGGCCTACCGAAGACAGTACAGTCCGACCAGGGGACTAACTTTACTTCGAACATTTTCAAACAAGTCATGGAACAATTAGGGATAAGCCATAGGCTATCAAGTGCCTATCATCCTGAGAGCCAGGGAGCTCTGGAAAGGTTTCATCAGACATTAAAATCGATGCTTAAAAAGTACTGTTATGAAAACGAGAAAGACTGGGATAAGGGTGTGCCTTATGTACTGTTCGCTGCAAGGGAGGCCACTCAGGAATCCCTGGGGTTTAGCCCATTCGAACTTGTGTATGGACACTCAGTCAGAGGTCCGTTGAAACTTCTACATGAAACTTGGCTAACGGACAGTGAACCGATTGGACTTTTGTCATATGTAGATAAATTTAAAAATAGGCTTTATCATGCTTTTAACCATGTGAAGATTCATTTTCCACAGATGCAGGAGCGTATGAGACAGAACTATGACCGTAAAGCTACAGCTAGAACTTTTGCACCAGGTGACAAAGTTCTTGTGTTTCTACCTTAGCAAAATCAGCCTTTAAGTGCAAAGTTTAGTGGACCCTATGAGATAGAGTCAAAGCTTGGCGAGGTCAATTATTTGATAAAGACTCCTGACCGGAGACAAAAGCAGAGGGTATGCCATATTAATTTGCTTAAGCCCTATGTTTCCAGGGAAAAGAGTAAACCACGGGAGGTCCCCATGATTTCGTTAGCTAGAGTCCCGACGGATTTATCTAGGATAGAATATAAGTTTGCAGAAAGTAAACTTAATAATACAGATGCCCTTAAGAGTTTAGATACAAGGCTAGAACATCTTCCGGTAGAAGATAAGGAGAAGATTATTGAGCTGGTACATGAAAATAAGTCAATGTTTACAAATGTTCCCAGTAGGACACATGTCATAGAGCACGATGTAGTGTTAACCAATAGTGCCAGGTCTATTAAACAGCATCCATTTGACCCCATCAGACCTGAGCATATTAAATTAGATGTAAAGAATATGTTAGAAGATGACATAGGAGAAAAATGTGATAGCAAATGGTCTACACCCTGTGTGATGGTACCAAAAGCCGACCACACACTGCAGTTTTATAGAGACTTTGGGAAATTAAGTAATTTGACAGAAACCGACTGGTATCCCATTCCCCGTATCATCGACAAGATAGAGACAAGGTCATAGCTGATACTCTATCTCGGGTGCTACATGATTGACTGAATAACCCCATACTTCTTTTTCAGATCATCTCATTTATTCATTAAGAATGTGTCATGATAACCTATCATTCGTTTGAATTTTGATTATGGAATACCTATAGAATACTTGTATCATACAGAAGTCAAGTCTTTTGAAAGTATTAATAATTTTTATAATCATGTATAATATTGATGTTCTGATATATTTTAAATTCATTTGATTCAATTCATTTTATTATGGAAAAGAAATTCCATTTAAATTTTGATGCACTATGCAATAAATATATAATATGCACGTATTTACTTGATATGGATGGATAAAAGTAATTGTCATCACATGCAATTAAGTGGGAAAACTTTGAGCTAGTTGATTTATTATCTTGTTTTATTTTAGTTAATGAATGGAACTAAATAATACTATGTACAATTTTTATCTTAGAAAGAGATGTAATCTTAATTGGTATAAATTAATAGATAATATTGGAAATCTATTGCTAAATTGTTATATCATGGTAATAGAATGGGAAAAACTAGTGGATATTCACTATGTTGTATAGGTTGTTATATATTCCATATATCCGGGAATGGAGGGAAACAAAGGTACCTAAAGGTGTGCACTCATTCAACCCTGCACAAACTTTTATATTAAACTTTCAAATTTGCCAAAAACGCATAATAGTGGATTACATTTTAATATTGAGATTACTGTAGTAATCGTAACTAGAGCGTATTTTCTCCTCATATTTGAGAAAAGGGGAAGTATCATCATCTTAGGTATGAACCCTGTTAATGTCAAGTTGACACTGTAATTTAAAGGGGAAGTAACCTATAGTTTGATTCGAGTTATGTATTACTTATCTTTTGGTTTGTATATTAGAAGTAAACTGTTGAAAATTGACAGAGTTTGAGCAATGTTATGTAAACTGGTGACCAGTTTACGTTGTATTTTTGTTGTTTTTTTACTATACCAGTCTACGGTGTATGATTGTGTTTTTTTGCTATATTTTCCTTGTTAATTACTAAATTCTGTACCAAAACTTGTCCGTTTTAGGTAAATAACTTTGTTAACGATTATTGTTGGGGAAGATGGTTATTGGTAATTAGTAGGAAAGGTATTGTAGTTTGTATATATATATAGTTTAGTTTAATTAGATTGTTTATATATTTAGAGGTCTTCGTTTTACTTATAATATGAAGCACACTTTTAACATTTTTTTTTAACTAATTATTTTTGAGCGCCTGGTCACCTTGCCTGGTTCTGATTGGTCTGTTATTTAATCCTATTTGAATCGGATTGGTCAGTAATTCAGTAATAGTTGTCGATTCACCCTAGAGGGCTATTTAATCCCCTGCTGGTCAGCAGTAAATTCTTTTTGTTGTGTGTGGCCCAGCTTTGCATCTCTTAAGAGTCCCGTAAGTTTTGAGTTTATTTTATAGTTCTATGAATTTCATTGTTAAAATATGTACGATAAACTGTTCATTGTTATCTTAACGTTAACAATTTGACAGGATGATTAGTTATTTTGTGTGATGGGTAAGATAATATGGGGATTTTCAAAGTACATTAAATGGACAGCGAACATACAAGGAGGCGGTCATTTTTTTAATGGTCTCTGTGTTTCCGCCGCATTGTGTAGAATATATTTATTATTGTTGACCTAATGTTTGCTTTTTTTATTCTTATTAATTAGGTCGGATAAAACCTACCTTGTTGGTCTCGTGTTATATGTTGGTTTTAAATTAGTCTCGTGTTATATGTTGGTTTTAAATTAGTCTCGTGTTATATGTTGGTTTTAAATTAGTCTCGTGTTATATGTTGGTTTTAAATTAGTCTCTTGTTATATGTTGGTTTAAGTTAGATGTTAGAAATTGCTAGGTCTCTTGTATTTATTTTCTTAGTTAGATATTAGATAGTGTGTTAAGTGATGAGAAGATTTGAATTATGATTTTGTAGTATGTGTATTAAGAGTTGGTAGACGATGGAGTTAGTTGTTGTTGATATTGATGGTTAGGGCTTATATTTGAATAAACTTGTGTATTATGAAAAATTTATTTGTTCCCTTGATAGATACATTGTTGTAGTGTGCGTTGTTTATGTTTGTTTATTTGTAGTTGGTTTGCTGTTCTGTGTTTAGCTTAGTAATTTAGTATTTAGTATAGTTAGCTAGTAATAGTAGCCTTTAGTATTGGTTCATCCAGGTAGCTAATCCTACCTGCCTACCACAATATAGGTATGCACAGATATACCCGTCCCCTCCCCTTGTATATAATGTATATGTAAATTTATTAATATAATTTAATTGTGTGTTATGTAATTCAATAACACACACACTCTTTTAAACTTACACTCAGTTAATTCCCCCCCTTACAGTTATATTTGTTTAAATAGATTAAGACTTTTTGCAAATTTTGGTGGAAATCCACACAACTGTACATAGTTAAAATAAGAATGACTAGAATATTTTTGAATTATTTGTACTTGTTGAGACATTAGTTAATATTAATACTAACGGGGAAATATTTGTCCATCACGTTATAATCACAATTACCATTGGGTAGTGACACTTTTTATAATTTAGTTGTGCCAGTGAGCCATGTTTGCTTAAATTGTCTTATAATCTTCCATTGATTGTTGGTTGTTAAAACGATAGTGTTAAGTACGAAAAATGTACCATGTTGAGTATTACTTGCGTAATTATGGTACATTATTTCTTTCATTGGGTGGGGGCGTGTCATGTATATTGTTTTTCCAAGAATTGGAACACGCAATGTTTATTCCTCTCTCTCTCTCTTTTCTTACTACACACCATATTAGGACGTTTAGTAGGAAAATAAAAGGTTCTAGGTAATGTTGGGATTCTGTGTTGATCTCAAATTCTCAGAGTCTGGGAACGACTCATTATTTAATTGGGGAAGTTCCTATCGTTTTTGTTATGAGTTTTGTAATGATACCATGATTTTCACCCCTACTGGTAATGGGCCTATCCCTTGCACCACTCGGATAGTATTTAATGATTTGTTTTGTCTGAAAGACAGAGAGTTTCAAAATATGTTCGTTTGAGAACGTTTGTGTTTGCACTATTTTATTCTAACTGTACATAATAGATATATTGTATATATTGAACATACCACCTGAAATAAACTATCAACAACAGTTACACTGAAGCTTCTTTGTCAAGTTACTATCCTATTGTGTTGTATACATTACTATAAGATTTATCTACTACCATAATTTACAAGAAAGGAAATGTTGGAATACAAATACTGAATTTGTGCCCAGGACTATAAGAAGAGTTCGTGTAATACTGAAACATAAATACTAATAATTAAAGTCTCCCCTAGGACTAACGAGAATTATCAGCAAGATCTACACAGCTCTGGCCACAAGGGGATTGTGGACGTAACAATAGGCGTATCTATATAATATATTTTTCTATCGATCTACCTATCTATCTATCTATCTATCTATCTATCTATCTATCAATCAATTAGGCCTATCTATCCGTCTGTTTGTTTGTATGTGTTTCCATCTGTCTGTCTATCTATCTAACGATTTTCTCTCTCTGTCTCATCTATAATATCTCTATGTTTACATCCTCACCTCTCATTGTCTACCCTAACCCGATTTTGGTCTGCTTAGAATTGAATACATGAAATCTTTTGAAATCAATGGACAGCACAATCGATCTGAAAATTCTAAACCGTGCCGGCTAATATGTAAGGGGACTTAACCCGAAACTGACAGACCAGGCGGGCACTCCAGGGGGAGCGCTTGTTAACGTTGTTATGCATTGCTCTGCACCCATTTGTTCGACTGATGGCAGTGGCGTATGTGTTCGCCAGTTCCGCGACGAAGTTAAAAAAAATGAAAAAGCAAATGATAGAAGGACGAATATATACAGGCTGGCGAAGGGTGAATATGCGCATACATATACAGGATATCAAATAGCGTATAAAGATACATACATATATACAGGGTGGCGAATGGCGTATATCTGCATACATATGACCTATATACACTGTCTCGTTGCCAAGAAGAATAGAAAATTTAAATGAGCACATGACTCATATAACCAACTTTTCATTAAAAATATTTTATGGTGCAAGGGAAATAACCACGTATTAACTCTTAAGGCCCACGACAGTGAGTTTACAATTAAAATTGTATTAAAACATTTATATTTAAGTATTATTATTTTTTTGTAGCTCGTATTAAAATTTATCATCAGCGGTTTTCTAAATTGAGATGGATTTGTCCTTTTATGGCAAAGTTTTGTTGCGAACATGATGCAGAAATAAAATATGAACTGTACATTTTTTTTTAAACATGTGAAGAATTAAATTTTTAGCCAATCCATTTTATTTTTTTCAGCCATAAACATGAAACATTTTGTTTGAAAACATTTCTATACAGGACAACAAAAGCAACTCTTTCATCTTCGTACATGTAATACTCATGGGAAACGAGACATTAGACAAGCTGGTAAGACTTGTAAGACACATTATAGCAGGGGTCGGCAACCTAAGGCGGGCGTGCCAAAGTTGGCACGCAGAGCGATTTTCAATGGCACGCGAGACGCCTCCAAGAGGTGTTTTTTTATTGATTAAACATATTAACATTTTCCGGTTATGAATGAGGAAAACTGACCGTTGAAGTCGATGTTTCTGAATGACACAGCGACACATTTAAGTGAGATGAACTGTCATTTACAATGTATACTGAAATGGATTTGCTTTGAAACTGGACATATCTTACCGTGAAATCAATTTCAAAACTACATGTACATCCATATATTAAGGCATATATTAAGATAGATGGTTGGGCTTTTTAAAAAGTACATCGAAGCAATCAAAGAAGAGTTTTTTAATCAAAGGCAAGACTTTCAAATTGAAGGACTTATTTTATCATACCACATCAATCCTAACTGGTTTGATATTACTACAACTTTCTTAGATGTACATCTTTTTTTAAGTGGATGGATATTGGCGATTTTAAAATGCAGAAAGTTGAATTTTAAACATTTAAAAATGGGCATCCAAATATGCCCATTTGAGGAAAAATCTGAAAGGAAGCTGCTTAGGAAAGTCATTTGCTATTCTCAATTGCTAGGCATTCGCTCTTTTACTTTCAGCTTTTGGTTCAAATTACACTTGTGAACAGATTTTATCGCACATGAAAGCGGTTTTAAGCATACAAAAGGGTCACCTACATTTGACCACTCATTAATAGATCCAGACTAATTACATAAAAAATAGTTTTTTATGCAGATCTTCTTTAATTAAACATAAACAATTCAAAAACAAATTTATTTGCATTATTAATAAAATAAATATAAGAGACTTATTTAATAGCACTATATTATGTAATTTCTAATACTTTAATCTTGTAATGAATACCATAATGTTGGATTTATATAAAGAAATAATAATTACTCAGTAATATTTGTTATGTTACAAACAAAAGATAACGTGTTTGACATCACTATTGAATCAAATATCTTGAAATGTGGACACGTTTTAAAAAAAAGGGAGATAAGTAACCCGTTTTATTTGAGCTAATATTTCTAATATGTTTCTTTTTTTTTCTTTTAAAAACCATAAATGGCTTACAATTTATAACTTAAAATGATAAAACTGTAAATAAAATTTTTGAAAATTATATAAGTTTTATATGACTGAAGAATGTATATGTATATTTTCAAACATTTCATTAACTACCCAGTTTGTATGATTACAACTTATCTATTCCACTTAACTATAGTGGTGTGAAAGAAATATCTACACATAATCACATTAAACTACTTCCCAGTTAAACTGAGATCAAAATTATAATATAATAAATTTGTGCATGTGTAAGACTTAGATCTAGATTCTAGATCCTCATCTTCATTAACAAAGGATAATGTTTAGACATTAATTACCATTGAATGTGAAAATTTAGTAATAAAATATTGTATTTATTATAAATGCAAACAAAAATGATGATAATCACAAACTCGTAAATTTTGTATTAAATATAAGACGCTTTAACGATTTTCTCTATAAATCTCCTTTGCTTTTGGCCTTGGTCTTGCTAAGGAGTTAAATTAATTGTCATATAAAAACAAACAAAAAATATTTATTAATAGGGCAGGTTGACTTTTAGGCTGTTGGCACGCTGAATGATTTAGCAATCCTAGTTTGGCACACTGTTAGCAAAAGGTTGCCGACCCCTGCTTTATAGGATCCTATATTTTATTATCTTATATATTACAGACGCTACTTCTAGAACGGCACGGTGGCCAAGCGGCAGCGCATTCGACATTCCTGGCAAAGAAACTGACTCAGGGCACTATGAACATGTATCCCAGATCTTTCAAATGGATGAAAAAAAACAACAAATGAATTAAAAAATGAAATTTTTTTTTTAAAATGGTCAAAATATTTTTTTTTACAAATTAAACCAAAAATGTTTATAACACCCCATTAAGCACATTTCCACTATATCTATATTAACAAAAAACAAAGTTGAAACAATTTTACCAATTTTGTTTTAGTGTAAATTAAGTGTTTGATTAGATCATTAAAATTACGACTATGCATTAACAAAATTAAAATTAATATAGGCCTAATAGCTCCTTTGAAAAATATGTTAAAATAATATTCATTAACGTTTAAAGTTTAATATTCATCATATATTAAATTTAGCTTTCGTTTATCAAGTTGTTGTTTTTATAAAAAAGAAGTTACTGCCGGTATTTAAAATTGCAGTGCCGACAAAATGTGTGTATCTTGTTCTAATTTATTTACAATTAATTATTGCAGCCTATTATTGTAAGATCGTCATCATCAATTACTGTTGTGGTCTTTCTCTATTTTTGCCTATCTTGAGCGGTTGTCAATAGTTCAGCCATTTGCAGCTATGTTCAATCTTTTATGTTGTCGAGCCAGCATTTCCGCTGACGGCCTCTCCTATGCCCACCATCCACCGTGCCCTGGAGGATTGTGTCTTGGCAGATTATTATGCCGCAACGCATGACGGAACCATGTCAGCTTGCGCCGCTTGATTGTTGCCATAATGCTTTCTTGAGGGCCAGCATTTGAGGATATTCTATTCCAGACATACTCATTAGTCCTGTGATCTAAAAATAGATTCGAAGGATTTTTCTCATGCAGTTTTCTTTTCGAATGCCTGCATATTGTAAGATACATTTATTAAATATAGATTAGCAGGCGTTTGTATCTAACCATTAGGTAGAAGAACATGGTTACTTTGATAAATGCAGTCGGAATGATTGATATAATATATAGAGCGTTTTCAGTAGGTGGAGCTTAAGTTTTTTTGTGTACATTTAGTGACGTATTTGTGTAAATATAGAACCCACTTGAGGTACAAACATAACGTGGTGAAAGTAAATTACTTCTTTATCATGCAAAATTCACATTTGAATATTGGCTATCCTACTCAAAAATAAGGAGGTAAATAGTAGTACTGTAGATTAATTGATTAATGTGATTAGGCTAGGGCCGGCTAGACCTATTTACACTTTCAATTTCACTTTATAGGCATACACTTTTAATGTTTCGTAGGCTAGGCGATATTGTTGGTGAACAGGCTATCTAGTCAAGTAACTATTAGGCTCACATCGTCTATGATCTATGTCTATGATAATAATAAAATAGCCTATTTTATTTAACATACATAATACAGCTTAAATCTTAATAAGACTTAAAACACAACACATCATTTAAAAAAAGCTCGAGCCTATATGGAACTTTATTAATACAGCGGCCATATTTAATTGTACACCATTACTCAAAGTAAACACAAATCACGTGCTTTTTGTCACGGGATTGCAAACGCCCTATTGCTTAACATCTAAGTTTTAAAGTTATATATAACGTTTTTAACAACTTTATGAATGGAAACTATTGTTGGTAAATTTGCATACAAACTAATTAATAGCATTGTCTACTGATAGCCAAGAAGAAGAACGTGTCAAGTGCAATGTTTGTAAATTCTGATTTAAAATTTAAAGCTAAAATATTAAAACAGACAAGGAGACTGAAATTGGAAGAAAAAACAGAAGTCAAATTGATGTTAGAAGAAATAAAGGGCTAAACAATTTGATGATAGAAGAAATAGTGAAATAAAGGGGTAAACAATTTGATGATAGAAGAAATAGTGAAATAAAGGGGTAAACAATTTGATGATAGAAGAAATAGAGAAAAAAAGGGGTAAACAATTTGATGATAGAACAAATAGTGAGATAAAGGGGTAAACAATTTGATGATAGAAGATATAGTGAAAAAAAGGGGTAAACAATTTGATGATAGAAGAAATAGTGAAAGCAAATGGTAAACAAATTGTTGTTGGGAAAAAAGAGAAACAAGAAATGTGAAAAAAAAATTATTTTAAACTTGATAGAGAAATTAAAGTCAGACAAATTGATGTTAGAACAAAAGGTAACACATTTATGTTAGAAGAAGCAGAAAAATAAATATCAAAGAAAAAAAAAATTAACTAAACAAACAGAAATAGAACTTTAAAAATTAAACGTATAGACATGTGTCACACTACTGCTAAGTTGGAGCCTGCTAACGACTAGCTAAACTGTGAACCCAGTCAGGTGTAGGCTATAAAAAATAATACTACGTATTACGGAATTTTACATTGAGAGATGTTCCCCACAATTTGAAATCGCCTCTAAAGAGATAACATTATATAATAATATTAAACGAGAAAAAATTGTGGGTATATTTGTTTGTTTGTGCGTTTGTATGTTTGTGTGTTTGTGTCAGCGTTCTTGAAAACTGGCCCTAAGATTTTCGCGAAAACTATCCTATTTATGTAGGCCCTATTCTGGTGAGAAAATGCGTTTTAGATCAATGTTATATTTTTTTTAAGCTCTGCTAGTCCCTCAATTTTCGGAAAAACCGCTGACGATTTCTAAAAATAGCTTTTAAAAATTGGGCTAAAGAAAAAAAAAAGCATGTCATTGGATTCCCCACTAAGCGCGATCACGTTCAATATAACTCTTTTGACGTCATAGGCCTAATCAAGACGACTTTTATTCACTCTCAGCGCTTCGGTAATTCCCGTTTTAAATCATTTAAATCGTTATTATTTTCGCCGCGCAATTAAATATAATCAACAAGAAATTGTGTCATCAATTTAAAAAAAAAGGAAAGGTATAGTTTGATAGTTTATATGTTTAAAAGAGTCCAAGTTAATTAAGCTCTTACCAATACATAGTGATGGTTAGTAGTTTATACAGTCTTAAAAGTTATAACATTAACAACTTCAGGAAAATATGCCTGGCAGACGACAAAAATAATTATCCTATTTTAAATTTGAAGAAGAGAAAGGCACGGACTGATGATAGTCCAGACACTATTTTAAAAAGTATTTCTTGCATGACTTCAGATATAAATGTTGCAGTCGATACACAACTATAAAACCAGACAGAGAATTAAAACTCAAACAACTAGATAAGGCCTGCCTCTTTTTTAAAACGTCATTTGCTCGAAGAAGAATTCCACAAGAGAATCAGGAACTTAAATTCATGTTTCGCACTGGCTTCGTTTAAACGTAGATGACGATCGGACAATCAATAGTCACGGAATCTACAGCTTCATAGCAGCAGGACAAGTCTACCATAAGATGAATATGGCAGTACATCCAACACAAAATGTTAAGAGTGAATTTGGAAGTTCACAATACGGAACAGATGTACATCTTATATTCCGATGACGCCGTCACCGAGCGACTTAAATATCCACTCTATCATGAAATCATGATTATTAATGTTATTTTAAAGAGTACATCCTACTATTATAACGTATGTATGATATTGACGTACACCAAACTCTATATTCTGTATATGGTTTAATTCTTATTAGCTTTGTATTCACATTCCCCATTTTGTTGAAGTCTGTCTGAACAAATCTGAATTGATATGTAAATTTGCAGATTCTTTTTTGTGGCTGCCTCATTTAAATTTCACTTACTTTTTATTATTAATGTTTATATAATTTGTATAAACTTTACATTACAATGCATGTTTGTTCGTGAACATGCACTAACCTATACAAAATGATATAGTCGTTTAATTTACAGGATACATTGATGACTGTTGATAAGTAGGCCTATGACATGCCTATTGATTAGTCATAAAGAATCTCAGCTTTTCAATCGGCATAACTTATTAAATGATATCACTAAAAAAACGTTCGTTTGAACGCTCTTAAAGCAGATGACAATACATTGAAGCAAAAGATATTGTAATGTAAAAGAAGAGATGACTACAAAATATATTTATTGTGGCCTACACTTGATTAAATAGGCCTTGAATCGGGCATGGAGAACCAAAAAAACTAATGGGCTAACGGAGGTAAAAAAAAAAAATTCCACATCTACTAGTCTAGCCCCACTTGGCTTTTCTGAAATATTTGAGCTGTATCACTTTGGCATTATGTTTTGCTCGATTAAGGCCCACTGCCTCCGGCTTCAGCCTGCTGTTTTTGTTCTGGCTTTCCTTCCATAGCCTTCGATCAGCCAAGACCATCTGCAAGGCAGCAGTTGATTTTTTTTTTTTGGAGTTTTCTCTCCTTAGATGACTGCTATCCTTAACTAACGGCCTCATCGCTTTTGCCCTTGGGCTACACCAACTTGTGAAGGCTCTGCCCCCATGACAGGTAATCCAGTTGGTCCGCGGCCGCTTATTCAGTATTCACGGCTAACCCTTATATCTAAAGGTCCTTCCCCTATCCGCCACCTGAGGACGCGCTTGGTAGGAGATGATAGCTCCCCCAAGAGGGAAGAGACCAATGTGAAGAGAATTATCTTTCCGGACAGACATCTTATTCCTCACACTGACCCTCCTCCAATTGAATCCCAAGAGAATTTCTCTCACCCTAATATTCCATTAAGGCTAACATTTCTCGCCCAAGGTCATACCTGTTAGTGATAAAAACGGGTGTTATCTCACATTTGCTCGAGCTTCCAGGACGACACATCTAGGCCTATAACATTCAAATTAGGTACTCAAAACTGGCTTCCGTTTTTTACGCGTTTTTAAGTTTTTGACACCTCTCGTACTAAATCGCCTAGTCAAAATCGACCATTCATGATAGAAAGATATTTTTGTCACTTAATTGTAAAAAAATGAATGACCTTAATCACTATGTATAGTTGCAAATAAAATTTAAATTTTTCAATTATCAAGTTATCGAAGCAAAACGCTAGTTTTTGTAGGATTTCTTGAAAATGTACAATTTTTACTAACACCACCTTAAAGCTGGTCCATTTTGCTGTACAAATCTGAAAGAATTATTAATCTATATGGTTTGGCCCATTCTCCTTACGCGCAAAAAAAAATCCTATGAACTAGTATTTTACCGCCGCAAAAACATGTCTGGCGCGATCTTTGCTATAGGGCGTTTGCAATCACGTGACATTTCGTATAGTGGTGTACACAATGGCCGCTGTATCAATAAAGTGTCATATAGGCTCGAGCTTGTTTTTATTTATGTAAATAGGTCTAGCCGGCCCTAGTCTAATCACATTAATCAATTAATCTGCAGTATTTAAATTTTAAAATAGGGGGAATACATATAACTAATGTTGTACCGAACGATTAGGCCTACAATTATTCGCAATGACATCAATAATGAGGTCTATGCACAATTCCTTAGAGACAGAAAATCGATCACGTGATGCATTGTAAACTAAAAAAAAAAGGCTGATTTTACATTGATCTTAATGGCACCTATGCTTGTTAAAAATCCTTGAATATTGGGAAATTATAACTGATGCTCACAATGTTTATAGACATACAATTATTAAAGGACAACACCTATTTGTTGATCTTTCAAAGGAAATCGATGAAAAGATTTAAGATTCTTTACATGATAATTTAGCGGTATAATTTGCGCAACCAACAGCAGCGCAGTAAGCCATTGTTAATGTTTACAAGTGTATTTACCCAACATCACGTGACCGGAAAATCATTCTGCATAGACCTCATTATAATAACAATAAAATCAATTCAATTGCAACACTTATCGGTCGGATATGAAGATGATAAAATGGGCGTAAAATGTTGAAAATCGTTGAAAAAATACCATGTCAGGCTTTCTCTTGGACTAGGAAGATGATCTACGACTATTTACCTCCTAATTTGTGAGTAGGATAGGCAATATTCAGATGTGAATTTAGCATGATGAAGAACAACTTCACCACGTTACATTTGCACCTCAAGTGGGTTCTATATTTACACAAATACGTCACTAAAAAACCTGAGCCACGCCCATTGCGAACGCTCTATTTGTAGGGTCGATCCCATAAAGTTAAACTATTCAATATCATAGATTAATAATATAAAATGTATTTTATGTTAAAAAGTTCATGTATATATTATACTATTTTTTTTATAATAAAATTGTTCTAGATTTACCATCATAAATCGCTTGTTCTCGAATCTCCAAACCCCTATTAAGTTTAAGGATAAGCCTAATTTTTTTCTTGCAATAAAATAAACTAAAATTACATTTATTTTAAAGTAAATATGCTAAAGATACTGAATTGGTACGTTTTTTTTTCTAGGAAATGATATTATAATATGTAATTTGACATGCAAATGGGGTCTTCAATCTGTTGTCGATGTAATCAATAGTAAATTTGACCTTTCATGGACTAGCGGAATCTATGGAAAGTATTATGTATTACAACAAATTAAGTATACAATTAAGTAGCTTAATAATAATTCATCGGTAGGGCTAAGTCATTTTCAACATTTATTGAATAATGCTTTGTCATGCGTAGGCCTAATAATAAGCTCTTAATCCTAATAAGATTATCAGATCTAGCCTGAACTTAAATGTTTATTGTATATCCCAGATTTGTTATACGTTTATTGACGGATAGTATATATATGTTTGTGACTTTCAATGTATTGCCTAGAAATGAGTCTAATGATAGTCAGTCAAAATCAAACAGCCTACATAGAGGGTCGTCCATTAATTATGTCAACAAAATACAGAGAAGTGGGTTGACATAATTGACAGTTGTTGAAATGGGGGAAGGGGGTCAAGATAATTTAACGTCAATAAAGTGACCATTGATAACGCAAAACATTAAGTAAACGTTCAAGAACGTACTTTGTATGTCAAAATTTCACGAACTGTGCTCGACTGGACGTCCGCACGCCAAAAAAACAACAAAAAAACAACTAATAATAAAATTTCATGTCAGTTCTTAAAAACCTTCAAAACTTCTGCATGTCTACGTAAAGTCCATCTACAAAAGAAAGTGTGGACTATTTGCATTTTGTAAAGTTATGTTCGACATGATGTAGATCACATCTAGTGACATAAAAATACATCTTCATTTTTTTTTTTGTCACAGCAATAGTCTGCTGCGGGCTTTCCGACGCCATCTATCTTTCATAACAATCGCTTCAGTCTGCAGACGACAAGAAGGCATCTGCGGATAGACGGATCTGGTTTCTCGTGTCATAGTATCGATCCCTTTATTTTGTATTCGATTAACCCAAAACGGATTACGGTACTTTGTTGTTGTTTTAATGTTTATTGCTCATTGTAATCGGTGCAAACATTTCCTAAATGATTGTATCGTCCTTTTTAAAATCACGATCCCATCAATCAAACTTATATTATTTTGAACGAAACTGGTGGTATCGATCCATGAAGATGAGTTTAAAATTCCAGCACTCTAGTAATGGAATAAAGTAGGGGAGGTAAAGCAAGACAAGCAACACGGGCCAGTATCGATCTGATGATATTGTAGCAGTCCATTAATCCACACATGGTTTATGTTGGTGGGAGCGAGAAAAAACCCACCCGCTTCCACTTCTTTCACACGTTGAGGCACATAGCGAGGGTCAGAATGACGTCTCGGCGTTTGGAATTATTACAATAACAATCATTTTGTGTTGGTGAGCGGATATATTTAAAGTGCAAGGACGAACATTTCATGTATTTCTAAGGATGTACGCATAATACAATTTTAACAACAAGAAGAACATTTCAATTGCGATTCGAAACAAGCATTTATTTTGCTTTGATGTAAGTAGTTAGTTATTTGATACAAGCAAAAGTGCCCTTATAGTTGTTTTTTTTTTCTTTTCTCCACATATAAACACGTTCTAATGACTAAGATTGAAATAGTTGTGCAAATTAACATGCAAAAAAATACCCAGAGATGCAAAGATTTAGTCCAGAAAGTGAAATATTTTGAAAACCCCAGCATCTATATTATTATCTTTACAGGGACAAGAAAAAAAACATAACATTATGGAGCCAAAATGTGGCTTTGGTTTAATTTCATGTTTCTCTGCTGATTAGGTTTTGTTTTTCTTATGTGACCCTCCTTCATTCCAGGTCGCTTTAAATGTTACTGTTTCTGTTACTGGCTTTTGTTCTTGTGGTCCTTGGATATATTAAAGTAAAGTATCCTGTCTGACTAAATTGATCCGTAGGTCCGGTGAAGCAGCGATTGCCAGTTTCTGTGGCCACGGCATACTGGGGGATTGTGTGGCCAGTGCAATGCCCCAGCCGCCTTCCAATTACTCCCACTAATGTCAGGTACCCATCAGACTGGGTACACTCAGGAACACCCTCCAGATCCAGGAACAAATACTAACCTTCACCAGGATTCGAACCCAGGACCTTTGTCACGCCCGCCGAACGCACTGCCCCTCTCCTTGGATAGAGACTACGCTTTTTCTTCGATATTGTTTCAAAATGTCTCTCCCTACTCTAAATAGCCAACCAATTAGCTAATATAACTTAAAGGACAAGATATTCGTATTATAGACCCAATTGTAATTTATTTCTTAGCCTTGAGACTCTGATTTAAAACTAAACTAACATTATATCTCTCTTTTCGAGCTAGAAAAACAAATCAAGCCCACCTGAGCTAATTTCAGGTACGAATAATTACACAACAACATTGACTTTTCTACACATACACACAGGGCACTAATAGACACGTAGCCAGCATTTGACCGAGGGTTTTAAGCTTTCCTTCATTAGTTTTTAAAATTTGGCTTCTACAAAAACTCTTTGATCTAACGACGTCTTAACAGCAAAGGTAGAAATTGCAACGTCTGATAAAACTTTTACGAATATGGGTTCTCTGGTTATATTTTTATCAACTATCTTTCAAAATTAATATATATATATATTATTAGGCCTATATAAGTAGCGAGAGTTACTATGTAAATAGGGCACGACAATTACAGCCTGTGTCCCTGAATATACCTAGCTTTGATGAGATCCTGGCAGTAGTTGGCGACTGTGCATTGGCCCCAGAAACTTGAGAACTCCTCGCACAAGGCCTATAAGCCTATAGGTTCTGAAAGGTTACTTACCCGGTACTTACTATGTATAGTTTTCTTTCTTATTTCTTTTGGTTACATACATTTATCAACTAACTCCATTATTGTCAATACCTCCTAGTGCAGGGGTCGGCAACCTTTTGATAAATAGAGTGCCAAAGTAGGATTTCTAATTCATTCAGCGTGCCAACAGCTTCAAAGTTTTTTTGGCTCTAGCACTCAATTTTTTTGTATGTAGAAGAGACTTGAACTGCCGTTTCGGAGGTCTTTCGCGTGCCTTTTGAAAATCGCTCTAAGTGCCAAGTCTGGCACGCGTGCCATAGGTTGCCGACCCCTGTCCTAGTTCTCGTTTCTATCCTTTTCTTTACAGTCTGTCACACTCGCCCTCCTACGCTTATCCGTAACTCGAGTCTAGTGTTACAAAATACGTGTCTTCTGTTATCTGAGTAGGATCTTGTTCACTATAAAATATTAATATGTAGCTTCCATGTAGCTAAGCAAAACATCTACAACAACCTGACGACATCGCCGAGTGCTTAACAGAAAGTGCTAGAATGGATTTTCCCGAAGTTATCAGAATGCAGATATGCGTATCGAGACTACGAGAAAGCATCGGCCTAGTGCTGTTATTAAGTCATAATAAACAACCATCTACACTCATAGGTTCTCAACGGGGGCGTTATGGCCCCCCGGGAGCTGTGCGAAACTTTAGGGGGGCGGTGACGTTCCCGGAAGCGATTGGGGGGGGGGGCGGTGATGGGCAAGTGGTCGGTACAAGCGTACACGATATAATTTGAACACCTTAGCTATTTTAATCGATTCGTTTTTTGGATGAAGTGTGATGTAAACGCAAGTGATGCTAAATATCTGATATCCCCAACAGTAGGCCTACATATTATTATACTAATAAGAAAAAGGAATCGCAATGACTTTTCGAACAAGTAGCCTAGGTGTCAGTATTAGACAAGAATGGTGAGTGGCCGGCTCGTCCTGCAGTTAGTTCACCGGACAGTCCACCGCAACGACGCGGAATATATCCCTGCCGCCGACCGATCCCTGTTGCCCTAACATTTGCTAATAATAATGATATTTTAATCTCAGTTTTACTGGGATGTCCTTTAATGCGTTAAGTTACACGTAAAACCAACTAATGGTCTGCAGACATTATCGTTAAGCGGAATAGATACGTAGTAATCGTACAAGCTGGGTAGTTAATGTAATGTTTGAAAACATACATATAAATTCTTTACTCATATAATATTTATATAATTTTCAAATACTTTCTACAGTTTGATCATTTCAAAGTTATAAATTGTAATCCATTTATTCTTTCATAAAAGAAAAAAAAAATAAACATCAGAAATATTAGCTCAAATGAAACGGGCTAATTAACTCCCTGTAATAAAAAAATTGTTCATTTTATTTGATTCAATAGTGATACCAAACAAGTTCTGTTTTATAATATAACAAAAATTACTGATTAATTATTATTTCTTTTTATAAATTCAACATTATTGGATTCATAGCAAGATTTAATTATTAGAGGATTAAAATAATTTACGTTAAACAGTTGTAAATAATCGTTTTGTGCATTAATTGTTTGTCAATTTATGGAGTTGTTTTAAACATTTATAATTACACAAATTACATAATATAGTGCTATTAAATAAATTAATAATACAAATAAATGTATTTTAGAATTAATTATATTTATGTTTATTTAAATAAGATGAGCATAAAAACTCGTTTAAATGTAATTAGTTTGTATCAATTAATGAGCGGTCAAGTGTATGTAACCTCTTGTATGCTAAAAATAGCTTTGATGTACTATAAAAATCTGTGCACAGGTTTAAGTTGAACCAAAAGCTGAAAGTAAAGGAGCGAATGTCTAGCAGTTCAGAATAGCAGATGATTTTCCTAAGCAGCTTCCTTACAGATTGTTTCCGCAAATGTGCACATTTTGATGTCCATTTTATAATTCAACTTGCTCCATTTTAAAATCGCCTATATTCCTCCACTTAAAAGATCTACATCTAAGATCGTTGTAGTAATATCAAACCAGTTAGGCTTGGTGTCGTGGTAAAAAAAATGTGTCCAGCAATTTGAAAGTCTTGCTTTTGATTAGAAAACTCCACTTTGAGTGCTTCAATGTACTTCTGAAGAAGCCCAACTATCTATCTTAATATATTCTTTAACATATGAATGTACATGTAGTTAAAATGTTTTGAAATTGATTTCACGGCAAGATATGTCCAGTTTCAATGCAAATTCATTCCATTGGTGCTTGTAAATGCAAGTTCAACTTAATGAAATGTGTCGCTATTTCATTCAGAAACATCGGCTTCAACAGAGTTTTTCTCATTCATATTATTCAGAACCGGAAAATGTTGTTGTTTGTTTTTATCAATAAAAACACGTCTCTAGCGTGCCATTGAAAATCGCTCTGCGTGTCAACTTTGGCACGCGTGCCTTTGGTTGCCGAACCCTGATTTAGAGTACATTGTGAGATTATCTAAAGACATCACAATTTTCTTTAAAACTGGATGAGTCCATGCTATCAGACAATTAATCTTTACTTTAAACTTACGTTTTTTTAGTTAAAACTAAAAAAGTGAAAATTTTGCAATTTCCCAAAAAACAAATAAATTAAATAATCTATTAGACTAATTGTACTAGTGTAAAAAAGAAATTCCTACAGTGGCGATGATATGGCGTATAGTGGATGGATGTTGTAGTTTTAAAAAAAGTAGTCTGTTCCAGATGTATTGGCTGTCTTTTGTGTGACAACATTTAGTTACTAAAAGTCTTGATGATTCTCTGTATCGCTCACTACAATATTACAGCAGTTCACATTCTAGACAGCTTTGCATCGATACCTTAAATTAATTTATTATTGTTTTTGTTTTTATTGTTATTTATATATGTATTACTAGTAATGTCTCTATATAATGTTTTGCTTGCAAATTTTATAATTTTATTGCCATGTCTGTGACTATGCCTTTATTGTACTTATGTACTATGTTGCAAAATAAATATTGTTCATAGTTCATTGACGAGGACTATAAGCGATGGCTAATGCACACAGAGGGATAGCAAAAGATGACTGTTTAAATATAATGTATGAAACTTGGATTCGGTGATCGAGTTGAAAAGTAAATGCGATTCTGTGGAAGAAAATCAATCAGTTTCTCTAGGCCTGTGAGTTTTAGCAATAATTTTATATTGCATTCTTATCAACCTCTTTTGTGGAAAGTAGATTTTATGCTAATACCATTTGGCTGTTTAAAAAAAAAAACAAGCTGTAAATAAGCTAAGTGTGGAGACCTAGGTATTTTGCAACCGAAATTGAAACAAACGTAGACAAACTACTAGCAACACACCAGGCAAAGGATTCACATTAATGTCCGATGAATTCTGAATTGGGGCACGATTTTCCTTTGAAGTATTGAAACTTTTTTTTTTTTAAATCTCAATTTTAAACAGGTGAAACGTAAAATTTACATTGTGGCAGGGTGGCCGAGCGGCAGCGCGTTCGACTGGCGATCCAAAGGTTCGAATCCTGGTAGAGGCTAAGATTTTTTCCCGGGACTTGAGGGTGTCCCTGAGATTACCCAGCTCTGATGGGTGCCTGACTTTGGCTGGGATAAAATAAAGGCGGCTGTGCATTGTGCTTGCCACACATCCCCTAGTGTGCCGTGGCCACAGAAACTGGTAAACACTGCTTCACCTGCCTTATGATCAATTTGGTCCGAAGGGTACTTTACTTTACTTACTTACTTACTTACGCCTACTACCCCTCTCGGGGCATAGGCCACCAACAAGGGCTCTCCAGCCATCCCGGTCCCGAGCGAGTCTTTCCAACTGTCCCCATGAATGGCCTGTTCTCTTGACGTCTGCATCCAGGTCTCGGCGCCAGCTGTTACGGGGTCGGCCTCTCTTCCTCTTTCCTTGGGGGTTCCTTTGATAGGGACTGTCTGGTGATGTTGGATGCTGGTTTTCGGAGTGTGTGCCCCAACCATCTCCATCTTTTTTGCATGATCTCCAGATCGGCTGCCTGTTGCCCTGTGCGACTCCAGAGCTCATCGTTACTGATCATGTCTGGCCAGCGTATATGCATAATCCTCCTGAGACATGAGTTTATGAAAGTCTGGATCTTCTTGGTGTTAGTAGCTGTGGTCCTCCAAGTCTCTGCACCATAGAGTAAGACAGACTTCACGTTTGAGTTGAAGATCTTAAACTTTGTTTTCAGGGATATTTCTCTTGAGCTCCAGATATTCTTAAGTTGGAGGAAGGCTGTCCTGGCCTTGCCAACTCTTGCCCTTACATCGGCATCGGATCCACCCTTCTTATTGACGATGCTGCCTAGATAGGTGAATTCTTCAGTTTCCTCTAGCGCTTCACCATTGAGAGTGATAGGCGATGTGTTTTCTGCGTTGACCTTAAGGAACTTGGTCTTCCCTTTGTGGATGTTGAGGCCAAGGCGAGTGGAGTTTTCCGTCACAATGTTGGTCTTTTCCTGCATCTGTTGCTGAGTATGTGCGAGTAGTGCCAGGTCATCCGCGAAATCTAGATCGTCTAGTTGTGACCATAACGTCCACTGGATGCCATTACGCTTATCCGATGTTGATGTCTTCATTACCCAGTCTATCGCTAGCAGAAACAGAAATGGCGACAGTAAACAGCCTTGTCTCACTCCCGTCCGTACTTGGAATGCCTCTGTTGGGTGGCCTCTGTGGATCACTCTGCATTTCAATCCTTCATAAGAGTTCTTAATTATTACTTTATGACCTATATATTTTTAAGTTTTTCTTTTTGTGAAAAATGTCGGTATGAGGCAAAAATGTAGAAACATTATTATCATTCGCCAAAATTACATTAAAAATAATACAGTAGGCCTACCGACACAGTTGACAGTCAGTCAAAACAATGACGTAACATGTTTATTATCACATTACTAAGGAAAGTCACAAAGTTATCACAACCAAATAAATATGGCCATAATTTAACATTTTAATAAGTAAGGGGCCTACAAAGACAAATTACAAGAGTCGTATAGGATGTTTTACTTTAAATGTAAGTGTTAACAAAATTTACAAATCTGTTTGGTCTAGCCCAGGGGTTGGCAACCTTTGGAACGCATTCCAGAATTGCATGCAGAGCGATTTTCAATGGTACGCAAAAGCCCCCCCCCCCCCCTTCCCGTTTCCTATTCGCAAGGCCATTTCAAAGCTTTAAGTAATTAAGGGATAGAGCACTGATTCTAGTTTTTATTTTTATTTATATTAATGTTTTAAATGATGTCAATAAGTTACTATTCCTGGTTTGTTTCGCCAACCCATTCCATGCCCGGGTGCCACTTGGGAAGAAAGAGAACTTATATGCTTTTGTTCTCGCCAACGGGATAAGAAAAGTGTTTTAGTCCTTATGTTTATCTGAGCAATGTAAAAGATTTTCATTGTGTTTTATAAAATTTAATACATTTACCAACATTGTATATAGTTTCATTTATAATATATAGCATAAAAAGAACAACATAATGGCTTTTTTTTATAACAATGCGGTCTCAGCGGGAGAGCTTTTTTCTATTATAATCTTCCACGTAACGAGAACCATGACCGTCATTGCTTACGGTGCTTTGACCTCATAGTTTCCGGGAAAACAGTGCCAAGCCTTCGTCATCAATACGTGAGACTGAAGCCGAGAGCGAGAACTACAAAGATTCCTCTCTTCGACTCACTCCCTGTTTGTTTCATTGCTAGATTGACTCATCTCGTGATTGGCCACTGAACCATTCAGGCGCAGACAACTGTTGGACTTAGCTTAGGTATATATAAAAAAACTAAACCCAAAAAAAGTTTCATGACGCTTACAAGAAGAAAAACAAAAAAATATAATCGGGTCAGGATGACTCAACGCGTCATAGCATCGACTGGTTCGCCACAATCTTTATTGATTTCCCGCTGAAGTTTTAAGGGCACCGCCGCAAGAATAAGGGCTCCCTCACCTCTCTCTCTCTCTCTCTACTTCCCTCTGTCACTCACGCTCGCGCACACACACACACACACCTACACGCGGACAATCTCTACCACTTTCATTGGTTCGATCGCTACGGACAAAGAGCTGTTTACAATATAAACACACAAAATGTAAAAGAAAGGGATTCCCACACAACAAATAGAACCCAAGTATTCATTCCCATTTATTTGGATTCATTTTTCTTGCATCGGTTCAAATAACTTTGGCATTGTGCTGGATAAAACTCGCGTATCCAGTGATACATTTTTTAAAATTTATTTTTTGTCTCATATTGCTAGTAATGAATAAAAACAATACTGTTTAAATATAACGAATTTTTTTTACCGTTGAAATAAATTCTAACAGTAGGCCTATGGTTTAGCGGTAAGCGCGTTTGAATAGCCATTGTGAAGGGCTCACGTTTTCGTACCAGGCTAAATGACAATTTCCCCCTCCCCCCAGGTCTGAATGATGTCCATGGGTCAATCAGATCATAAAGTAAAGTAAGTAAAGTATCCTTCGGACTAGAGGATTGTGTGGCCAGCACAATACCCAGTCGTCTTTTACTTTACCCCCAACTAATGTCAGGTACCCATAAGAGCTGGGTAGACTCAGGGGACACCCCTCCAGACCCGGGGAAAATATCATAGCCTTTACCAGGAATTGAAACAAGAACCTTCGGTACGTCAATGGAACGCGAACACCGTGCCCTCCCCCCCCCCTACAAACATGATCATAACCTGTCAATATTTAATTAAAATTAGTTTGGGGGGGGGTGGCTATGCAATTATGCTGGCCACATAATTCCCTTGTTAATATAAACATATAAAATATATGTTGTTTTCAAATTGTGTACGTTTATTGAAACAATATTTGTTTAATACATTACATAGACAGAAAGGAAGTCATTAAATACATATTTTTACCCATTGTATACCTTATTTTGGAAGGCTCTGGTTCCATCAAGCCTTGCCTTTAATAACAATTTGTTTTTCTTCGACCACAAAGACGCTTTCCGTTTCTTTAGTTTTTGTTCAAAAATAATTCCAATTAAAAACAATAAAATGTTTTTATGTAATCAATTATTTATAGGGAGACAATTCTATGATAAATGACATCCGAGAGTTAATCTCTCTTTAAAACATGACCTGACAAGCAATTTTGGAATGTAAAAATATATGAATTATAAACATTAAAATAGAATCATGTTGCAATGATCATTTATCTGAATATCTAACACTAAATGTTAAAAAAAACAATTTATTTCCCTTTTCTTGTTGTTTCTATTAGCGGTTATAATTTATTAAGTAAAAAAATAAATATGTTGTTTAGTGGAAGAAACCTTTAAATAGAATGCTAGCGTTCTGAAAATGCTGAAGCTCAAATTTAATGGATAAATAATATCTGTATCCTGGACATTTTATCCAGGTGGGTTTAAGTTTTAAACTTATTCCCGGAACAATAAATACACATAGATCTAGACCTAAGCACTTTTATGTGAAGGGGCAATTCACCAAAGGTAAATAATGGGGACACTGATACAATTTGTCTGTGGGATTTTTTTAAATAGAAATGCAAAGGTTAGATGGATATATTATATTCATGCTGAGTGGCATCCGGGAATGGAATGGGTTGCCTGAACAAACACCAGGAAAACTAGTAACTTAACATCATTTAAAACACTAATCAAAATGCACGACTAGACTAAACCCATGGATAAACGTAGGACGAAAACATCTTCTGTGTAGAAGGAGCGTTTACAAGATAAGACGGTGGGACGTGGGGAGGGCATGGTAGGGATGCGAGCAGGTATCGCTTTCTTTTGTGTGTGTAAATTTGTGGGATTTGTTGTTTGGATTCATAACTTTATAGAGATTTTTTTTAAAGCAGTACAAAACAGCTCTCAATTAAAAAAGTGTTTGAATTTTTCATCAAGTCTTGAGTTCAAGGTTGCATTAAACCACGCAGCAAAAAAAAAAAACAAGCTCGTGATTTTGGCATCAATGGACATTTCCCACAGCAGGAATTTGCAATAATCCTGGTAGCAATAGTACAAATGGCACAGCTAAACGAGGATGTGTAAACAAAGGAAGGGGGGAGGGGTGCATCCACATTGCGTTATAAACCATTCTTATTGAAGAATTTGTAATTTTAAAAGGAAGGAAAAAACATTTCATTAAAAAAAAAGTGGAAGCATGCAGCAACACAAATAACACCAACTAAAAAACAACAACATCAATACACTATTTTCTCATCTTAATGCAAGTTTAATTTAATTGCAATGAAAATATAAACGTTCCTATAACATGAAACATAATTTTGAGTTTCTTACTTACAGAAAGGAGCTTTAGTGGAGCTTGTTGGGGTAGGGACAATAGCTTGTTTATGTTTAAAAATCCCATTAAGGTCTTAATCTGGCTCTGCTTGATCTGTTCGTTTTAAGAAAAACAAATCCCTAGACCGATCTTCAATGTCTAAAAGAAAGAAAAGAATCGACGAGTCTTCCGTCGTAACGAAGTTAAGGGATAGATCAGGGATGCACACCAAGATCCTGTCCGAGACTTGGCTCGCCGCGGCACGCTGATAATGTATGCTTGCTGTTTATACAAAGGCTACGGTCTACACAGTCACAAGCACTACTCTGCTTCTCCCCCACCTGTGAATTTCTTCATTGGATCATTAATTTGGCGGCACGCTCGAATTCCTGCACTGTCCCCCGGTAGCATATATCCCAGACTATAGGTCTGGACATCCAGGCATCAGGGCGGGGTTGAGACGGACTTTTGCACTTATTGCTTCCTCCCCACCGAGTCACGGAGCCCCTCAGCTGTGCAATGAAATATCGGACGCGCTCTCTATACGCCAAGCCATATAATAGGAGCGCATCGGTGGTTTACACACTTCACCAGTTTTGAGGTCCATGGTAAAGACCAAAGTGTAGTCCCTAGACAGATGGCAACAAATACATATATATATATAGACAGTTATTCTAGTGAGTCCCTAGATCAGGGGTCAGGAACCTTTTTGTCTGAGAGAGCCATGGACACCACATTTTTTCTAAAGTAATTCTGTGAGAGCCATACATTATGCTTAAAACTAAAAATTTGCATTTGGACGTAAGAGAAGAGTTATTTCCCTTTAATTACAATGAAAGCAGGTTGCTATTTTTCTGTCTTTTAGGTCAGCGGAGTTTATCTCCTTTACCACTTCTGATGCTGAGCTGCAGTAGACTTTAGCTCATTTGTAGAATGAAATATTGATATGCAATTAATATGTAGGAATATGTAGATCAAAGGTGTCTAAAGAAACATTTTTTTTAATCGAACATTTGTCTGCGAGCCAGATGCAGCCATCAATAGAGCCACATCTGGCTCGCGAGCCATAGGTTCCCTATATAGATGATTACAAATACAAACATATCGATAGACAGTCATTCTAGTGAGTCCCTAGACAGATGGCAACATATACAAACATATCGATAGACAGTTATTCTATTGAGTACCTAGACAGATGGCAACATATACAAACATATAGATAGACAGTTATGGTGAGATCGATCGATAGAAAGGTAGACCAACCTAGACAATGGGTTGTAGATGTGGTTTGACAACGATGTCATAACCGGTACAACTATTTCTTTAAATAAAGAGCAAGACATAAAAACATACCAAAGTCCATTGACTTTCCAATTACTTTAAGATCTGTGTATGACATAATAAGGTTTACTGCACAATTACAATTCAATACGCCATTTCGTAAAGGTAGATTGAACAAAACAGTTACAACACGAAAGTGAATTTTAAACAAAAGATAGATTATGTCTTCGGTTATGAAACGACGGACAGAATTCAAAGCACCCATGCGTTAAGAAAAAGTAATAATATTCCTCTTTAAGACATCAACCATAACCTACTGCATAAAGCTGACTGTGCGTAAGAAATATGTCTGCTTACCCAATGAGCAATCGATTTTAGGGTCCGTTCCTTTTAGACAATTTCCAGACAAAGTTTTTTGGATCTTTTTTATTCTTTTTTTTTTTTTGGGATGAATATTTTAGCATCGCAACAACAAAACAAAGAAATATGCTTTTATTTCTGAGCCTGGCAGAGGCGTAGCCAGCAATGCGAGCTAGGGTTGGTGGGGGCAAATGGTTCAAGGTGGGAAGGAAAACAAATGCAAGGCTTGGGGCAATAAGCATCAAGGTAGGTAATGGCTCACGGTGCAAGTTAGGGGGAATAGTTAAATTTAAGAGGGCATATAAAACAAGTGGGCTTGTGTTCGGAGATGGTTAATCATTATTAATAATAATTATTCTATTTGTATAGCGCTGCCAACAAACATAATGCAAGCTCAGAGCACATTCAACATACAAGTAAGAACACGGATTTAATCTATAGGCCAAGAAAAAAACAACTTTGTTCAGGCAACCCATCCCATGCCCGAAAGCCAATCGGGAAGAAAGAGTATTTATATGCATTTGTTCTCGCATAAGGGACAAGGAAAGTGGTTTTGTCTTTATGTTTATCTGAGCATCGGTTGATATTCTGGTTTTACATTATATTTGTATGGCACTCATAGTTTAACTAAAATATTTAGTTGTCATTCATACTGGATAAAGAGTTGTGCAGAAAATCTCAGTCCCTAAATACACACGTCTTAAAAACAACTGGAGTCTGTTGTCCTTGGTATGTCTTATTAAAAGACATGCAGCATTATTCGTCTTCTTCTTCTTAGATCAAAGATGCCTAGACTAAAGGGTGAGCAACCTTTTGATGATAGTGTGCCAAAATAGGATTTCTAATTCCTTCAGCGTGCCAACAGCATAAAACTCAACCTGAGCCACCATAATATTTTTATTCTATAAGTGACTTGATTTTTGTGTGGGTCTTCCGCGTGCCATTCAAAATCGCTCAGCGTGCCACGTCTGGCACGCGTGTCATAGGTTGCCGATCTCCGCCCTAGACAATAGAGGTATACATCCATCTCGGTGCCCAAAATAATTATGCTGTTATAAAAAAAAATACTCCCTAAAGCTGTACTGCTGTCAAACACGCAGAATAACCAAACAACACAATGACACGCCAACACAAACAGACAGACAAACACACCGACACACACAAACATGTTTTAACAACTACTCCGGCGTCTTCAAAATGTCTGCGTCCTAATAACCCTCCTTCCAACCAAAATCCTAATCCGCTTCCACCCTCCCCCCTTCCCGGCCCATATCCGCTCATTAGAAAAAAAAAAAAAAAGAAAAAAATTGTAACATAGCCAATTATTTCTCGAAGACTACCCTAATAGCTAACATTAATTAGCTGAAGAAAAACAGAAAAGAAAAACATGATTGACAAAGCCTGCGTTGGTCTGCAACCACAGACTCCTGGAACTGGAAGGCTGTTTGGACTCTTTTGTTCCGTTGTGTACTTCCTCTAGTTGAACTTGTTCTACGTTGAGTCCCCCCCGCCCCCCACCCCCGCCCCCTTCAACTGAGGGGGTAAACAACCTCACAATCAATACACTTACCTTTTACCCAGAAATCGATACTAGCTTTTTACAAGAACCCAGACGCCGGTCGGGGGAGGGTGAAGTTGAAAACTAAACAAAAACGAAATTTAAGATTTCGTTTTTGTTTTTAAGATCTTTCAAGCTTGATTGTAAAATGTAAAATTCATGTAATTCAACTTTCTTTGCTGTTTTAAAATGGTAGTTCACCGGATTGTCAAGAAAACGGTCCAGGGTTCTAGCGCTGCCACCGACCAATCCCTGACGTTCTTGCAGGAGTTTTGGGTCTTCTGGACGTGATATTTTACAACCTAGCTTCTAGAAGGAACTTCTGTAAAACTTATAAGTCAATGTTCTGTATATTAATATATTGTCCAATGTAGACTATATATTTTTAAAATGAACAGATGGAATGAATTAGAATAGATTGATAGTTTGAATAGAATGGATAGATTGAAATAGATTTATAGTTTAAATAGATTTAATAAGTTAGAATCGATTGATAGTTTCAATAGATTGAATAGATTGGAATAGATTGAATAGATTGGAATAGATTGATAGTTTTAATAGATTGAATAGATTAGAATAGATTGAAAAGATTGGAATAGATTGATAGTTTGAGTAGATTGAATGAATAGATTGAATAGTTTAAATAGATTGTTAATATTTTGTTAATTAAAATATCCATAGTCTCTGACTTGTACCAAGCGAGCACAGCACGTCGAATTGACGAGGAAACAAGTGTTTTTCACGTGTTTTCCCCGTCGATACGACCTGGTTGTGCCCGCTGGGTATAACGTTTTCATGACCATATTTCGAACACAAAAGACACAGTTTAAACAAGAAGCCAGAATATTATTTAAACAATAAATGTCTTCTAACTTTAATTGAACAAAAAGTCACCTATTGCTGAATTGTATAACAGCATTACAAGACACACAAGAGAAATGTTTAAACGTATGGAAGCACGCTTGCACACCAAACTTTAATTGAAACATAGCAGAGAAGTATGTATAATTATATATCGTATCTTATATATTTCTTTAACAGATATTATTGCGTCCTACGCTCATCCGTGGTCCGAGTCTAGCCGTGCATTTTTATTAATGTTTTAAATGATGTTAGGTTACTGGTTTTCCTGGTCTGTTCAGGCAACCCATTCCATGTCCGAATGCTACTCGGAACAAAAGAGTACTTATATACATTTGTTCTCGCATAAGGGATAAGGAAAGTGCTTGTGTTTTAATGTTTATCTGAACATTGCAACAGGTTATTATTGGGTAGTATTTCTAAATTAGAGTTGTATGCCTTATGCATTATTACTACTTTACTCTTTGCCCGTCTGTCCTCTAGTGTTTCTTGGTTTAATGATTTGACTATTTGTGCTACTCTTGTCAGTAACAGTTGTGAATATTATCAAGTAATGAATTTCGCAGCTCTTTTTTGGAATTTGTTATAATTTTTTTAAATGTTTTCTTAAATGTTATGTTGATGGGTCCCATAGACGTGATGTATATTCTAGAATATTCTAGTATATTCTAGTATTTATATTTCTAGTATATTCTAGTATATTCTAGTATATTCTAGTATATTCTAATAAATTCTAATATATTCTAGTATATTCTAGTATATTCTAGTATATTCTAGTATATTCTAGTATAGGCCTAACTCATGTGAGATAGCATTTTACTTCTATATTTTTGTTACATTTATAAAAGTTCATTTATATGAGCCCTATTTTTTGTTAGATTTTTAATTACTTCGTAAATATACATAATATATATATTATATATGTAACCTGTGGATATTCGTTTGATTTAAACATGTATGTGTCCAGACATTTCTAGCAATTGTATTGACGATCACCATAAACATCATCCGACCCCCATTTCGGATTCATTCCGTTAGCATTTACAAGAAAAGGTCGATCGGTCAAGTCTGACGCTACATCCTGCCTCGCGTCACGGGGAGGACTAAAGTCTTCCATCTAACATTCAGCTTTATAAATATATTATTATTATATATGCGCCCCATCGTCCGCATAGTCGTATTTATAGGCCGCGTAGCAATCTCTAGAGAAGGGAAATCCATCTCATGGTAAACAGAATCTCTACAATGTTCTCTACATTGTCATTCGATTTACTTGTGATTTCTTTCAACGTGGACTTTTTCTGATGCCAATGAAAACATAAATTAGATTTTCACTTCGATGATCAGATTAAGATTCTGTTACCAATAGACGTTGTTTTAATCTTATTCAACATTTAGATGAATCAAAAAGTTGAAAAGAGAACAAAAAAATGGTATCTTATATCCAAAAGAAAATATGCGTATAGCTTTTCTTTAATTGGATTTGATGCGTGGAATGGGTTGCCCGAATTAATCATCAATTCGAACAACTAAACATCTGCAATTACTCTTATAAAAATAGACCGGCTGGTCCTGCGGTGAGTTCATCGGACTGCCAACCGGCACGTCGCGGGTTCTATCCCTGCCGCCGACCCCACCATGCCGCCCTGCAGAAGTTTAAGGGCCTAAAAGACGTAATAATCTTCTATCCGGGTCCGAGACCGATTGCACTGCCGATAGGCCACGGGGTCTCGGTGGGGAGGAAGCAGTGGACGCAGCAACTCCGTCTCAGAACCACCCGGTGCCTGGATGCCTGTACCTATAGTATAGAGTTTGTGCTACCGGGTGATAGTGTAGGTATACGGGCGAGTCACCACGATAATGAACCTTTTAAGAACCGCAGTGGATAATCCTAGCTGCGGAATCTTCACGGTTACACGGCAAGTTTAAATTAGCCTTTTCCCTTAAAATTAGATTTGTGTGACTTAACATTGTTCTTCCAACATGGCCATCATCTCTCTCTATATATAAAGCTCTATGGGTGTGTATAACCAATAAAATTGGTTTATTTAAAGACACGTGACCTTATTGCCTCATAACGTGGACAACGTATCGGACTGCCATGCTAGCTATTAATGTTAGCTATTAACTTACTCTTCGAGAAATAATTGGCCGTGTTACAATTTTTTTTCTTTTTGTAATGAGCGGATATGGGACGGAAAAGGATAGGGGGGGGGGGGAGGTTTATTAGAACGCAGAAGAAGACGCCGGAGTAGTTGTTAGAACATGTTTGTGTGTTTCAGTGTGTTTGTCTATTTGTGTTGGCGTGTCATTGTGTTTTTTTTTATTGTTATTTCACGTGTTTGACTGTAGTACTTCTATAGGAAGTATTTTTTTATAACAGCTTCTCCAGTTAGTCTATTCCTTTTTTTATATTTTTTTTTATTTCAAATAATATTAATTAAAAAAACGATTGTGAGTCTACGAGCAACCCCGGGCAATTTCGATTTTTGTTAAATAAAAATACTTGCCTAATTTGCAACCCGAGAACATTTAGTGGTTTTAACCCTTTATCTACCACATGTTTTTAATATAAATATTTGCTGACGTCGAAGTGACGTCCTTGGTATTTAAGGGGTTAAGTTACTTTCCTAAATGTCTTCAGTCAAAAATTGTACTTTTTAAAAAATTATTAGATCTATAGCTTACTGCTCATTGTCACTTATAAATTTTTTATCAGTAGCTTATAGAGTTGTAGATGTGTAAATAATAAGCCACTTTTCGACGGTAGACTAGAACACAATAGTAAATGTATGGGCGGCTTGCAACACGCCATTACGGGAAACACCCACGTGCGCAATATGGCTTTTACAATGGTCATTTAAAAGAGTGGTGGAGGCGGGCAGGGAAGTGTACGCCCCCAACCCACTTCCGCCATCGGCACGCAATAGCGCCATTGAATACCGGAAAGTAGATCTTATTGCAATCTAAGCTATAATATACATAATGCGTATAGGAAGAAGAAAACTAAAGAAAACATACAAAAATTATAAAAAAAAACAGAAAAGAGTTGCAAGGTTCATTACTAGCGAATATTCACAACTAACAAGAGTAACACCAATAGTCAAATCACTAAACCTAGAAACACTAGACAGAAGGGCAAAGAATAAAGTAGTAAAAATACATAAGGCATACAACTCTAAATTAGAAAAACAACCCAACAACAACCTGTTGCAATGTTCAGATAAACATTAAAACACAAGCACTTTTCTTATCCCTTATACGAGAACAAATGCATATAAGTACTCTTCCCGAGTGACATTCGGGAATGGAATGGGTTGCCTGAACAAACCAGGAAAACCAGAAATTTAACATAATTTAAAACTGTAATAAAGATGCGAGACTAGACTCAAACCACGGATGAGCGTAGGACGCCATAATCTTCTTTATAGAAGGAGCGTCTGTAATATATAAGATAAGATAATCTATTCAAACCTACTATTAGTATAAAAGGCACTGACATATATTTGTTTCTTTTTTTTCTCTTATTCTAGTTTCCAAAAATAGATCCCTAAGTCTGCATTCCATTGACATCTGCTAACTATAGACCAATCGGTGAACAGCTTTCTCGCAAGGCTCCTGCCATGACCATAATGAGGCAGACGACAAGACCTGCCAGTACCTGCTCGTGTCATGTGGCAGGACTAAGGAGTACCAGTCTGGCACTGATAGTGGCCTTTATTGTCTGCACCAGCAGAGCTGTGAACTGTGAGTACTCTAAGTTTAAATTGGTCAATAAGGTTCAATGGGGTTTGGGAAGCTTAGGGAAACTTTAGGAAAACTGGCATTTTTTTAGTTTTTGGACAGCTTAGAAAACCTGGCGAGGTTTTTCCATTTCTTTGGAAAAGTTTACGGAAACTGAATTCTACAAGTCTTATATGGAAACCTTTACAAAATATGTATTATTTTTATTGAATTTTAGGGCAAGTTTAATGAAAACTAACTTGGTTTTTAACGTTTCGAAAACGTTTTATCAAAACTGACTTTGCATTTAAAGTGATTTTTTAAAGTATAAAAACTAACTTAGTTTTTCGTAGTTTTAAGAAAGCTTAGGAATTTCGATTTTATGGACAAAGCTGAGTTTGAAAACATTTTCCTTTCGTGATACTGTATCGGGTCGCCACCGGCTTATGATAAACTTTCCTTACACGATGCTTTTCAAGGTATTAAATACAATTTATAATTATACACTCGATTATGGGCAGCCGTTTTAAATTTCACCCCATGAAAGGTTGTAGCTTGTCATTTCGTCTTCGCAGGAGCGTCTCAATGTGCTCTTAGGGTGACCAATCCGTCTCTCTCCCTGCCGGGGCTCCCTAATGTAAATGTCTATCCTTTAACCCTTACAGTCCCGGGCGCGTATATAGCGGGACTGAAGATATTCATGGGAAAGTAGGTCGGTACGGGAAGGGTTAATACCATCTTGCCCATGTCGTCTTTATCATTCACCAGTTTCAGTTTATTCTACAAGGCAGCGTTGATTTTCTTAACATAATGGCAAAACATTCAGTGCCAGAAAATATTCCTCGCTTCCTCAGGCAAATTGATTCTTCTCTTTTAATACATTCCTTTTTTGGTTCCTATTCGTTATGCAGATCACGTAGAACCAACGCGTTCATTCATTACACATGGGAGCGTTCCCCCGGATACTGTTTACAGGGTTATCTCATTAACACTCTGATACGTTAACACACACACACACTTACACACGCGTTGCATTCTGTGGCTTATGGGTGTGAGTTGGGGGGGGGGGGGGGGCTGTATTTTGTTAAATCTTCCGCTCCATTGCAGTTGTTGACTATAATAACATTTAAACTTTTCCACCATCAAGTGTGTATGTGTGTGTATATGTGTGACATTGTGAGTAGGTGTGTATTTGTGAATGTGTGACATTGTGTGTATTTGTGTATGTGTGACATTGTGTGTATGTGTATAGGGTTGGGAGACTCATCCACAAGGTATTCCAATACAGCGTTGGGATTCTATACCTTAGTATGTTCGTTTAATGTTTAAATGAATTGTTAATATGTATCACTCTAAATATCTGCTATAAAATTATAAATATACACACAAGTTTAGATTGTTTTAATTTGGTTGGAATTATTTATTTAAAAGAAAGTCTAAATACACAATAATCTTAAAACAGACTTTTTAACTGCAATAAAATTTGGTTTGCTACGCTCCACATGCATAACCCGTATTATGTCTGTAGACCAGAACTTCTTACTTTAACCAAAGACTATAATACGATGGGCCGCTTGCTATATTTTTAAAGCTGAATAGTTATGAGATGGACCGCTTGCTCTATTTTTAGAGCTTAATACATTGTTTTTTTCCGAGCGCACGCTGTCTTTAATTACTCCTAAACTTCCCCAAAGACTTCCGCTGTATACAACTTTCGATTTTAATCTTAATTTTCCACTGAGAAAAAATAAAGCGAACTACTAAACCGGAATTCTAGAAGACGTAATGCGATCGGAAATTCCGAAACTAAATGTTTCAAGTTATGATATAGCAATCTTATTATATATAGTCTTCGCTTTAACATACAACTTGATCTAGTTTTGATCTAGTATTAGATCTATGTCTGCAGACTAGAACTTCTCTAACATACAACTTGATCTAGTTTTGATCTAGTATTATATCTATGTCTGTAGACTATAACTTCTCTAACATACAACTTGATCTAGTTTTGATCTAGTATTATGTCTGTAGACTAGAACTTCTCTAACATACAACTTGATCTAGTTTTGATCTAGTATTAGATCTACGTCTGTAGACTAGAACTTCTCTAACATACAACTTGATCTAGTTTTGATCTAGTATTATGTCTGTAGACTAGAACTCTCTAACATACAACTTGATTTAGTTTTGAAATTGTTGACTTGAGATGCATTCAAGGAAAACCTTCTCCAATCAGAAGTTTGCTTGCCTGCACACGAGCATCTGTTCAAAGCCATCAGCAAAATGCATTTCCCCCTTTAAAAATGTTTCTATTTCCGGTGATTCGAATCTGAAAGCGGAAATCAATAAACATACATTGGTCCAAGGGGAAAATATTCTTGGTTACTTAATTATTAATTCTAAAATCACACCTAACAAAAAGAAAATAATGAAGACCTTCATATTTTCCGTGTCATATTTTTATATCATGTAAACCTATGGGATTTGCCAAACAGATTTATGTTATAAAATTAGACTTTTAAATTCCATGCAAACCAATGGGATTTCCCAAACAGATTTATGTTCTAAATTATACTTTTGTACCATCGTTGTTTGTGATGGCTGTAGACTTGCAGTGATCAAACAATAAACGAAAATTTCCACCTTCTATTTACATCGATTTCACCTGATTCCGGAATTCAACCCGGAAGCTGGAAATGAAACCAGCTATCTCAACCGGTTTTTTTTTATCCCCAAGTTGCCAAATGTTGGAAAAAGGTGCAACCATGGTTTCCTGGTTTATTAAGGGGTTCAGCTGCATGACATTGTCTGGCTTCTAGAGTCATGTCTCAAACGGATACTTTTTGGTCTGGGATTTTTTTTAGACGTCCTCAAGCTGACACTGCTTGGTCTGTTGGTTTTTTTTTCGGACTGGTCCTCAAACTTATATTATTATATATGATCTGTGTTATTTTTAGCATTGTCATCAGATACTACATGGTCTGTTTTTTTTTTTAATAGAATTCTCATCAAACCGATACTTCGACATGGTCTGTTTGTTTTTTAAGACTGAGTTCTGAAGTCCCGCCTTCTACTGAAACTTGTCTCGATGCCGACGAAAATTTGGTTTCGGCTTCGTTGTCGAGAGTAGGCTAACAGCCTCTTTCTAAAAACAAAAGACATTGTAAATCTACGGCAATTTATATGCGCCATATAAGCATCATCATTATTATTATTATTATTACAGTATTTAGAATTTTGTTAAATAAAAATACTTGTTTATTTTTTTTCCCGATTACAATATTTATTTTAAATTACTTTCCTAAAAGTCTTCAGTAAAAAAAAATATATTTTAAATATTAGATTTATAGCGTTCTTTTTATTGTAGTTTATAACATTTTTATCTGCACCTTATACAGTCCTGTTGTTTTTTTTCACCCGGGCATAGACCCATGGGCAGAGGTCCCTTGCAGACGACTTACAAAAATATTTATTTTTTCTCACTAAAGATTAAGTCCTTGACATATATAGTTTTTTTTTAACTGGTAGTGACTTGTATTGAATATAAACAATTAAATATATACGATTAAATAAAACGTAAGTGTACAATACAAAAGGGAATCGGGAATTCCGAAAAAGAAGTCATTCGAATCATCAAATAACAGAAATATTAAAACAAGTGGTCCATATAATTGTAGTCTTTGTCTCATCTAAGGCTTCCTGGAATTGTATTCCTGAGACTCCAAAACAGATTCATTTTTATCTTACTTACGCCCATCAACCCTTGTCGGAGCATGGGCCACCAACAACAGTTCTCCAGATTCTCCTATCCTGGGCCATCCTCTCTAAGTGGTTCCAGCTGAAAAGCAGGTCACGCCTCCATGAGTTTCTTGGGCGGCCCCTCTTCCTTGGGGATTCCATCTCAATGCCTGCCTTGTAATGTTATGTATGTACTGGTTGCGTAATGTGTGACCTATCCAAACCCATCTTCTCTTCATGATCTCCTCTTCAGTTGGGGCTTGGCCGGTCCTTTCTAAAAGGCTGACATTGCTGATGGTGTCAGGTAATCGTATTTTCAGGATTCGTCTAAGTCAGCTGTTGGTGAATGCTTGGAGTTTCCTGATGGTAGTCCTTGTTCATTCATATCTATTCACACTTAAATTATTTTAATGGTAAAACAAAAAGAATTGAAGAAAATTGTTTAACCTTGTTACATATTAATACAAAAAATTAACGTGTTTGTGATTATCATTCCTTATTTTATTATTTATTTTTTTGCATTTTATAGCAAATCAAAAAGTGTATTACTTTCACATTGATTTTTTATTTCAATTTAAATGTAAAGATTAAATTATTGCACATTGCAAGTGTTATTGGATGTTGTATGATCTGATAATATTGAAACATCAGCTTATTATTTTTTTTGGTACTCAAGATGAAGATCTAATACTAATATTAATTATATTGTGATCTCAGTTTACTGAGATGTCCTTTAATGTTGTTTTTTTCCAAATATGTTTATTCAAGATTTTACATGCACAATCTCATATATTTTTAGAAGAAGAAAAGGGGATAGCAGTACAGTTGATACACATTTAAGGGGATAGAAGACAAAACGTTTTACGAGACAAAGAGTTTTCTAACTAACTTAAAATTTAAATTCATTCATTCTTTTTATTTGACATTCATACTTAGCATCCATACATATTTAAATTAATTTAAACATATTATTATATTAAACGTAAACATCCATTATTAACTGTAAGAACATCAGCTTATTAATTGAATTGTCTTTGTAGTTACGCTTTTTGAATCATTACCCAATACCATTAAAGTTTTAGATGCGCAAGTAATCAAACAAACTCGGTAATTAATCTGGTGTTTAAAAATGTATATATGAAATGTTTAGTCATATAGTTTTAATTCATTTTTAAAATATTTTTTAATCGTTTGATCATTTTTAAAGTTTTGAATTATATGCCATTTATTATTTTATAAAAGAAAAAAAAACATTTTAGAAATAAAAACGCAAAGAAAACAGGTTAATTATCTTCCTTTAATTAAATCAAAATTTACGCATGTGATATTAATGATGCCAAATAAGTAATTTTTAGTAATATAAATATTGTGTATTAAATTATTACTTCTTTATACAATCCAGTATAATAGTATTCATTTCAAGGTGTCATTAGAGGTCTACAATTATTGTACGTTAAACAGTTGCAAATAAACATTTCCTGTAATGTTTATTCATGGAGTTTAGGCTTAAAACATTAAAAATTAGAGCAATTACATAATATAATGCAATTATATATAATCATATTATATATATTAAATTTAAATTTGTAATAGAAATAATTATATTTATGCTTAGTTGAAAATAGCACAAAAACGTGTTTGAATGTAGTTAGAATGTATTAATTAATGTGCGCCTTGTCTTTGAGTGCGCTAATTGTTCAATGTGTAATTTTACACATTTGGTCACTTCTGAGTAAGTGATCTCTTTTTAGGCTTAAAACAGCTTTCATGTCTGTTAATAAGTGTAAGTTTAAAAACAAACGCTGAAATTTGTGCGACAATGCCTAGCAGTTAAGGAATAGAAGATGAAATCCCTGATCAGCTTCCTTTCCACATTTACCCCCTGTATTTTCATGCCCATCATTTTGATGTTTTGAGTTCAACTTGCTGCATTTTCAAATCGCCAATATCACTCCACTATAACAAAAACAAAATTCAGATCTAATTAGATCTAGCAAATAGTTAGATCAAGCAAGTCAGGCTGGATGAGGCATGAAAGCTTTTGTCCATGAATTTAAAAGTCTTGACTTTGGTTGCAAGACTCCAATTTGTGAACTTCAATGTTCTTCTGAAAAAGCTGATCTATCTCTAATGTATATGGATCTGAATCTGTCCTTATTTAAGGCAGTACTTCAATGATTTGAAATAGATTTCACGGCAAGATGTGTCCTGTTTCAACGCAAATCTATTTCAGTGACCAAACAGTTCAAGTGCTGTTTGACCCTGACCTTGTAAGTGAAAGTTCAACCAATTGAAATGTGTCTTTATGTCATCCAGAAACATCAGCTTCATCATTCAATTCAGGAAAATATATGGCTTTTTTTCAGCAAAACAACGCCTTAATTGCTTTCAGACAAGAAACGAATCTATTCAAGACTAAGCCAGCAAACACTGTGTGCAAAAGCCGATTTCCATATTCAGTACCAAGTTCTTGTAGAACATACTTGAATTGAATTAATTGAATCAATTAAGCTTGAAAAACTACAAAATTGACTATTTAAGCACTAGATTCCAGCACAGATGGCACAAGTCCAATGATGAGATCTTTCCACACAAACTTTCCTGAACTTTAACAGTCGACGTACAACGTGAAGTTTATAAAGTTTGACCAGAAGCAGCCATTAATTATGTTGTCGTATGTTGTCTTGACTTGCATTGAAAAAAAATATCCTTGATTGGGTGGAGAGTATTTCACGTGAAATTGAAAATCGCTCTGCGTGCCAAATATGGCTCGCGTGCTGTCGGTAGCCAACCCCTGGTCTAGCCCCTATATATTCACCATTATTTTGGGGAGTTGTACCGCTCGATAGGTCTGTTGTTGCTTTGTTTTTCTAAAATATTCTTTGTATGGTTCTACGTATTCTTATTTCCAGGAGATGTTAGACAATGTTTATCACATTTTCATCATCTATAACACGTGATCAATAACCGCGTCTGCAGAATTTTTTCGTTTTCAGTTTAAAACTATAGTACCCGGTAGCGCTATCTGTCCTTTCTTTGCACAATCTCTCTCTCTCTCTCTCTCTCCCTCTCTCTCTCTCTCTCTCTCTCTCTCGCTCTCTCTCTCTCTCTCTCTCTCTCTCTCTATCTCTCTCTCTCTCTATCTCTCTCTCTCTCTCTCTCTCTCTATCTCTCTCTCTCTCTCTCTCTCTCTCTCTCTAACTGTCTTCTCTACACTCTCTGTCTCTTTACCAATACCCCGATCGTCATTCCCTTCTCAACATGCCCATTTTATTTATAAAAAAAACAACAAATCTTCTATTCTCTGACGGTAAAGATTACACTTGGTTTAACTCAGGGAATAAAGATCCAGACTGTCGTTACATCCCCAGAAATTATCATTGTCCAAGTGCTGAGTACTGTCCAACTTCAGTGTTATCACGTTCAAAGACATAACGGAACTCACCGCAAGAAAACACAACCAAAAAAAAACAAACCACAGCAACCACATTCTAAAAGATTGACCGAATAATTTATTACCGACTTGGCGCCAATTTTTTTTGGAGGGAAACAAAAGCTCAGAAAATCCCATCTTGCATTCCATCCATTTTTTTTAAAAGGTTCCAACGCCCTTGTTCTCACTCTCACCTCTTAGCCATTTTTTTATTTCGGGCTTATCTCCCTTCTCTTATTTAACCTAGCCTCCTACCCCACTTGGCGTCGATCTAAATTACTCTCACTCTGTCTCTCTCACACACTCTCTCTTGTAATTTGAGACGGGCGATCGAAGTCCACTGACCATCGGCACAAGCCGGTATTGGGCGACTGGACACTAGGACATATGCCATCCCTACTTCACCCATCCACCCCCTTCTCCGTAAGGCCAAACAACTCATACTATGAACCCCTCCCCGCCCCCTCCCCACCGACACTCACATACCCAGCTGTTTATTGCAAAGAATCTCAACAACGACAAAAATTTAGTTTTCCCCGCTGTTTAGAAAGCAATTATATGTCGGTGGCGGCTGTACTGGTTGGGCTACTCTGGATTGGGACTGGTCAATCGATTTCGGCTCGTCTGGCAGAGTAGGAAAGGAGGGGGGGGGGAGGGAGTCGCTGGTTGACTAATTTTGACCATTCGGCTTCGTCGACGTCAAAGTCCCCGAGTAGCCGATAGTTCAGCCTGTCTGGAAGAGGAGGTCTCGTGATCGAAGTTAAGTGACCACTACACGGCTGTCTGACCACCTGTGTTTCTTGTTTGGTGCCGGTCAGAAAAAAAGATATTTCTAGTTTACTGAAACATTCATTACTTGACCAACCGTATCCCACAAACTGACCATATTATAGAGTGCTACAGATCTATATGTAAATACATACCTATAAAGTAACACAGACGTATAAATAAGATATTTTTTACCTTTATACAGTAACTTATAAAGTACTAGGACAAACCTGTAGACTGTAGAGCTTTATAGACCTTTGGAGCTCGACAGATCCGAATAGCTCAACAGACCTAACGAGTATCACCGACATATAACCGCAGCATAACTATAGAGTTCTGAAGACTTATAAAATAATACAGAATATATTTACAGAACAGCAGATCAACACAGCAATGCCGTACTGCAGAGTAGCCTAGTGAATGCCTACAGAGTAAGGCAAACTATCAGAGAACTTTAGAGTCACTTTAGACCTATAAAGTACTGGAGACATTTTAAGTACTGTTGAACTATAGAGTAATATAGACCCAAAGAGTAATACAGATTTCCAGTTCCAGAGTTCTACAGACGGTTTACAGACCTATAGAGTAATAAAGACTATTGAATAAAACTAATACACATAATCGAAATATGTGCATAACTACTCTCCATTAAATAAGAACTCACGTACACACTCTGTGTAGCTTTCAGACGCAGACCTCTTTACCCAAATATCCGCACATCACTGTGGATAGTCGGTCCTGTTTCTCGTAAAGCCATTTCTATTAGTCCGGCTTTTGGCGCCCAAGACCGAAACGTCACCATGACAGATCGGCACGGAAGAAACTCTTGCAGACGTCAATTCCCAGGTGGTATTCATTGCCCCCAAAGGATGTTCACTATTTGGTTAGCAATGTTTTCTGAACAAATGTTTACCTAAACTTCATTTCCTTTACTAGAGAACAGTACAGTCTTGGCGGTGCTGGGTCAGGAAAGTGTTCCATCAATATTTATCCCAGAATTTATTTTTACTTAACTTCTTATTTAGCTAATTATTTGTTGATTATCTGAAGCTATTTTAGGGAGGCTATTTAATATAGAATGGGCCTATGTGGCCTAGTGGCAGCGCGTTCCACTGGCGTACCGAAGGTTCTGGGTTCGAATTCTGGTGGAGGCTAGCATTTGTTTTCTACCCATCTCTGATGAATACCTGACATTAGTTGGGTAAAGTAAAGTCGGCTGGGCATTGTGCTGGCCACATATCCCCCAGTATGCCGTGGCCACTTAAACTGGTGAACGCTGCTCAATTTATCAATCTACGTTTTGAAAAAAAAATGTAAATGTGCAAATAATAATTTTCGTGGCACTTTTGTTATTTTAACATTAAAATCTATAAAAAAAAAAAAACTCCAATTATCATTCAGCGTCTAGTGTTTAAATATTGCTTTTAGCCAAGCTAGCTAAGACTTAAAAAAAAAATTGAAATGAATCAAATTTAGATATTGATTTGTAATAAAGCATTACATTTCTCAAGCTATGCCGTGGATACGAAAATTATGATTTTAAACTTCCGTTTGCCTTCTTTTCTTTTTAACATGCGTTTTGTGTTTGGAGCAGCCACACACATGCAAATTATGTCTCTATTTGAAATATTGTGATAAAAGCAAAAGTTTAATATTTTATAACCTTTAAGAGAAATTAGCTCAGATAGAGAAACGATTGCCAATATTGGATGAATCTATCTATCTGTCTATAAAAATATCTGTCTTTGTACATATCCGTGTGTCGTCTGTTTATCTATCAATCTGTCTATCACTAAGTTGGTCTTTTATCTATCTGTTTGTTTATCTACCTGCTTGTCTGTTTATCTATCTCTCTGTCTGTTATCTATATATCTATCATCTGTCTATATGTTTATCCAGCTATATATCTGTCTGTTAGTTTATCTCTCTCTCTCTCTATCTATCTATCTATCTATCTATCTATCTATCTATCTATCTATCTATCTATCTCTGTGTCTGTTTGTCTATCTATCTAGCTAACTGTCTGTTTATTAATGTATCTATCTGCCTGTCTGTCTATCTGTCCTTTGGGTTCCTATTTAACTGTCAACCAATTCATCTCTTTCTTTCTTTCTTTCCATATTTCTACATGCCTGTCTAGATCTATCCGTCTGTCTGTCTTAACATTTCTTTCTTTCTAACAATCTACCTATCTGTGCTACTGTCTGCTTATAAGTCCGCCAATATATCTAACAAAAGTTATACTTGTGTCCTTTCCCATTCTCCCTTTCTATAAAAGAGAACTATCTTCTAGACGCCAACTCACTGGGAACTGGTCCAGTTCCCTTTAGTCTCCTGGCCTTCAAAACTGACCATTTCTCTCCCCAGAGTTTTAATCAAACTCCCATAATCCATTTCTCTCAATGCGGCCACGGACGCGGCAGACGGTAATAAATATTTGGCCGCAGCTGAGGCTTTTTTTTGTGTTGGAAGACATCACCTTTATACAGAAGCTGGTTATGTCATTAAACAGACGGGGGTGAGGGAGGGGGGGGGGGGCAGATGTTGACGACACCGAGACCCGATATGACAAATCAGCTTAACGTGGGGCGGGGGATGTTAGGAAAGGGGGGGAGGGGTGACCTGGGGAATCGCAGAACTGGCGAAGAGTAAGAGTTGATGAAAATATCTCCTGGTAGTAAGGGAGTTAGTAGTGTGGAGCAGGGATCGGCAACCTTCCGATTATAGTGTGGCCAAAGGAGCATTTCTAAATCATTCAGCATGCCAACAGCCTTAATGCCATCCTGCTCTTTTCGCGTAAAAGAGAATTGACTTTCTCTTTTTGGTGGTCTTTCGCGTGCCATTGAAAACCACTCTGCGTGCCAAAGTCTGGCACGCGCGCCGTAGGTTACCGATCCCTGGTGTAGACTGTGTAGTGAAGTAGAATGATCACAGAGAGTTCAAATGAGCGATTTGATAATTGAGTTTACCACTACAACTTGATATCACACTTCAAATTAAGCTGGTAATAAAACTGGACATTTCGCTAACATTTACTTTGTTTATGAACATTTGGAAAACGCTTTGGCATTAAAAATAATGCACAATAATAGGGCGATGTTTGACCCTTAAAAAAACCCCACTATAAGCACTTATTATGACCAATGAAAACCAATGTATTATTTTTAAAAAAAACTATACGTATGTGCCACGAAAAAATATACATAGATTTTCTTGTTTTTCCATTGTGGCTAATGGGCTATTTCTCGAAAATAACAAGCAAAAAATGGAAAACTTCTATGTAGATCAGAAACTCGATATTTGTCAAAGTAATGAGTTGAGCTACAGTGCGAGGGCAAATTCACCGAGAGACTCTCGTCGATAATAGGTTATGTAAAGATAAGAGTTTCTTGTGATTGCATTTTTTTATATTCTTTTGAAAACTGGAGACAACAGGAAAAAAAAACAAGTTTTATACAAATGCATTGCCGTAAAGAATTGGCATTTATAAAGATTTACGTGAGCAATCGGGTTTGAATTCTGGTGTAGGCTAGGATTTGTTCTCGGGTCTTGGGGGCGTCCCTGATTTTACCAAGCACCTGAATTTAGTAAAGGCGTGCTGGCCACAGAATCCCATAGTATGCCGTGGTTACAGAAACTGGTGAACGCTGCTTCACCGGTTCCATGGATCAATTTGGTCTGAAGGGATACTTGACTTTTACTTATACTTTCAATATGTCTAAGCGTTGAAAGCTGTACATAGACAAAATAATTTGCCAATAAAGATATTATATATAGGCTTATATCATATCACTATCTCTCTCTATATATATAGAAAATAGATATACAGATATACAGATATATATTGTATTATTTGAGTATTCTATAAGAACTTGTTTTTTACCTTCAAAACCATAACGGGGAAGGAACCTTAAGTTGCAGTAAAACCTAGAGAATGACTCATCCGCGAATCGATAAGAAGACCACGGAGAAACAAAAGGTTAGACTTAACCCTTCCTGTACCGACCTACTTCTATCTATGCTGCCTTCAGTTCCGCTATATACGCGCCCGGGACTATAAGGGTTAACCTTTCTACGTCTAGCATTGTGCCTCACTGGCTTTCTCATGGACAATGACTTTCTCATAGACAGAAACGTTTTCATACACACTGCGTTATCGTAGTCACTAGCGTACGTGAGACACTGGCTTACTGGCTTACATATAGACACTGTCTTCCTCATAGACACTGGCATTCTTATATTCACTGGCATTCTTATAGACAATGGCTTTCTCGTAGAATATGGTATTCTCAATGACAATTGCATTATTGCAGGCCCTAAAACATTCACTTCCCAACCACCACTCACACACATACACACACACGCACACACATACACACATCACCAGCAATACATAAGCACACACAAAGAGCACACGTTCGCCTTTTGATGAAATATGTATGCAGCAAGAGATGAAAACTAAAGCCATTCGACCACAGCGTGCAGTGCTGCCACCTTAGTTAATTTTTACCGTTTGACATTACTTGTGCCTATTTCAGTTTAAGAGAACTATCGACCTCGTTCATTCCATGTCGAGCTTTTCGCTATTTGAACATAAAATATATTGAATAAAAAAACACATTGCCTATTGTCTAAATTTGAGTTGACAAAATAGCAACAATGCTTTTTTTTCTAATGTGGCAACTTTTATCATATCTTTTGTGCTATATGTGTAGAAAGAGAGAGAGAGAAAGAGAGAGAGAAAGAGAGAGAGAGAAAGAGAGAGAAAGAGAGAGAAAGAAAGAGAGAGAGAACGAGAGAGAGAGAAAGAGAGAGAGAACGAGAGAGAGAAAGAGAGAGAAAGAAAGAGAAATAGAGAGAGAAAGATATAGAAAGAGAAAGAGAGAGAGAGAAAGAGAGAGAAAGAGAGAGAGAAAGAGAAAGAGCGAGAGAGAAAGAGAGAGAGAGAAAGAGAGAGAGAAAGAGAGAGAGAGAAAGAGAGAGAGAAAGAGAGAGAGAGAAAGAGAGAGAGAACGAGAGAGAGAAAGAGAGAGAAAGAAAGAGAAATAGAGAGAGAAAGATATAGAAAGAGAAAGAGAGAGAGAGAAAGAGAGAGAAAGAGAGAGAGAAAGAGAAAGAGCGAGAGAGAAAGAGAGAGAGAAAGAGAAAGAGAGAGAAAGAGAGAGAGAAAGAGAGAGAGAGAAAGAGAGAGAGAACGAGAGAGAGAAAGAGAGAGAGAGAAAGAGAGAGAGAAAGAGAGAGAGAGAAAGAGAGAGAGAACGAGAGAGAGAGAAAGAGAGAGAGAACGAGAGAGAGAGAAAGAGAGAGAGAACGAGAGAGAGAAAGAGAGAGAAAGAAAGAGAAATAGAGAGAGAAAGATATAGAAAGAGAAAGAGAGAGAGAGAAAGAGAGAGAAAGAGAGAGAGAAAGAGAAAGAGCGAGAGAGAAAGAGAGAGAGAAAGAGAAAGAGAGAGAAAGAGAGAGAGAAAGAGAGAGAGAAAGAGAAAGAGAGAGAAAGAGAGAGAGAAAGAGAGATAGAAAGAGAAAGAGAGAGAGAAGAGATAGAGAAAGAGAAAGAGCGAGAGAGAAAGAGAGAGAAAGAGAGAGAAAGAGAGAGAAAGAGAGATAGAAAGAGATAGAGAAAGAGAAAGAGAGAGAGAAAGAGATAGAGAAAGAGAAAGAGCGAGAGAGAAAGAGAGAGAAAGAGAGAGAAAGAGAGATAGAAAGAGATAGAGAAAGAGATAGAAAGAGAAAGAGAGAAAGAGAGAGAAAGAGAGAGAGATAGAGAAAGAGAGAGAAAGAGAGATGGAGAAAAAAAAAGAGAAATTTTGATGAAAATAAGATAGAAAGATAGAGAAAGGCCAGTGTGACGAATAATTAGAGTCAGTTATGATCCATCTAAAGAAACATGTTCAAATGATACATAAGTAATTTGATGGTTGAAGAAAGTACAGTCATTCAAGCTAGAACATACATTACCACATAGGCTACATTATCACAAAGATATATGTTTCTATAATACTTTGTACACTCATACTAATTTTACCCGCCCATAATATGTGTAAAAACCGCATAACTACAATAATAAATAATATGTGCACTAATATAATATATTCACACAAAGAAATATATACCCCATCAAGTATACATAGTATAAGAATGTATTCACAAATGCATATACATCTATAAATAACCAATAATATTCCCTTTCAAATGCAGTTTTTTTTACAACATGTCTCTTTTTGTATGCTTTTTGCAGTCCATAATAAAAAAATATTACTAAAGTCTTAACCCCTTCAAACCCCCTCCTCTTTTTTCAGCCCTCATCCCCTCCCCCTTCCGCTCCAAACTCTGACAATAACTAGCATTATTTAAAAAAAACAAAAAAAAAGAACAGATAATCAGTAGGCAGAAGTTAATTACCCTCGCCTACGGCCTCAGTACACAGAGAAACTCTGAAAGGTCACATGATTAAAAAAACAACACGGGTTTTATTTTTAGTTTTTAATTACTTTTAATTATTTGAGTTTCTGATATCTTTGGCCGTCCAGACCAGTAAGTCATTACCGAGAACAAGATCGATAACTCATGACATTTTGTACATATTTCTTGACGTCTTTCTCTCCCCTTGTTTTTTTTGGCGCTACTTGTCGCCTTACACGACACAGTTTCGGTTCGTTATACATATGACTTTCTTCGCATGATGTATTATCGCAATGTGGACACAAAATGAAAGTCCTTTGGAAGCAAGATGGCGCTGAGGTAAGGTATACTTGGAAAATGGTGCATGAATTACATTGAGCTTTAAATACAATAGTGGTCAAGAGCGCACTATCGAGTACGCTAAATGATTCTACAATATGGGGGAGAAAAGTTGTCTGGACACTGTATAGGTCAGACAGTCCCTTTTCACGATACAGCCATTTTAAAACCCGTGCTTATATATAAATAATATATAAATATATATGTAGGCCTATATAAAGTTGTATGAAACGTAGATTGTACACAATTCATTTACAAAAAATGGTAAAGTTTCCCGGAAAAAGACTGAACATTGCGTTGGCTAAACATTCCCTTGATTGCTAAATCCGCAAAGGACTTGTTTCTCTTTGAGATGGATATAATACATTTGGGAACTCGTCCATCTATTTTGTTTACCAAGACATTTCTTTTACATAACGCTTTTTATTTTACTCTGAATGAAGTGCTTCTCAATATTTCTGACATCCGCGCGGGGACATTGAGACTCAAGCGAGGGGGGCATTTAATAAACGGCTCTTTTTCACTGCTTTAAACACACACATACACACACACGCACACACACATATGTTTACACTAGATGACGCTCAGTAAGAGTGACTGCCCATTTTGTTTTTTTTGGTCATCACAATTTCATGCCGTCTCACTACGAAACCGGACGTTCCAAACGACATTCCATGTGAATTATTTGGAAATGGGTTATTTTTTTTCCATTCATCTCCCAAAATGATTATCTTTATAATGCTAACGTAGTATTGCATTAGATTTGAGTAGTGCTGGTAGTTGTGTAACCTCCCCTTAACAAAGTAGAGTAGTAATAATACATAAGGCACTAAATTCTAACTTAGAAATACAACACAAAAACAACCTGTTACAATGCTCAGATAAACCAAAAAGCAAAAACACTTTTCTTGTCCCTAATGCAAGAACGAATGCATATATTAAATACTCTTTCTTCCCGAGTGGCATTCGGGCATGGAAATGGGTTACCTGAACAAACCAGGAAAACCAGTAACTTAACATCATTTAAAACATTAATAGGAATGCAAGACTAGACCACGGATCAGCGTAGGACGCAATAATCTTTTTTATAGAAGGAATAGGATAAGATAAATTTTCTACGACCTTTTCACATTATATTCTCCATAATATTTCTCACAAATAAATGTACTTATAGTCTGTGTTTAAATTTTAACTGTCTACATTTAATAATGTAGTTTATATCTAGACTATGTCCTAGAATACAACTGTTTTAATAAAACATTGCTGACGTAAAAGTCTTCATGACGCAGGCGACAACTACATTGATTTATTAGCCTTCCATAAGATAGCTTTTAAGTAATCAGTTTTTTGTGATGCCAACTTGAAACCATTAGAATCCATTCAAATTAAAGCTGTTTTTTTTTTAAGGCTAAAAGAATAAAGACACACAGAAAAAGTTCAAAATAATTGTATCTCTCTCTTTCTCTAAATATGTCTCTATTGATACATCTTGGTATCCATATGTCTATGTATCTTATATCTTATTATTCCACTATTCATCTCTATATTTAATTATCACTATTATATGCCTCTTTATTTATCTACCTAATTATCTTTAATTTATATAAATATATATATATATATTATATAGATAGAGAGAGAGAGAGAGAGAGAGACAGAGAGATTGAGAGAGAGAGTAAGAGACTGAGAGAAAATTATTCATCGAATTATCAATCATTATATCTATCTAAATATCTATTCATTTATCTAGCTACCTATCGATATTAAGTATCTATATAATCATCTATAATAAATACTCTATATTCTATATCAATCAAGGTATATCTTAAATTACCTTATCTTCTATCTATCTACTGTCTAATTATCTATCTTTACATGTCAACATTCTCTCAGCTCCTACCAACCCACTACCAAACAGGCAACTATTAAAAATCCATCGGGTATCATTCTAAACAACAAAAAAAAAAAAAAGAACGGACCCACTGACAGCTAATTAAGGTTCGATCCTGCAGGGACCTGATCTCTGGTCACCTGGCGCTGCGGCAGAGCCTAATGAGCTTTGAAACGTTTCAGCGCTAGCCAGTGTAAATGTAACAGTATCACATCCAGGATCTGTCCATTACGACAATCTGGTGGAACTAATTTGATGATGATTGGGACTTTGAGGAGATGAGAGGTTGGTGGGCGAGGGTCCGGAGGTTCGAGTCGTTAATCTCTATCTGAAAACTAAAGAGCCATTAATTATAAGCAGATGGAGGTTCTTTACTGCTTGAATAAATTTGAATTCAACTCTCATTAACGCGTTGAGTCGTCCGAATACGTGATTTCTTAGAAGACTTGTTACGAGTGATCTGTGTAAAAATGCCGGACACGGCAGCTGTCGCATTGTAGACTCAGGTTGACGAATCGTAGTTTGGCATATCCAAATAGAGGCCATGGTGGCCGTGCGGCAGCGCGTTCGGGTGGCGTACCAAAGGTCCTGGGTTCGAATCATGGTGCAGGCTAGCATTTGTTCCCGTGTCTGGGAGGGTGTCTCTGAGTCTATCTAGCTCTGATGGGTACCTGACCCTTATTTGTGATAAAGTAAAGGCGGCTGTGCTAAGTGCTGGCCACACAATCACCTAGTATGCCGTGGCCACAGAAACTGGTAAACGCTGCTTCATTGGACCTATGGATCAATTTGGTCCGACGGGATATTTTTATCCAAACAGATCTGGAAAATAAACTAGGTAAAATAATAAAATAAAAAAAATATATATGTATTTCCATTAATACTAATCATATGGGAAAAGAATATAATATGAAATTCCAGTTAGTCTTAGCCAGGTCGGAAAATAGACTGTATATAATTATGGGTTTTTAATTTCCTGTTAGGCCTTACCAGAGCTTGTTTTTTTTTTATCATGCTTTGGAGTTTGTATTTTTATTGTAAGGACTTTTAGTACTTTTGGAAATCATACAACGATAATATTAACAAAACAACAAAAAAAAACATTTCTTTAAAAAATAAACATTCCTTTGTTAACAGTTTTAATGAAGTGCCCTTATAGGCGGATAGGATTCTGCAATCACATCTATATAGATTGAAATATGTAGGCTCTATTCATGCGCACTTATACACACTTATAGCACGATGACCGAGCGAATCTGGGTTCGAATCCTGGTGCAGGCTAGGATATGTTCCCGGGTCTGGGAGGGTGTCCCTGAGTCTACCCAGCTCGGATGGGCACCTGGCATTAGTTGAGGTAAAGTTGAAGCGGCCGGGCATTGTGTTAGCCACACAATATCTGAGTACGCCGTAGCAACAGAAACTCGTGCTTCACCGGCACTATGGATCATTTTAAACCGAAGGGATATTTTTTACATTGCATAAGTATAATGTGTATTTATACTCATCTGATACATAAGCCCGCATGCTATATTGATGTTCACATCTATAAAAGATATACACTGTGGGGCTATTTGCTAGAGTGAGAACTCAATAGAAGCTTTTAATAAATATCCTGTAAAAGCAAAACACGCCCATATTTTACTCTATAAAAAATACATTCATTCGCCTCCTTGTTTACACTTTATGGACGGTTACAAAACGTGGACTGGATTCTTGGGCTGATTTTTAATGATATTGATTCAGGATTGAAATTCTCCTGAGATTGACTCATTAAAATGTGCAATATTCAGATGCAAGCTTCGTAAACATTTCCAATAATTCGTTCTGTTAAAAGAAAAATAGTTTGCACAGTAAATATGCATCTGCAGACGAATGGCAAAAGAAAAAAAAGAAAATATTGGCATACAAGAAATTAAAATGCTGTATTTAAGTATTACATTTTTTTTCATGTTTAATAACAATTTCAGTTTTTATTGAAAGTTAAACAACAAGGGAAGTATAATATAATATATCTTAAGACCATTTGGCCTTGCTTCAGTGGCAATAGCGGTATCGGGATTGTGTAGCTAGCACAATGTAGACATTCATATAAACTAGTAAAACAGTGTATTTCATATGTTTTGTAAACATATTTTTATTATTTCTTAATTCCTATTATTACATGGGTAAAAATTTCAATACCTTTTTAAAATTAATTTCCAAAGGGTACACAAATAAAATAAAATAAATAAAAGCACCAATAGAGATCTTTTGATATATATTTGCACAAAATGTTCTGTCTGGCTATTTAAACATGACAAGCTAAATACTTTGAATATGACATTAGTCGTAGGCCTTAGTAACGCACCTCCTGGCGATCCAAGGTGCGCGAGGGCACTCTAGTCGCAGAAGCCACCTTCACGGAACGGAGTGACGCCACGAGAAAGGCGAGGGGCAGTGGAAAAGGATGCCTTAATGAAGGACGGATGCCATATACATAGTTATAGTAATCTAAACATTCTAAAAAACTGCAATGGCTACCTACAACACTTAGGATAAAACTCAAAGTTCTGACTATGCTCTATAAAAGCCTTCATAATTTCATGGTCAATCTCTCCAGTACATTAGATCCATGGTCGAGCTACACACATCAGAGAAAAAAAGGACTGCGTTCAAACATGGCGGCAAAAACAAAATGGCCCAAAAAACGAAGGATATTGAATGAAATGTCTAAAAAATCAACAACATTGGCCACCTTTAACACTGAGGATACAATTCAAAGTTTAGACCATCCTTTATAGAAGCCTTCATGTATAGACTCTAAAGTACATTAAATCGATGGTTGATCCTTAGCCTACACATCAGAGAAAACAACAGAACTGCGTTAAACAGTATAAAAAAACAACATTTGCAGCACAATAACACAAGCTGATAATAGTTATATTTTTAAATCCGGAGTAAAAACTTTTGTATTTGATTTATTTTAAAATAATGTAAAATTAATTTGAAGACTAACTGTTCATTATAGAGCTGTATAAATGTGTAAAAGATAATAATAATAATTATATTTGTATAGTGCTGCCAGCAAACATAATAATGTTATCTCATAGCGCATTTAACAATGAGCAACAAACAACTAAGAACACTAATATAATCTCTAGGCTAAAAAAATTGAAACTAATTAATAATTTAAAACTTTACAAACATAGGACAAAGCAAATTAATGTAGCATTTAATCGACCTAAATAAAAGTAACAGTAAGGGTCTAAAAAAAAAACTATTTTTAATGAAAATATATATTAAAATAATGTGTCTTCAAGTTCTATAATATCCGAGCCCTTTATTCGATATAGTCTGCATTTGAACGAATCACCCAAAAACAAAAAAAAAACAGAACAACAACACTTTAAGCCCATGTTTTTTAATGGACGACCACTTTCAGAATCAGAAAAAAGACAAAGAAAAATCTAGATATCGAAAGATAGAAGATACTGGCTCTAGTTCAATGCCGTCATAGCACTCTTTTTTTTTATGACGCTGGTCGTTCATTTTGTATACCGCTTTCGTCCAAGCCATTCCACCCAGCACGCTCTTAGTGGGCTATATATCCACAATTAATTGTGGATGTTATCCTTACGGTAGCACAAAGTTGCCCCGGAAAAAGTCATCAACTTCCTTGGTCTTGTATTGCTAAGTCGGACAGCGTCTCGCCGTAACTTGATATTATCCTTCTTGTCATTGCGGACGTCTCGTGATCTCACTTGATGGTGCATCAATGATCTCAGCGAGGAGACTGGCGAGGGCATTACAACATGTGGATGTGGTGAGCGACACTTTAAGAGGACGTCACCGAACTGCCCGGTTACCGAACACTGGTACGCACTTCCTGGCTACAACAGTGCCCGCCACTTACTCAAACACATGCACTAACACACTTACTCAAACACATGCACTAACACACACAAACACACACACACAGACAAAGCGTATTTGTCTCTTGCTGTCCTTCTCTCGTTCCTAACACAATTATCTTCTACATCAGGAGTTACCAACATTTTGCTGATGGTGTGCCAATCTAGAATGTCTAAATCCTTCAGCGTGCCAGCAGCCTATATGTCAACCTGCTCTATTAAACATGTTTTATTATTTTTTATAAGACAATTAATTGAACTCCGTGGCAAGACCAATGCCAAAAGCAAAAGGAAATGTATACAGAAAATCGTTAAAGCGTTTAAATATTTAAAAATTAACGTGTTAGTGATTATCATCCTTTTTATTTGCATTTAAACCAAATGCAATACTTTATTACTAAACTTTCACATTTATGGTAATTATTTTGTAAACATTATCATCTGGCTGTCTAGATTAGGATCTAGCATCTGCTTTCATTGATTACATTTTGTTCTCTGTTAATATTGGGAGGTTATTTTTTTTTTTTTTTTTTTTCCAAAAATGTTTATTCATGAAAAATTGCATTTACATTACCAAAATTATTATTTTACACAGAGAAAAAGGGGATAGGAGACATTTATTGCATTTTTACAATTCCAAAGAGATAGAAGACAGCAGAGAATATTTAAATACTTAGTTTACCTGCACAATCTCATATATTTTACACGAAGAAAAGGAAATAGAAGAACAGTTCATACACATTTAAGGGGATAGAAGACAAAATGTTTTACGAGACAAAGAGTTTTCTAGCTAACTTTAAATTTAAATTCATTCATTCTTTTTATTTGACATTCATGCTTAGCATCAATACATATTTAAATTAATTTAAACATATATTAAACGTAACCATCCATTATTAACTGTAAGATATTTAAAACAACATAATATGGAGAAAAAAAAACCAAAGTTTGGGAGGTTATTTTTAATTTGTTTAACCACGTAGAGAAGTCATCAAAGCCATCGTTGTGCGCACTTGATACGTAGTGATCATTCAAACTGTGAAGTTAATGTAATGTTTAAGAAATGTGCATATAATTCTTCAGTAACATAATATTTATATAATTTTCAAATACTTATTTACAGTTTGGACATGATAAAATTATAAGTTGTAGGCCTTTAGTCTTTTATAAAAGAAAAATAAGAAACATAATATTAGAAATATTAGCGGGCTAATTATCTCCCTTTAATTAAAATAAATAAGCTAAATTTCATTCCATAGTGATGCCAAACAAGTTATGTTTTGTAATATAACCAATATTACTGACTATTACTGACTAATTTTTTTAAATATAATTCCACCCTTATGGTATTTATTACAAGATTTAATAAGAGAGATACAATTAATTTACGTTAAACAGTTGTAAATAAACATTCCATGCACTAATTGTTTTTCCATTTAACCATAAGGAGTTTATCTTTTTAACATTAGCCTAATAATGACAACAACTGCATAATATAATGCTATTAAAAAGTATCATATTTACTAAATTAGTAAAAACAAATTTTGTTTTAGAATTACTTATATTTATGTTTAATTTTAGAAGATCAGCATGAAAACTATTTTTAATGCAATTCGTCTGAATCAATTAATGAGCGCCTAGTCTTGAATGCTTTTCGCTAATTAATAATGGCAGAGATACACATTTAGTCATTTCTGAGTAGTGAAGTGTAAGTGACCGCTTTGAAAGCTTAACACAGCTTTTTTGTGCAATACATTCTGTTCACAAGTGTAAGTATAACCAAAAGCTGAAAGTAGAGCGAATAAATGTTTGGCAGTTGAGAATAGCAGATAACTTTCCTAAGCATCTTCCTTCCAGATTTTCCCGCAGATTGGCATTTCGACGCCCATTGTTTTTGGATATTTAAAATTCAACTGGCTGCGTTTTAAAATCGTCAATATCCCTCCACTTAAAATACATCTACATCTAAGAAGGTTGTAGTAAGAACAAGCAAGTTAGGCTTAACGAGGTATGAAAAAAATGATTCCATGAATTTGAAAGTCTTGCCTTTGTTGAGAAAACTCCGCTTTGAGTGCTTCAAACTATATACTAAAAAGCCCAACTATAAAAAAATATCTTAATATATGCCTTAATAAAGGTTAGTACATAATATTGTTAAATGTTTTTAAAATTGATTTCACTCAAGATATAAGGAACTCCACTTCAGTAATCTAACAGGTCAAGTGCTGTTTGATGCGTTCAACTCACTGAAATGTGTCGCTATGTCATTTAGAAACAACGGCTTCAACAGTCAGTTTTTCTCGTTCAGAACTGGAAAATCAATTAAAAAAACACACTCTCTTGGAGGTCTCTCGCATGCCAATGAAATTCGCTCCGCGTGCCAAGTATGCACACGTTCCTTGGGTTGCAGACCCGTGTTCTATATGATTCCCCATTTCCTCATTTCATTTACGACACTTCAATATCCCCCTAACCCAAGACTCCGCATCTCCCCGCCCCTTTCTGTCAAATGAAGATTATTATTAGTTCTGTAATTCTGTAATGCTGTTCAAAAGCTTTCTTTCGGGAATTCCCAACTTCCTAATAATAGCATCAATAGAACCGGGGCATTGATTTTGGAGTTTCGTCAGTTATGTCCCTTTTTACTAGCACTGTCCCTGCCTATACAAATGATGGGAATGGGGCTGCCTCGTTATGGAAAAAGCGTCATGATTAGACGTAATACACTTGAAAGCAAAGTCTTTATGTATCTCTATTTAAATATCTCTTTATTTATCTTTGTGTATCTATCGATATCTTTCTCTCTATATCTATCTATCTATCTATCTATCTATTTATCTATATAATATATCTTTATCTCTATCTATCTATCTATCTATCTATCAATTTATCTATATAATATATCTTTATCTCTATCTATCTATCTATCTATTAATCTATATAATATATCTTTATCTCTATCTATCTATCTATCTATCAATTTATCTATATAATATATCTTTATCTCTATCTATCTATCTATCTATCAATTTATCTATATAATATATTTTTATCTATATCTATCTATCTATCTATCAATTTATCTATATAATATATCTTTTTCTCTATCTATCTATCTATTTATCTATATAATATATCTTTATCTCTCTCTATATATATATCTATTTATCTATAAAATGTATCTTTATCTCTATCTATCTATTTATCTATATCTATTTATTTATATATCTATCTACCTATCATCCATCTGTCAATCATATAACTATCTACATATCTATCTATTCATCTGTCTATCTATATATCTATTTATCTATACATGTATCAATCAATCAATCTATCTATCTTTCTATCTATCGATCTATCTATTTATTTACCATATATCTAGATAGATAGATATTTGGTTATATCATATGTCTGTTCATATCGTCATATAACGTCGGCATCCGAGAGACGATGGTGTAGCTTCGTGTGTGAGGTATCCAGCTGCACCGCCGAGAATGGCTGTGTAGACGAACTCGGGAGTGGCAATCCCTGTCGCACTTGAGGCATTTGAAGGCGGATGGCTGTTGTAGCAGGTGTTTCGGCCTCGCTCTTTTCTGAATGGCAGTGTCATTACGCCCAGTTTCTGCGCAAGATGTGCCACGCCTGACTGCGAGCCTCCGGGTTGGTCGGTCAGCAGCTTGATATTCCCATAATGTGTCTAAGTATATATCCCCCTGTTTATCCTTTAGCTATCAATAAATGCGTGTATCTATCTATCTATAAATGCGTGTATCTATCTATCTATAAATGCGTACATCTATCTATCTTTATGTGTATTTAAAAATTCACAAAGTCGTGAAGACACATGAAATACAAAAACCTAATTTAAAAATCTCTATAATAATGGAATTAAAATACTTAACGTCAATATTTCATGACCCTCTCAGCATTTACTGTTCTCTAAATGCATCGACTGTATCGGACAATCTCCTCGTCATGTGAGCATGTTTCCTTGTATTCCAAAATTAATCGGAATCATTCCTTCCATAGTTAGAACTTTCACAACTCTAGCCTGATGGCATCTTATCTTATACACCACAGACGCTCCTTCTATTAAGTAGATTATTACGTCCTATGCTCATCTGTGGTCCGAGTCTAGACTTGCATCGTTTTTAATGTTTTAAAATGATGGTAAGTTACTGGTTTTCCTGGTTGGCTTAGGCAACCCATTCCATGCCCGAATGCGACTCGGGAAGAAAGAGTACCGTGGTTGTAAGTTCCTTAAAAAGTTGGGGGTCTATCTTTCTTTCAACAGTCTGGATGTAGTCTTGGCAACTGATGCTTGTGCAATCTGTTGTTATTTCGTTTTATTGATCCAAAGAATAAAAAAAGAAGTAAAGACAATGAAAAGAAAAGACATTTGATTAAAAAGAAAAGGAAAGAAAGAAAGAAAAGAAAGAAAGAAAGAAAAGAAAAGAAAGAAAGAAAGAAAGAAAGAAAAGAAAGAAAGAAAGAAAGAAAGAAAAGAAAGAAAGAAAGAAAGAAAGAAAGAAAAGAAAGAAAGAAAGAAAGAAAGAAAGAAAAGAAAGAAAGAAAGAAAGAAAAGAAAGAAAGAAAGAAAGAAAGAAAAGAAAGAAAGAAAGAAAGAAAGAAAGAAAAGAAAGAAAGAAAGAAAGAAAGAAAGAAAAGAAAGAAAGAAAGAAAGAAAGAAAAGAAAGAAAGAAAGAAAGAAAGAAAGAAAGAAAAGAAAGAAAGAAAGAAAAGAAAGAAAGAAAGAAAGAAAGAAAAGAAAGAAAGAAAGAAAGAAAGAAAGAAAGAAAGAAAAAAAATATGTGACGGAATAGAGTGATAATGAAAGCCGGAAAATAAAGAAGTTAAAACGAAAATTTTGAAAAAAAAATAAAGAAGAGAAATATTGAGAGGAGTGCATGAAATGGCGGAAAATAGCAGTAAATTTAAAAAGAAAGAAAGAAATGAAGGAAAAGACTGGAAAAGAAATATATAAAAAAAAGAAGTAAATGAAAAAGAGAGGAAGAGATAAAAAGGTGAAAAGAGAAAATGTCAATTTATAGGATTGCAATGAACTGGAGGGTTTTTTCTTTTTCATTTCCTGTTTCCAATTAAACTGAAATTGGCGGGGTAGGAATACGCAGATGCAGACAATACGCCAGGGAGCGCTCACTTACAGACTGTGTGACTTGAGAGAGAAGACAATTGGTGACTAGAGGATTGTGGAGGCAGGCACACTTGGGGGTGACGCACGTGTGAAAGGATTTTAGGGACTTCCGAGTGTTTGATTTGGTTTTCAGGAGGGTGGAATGAATTTAGGTCAAGGGGCTCAGAATTAAGTGAGCTCGGGGGCATGGTGTGAGGACGGGGGCGTAAGGGGGTGTTACGCCCTCAGAGCATGGAGGGTTGAGTCCACATAGGGCGAGTTGACCTTATCAAACGAAGTGGCCGAATGAATTAATAATTTCTTTGCTTTCAGCTATGTAAACCTATGCTTGTTGATTTTGTGTTCTTTTTCTTTTCTCTTCAAGCCAATCAAGAGATTCGATTCCTATATCTGATTAAATATAGACTCTAACCCTACTGGTGACTAAGTAAATTACTAGACAATTAAATGTACACCTAGCTATCTGTCCATTAAATTAATTTTTTTAATCGAAATATCGATTCATAAAATTAAATATATCTAGTTATTTATATTATCTTATGTATATATTGTGTTATTTATAGATATATTAATACAATTTACTGTTGTGCTTATAGAATTGTGATAATATATCTGTTCGGGCTATAAAATTGTTATAATTTACTGGTATGGCCGTTGAATCTTGTTTTAATTTACTGTTCTGGACAAAAAATTGTGTTTTGACTTTTGTGACTCTTGAATTGTTCTATCGAGATCTTGAATGGCCATACAACTGTTTGAATATCGATTCCCCACACACACACATTTAACCCTTCCCGTACCGACCTACTTCTATCCATGCTGCCTTCAGTTCCGCTATATACGCGCCCGGGACTGTAAGGGTTAATAAAACGAATAGGACCAGCCCAAAGCCCACTACTGGCGTGTGTTTAAGGCTGAGATCCATTGGTTTAGCCAGCCCTCCTACCTTTCGTTTCGTGCTTGAATAATTGACATTTAGTTTGTAGTTAAGTCGGAATGTCAAAAAAATACGAAAATAATTTGGACTTGACAGTTTGAAAAACAAAATTTACAAGCCTTTACATTTTCTTCTGACTGTTTCTAATTTTTTGCTATATAACTGTCCAGTCTTTTTTTTTTTTAAATCAGTCATGAAAAAATGAAAGGCATAGGGATGGAAATAGCCATAGTGGTTTTAGAGAGAAGAGAGAGAGGAAAATGGAGAGAGAGAGAGAATACCGGAGAGAAAGAATGTGAGACAGGGAAAGATGTCTATGAAGACGTCATACGGAAGATTTGAGATTTGAGAATCCAGAAACATCAAAAAAAATTAGAACTAAGCCAGGTTTTTCTCTATTGCTCTGCTGGATCTAAAAGGCTTATAAATTGGCCACAAAAACTTTTTTTTTTGTTTGTAACTTCATAAAAAATTTTTTTTCAATTTAATTAAATGTTTATATGTTTTGATTTATTCTATTCGTTTGTGTATGATTCTTATTTCTGTTACATTTTAATAACTGTTGAGAAAATTGAACATATATATATTTTTTTTTTACGACAGAGCAAAAATGTTATTGTTTTTTTTATATGCCTCGTTTATATAGAATGGATTGTTGTAAAATGGATATAATGAATGGGAATAGATTGTTCTAGTGTCTGAACATTGACTATAGACACTGAACCGAATCACATACATCGAAACGACCCACACTATTTAAACTTGATCTAAAACATGCGCACATTGGACATTGCTTAAGTTGTGAAAAGCCAGGCCCTGATTTAGAGCCTAATGATCATGCCTCTTCCTCCTCGACTACTAAATAGAACTTCCCATATAACGAAATAAAGCAAAGTATCCCGTCGGACCAAATTGTTCCATAGGGCCGGTGAAGCAGCGTCCACCAGTTTCTGTGGCCACGGCATACTAGGTGATAGTGTGGCCAGCACTATTCACACTCGCCTTTACTTTACCCCAAAATAAGGTCAGGTGCCCATCAGAGCTGGTGGTTAGACTCAAACAAATCATAGCCTTCACCAGGATTCGAACCCAGGACCTTCTAACGAACAAGAGTTCAATAAGTAATGACCCGACAGTAAAGTGTGTCACAGACATCTACCAATCTAGCTCGTTCATCCGATTAACATAATCCGATTCTAAATGCATTCACCCGTGTAATTAACGCACCACTGATCCGAGTCACCGATTCGATTTAGAATCTCAGGCTTGCAGAGTTACGTTCGCAGTCATTCAGATTCACAGACGCAGTGATTCTATTCGCGCTGATTACAATCACAGAAACACTGATTTGAATCACAGATCCGAATCACATATTATAACAATGGTCCCTATGTAAAGGACCGTAATTCAAATATATACAGAAGACATTTATAAGAAAACAAACAAAAATGACATTTTTATGTTCTTAGCCAGCGACAAGATAGGATAAGCAGACGCATTAAATGTTGCAAGGCGGGAAGTGAAATGTCTAAATCTATGTGTGGCGTTAACAAGACAGACGCCATGTCTAAAAGCTTGGATAAAAAGATGACGTTAAATATTGATTTTTTTTTGTTACAGGTTGGACAATCGATATGAGACGCTATTGAACCTTGGGATACGAGGCCTAATTTCTTACGTTATGTCAGTTTTTTTGTTCGTAGTTATTCTACAGGTAGAGATAGATAGTGTAGATATAAAGACGGGTGAAGATCTATATAGATATATAGTGAAACATAGATAGATATGTAAAATAACAGACAGACAATAGACTGCTGACTAGATAGCTGAGCAAACAGACAAACTCATTGGTAGGTTGATTGATAGATATATGAATCAAAGATAAAGAAAGACAATTAGATACATAGAAAGATAGATAGATAGATAGATAGATAGATAGATAGATAGATAGATAGATAGATCGATAGATCGATAGATCGATAGATCAATAGATCGATAGATATATCGATAGATCGATAGATATATCGATAGATCGATCGATAGATAGATAGATAGATAGAAAGATAGACATATATTATAGATAGACAGATAGATAGATAAATAGATGGACAGATAGATAGATAGATAGACATACAAACAGACAGATAGCTAGCATGGAATAGGTTGCCTGAACAAACCAGGAAAACCAGTAACTTTACATAATTTAAAACATTAATAAAAATGCAAGACTATACTCGGACCACGGATGAGCGTAGGACGCAATAATCTTCTTTATAGAAGTAGGGTCTGTAATGTATAAGATAAGATAAGATTGATAGATAGATAGATAGATAGATAGATAGAAGATTGATAGATAGATAGTCCCTATATGCAGATAATAATGGACACAGAGATAAGCAGATATTCAATAATAAAAATGTATCAAATTTCGAACTGTAGTAAACAACAGGTAAAGGTCCGACTGACCTATAAATCTAATCAATAACGTATAGGGGAAGTCTTTCTATATTTAATACTATTTATTTTACAGACTTCTAAACTTAGTCATTAACTTTTTTTCCCATAGCTTTTACTCGCTTCTTTCTTTGTTCGGCGTTTCTTATTAAACCCAGCCGCTGGCGATAAAACCTCCAATCTTCTTATTTATTAAAGACTTCTATTATTCTCTCTTCCTCGGTTTAATCCCAGCCTCTCTCTCTCTCTCTCTCTCTCTCTCTCTCTCTCTCTCTCTCCCTCTCTCTCTCTTTCTCACTATCCCTCTTCATCCGTCCATAAAGCCTCCCCTCCCTCTCTTCCAAACCACCACTAACTTTTACGTCTCCTTCCATGAGCCATCTCACTCGTTCACTCTCCAAAGCAGACTCACACACACGCTCTTCCCAAATCTAATCTTCCTGTAGATTCGACCCTTGAAGAACTCAACCAACGAGTCGCGTCGGCCAGATACCACAGGAAGCATTTACTACAGTGCGCTTGGCTTACGATCTTACCCCTCCCCTATTTTTTTGTTTAATAGTCTTTCGCGAATCTTTCTTGTTAGACCCTCCCCCCCCCCCGACCAGTGGTCACTTTAAATGTCCACTATACAGATCAAGCGGCCGGCGACAAGATGGGGAGTTTGCTTCACTTCCCACAGAAGCTGCAGGGATACAACGTACTAAATATAGAAGCTATTTATTTAGATCAAAGGTTCTCAACCTTTCTCGGCTCACCGCCCCCTTTTACATTTTTTTTCCGCTCACCGCCCCCCTCACCTTTATTTAGCGCCCATTGCCCCCACCCCCTCTGGAAGTTAAAAGATCAATATAGTTTCCGCATTTTTTTTAGGCCGACTAGATTTGTGTGCTTATTTATTATCTTTAAAAAAACTGAAAAGGAAACATGTTGTAAGAATTAATAGATAAAAAAAATTACCTAAACAACAGGCTTAAAAAAAATCAATTTTAATGTGAATCGTTTGCCTGGTGTGTTGCTAGTAGTTTGTCCATATTTGTTTTAATTTTGGTTGCATAAAAGCCTTAGGTCTCCACGCTTCACTATTTGCAGCTTATTTTTCATTTTTTGACAACCAAATGGTAGTAGCGTAAAATCCACTTTACACAAAAGAGGGCGATAAGAATGCAATACTAAAAAGTGTTGCCAAAACTCACAGATCTAGCGAATCTGAATGATTTTCTCCCAAAGTATCGCATTTGCTTTTCAAAAACTCGAGCACCGAATCCAAGTCTCACACATTATATTTTTTATTTAAACGGTCATCTTCTGCTAATCAACCTCTGTGTGTCTGTGTGCAGTAGCCATCGCTTGTAGTCCTCGTCGATCAACAATGAACAATATTTATTTTGCAACATAGTACATAAGTACAATAAAGGGATAGTCGAAGACAAAACAAGAAAATTATAAAATTGGCAAACAATAAAAAAATTATATCCAGACAATAATAGTACTACATATTTTATAATAATAAAGTATTCTAAATCAGGGGTAGGCAACCAAAGGCACACGTGCCAAACTTGCAGGGCGATTTTCAATGACACGGAGCATACCTCCAAGAGGTGTTTTTTTATTGATAAAAACTACAACAACATTTTCCAGTTTTGAATGAAGAAAACTGACTGTTGAAGCCGATGTTTCTAAATGAAGAAAACTGACTGTTGAAGCCAATGTTTCTAAATGAAGAAAACTGACTGTTGAAGCCGATGTTTCTAAATGAAGAAAACTGACTGTTGAAGTCGATGTTTCTAACTGAAGAAAACTGGCTGTTGAAGCCGATGTTTCTAAATGAAGAAAACTGACTGTTGAAGTCGATGTTTCTAAATGAAGAAAACTGACTGTTGAAGCCGATGTTTCTAAATGAAGAAAACTGACTGTTGAAGTCGATGTTTCTAAATGAAGAAAACTGACTGTTGAAGCCGATGTTTCTAAATGAAAAAAACTGACTGTTGAAGTCAATGTTTCTAAATGAAGAAAACTGACTGTTGAAGCCGATGTTTCTAAATGAAGAAAACTGACTGTTGAAGTCAATGTTTCTAAATGAAGAAAACTGACTGTTGAAGTCGATGTTTCTAAATGAAGAAAACTGACTGTTGAAGTCAATGTTTCTAAATGAAGAAAACTGACTGTTGAAGCCGATGTTTCTAAATGAAGAAAACTGACAGTTGAAGTCGATGTTTCTAAATGAAGAAAACTGGCTGTTGAAGCCGATGTTTCTAAATGAAGAAAACTGACTGTTGAAGCCGATGTTTCTGAATGAGGAAAACTGACTGTTGAAGCCGATGTTTCTAAATGAGGAAAACTGACTGTTGAAGCCAATGTTTCTGAATGAGGAAAACTGACTGTTGAAGCCAATGTTTCTAAATGAGGAAAACTGACTGTTGAAGCCAATGTTTCTGAATGAGGAAAACTGACAGTTGAAGCCGATGTTTCTGAATGAGGAAAATTGACTGTTGAAGCCAATGTTTCTGAATGAGGAAAACTGGCTGTTGAAGCCAATGTTTCTGAATGAGGAAAACTTACTGTTGAAGCCAATGTTTCTAAATGAGGAAAACTGACTGTTGAAGCCAATGTTTCTGAATGAGGAAAACTGACTGTTGAAGCCAATGTTTCTGAATGAGAAAAACTGACTGTTGAAGCCAATGTTTCTAAATGAGGAAAACTGACTGTTGAAGCCAATGTTTCTAAATGAGGAAAACTGACTGTTGAAGCCAATGTTTCTGAATGAGGAAAACTGACAGTTGAAGCCGATGTTTCTGAATGAGGAAAACTGACTGTTGAAGCCGATGTTTTTAAATGAGGAAAACTGACTGTTGAAGCCGATGTTTCTGAATGAAGAAAACTGGCTGTTGAAGCCGATGTTTCTAAATGAAGAAAACTGATTGTTGAAGCCGATGTTTCTAAATGAAGAAAACTGACTGTTGAAGCCGATGTTTCTAAATGAAGAAAACTGACTGTTGAAGCCGATGTTTCTGATTGAAGAAAACTGGCTGTTGAAGCCGATGTTTCTAAATGAAGAAAACTGGCTGTTGAAGCCGATGTTTCTAAATGAGGAAAACTGACTGTTGAAGCCGATGTTTCTAAATGAAGAAAACTGACTGTTGAAGCCGATGTTTCTGAATGAGGAAAACTGACTGTTGAAGCCGATGTTTCTAAATGAGGAAAACTGACTGTTGAAGCCAATGTTTCTGAATGAGGAAAACTGACTGTTGAAGCCAATGTTTCTAAATGAAGAAAACTGACTGTTGAAGCCAATGTTTCTGAATGAGGAAAACTGACAGTTGAAGCCGATGTTTCTGAATGAGGAAAATTGACTGTTGAAGCCAATGTTTCTGAATGAGGAAAACTGACTGTTGAAGCCAATGTTTCTGAATGAGGAAATCTGACTGTTGAAGCCAATGTTTCTAAATGAGGAAAATTGACTGTTGAAGCCAATGTTTCTGAATGAGGAAAACTGACTGTTGAAGCCAATGTTTCTGAATGAGGAAAACTGACTGTTGAAGCCAATGTTTCTAAATGAGGAAAACTGACTGTTGAAGCCAATGTTTCTAAATGAGGAAAACTGACTGTTGAAGCCAATGTTTCTGAATGAGGAAAACTGACAGTTGAAGCCGATGTTTCTGAATGAGGAAAACTGACTGTTGAAGCCGATGTTTCTAAATGAGGAAAACTGACAGTTAAAGCCGATGTTTCTGAATGAAGAAAAGTGACTGTTGAAGCCGATGTTTCTAAATGAGGAAAACTGACAGTTGAAGCCGATGTTTCTGAATGAGGAAAACTGACTGTTGAAGCCGATGTTTCTAAATGAGGAAAACTGACAGTTGAAGCCGATGTTTCTAAATGAAGAAAACTGACTGTTGAAGCCGATGTTTCTGAATGAGGAAAACTGACTGTTGAAGCCGATGTTTCTAAATGAAGAAAACTGGCTGTTGAAGCCGATGTTTCTAAATGAAGAAAACTGACTGTTGAAGCCGATGTTTCTAAATGAAGAAAACTTACTGTTTAAGCCGATGTTTCTGAATGAGGAAAACTGACTGTTGAAGCCGATGTTTCTAAATGAAGAAAACTGGCTGTTGAAGCCGATGTTTCTAAATGAAGAAAACTGACTGTTGAAGCCGATGTTTCTGAATGAGGAAAACTGACTGTTGAAGCCGATGTTTCTAAATGAAGAAAACTGGCTGTTGAAGCCGATGTTTCTGAATGAAGAAAACTGACTGTTGTAGCCGATGTTTCTAAATGAAGAAAACTGACTGTTGAAGCCGATGTTTCTGAATAAAGAAAACTGACTGTTGAAGCCGATGTTTCTAAATGAAGAAAACTGGCTGTTGAAGCCGATGTTTCTAAATGAAGAAAACTGGCTGTTGAAGCCGATGTTTCTAAATGAAGAAAACTAACTGTTGAAGCCGATGTTTCTGAATGAAGAAAACTGACTGTTGAAGCCGATGTTTCTAAATGAAGAAAACTGACTGTTGAAGCCGATGTTTCTAAATGAAGAAAACTGGCTGTTGAAGCCGATGTTTCTAAATAAAGAAAACTGGCTGTTGAAGCCGATGTTTCTGAATGAAGAAAACTGGCTGTTGAAGCCGATGTTTCTGAATGAAGAAAACTGACTGTTTAAGCCGATGTTTCTGAATGAAGAAAACTGACTGTTGAAGCCGATGTTTCTAAATGAAGAAAACTGACTGTTGAAGTCGATGTTTTTAAATGAAGAAAACTGACTGTTGAAGTCGATGTTTCTAAATAAAGAAAAATGACTGTTGAAGCCGATGTTTCTAAATGAAGAAAACTGGCTGTTGAAGCCGATGTTTTTAAATGAAGAAAACTGGCTGTTGAAGCCGATGTTTCTGAATGAGGAAAACTGGCTGTTGAAGCCGATGTTTCTGAATGAGGAAAACTGACTGTTGAAGACGATGTTTCTAAATGAGGAAAACTGACTGTTGAAGTCGATGTTTCAAAATGAAGAAAACAGACTGTTGAAGCCGATGTTTCTAAATGAACAAAACTGGCTGTTGAAGCCGATGTTTCTAATTGAAGAAAACTGGCTGTTGAAGCCGATGTTTCTAAATGAAGAAAACTGGCTGTTGAAGCCGATGTTTCTAAATGAAGAAAACTGGCTGTTGAAGCCGATGTTTCTAAATGAAGAAAACTGGCTGTTGAAGCCGATGTTTCTGAATGACGAAAACTGGCTGTTGAAGCCGATGTTTCTAAATGAAGAAAACTGACTGTTGAAGCCAATGTTTCTAAATGAAGAAAACTGACTGTTGAAGCCGATGTTTCTAAATGAAGAAAACTGGCTGTTGAAGCCGATGTTTCTAAATGAAGAAAACAGACTGTTGTAGCCGATGTTTCTAAATGAAGAAAACAGACTGTTGAAGCCGATGTTTCTAAATGAAAAAAACTTGCTGTTGAAGCCGATGTTTCTAAATGAAGAAAACTGACTGTTGAAGCCGATGTTTCTAAATGAAGAAAACTGACTGTTGAAGCCGATGTTTCTAAATGAAGAAAACTGGCAGTTGAAGCCGATGTTTCTAAATGAAGAAAACTGACTGTTGAAGCCGATGTTTCTAAATGAAGAAAACTGACTGTTGAAGCCGATGTTTCTAAATGAAGAAAACAGACTGTTGAAGCCGATGTTTCTAAATGAAAAAAACTTGCTGTTGAAGCCGATGTTTCTAAATGAAGAAAACTGACTGTTGAAGCCGATGTTTCTAAATGAAGAAAACTGGCTGTTGAAGCCGATGTTTCTAAATGAAGAAAACTGGCAGTTGAAGCCGATGTTTCTAAATGAAGAAAACTGACTGTTGAAGCCGATGTTTCTAAATGAAGAAAACTGACTGTTGAAGCCGATGTTTCTAAATGAAGAAAACTGGCTGTTGAAGCCGATGTTTCTAAATGAAGAAAACTGGCTGTTGAAGCCGATGTTTCAAAATGAAGAAAACTGGCTGTTGAAGCCGATGTTTCTAAATGAAGAAAACTGGCTGTTGAAGCCGATGTTTCTAAATGAAGAAAACTTGCTGTTGAAGCCGATGTTTCTAAATGAAGAAAACTGGCTGTTGAAGCCGATGTTTCTAAATGAAGAAAACTGGCTGTTGAAGCCGAGGTTTCTAAATGAAGAAAACTGGCTGTTAAAGCCGATGTTTCTAAATGAAGAAAACTGACTGTTGAAGCCGATGTTTCTGAATAAAGAAAACTGACTGTTGAAGCCGATGTTTCTAAATGAAGAAAACTGGCTGTTGAAGCCGATGTTTCTAAATGAAGAAAACTGGCTGTTGAAGCCGATGTTTCTAAATGAAGAAAACTGGCTGTTGAAGCCGATGTTTCTAAATGAAGAAAACTGGCTGTTGAAGCCGATGTTTCTAAATGAAGAAAACAGACTGTTGAAGCCGATGTTTCTGAATGAAGAAAACTGACTGTTGAAGCCGATGTTTCTAAATGAAGAAAACTGACTGTTGAAGCCGATGTTTCTAAATGAAGAAAACTGGCTGTTGAAGCCGATGTTTCTGAATGAAGACAACTGACTGTTGAAGTCGATGTTTCTAAATGAAGAAAACTTACTGTTGAAGTCGATGTTTCTAAATGAAGAAAACTTACTGTTGAAGCCGATGTTTCTAAATGAAAAAAACTGACTGTTGAAGTCGATGTTTCTAAATAAAGAAAACTTACTGTTGAAGCCGATGTTTCTAAATGAAGAAAACTGACTGTTGAAGTCGATGTTTTTAAATGAAGAAAACTGACTGTTGAAGTCGATGTTTCTAAATAAAGAAAAATGACTGTTGAAGCCGATGTTTCTAAATGAAGAAAACTGGCTGTTGAAGCCGATGTTTTTAAATGAAGAAAACTGGCTGTTGAAGCCGATGTTTCTGAATGAGGAAAACTGGCTGTTGAAGCCGATGTTTCTGAATGAGGAAAACTGACTGTTGAAGCCGATGTTTCTAAATGAGGAAAACTGACTGTTGAAGTCGATGTTTCAAAATGAAGAAAACAGACTGTTGAAGCCGATGTTTCTAAATGAAGAAAACTGGCTGTTGAAGCCGATGTTTCTAAATGAAGAAAACTGGCTGTTGAAGCCGATGTTTCTAAATGAAGAAAACTGGCTGTTGAAGCCGATGTTTCTAAATGAAGAAAACTGGCTGTTGAAGCCGATGTTTCTAAATGAAGAAAACTGGCTGTTGAAGCCGATGTTTCTGAAAGAGAAAAACTGGCTGTTGAAGCCGATGTTTCTAAATGAAGAAAACTGACTGTTGAAGCCAATGTTTCTAAATGAAGAAAACTGACTGTTGAAGCCGATGTTTCTAAATGAAGAAAACTGGCTGTTGAAGCCGATGTTTCTAAATGAAGAAAACAGACTGTTGTAGCCGATGTTTCTAAATGAAGAAAACAGACTGTTGAAGCCGATGTTTCTAAATGAAAAAAACTGGCTGTTGAAGCCGATGTTTCTAAATGAAGAAAACAGACTGTTGAAGCCGATGTTTCTGAATGAAGAAAACTGACTGTTGAAGCCGATGTTTCTAAATGAAGAAAACTGACTGTTGAAGCCGATGTTTCTAAATGAAGAAAACTGGCTGTTGAAGCCGATGTTTCTGAATGAAGACAACTGACTGTTGAAGTCGATGTTTCTAAATGAAGAAAACTTACTGTTGAAGTCGATGTTTCTAAATGAAGAAAACTTACTGTTGAAGCCGATGTTTCTAAATGAAAAAAACTGACTGTTGAAGTCGATGTTTCTAAATAAAGAAAACTTACTGTTGAAGCCGATGTTTCTAAATGAAGAAAACTGACTGTTGAAGTCGATGTTTTTAAATGAAGAAAACTGACTGTTGAAGTCGATGTTTCTAAATAAAGAAAAATGACTGTTAAAGCCGATGTTTCTAAATGAAGAAAACTGGCTGTTGAAGCCGATGTTTTTAAATGAAGAAAACTGGCTGTTGAAGCCGATGTTTCTGAATGAGGAAAACTGGCTGTTGAAGCCGATGTTTCTGAATGAGGAAAACTGACTGTTGAAGCCGATGTTTCTAAATGAGGAAAACTGACTGTTGAAGTCGATGTTTCAAAATGAAGAAAACAGACTGTTGAAGCCGATGTTTCTAAATGAAGAAAACTGGCTGTTGAAGCCGATGTTTCTAAATGAAGAAAACTGGCTGTTGAAGCCGATGTTTCTAAATGAAGAAAACTGGCTGTTGAAGCCGATGTTTCTAAATGAAGAAAACTGGCTGTTGAAGCCGATGTTTCTAAATGAAGAAAACTGGCTGTTGAAGCCAATGTTTCTGAAAGAGGAAAACTGGCTGTTGAAGCCGATGTTTCTAAATGAAGAAAACTGACTGTTGAAGCCAATGTTTCTAAATGAAGAAAACTGACTGTTGAAGCCGATGTTTCTAAATGAAGAAAACTGGCTGTTGAAGCCGATGTTTCTAAATGAAGAAAACAGACTGTTGTAGCCGATGTTTCTAAATGAAGAAAACAGACTGTTGAAACCGATGTTTCTAAATGAAAAAAACTGGCTGTTGAAGCCGATGTTTCTAAATGAAGAAAACTGACTGTTGAAGCCGATGTTTCTAAATGAAGAAAACTGGCAGTTGAAGCCGATGTTTCTAAATGAAGAAAACTGACTGTTGAAGCCGATGTTTTTAAATGAAGAAAACTGACTGTTGAAGCCGATGTTTCTAAATGAAGAAAACTGGCTGTTGACGCCGATGTTTCTAAATGAAGAAAACTGGCTGTTGAAGCCGATATTTCAAAATGAAGAAGACTGGCTGTTGAAGCCGATGTTTCTAAATGAGGAAAACTGGCTGTTGAAGCCGATGTTTCTAAATGAAGAAAACTTGCTGTTGAAGCCGATGTTTCTAAATAAAGAAAACTGGCTGTTGAAGCCGATGTTTCTAAATGAAGAAAACTGGCTGTTGAAGCCGATGTTTCTAAATGAAGAAAACTGGCTGTTAAAGCCGATGTTTCTAAATGAAGAAAACTGACTGTTGAAGCCGATGTTTCTAAATGAAGAAAACTTACTGTTGAAGCCGATGTTTCTAAATGAAGAAAACTGGCTGTTGAAGCCGATGTTTCTAAATGAAGAAAACTGGCTGTTGAAGCCGATGTTTCTAAATGAAGAAAACTGGCTATTGAAGCCGATGTTTCTAAATGAAGAAAACTGGCTGTTGAAGCCGATGTTTCTAAATGAAGAAAACTGGCTGTTGAAGCCGATGTTTCTAAATGAAGAAAACTGGCTGTTGAAGCCGATGTTTCTAAATGAAGAAAACTGGCTGTTGAAGCCGATGTTTCTAAATGAAGAAAACTGGCTGTTGAAGCCGATGTTTCTAAATGAAGAAAACTGGCTGTTGAAGCCGATGTTTCTAAATGAAGAAAACTGGCTGTTGAAGCCGATGTTTCTAAATGAAGAAAACTGGCTGTTGAAGCCGATGTTTCTAAATGAAGAAAACAGACTGTTGAAGCCGATGTTTCTAAATTAAGAAAACAGACTGATAAAGCCGATGTTTCTAAATGAAGAAAACTGACTGTTGAAGCCGATGTTTCTAAATGAAGAAAACTGACTGTTGAAGTCGATGTTTCTAAATGAAGAAAACTGGCTGTTGAAGCCGATGTTTCTAAATGAAGAAAACTGACTGTTGAAGTCGATGTTTCTAAATGAAGAAAACTGGCTGTTGAAGCCGATGTTACTAAATGAAGAAAACTGGCTGTTGAAGCCGATGTTTCTAAATGAAGAAAACTGGCTGTTGAAGCCGATGTTTCTAAATGAAGAAAACTGGCTGTTGAAGCCGATGTTTCTAAATGGAGAAAACTGGCTGTTGAAGCCGATGTTTCTAAATGAAGAAAACTGGCTGTTGAAGCCGATGTTTCTAAATGAAGAAAACTGGCTGTTGAAGCCGATGTTTCTAAATGAAGAAAACTGGCTGTTGAAGCCGATGTTTCTAAATGAAGAAAACTGGCTGTTGAAGCCGATGTTTCTAAATGAAGAAAACTGGCTGTTGAAGCCGATGTTTCTAAATGAAGAAAACTGGCTGTTGAAGCCGATGTTTCTAAATGAAGAAAACAGACTGTTAAAGCCGATGTTTCTAAATGAAGAAAACAGACTGTTGAAGCCGATGTTTCTAAATGAAGAAAACTGACTGTTGAAGCCGATGTTTCTAAATGAAGAAAACTGACTGTTGAAGTCGATGTTTCTAAATGAAGAAAACTGGCTGTTGAAGCCGATGTTTCTAAATGAAGAAAACTGACTGTTGAAGTCGATGTTTCTGAATGAGGAAAACTGACTGTTGAAGCCGATGTTTCTAAATGAGGAAAACAGACTGTTGAAGCCAATGTTTCTGAATGAGGAAAACTGACTGTTAAAGCCAATGTTTCTAAATGAAGAAAACTGACTGTTGAAGCCGATGTTTCTAAATGAGGAAAACTGACTGTTGAAGCCAATGTTTCTAAATGAGGAAAACTGACTGTTGAAGCCAATGTTTCTGAATGAGGAAAACTGACAGTTGAAGCCGATGTTTCTGAATGAGGAAAATTGACTGTTGAAGCAAATGTTTCTGAATGAGGAAAACTGACTGTTGAAGCCAATGTTTCTGAATGAGGAAAACTTACTGTTGAAGCCAATGTTTCTAAATGAGGAAAACTGACTGTTGAAGCCAATGTTTCTGAATGAGGAAAACTGACTGTTGAAGCCAATGTTTCTAAATGAGGAAAACTGACTGTTGAAGCCAATGTTTCTAAATGAGGAAAACTGACTGTTGAAGCCAATGTTTCTGAATGAGGAAAACTGAATGTTGAAGCCGATGTTTCTGAATGAGGAAAACTGACTGTTGAAGCCGATGTTTCTAAATGAGGAAAACTGACTGTTGAAGCCGATGTTTCTGAATGAAGAAAACTGGCTGTTGAAGCCGATGTTTCTTAATGAAGAAAACTGACTGTTGAAGCCGATGTTTCTAAATAAAGAAAACTGACTGTTGAAGCCGATGTTTCTAAATGAAGAAAACTGACTGTTGAAGCCGATGTTTCTGATTGAAGAAAACTGGCTGTTAAAGCCTATGTTTCTAAATGAAGAAAACTGGCTGTTGAAGCCGATGTTTCTAAATGAGGAAAACTGACTGTTGAAGCCGATGTTTCTAAATGAAGAAAACTGACTGTTGAAGCCGATGTTTCTAAATGAAGAAAACTGACTGTTGAAGTCGATGTTTCTAAATGAAGAAAACTTACTGTTGAAGCCGATGTTTCTAAATGAAGAAAACTGACTGTTGAAGTCGATGTTTTTAAATGAAGAAAACTGACTGTTGAAGTCGATGTTTCTAAATAAAGAAAAATGACTGTTGAAGCCGATGTTTCTAAATGAAGAAAACTGGCTGTTGAAGCCGATGTTTTTAAATGAAGAAAACTGGCTGTTGAAGCCGATGTTTCTGAATGAGGAAAACTGGCTGTTGAAGCCGATGTTTCTGAATGAGGAAAACTGACTGTTGAAGCCGATGTTTCTAAATGAGGAAAACTGACTGTTGAAGTCGATGTTTCAAAATGAAGAAAACAGACTGTTGAAGCCGATGTTTCTAAATGAAGAAAACTGGCTGTTGAAGCCGATGTTTCTAAATGAAGAAAACTGGCTGTTGAAACTGATGTTTCTAAATGAAGAAAACTGGCTGTTGAAGCCGATGTTTCTAAATGAAGAAAACTGGCTGTTGAAGCCGATGTTTCTAAATGAAGAAAACTGGCTGTTGAAGCCGATGTTTCTGAATGAGGAAAACTGGCTGTTGAAGCCGATGTTTCTAAATGAAGAAAACTGACTGTTGAAGCCAATGTTTCTAAATGAAGAAAACTGACTGTTGAAGCCGATGTTTCTAAATGAAGAAAACTGGCTGTTGAAGCCGATGTTTCTAAATGAAGAAAACAGACTGTTGTAGCCGATGTTTCTAAATGAAGAAAACAGACTGTTGAAGCCGATGTTTCTAAATGAAGAAAACTGGCTGTTGAAGCCGATGTTTCTAAATGAAGAAAACTGACTGTTGAAGCCGATGTTTCTAAATGAAGAAAACTGACTGTTGAAGCCGATGTTTCTAAATGAAGAAAACTGGCAGTTGAAGCCGATGTTTCTAAATGAAGAAAACTGACTGTTGAAGCGGATGTTTCTAAATGAAGAAAACTGACTGTTGAAGCCGATGTTTCTAAATGAAGAAAACTGGCTGTTGAAGCCGATGTTTCTAAATGAAGAAAACTGGCTGTTGAAGCCGATGTTTCAAAATGAAGAAAACTGGCTGTTGAAGCCGATGTTTCTAAATGAAGAAAACTGGCTGTTGAAGCCGATGTTTCTAAATGAAGAAAACTTGCTGTTGAAGCCGATGTTTCTAAATGAAGAAAACTGGCTGTTGAAGCCGATGTTTCTAAATGAAGAAAACTGGCTGTTAAAGCCGATGTTTCTAAATGAAGAAAACTGACTGTTGAAGCCGATGTTTCTAAATGAAGAAAACTGACTGTTGAAGCCGATGTTTCTAAATGAAGAAAACTGGCTGTTGAAGCCGATGTTTCTAAATGAAGAAAACTGGCTGTTGAAGCCGATGTTTCTAAATGAAGAAAACTGGCTGTTGAAGCCGATGTTTTTAAATGAAGAAAACTGGCTGTTGAAGCCGATGTTTCTAAATGAAGAAAACTGGCTGTTGAAGCCGATGTTTCTAAATGAAGAAAACTGGCTGTTGAAGCCGATGTTTCTAAATGAAGAAAACTGGCTGTTAAAGCCGATGTTTCTAAATGAAGAAAACTGGCTGTTGAAGCCGATGTTTCTAAATGAAGAAAACTGGCTGTTGAAGCCGATGTTTCTAAATGAAGAAAACTGGCTGTTGAAGCCGATGTTTCTAAATGAAGAAAACAGACTGTTGAAGCCGATGTTTCTAAATGAAGAAAACAGACTGTTGAAGCCGATGTTTCTAAATGAAGAAAACTGACTGTTGAAGCCGATGTTTCTAAATGAAGAAAACTGACTGTTGAAGTCGATGTTTCTAAATGAAGAAAACTGGCTGTTGAAGCCGATGTTTCTAAATGAAGAAAACTGACTGTTGAAGTCGATGTTTCTAAATGAAGAAAACTGGCTGTTGAAGCCGATGTTTCTAAATGAAGAAAACTGGCTGTTGAAACCGATGTTTCTAAATGAGGAAAACTGGCTGTTGAAGCCGATGTTTCTAAATGAAGAAAACTGGCTGTTGAAGCCGATGTTTCTAAATGAAGAAAACTTGCTGTTGAAGCCGATGTTTCTAAATGAAGAAAACTGGCTGTTGAAGCCGATGTTTCTAAATGAAGAAAACTGGCTGTTGAAGCCGATGTTTCTAAATGAAGAAAACTGGCTGTTGAAGCCGATGTTTCTAAATGAAGAAAACTGGCTGTTGAAGCCGATGTTTCTAAATGAAGAAAAATGGCTGTTGAAGCCGATGTTTCTAAATGAGGAAAACTGGCTGTTGAAGCCGATATTTCTGAATGAGGAAAACTGTCTGTTGAAGCCGATGTTTCTAAATGAGGAAAACTGGCTGTTGAAGTCGATGTTTCTAAATGAGGAAAACTGGCTTTTGAAGCCGATGTTTCTAAATGAAGAAAACTGGCTGTTGAAGCCGATGTTTCTAAATGAAGAAAACTGGCTGTTGAAGCCGATGTTTCTAAATGAGGAAAACTGGCTGTTGAAGCCGATGTTTCTAAATGAGGAAAACTGGCTGTTGAAGTCGATGTTTCTAAATGAGGAAAACTGGCTGTTGAAGCCGATGTTTCTAAATGAAGAAAACTGGCTGTTGAAGCCGATGTTTCTAAATGAAGAAAACTGGCTGTTGAAGCCGATGTTTCTAAATGAGGAAAACTGGCTGTTGAAGCCGATGTTTCTAAATGAGGAAAACTGGCTGTTGAAGTCGATGTTTCTAAATGAGGAAAACTGGCTGTTGAAGCCGATGTTTCTAAATGAGGAAAACTGGCTGTTGAAGTCGATGTTTCTAAATGTGGAAAACTGGCTGTTGAAGCCGATGTTTTTAAATGAGGAAAACTGGCTGTTGAAGCCGATGTTTCTAAATGAGGAAAACTGACTGTTGAAGCCGATGTTTCTAAATGAAGAAAACTGAATGTTGAAGTCGATGTTTCTAAATGAAGAAAACTGGCTGTTGAAGCCGATGTTTCTAAATGAGGAAAACTGGCTGTTGAAGCCGATGTTTCTAAATGAGGAAAACTGACTGTTGAAGCCAATGTTTCTGAATGAGGAAAACTGACTGTTGAAGCCAATGTTTCTAAATGAGGAAAACTGACTGTTGAAGCCAATGTTTCTGAATGAGGAAAACTGACAGTTGAAGCCGATGTTTCTGAATGAGGAAAATTGACTGTTGAAGCAAATGTTTCTGAATGAGGAAAACTGACTGTTGAAGCCAATGTTTCTGAATGAGGAAAACTTACTGTTGAAGCCAATGTTTCTAAATGAGGAAAACTGACTGTTGAAGCCAATGTTTCTGAATGAGGAAAACTGACTGTTGAAGCCAATGTTTCTGAATGAGGAAAACTGACTGTTGAAGCCAATGTTTCTAAATGAGGAAAACTGACTGTTGAAGCCAATGTTTCTAAATGAGGAAAACTGACTGTTGAAGCCAATGTTTCTGAATGAGGAAAACTGAATGTTGAAGCCGATGTTTCTGAATGAAGAAAACTGACTGTTGAAGCCGATGTTTCTAAATGAGGAAAACTGACTGTTGAAGCCGATGTTTCTGAATGAAGAAAACTGGCTGTTGAAGCCGATGTTTCTTAATGAAGAAAACTGACTGTTGAAGCCGATGTTTCTAAATGAAGAAAACTGACTGTTGAAGCCGATGTTTCTAAATGAAGAAAACTGACTGTTGAAGCCGATGTTTCTGAGTGAAGAAAACTGGCTGTTGAAGCCTATGTATCTAAATGAAGAAAACTGGCTGTTGAAGCCGATGTTTCTAAATGAGAAAAACTGACTGTTGAAGCCGATGTTTCTAAATGAAGAAAACTGACTGTTGAAGCCGATGTTTCTGAATGAGGAAAACTGACTGTTGAAGCCGATGTTTCTAAATGAGGAAAACTGACTGTTGAAGCCAATGTTTCTGAATGAGGAAAACTGACTGTTGAAGCCAATGTTTCTAAATGAGGAAAACTGACTGTTGAAGCCAATGTTTCTGAATGAGGAAAACTGACAGTTGAAGCCGATGTTTCTGAATGAGGAAAATTGACTGTTGAAGCCAATGTTTCTGAATGAGGAAAACTGACCGTTGAAGCCAATGTTTCTGAATGAGGAAATCTGACTGTTGAAGCCAATGTTTCTAAATGAGGAAAACTGACTGTTGAAGCCAATGTTTCTGAATGAGGAAAACTGACTGTTGAAGCCAATGTTTCTGAATGAAGAAAACTGACTGTTGAAGCCAATGTTTCTAAATGAGGAAAACTGACTGTTGAAGCCAATGTTTCTAAATGAGGAAAACTGACTGTTGAAGCCAATGTTTCTGAATGAGGAAAACTGACAGTGGAAGCCGATGTTTCTGAATGAGGAAAACTGACTGTTGAAGCCGATGTTTCTAAATGAGGAAAACTGACAGTTAAAGCCGATGTTTCTGAATGAAGAAAAGTGACTGTTGAAGCCGATGTTTCTAAATGAGGAAAACTGACAGTTGAAGCCGATGTTTCTGAATGAGGAAAACTGACTGTTGAAGCCGATGTTTCTAAATGAGGAAAACTGACAGTTGAAGCCGATGTTTCTAAATGAAGAAAACTGACTGTTGAAGCCGATGTTTCTGAATGAAGAAAACTGACTGTTGAAGACGATGTTTCTAAATGAAGAAAACTGGCTGTTGAAGCCGATGTTTCTAAATGAAGAAAACTGACTGTTGAAGCCGATGTTTCTAAATGAAGAAAACTTACTGTTGAAGCCGATGTTTCTGAATGAGGAAAACTGACTGTTGAAGCCGATGTTTCTAAATGAAGAAAACTGGCTGTTGAAGCCGATGTTTCTAAATGAAGAAAACTGACTGTTGAAGCCGATGTTTCTGAATGAGGAAAACTGACTGTTGAAGCCGATGTTTCTAAATGAAGAAAACTGGCTGTTGAAGCCGATGTTTCTGAATGAAGAAAACTGACTGTTGTAGCCGATGTTTCTAAATGAAGAAAACTGACTGTTGAAGCCGATGTTTCTGAATGAAGAAATCTGACTGTTGAAACCGATGTTTCTAAATGAAGAAAACCGGCTGTTGAAGCCGATGTTTATAAATGAAGAAAACTGGCTGTTGAAGCCGATGTTTCTAAATGAAGAAAACTGACTGTTGAAGCCGATGTTTCTGAATGAAGAAAACTGACTGTTGAAGCCGATGTTTCTAAATAAAGAAAACTGACTGTTGAAGCCGATGTTTCTAAATGAAGAAAACTGGCTGTTGAAGCCGATGTTTTTAAATAAAGAAAACTGGCTGTTGAAGCCGATGTTTCTGAATGAAGAAAACTGGCTGTTGAAGCCGATGTTTCTGAATGAAGAAAACTGACTGTTTAAGCCGATGTTTCTGAATGAAGAAAACTGACTGTTGAAGCCGATGTTTCTAAATGAAGAAAACTGACTGTGGAAGCCGATGTTTCTAAATGAAGAAAACTGGCTGTTGAAGCCGATGTTTCTGAATGAGGAAAACTGACTGTTGAAGTCGATGTTTCTAAATGAAGAAAACTTACTGTTGAAGTCGATGTTTCTAAATGAAGAAAACTTACTGTTGAAGCCGATGTTTCTAAATGAAGAAAACTGACTGTTGAAGTCGATGTTTCTAAATGAAGAAAACTTACTGTTGAAGCCGATGTTTCTAAATGAAGAAAACTGACTGTTGAAGTCGATGTTTTTAAATGAAGAAAACTGACTGTTGAAGTCGATGTTTCTAAATGAAGAAAACTGACTTTTGAAGCCGATGTTTCTAAATGAAGAAAACTGGCTGTTGAAGCCGATGTTTATAAATGAAGAAAACTGGCTGTTGAAGCCGATGTCTCTAAATGAAGAAAACTGACTGTTGAAGCCGATGTTTCTGAATGAAGAAAACTGACTGTTGAAGCCGATGTTTCTAAATAAAGAAAACTGACTGTTGAAGCCGATGTTTCTAAATGAAGAAAACTGGCTGTTGAAGCCGATGTTTTTAAATAAAGAAAACTGGCTGTTGAAGCCGATGTTTCTGAATGAAGAAAACTGGCTGTTGAAGCCGATGTTTCTGAATGAAGAAAACTGACTGTTTAAGCCGATGTTTCTGAATGAAGAAAACTGACTGTTGAAGCCGATGTTTCTAAATGAAGAAAACTGACTGTGGAAGCCGATGTTTCTAAATGAAGAAAACTGGCTGTTGAAGCCGATGTTTCTGAATGAGGAAAACTGACTGTTGAAGTCGATGTTTCTAAATGAAGAAAACTTACTGTTGAAGTCGATGTTTCTAAATGAAGAAAACTTACTGTTGAAGCCGATGTTTCTAAATGAAGAAAACTGACTGTTGAAGTCGATGTTTCTAAATGAAGAAAACTTACTGTTGAAGCCGATGTTTCTAAATGAAGAAAACTGACTGTTGAAGTCGATGTTTTTAAATGAAGAAAACTGACTGTTGAAGTCGATGTTTCTAAATGAAGAAAACTGACTGTTGAAGCCGATGTTTCTAAATGAAGAAAACTGGCTGTTGAAGCCGATGTTTTTAAATGAAGAAAACTGGCTGTTGAAGCCGATGTTTCTGAATGAAGAAAACTGACTGTTGAAGCCGATGTTTCTGAATGAAGAAAACTGACTGTTGAAGACGATGTTTCTAAATGAAGAAAACTGGCTGTTGAAGCCGATGTTTCTAAATGAAGAAAACTGACTGTTGAAGCCGATGTTTCTAAATGAAGAAAACTTACTGTTGAAGCCGATGTTTCTGAATGAGGAAAACTGACTGTTGAAGCCGATGTTTCTAAATGAAGAAAACTGGCTGTTGAAGCCGATGTTTCTAAATGAAGAAAACTGACTGTTGAAGCCGATGTTTCTGAATGAGGAAAACTGACTGTTGAAGCCGATGTTTCTAAATGAAGAAAACTGGCTGTTGAAGCCGATGTTTCTGAATGAAGAAAACTGACTGTTGTAGCCGATGTTTCTAAATGAAGAAAACTGACTGTTGAAGCCGATGTTTCTGAATGAAGAAATCTGACTGTTGAAACCGATGTTTCTAAATGAAGAAAACCGGCTGTTGAAGCCGATGTTTATAAATGAAGAAAACTGGCTGTTGAAGCCGATGTTTCTAAATGAAGAAAACTGACTGTTGAAGCCGATGTTTCTGAATGAAGAAAACTGACTGTTGAAGCCGATGTTTCTAAATAAAGAAAACTGACTGTTGAAGCCGATGTTTCTAAATGAAGAAAACTGGCTGTTGAAGCCGATGTTTTTAAATAAAGAAAACTGGCTGTTGAAGCCGATGTTTCTGAATGAAGAAAACTGGCTGTTGAAGCCGATGTTTCTGAATGAAGAAAACTGACTGTTTAAGCCGATGTTTCTGAATGAAGAAAACTGACTGTTGAAGCCGATGTTTCTAAATGAAGAAAACTGACTGTGGAAGCCGATGTTTCTAAATGAAGAAAACTGGCTGTTGAAGCCGATGTTTCTGAATGAGGAAAACTGACTGTTGAAGTCGATGTTTCTAAATGAAGAAAACTTACTGTTGAAGTCGATGTTTCTAAATGAAGAAAACTTACTGTTGAAGCCGATGTTTCTAAATGAAGAAAACTGACTGTTGAAGTCGATGTTTCTAAATGAAGAAAACTTACTGTTGAAGCCGATGTTTCTAAATGAAGAAAACTGACTGTTGAAGTCGATGTTTTTAAATGAAGAAAACTGACTGTTGAAGTCGATGTTTCTAAATGAAGAAAACTGACTGTTGAAGCCGATGTTTCTAAATGAAGAAAACTGGCTGTTGAAGCCGATGTTTATAAATGAAGAAAACTGGCTGTTGAAGCCGATGTCTCTAAATGAAGAAAACTGACTGTTGAAGCCGATGTTTCTGAATGAAGAAAACTGACTGTTGAAGCCGATGTTTCTAAATAAAGAAAACTGACTGTTGAAGCCGATGTTTCTAAATGAAGAAAACTGGCTGTTGAAGCCGATGTTTTTAAATAAAGAAAACTGGCTGTTGAAGCCGATGTTTCTGAATGAAGAAAACTGGCTGTTGAAGCCGATGTTTCTGAATGAAGAAAACTGACTGTTTAAGCCGATGTTTCTGAATGAAGAAAACTGACTGTTGAAGCCGATGTTTCTAAATGAAGAAAACTGACTGTGGAAGCCGATGTTTCTAAATGAAGAAAACTGGCTGTTGAAGCCGATGTTTCTGAATGAGGAAAACTGACTGTTGAAGTCGATGTTTCTAAATGAAGAAAACTTACTGTTGAAGTCGATGTTTCTAAATGAAGAAAACTTACTGTTGAAGCCGATGTTTCTAAATGAAGAAAACTGACTGTTGAAGTCGATGTTTCTAAATGAAGAAAACTTACTGTTGAAGCCGATGTTTCTAAATGAAGAAAACTGACTGTTGAAGTCGATGTTTTTAAATGAAGAAAACTGACTGTTGAAGTCGATGTTTCTAAATGAAGAAAACTGACTGTTGAAGCCGATGTTTCTAAATGAAGAAAACTGGCTGTTGAAGCCGATGTTTTTAAATGAAGAAAACTGGCTGTTGAAGCCGATGTTTCTGAATGAAGAAAACTGACTGTTGAAGCCGATGTTTCTGAATGAAGAAAACTGACTGTTGAAGCCGATGTTTCTAAATGAAGAAACCTGGCTGTTGAAGCCGATGTTTCTAAATGAAGAAAACTGGCTGTTGAAGCCGATGTTTCTAAATGAAGAAAACTGACTGTTGAAGCCGATGTTTCTAAATGAAGAAAACTTACTGTTGAAGCCGATGTTTCTGAATGAGGAAAATTGAGTGTTGAAGCCGATGTTTCTAAATGAAGAAAACTGGCTGTTGAAGTAGATGTTTCTAAATGAAGAAAACTGACTGTTGAAGCCGATGTTTCTGAATGAGGAAAACTGACTGTTGAAGCCGATGTTTCTAAATGAAGAAAACTGGCTGTTGAAGCCGATGTTTCTGAATGAAGAAAACTGACTGTTGTAGCCGATGTTTCTAAATGAAGAAAACTGACTGTTGAAGCCGATGTTTCTGAATGAAGAAAACTGACTGTTGAAGCCGATGTTTCTAAATGAAGAAAACTGGCTGTTGAAGCCGATGTTTCTAAATGAAGAAAACTGGCTGTTGAAGCCGATGTTTCTAAATGAAGAAAACTGACTGTTGAAGCCGATGTTTCTGAATGAAGAAAACTGACTGTTGAAGCCGATGTTTCTAAATGAAGAAAACTGACTGTTGAAGCCGATGTTTCTAAATGAAGAAAACTGGCTGTTGAAGCCGATGTTTCTAAATAAAGAAAACTGGCTGTTGAAGCCGATGTTTCTGAATGAAGAAAACTGGCTGTTGAAGCCGATGTTTCTGAATGAAGAAAACTGACTGTTTAAGCCGATGTTTCTAAATGAAGAAAACTGACTGTTGAAGCCGATGTTTCTAAATGAAGAAAACTGACTGTTGAAGCCGATGTTTCTAAATGAAGAAAACTGGCTGTTGAAGCCGATGTTTCTGAATGAAGACAACTGACTGTTGAAGTCGATGTTTCTAAATGAACAAAAATTACTGTTGAAGTCGATGTTTCTAAATGAAGAAAACTTACTGTTGAAGCCGATGTTTCTAAATGAAGAAAACTTACTGTTGAAGCCGATGTTTCTAAATGAAGAAAACTGACTGTTGAAGTCGATGTTTTTAAATGAAGAAAACTGACTGTTGAAGTCGATGTTTCTAAATGAAGAAAACTGACTGTTGAAGCCGATGTTTCTAAATGAAGAAAACTGGCTGTTGAAGCCGATGTTTTTAAATGAAGAAAACTGGCTGTTGAAGCCGATGTTTCTGAATGAGGAAAACTGGCTGTTGAAGCCGATGTTTCTGAATGAGGAAAACTGACTGTTGAAGCCGATGTTTCTAAATGAGGAAAACTGACTGTTAAAGTCGATGTTTCAAAATGAAGAAAACAGACTGTTGAAGCCGATGTTTCTAAATGAAGAAAACTGGCTGTTGAAGCCGATGTTTCTAAATGAAGAAAACTGGCTGTTGAAGCCGATGTTTCTAAATGAAGAAAACTGGCTGTTGAAGCCGATGTTTCTAAATGAAGAAAACTGGCTGTTGAAGCCGATGTTTCTAAATGAAGAAGACTGGCTGTTGAAGCCGATGTTTCTAAATGAAGAAAACTGGCTGTTGAAGCCGATGTTTCTAAATGAAGAAAACTGGCTGTTGAAGCCGATGTTTCTAAATGAAGAAAACTGGCTGTTGAAGCCGATGTTTCTAATTGAAGAAAACTGGCTGTTGAAGCCGATGTTTCTAAATGAAGAAAACAGACTGTTGAAGCCGATGTTTCTAAATGAAGAAAACTGACTGTTGAAGCCGATGTTTCTAAATGAAGAAAACTGACTGTTGAAGCCGATGTTTCTAAATGAAGAAAACTGGCTGTTGAAGCCGATGTTTCTAAATGACGAAAACTGACTGTTGAAGTCGATGTTTCTAAATGAAGAAAACTGGCTGTTGAAGCCGATGTTTCTAAATGAAGAAAACTGGCTGTTGAAGCCGATGTTTCTAAATGAAGAAAACTGGCTGTTGAAGCCGATGTTTCTAAATGAAGAAAACTGGCTGTTGAAGCCGATGTTTCTAAATGAAGAAAACTGGCTGTTGAAGCCGATGTTTCTAAATGAAGAAAACTGGCTGTTGAAGCCGATGTTTCTAAATGAAGAAAACTGGCTGTTGAAGCCGATGTTTCTAAATGAAGAAAACTGGCTGTTGAAGCCGATGTTTCTAAATGAAGAAAACTGGCTGTTGAAGCCGATGTTTCTAAATGAAGAAAACTGGCTGTTGAAGCCGATGTTTCTAAATGAGGAATACTGGCTGTTGAAGCCGATGTTTCTGAATGAGGAAAACTGTCTGTTGAAGCCGATGTTTCTAAATGAGGAAAACTGGCTGTTGAAGTCGATGTTTCTAAATGAGGAAAACTGGCTGTTGAAGCCGATGTTTCTAAATGAAGAAAACTGGCTGTTGAAGCCGATGTTTCTAAATGAAGAAAACTGGCTGTTGAAGCCGATGTTTCTAAATGAGGAAAACTGGCTGTTGAAGCCGATGTTTCTAAATGAGGAAAACTGGCTGTTGAAGTCGATGTTTCTAAATGAGGAAAACTGGCTGTTGAAGCCGATGTTTCTAAATGAAGAAAACTGGCTGTTGAAGCCGATGTTTCTAAATGAAGAAAACTGGCTGTTGAAGCCGATGTTTCTAAATGAAGAAAACTGGCTGTTGAAGCCGATGTTTCTAAATGAAGAAAACTGGCTGTTGAAGCCGATGTTTCTAAATGAAGAAAACTGGCTGTTGAAGCCGATGTTTCTAAATGAAGAAAACTGGCTGTTGAAGCCGATGTTTCTAAATGAAGAAAACTGGCTGTTGAAGCCGATGTTTCTAAATGAAGAAAACTGGCTGTTGAAGCCGATGTTTCTAAATGAAGAAAACTGGCTGTTGAAGCCGATGTTTCTAAATGAAGAAAACTGGCTGTTGAAGCCGATGTTTCTAAATGAGGAATACTGGCTGTTGAAGCCGATGTTTCTGAATGAGGAAAACTGTCTGTTGAAGCCGATGTTTCTAAATGAGGAAAACTGGCTGTTGAAGTCGATGTTTCTAAATGAGGAAAACTGGCTGTTGAAGCCGATGTTTCTAAATGAAGAAAACTGGCTGTTGAAGCCGATGTTTCTAAATGAAGAAAACTGGCTGTTGAAGCCGATGTTTCTAAATGAGGAAAACTGGCTGTTGAAGCCGATGTTTCTAAATGAGGAAAACTGGCTGTTGAAGTCGATGTTTCTAAATGAGGAAAACTGGCTGTTGAAGCCGATGTTTCTAAATGAAGAAAACTGGCTGTTGAAGCCGATGTTTCTAAATGAAGAAAACTGGCTGTTGAAGCCGATGTTTCTAAATGAGGAAAACTGGCTGTTGAAGCCGATGTTTCTAAATGAGGAAAACTGGCTGTTGAAGTCGATGTTTCTAAATGAGGAAAACTGGCTGTTGAAGCCGATGTTTCTAAATGAGGAAAACTGGCTGTTGAAGTCGATGTTTCTAAATGAGGAAAACTGGCTGTTGAAGCCGATGTTTCTAAATGAGGAAAACTGGCTGTTGAAGCCGATGTTTCTAAATGAGGAAAACTGACTGTTGAAGCCAATGTTTCTAAATGAAGAAAACTGACTGTTGAAGTCGATGTTTCTAAATGAAGAAAACTGGCTGTTGAAGCCGATGTTTCTAAATGAGGAAAACTGGCTGTTGAAGCCGATGTTTCTAAATGAGGAAAACTGACTGTTGAAGCCGATGTTTCTAAATGAGGAAAACTGGCTGTTGAAGCCGATGTTTCTGAATGAGGAAAACTGTCTGTTGAAGCCGATGTTTCTAAATGAGGAAAACTGGCTAGTGAAGTCGATGTTTCTAAATGAGGAAAACTGGCTGTTGAAGCCAATGTTTCTAAATGAAGAAAACTGGCTGTTGAAGCCGATGTTTCTAAATGAAGAAAACTGGCTTTTGAAGCCGATGTTTCTAAATGAGGAAAACTGGCTGTTGAAGCCGATGTTTCTAAATGAGGAAAACTGGCTGTTGAAGTCGATGTTTCTAAATGAGGAAAACTGGCTGTTGAAGCCGATGTTTCTAAATGAAGAAAACTGGCTGTTGAAGCCGATGTTTCTAAATGAAGAAAACTGACTGTTGAAGCCGATGTTTCTAAATGAGGAAAACTGGCTGTTGAAGCCGATGTTTCTAAATGAGGAAAACTGGCTGTTGAAGTCGATGTTTCTAAATGAGGAAAACTGGCTGTTGAAGCCGATGTTTCTAAATGAGGAAAACTGGCTGTTGAAGCCGATGTTTCTAAATGAAGAAAACTGACTGTTGAAGCCGATGTTTCTGAATGAAGAAAACTGACTGTTGAAGCCGATGTTTCTAAATGAAGAAAACTGACTGTTGAAGCCGATGTTTCTAAATGAAGAAAACTGGCTGTTGAAGCCGATGTTTCTAAATAAAGAAAACTGGCTGTTGAAGCCGATGTTTCTGAATGAAGAAAACTGGCTGTTGAAGCCGATGTTTCTGAATGAAGAAAACTGACTGTTTAAGCCGATGTTTCTAAATGAAGAAAACTGACTGTTGAAGCCGATGTTTCTAAATGAAGAAAACTGACTGTTGAAGCCGATGTTTCTAAATGAAGAAAACTGGCTGTTGAAGCCGATGTTTCTGAATGAAGACAACTGACTGTTGAAGTCGATGTTTCTAAATGAAGAAAACTTACTGTTGAAGTCGATGTTTCTAAATGAAGAAAACTTACTGTTGAAGCCGATGTTTCTAAATGAAGAAAACTGACTGTTGAAGTCGATGTTTCTAAATGAAGAAAACTTACTGTTGAAGCCGATGTTTCTAAATGAAGAAAACTGACTGTTGAAGTCGATGTTTTTAAATGAAGAAAACTGACTGTTGAAGTCGATGTTTCTAAATGAAGAAAACTGACTGTTGAAGCCGATGTTTCTAAATGAAGAAAACTGGCTGTTGAAGCCGATGTTTTTAAATGAAGAAAACTGGCTGTTGAAGCCGATGTTTCTGAATGAGGAAAACTGGCTGTTGAAGCCGATGTTTCTGAATGAGGAAAACTGACTGTTGAAGCCGATGTTTCTAAATGAGGAAAACTGACTGTTAAAGTCGATGTTTCAAAATGAAGAAAACAGACTGTTGAAGCCGATGTTTCTAAATGAAGAAAACTGGCTGTTGAAGCCGATGTTTCTAAATGAAGAAAACTGGCTGTTGAAGCCGATGTTTCTAAATGAAGAAAACTGGCTGTTGAAGCCGATGTTTCTAAATGAAGAAAACTGGCTGTTGAAGCCGATGTTTCTAAATGAAGAAGACTGGCTGTTGAAGCCGATGTTTCTAAATGAAGAAAACTGGCTGTTGAAGCCGATGTTTCTAAATGAAGAAAACTGGCTGTTGAAGCCGATGTTTCTAAATGAAGAAAACTGGCTGTTGAAGCCGATGTTTCTAAATGAAGAAAACTGGCTGTTGAAGCCGATGTTTCTAAATGAAGAAAACAGACTGTTGAAGCCGATGTTTCTAAATGAAGAAAACTGACTGTTGAAGCCGATGTTTCTAAATGAAGAAAACTGACTGTTGAAGCCGATGTTTCTAAATGAAGAAAACTGGCTGTTGAAGCCGATGTTTCTAAATGACGAAAACTGACTGTTGAAGTCGATGTTTCTAAATGAAGAAAACTGGCTGTTGAAGCCGATGTTTCTAAATGAAGAAAACTGGCTGTTGAAGCCGATGTTTCTAAATGAAGAAAACTGGCTGTTGAAGCCGATGTTTCTAAATGAAGAAAACTGGCTGTTGAAGCCGATGTTTCTAAATGAAGAAAACTGGCTGTTGAAGCCGATGTTTCTAAATGAAGAAAACTGGCTGTTGAAGCCGATGTTTCTAAATGAAGAAAACTGGCTGTTGAAGCCGATGTTTCTAAATGAAGAAAACTGGCTGTTGAAGCCGATGTTTCTAAATGAAGAAAACTGGCTGTTGAAGCCGATGTTTCTAAATGAAGAAAACTGGCTGTTGAAGCCGATGTTTCTAAATGAGGAATACTGGCTGTTGAAGCCGATGTTTCTGAATGAGGAAAACTGTCTGTTGAAGCCGATGTTTCTAAATGAGGAAAACTGGCTGTTGAAGTCGATGTTTCTAAATGAGGAAAACTGGCTGTTGAAGCCGATGTTTCTAAATGAAGAAAACTGGCTGTTGAAGCCGATGTTTCTAAATGAAGAAAACTGGCTGTTGAAGCCGATGTTTCTAAATGAGGAAAACTGGCTGTTGAAGCCGATGTTTCTAAATGAGGAAAACTGGCTGTTGAAGTCGATGTTTCTAAATGAGGAAAACTGGCTGTTGAAGCCGATGTTTCTAAATGAAGAAAACTGGCTGTTGAAGCCGATGTTTCTAAATGAAGAAAACTGGCTGTTGAAGCCGATGTTTCTAAATGAGGAAAACTGGCTGTTGAAGTCGATGTTTCTAAATGAGGAAAACTGGCTGTTGAAGCCGATGTTTCTAAATGAGGAAAACTGGCTGTTGAAGTCGATGTTTCTAAATGAGGAAAACTGGCTGTTGAAGCCGATGTTTCTAAATGAGGAAAACTGGCTGTTGAAGCCGATGTTTCTAAATGAGGAAAACTGACTGTTGAAGCCAATGTTTCTAAATGAAGAAAACTGACTGTTGAAGTCGATGTTTCTAAATGAAGAAAACTGGCTGTTGAAGCCGATGTTTCTAAATGAGGAAAACTGGCTGTTGAAGCCGATGTTTCTAAATGAGGAAAACTGACTGTTGAAGCCGATGTTTCTAAATGAGGAAAACTGGCTGTTGAAGCCGATGTTTCTGAATGAGGAAAACTGTCTGTTGAAGCCGATGTTTCTAAATGAGGAAAACTGGCTAGTGAAGTCGATGTTTCTAAATGAGGAAAACTGGCTGTTGAAGCCAATGTTTCTAAATGAAGAAAACTGGCTGTTGAAGCCGATGTTTCTAAATGAAGAAAACTGGCTTTTGAAGCCGATGTTTCTAAATGAGGAAAACTGGCTGTTGAAGCCGATGTTTCTAAATGAGGAAAACTGACTGTTGAAGTCGATGTTTCTAAATGAGGAAAACTGACTGTTGAAGCCGATGTTTCTAAATGAAGAAAACTGGCTGTTGAAGCCGATGTTTCTAAATGAAGAAAACTGGCTGTTGAAGCCGATGTTTCTAAATGAAGAAAACTGGCTGTTGAAGCCGATGTTTCTAAATGAAGAAAACAGACTGTTGAAGCCGATGTTTCTAAATGAAGAAAACTGACTGTTGAAGCCGATATTTCTAAATGAAGAAAACAGACTGTTGAAGCCGATGTTTCTAAATGAAGAAAACTGGCTGTTGAAGCCGATGTTTCTAAATGAAGAAAACTGGCTGTTGAAGCCGATGTTTCTAAATGAAGAAAACAGACTGTTGAAGCCGATGTTTCTAAATGAAGAAAACTGACTGTTGAAGCCGATGTTTCTAAATGAAGAAAACAGACTGTTGAAGCCGATGTTTCTAAATGAAGAAAACAGACTGTTGAAGCCGATGTTTCTAAATGAGGAAAACTGACTGTTGAAGCCGATGTTTCTAAATGAAGAAAACTGACTGTTGAAGCCGATGTTTCTAAATGAAGAAAACTGGCTGTTGAAGCCGATGTTTCTAAATGAAGAAAACAGACTGTTGAAGCCGATGTTTCTAAATGAAGAAAACTGACTGTTGAAGCCGATGTTTCTAAAAGAAGAAAACAGACTGTTGAAGCCGATGTTTCTAAATGAAGAAAACAGACTGTTGAAGCCGATGTTTCTAAATGAAGAAAACTGGCTGTTGAAGCCGATGTTTCTAAATGAAGAAAACTGGCTGTTGAAGCCGATGTTTCTAAATGAAGAAAACTGGCTGTTGAAGCCGATGTTTCTAAATGAAGAAAACTGGCTGTTGAAGCCGATGTTTCTAAATGAAGAAAACTGGCTGTTGAAGCCGATGTTTCTAAATGAAGAAAACTGGCTGTTGAAGCCGATGTTTCTAAATGAAGAAAACTGGCTGTTGAAGCCGATGTTTCTAAATGAAGAAAACTGGCTGTTGAAGCCAATGTTTCTGAATGAGGAAAACTGACTGTTGAAGCCGATGTTTCTAAATGAGGAAAACTGACTGTTGAAGCCGATGTTTCTAAATGAGGAAAACTGACTGTTGAAGCCGATGTTTCTAAATGAGGAAAACTGACTGTTGAAGCCGATGTTTCTAACTGAGGTAAACTGACTGTTGAAGCCGATGTTTCTAAATGAGGAAAACTGACTGTTGAAGCCGATGTTTCTAAATGAAGAAAACTTACTGTTGAAGCCGATGTTTCTAAATGAAGAAAACTTACTGTTGAAGCCGATGTTTCTAAATGAAGAAAACTTACTGTTGAAGCCGATGTTTCTGAATGAGGAAAACTGACTGTTGAAGCCGATGTTTCTAAATGAGGAAAACTGACTGTTGAAGCCGATGTTTCTAAATGAGGAAAACTGACTGTTGAAGCCGATGTTTCTAAATGAGGAAAACTGACTGTTGAAGCCGATGTTTCTAAATGAAGAAAACTGGCTGTTGAAGCCGATGTTTCTGAATGAAGAAAACTGACTGTTGAAGCCGATGTTTCTAAATGAGGAAAACTGACTGTTGAAGCCGATGTTTCTAAATGAGGAAAACTGACTGTTGAAGCTGATGTTTCTAAATGAGGAAAACTGACTGTTGAAGCCGATGTTTCTGAATGAGGAAAACAGACTGTTGAAGTCGATGTTTCTGAATGAGGAAAAGTGACTGTTGAAGCCGATGTTTCTGAATGAGGAAAACAGACTGTTGAAGTCGATGTTTCTGAATGAGGAAAAGTGACTGTTGAAGCCGATGTTTCTAAATGAGGAAAACTGACTGTTGAAGCTGATGTTTCTAAATGAGGAAAACTGACTGTTGAAGCCGATGTTTCTGAATGAGGAAAACAGACTGTTGAAGTCGATGTTTCTGAATGAGGAAAAGTGACTGTTGAAGCCGATGTTTCTGAATGAGGAAAACTGACTGTTGAAGCCGATGTTTCTGAATGAGGAAAACAGACTGTTGAAGTCGATGTTTCTGAATGAGGAAAATTGACTGTTGAAGCCGATGTTTCTGAATGAGGAAAAGTGACTGTTGAAGCCGATGTTTCTGAATGAGGAAAACTGACTGTTGAAGCCGATGTTTCTGAATGAGGAAAACAGTCTGTTAAAGCCGACGTTTCTGAATGAGGAAAACCAACTGTTGAAGCTGACGTTCTGAATGAGGAAAACAGACTGTTGAAGCCGATGCTTCTGAAAGAGGAAAACTGACAGTTGAAGCCGATGTTTCTGAATGAGGAAAACTGACTCTTGAAGTCGATGTTTCTGAATGAGGAAAACAGACTGTTGAAGCCGACGTTTCTGACACATTGCAGTGAGTTGAACTTGCATTTACATTTGCACTGGAATGGATTTGCATTGAAATTTGACCTATCTGCCCTAAAACCAATTTCAAAACACTTAACTACTTGTACATCTTTATGTTAAAGAATATATTAAGATAGATAGTTGGGCTTTTTCAGAAGTACATCGAGGCACTCAAAGCGGAGTTTTCTAATCAAAAGCAAAGCTTATAAATTGATGGACTCATTTTTTTTATACCACACCACGCCTAAATGGTTTGATATTACTACAACCTTCTTAGATGTAAGTATATCTTTTTTTAAGTGAAGGAATGTTGGCGATTTTAAAACGGAGCAAGTTGAATTTTAAACATTTAAAAAATGGGCATCTGGGAGAAAGCTGTTTAGGAAAGTCATCTGCTATTCTCAACTGCTTGGAATTCGCTATACTTTACCATAATGTTAATGAATACCATAATGTTAAATTTATATAAATAAATAAAAACTATTCAGTAATGTTTGTTATATTACAAAACATAACTTGTTTGGCATCACTATTAAATCAAATTTAGAAACATTTTTTTTTATTAAAGGAAGATAATTCGCCCGTTTCATTTGAGCTAATATTTCTAATGTTTTTTTTCTTTTATAAAAAAAAAAACTTACAATTTATAACTTTGATATGATCAAACTGTATAAAGTATTGGAAAATTATATAAATATAATCTGACTAAAGAATTTATATGTATATTTTTAAACATTGCAAGAACTACTCAGTTTGTATGATTATTATGTATCTATTCCGTAAAACGACAATGCAGTTTTTGTGAAAAAAATATCAAACATGTACATGTAAAAATATTAAATAAACATTTTTGAAAAAAAATAAAAATGAAGGAAATCTCAGAAGTAAAACTGAGACTGAGATCAAAATATCATTAAAATTAGCACCTAAAGACATCACAATATTTATTCCTTAAAACTGGATGAGTCCACGCTACTAGACAATCAAGCTTTACTTTTAGCTGACGATTATTTGCGTACAGGGATCGGTCGGCGGCAGGTATAGAAGTTATAGAACACGCTACGTGTCCTTTGACAGTCCGTTGAACTAACACAGGATTGGCAGGTCGCACATCATACTTGTCTAATACTGCCACTACTTATTCGAAAAGTCCATGGGATTCCTATTTATTATTAGTATGTAAGAAATTCGAGCAAGGATTGGGACTGCGATGGCGCAATGGCTCGCCTAAACAGAATCCGGACCAGTAAAAGTATTGGTCTCCCAATCAAGCTCAGACTTTACAGAGCCCTTGTCAGAACTATTGTTCTGTATGGATGTGAGACATGGACGCTTCTATCAGCAACTGAAAACAAGTTGCAGGCGTCCGAAAATAAATGCATGAGAAAAATACTTTGAATCTCCTACGTAGAACACAGGACTAATGCGTAAATGTGGGACAATTGCAGGCCCTCAAAAAAACATGGCTACAATCAAACGGCGCAAACTGACATGGTTCGGTCATGTGTTGTGGCACACTAGCCTGACAAAAACAATCCTCCAGGGCATGTTAGAAGGTGGACGTCGGAGAGGCTGCCAGCGGAGATGCTGGTTTGACAATGTCAAGGATTGGACAGGGCTGCAGTTGACTCCACTATTAACAACCGCGCAAGATAGGCAAAAGAGGAGAAAGTTGACTGCCGATTTGTCCGTTCGCTCCCCACAACGACCACACCGGTCACGGGATTGATGATGATGATAATGTAGGCCTACTTTTGGGGGATATCACATGTTTAGCAGCACTAGCGTTGACATCACATTTCATCCAAAAGCTAATCGATTCAAATAGCTGAGATGTTTAAATTATATCAGGTATGTGTGTACCGCCCACTTGCCCTTCACCGCCCCCGATCGCCCCCTGGAACGTCAGCGCCCTCCTAAAGCTTCTCACCGCCCCCCTCCGGGTGGGGGGGGGGCGATAACGCCCCCGTTGATAACCTATGATTTAGATCAACTCAAGTTAATTTGATATACACATTCATGGGTAGATTTTTTTTTAAAGCATTTTTTCGATTTTTAATTGGGGGCCTGGACGAGAGAGTGAGGATGACGCTGCGCAACTATTCCAATAAAAATTCATATTTTGTTTAACTATCAAAATGCGTTACTGGACGCACAATATAAACTTGTGAACTTATCAGTGGTAGATGCACAATATAAACTTGTGAACTTATCAGTGGTAGATGCACAATATAAACTTGTGAACTTATCAGTGGTGGACGCACAATATAAACTTGTGAACGAGTAGTGGTTAAAGACGATAGCCCCCCTCCCTTCCCGCCCCTCCCCCCCCCCCAAAAAAAAAAAATTAAATTAAATTAACAAGAACAAACAAAAAAAAAAACACAAAAAAAAAAACAATAACAACCAAATCTTGTTTATGAAAACCAACAGGTTATAATCTTACACTCAGTCTAGCAGTAAACATTGAGAAAACCTTGAAGTTTTGTTCAAGTGCTTGTAAACATAAAACAAACATCAAAACAAACAAACAACAAAATAATACAACAATAACTACAACGACAACAACGAAAACTTATATTCTGAGAAAATGGAAATTGATATTATGGCTTTTTGAAATTCCAGTCACGTACTTTGTGTAAACTTAAAGATTAAAATATTGAGTGTCAAAACGTGCGTCTACAACATTGATCTATTGATCAGCGGTCTACAAGCACATTCGGTTGCAGTTATTTCTATATGCATTCTTTAAAGCCTTTCGTCCCCCCCCCCCCCCAAACTGTTTATCATTAAGAGCAGTGTTTAGATAGACTAGCTGAGGTGTCGGCAACCTATGGCTCGCGTGCCATGATTGGCACGCAGAGCGATCTTCAGTAACACGCAAAAGACACCTTAAAAAAAGGGCAATTATGTTTCTTCCGCAAAAATTGAGTGCTAGATCAGAAGACTTTTAGACTGTTGGCACGCGTAATGAATTAGAGATCCTACTGTGGCACAATAATATCAAAAAGTTGTCGACCCCTGGTCCACATTTCGCTTGGGACTTGGGACTATTTGTTGATATATTTTGTTGCAGTAGGTTCTATTGTATGCTGTTTTGTCGGAACGTGTATGAAGAATGATAATATTCCGACGTGGGCTACTTCCTGTTATTTTTCCCTGGCTGTAAAGTTTTAATGGTTGAGATGGAGTCACTTTACAGAGAAATAAATTAGATAGATAGAATATATAGATACAGAAATTAATAGTTATATATCTAGGAGTAATATGCTCTTTAGATATATAGATAGATAGAGATTAAACAGATAGACTTTAGATATATACATAGACCATAGATACTATATATAAATATAATGTATAGATAAATAGAATGTAAATTTAGATAGATAGATAAATAGATAGAAAGATCAATAGATAGGTTAACAGATCGAAGAATAGATAGATAAATAGAATAATAGATAATTATATATATTGATAGATGGATAGATATATAGATAGATAGACAGATATATATATAGATAGATATATATATATATATATATAGATAGATAGATAGATAGATAGATAGATAGATAGATAGATAGATAGATAGTAAATAAGTGCATGAATAACCTGTAGATAAATAGATAAATGAATGGAAAGATAGATGGATGAATAGATAGAAAGTTGAATAGATAAACGAATAATTTGCCAGGCTGCAGTGTTTCCACATAATTCCTTTGCAATCCTGCATTTCCATGGTGATGGGGAATCTTTGTTTAAAACAGAATTATATTTTTCAAAAAGAAGTAACTTGCGTTCAAAGAAAAACATTTCCTCTTCTGAGCTACGAACAATAATTATAGCGATAGATAGAGAGAAAGAGATATAGAAAACCTTCGTGAAAGAGAGTGTATCGGACAGATTGACTTGTATATAGCGTGTTTTAAATGAAATACGAGGCCCTTTAAAATAGTTTTTTTTCTTGAACATTCAACAACAAATTGATGTATTTCTCGTCGATAACTTTCTAAATAACTCCATCTATCTTCATTTCTTTGTCTCTTTTCTGTTTTGTTCAATTTTCTGTGTGTGTGTGTGTGTGTTGTTTTCATGAGATGATTTGCTGTAACATTTCTCATCTTATAGGATGTTTTTTTTTGTTATTGTAAGAATATAAAATGCTAAATAATTTCATAATATCAACAGTTGCTTTTTTTTTTTGTTTTTTTAAATTCTGTTTATTGACATATTTTCTTATTTGCAATGGCATTGTTATTATAAGGTTCAGAAATAACTGTAACCCAGCGGGCACACCACGTCGTATCGACGGGGAGAAAACGTGGAAATCACCAAAACTCATAATGAAACCACTTTTTGAACAAGAGGGAAAACAAAGTTAAATCGCAGAAGATCTAACGTACAATATGACAAGTTTAAATGTGCATGTTAAATGTTTGCATTGGTATACATTTTTCGGTTACATGAGTGCCCAATAGAACATTACGCCAGTCAAACTACCTTATAAACATCTCCTTAATTAAAAGTTTCCTGTGGAAGTGACGAGTACTGATCAGTCTATGATATGACGTCACTAGGGGAAAATTTGCTTATCCCGCTTAGTTTAATGAAAGACGAAAATAAGATGGACCGCTTGATCTATTTTTAGAGCTCATATGTTATTTTGTTCAGTGCGCATCCAATAACGCTGTCTTAAATGACTTCTACGCTCCTACGGTTGCCAAAATGTTTCCGCTATATACAACTTTCGAATTTACTTTTTCTTTCAGAAAATCATAGCGATTATAAAACGGAAGTGTACAGAGCAATAGGGAATCTGGAATTCCGAATAGGTCATTCGAGTAATCAAATAGCAGAAATATAAAAGCAAGCGGTCCATCTTATTATAGTCTTTGATTTAATGTAGAAGTTTCCATATTTTATGTGACTTGAAAACAAAACAAAACAATATAACATTTCTTAACTTAACATCAATGTCATACAACCTTTACAAGTTAGTGTAACTTCAATATTCTATTTAGAGTTTTAACTGAAAAATGGGTTTCAAATTTAAAAGCCCTAAACAGCATATAGTAATAAGTATTAGCTTGGGGTTTAATTTGATGTGTTTAAAGTTATAGCTAAGGAGGACAGTTTATGGTCTATTGATTTTTCTTTTTTTTTTTGGTTCCAGATACACAAATAATAATAAATAATACCGTCAAAACAAATCCCCCAGTGAGACAGACAAGAATAATAAAAACATACCCTCAAAACAAAGCGCTCAGTGAGACAGACAAGAATAATAAAAACATACCCTCAAAACAAATCCCCCAGTGAGACAGACAAGAATAATAAAAACATACCCTCAAAACAAAGCGCTCAGTGAGACAGACAAGAATAATAAAAACATACCCTCAAAACAAAGCGCTCAGTGAGACAGACAAGAATAATAAAAACATACCCTCAAAACAAAGCGCTCAGTGAGACAGACAAGAATAATAAAAACATACCCTCAAAACAAAGCGCTCAGTGAGACAGACAAGAATAATAAAAACATACCCTCAAAACAAAGCGCTCAGTGAGACAGACAAGAATAATAAAAACATACCCTCAAAACAAAGCGCTCAGTGAGACAGACAAGAATAATAAAAACATATCATCAAAACAAATCCCCCAGTGAGACAGACAAGAATAATAAAAACATACCCTCAAAACAAAGCGCTCAGTGAGACAGACAAGAATAATAAAAACATACCCTCAAAACAAAGCGCTCAGTGAGACAGACAAGAATAATAAAAACATACCCTCAAAACAAAGCGCTCAGTGAGACAGACAAGAATAATAAAAACATACCCTCAAAACAAAGCGCCCAGTGAGACAGACAAGAATAATAAAAACATACCCTCAAAACAAAGCGCCCAGTGAGACAGACAAGAATAATAAAAACATACCCTCAAAACAAAGCGCCCAGTGAGACAGACAAGAATAATAAAAACATACCCTCAAAACAAAGCGCCCAGTGAGACAGACAAGAATAATAAAAACATACCCTCAAAACAAAGCGCCCAGTGAGACAGACAAGAATAATAAAAACATACCCTCAAAACAAAGCGCCCAGTGAGACAGACAAGAATAATAAAAACATATCATCAAAACACATACCAAAAAGTGGATCGATAACAAATGAAAATATCAAAACACATCTCTTACGTCTCCACCAAGCACTAACCCCCATCTCTAGAGTCGAGCACATATCATTCACTGCTCCACCCACCCCCCTTCCCCCAAGTAAATATGCCTCTGTATATACGTCCACATAACGCATGACCTATATAGTTAACGTTTTTCTGTAACTTACGTTTGCAGTCTAACATACAAGGCGGAGACGTCTGCCTTTAACCAAAGACTATAATAAGATAGACCGCCCTATTTATAGAACTGAATAATTAGTTTGCGCATGTGCGGCCTCCGTTTTGCACTCAAGTCTTCCGGAAGTATACAATACAAAAGGGAATCGGGAATTCCGAAAAAAAGTCCTTCGAATCATCAAATAGCAGACATATTAAAGCTAACGGTCCAACTTATTATAGTCTTTGCTGTAACAAACAAAATGAAACAACGTATGATTTCAGAATAGCCTTGATGTGTATGCAATTTGAGAAAGTATCTGTAACGAATTTGTTACTTTTTATTTTTAAAGATGGTGATCTAGGAGTTTTGGTGTTTACTTGATAAATTCAGGAATTATGGGGGTTTCCCGATTATGTGATGGTTATGATGTGATATAGAGACGAAAGGAGCTGTAAATTGAACTAGGATTCTTTACTAGACTTAGAATTATATATATATATAGACAGACAGAAAAACATACAGTTAGCTAGATAAATAGAGAGAAGACTGGCAGATATATAGGCTTTAAACGTAAGTAAAAGTTGACATAGCGATAGGCAGCTGTTTAATAATTAAATATTGCGAATTGCGAACTGTAGTAAATAACAGCTAATGGTCATACTGGTCTATAAACCTAATCATATATATATATATATATTCAGAGAGAGAGAGAGAGAGAGAGATACTCATGGATAGATAGCTATAGATATATTATATATATTTTTCATGTGTGTGTGTGTGTGTTTAAACACCCTGATTTCTTCCCCCCCCCCTCCCCCCTCGGGCACTTGCCTAAATATAAAAGATCAACACGATTATAAAGTAAAATAATTATGAAAACTTACCAAAAATATCAGCTGAGAATAATCTTAATTTTCCATTAAACTATTTTAGTTCTAGCTTTTCATTTTTCCGCCAAAAGCCATGAAAAGAGCATTAACTCTAAGTCTTTTCTATACTAAGGGGCAACAACTTTTACTTTTTTTTTAAATCTAAGTTTTTCATTAAGATAATGATGTTTTCATTTAGATGTTGTTTTTTTTTTTTTAAATAAGTCATTAGCGGTTAAAAATTGTTGTTGTTTTTTAATATATTTATTTATATTGTAATTGAAGGTAGTATAAGTTTTGAGGTTTATACTTTATATATTGATCAATATTTATACCTGTTATTTATTTTGCATTATTATCTTTATAAAAGTTCAAAGGTCATTTCAAGCGCGGGTCTTGGTGGTCCAGATATAGCGCCAGGGGTCCTAGTTTAAGAGCCTCGGTTTTGAATACACGTTAAAAAAAGAGGTCTTTTCGATAGGGATCCAGAAATGGCATGGGTTACATGAATAAACGAAGAAAACCATTAACTTATTATTGATTCTAAATCGAAATACAAAACTAGAATCAAACCACGGATAAGCGTAGGACGCAATAATCTTCTGTATGGAAGGAGCGTCTGAAACATATTTTAAGATAGATAACTTTATGCGTTGTTGTTGTTATTCAACCTTTAACCTTTTCTTTCTGACCCTTGACCCCCCCCCCCCCCAAACAGTAAAAGAAACGAACATGAGCCCCTCGATGGACGTCAACATCATCGACTTGGACGAAGACGCCTCAAACATCCTCCCTTCCCTGAACTCCCTGAAGAACGAGGTGAAGAACACGCTGGGCAAGGGCAAAGGCTTCATCATAGCGAAGCCTCCCAGCAGCAAAGCCCCTGCAGCCCCTGCCGACACCACCACGGCCAAGAGCACGGGCGTCACCTTCGACGACGATGACCTGCAAGACGCCGGGTCCGGTTCGGGGTCCGGATCCGGGTCCGGGTCGATCACGGAAGAGGCGCGCCTACGTGCGAGAGGAGAGCGGCTGACGCCAACGGAGTTCACGTCTAGAGCGAACACGATCTCCACAACAGCAACAACGGCGGCGAATGCCACCACGCACGGGATCAGTTCACAAGGTAGAGTAAATCTTGAATAATAATAATAATAATAATGAAGCTTATATAGCGCATATCCCGCAATCAGTTCTATGCGCTTAACAATAACATTTACAATTATTTATTACAATTACAATTAACGATAATGACAATAACAGACAAATGTTTAAAAAATGTAAGTGGGCTAGGAGTCAATAATAAACAGGTGAGTCTTGAGTCCTGTCTTGAAAATGTTAAAGTTCGAGCTTTGTCGCAGCTGGAGTGGCAGGGTGTTCCATGCGGAGGGGCCGGAGTAGGTGAAGGCCCGCTGACCAGCTGTCACGAGTTTCGTCCGCGGGATCGTCAAATTGAGTTTGTGAGCAGCCGATCGAAGTGGGCGTGGTTTTGTATATATTTCCAGACAGGAAATTAGATAATCCGGGGCAGAGTCATTGAGGCATTTATAGCATAAAGATGCGAGTTTATATAAAATCCTTTTTTGAGTAGGGAGCCAGTGCAGAGAGTAGAGCAGAGGTGAAATGTGGTCGGACTTCTTCTTCTTTAGGACTAGTCTGGCAGCGCAGTTTTGGACGCGTTGGAGTCCTTGAATGGAAGCGGCAGGAAGGCCGGCCGGAAGAGAGTTACAGTAGTCCAAACGAGAGAAGAGGAGAGTGATGACGAGCTTGGTACAAGCTTCCGGAGTGAGGTAGCGACGGATAGTGGCAATACGTCGCAGGTGAAAAAAGCAGGTTTTGATCAGGAAGGAGATGTGGGGTTGCATGGACAGAGTGGAGTCCAGAAACATGCCGAGGCTCTTTACCGTTGAGGAGAAGGGCGCAGTAGCGTCACCCAACTGGAGGTCAGTCACGCTGAGGGAAGCAAGCTTCTGTCTCGTTCCTACGAGTAGGGCTTCGGTCTTCTCGCTGTTGAGCTTCAACTTGTTTTCTGTCATCCAGTTCTTGATGTCCAGGAAACAACAGGAGATAGAAGCAAGGAGCTCGTCGATGTCCTCAGGCTTGGCGCTGTTTAGGAGCTGGGTGTCATCAGCGAAAAAGTGATAATTAAGGTTGTGTCGCTCGATGACGAAGGAAAGGGGTTGGGTGTACAAAGTGAAGAGGACTGGGCCGAGGACGGACCCCTGTGGAATAGTGGAATAGTATCCAAGGTACTACAATTTCCTTTACCTTCTCATGCAATACACTGTCTTCCGTTACTTTGACTAGGAACACTTCCCTTTTCAAAACTGTCTATTGCACTACGAATTACTGCACGACTTTAACTAGGAATTCTTGTCTCCTTAAACTAATCTATTGCACTACAAATTACTGCACTACTTTGACTAGGAATACTATCCTTAACATTTTCAAGCAATACACTTCCAATTTTTATATATGTATAGCATATATGAATTAGTAAGAATTAGTGTTAATTCATAATTTAGAATTGTTTTTATAATTCTTTTATAGCTAGATCTATCTATTTACATTCAATTCTGAATTATGTCTTAGACATTGTTTGTGTACATAGTAAGTATTTCTAGAACTAATTTTCCTTTGTCATCTGACACGTTCTGGGAAAATCCATTCCAGCACATGCTATTTATTATCAACCAGTCCTGTAAATCTTTCCCGGGGGGAGGGAGGGGGGGGGGGGAGTACGGAACTTTATCTTGCTCGTTGGGCGTGTGCAATGTCAGGAATTCGAAAAAGACAAAGAAAAAGAAAAGAAGCAGAAAAATTGATGTAGATGCTAGTCAATAAAATTGTATGTGATTACTTCAGAAAATTTGAAGTCGTTTTCCTGGGGGTTTTTATGTGCTGAATTTAATGTTGTTTTATTTTCCTCATATTCTGGTTAGAAATCCCTGCGGAGATTTTCATCAACATGACTGGCCAGGGAAAGTCTCTAGCTGCCGAGGAGCATCACTCTGACTCCGAGAGCAGCCTGGATAACGTAGTGGTGGTGGACCACATGTTCATTGACAGCGACATCGACGACGGGGAAATGGACATGAAGGATGCCCAGATGGAGGACGAGGACTCCATGTATGATCTCCCGCCTGCCACTCAGGTCACGTCCAACCGCATTCCCTGTGAGTAGATGAGAGGGTTGCTTTTCTAGATTGCTTGTTATTTGTGTGTATAGCGATCCTGTTAATACGATTCTATGAATAGGATCATGCCAATAAAATCATACCTAAATCGCATGCTAATAGGAACCTGTAAATAGGATCATTCCCATAGGATCCTGTAAACAGGGTCATGTCATTAGGAACCTGTAAAAAGGATCATTCCCATAGGATCCTGTAAACAGGGTCATGTCATTAGGAACCTGTAAATAGGATCATTTCCATAGGATCCTGTAAACAGGGTCATGTCATTAGGAACCTGTAAATAGGATCATTTCCATAGGATCCTGTAAACAGGGTCATGCCAATAGGAACCTGTAATTCGGATCATTCCCATAGGATCCTGTAAACAGGGTCATGCCAATAGGAACCTGTAAATAGGATCATTCCCATAGGATCCTTTAAACATGGTCATGCCAATAGGAACCTGTAAATAGGATCATTTCCATAGGATCCTTTAAACAGGGTCATGCCAATAGGAACCTGTAAATAGGATCATTTCCATAGGATCCTGTAAACAGGGTCATGCCAATAGGAACATGTAAATAGGATCAGGACGATAGGATTCTGTAAATCAGATCGTGTCAATAGGATATTGTAAATAGGATCATGCCGTAAACATGACATGTTTAAGGATAGTCCAAAAAGAACGGAGTAAACAGGATAATGTAACTGGGGTCTGTGAAAGAGTAAACTTTTGGGAACTTGTAAATAGGATCATGTGAAATGTATCCTGTAACTAGAATTTTGTAAAAAAAAAAAATCCGTATAAGGAAGAGTGTAAATAAGACCCTGTAAATGGGATACTTTAAATATAGACATATTGTAAATATTATTTGTAAATGATTGTTGTTTTTTTGTAAATAAGAAGCTGCGAATAAGATATTTTAAAATGACATCCTGTAGATGTAAATAGAAGCAGTCTAGTGCAAACCAAAAAAACTAAAAATCTAGATTGCTGCTACCCGTGCCAGCATTCGTGTAGACAGTAGGTCGATGAACTCTAAATTTAGGGTAAACGTAAATTATAGGATTATAGGATTATGTAAATGTCACAAGTCTCTTAAAATATAAATACCTAATATCTTTTGCATTCGCAGCTCCGGCTTCCTGGGGCCAGTGGTCGGAGTGGTTCGTAGCGGTGGACCTGTCCAAAATGAGGATACGCTCCTGCCAGAAAGAAGGTGGTCAGGAGGTCAGCGAGCTGGCCTGCAGCGGAGCCCGCGCACAGATCAAGTCCTGCGACAACGGCCTTGGCGACAGCTGCGGGAAAGTCCAAAACCTGGTCTCTGCATCGGAGGGAAACTGTGAGCCAAAGTCTAAATGTGAGTTATCTTTTCTTAGAGACTCTAAGAACCTAAACCTGACATTATATTTATAAATAAAATAAACAGAACGTTGTCAACATTCCATGTTTTAGAAAAAACATTTTTTACACCTTTTAAAATGTTATAAAACATCATTCAATTTGATATAATTGAATAGATAAATCACTAAACTTAGAAACACTATATGACAGATGGACAAAGAATAGAGTACTGGGTTTTAATAACTAACTTAGAAATACAAGACAATAACAACCTGTTGCAAAGCTCAGATAGGCCCTACTCTTTCTTCCCGAGTTTCACCCCACATGGAATGGGTTGCCCAAACAAACCAGGAAAATGTTTACGTAGATCTAAAACCTTAAGTTTCGATTCAAGCAAAAAAATGTCTAGTTTCCGTTTGACAATGTTTATTTCATTTCAAACTGTAAACCCAGAAAAGCGTACAATACACACACATACACACACACAGGCTACACACACACAGGCTACATACACACACAGGCTACACACACACACAGGCTACACACACAGGCTACACACACACACAGGCTACACACACAAACAGGCTACACACACACACAGGCTACATACACACACAGGCTACACACACACACAGGCTACACACACACACAGGCTACATACACACACAGGCTACATACACACACAGGCTACACACACAGGCTACACACACACACAGGCTACACACACAGGCTACACACACAAACAGGCTACACACACACATATACATATATAAGTTGTCTTTTTAAGTATGTGTTATTGTTGTTGCATTTTCAGTCTTAACGCCCGCGCCATCTCAAGCGTCCCGAGTGCCGCCTACCGCCAAGTCCGACCCGGACGCCTGCTGGTACTCCCTCTACGACGTCTACCGCCAGAAGTACGCCCTGACCCGGTGGAACCTGACGGAGCTGATCACCAAGAGCAAGGTGAAACGCTGGTGCGACAGGCAGGCCGGGAAGTATCTGGTGATGATGTCACCGGAAGAGCACTGTAGGCGTTACTACAACGATCTGTGTAAGGTAAGACTTCCTGCCGGGAAATCCACACACTTAAACCAATTGAATTAAGGGCAGACACCTGTCTGAATAAATTTTTTTTTTCATTTGTATAAATATTTTTTTGTTAAGTGGATCACCTTACAGTTTTAAATAAACATTTTTATATTTGCCAGTGATTTTTATGAATAATTGGGGTTTAAAAATAAAGGAAAATTTTGTTGCCATGGCAACCGTAAAAATGTCTGATAAAATGCAAATTATAAAAAGCCTTATACTTTTTGAACAGTTAATTTTTGTTTTGTTTTACTTTGAACTCATTTTAGCTTTTATTTTATGAATGCTTTTTGCTAATAGCTTTAAAAATCATTTTTCATAATCTTTCAGTAAATCGATATTCAAAACAATTACCTAATGACTTCTCAAAATTAAAAAGAAAAAGTCTTATTAACGAATGATCAACAAAGAAAATTGCATAAATTTAAAATAGGAAGTTGTAACCTATGCAGGCACTCTACTGACCTAAAGATTTGAAAACGAGTTGAACCATTTTTTGATCTAAATTCCGTGTTCGTGAATCAAAATAGAAAGCTACAAAATTTATTGCTCTGGATAACTTCAGTTTTATAAAGATAACTTTCGAAATCCATTTTCATAACATAACATAACATAACTTTCGTATCCATTTTCTTATTTCGAGAATTTTTTTGTTTTCAAATACTACAATCATATGGCCTTTGTTTTATTACATATATTTAATGAAGTTGACTGTAGAAATTGAACGAATGTTACCGTTGTTGTTATAGTAATGTTTGTCCATGGCCAGCCTTCTCCAGTTTCCCTGGCCACGGCATACAAGGGTGATTGTGTGGCCAGCACAATGCCCAGCAACTTATTTTTTTTGTACTAATGCCAGAGCTGTGTAGTTTTTGGCAGCCTTCCTCCCCTTACCTCACTAAATAAACTTACCGTATTTTTTTTTACAAAAAATTCGAACCCAGCTCTAATGGGTTACCTGCCTTTAGGCCTAGTTGGCGTAAACTAATGGCGGTTGGGCACTGTGCTGGCTACACATCCCCTAGTATGCCGTGGCTATAGAAACTGGTGAACGCTAGTTCTTCATCCCTATTAGTTTACTCCTATGGGATACTTTACCTACTACTGTTTTTATGTCGCGCCCCGTTCTTAAAAACAGCTAGTCACACATCATCATAAAGCACCGCTCTCATTGGTTTTTCCCTTATAGACGCCAGACGCCATTTATGGACAGCCCCGTGCCTTATTTAATATCTCAATGCTAAGCCAAACCAGGAAGCAACACAAACATGCAAAATTATTACTCTTTAAAAAATTACACTAGTCTGTTATTGTTTGTTACTTAGTCGTTTCATAATATTTGAACAGCCCTCCGAATTCTTCTCATGAAGATGTCTTACCTCAGAAAGCCTCTAAAAAAACATGCAAGAAAATGAGAAAAGGGAAGCCATAGACGTAATACCAAAACTAATTACTGCCTCTTTTATCACTGCCATCACCTAGACAACCAGCGAGATAAACAAGATGTCTACGCCGCGAGTTGGGCGTGCGACACCAATAACACACACACACACAAAGGGAAATTATATTCAATATGTGGAAGACATGGGGTAGTTACTAGAGTAAGACAGCTTTGACAAATTAGTCCTTCTTGTGAAAAAGAATAATAGTATGTCTTTACGTTTTAAAAAAAGATACGAGTCCATCCCTTCAATGAGTTATTTATTACAAGCTACATTTCCCGGCGTTGCCATAGGTGAAAAAAAAAACACCAGCACTGTATAAGGTGCAGTTAAAAATGTTATAAACTACAATTAAAAGAAAGCTATAAATCTAATAATTTAAATTATTATTTTTTTACTGAAGACTTTTAGGAAAGTAATTTAAAATAAATATTTTAATCGGGTAAAAAAAAATAGGCAAGTATTTTTATTTAACAAAAATCTAAATTGCCCGTAGATTTACAATGTCTTTTGTTTTTAAAAGTTTGAAAAATGTTTTTTTTAGAAAAAAAGGTTTAGTCTAACTGGAGAATCGAACCCGGGTCGCCCGCATAGCATTCCGCTACGTCAACCACCAAGCTAGCGAAGACACATATTCGAAGTGAAAAATTATTAGACAGTATATAGGCCTAGGTCTAAATAGGTCAGTGACACAAACTCACGTGTTTTCCAGTTGACCAATGGGGATCCGTGGGGACACAAACACGATCTTTTTATATACATAGATATCCAATACATAATAGTAATGTACTATTCCAGGTTTCAGACAAATGTCATGCCAACAAACCGACCAGAGAAAGAGATGATTTCGCCGACGGTTGCTGGAGAAACCTGGTCTACAATGAAATGTTGCCAGTTGGCCTGGCGAATAAAGAGACGGCGGTTTATCTCATATGCCAGGTAAAGCAAAACCTCAACACTATTTAAAAAAAAAAACGCTTGTTGCGCTAATAAATAAATCTGAAATCCCCAAAGTGTGGGCACAAATGAATAGATCCTATATTGGTTTTTACTCCATAACATGAGTCATCGTTATATGAAACGGTATAGGATATAATTAGACAGGCGCTTGGTTTAGAACTCATTTATTGATGACGAGAGTATACCATTTCTTAATAAACTTACATTTCATATCGCTTTAGAAACGTGATACTAAATTTTTTTTTGTTGCTTTTAAAATTATTATTTTTTGTTTAGCTAACTTTATTGATCACTGTAGTTAACGATGGCCTGAAGCAAAGACTATGACAAGATGGACTTTTGCTATATTTTAAGAGCTGAATAATTAGTTTTCAATACGACCTCTATTTTTCCGGTGTATATAAAAATTAAATAGAAATTATATAACTATATGGACAATGAAACGCTTGCTCTATTTTTAGAGGATAACATGTGTTTTTTCATTACTCCTAAACTTCCTTAAACACTTCCGCAGTATACAATTTTCGATTTTAATCTTAGTTTTCCATTGAGAAAATCATACCGAATTACTAAACCGGAAATCTGAAATACTTAGTACGATCAGAATTGCCGAAACTAAGTGTTTCAAGTTATCAATTAGCAGAAATATCAAAGCAAGCGGTGCATCTTACTGTAGTCTTTGCATAAAGTTGAAATAGTTATTGGTAATGGTTTGAATGTAGAGACATTTTCATGGTTAAAAAATGTCTTTTTTAATATTTTGTAATTTGATTTTTAAATCTTGTTTTCTTACATGAAAACGAAAGACACAAGTTTAAAGTGCAGATGTAATGAAACCAGTTCACATTTTGTTTGTCACAGTCTTAATTGAACAAATACACATATTATTTTTAAGAAACGAAACATGTTCAGTACAAAAATGGTAATAGATCTCTCTCACTCACTCAATCCTCTCCGTGCCTGGCGCTTTTAGGCAAAAGCCAAAGATCTCCATCTATCTCGTTCCGCTGCAGCTCGAGGGGCTGTTTCTAAGTTCAGGCCTCTAGACTTCAGGTCCCTTTCCACCGTTCTTCTCAATGTTTCCTACGATCTGCCTTTCGGAACCTTTTCCCTGGGTGGAGAGGGGTACATAGCTCTTCTGGGGAGGGAATCAGCTGACATTCTACAGACGTGTGTCCCATCCATCTCCATCTCCTTGCTGAAATGCTCTCTGCTAGCCGGACTACTCCTGTTGTCTCGCGTAGTTCCTTATTTGATATATATTTTGACCGGAAGTGGTAATTAATAGCGCGTAAATATATAGATAGCTTAGTTGTGAAATGTGTAATCTGACACAAATGTACTGAACGTTTCTTACATGAAATTATAAATATCAATGATTATAGTAATTAGCTCTATATTTATAATTTGTCTCAATAGACAAGTCTCAACAAATATGCATGCATAAAAGGTCGACAAAAAGGACATTTTTGGTCTTATTCGATAATTTACTTCGAAACATGCTTGTGTGCTACGTTACTGGTTGTACGAAAATATGTAGATAATTACATTTTTATTTCATTTCCAAAAGATGGCGACAAAAGAAAACGATGGATTGTGAATATCAGACTTGAAGAATCACCTTTTTTTAATCCCAAACTAATTGCTTGATGCAAAAGAATTTTCGTGTTATTGTTTTTTTATGAATCTCCGCTTGGCGTTTTTAACGAAACTTTTGACTAACTTATTTTGTAAACAAATATATATTTAACCTTACGCAACTAACACTTGGGTATTAATTATCGCCTTCTCACTTTTGATGTTAAAAACGCATTCCTCATAGCTAATCTTATATCTTTTGTATAATTCTAAAAGACTAGAACGGGCCGTTGAGGTTGAAATCAATTGTCAAACACCAGCCAAAGCATGCTTTTTTGTTTATTAATTTAAAAATAGAACCGGAAGTTCATGATCATTTCTATTTGAAAAGGTCACGCCTAATTAAGACTTGTCACATATTTAAGTATTCTTTATTTATTTCTGCTTCAAGAGTTCGTGTTTCTTTGTTGTGTTTTTTGTTTCATCTGTTCTTTAAATATTCTACGGAGAGTTTAGGTCATAATAGTGGGCATGGTGTTCTAGTGAAAGCGCGTTCGGATGGCGTACTGAAGCTCCTGGGTTCGAATCTTGGTTGAGGTTAGAACTTTTTCCCTGGTCTGGAGGGTGTCCCTGAGTCTACCCAGATCTGATGGGTACCTGACTTTAGTTGGGGTAAAGTGAAGGCGGCTGAGCGTTGTGCTGGCCACTAAATACCCTAGTATGCCGCGGCCACAGAAACTGGATCAATGTGGTCCAACGGGTACTTTATTTAGGTCACAATAATCTATCGATCAATTTTGTATGTTTTACACATGGCGTACATTGGTACGGCGATCTAGCTGTTTCGACTGGTCGAACTATGAACGTCAGCATGATTATGTCATCGGACTGACAGGACTAGATAGTTCCATAAACTTAACTACACCCCCTGCCCCCCCCCCCCCACCAGTATCATCACAAAAACATATATCGAACACTTGATGTTTAAAATGAGGTTTTAAATGATGTTAAGTTACTGGTTTTCCTGGTTTGTTCAGGCAACCCATTCCATGCCCAAATGCCACTCGGGAAGAAAGAGTACTTATATGTATTTGTTCTCGCATAAGGGACAACTTGTCTTATACATTACAGACGCTCCTTCTATAAAGAAGATTATTGCGTCCTACGCTCATCCGTGGTCCGAGTCTAGTCTTGTATTTGATGTCTAGACTTGATGTGGTATTTATTCACTAACCAAGGTTGGTAATAATGATAATAATACTTGTATAGTGCATATCCCGTTGGGAACAGTTCTATGCGCTGTCAACAGTTACAGACATAGTATAGACAACGAATAAAAGACTCGGCTCCTGAAGCAGTCGAAGCTAGGGCGTTTGGGAAAGTTTTGGGGAAAAATGATTCAAAATTTAAAAGAATGCGTTTGTAAATGTCATCAAAATCGGACTAAACTTCGAAAAATATACTTCTTTAATTTTATTTTTTTTAAAGCGAATAACCATGTGTAAAAGTCCTTTTTTCTTAAAGTTTATGAAAAGTTTAAGAATTAAAAAACTATTTCAGAGTTCGAACCTTGACTAACTCGATCTTTGTGTGCTATAGTTCTATCTCGTTTTTTGTTGTTGTTGTTGTTGTTTTGTTTTTCTGTTCAATGATTGCATGAATTTATATTCCTTCTTAAGTGAATGCAAATTGTAGGGGAAGAACTAATGGGAAAAAAAAAAGAAATTTTCTTTTGCGAAATGGTTTTCTTGTGTAAAGAGACGAGGAATGGCCTACGAGGGACACGTGCATAGCTTGTAGGGGGAGGAAACCCCCATTGACTAACTACTCCCCCCGTCTTCGCTACACACCCTAATTATCCCCCTTTCCTGATACTTGAAATGCGGTTCTTTAAATGTGGTTCTAAACATTTGTACTTCCGTTTGAGACACGGTTTATTGCCCCTTGAACCGGAAGTCACAACCGGGGCTGCTTCCGGGAACTCCAGCCCCCCCCCCCCCGTCCCCTTCACACACACGCACAGACACACAGATACATTCACATTGTTCATTGTGTATAACTTATTTGTTTTCGTGACCCTCCGCAGAGATTCGCCACTCAGAGCAAGATGGGGAAGTATTTCGGTTGCCAGGAAAGCCACTTTGCCAGCTTGTACGACACCAGTCTCAGGTCTCCGGTGGTGGCCATGAATAAGATCACACGACTCGGGGATGAAACCTGGCCAGTGACGGACTACTTCATTGAGCATGGTAGGTGGCGCAGCGTCGCATCGGAGCAGCGTTGCAATGGTGCAGTGGTGCGGTGATGCAGTTGTGTAGTGGTGCAGTGGTGCAGGTGGATGTGGCAGCCACAGCAGCATAGTACCAGTCAGTGTGAAGAGATGTGCCATTGACTGCATGCACAAAGAAATTATGGGAAACATCTACTCTTTTACTGTTGTCATTACATTCACGCAGTCAACTGTGCAGGATCATTCTAATGAAACAATCTTATAAATTATTATCAAACATATGTTATATCTATCAAACTATCCGTCAATCGGTCTATCAATCTATATTTTTATATTTTCTGTAAATCTATCAATCTATTTATCTATCAATCCTTCTGTCTATATCTATCCATCCATCTATCTGACAGACAGACAGATAGATAGATAAATAGACAGATAGATAGTTAATATAAACAGACAATCGTAAAGATAGATAGATAGATCAATAGATAGATAGATAAATAGATAGTTTATACAATAAAAATAGAAGAGTTTGAAACAAAATCAGCATAAAAACTAAAATTGAAATAATCAAGCAGAAAAGATTGAAAGCATAACATAAACAATCAACTGGCGGAAATTCCATTCGTTTATTCTCTAAATATTCTTCAATCTCTTTTAAAAAACAAAAACAGAAAACTTTAGATACTGTATTATTATTATTTTTTTTTCAGGCTTAGTTGAAAACGAGTCCAACATGCTTTTTCTGCTTAAGAAACCCGGGAAGGGCATGCTGACACTGCGGGACCTGGACCGTTGCCAAGACGACCAGGGCTGTGACGTCGGCCTGAGGCAGATTCTGCCCCACGAGTATCTGTAAGTAGGGGCAAAGTGGGGCACCTCCTCCGCACACAACGGACCAGTGCAGTGCTATGGGGAAGAGAGTGTGGACCTATAAGTACTATTTAAGGGGGAAGTAGACCCTTTAGTTCGGATTTTCCCGATACAGTGCTGTTGTATTTTGCCTGAAGCCATAGAAGTGATTGCTCGTTTAGCTTCATGTAGAGTGTAAGTCCAGTTCCTACCTATCCGTGACATATGAAGAGAAGAGAGAGAGAGAAGCGATGAAACGAAACAGACGAGAGAGAGAGGAGATAGGAAAAGAGGGAGAACAAAGATTAGAGAAAAGAGAAAGGGAGAAGAAAGAGAAGAAAAGAGAAGAAAGATCTTATAACACTCAACGTGTGGCATTGAACTACATCATAGCATTTTAAATGTTACAATGTGTCTCTGAATAGTTGCCATTACTATACAAGCCGTTTGGCCTTACCTACACGCTTATTAAGAAACCTGGCCACTTTTTACATTAATAAAAAACGGTGACGTATTTTTCAAAAAGTTAAATCTAGATCTAGTTCTGTGTGTGTTTTTGAATTTTGGATCAATACACACGAAGCGTAAAAATAACAACTGATTTATTTTTAAATAGTTGTGTTTTTTTTAATACAATGGCAAGGAAATGTAAATCGCCGCCATGTTTCACCTTCACTCCACGTGACCTGGATATTTAATGAGCACGTGACTGTCCAAAAGGAGGGTTTAAATCAGTGATCTCCCCCTGCAGCTCTATGGCGACATAATCGAGTCGGAGACTGGGGAGGGCTTCGTGATATCAAGGGGCATTACACTGGTTGCCCCCTGGGGCACTTTACTGGATTTCTCGGGTTTTTCGTGTGCATGTGCCTGTGTCTGATATTTTTTATCGCTTTTTTTTTAAACAGACAAGAAGATAGAAGAGAGAGAGAGAGAGAGAGAGAGAGAGAGAGAGAGAGAGAGAGAGGTTAAGTTTGAAAGACAAGCCGTGTATTATTTGGAAACTGAGACTGAGGTAGAAAAAAAGAAATGAAGAGAGATAGAGAGAGAGAGAGACAGAGAGAGAGAGAGAGAGATAGAGAGAGAGAGAGATAGAGAGAGAGAGAGAGAGAGAGATGACGTACATGTACATTATAAATCAAAATAGATATGAATGATCTAGAAAGAAGATGGAGAGAGTGATAAAGAGTGAACGAGATGGACAGAATGAAGCAGGAAGTAAATTAAAGGAAAGAAAATAACGAAGGACACGTGTCATTTGAAGAGAGAAAGACAAAAAAAAAAGAGAGAGAGAGAAATTTAAAGAGATTGAGAGAAAGTGAGTAGGTGGAAGAATTCGATGGATAAATAAAATAGTTTTAAAGAAGGACAGGGGCAGAAAGAGAGGGGGAGGGGGAGAGAGAGGGGGAGAGAGAGAGAGATAGGGAGAGAGAGAGGAAGGGAGAGAGAGGGGGAGAGGGGAATAGAGAGATGAAGAGAGAGCTGTTACTAAAAATAAAAGTTAAAATAAAGGTTCAGAAAGAAAGAATGTGTGCCTGTAAGTGTGAGACAGTATAAGTCAAACATTGGAAATGAAATGTTAAAAATTTTAACACACAAAAAAATTAAAAACGTGTTAATTTCTATTGAGGATCAATGTATATTTCTTTAAAATGACTCGTTCATGTTTAAAAAGAAAATCTGGGAGGATTGAGAAAGGAGGGGGGGGGGGCGGATGACGGTCCAGTTTAAGTGCTCAATACGGATTCACAACAGCACAACTATTGTGCACGATAATGGGTTAGGCTCATGTTGTTCTCGAGGTCTTGGGTGGCGACACAATGCACTCATGTATAAAGCACAGTCTTTACAGCAACACTTATTTCTTTTTGTTGCTTCAATTAGTTCTAAGTGTGGAGTACAACTCACAGGTGTACAACTCACAGGTGTACAACTCACAGGTGTACAACTCACAGGTGTACAACTCACATGTGTACAACTCACAGGTGTACAACTCACAGGTGTACAACTCACAGGTGTACAACTCACAGGTGTACAACTCACAGGTGCACAACTCACAGAAGCTGGGCGCAGAACCGAAAACTCTCTTGAACTGCGGGTTTTTTAAAAAAGGCCACACAGGAAAACCCCGAATAACAATGCCATTGTGTCTGACATTGACTGCAAGAGAGCAAACTGCTCTGCAGACTGGCTAATATAAGAAGAAGAATAACAAGAAAATTAATACTTTATTAGGCGAATCCTAAGGTCTTGATAACGATATTCTGCTCTTTTTTTATTCTTTGTTGTTGTCGTGTATATTTTATTGCATCTTTATCTTATCTTATATATTACAGACGCTCCTTCTATAAAGAAGATTATTGCGTCCTTCGCTCGTCCGTGGTCCGAGTCTAGTCTTGCATCGTTATTACATTTTTTTTTAAATTGATGTTAAGTTACTGGGTTTGTTCAGGCAACCCATTCCGTGCCCGGATGCCACTCGGGAAGAAAGAGTATTTATATGCATAAAAGGGCAGAGATGTCTTCATCTCCATCTCCCCAGGAAGATAAGAAAGTAATTATATTCAAACAATTCTTGACCATTCCAGAGATTCCAGTGAAAGCGCCTACAGTCCAACCCACCTGATGTGGCCAGAGCTGATGCCCTTAGAACCAGCACCGAGAGTGTCCACCTTCACACTGACCAATATCGCACCGCTGCTGACCAATCTGTTGGACGGTTAGTATAGTGATGATGTTGACGATGGTTAGTTATAAAGCGCATGTGTCGGCAACCTTTTGACAAATTGTGTGCGAAAAAAGGATTTCTAATACATTTCAGTGTGTCAAAAAACCTATAAGTCATTATAAAATAGATTTGAATCGTCTTTTTTTGTGAGTCTTCCGGGTGCCATTGAAAATTTCTCTGCGTGCCAAGTCAGGCAAGTGTGCCATAGGTTTCGCCTTAACATTTATTTGGCCCCTGGGAACAGGGCCCCACAATTCTAACTACGGCCCTGCCTAGTAAATACATTTTTAATTATAGCTTTTAGGCGATATATACGTTTACATATGTATGACTTGAGTTGTTTATATATTTCTTATAGAGTGGCGAAAGACGGTGAAAAAGATTCGCCAATTCGCCATTGAGCAGTGTGGCGTCCCCGTGGTGTTAGACCACAGCTTAAAGCATGTTGGCGAGTTCAGTAGCCACAGAACCAACCAATCAGCTCTCTACTTTTTGTCAGGTAAAATATTTGTAATTGATTCACTCACCACTTACTTACTTCTAATGAACATATCTAATTACCTTGGGGTATTTAAGGGCTAGAGGTAATCCAACAAACAAGATGTAAGTCTATATTCATACACTGTGTAAAGTAAGCTTCAAGGGATATTATAAGTTTAGTAACTAGTAACTGTGAATGTAGTGATACTGTAAAAAAAAAAATTAAATAATATTTGTAGTAATAATCCAGTGCTTTTTTTTGTAACGGTACGCACCGGTACGGCGTACCGGCACCTTGTTCAATGTGGGGAAAAAATTATTACTTTTCTTGTATTTTAACCTTTATTATTAATTTATTATATTATTAATTTGTTAAAATTGAATTATTTTAAAATTGCGCGCAATAAGAATTAAAATATAAAATGCGAAACTGCTTTAAAAGTTAGGCAATCCATCACTGAGTACCGGCATCTATTTTATTTTACAAAAAAAGCACTGTATTAATGGATATGAGAACAGTAGTAATAAGACAAGATAACTTTATTTAAGCTTACTTGGGCTGTTTGTTTGGATTATACAGTAATAAGCAACAGCTAAAAAGACATAGCTTTATATTTTTTAACCTTTGACCCCGGCTCTTATGAAAATGTACACAAAGGTAGGCGTTAACATAAGTTAGCATTCCACCACTAGAGGCTTGATCAAACCAGGAAAAGTTGAAAGGGGAGGGGGAGGGGGGCATCATTTAAAACACTCATCAAAATGTAAAAACTATACTCGAACATCGAATAGCATAGGATCATAGGACGCAATAATCTTCGTTATGGAAAGAGCACTTGAAACAGAATAGAAAAATAAGCCAAATAAGCTAGATGCAAAATACTACTACTGGAATAAACAAAGGAATTGTGTTAGTGTTCTAGCTTTATCTGTTAAAAAAAAATGTATTGTTCCCGCTTCCAAACTTATCACGTCGTGTATAAGAAAGCTCAGGAAAGAAAACGACATGCTTCCATATTCCATTGTCAAATCCAATCCTTCTATAATTCATGTAATAGCTTTCAAGCAAAATGTCCACATCAGTTTTTTTTTAAATTTGAACACATTATCCTTTGAGTGTTAATATAGCAGGTAGACCGCTGCACCCCATATATCATATTGGTAATCTATAATATGTGCATACCGAAGGGCCCCGGGTTAGAATCCTGGTGAAGTCTAGGACCAGTTCCCGGGACTGGAGGGTTTACCTGCTCTGATGGGTACCTGACATTAGTTGGGATAAGTAAAGGCGGCTAGTATGTCATGACCCGGCCCTATGGTTAATTTGGTCCGAATGGTACTTTACTTAATTTTTTGTATTTGTTTCTTCTAGAAGAGCGTCCAGTATAATTATGTTTTTAACTTTGTCGCCTTTAGGAGTACTGCCCAGTGCGGATCCTGTAGTGACCACTGGTCAGAGAATTCGAGTCCCGTTCATGTTCTGGATGGCGGGATGCTGCATTCAGCAACACAGCAGCGTGGAAGCCACCGCCACTGCCAAACTTGACCCTGTCACAGGTCATGTCACGAATAATGACACTGATGACAAGGTGAATGTGACATTCAGTGAAACCCACAAGGTAATGGTTCTATTTATAGGCTAGACTTAGTTATAATATATAATACCTTTAAAACTTTAAATGTTCTTAATTTATGCTCTTATTTTATTGAAAGTCCATCGGCGTGTCAAGTCTGGCATGCGAGCCGTAGGTTACCGACCCCCACAATTATAATATTATAATTTTTGTACAGTTCTAGGGGCCATAACCGTATAAGTTAAAACATTTTCTCAGTTACTTCCCGTTGTTCTTGTATTTTTATACTTTTCGCTAATGATTCTTTGTTCTTTTTATTTTGCAGACCCAAATTTCCGGCTTCTCCGTGTACATCAGGAACGCCCCCGAAAGCCACGCGATAGCGGCGCCGATCCTGCAGTTGGAGATGCTGCTCCAGGACACGCTCAAGGGCGGATCGGGCGAAGGGGACGTGGTCCTCTTCCCTGGGAACAACGGCGCGTGCAGCGACCTAGGGAACGACGCATCAAGATGGTTTCAATAATGAAACACATTTTTTTTTTTTACAAATTTTCTAAGGGGAGAGATTCCTGGTTGTGAGCACGCGTACATATAAAACCAAAACATAATGTTTTATGTGTTATTAGGTGTTTGTTTTATCTTAGTGATGAAAGCTATGATATCATTTTTTTTTATGTATTATATATAAAACATGATGACGTAGTGACCCACTCAATTTAAACATGTCCGTGTGACGTCATCGTGCTGTTTGCATCGTCATTACCATTGATTTTTTTGTTGTTGCTGAACAAGCTGCCCCGCCCCGTTCCGCTCTGTGGGGGAAAAGAAGGGAATAAAAATGTGAATGAGATGAAATTTGGCCACAGACGAAATAATTTATTATTTCAACAACCAATAACTTCCTGTATGATATCGTTCAATGGATTATTATGTCCAAGAGCATGATATTCCTCATATGATTATAATTTATCAATGCTTTGGCTCTTTTCAAATTCATTCTTTTCTCTATTTCTTTCTCTCACTCTCTCTCTCTGCCTATTTATCACTTTAACTCTCTTCATCTCTCTTTCATTCTCTCTCTCTCCCTTTCCCTCTTCATCATTCTATTTCTGTCTCCTCTTTCTCTTTGTCTACCTCTTTTTCTATTTGTCTTTCTCTCTTTTCCTCTTTTTGTCTCTTCAACTTTCTCTCACACTATTTCTCTCCTCCTCTTTCTCTCTCTCTCTTCCTCTTTTCCTCTTATTCTCTCTCTCACTCACTTCCTCTCTGCTGCTCTAATTTGTCTCTTTTTCTACCTCTCTTCACTATCCTTCCCCCCCTCTCTCTCTCTCTCTATCCCTCTAAAGCGGTCTTACATTTCTGTTCAACTCTTCCCCCCTCCCCCCACTCAACCCCCACATCCTACAACTGCACTCTGAACCTCCTACCCCCACCCACAGCTTACCATCACTGACATACCAAGGGGCATAATTAATAAAATTAAATCGTCTGCAACCAAAACCTAATACTATTATTATCATCTCTATTCCGCATCACGTTTCAAAACCTTTCACGGTGTTCATGGACAGTTTAAAACAGTTTAACCCTTCACAGTTGACAAAAAAAAAAAAACACAACCATGGCTTGTGTACAGTGGACTGTTTCCACGACTATGAAAGGGTTAAGCATCTTTTTTATCAATGTTTGCTTGCTTTTTTTAGGGGGCTTGTCCATTTGGACTAAGCTTATTGTATTTTGAAAACAAAGTTTTAAAAACAACATATCTAATGGAAACACATGTATATATTATATTTACTGAAAATGTAATGTTTAGGCATTTTTTATATGCTAGGTATTTGTGTATATTAGATTATTTTAGAGTATTTTTTTTACAATATTTTAGGCATTTTTTCGTACATTTGCAGAATATTTTTTTCTATAATTCTTATACGGTATGTCGTTTATTTTAGATATGTTTCGTATATTTTATATATATTTATTATTAGCTATATTTCGTAAACGTTTTCTTATATTTTGGGGTATATTTCATGCTTTTTCAAACGTCTTTATTTCTCTTCATTGATTCCAATCTAGTCAGCTAGAAGTTCTTGAATTGAGTATGAAACCTATCAGTTAGTTAGGTTATGTCTTTTCAATATCTTATGTTTACAATATTATAATTGTTGATTCATTATAATTTGTGATATTATATATTGATATATATATATATTGATATATTCATACAGCATGTTGCTATTTATTTATTTTCCACTTTTCTATTGTCAATTACACTTAGGGACAAGTTGCATTCATTCAACTTCGAATCTTTGAGATTTGCTCTAACTGTAATGACATTCAATGAATATTGATTTAGAAGCTTTTGTAATTATACGCCAAGAAGACAATGTTATGTACAATCAATTTTTGTTCACGTAAACAAGACAGTGTTGGTTTTAAAGTGTTAGATAATTCGGCCATTTTGGGATTAAACAAAATGAAAGGTTTCAAAGCCAAAGTGTTTTAGAAGACATTGATAGAACATATAAATAAACATTGAAAATGGTTTTATGACTTTCTGATATTTTGGTTCGGCTGGGAAGAAATGTTCTAATGTTTAACAGGTTAAATATAGAAGATTCTCAGCAAGTTTGCAAAACATAAGACATAGAAAAAATTCTAATCATTCTGATGCTATGATGTTGTTTGTTGTTTAATCTGTGGATCAATTTTAGAAACTGACACAATTTGAATGCCATCTGTGGCTACGAAATGTGTCAATAGAGTGGTGTCGGCAGGAGATTGTCTTTGCTGGTAGTCCTATTGCGGATGCCCTCACCCATTTCTTTAAGAGGAAACACTGGAAAACAAAACGTACCCGACTTCCTTGGGAGCTGCCAGGGATTGTTTCATTTTTGACTTCACCTCATTGGCTCTCTATCCAACCTTCCGTTTCGGGGGTTGAAACTTAGTATCTGACTAGATTTTAAGGGTGTACACCCAAAGCGGCCAGATGTGTGTCGTCTGCTAGAACCAGTCTAGACTGAGAGAAACTATGAATCATTTTAATTTGCGTGGAGGTTTGTTTGTTTTTGTTGTTTTTTTGTACCCCAGACAAATTGATTGAAAATATTGAAAGAACATATTAATAAGTAAAGTAATTACGTCGGACCAAATTCATCCATAAGGCCGGTGACGCAGCGTTCACCAGTTTCAGTGGCCACGGCATACTAGTTGATTGTGTGACCAGCTCAATGCCCAGCCGCCTTTACTTTACCCCACACAAAGATCAGGTACTCATCAGAGCTGGGTAGACTCAGACGCACCCTCCAGACCCAGGAACAAATCCTAAACTTCACCAGGATTCGAGCCCTGGACCTTTGGCAGAACCTAGTCCAGGAAAAAATCACTTATTATCTTACCAGTCTAAATAACATAATTTTAAAAAGGTGGGTATTTATCTACTCTATCGCTGTGATTAAAAAAAAACACAATAAATGCAGGTGAGGGGAGTGGGCGAGATGGTCAGTCTGTAGATCATTCGATGACCTTTCCACAAGGCCCTTGGTTCAAATCCATGTAAAGTCTCGGTATTTTCATCTCCAAATTGTGACGTACTTAAGTCCACTTAGTTCCAATGAAAACCTGGCTTCAATTCGGGTTACCTAATTTCTCTGCTTACACACTTGCTATTGTCCGAACTATTCTACAAGGTCGTACATTGATTGATTTATTCCATGTGTCTATCCTTGATTTTCAATGACACACACTTATTGCGTTTGTAAAAACAACAACAGCATATATTATTTTGGTCAGATTAACAAAAAACGTGTAGACATGTTTGAACTATTTTTCCAATTAATGTACATATCAATTTAGATTTTTATATTTGGTATTGAATCCCAATTGTTCCAATTTTTTTTTTCATCAAGCATGTACGTTTTGTACGTTCTAAAAATATATAATTGAAACTGTGTCTTATTTTAAGGTATCAAAAACTCAATGTATTTCTGCGCGTGTCTTCAATTAGGGTTTTGTTTAATATTATGGTTTCAATTAGACGAAATAAATTTTCTAGTATTCATTTTGTCTGTTGTTGCTTTTTTGTTTGGTTTCATTCCTTTTACGTCTTCGTTCTCAAGTGTTATGATATGGAGGATTTAGACAACAAGTTCAATACTTGTGATGAACTGCGCCGTGGCTGTCAGTTGCTCCAGTCCTCCTTAATACAGTTTGTAATTGAAGGTAGCTTCCTGGGGGCCATATGGCTGACCGGGTAGAATGCTACAGGGAGGGGGCAGGTTTGAAGAACATGTTCCGCATTTTTCCCGGAGCTGTACCGCAAAAAGGGGGGGGGGGGGCATTTCACTTGCTCCAATTTTGTACTCTGCGGAACATGTGTTATGACCTGTTATGACCTGTCCTAAGCCTGGAGATGATTTGTTGAAATTGGCGGGAGAGTTGGAAGTAAGCTTTGTTTGATTTAATTACCTTTAGTTTAAAATGTAAAGAATCGTTCTGTATTCTTGAATGTCTGATATTACTTCCATGTTAAATAATTCATTTTCACTATTACTATTACTCTAGTTGTACAATTGAAATAATGAACTTAGTCGTATGTGCATTACCTGGGGGTTCCCTGGATAAGTCATCATCCTAAACATGAACTTAATCATGTGCGAAAGGCGCCTGAGATCTTATCTTACCGTGTCCGCAGAATGGGCTCTGAAAGTTTCCCTTGTAGGACTTTGAACTTTGCTTAAAGGATTATTGGCAGAGAGTGCAAAGAAGAAAGCCGGTCCTGCTTATGGATCAAAGACGTATGCAAAAAAGAGACAGGACTATGGTACACCTTGACTATTGGTCTTGGGAGCAGATCGCCAAAGGACCGCACCATTTAAGCGAGCAGGTAGCAGAGGAAACCATTTAGCGAGCAGGTAACAGAGGCCACCATTGCGGCAAAAACCACCAGAGACGAGAGCCAAGTCAAATGGTGGCAGAGCTAGAAACTACGTCACTAGTGGACAGATGAATGCCATTATAAGCATTAAAGCCTTAAACTGGCCCCACATGTGCCATTTACCCTGGTTACGCCATTCATTTTACGCCCGCCCTTGTGGGAATACTCAGGGGCAACTAACGCAATAAGAACACAATAAGTACATTTGATACAAACCTTACAAAATCAATGAACAAAAACAAAACAGTATAATAGCGACGTAGAAGGATGGGAGGTAAGTGATAATACACAGTTGACTTTAATTATCTAAAAATATTTCAAGTTTTTTTTTGTTTAGTAACGCGTAAATGAGAAGGTCTCCATTTAAAAAAAAAAACGATGGGTCGCATGTACAATACAATATGCATGACTACAATAGGTGGGGTGCATATTTATTACGATTGTACGATCAATACATAACAATAGAATTAGTATTAGCCTAGATATTATTATAAAAAAAGAAAGAAATATTAGAATATAATATTATAAACTAAAGAAAAAAAAATTAAGCAAAAAGCTGCAAGGTTCATTACGAACTAATATTCACAACTGACAAGAGTAACACCAAAAGTTAAATCAATAAACCTAGAAATAATGATAATAATGGTTATGTATATAGCGCTTGTATCCATGCTATTAAATTTAGTGGCAGTTGTATTGGTATGTAAGGCAAACAGCCATTAGCCAAAGTAAAAGATCTTAAAACTCTTTTTAAAAGACTCTTTGGTCTCATATTCTCGCAGTTTCTGGGGCGAGCTGTTCCACACAGAAACACTAGAGGGCAGAAGGGTAAATAGTAAGGTAGTAAGAATAATATTTAAGGTATTAAATTATAATTTGTTAGAATTGCAACACAATAACAATCTGGTACAAAGCGCTGATAAACATTAAGACAAAACCACTTTCATTATCCCTTAAGCTAGAATAAATGCATATCAGTACTCTTTCGTCCCCTGAGGCATCCGGGTATGGAATGGGTTGCCTGAACAAACTAGGAAAACCATTAACTTAACATCATTTAAAACACTAATAGAAATGCAAGACTTGACTCAGACCACGGATGAGCGTAGGCCGAAATACTTTTCTTTAAATAATGAACGTCTGTAATATATAAGATATAATGAGCCTTTTTTTTTATGTGCATTGGTTATACTAACTAATGAAGTAATGAAGTCATCAGTTGATGTGAATGTTGTTAAAGTTTTGTACGAGTTTGATATTCGTATACGCCACTGATGGTAAAGAGTGTATTATTGATTTGACAATAAAATCCTATTGGTTGCCGATCTCTTTGTGTTCTGTCATGTGACCATCTCGTGCAGAGAACAAGGGTAGGTAACTGTGTCAATATATATACAAGGGCTATAACTCATCAGTGTCAAATGTGCTGTATAAGTTCGGTATTCATTATTGTTACCTGGGATTAGGCGAGAGTATTCTAATTAAGTAATAGAAAAGGAAATAATACATTGTATACATTGTAAGATAGTTATATTTGTTAATATTTAAAAAATGTAGTTATATAAAGTATATTTGTTTGTTTTTTTTCCCAAGAAAATGATAGCTCATTCCGAAGACTACTTTAAGATGGACCACTTGCTTTGACATATCTGCTATTTGATAACTTGAAACCTTAGTTTCGGAATTTCCGATCGCACTAAGTCTTCTAGACTTCCGGTTTAGTAATTCGCTATGATTTTCTCAATGGAAAATTAATATTGAAATCGAAAGTTAGGCTGTATACAGCAGGAAACTGTAATTCAATGGTAGGAGCGTAGAAGTAATTTAAGAACGCCTTATTGGTAGCGCACGGAAAGAAAAGAACAAATAAGCTCTAAAAATAGAGCAAACGGTCCATCTTATTAAGACTTGGCTCATTCCTAGGATCAATTAATGAAACTTGTGGTCATGCGGCAGATCACTAGGGTGTATCTTACCATAGTCGCGGGCTCTATCCTGGGCTTGACTGGAGTCCTCCCACCACGGACATGAGTTGGGGGGCAAATCAATGCATTTGGGCATTATGCAAGCCACACAATCCTTTTTCAACTGTCGCTTGTACTAGCCTTACCAGACTAGAACCCCATTTCTCTACTAGAGAGTGCCGAGCCGAGATCGCTCTCTTAGGGCTCGGAGAACGAAATCCGCTGTTTCACTCAGTTGTGATACATTCCCGTAAAGTGGTCGGCACAAACGGTCGGCCGTCCCTGTCCACTTTAAGATCCTCCACGGCGGGGCAATCTGCAAGCGCGTGCTCGATCGTCTCTCCCGGCTCCCTGCAGTTTCGATACAGCGCAGCTTCTTGGGGGCCTAAACCATACTAAAGTAGGCCCTCTATGGGAATAACTAGCTCTACCAACCCACTGGTCCAAATTGCTCTAAAATGTTGATTTTTTTAAATCATAAATATGTTTTATGTAAATATCTACTTTGCTTTTTTGTTCATTCTTCTTTGAAACAGCAAAATCTTAGGAAATAGAATTGACCCCCTTTTCAAATCATGCCGTCTAGCTAGTAAATTTTTTCTAAAATTGTTACGTTTTCTTCAAGGATATAAAAGGTTTTACTTAGTTACATTATAACAGTTAGATATTAACAATGTAGTGATTTTTAATCCATGGGTGATAATATCATCAGATTTTTTATTTATAGTTTCTCATTCCGAATGTTTATGTTCGATTTTGCCCTTGTCTCCGAGTCTACCCAGTAAATAATGCTTAAGGCCCCCAAGGATTTTGTCACTTAAGAAGCGTTTATAGAGACAAAAAGCTTCTCTTATACATTGTGTTTTATTGCCTTCTACACCTAAACATCTGCAAAAAAAAAATGTGGAAATAGAGAAAAGTGAGCAAGTTTAATGGGATAGCATGAAGAGAAGCGCCATTCTAAATGACCAACCATTGTCATTATGTATAAATGTTCGATTTTTTCTTTATTACAGGCGAAGAAAATGATTTCAGAATCCTTTCTGATATTTAGCGTCTCCGCAGATATTTCGACAAGCCCTTAAAATAAAGAAGAGCAACGACAAACATTCTAGGACAACAAAATAAACAGAACACAATCAAACAAGACAATCTCCGCTCCAAGAAACCCAAAAAACTGTGAAAAAAACAAATAACAGATGACGGAAATCAAGATGAAGCGAATCGGCCTGCGGTTAGTCGTCATCTCTGTGATCTCCCTGGCTGTTTTTCTCAGCATACGTAAGCAGTACAACACAGCCCAGTCCATGCTGCAGCAGAACGTGGTCGTGGGTCCTGCATCTCTCAAAGACGGTGCCGTAGAGCAATCGGTGGAAGGTGCAGTCGATTCCGCTGCCAATGAAGTGGATAACTTTCAACGCACCGGGTGGACTAAGAGTAGATTGGATGAATCCGTAGCTAAATTTGAAATCGATCTGGTTAACGATCAAAAGTCAAAGAACAATGACGGTGATGTTGGACAAGAAGAGGAAGAGGTTGCGTTTTACGAAACAGAGCAGGATCGTGAGACACTCGTCGATTCAAATGTAGACCCCCTACAGCCCGAAGGAGAGCTTGGTGACGACGAGAACGTTAACCCGACAGAAGACATCGCCAAGGCATACACCGATCTGGTGAGATCAGAATACCAAAATGAGAATGTTTTCAGAACGCAAACGGAAATGCTGCCAGAAGACTCACATCTGGAGATGCTGGTGGAAGTTGAGAACACGGATGATGACAACGGCGAGAATGACAATGGAGACGGTGATGGAGATGGGGTAACGCCCAATGTTGTAGAGATATACATCACACCGCTTCCGAATAACGACGCCGCTGAGACGGACGGCGATGTTGGGATCGATGAAGAAGAGGTTGAAGATATTATAAATGAATACGACGAATACACGGATGAGCCACGGCAGAGTACAAATGTGGTCAGATACGTCACCGCAGACTTTACTCCTACAGAAGTCACATTTAGTCCTTTCCAAGACAAAATAGATAGCCCAGACCATCAAGAGCGCACATATGCCACAGTAACTACGAAAATGAAAGAGTCTCTAGCGGTTTCTGGTCAGCACTTGAAAGGCCAAGCAAAAGACTTAACGAATGTAGTGCAGATGAGCCATGTTGCCCCAGAACCAGAACCACCAATTGCGCCCGCGTCTCTATTACCAGCAGACGCAAGAGTCCTCCAGGAGACGCTTACTCAAGGGCTTCTTAGTTCTATTCTTGGTAACCAACTCAGTCCCAGGATGGTGAGATACCTGAGGTATAGGATATTGGCCAGCTTGCAGAAGTCTCGGAATGAAGACGTCCCAGTTTCTCCTGCCGATGCTCATACATTCATTTCGGCGCCCACTCCACAAGTGGACATCGTGAACCATGGCGTTACACAACACCCAATGACAGTCAGCTACGAAATTCGACAATTGGAATTGAATAATCTTGCCGCAAATGATATAAATAACGCCGAAGTTAAAATTACGTTTCTTAATAATGAGACTGAAGCATCCATTCGTGGCGACCAATGGCACCCGCCCAGTTACACGGCCACAACTCCTCGCGCCAACGGATACGACAATCCAAGGCCGCTGTCGGACGCTGACTACACCTCGCTGCGAACTAGAACCAACCCACAGCCTCGTGTCAGCTCACAGGCAACTCTACAAAGCGACTCGGCTGGAGATACGAGTAGTGGAAGCCCTTTAGAACATGCAATGCCACTTTCGCATGGCGTCCATCAGGATACAAACAATAGAATCGTTTTCAGCTCTAAATTCCTCACGACACCTGCGTGGATGAAGCCAGGGACACATAACGAACAAACAATCATAAACGAGAAATCTTTTCCTGAATCCAAAACAGTAAATCCACTAAAGGAAGTACTGCGGCAGCCTCACCAATCAGACCTATCCCCAAACACAAAAGAAGAAACGTTCAATAGAATTGACGTTGGGAACTTTCAGACAAACACGTCGGATCAGAATGAAAAGTTCGAAGAGTATCAAATGGACCGAGAGGATTTTAGAAGCCTCCAAGATCCAAGAGGTGATCACGTGTTGTACAGACAGTTGAAAAGCAAGGGACAGGAAGAAGAACTTCAGCTGTTGCAGGAACACAATGACCCAGGCGAACCTGGGCATTCGTACCAGGACATCCTCTTGCAACAGCGTGTCCAGTTCGATCTTCCAGTTCTAGGGATGCCCAGCGAGGATGTTTTAACTCCACTGGAGGCGAAAGACGTGAGAAGATTCCCTAGCCGGGTCGAGGCTTGTCCTAGAGAGGTCAAGCTAGGGGACAGGCCGCACGCCATCACTGCCTTGGTTTCATTTCCTGGCGACGACACAAAGTGGATGAGACAGATTCTGGAACAATTGTTTGGTAAGTAATGCCCCATTTGCCATATTTGCCAATATACAGCATAAAAAAATATAAATAAAGGCTCGCACTATTAAAAATACTCTCCAAAGAAATCTAATTCGTTCTCAATAAAGTTAGACTTAAAAAAAACGAATTTTGTGATTGGCAAGAGAATATTTATTAACGAGAAAAAGAAAGTGTATCTTTACATGCATGTGCCAGGGCCAGAAGACCGTAAACAATAAAATAAAGAACAAAACTAAATACCAAAAGATACGTTCTCACTCGGGTTTTTATTGTAATATTGTTTGTTATTTTTTCTTTCTCTTTTAACAAAACATATTGTAATCATTCGTTTCTCCGTCATTTTGACGGACATAACTCCTAGTATTTAATAATGAGAAACAGTGTATCTGCTCAACGTCACTCCATCATACGTGTTTTACAAAAGTCGTTTTTAACACTTTGTAAACACGAATAAACGTTTATCGTCCTCGTGTTGGTAAAATGTTAAAAACAAAATACTTGATAGAATGCATTTCTAAACATGTAGTCTATAATTAGGTACACAAATAACCTGAGCTCAAAAAATCATCATGAATGTCCACTCATTCTTCCATAGAAATGTTTTGAGTTTTGGCCCTGTTTTAATTATCAGTTGTTACGGACGCCCCTTTATATACAGAAGATTATTGCGTCCTACGCTTATCCGTGGTTTGAGTCTGGTATGTTGCTTTTTGATTAGTGTTTCAAAATATGTTTAGTTACTAGTCTCTTCAGAAAACCCATTCTATGCCCGGTTGCCCCTCTGTGTATTGTATATATTTTATAAATTATAGGGTATCCTTTTCTTTTTTTCATTTTCTGCATTAAAAAAATGTAAACTGGACATGTTCATTGTTAAAAGTTAAAAAACAATATCTTAGAATAGGAGTCACAGGTTGTTTTTTTTTAAGAACGTAAGTAAATTAACCTTTAACAATGAACATGTCTAACTTACATCGCATTTATTTTTTATAATAACATAAGCTTACGTAAATTAAAGGGGGGCACGGTGGCGTTCGACATGCGTACCGAGGCTCCTGGGTTCGAATCCTGGTGCAGGGTAGGATATTTTCCCAGCTCTGGAGGGTGTCCCTGAGTCTACCTAGCTATGATGGGTACCTGACCTTAGTTGGGGGTAAAAAGTAAAGGCTGCTGTGCATAGTGCTGGCCACACAATTCCCTAGTATGCCGTGCCCATAGAAATTGGTGAACGATGCTTCGCCGGTCCTATGGATCATTTTTTGGCCTGACGGGATACTAAGTTAATGAAGTAAATAACAAATACGACCAAAACCAGCGAGAAAATGTTTTTATAAACCAAGAGGAGCTCATACATGTTGATTATTAAACGTAATTAATGCTCTTGTCTATAACTACATTACTACATACAACACAGTAAGGTTTAAAAATAACTTTTAAAATCCATCGATTTTTTGTAAAAAAAAAACTTTCCCCTGTTCAATGGACGGTTATAAGAATAAAAAAAAAGATATTACTTAAGAATAATGAAGATAAAATATCAATAGGGGGGGGGGGGGGTATCATTATAATGAACTAAGTAATAAGTACAAAAGAAATGGCTTAACAGTAAAGGGATATTTTATAATATACAGGTTGTTACGCATTTGTTCAAAGGCGATTCTTAAGGGAGACTTTTATTTTAGTAACAGCTTATTACCACGACTACTGTTTTAGAAGAAAAATAATAATGTTAACATAATGAAAAGTAAAGATATTAAAGTTGTAAAAGAGCATGTTATCAATAAATCTAAGTCCAAATAGTGTGTTTTTTTTTTCAAAATAATCGGTAGGCCCTAATCACAATAACAATCGAAGATATTCAAGTTTTGAAAGAGCATTACTTCTTCTATAGGCTATAGGCCAGGTCCAATTAATTTTAGCTTCATTTATGAAAAGAAAAACAATAAATGTTTAGGCCCTATTGCTACATAGGCTACATTATCCAAACTTAAAATGTTATGTTTTATGCTTACTGCGAATGGTATTTATTACATTACGTAGTCTATAGTCATATCCGCTCATCTATAGAGAAGATTATTGCGTCCTACGCCCATCCGTGGTCTGTGTCTAGTCTTAAATTTTTATTTGTGTTTTAAATTATATTAATTTACTGGTTTGCAAAGGCAACCCATTCCAAGCATGGATACCAATCGGGAAGAAAGAGTACTTATATTATAAATTATATGCATTTGTTCTCGTATAAGGGATAAGGAAAATGTTTTTGTTCTGATGTTTATCTGAGCATTGTAACAGATTGTTATTGTATTGTATTTCTAAGTTCTAATTTAATTCCTTGGGCTATGTATTATTACTACTTAACTCTTTGCCCTTCTGTCCTCTAGTGTTTCTAGGTTTAGTAATTAAACTATGGGTGTTACTCTTGTCAGTTGTGAATATTTGCCAGTAATGAATCTTGCAGCTCTTTTCTGAATTTGTTCTAATTTTTTCATGTGGTGCAAACTGTAAGCCGCAAAGTAAAAAGCAATGATTTTATTTCTTGTTCACTTTGAACCTCACGGCAGTGCTGGGCACACACACAAAAAAAAACTTAGGTTTTTCTTATAAACCGATAATTTAGAAGTCTACTGGTTTAAAGTAAGTTTTTAATGTCTTCATGTGTAATGCGTTATCTTTAGGGAACATCACTTATCTTATAAGTTACAGGGGGAGGGGGGTTCATTTAAAACATTTAAATTATTGCGTCCTATCAGAGGTTTGGAGTCCTATCTTACATGTTACAGACGCCCCTTCTATACAGAAGTTTATTGCTTCCTACGCATAGCAATGGTTAGAGTCTTGTCTTGTTTTTTCTAGAAGGGTTTGAAATAATGTTATGTTGCTGGTTTTCTCGTTTTGTTCAGGCAACCCATTAAAAGCTTAGATGCCACTGGATTATTATGAACTTCTACTTCCCTCTGTCTTTCCATAGGAAATAAGAAACGTTTTTTTAAGTATATGTCCTCTGGGTAGTTGAAAAGATTATTGTCTTGTAAGTCTAAGCTTATAATGCTCAGATAAACATAGGGACAAAAACACTTTCCTTATTCCTTATGCGAGAACAAATGCATATAAGTACTCTTTCTTTCCCCGAGTGGCAATCGGGCATGGAATGGGTTGCCTGAACAAATCAGGAAAACCAGTAACTTAACATTATTTAAACATTAAAAAAGATGCAAGACTAGACTCGGACCACGGATGAGCGTAGGACGCAAAATTACTCTTTATAGAAGGAGCCTCTGTAATATATAAGGTAAGATATAATTGTAGGGTTTATGTCGATTATTATTACTACTTTCCCAAATTTCTTTCGAAAAATCTCCAGGAGAGACCACCGACAGCCTGTATGACATCACGGCTGACCTGCAGGCCGGGAACGCAAGCCGTGTTTACGAAATGAGCAAAAATGTAGCCATTCAGACGCACTCGGCCCTAGACAGGAACTTTGAGAGAGCTCTGGTGCTCATCAGGAACCCGTATTCTGTTGAAGAACGCCATCAAATTTTCAGACCAGACTATATAGGTTAGTTGCACTTTTAACTATCATCGTTATTGTCTTCTCTCTTTTTTTTTCGGAGCAGTCGGATTGTCATTTCCACTTTTGTACTCATGGGCCTCAAAAACGGGGGAAGTTTGTAAACCGCAGATACATTCCCTTAGAGAATGCGCCGGCGAGGGAAGGCATGACGGATATCACTTGTTGCGCGTCCGAGGCTCATTGCGCCACCGAGAGGCACCGAGCCTCGGTGGGGAGGAAGCAATTTGTGCAACAGTCCGTCTCCAATCCGCCCAGGTGCCTGGATGGAAAGACCTATTGTCTGGAATTCGCGCTACCGGGCGACATTGCTGGTACATGAGCGAGCCACCACGCTAATGATCCGTATGTGCATTCCGCAGGTGAGGCGAAGCACTACTGTACCCATGGGCCTCAAAGCGGCGTAGTGTGTAAACCGCCAGTAATTTTCTTTGAAAACACCGGCAGGCTAACGCATGGGGGACAGCCCCCGCAGCATGTCCGAGATCCATTGCACTGCCGAGAGGCCACGGGGTCTCGGTGGGGAGGAAGCAATGGATGCTGCAACCCCGTCTCACGACCCGCCCGGTGCCTGGATGCCTGTGCCTATAGTACAGGATTTGTGCTACCGGGTGACAATGCAGAAATACGGGAGAGCCACCACGATAATGATCCGTAGGGGAACCTCAGCGAACGGTCGCTGGCCTGCGGAATCCTTCCCTTTTACATGGCACGCTACGCATTCGGCGTGCCGTGGGGTGGTTGGATCCCGGACAGAGTTTTTGATAACTCACTTCTATTGCGTTACGCCCCGGCTCTAGAGCTTCGGCTCGTCTGGGTTTTGAGACTTTTTACAAGGTTAAGAGAAGCAGAGTAGTGCATGTGTAGACACTTCAATAAATCGATTGTCATTCCAAAGACCTCAAACTCCATAAAACCAAGATTTATACAGTAAAGTTTGAGTGTTTCCTTTGTTTTGTTTTGCTGCTAAGCGATGATAAGTTCTCAAATTAATTTTCCACAGCTCTAATGGAAATATATCTTTATTTTGGGAAAGTAATAAAACGGGGATTTTTGAGCTGACTACAAAAATCCTTTCTTTTATGCAGTCATCACATAAACTAGTGAACGCCGACTCATCTCTAAAAGCACATTATATCGGCCTATCATTGGCGCAATATTTAGCCAATATTTAAATCTTGGCTCTAATTTTTGTTACCGATAGGCCCTAGAGCCAATATAGTGTGATGTTGGGAAACTAGCCGCGTACACAGATATGGTTTGAAATTAACAATAACTTGTATCATCAGTATAAAGACATCAGACAAATAAAGAAATAAATACGTTTCTATTACAGATTGGCAGAAACAGTTTCTATGGGGAGATACTTATTTCTCTTGGCTGTCCAGTGACCTCCCTTTGTATGTCATTGTTTATGAAGACATGGTTGAGAGCCCCTTGACAGAACTTATCAAGGTAAAAACGTAGCTGTTTGGTCCGTGTTCCTGACATAGGTCAGCAGACTCACAAGACTTCACGAACCTATAACCTTATGGCTATGGCATGCATAGGCCTATTACATTTGACATAAATTCTTGCTAATTTGTAATTTAAAAAAAAAGAATGATGTAGTTTGAATTATCTATATATCATTCTGCCTATCGATCTATGGACACATATATAATATATACATATATATATTACGACCTACATTGACATATTTAGATCTGTACCTACCGAGCTATTGTAAAATCTATTTGTTTTTTTGTCTGACTATTAATAAATCAGTTTCTCTCGCCCTTTCCAACTATCGGTATATCTATCTGATCAACTGTCTAATTTTATATGAATCAATATATGTCTATATATTTATCCCATCAAGATTTTAAATTGTTCTAACTAATTCCCTCTCTATTTCGCAGCTTGCTGACTTCCTGAGAAATGAGGACTTCCGAGTCAACTACCAGTGCGCGATGAGCGTGGCACAGAAACCTCCAAAGATGGTTTCAGACCTGCGGGAAATCACCGGCATCTACTTCAAAGAACGCCGGAACATCAACGAAAATATAGACAAAGTCTTACAAGTCGCCAAATCTAAATTCCCTGAGCTAATTCCTCGTCTAGAAAGTTATAAAGTCTAATGAGCTCAAAATATAATATGCAAATCGGACTTTGCCTTTTCTCTGTAACCAAACATCAGACAAATATTCTGAACATTAAAGTCAAATGTAAGATCTTGCATTATAAAGATGCTGTTAAAATGTTTATAACCAGCCTTAAAGGGGGATACTTTGGTCTTTAACGTGTATGCCATAATATCATTAGGCCTAGCATTTACAATAATAGCTAATATAGGCCTGGCTGTTTCTTGCTGTTTTTATTTTTAAGCTTATCGTTACATTGAACAATTTAAATGTATGCTAAATTCTTTTTAAAGACGAAGCTCTCGATATTGACATAATTTAGTTAGTGGGGTAATGTAAATATATATTGTTCAGATACATATATAAATATTATAATAGGCCTACCTAAACTGTATTGTAAAGATGTTTTCTAATAGTTTACTTTCAAAAGACAGTTCACCTTTTCATACATTTTAAAACTCTTTTTATTCATTCTTTATTTCCCAGATTTTTTTAACAAAACGTTCATTTTAAAATTAATGTTATCATTGCTAGAATACATGTGTGTGTTTGTGTGTGTGCGCTTTGTGACAATTTGTGTGCGAAAAAGATTGAGAGAGAGAGAGAGAAAGAGTGAGCATTATAGTTGTTTGTTTGTTATTTTTGCATTATATTGTTGAGGGGGGGGGGGGGGGAAAGGGGGCATTATAAAAAGTAACGTGGTCTGTATAATCTTTCAAAAAAATATTTTTAAAAAGTTCTAAAATCATAGTCTAATTCTAAATATCTTTATGTGATTTTGTTTCTAATAAAAAGTAATGTTCCACCACTCTGTTTCTTGTTCGTTTTCTATAATACTGAAATTTTATGATTTATTTTAATTAAATCCAATCAGTCCAAGTTTATCAGAGGCCATATGTTCCATAAGGAACCCAAAGGACAAATGATGATTATGATGATGAATACTAGAATCGGACCACGGATGAACGTAGGACGAAACAATCTTCTTTATGGAAGGAGCGTCTGTAATATATAAGATAAGATAAAGATGAAGAAGAAAAAAAGGCATTATTTCCCCTGTGAATAAGGTCAATGCTGGTACCTATAGTTTACTTCTGTGTCCAGATGGGTCTCAGTGCTGATGAAGTGTGTAAACCGCTGATACGTTCACATTAGGAATACACTGCTGTTGGCGCTTGAGGCGGTCACAGGACGTGCAAATATAATTGTATCTGCAACAATAATGTTGGGAAATGAGTTTCCAATGTACCAAAAAACTTAGACGAATGTGCCAAATACCTGAATCGAATGTGCCAAACATTTCTAAAACGACTGTGCCAAACATAGCTCAAACGACAATGGTCGATGACCAGACCAATTGGTTCTTTAGTTTGGCGAGAAGACCATCTGACAAATCTTTTCTTGTTGCGTTGCCCACATCCAGAAATTCAATAAAGTGCTCCGTCGTCACCTACATAATTTCTTTAGTTCTAATAAGTCCGCAAAACGCAATATAAGGGGCATCTGCTCATTGTGGCTAGCATCAGGCGTGCAGTGATAAAGATTATATGACGGCAAAATTTTACTTTATCAACAAAGTTCTGTTTTAGCCATCAGGTCGATAGGCCTAAGCTTGTTTTGTATCTACGCCTGAGATAATGGTCGTGAGACTGTGTTCTTCAGTCAGCGGCGGAGATGTTCTGGCATGGTTGGATCGCATATCGCCGGCCAGTAGTTCAACTCCTATGTTGTTTCTTTAAAGGTAGGCCTAGGTTCTAGACTAAGCTTATACAATGGCTAGAATACTTTTTATGTTTCCGTTTCTTACATTTCGCCGCGCCACATTAGTAGGCTATTTACAAAATCTGTTTCCGCCTCGCTGCCACTCAACGTGGTTTCAGTTAGACTATTATATCATTGCCGAATTAACTTAAGACGAACAATGCGAAGCAAAGAAATTGGAAACGCCTATAATATAAAGAAAAAAACTAGATCTAGTGTGTTTTAAAAACTAAACTAAAAATTCGCGCACATGTACTTGGCCGGTCGGTCCTACGTTATAGATAACTGGACACGTCTAATCTTATACTTATAAGTTTACAGACGTTCCTTCTAGGTAGAAGATTATTACGTCCACTAGGCCCAAAACTCCTGCAGGGCGACAGGGATCCGTCGGTAGCAGGGATAGAACCCGCGTGACCTGTCAGTTGGTTTTTGGTTGACAGTTCGGTGAACTAACCGCTGGACCAGCCGGCTTCACGGGTTCTATCCCTGCCACCGACCGATCCCTGCCGCCCTGTAGGAGTTTTTGGCCTAGTGAACGTAATTGATTCTACGAAAATTAAATAGGCTATAAAGGCATATCCACTATGTAGGCCTACTAGCCGACTTATGGCTAATTACTTCATCATCATCATCAATCCCATGACCGTTGTGGTCGTTGGGGGGAGCGAATGGACACCTCGGCAGTCAACTTTCTCCACTTTTGCCTATCTTGAGCGGTTGTCAATAGTTCAGTCAACTGCAGCCCTTTCCAATATTTTACATTGTCGAACCAGCATCTCCGCTGACGGCCTCTCATAGTCATACGCCCACCTTCTACCGTGCACTGGAGGATTGTTTTTGTCAGGCTATTGCACCGCAACACGTGACCGAACCATGTCAGTTTGCGCCGTTTGGTTTTTGCCATGTTTTCTTGAGGGCCTGCCATTGAGGATATCCTGTGACTGCCTGTCCCACACATACGCATTAGTCCTGTGTTCTGCGTAGGCCTATTTTTCTCATGCATTTATTTAATTACTATAAAAAAAAAAAGCAGTTGTGGCATGTGTAGGCACTATGTATGAGTGCATGTGTGTGTGTTGGGTGACATTTTATAGCACACAAAATTGGTATGCTGCAATTCAAAAGCCCCATGCGCGATGATGCGCGCCACCCCTGGCCTATAATATAAGCTTAGTCATCGACTAATCTATATATATAAAAAGACAGTGTTAAGCCCCGCGAGCATCCCCATTGGTCAATTTGAAAACACGTGTGTCACTGACCTATCTAGGCCTAGCCCAATATACCGTCTAATAATTTTTCACATCGGACATGTGTCTTCGATAGCTCAGTGGTAAACGTAGTGGACTGCTATACGGGCGACCAGGTTTCAATTCTCCAGTTAGACTATACTTTTTTTTTTCGACAATTAATTTTTCAAACTTTTAAAAACAAAAGACATTGTAAATCTATAGGCAATATAGATTTTGTTAAATAAAAATATTTGACTATTTTTTTTTACCCTATTACAATATTTATTTACTTTCCTAAAAGTATTCAGTAAGTGTAGTTTATATATTTGTTATCTGCACCCCAGACAGTCCTTTTTTTTCACCCGGGCAACGCCGGGCAATGTAGCTTGTATATTATAAATTACTTTCCTCAATGTTTTCAGTAAATAATTAATAATTTAATTAATTAATAATTATTATACCAATATTATAACTTTCTGTTGATTTTAGTTTATAACATTTTTATCTGTAGCTATATAGACCTATGTAATTTGTTTTCCCTGGGCAACGCCAGGCAATTTAGCTTGTTATTAATAAAGAAGTTCTTTTGTTTTAAATATAGAAACACGTAGTTGGCAAAGGCTAAATTTAAAGCCCTGACCTAGGTAATATTTCGGGAATTTCCGATGTTACTTTCTGTGAGATCATAATCAGTTATTTTCCTTTCTATATTTTCGATATAGATCTATTAATCCTACGTGGTTTTTAAAATGGTAATCGTGTAAATAGAGTTTATATCGAAAATAATATTTTTTTGTATATGTAAAAGCGAAAAATTCGTAGGCTTAAGTTTAGATAGACATACACCTGCCACAACTAAATGTATAGATCAGTGCTTGCTATTTTCGTCGGAGTTTTGATAATCTAAAAATAGCCTTGTTTGAGTCAATTTTTTTTAAATTTGGTAATTTAAAATATTACACTCTAAATATTTAGATCTAGCTGTATTTTTACACTCCTGCCTGCTGCATGGTCTGTATTGTTGATGAATTACTTATCATTTGACTTTATTATAAAATTATTTTTTTACAAACCTAACAAAAAGACCTACTAATAATAATAAAAAGGACAAAAAGACAAAGATAAGTATAAGTAGGCCTAGTACCTAACTAGTTAAAGTTATAAAGTTATAACTAGTAAGTTAGGCCCATAATATATTATACTATATAATAATAATACCTATATATTGCACAGCTTAGCAGAACTGGTAATTCGTCTAACTCTCTTTCTGTTTGTTCTGTATTATGCTGGTATCAGGCTCGATCTTTTGATTATACAGCTCAGTGCAATATTCTGTTCAACGCCCAAAACTTTTTAGTAGTGATTATATTTAATATATTTTTTTTTTCCACCAAGCCAATTTTTTAATACATTTTAAAATATTAGAACTAATTGATTATTTGATTTAACATCTTCTTAATTATGAATGCATAGCTGTTGAAAATTTCATATTGTTTGCTTTATTAGTTTAAAAGTTATTTGTTATTTTCTAATTATCCATTAGCCGCACTTTTGATTTTTAATTTTTTTTTTTTCACCAATTTTTTTTATTAATTTTATAATAACAGATCTTGTTGATTGGTTTCATAGTAGGCCTATATTAATTTATTAATGCATTGCTGTTAAAATGTTCAATTGGTTTTAAATTTAAATTTCCTAATAGTAATTAACAATCTGCGGCACATTTATACTAATTATAGTATTCATTTATGCACATAATATCTTCCCCCCCCCCCAGGATTAAAATTGCAATGCAATATCTATATATACATAATAAACTTCTTATATATTTTACTTCAGATGTTTTGGTGTTTATTTGTTATTAGTTGATGAGTTTTTCTATTTCTAAGTGTGAATGCATAATGCATGTTTTTGAGTGAGGTGTTTTGACCATTAAATGCATACAGATAATACAGACATGTGAAAATCACTGTCCATCATACCATTTGCATCAGTACATTATGTGATATATAGTGTTATATCACTGTTCCAAATTTCATACAATTATCTTAAATGGTTTTGAAGTTATGTTGTTTTGAAGTTGTTGAAGTGCACTTTTTCGGTCACAGTTTTTTTCCCTATTTTATATAGGTTAAATAAGCACCAATTTACGGCACTAAAAAATCATAACTCAGCTTCTAATTGACATAGAGACTTAAATGAGGTATCATTGTAATCTGTGAGCTAAGCTCTATTTAACTAAATAGGTTTGATTGATCTAAAGGCATTTTGAAAATTTTATCAAAGTACCTATACAGTACACCAATACTATAAATTTTATAGTATTGGTGTACTGTATAGGCCTACATAAAACATTCAATTCTAACTTATTAGCAGTAGGCCTCAGTAGGACCTATATGACACATCACTCTAAACTAGTAAATAACTCAGATAATCAGATATAAATAAAAAAGGGGCTTTTCTTCCTGTTTGTCATAAAGACAAAACATAAACATAAAGACAAAAACACTTTTTTTGTCCCTTATGAGCCTTATGCGAGAACAAATGCATATAAGTAGGCCTACTCTTTCTTCCCGCGAGGCGTTCAGGCATGGAATGGATTGCAGGAAAACCAGTAACAGTAATCATTTAAAACATCAATAAATATGTAAGACTAGACTCGGACCACGGATGAATGTAGGACGCAATAATCTTCTTTATAGAAGGAACGTCTGTAATGTATAAGATTGTATTTCTAGCATGGAGTGAGTTGACAAAACAAACTAGGAAAACAAAGAACTTTGCATTTAAATGTCATATAAAACTAAACAGACTCATACCCTGGATGTTACAATATAAGTATAGTTTATCTAGTATATAATATAGTAAATAAAATGTTCTAGACAAACCTGTTGGACCCACGGTCCCCCATTACTATCATCTTTTAAAAAATTGTATTGAGATTATCGTATGCTTAGCCTCCTTCACAACTTAAAGCCTCTTTGGTAAATACTGCTTTATGGTGTTGAATTTAGGGTTTAGGCATTGAGATGATGAGTGTGTCAGTGTAGTGGCTTCCGACACTTCCGTGTTCTGTCATTAAGCTCTTCTCATCATTTTAGGTCATTTTAACTTGTTAAATCCTGAGGTGATTACTCAAGGTTTTCAGGACTTTTGAATTATGCTCTATTTATTTTATAACAATTTTAAATTATAATGAAAGCAATTTCATAATTGTTTATATTTTGACATGATCTTTTTTCAGAATCTCATTTTCAAATCAGTTAAAAAATAAAAAAAATGGCAAGTGATGCAGTTCCCTACTGTAGAGTGGAATTCCACTGTCAGATCAACCAGCGTTCAATAACAATACATCAGGTATGATAACAATACATCAGGTACAATAACAATACATCAGGTACAATAACAATACATCAGGTACACAATAAAACAAATTAGTTAAAATAACAATACATTAGATAAAATAACAATACATCAGGTATGATAATAATACACCAGTTACAATAACAATACATCAAGTAGAATAAAAACACATCAGGTACAGTACCATAACAATACTTAAGTTACACAATAATAATACATAAGATACACAATAACAATAGATCAGGTACACAATAACAATACATCAGGTAAAGTAACAATATGTACAATAACAAATATAATTTACTGAAATAATTAAATATTTCTAAAATTAAATGTATATATTTTAGTGGCCACCTACATGGTATGTTTTTTAACAGATGCAATGACAATAACATCTCCATAAATTGTTTTCAGATAGGAAGAATGTAAGCAAACACAACTGTTATTATTACTGTTAGATAGGGAGATTGTGTGCAAACGCAATAGTTATTATTACTGTTAGATATGGAGATTGTGTGCAAACGCAATAGTTATTATTACTGTTAGATAGGAAGATTGTGTGCAAACACAATAGTTATTATTACTGTTATTCAGTTGCATGCACCTCTCACCTCACCCCATTTTTATTGTTTAATTATACTTTTTGTTTACTAACTCACTTTGTACAATCTTTTATGCAAAGGCTGATTGTGCAACGTTAATTAAAATAAGTCAGCTTAAAAAGGACCTTGAAAATATAGTAAGTATTTTTTCATTTTTTTTTATATATTCATGAGCTTTGTTTTTAAATACAAAAAATTATGACCCTTTCTATTTATGTAATTTTGGTTGTTTGGCTTTCTGAAGACCCTGGGTAATTCAGTCAGAATACAGTAGCTGACTCCTAATGAACATTTTTTGTATGACGAATTGTGTGCATGCATGTCTATTTTAATAAGCATATTTCTGTGCTTGAGTACAAATATTGTTTAAAATAATTTGTTTGGATCAATGAAGAAATCTTATCTTAAAATATTGATGAAGGCTAGGATTTGGATTCGTTCCAAAGTCTTGATTGGTCTCGCTAAGCTTACCAAGCTCTGAAGGGTACCTAACAGTAGTTGAGGATAAGTAAGATGGCTGGGCATTGTGCTGGCAGCCCATCTCCTTGTATTCTATGACCACAGAAACTTGTGAACAATGCTTCCCTATGGAGCGATTCTTAAAACGTTACGTACTGTACTTGACTTATTTTATATATTGGCTCCCTCAAGGGTTTAATTGAACAAAGGCATGGCACCAATAAAAACAAGGATTGCAGTTAAGATCACACACATAATTAATGTATTTTATCCATAATGCCCAATGGCAGACTTGGTTCTAAAGAAAAGTTCGAGATGTACAGGTCATATACTGAGGTTGTAACAAAACTTATAACCCAAGGTGGCCTTCAGTTGGAAACCAAATGTTAGGAGAAGGAGGCAAGGATGCCCAGTGATTACCTGAGAAACTCTGTGTAGAGGTTTTGAATAAGATAGAGAACTCTGGGAATGTTGGATGCCCTCTGCGACATACAGCTCATAACCGACTAATGGTGTGCCAGGCCTATTTAACATGTATCTCACCTTGAGTACTAGTGGTATAACAATTGAATTAAAAAAAAATTATATTACTTGCACTAGTGTATGTAATTTATCATTTGACTAAGTCACGAGAACCTCATTTGGTTTGCACAGGCCTATTGATGTCAGCGCAGCATTTTCGTTTTAGAAACATAACCTAATTTTCTTTCTTCCTTGTATTTTTTTATGCATTTACATTTAACCGTGAAAATCTTTTGAGTTAAAAAAAATATTTCAGCTTTTTTCGCTTTTATATGTTTCAGTTTGGTATTCCAGCCGAAGATCAAATCTGGTACATTAGGGAAATACAGATAAATAGTGATCAACATTTACAATATTACGGTATTAAGGACAATATTGGTTATAGGAATCCAGTCAAAATATATGTAAAAAACAGATAACTAGGTCTTAGCTAACTATTTTTCGTTCAATTTTTTTTATATTCTTGTTTTTTAAATTAAAGTTTCCTTCATATAAACACAATAGTCCAGTTTCAAGTTAATACCTCCATATACCCGAGTACCTGTAATTCTTCATAGGCATATTCTTAGTCTTAAAACCCTATTTTAAGACAGCTGACCCGATTTTGATGCCCAACGTACATTTAGCCTAATAGTGAGACAACGCGACTATATGTAGACTATTCGTAGACTATATGTAGACAATTCGTAGACTATATGTAGACTATATGTAGACTATTCGTAGACTATATGTAGACAATTCGTAGACTATATGTAGACTAAATGTAGACTATTCGTAGACTATTCGTAGACTATATGTAGACTATATATTTTAATCTCTCTTTAAAGTAAAAATGTGCACAATGTTTTGTTGCTTGTATTTTTGTTTACTGGGGATCTCAAGAGAGTATGAATATGGCAAAATACAGACAGGTACCTCAGGTGTGCCTCCATAGATATATTCCTCATTTCATGTCCAGATGTTAAAAATATAGGCTAACCCTTTGCATTTCTAAATTGTTTTCAATGCAATATAATTGGTGTGAAATTATATCCTTGTATTCAAATTGTGTACAGGTATATCCTTGTAGTCAAATTATATACAGGTATATCCTTGTAGTCAAATTATATACAGGTATATCCTTGTAGTCAAATTATATACAGGTATATCCTTGTAGTCAAATTGTATACAGGTATATCCTTGTAGTCAAATTATATACAGGTATATCCTTGTAGTCAAATTGTATACAGGTATATCCTTGTAGTCAAATTGTATACAGGTATATCCTTGTAGTCAAATTGTATACAGGTATATCCTTGTAGTCAAATTGTATACAGGTATATCCTTGTAGTCAAATTATATACAGGTATATCCTTGTAGTCAAATTATATACAGGTATATCCTTGTAGTCAAATTATATACAGGTATATCCTTGTAGTCAAATTGTATACAGGTATATCCTTGTAGTCAAATTGTATACAGGTATATCCTTGTAGTCAAATTATATACAGGTATATCCTTGTAGTCAAATTATATACAGGTATATCCTTGTAAAATTATATACAGGTATATCCTTGTAGTCAAATTATATACAGGTATATCCTTGTAGTAAAATTATATACAGGTATATCCTTGTAGTAAAATTATATACAGGTATATCCTTGTAGTAAAATTATATACTGGTATATCCTTGTAGTCAAATTATATACAGGTATATCCTTGTAGTCAAATTATATACAGGTATATCCTTGTGGGGGCACGGTAGCCGAGCGGCAGCGCGTTCGACTGGCGATCCGAGGGTCCTGGGTTCAAATCCTGGTGAAGCCGGGATTTTTTCCCAGGACTTGAGGGTGTCCCTGAGTCTACCCAGCTCTGATGGGTACCTGACATTAGTTGGGGTAAAGTAAAGGCGGCTGGGCATTGTGCTGGCCCCACATCCCCTAGTATGCCGTGGCCACAGAAACTGGTGAACGCTGCTTCACCGGCCCTATGATCACTTTGGTCCGAAGGGTACTTTACTTATATCCTTGTAGTAAAATTATATACAGGTATATCCTTGTAGTAAAATTATATACAGGTATATCCTTGTAGTAAAATTATATACAGGTATATCCTTGTAGTCAAATTATATACAGGTATATCCTTGTAGTCAAATTATATACAGGTATATCCTTGTAGTCAAATTATATACAGGTATACCCTTGTAGTAAATTTATATACAGGTATATCCTTGTAGTAAATTTATATACAGGTATATCCTTGTAGTCACTACCAATGGTCACATTTAATTAGAAAAAAATTACATTTTAACTTAAAATTTCATGTAAAACAAATGTTTTCTAATAAGAAATAAATAATTTCTTGTGAATCCTTTTTTTTTTTTTAAGTTTTGATTTTTATTCCTTGTACAATTGTTTATATCTTTGTTGTCATTTCATATTGTTTTTTTTGTGTGTTTTTTTTTAACATATAGCAGTAGGCTAATCATGAATAAATGTACAACATGTTTTAAATAAATATAGAAATCTATTTCTCTGTTTATTTAATTGTTAAAATTCTTATTTGGTTTGTTTGCATCCCATTTGTAATTATTTTTGTATAGTTTAGCCTTGCCTAGATAAGATAAAATAAAGGAAATAGAAATGAACAGAACCAAAACTCATGGGAAAAGAAAAAGATATATTATTACATTTTTGTAAACAAAACAATATTATTTACTATGTAGATTTTTTTTTTTTACATATGTACAATGGCTGGCTGCCTGAATTTAAAAATTCTTTACTTTGAGCTTGTCCGAGCCTTTTTTGCTGTCTTGGGATCCGAGCTGTGGGGGCGTTTCCTGGTTGTGCCTTGTGCTGCTGTGAGACAGAATATTTCAATGATCAAAATATGACAAAAGTTTATAGGCTAGAAATTACTAGAATGCAAATGTGTATGTGCAATTGAAAAAATATTTCCTTATATAAACTAATAATAAACTGTAATACTGTATAAGTATGTTTTGTCAAGTGTGAATAAGTCTGCAAAAATAATTTAACAGCTTTTATCAGGGACTCTTGTCTTCTGATTTTCTGTTACAGTTGTTTACTCCCTTAGCCTCTCCCTAAGACAGGTGTAACCACAAGGCATCAGAGATGTGTGATTAAAGTTTTCCTCTTCTAGAGGAACTTTCCAGCAAGATTTACGGGCCCCATCTGCCCGAAGCTACTCATTCTAAGGCCCCTGTGGCCTGCTTTCACCTCTTCTCTTATTGGCTTACACGTGATCTACCAGACTTGGGTATTATGTCAATCTATAAGTCCAGGAGTCGGACTTTGGTTAGCAGAGGATAGCGTATTTGAGATGCAGGCCATGGGGATATTTGGGTTCTTGTATCCCACTCCCATCTCTGACTGTTCTAGCCTTGAATTATGTTCATTAAAAACATTTACTGTATTTATATACCGGTATATCTTTGATACAAAAAGATTTGTAGCTTCACAGCTATTACCAATTAAAGTTATATAAGCTTAAAAAAAAAATCCTAGGATATATAGGCTTTTAAGAAGCTTGACATTATTAAGGAACGTAGTCCATAGTTTAAGTTTACTTGTCTCAAAAAAAGGAATGTGTGACTCGTATGTCCAACATGATTATTTTATGGGTTCATGTTCTAAACATAAAATGTATTACAACCAAAATATTTCCCTATTCAACTAAAGGAAAAATATTACTGCTGTACTTTGAAATACATATATTTTGAAATATATATATGTATATATATAAAATAGAAACACATTCTAAAGGTATATGCAGTCTCTTACAAAGTATAAAGTAACATTTTAAATAACTGACTAAAAAAAAAAGACAGTTTGATAATTTGGAAATAAAAAGGGAATAAATCAAACCTTCTTTTGAGAGTTTATCCTGAGCATATACGACAGACATTTTCTCGATGTTTTCCTTCCGCACTTTGTCGTGGTCCACTATGGGCTTGGGGTAGTCTTTTCCAATGATGCATCCAGCCACTTGCTGCACACTTGACGGGGCCGTCCAGGGCTCATAAATATACTTGGCAGGATATTTCTTTAGTATGGGTATGTACTTTCTAGTTGGAAGACATAAAAAAAAAGAGACATTACCTTTCTAAGCTAGGTAGAAAATGATACAAGTGACAACACAGACTAATTGGTCAGCAGTTAAAAGCTACAAAATTATTTACAAAGATGTATGGACACCATCAGGGAAAGGGGAAGACCAATGGGAACTTGGAGGAGAACAATGGATGAGGAAGCAAAGGCCACCAATAAAACATGGCATGAAATCAGATGGCTCACCCAGGATGGGGAGGCATGGTGGAACTTTGTTGCTGCCTTAAGCTTCAGGGGGGGGGGGGGTAAATATGGGTATAATAATCAAATTTTATAGTAACAGTAATAGTGCATGACCTTTACACATAAATTTCAACCACATTCCCTGACACAAAACCCCAAGTTTTGCCAGTTGTTTTTTTTATTACACATTAAGGTGTGCATCTTTATATATTTTGCATGCAGTAAAGTCTTCTAAGAGCTAATAACAGTTGCGGGATACATTGAAAAGCTTTGACTGAAGAACGAAAAAGTAAACAATAAAGCACATAAAGGATTTATACAATAACTTTTGTTTATTAGTATAATAATAGGGTTTGTTTAATTCAAAAGACATTAACACAATGTTCATGCTATTTGTAAATACAACAGACTCAACATTAAAATAACTATACATTATAAACTATAACACACTATATAGCAATATGGAACAGCATGTAAAAAGACCTGTAAATATATTTGTCTGGCATTGACTGCAAGAGAGCAAATAGCTCTGCAGACTGGCTAACAGAAGAAGAAACCAACTTACTTTATAAAGTCTCCATTGGGGTCAGTTTTTTTACCAAAAGCTATCGGGCTGTACACTCTGAAATATTGATGGAAGAACGCGGATGCTGACAGCCACATCCAGTTCCCTGCATTCAAGCTCCAGTCGGCATCTAACAAGAGCTCTTCAAAAACCTGTTTCATTGATAGCAGTGGGCTCTTTAATCAAAAACTATATATCTTATATATCTTAACTTATATATGGCAAAGATTATTGCATCCTACATGGTCAATAGTCTAATCTTGCTTAGACTTATCTGGCTGATACCTTAACAGACATTCCTTCTACTTCTAGGCAGAAGATTATTACGCCCTAAGCCCAAAATTACTGCAGGTCGGCAGAACCCGGGCCGCTTTGTTGACAGTCCGGTGTACTAACCGTAGAACCAGCATTTTGATTAGTTTTTTAAATGATAAGTTCCTGGTTAGTTTGGGCAACCCATTCCAAGCCTTGGATGCCACTTGGGAAGAAATAGTATGTATTTGCATTGGTTTTTGCATAAGGGAGAAGAAAAGTGTTGTTTTTTTTTGTCCTTATGTTTATCAGAGCACTAGGTTGTTGTTGTATTTTTAAGTTAGAGAGCTGGACTAGAAGATATAATGTAATTAAGGAAAACAGTGAATAGGGCCAAAACATAGATGCCAACACTAATTTAAAACGACTGAATTTAAGTTATAAACAAGTATGGTAGCACAGGCAGTAAGTAAGTAAGCAAGCATCCTGTCTGACAACAGAACAATAATTCTTCACAGACAAGCTACAGACCGTTCAGCCGCTCACCTTTTGTCCTTCCTCCCAGCTAATCCACAGGTCCCCCCTGGTCAGGAAACAGGCCACAGCATGCCTGGCCAGGTGGTGGATCCATCCTTCAAGCCTGAGCTGTGTCATGATGGCGTCAATAAATGGGTACCCAGTCTTAGCCTTGAGATAAGGAAAAAAAATGGCAGGCTAAGGGTACAATGAAACATTCACTGGCCAGGTGAAAACGTATAACCATTCTTATTTTAGGTTGCTTATCTAGTATATTACAGACACTCCTTCTATAAAGAAGATTATTGCGTCCTAAGCTCCTCCGTCGTGCAAGTCTAGACTTTCATTTTATAAGTGTTTTAAATGATGTTAAGTTAAATTTTTTTTTGGCAACCCATTCCATGCCCCAATGCCACTCTGTAAGAAAGAGTACTTTTACTAATACGCATTAGGGATAAGGAAAGTGTTTTTTGCTGTATCAGTCCACAGACCAAATCTGGCTGTATCAGTCCACAGACCAAATCTTGCTGAATCAGTCCACAGACCAAATCTTGCTGAATCAGTCCACATACCAAATCTTGCTGTATCAGTCCTCAGACCAAATCTTGCTGTATCAGTCCTCAGCCCAAATCTTGCTGTATCAGTCCACAGACCAAATCTTGCTGTATCAATCCTCAGCCCAAATCTTGCTGTATCAGTCCACAGGCCAAATCTTGCTGTATCAGTCCTCAGCCCAAATCTTGCTGTATCAGTCCACAGACCAAATCTTGCTGTATCAGTCCACAGACCAATCTTGCTGTATTGGTACACATACCTAGTCCCAGTGTTACAGCCTCATTTTAAAACTTTATTTCAGGTAGTCTAAGAAGGAGAGAAAACAAAAGCGTGACATGACAACATGACATGACATGACAACATGACATGACATGACAACCTACATGTGTCCATGCGTGCAGATGCTCCTGGTTAGAGCCCCAAGGGATCTGCCTGCACACAGGGTTGCCTTGGACTTGATCAAAGTTTCTGGTGACGGCTCCCACTGTGTAGAAAAACTCCCTCCACAACATCTGGCCGTGAAGAGACACTGGTGGCATTGAATGCTTCTGAGGAGTTAAACAAAAATTTGTCTCCACAATATCTCAGTTGAAACGTACATTAAATACATCAAAACCTCTGAAACTGCATTTGATTTCATGTAAGGGCTAGGAATGGTCTACAGTTTCTATACCTATCGTAGCCTATTCTTGCCTGGGCTTAAGAAAACTGGATTCAAACAAATTTTTATAATCTTCTTATCTCATATTTTACAGACACTACTTGTATACAAAATTATTGCATTCATGACACTCTCATAATTTTATACAACTAATTATATAAGGTAAATCAGGGACCCAATATAAACTCCCCGCCCACGTTTACGCCCCCTCCCCAGAGACGCAATTTAATTTTGATAAAATAACATTAGGAAACTGAAAAGTTTAGAGCTGGCAAGTTAAATAAGAATCTTTTACAAAATTAATAAAGACGGTTTCAGACTCTTTTGAAGTACAATAAAAGCAAATGGTCGCCAATTGTAATCTCTCAAGGAAGCATGACAAAAAATGTCCCTTCTTACCTGACCATTGTAGACCTTGGCCAATTTATGATAGAACAATCTGGCCGAGAGGCAACCAAACTTCAGGTATGGGCTAAGGACAGTTGTGCTTGGAATGATGGAGTTCGGGGACGTGTTGGGCTTCTCAAATGTACAGATCCAACTCTTGAGGCCAGTAAAAATAAAAAAGAGGAAAAGACTGCCAGAGTTGGTAAATGAAAAAACTACGTAGTCTAACTGATAGCAATTTCTTTTTCTATAACTGATTTAGTCTAACTGATAGCAATTTCTTTTTCTATAACTGATTTAGTCTAACTGATAGCAATTTCTTTTTCTATAACTGATTTAGTCTAACTGATAGCAATTTCTTTTTCTATAACTGATTTAGTCTAACTGATAGCAATTTCTTTTTCTATAACTGATTTAGTCTAACTGATAGCAATTTCTTTTTCTATAACTGATTTAGTCTAACTGATAGCAATTTCTTTTTCTATAACTGATTTAGTCTAACTGATAGCAATTTCTTTTTCTATAACTGATTTAGTCTAACTGATAGCAATTTCTTTTTCTATAACTGATTTAGTCTAACTGATAGCAATTTCTTTTTCTATAACTGATTTAGTCTAACTGATAGCAATTTCTTTTTCTATAACTGATTTAGTCTAACTGATAGCAATTTCTTTTTCTATAACTGATTTAGTCTAACTGATAGCAATTTCTTTTTCCATAACTGATTTAGTCTAACTGATAGCATTTTCTTTTTCTATAACTGATTTAGTCTAACTGATAGCAATTTCTTTTTCTATAACTGATTTAGTCTAACTGATAGCAATTTCTTTTTCTATAACTGATTAAGTCTAACTGATAGCAATTTCTTTTTCTATAACTGATTTAGTCTAACTGATAGCAATTTCTTTTTCTATAACTGATTTAGTCTAACTGATAGCAATTTCTTTTTCTATAACTGATTTAGTCTAACTGATAGCAATTTCTTTTTCTATAACTGATTTAGTCTAACTGATAGCATTTTCTTTTTCTATAACTGATTTAGTCTAACTGATAGCAATTTCTTTTTCTATAACTGATTTAGTCTAACTGATAGCAATTTCTTTTTCTATAACTGATTTAGTCTAACTGATAGCAATTTCTTTTTTTATAACTGATTTAGTCTAACTGATAGCAATTTCTTTTTCTATAACCGATTTAGTCTAACTGATAGCAATTTCTTTTTTCTATAACTGATTTAGTCTAACTGATAGCAATTTCTTTTTCTATAACTGATTTAGTCTAACTAATAGCAATTTCTTTTTCTATAACTGATTTAGTCTAACTGATAGCAATTTCTTTTTTCTATAACTGATTTAGTCTAACTGATAGCAATTTCTTTTTCTATAACCGATTTAGTCTAACTGATAGCAATTTCTTTTTTCTATAACTGATTTAGTCTAACTGATAGCAATTTCTTTTTCTATAACTGATTTAGTCTAACTGATAGCAATTTCTTTTTCTATAACAGATTTAGTCTAACTGATAGCAATTTCTTTTTCTATAACTGATTTAGTCTAACTGATAGCAATTTCTTTTTCTATAACTGATTTAGTCTAACTGATAGCAATTTCTTTTTCTGTAATTGATTTAGTCTAACTGATAGCAATTTCTTTTTCTATAACTGATTTAGTCTAACTGATAGCAACTTCTTTTTCTATAACTGATTTAGTCTAACTGATAGCAATTTCTTTTTCTATAACTGATTTAGTCTAACTGATAGCAATTTCTTTTTCTATAACTGATTTAGTCTAACTGATAGCAATTTCTTTTTCTATAACTGATTTAGTCTAACTGATAGCAATTTCTTTTTCTATAACCGATTTAGTCTAACTGATAGCAATTTCTTTTTTCTATAACTGATTTAGTCTAACTGATAGCATTTTCTTTTTCTATAACTGATTTAGTCTAACTGATAGCAATTTCTTTTTCTATAAATGATTTAGTCTAACTGATAGCAATTTCTTTTTCTATAACTGATTTAGTCTAACTGATAGCAATTTCTTTTTCTATAACTGATTTAGTCTAAGTGATAGCAATTTCTTTTTCTATATCTGATTTAGTCTAACTGATAGCAATTTCTTTTTCTATAACTGATTTAGTCTAACTGATAGCAATTTCTTTTTCTATAACTGATTTAGTCTAACTGATAGCAATTTCTTTTTCTATAACTGATTTAGTCTAACTGATAGCAATTTATTTTTCTATAACTGATTTAGTCCAACTGATAGCAATTTCTTTTTCTATAACTGATTTAGTCTAACTGATAGCAATTTCTTTTTCTATAACTGATTTAGCCTAACTGATAGCAATTTCTTTTTCTATAACTGATTTAGTCTAACTGATAGCAATTTCTTTTTCTATAACTGATTTAGTCTAACTGATAGCAATTTCTTTTTCTATAACTGATTTAGTCTAACTGATAGCAATTTCTTTTTCTATAACTGATTTAGTCTAACTGATAGCAATTTCTTTTTCTATAACTGATTTAGTCTAACTGATAGCAATTTCTTTTTCTATAACTGATTTAGTCTAACTGATAGCAATTTCTTTTTCTATAACTGATTTAGTCTAACTGATAGCAATTTCTTTTTCTATAACTGATTTAGTCTAACTGATAGCAATTTCTTTTTCTATAACTGATTTAGTCTAACTGATAGCAATTTCTTTTTCTATAACTGATTTAGTCTAACTGATAGCATTTTCTTTTTCTATAACTGATTTAGTCTAACTGATAGCAATTTCTTTTTCTATAACTGATTTAGTCTAACTGATAGCAATTTCTTTTTCTAGAACTGATTTAGTCTAACTGATAGCAATTTCTTTTTCCATAACTGATTTAGTCTAACTGATAGCATTTTCTTTTTCTATAACTGATTTAGTCTAACTGATAGCAATTTCTTTTTCTATAACTGATTTAGTCTAACTGATAGCAATTTCTTTTTCTATAACTGATTAAGTCTAACTGATAGCAATTTCTTTTTCTATAACTGATTTAGTCTAACTGATAGCAATTTCTTTTTCTATAACTGATTTAGTCTAACTGATAGCAATTTCTTTTTCTATAACTGATTTAGTCTAACTGATAGCAATTTCTTTTTCTATAACTGATTAAGTCTAACTGATAGCAATTTCTTTTTCTATAACTGATTTAGTCTAACTGATAGCAATTTCTTTTTCTATAACTGATTTAGTCTAACTGATAGCATTTTCTTTTTCTATAACTGATTTAGTCTAACTGATAGCATTTTCTTTTTCTATAACTGATTTAGTCTAACTGATAGCAATTTCTTTTTCTATAACTGATTTAGTCTAACTGATAGCAATTTCTTTTTCTATAACTGATTTAGTCTAACTGATAGCAATTTCTTTTTCTATAACCGATTTAGTCTAACTGATAGCAATTTCTTTTTTCTATAACTGATTTAGTCTAACTGATAGCAATTTCTTTTTCTATAACTGATTTAGTCTAACTAATAGCAATTTCTTTTTCTATAACTGATTTAGTCTAACTGATAGCAATTTCTTTTTTCTATAACTGATTTAGTCTAACTGATAGCAATTTCTTTTTCTATAACCGATTTAGTCTAACTGATAGCAATTTCTTTTTTCTATAACTGATTTAGTCTAACTGATAGCAATTTCTTTTTCTATAACTGATTTAGTCTAACTGATAGCAATTTCTTTTTCTATAACAGATTTAGTCTAACTGATAGCAATTTCTTTTTCTATAACCGATTTAGTCTAACTGATAGCAATTTCTTTTTTCTATAACTGATTTAGTCTAACTGATAGCATTTTCTTTTTCTATAACTGATTTAGTCTAACTGATAGCAATTTCTTTTTCTATAACTGATTTAGTCTAACTGATAGCAATTTCTTTTTCTGTAATTGATTTAGTCTAACTGATAGCAATTTCTTTTTCTATAACTGATTTAGTCTAACTGATAGCAACTTCTTTTTCTATAACTGATTTAGTCTAACTGATAGCAATTTCTTTTTCTATAACTGATTTAGTCTAACTGATAGCAATTTCTTTTTCTATAACTGATTTAGTCTAACTGATAGCAATTTCTTTTTCTATAACCGATTTAGTCTAACTGATAGCAATTTCTTTTTTCTATAACTGATTTAGTCTAACTGATAGCATTTTCTTTTTCTATAACTGATTTAGTCTAACTGATAGCAATTTCTTTTTCTATAACTGATTTAGTCTAACTGATAGCAATTTCTTTTTCTATAACTGATTTAGTCTAACTGATAGCAATTTCTTTTTCTATAACTGATTTAGTCTAACTGATAGCAATTTCTTTTTCTATAACTGATTTAGTCTAACTGATAGCAATTTCTTTTTCTATAACTGATTTAGTCTAACTGATAGCAATTTCTTTTTCTATAACTGATTTAGTCTAACTGATAGCAATTTCTTTTTCTATAACTGATTTAGTCTAACTGATAGCAATTTCTTTTTCTATAACTGATTTAGTCTAACTGATAGCAATTTCTTTTTCTATAACTGATTTAGTCTAACTGATAGCAATTTCTTTTTCTATAACTGATTTAGTCTAACTGATAGCAATTTCTTTTTCTATAACCGATTTTTCTTAGTCATAGACAAGAAACTGAGAAAAGCAGAAAAAGAAAATTAAAGAAAGGTCCCCATGAACTTTGCCACAATGAGTTTCAATTTCTCCATTCAGGCTATATGTGATACTCTGACTCTCACACAGCCCTGGACTTGGTTGGCTACCAATATTTTTTGCATGAACAAATTTAATAAAATAAATATTGTAATAGATAATTCATTCGTTCAATCTCATATATAATACACACACTGAAGGAGACAACACACAAATACGAGAACAGTTTAAAGAAGAAAAGATTAAAGAAATAGAACATTCCGAAAGTGGAATATGGCTGCAATTAGTTAAATTGTTAAGCTAAAGAAACTGAATTTGCCAGTGGTCCTCACAATTTTCTTGATGTGCCTGTCCATTCTGTCCATGGCTTCTGTTTCACCACCTGGATACAACAGCGGACCGCAGTCCGACTCTGACTTTCCCAGGTCTGACAGTTTCGGAACACCGTAATCTGTATCATGTGTCGGGCCAACTGGAGTCTTACAGTCTGGGGATTTAATGGTTGTATTAAAATTGACATAGTTTACTTTTCCCATCTTGACTAAGGTTTTATTCTCGACAATTAAGACTTTCTGTTGTTTTTTTTAAGACTAAATGTCTGACAGGATTACATGTCATAACCAAATCAACGTGTCTACATTGTTTTATGTTTTAGGAGGTCAACTGGTTTGTGTACTTTACGATCAGTTACCTCCCTTCTCACTGTGACCGCTATAGTCACCAAATGGCACAGTAAAAATAGTAAAAAAACAGGTTTTGTGAACACAGGCATACCTGGTGCTATGGAGCAAGTAAATAATATATGGGTAGTGACTCAAGTAAGAATTAAAAACTCGAAATAAAACCCATCTTTGAATATAAAATAAAAGAGAAACCTAGAGTCTTACTAAATATATCGGAAGTACATAATCACATGACGGTCCACGCTGTCTTCAGTCTCACCTCATAGCTTGTAAGGAACACACGTATGGATATATGTATAGACTCAGAGACCATTATTAAAAATGTATATTATGTCGCTATTATAATCTATATTTGTTTTCATGGATGTGAAGTGACCAGTTAATAATATTAATAAATTACATATGCTGCAACAAGGAGTTCCTTTATTTAATTACAAGTTCAAATATATATATTGTGAAGTCGTCTGTTTCAATGTTTGATAGACAATAATTCAGCAACTGTAGCAAATACACTCTGGAGAGACTAATTTATATTAATTGATGGTCCTACAATAATTCAGGACATCAATACCTGGCCCAATTTAGAGGAGTGTGTGTGATTTTTAGGAGAGTTGAATTTTGGATTGTGGCGAGGAAGTGGAGAATGTAAATGGATTTGGAATGGGAAGTAAGAACTGATGCTGTAATTACTATTCTATCGAGATTAAACGTTTATGTTGCAAACTCATGTGCGTTGAGTCTTAAAGACCTGGAGTGTAACCTTTAAATTAAAGCATAAAAGTTCACGTAGCGTAAAAATGCATGTCACGTACAGTTCACATTAGCACCTCCCCCATCCCCCACCCCTGGTGCGCTAGCTGTTCAGGACACCTTGCCCCGTACTTCTAGTGATGGGGTGCTACAAATACAACTACCTTTACAACCACATGATGTATCACCTGAGATATCTAGGCTCGTTGGTGCAGGTAAAGCCTGTAACGGTGGCCCCAGCTTCGACAGCACTGCCTGAAAGCCTTGATAAGTCAGCGGAGCTTTGTCTCCGTTCGCTTTGACAGTTCTAAGAAACCAAAAACATAAGTCTGTAGATTTCTAAGAGTCAAAGTGAACAACAATGATTACCGTCCCGTTTGTGATATGCAGATAAAAGTAGTAAAGTAAAGGGACATAGCACTAAAGGGGCATAATACACTTTTAAATGCACCAACTTTTCTAATCAAGATAAAAAAAAAAAAAAAACTTGTCATTCAGTTTGACCAGTTTTAATAATGATTTTAAAATACATTGATTTAGTCCCACCATGTTATTATTATCTTTTTTTTCAATTAAGGCTAAATTACAGAAAAAAAAACACCACCTTAACTTTGTTAAATCAAAATTTCATAAGTTGTACTTGTAAATATAGTATTATACTACAGTAATAGAACCAGTATTGATTGATAAATGAATAGATCAACCAATGATATCAACCTATTTAAATGTTATTGCTATTTATCATAAACTTATTTGTCCAGCTGCACATTTTTTATCACATTCTGATTAGGGATGTTAAAACCGGTTTATTTTCAAAACCGGTTTTCGGTTCTATAAAACCGGTTTAAAACCGGATATTGGTCCCTCCCCTTCACTCACGAGCCAGAAAAGCTTAATTAATGTGCGTAGTTTTGTAGGTAGGCATATTTGAAAAGTTGTTCAAACTTAATTAGTGTTTGCAGGGCATTCAATGGGTTGTTTTGTGTGAATACAATATGATTTTGTACACTTTACCATAAAATTCTTTAGAAGTAAAAAAAATGTGGGCTAATTGATTAAAACTTTTAATTTTTTAATAGTGATAATCAAATTTCCAATTATCGTTGACCAAAATCATAATAGGGCCTACTAAGAAATATATGAAGAGGCATATATGGTAACTTATAAAATAATGTCTGTATTGAAAGGTTTCGCGTAGCACCAATCAAAAGAATGTGTATTTAATAGTCCCGTTAACAATAAAGCACAGACGCAGTTCCTAAACGAATAATTGTTCAGGGTCACAGGGAAGGGATAGTTTGTGTTTCTCTATTGCGTACATCAAAGAGGCGCGAACATCTAAAAGATGAGCCGACAAGTAAAAAGATTCATGTGTATTGTAACTGTAACTTAACAATTGGTTTGATGTTGTTTTTATCGCAAGCCATAGACTAGTTCGTATTTGGAAACACAAGAATCACAATATCTAAGACTAAGACTAAGACTAAATAGTGTTAGCAAGTCATTTCAAGAATGGTTTTGTGCGAGTCCAACATTATTTATTAAAAATATTTCCATCAGAACCAAATAAAAGCGTCTTCAACTTGAAGTAATGATTACCTTCCAACTTACAACCAACAAACCAAAATCCGTTTAACATCCCTAATTCTGATACAATCAACTTAACCTTATTACTATTTTTTTTATTAAAGTAGCGTCATCATACCTGTGAACATCATACAGTGTGTGTGAGACACATTTTATAACCTCCACCCCCATTGGACGAACAGTTTCCTCCACCTTCTTGTCCCTCTGGACAGCGTACGGCTCTGTGTCAACTTCAAACGTCAGTCTGGTGATCTTCCATTCCTCACAAAGTCTTTTTATCTCAGCTTCTGGATTCCCCCTGACCACAAACAACCTAATGATATACAAGATGAGATCAAGTATGAACAAAATAAACTAAACAGTTTTCAGCATGGGTAATAAAAAAAAAGGGACGAAGCAAAGCGTTTGGTTGGCTTAGGGCAGGTTATAGGTTTGATGAAGGTGTCCCTGAGTCTAACCAGCTATGGTAAGTATCGGACAATAGTTGAGGTAAAGTAAAGGCTGTTGGGCAGTATGCTGGTCACACAATCCCCTAGTATGCCATTGCCACAGAAACTGGTGAACTCTGCCTCACTGGCTCTATGGGTCAATTTGGTCCTATGGGATTATCATCAATAATGAAGTGTATAAAAAAAATTGTTAAATTGTTTTCTATTCTAATGGTTGTTATTTGTTTTTTTCTCTGGAAAAGAATCGGATAGTTGACCCACTTGTAGCAATCTTACAAACAAAATAACAACTTCTATACACAAAAGTTTATTTAAAAATGTGAAATAAGAGTTTCAATAATTTTCTCGAATACATTTCTTTCTATTTGTCCTATAGTAATAAAAAAATATTTTATGTAGCCTTATGATCAATTAGATTTGATGGGTACTGTCATCATCATTATCTGTGGCTCTACAGCCTGTGACCTGCCTCATCATCAGACCTGTTGTTTTCTTTCTCCAGGCCTGGACCCCAATCTGTCACAGATCCAACTCGACATTGTCCAACCATCTTAGACTGGGTCTGCCTTTAGGTCGTTTTCCTGGGAAGGGATTCTGCGAGTATGTTACTTTTACTCCTCTGCTGTTTGGCATTCGTTCCATTTGGCCTGTCCAGCATAGTTTCCCCTTCTTTATCACAGCTACTATTGTGGGATTTTCATATAGTTCATAGACCTCTCTTTTGGAGCGCATCCTCCCTCCATTATCATATCTTGTTGGTCCAAATTTGTGTCTAAGGACTTTTCTTTCCCAGGTAAGGGTACTTTACTTTTACTTAATCAAAAAACTATTCAAATGGTAAACATAGCTTGAAATTTACCCGAAGAAACCAAAAGCTACAAATACAAAGTGGAGTTAATTCACTGTTGTAGTTGTATTATCAGTTGGATGGAGTAAGAGACTTGGTAAATGCTTAGAAACAAAATTCAATAAGCATTTGGAATGGGATATTACACAAATCTTACCTGAGATTCAGGGACTTTAAATTGTTGTCTAAATTTTCAAGGGATTGCAAAAGAAAGCGCCACCTGTTGATTCCTATCTTGGTGGAGCCTACAAACCAAGGGTCGAGGACGAAGACAGGGTATACCTCTGAAGCTTGTTCGATGGCTCTCAGAAAGGCAGGGTTGTCATGGAGCCTTAAGCCTTTACGAAACCAGTGAATTGCTTTGTGTTTGCTCATTATGTATTGGCCTGCAATGATAGCAATTTAGACTTTAAATACTGGCAAAAAGAATTTAAATATACTAACAGCACACTAAAATGGCCTAATATTAGGCCAAGATTTAAATATTGGCCCAACATTGGTCCAGTATAGTGGGCTTTTAGGGCCTTAAGTAAAGGATCTATCTCAAAACATGTTGATCAATAGGGTTTAGTGAAGCAGCATTCATTTGCTGCCCTGATCATGGTATTCGAGGGGATTGTGTGGTTAACACAATGCCCAGCCACCTTTAATGTTTACCTTTTAAATTAATTTTATAGCCAAGCTAAGTAAATTCAGGAATACTCTCCAGTCCCATAAAAAAAAGTAATGTTTAATTTAGCATTGAAATATGGGTTTATACCCGAGACCCTAGGAATAGCATTTCAAACACTCTTAGTTTAAATGATGTCTCAGGATTTTTGTAACATTATATTATATTTATAATAAATTTGAATGCTACTGAAATTTTTTTTTTATTCTGTAGTCTGTAGACCAGATTTTTATAAAGAATTTTGATATATTGCAGTGTCCAATACATTTTCGGAAAATGCTGGGCCTTCCATCTCTTAAGTCTAGGGTGTAACAACATTTAGGGGTGGATCAAGATCCTTTCTGAGTGCTAGATCCCCCAAGGCTCGCCAATAAGATGTGTAACGTAACATTGGGTGCGGTTTCCGCTGTCACATGCACTAATACGCTTCTCCCCGCGTGTTGAGTTCCCAGTGAATCATCGCGGTGGCTTGCGCCTATACCCGCACTGTTGCCCAGTAGCACAAATTACGGGCTATTGGTCTGGACATCCAGGCACCAGGGCGGGGTTGAGGTGCACTACTGCACACATTGCTTCCTCCCCTCTGCAGTCCAACGGAAGTAAATGGTACAGAAGTAAATACCAGACACCTTCCCATGCATATCTCCTAAAGTTTATCTCACCTATGTGATAATTTTATATTATACAATGTCTGATAATTCCATTTAGTTTATACCAAGTTAAAGCCTACCTGACTAACAGTCTAACAACCCTCTCACTGGCTACACAATTCCTTTGTATGCAGTGGCCCTGAAAACAGGGGTGGACCTATACTTCGTCACTGGACCAATGCTGCGTCACCGGCCAGATGCGATCTCCAACATTGCCAACATTGTGGCCATTGTCTGAAAAGGATATTTTAAAACAAACAATATAGAATATGTAATATATATAGATATTGGGCACTGTGGCAGAGTGCCAACACATTCAACTGGTGTTCTGAAGGTTCTGGGTTTGAATCCTGGTTAAGGCTAGGATTTATTCCCGGGGCTGGAGGGCTTTGGGGTTTAGTAAAGGCAGCAGGGCATTGTGCTGGCCACACAATCCCATAGTATGCCAGGCCCTATGACTATGATCAATGTGGTCTGACAGGTGGCCTACTTTATGTATATTTTAATAGCCTATATAATATATATATAAATATGATGGCCTACTGAGTACCACATGAATTTTTATTTCAACACCATATATATACATCTTAATTACTAGGCTAATATTAATATTTCAGCAAATCAGAAAGATACCAATTAGCTTAATTAACTTATTACTATCTATTACTTTAGCATCATATTTAATATTTAGGCTAACTCTTGATTCAATTTAATTTATCATTAAATAAAATTATTCTTAATTCTAATTTTTTAATAATTTTAAATATTAGTTAGACTCACTATTATTTATTTAGCCTACTAATTAGCCTACATTCTGTTTGCAATCTGTTACAATGCTCTGATAAACAATTAAAACATAATTATAATATATTAACATCAGGACAAATATAATTTTCCCTTACTTTTATTTTTTTATATAGTAGGCCTCTACACTTTACTATGATAGTAAATGATCATACACCTATAGGCCTATAAATATAAGATAAGATAAAATTGCTTTATTGATCCAAAGAAATGGAAATTTGATTTGATTACATAAATTCTGTCTTTCAGCATACTTAGAACAATATTAAAGAACCATTTGTACTCAAACACAATAGACATTCGCGCAACCTATCATTATCATACCATTTATCATACAAGAATAAAGTAGGCCTATCATTTAGGAGTCAGCTAAATTATTGAGCCATTGTATTTACTGGCTGAAAGATGATTCTTTTGAAAGAGTCTCACTGATAGTGCTGTAATTGAAAGAAGCCGACCACTTCGACTAGATATTATGTAACTACCATGAAGCGAGTGTGCATAATCGGAGGATTTTATCAATCATAGACAAGCACCTTGAACTGAAAATATCTGCAAGAGATGGTAATTCTGTATGTGTAGTATGAGAGGCTTTGTTCATTAGGCGGTCTATCCGGTGTTTGTTCAATGTGGTGGAATTACCATACCAGCAGGTGATTGCGAAGGTTATGATTATGATGCTACCAACAGTCACTGAGTAAAAGAGATTCATAATGGAATAATGGTTTTCTCTATTTGAATTTTTTTTAGTTTAGACAGAAAAGTCGTTGGTGCATTTCCTTACAGAGGCTTTGGCAGTGGTTAGACTGTTAGACCAAGTCAGTTTGTCAGTAATTGTGACGCCAAGATATTTATGTTGGGAGACTTGATCTATTATTTGGTTGTTTATGTTTATGTGTATGCTATAAATAGGCCTATAGTAAAGTATAATATATAGGCATAGGAGGCTTAGGCCGGCATAGGGCCTACTAACTATAGTTATAGTATAGTGTTAATAGAGTCACTATGAGTATATCACTATAGACTATATTATATATACTATATTAACTATATACTATACTATATATAATATATACTAAGTATACTACTATTTAACTATATTAATAATATTATATAATACTATAATTTTATAATAGATTATAATATATCTAGTATATAGTATATAATATAGTATAGTATATAGGCCTAGTATTTATTATTATATTATAAATTATATAGGCCCTAAAATAGCTATAGTAATAGGGGCCTACTAAAGCAGCGCAGCCAAGGTAATTGTTTACCCAAACCAAAAATTCCGGGCATGGAATGGGTAGCTTGAAAACGCACATATATAAAATTTTAATAATAAATGTACAAGTTACGTAAACAAAATCAATGTAAAAAGAACACTTGCCTATATATATTAGCGAGCTTCAATTTGGTGTAAATATATCGTTTTTCGTTTACGTTCAGTTCTAGTTTTGTAAACTTGAGATCTTGCCAGATTTTATATGCATTCAATTTTAATTTAACAATAATTATTTATTTTTTTACAAATAGTATACAATGCCACATTTTGGTAATAAATATAATATAAAAGTTAATAAGAAGACTATCGGGTTTAGTACAGTTAATGAAAAATTGCAAAAAAATGTGAAGGTTATTTTTATAGCACCCTGCATTTAATTATGATACTAGACATCCTATTTGGAAAGTTCATTTCCTGTCTATGTTTATAAAATGGCAACTAAACGCAAAACCGAAAGTCAGTTACCAGCTGAAGAAAGTGATATACTCCAAATTCGTCCTTTGTTAGTATACAAAATATTTTCATTTTCAATTTTTATAAAGCAGTTCATGTATTAGTAGTATCTAGCATATTTTAAAAACCTTATCACGCCTAAGCCATACTATCATTTACTATGCTAGCGAATATGAATATTCACATCTGACACTAGACAGTACTAGACTAGTAGGCTTACCAGTAACACCAATAGTTAAATCATTAAACCTAGAAACACTCGAGGACAGAGGGGCAAAGAGAAAAGTAGTACACACAATCACAAGGCATTAAACTCACTTGCTGGTGTTGGGGCTGGGATAGCACTAGTTAAACTCTGCTTTTAAACTTAAAGGTCTCTTTGTTTCAGACTGCTTAGGCTAGCGTCTGAGGTATGCTGATCCATAGTCTAGGTGCCTCATACTCAAAGAAGCATATATGCTACTCCAAATAACTTCTTTTTCAGCCCAACAACACTGAAAATCCTGAATAAAGAATGTGATTAGGAGCACAGACACATTTTATATGCTTTAGCTAATGATCTCTCAAAGATAGGAAGGTGCAGTGCTGTCCATGCAGTTGTACATAGTAGGCCTATAAACAAAAGAATCTTTTAATGAGATTTGTTTTTCGCAGGAAGCTATTAAAAGCACCTAATGATATACTCAAACTTTTCTCCAGTGTTAAACTGCATGCTGTCAAGGGCTCTCAAAGTGTTCAAAGGAATCTCAAGACAGCTGCTTTAGACTGGGATGAGTTTTTATAACGAGTCAATGAGCAATATTTTAGCCTTTAAGTACTTATAAGCACTTCAGGCAGGCTTCAGCCTAACTTTAGTATGAGTACTTAATAATGCATACAAATACTTTCCAGTGGTATCTAGGTGGCATAGGCTTGTAACAATTCAATATGTTTTCCAAGTCAAAAGCTAACTTGTTCTGTTGTTATTTTTGTGTGTATCTATTTTTATTTATAAAACAATTTAATAAAATTTTTCTTTAAGATGATTTAATCTCGTTCAATAAGACTTAGAAAGTATTGTGTTATTTCAGAGGTGCTGGCCAAGAAGTTGGTAGATCATGTCACCTTTTGGAATTCAAAGGGAAAAAAATTTTGGTAAGCTATATGGAATATTCTTTCCTTTAATGAGTAACTGAAGCTATATGGTATATTCTTTCCTTTAATTTTAATGAGTAACTGTATTTTTGTTCTTTAAATGCTTCAGTTTAATTTCTAATTAGTTATCTGTCATTAGCTGCTTTTATTATAACCCTCTTAGAACATTTAAGGAACAATTTTCTCCACTGGAAGAAATAGCTACCCTGGAGCATAAATGCTTTTGTAATTAGTTTTTTTTTTTACAACTCATAAATAGAAAGAAAAAAAGTTACGCCGATATGCTCTCGTTTTGCTTTTGTAATTGCTTTGTTTTCATGTGACATCAAAGACTATAATAAACTGTTTTTAGAGTTTATATGTTCTTTATTCGGTGCGCATCCAATAACGCTGTCTTAAATTACTTCTACGCTCTTATGTTTGACTAAATGTTTCCACTGTATACAACTTTCGATTTTAATTTTTTATTGAGAAAATCATTGCGATGAAATAAAACGGAAGTATACAGTACACAAGGGAATCAGGAATTCCAAAAAGAAGTAATTCGAGTCATCAAATAGCAGAAATATTAAAACAAGCGTAATATATTTAACACTATAGTTCAGGCCCAAGGTCTAATTTTTCCCTTATCTTTTTTTTTAGTTAGACTGTGGTATTCACCCAGGAATGACAGGCATGGCCTCACTGCCATATCTGGATATGATAGAGCCAGAGGAAATTGATCTCTTGTTAGTCAGCCAGTGAGTTTTTATTGCATTGCTTATAATACAAAAATATTTTTATAATTGCCAATGTAGTCATGTTGTGCAAATAGTTCTATTTCAGTTTTCAAAAAAAAACAAAAAACACAGGATTTACATTTTAAACAATTCTGCTGTCGATTTGGCCTCCGCCTCTGTAGCCTACATGTTAAATTGTGAACAATTGATACTTGAACAGTTAAATTTGAATTGTGCCACGGAGTAAATTTAAATTGTTTGTATTTCAGCTTCCACCTTGACCATTGTGGTGGTCTCCCCTATTTTCTCCAGAAGACTGCATTTAAAGGTAGATGCTTCATGACTCATGCCACTAAAGCTATTTACAGATGGTTGCTTTCAGACTATGTTAAAGTCAGGTCAGTGGACAAGTTACATTTACTACTTAATTCCTTGCCGGGCTTGTCAGGAGTGGGTGCAAACAGTTCAGAACACAGAACACACTAGTGTTTCTTCTTCCCCATTGCACTCTATTATTAATGTAAAACCTAATTAAAAATATGAGTTTTCATATTGTCACTGTTATCTAATTACTATTAATTAATACTTAAACTTAGCGCCTAGGACAGCAAGATATTTCAGGAAAGCCCATTTACGAATGGCTGCAAAGTCGTTGGGGCAGTATAGTCTTTCTTTCCCCACTGAGACTGTATCCTAATCCTCTATGGGTCAGAAGACCCAAACTGAGAACTACTGTTGTATATAGTGTCAATAAAATGTTTTCAGATGCAATTTATAAAGACATGACATAGTTATGTGTCAGTTTCTGTGTCTTTGAACTTTAAATAGCTCCAGAAGGTGAATTAGGTATTTATTTAAAAAAAAAACTTTAAAAACATGACTACTAGATAGAAGACTGCTAATTCAGAAGTTTAGAATTTGACAGGTATGTAAAGGCAGCATTTCAAAATAAAATGATTTGGTAAGCAAAACAAATATAAATATCAATATTGTTGTTTATATCTCCCTATGTTGTTGTTGTATACAGCAACATTGCATCAGATGACCAACTGTACACAGACAGTGACATTGAGAAAAGTATGGAGAAGATTGAAACTGTTAATTTTCACCAGGTAACCTAAATTGTTATATATATGGCAGGTTTCACAATAAGGTTTTCAAAAGTTCCCTTTTTTTTACAAAAAAATATTTAAAGCTTTATTACTGTATTATATATCATTTTAAAGCCTAGAAACTGAGGAATCCGAATATGAAGGTTAGAAAATCAGCTGACTTTCCAATGTTTTATAGTTAATAATTTTAAGATCGGGAAATTTCGTCGGCAGAATTGTTGCCGGCGCTAAAAAATACACAAGACTAAACAGCTGCAAAATATTATTAAAACCTACAATATTGTGTTTTTTTTTTTTTAATGAAAAATAAACTTATAAAACGTAAAATATCATCATTTGTGTTGTATTTTGTTATTAATTTCACAAATTAACTAATAATTTTGCATCCTGGGGTCATAGGCCAGAGGTTGCGTTGAAACTCGGAAATAAACAAAATGGCGGCCATTTTGTTCTTAAAACGTTGTGTTAGTGAAAAGCGTGGAGAGATATGTTTTTTACGTTTAAACAATTACCGTTCGCGTAAATTTAGTTTTAAAACATTTAATAATATTGCTGTGTTTATTTAAATCGTAATTTAGAACTTGGAAATCCAAAATAAAATGCGTAATAGCGTTTTAGAGTAAATTATCGGTAACGGCCGAGCGGCGTGGTCCTCGGCTGTATTCAACGCAACCTGGATGCCACATATCTCGCAGACACGGGTAAAATATTAATATTAAATTGAAAAACGTATTTTTTGAGTCGGCAAATGTATCAAATAGAACAAAACGGCCATCTGATTGGATTTATATGTTAAAATTAACTCGAGCGCATTTGAAAATTAACGAAAAATCGATTCAACTTTGTGTGTTTCACGTAAAATTCTGCCTCCCGATCACGTTTTCGTAATGAACATATATGATTTAGTGGGGTATAAACTGAAATTTGTGCAGAATATTTAAAAATAATGCCGTATTTATGAATAAATATATATTTGGGTTAAATTTGGAAAGTTTTAGAAATCTACAGTGACTTATATATTTTTAGATCGAATTTTAGGCCTAGGGCCGTGAATGGAGAAATTCTTACAGACGCGATGTAAAAAAATAGGAGATTTAAAATATATATTTAAAAAAAAAATAAACATCTGTAACGACTTTCAATGCAAGTGTAGCAAATTATAATATATGTGTAAATGAAAAACATTCAGAAATCGCGTAAATTTTGATTTTATATACTTTTAATTAAAACTTTTAAAGTAGGTACAAAAAAAGGGGAATTGGGATCTGCAAGATTGATTACGTGGAACACCATAAAAAATATAATAAACAACACTAAAATAAAATAAAAACTCACAACATTGATTTTGCTGATACTTTTATTACATATAAACACAAACATGTAAAAAAGAAAGCATTTTATACATAAAATTATTTTTTTTCAAATATTGAAAAAAAGGTAACCCTTTGGTGGCCATTTTGTGAAACCTGCCATATATATTTTCTTCAAAGCTGTGTACAAAAATTATAATTGATTTTTAAACCAAAAAAGATGTAGCATTGCATCATTTTTATGTTTTGTTTGTTTTCAAATCAGGAAACAGATGTGAATGGTGTTAGGTTCTGGTGCTATTCAGCTGGTCATGTTCTGGGTGCTGCCATGTTCATGATTGAGATTGCGGGAGTAAAGGTGACATTACTTTCTATACTTGTTTTTGTCTGTTAGAAACGAACATGTAATGTTGAAACATCCAGTAGTTATTATTTTTATGTGTCTTATTTTTTAGTGTGTAAATAGCACTAGCGGTGATACAGTACTTTATCTCATATCCTAGCTGTTTTTATTATTTCATAGGGTGTATGCTGATCAGTACTTTATCTCATATCCAAGCTGTTTTTATTATTTCATAGGGTGTATGCTGATCAGTACTTTATCTCATATCCAAGCTGTTTTTATTATTTCATAGGGTGTATGCTGATCAGTACTTTATCTCATATCCAAGCTGTTTTTATTATTTCATAGGGTGTATGCTGATCAGTACTTTATCTCATATCCTAGCTGTTTTTATTATTTCATAGGGTGTATGCTGATCAGTACTTTATCTCATATCCTAGCTGTTTTTATTATTTCATAGGGTGTATGCTGATCAGTACTTTATCTCATATCCAAGCTGTTTTTATTATTTCATAGGGTGTATGCTGATCAGTACTTTATCTCATATCCTAGCTGTTTTTATTATTTCATAGGGTGTATGCTGATCAGTACTTTATCTCATATCCAAGCTGTTTTTATTATTTCATAGGGTGTATGCTGATCAGTACTTTATCTCATATCCAAGCTGTTTTTATTATTTCATAGGGTGTATGCTGATCAGTACTTTATCTCATATCCAAGCTGTTTTTATTATTTCAAAGGGTGTATGCTGATCAGTACTTTATCTCATATCCAAGCTGTTTTTATTATTTCATAGGGTGTATGCTGATCAGTACTTTATCTCATATCCAAGCTGTTTTTATTATTTCATAGGGTGTATGCTGATCAGTACTTTATCTCATATCCAAGCTGTTTTTATTATTTCATAGGGTGTATGCTGATCAGTACTTTATCTCATATCCAAGCTGTTTTTATTATTTCATAGGGTGTATGCTGATCAGTACTTTATCTCATATCCAAGCTGTTTTTATTATTTCATAGGGTGTATGCTGATCAGTACTTTATCTCATATCCAAGCTGTTTTTATTATTTCATAGGGTGTATGCTGATCAGTACTTTATCTCATATCCAAGCTGTTTTTATTATTTCATAGGGTGTATGCTGATCAGTACTTTATCTCATATCCAAGCTGTTTTTATTATTTCATAGGGTGTATGCTGATCAGTACTTTATCTCATATCCAAGCTGTTTTTATTATTTCATAGGGTGTATGCTGATCAGTACTTTATCTCATATCCAAGCTGTTTTTATTATTTCATAGGGTGTATGCTGATCAGTACTTTATCTCATATCCAAGCTGTTTTTATTATTTCATAGGGTGTATGCTGATCAGTACTTTATCTCATATCCAAGCTGTTTTTATTATTTCATGTATATTTCATAGGGTGTATGCTGATCAGTACTTTATCTCATATCCAAGCTGTTTTTATTATTTCATGTATATTTCATAGGGTGTATGCTGATCAAGAAGTTTTCATGGTTTTCCTCCTCAGATATTATATACGGGTGACTATTCCAGACAGGAAGACAGACATCTGATGAGTGCTGAAATGCCGAATGTCAAACCTGATATTGTCATCATTGTAAGTGCCAGGATAATAAAATGTATTTTCAGGGTTATTGGACCAGAGTTTTTATCTGTAAAGCTATGCATTCTTTTGTGTTTTTTAAAGGGGGGGGGGGTGATTCAAAGTGTGCCAAGCAATTAAAAGACTAGCTGAGCCTTATGTTGTCTCCACAATTTTACATTTGGCATGGCTGCAGATGAATTTACGTTAATTCTACATTTTTTCTATGAACTAAAAGGGAAACACAGTATAATTTTTTTTTTACTTTATTAGTTAGCTGGGTGCATGTGACATACTTATTGTGTTCAACCAATATTTTGTGTTTCTAATATTAAATCAATAATGTTGTTGTTTTTTGTCTCTTTGGAAACCTGTTTTTATCTCTAGTGGAAGCTTATATCTCTAGCTGTAATTTGTTCTTATCTCTATGGGAAATCCGTATCTCAAAAACTTATTTTCAGCACTGTCAAAGCCCTGTATACAGAAATTTGTCTTTGTCAGAAACCCATTTGTACCTCTCAAAAACCTGTTTTTATCACTATAAAAAGTCCGTTTTTTATACCTGTTCATATTTTTGTCATAAACCTGTTTATATATGAATCACTTATAAAATAATAAATTTTTTTTATATGTAATCTAAGTAACCTTATGCTCATATTTATAAATGTACATTTCAGGAATCTACTTACGGAACACACATTCATGAAAACAGAGAAGAGAGAGAGCATCGGTTCACAAGCTTGGTCCATGACATTGTCAACAGGGGCGGCCGCTGCTTGATCCCTGCATTCGCCCTCGGCAGAGCTCAGGAGCTGCTGCTGATTCTTGGTATAGTTTGTTTGTTTCTAACATTAATTGTATAAATAGTCACTCATTTAAACATTAGTAGGCTCGGATAATTTTTTCTGTGCTTTTGAATCTGTGGAACTCATCGGACTAAGCCTCCATCACTGCCCCTTCTGTACCACATTCAAGTCATCTCTGAAGGGTTGGACTAGCAAAGCTTAAATCTCTTGTTTGTTACAAATATTATGAATAGTAATGCACACTTTTAATCCCAGAGCATTCGCAATCATCTTATCCTTACGTTGTGAACTTTTTCATCGAGCATTGACAGTGTCTCCACAGTTTAATGAAGAAGAATTAATTTGTATATGCATATAGGTTTTTGTTTTTAATAACCTGTTAATTGTATTGAGAGATGATTTTTGTTCCACTCCATTTTTTCAAGATGAGATTTAAATTGTTGTCTTTGGTTTATTATTTACAATAAATGGACAAATAATTTCTTTGTTATCTAGACGAGTATTGGAGCAACCATCCTGAACTCCATGACATTCCCATCTACTACGCCTCCCAGCTGGCCAAAAAATGCATGAGCGTCTATCAGACTTACATCAACGCCATGAACGAGAAAATCCGCAGGCAGATAACGATCAGCAACCCCTTTGTTTTCAAGCACATCATAAATCTAAAGGTACTGTTGAGTTGGAGGCTTAGTTCTCTTATCTTAAGGCAGGAAATTGCATGACCTGACCAAGTGCTTTAATCTGTGCTCTCAATGTAATGACTTCAGAGAGAAAACTTAGAAATTTATCGTCATATTATCATTCTTTTGTTTAAGTAATTAATAGTTTTTGAGCAAAACGAATGGCTTTTTTAAACTATTGGCTGCTTCATTGTTGCTATGACCACTGTGTGGTTGTACATGAAAAATTGTTGTGGTGAATTATTTACTACAAGTACCTGTATTGGTAGTTCAGAGGCCGTGACTGTTGGACTATTCTATGAGCTGGTCCACTGATTATGTGATAAGTAACAAGGAGACAACGACTGATTTAATACATTTTTTTAATGTGTCAGCTTAACCCTTTGTAGCCCAGGTCTTGTTATTTTAACATCTAATCTCCTTGTCTTTGTTATCATGTTGTCTTTGTTGTCATGGAGCCTAAGGTAAAAATTAAATTTTGCCATGCCTTCCTGTCCTAGTCGATTTTGACAGATGCATCTTCGTTCAAAAAATGCTAATGCAGCTTTCAACTGTTGTATTGATCTTCCATGTCTTTGCGGCCTAGAGAAGGACTGAACATATGTTTGACTTGTAAAGTTTCAGTTTTGTCCCTAAACGGCAGTGAGGAGGATTTTCATATTTTGTTGAGTGTGTTGCCATAGCTATCTGGTGGATATTTCGATTGCAATGCTACCATATAAATTTTTTAACATTAAAAATGACCTCAGATTATGGGATTAAATTTCTGTTGCAGATTCTTTTGCTATATATATAAATCGGTTGTTATAGATGTTACACAGTGTTGTAAGACATTGAATATTACTTTACATAAGAAAATTAAAGAGCGTTTCTTTTCAGGATACAGAAAAAACTATAATTTATTTAGCTACTGTGTTTCTGGAGCTATTTTCATTTAACACTACTAATGCTTTCTTTCAGAATATGGAGCAGTTTGAGGATATAGGTCCATCTGTGGTACTGGCTAGCCCAGGTATGATGCAGAGTGGTCTTTCTAGGGAGCTCTTTGAGAGCTGGTGTACGGACAAGAGAAACGGTTGCATTATAGCCGGCTACTGCGTTGAAGGGACGTTGGCCAAAGTGAGTTTAACAATGGATACAAAAACCAGCTAAATCATGCAATGACTTTTGAAACAATACTGCGTTAATTTTCATAGCATTGAAAAAGTTATTTTAATTCAGTTTACTGCAATTCCTACTGGCCATCCAATACACATGCACGTTGTGGCTACAGAAACTGGTCAACTGGTTCAATAAAGCTCTGTAGGTGATTTTGGGCTTAAAATAACAATACTTTCTATTATGCTTTATATCTTATCTGTTTGTATATTACCATTTGCTGGATTTGCTGCACAGCGTAAATCACTTGTTTAAATCTAGGGAATAGAAGAACGTTAAGAAATGTCAGCATCATATTATTATTTTCTTGGTCATGGCCTAGATTTAGTGTGTATGTGACATACTTTTCTCTGACTATTTTGATGGTATATTACCAACTAGTTGAGTAACTATCTTCATACATTATCTCGTAAGGTGTCTGTCTCTACAACCATTTTTTATTTTTTTGCTGTTTGGCTATTTTTTCCTCATACTTATCGTTGTACTTAATTTAGTTTCAGTATGAATAAAGCTACTAGTTGTCTTTTAAAATTTTACTCTCTGAATTTTACTTTGAGTAAAAAAACGTTGGTGACTGAAAGCATCATAGATAAGCAACACCCAGACAACAGACTTTACCATTCACTTAAAGTCACTTACTACCCAAACTGTAGCATTATAGATAAGCAACACCCAGACAACAGACTTTACCATTCACTTAAAGTCACTTACTACCCAAACTGTAGCATTATAGATAAGCAACACCCAGACAACAGACTTTACCATTCACTTAAAGTCACTTACTGCCCAAACTGTGATTTGTTTGTTTCTGTGTTAATTTCAGCACATTCTGTCGGAGCCCAACGAGATTGTCACACAGAACGGCCAGAAGCTGCCACTGAAATGTTCGGTGGACTACATTTCGTTCTCCGCTCACGCAGACTACAAGCAGACATCAGAGTTTCTTAGGGAGCTCAAACCAGCACATGTGGTAGAGTACCCAGTCTTGTCTGATAGCTTTATAACAGAAGATAGATTTATAACAGAAGATAGATTTATAACAGAAGATAGATTTATAACAGCAGAGAGCAATATAACGGCTTAGGACCCATTTTAAAATATTTTTTTGTGGGATGTTTTTTTTTTTATTCTGTTTAATTGTATAGGCAATAATCATTGGATTAGAGAGGGATTCCTGTAACATGTTATTTATGTTTATCTAAATATTAATTTAAATCTTAACTGTATCTAAAATGAAAGTTTTTTTAAAACACACTGACTGATGGAAGTTTGATAAATGTTATTAGTTGGGCTCCTGTGTAATAAATGTACATGAAATGATAAAGACCTTATATTTAATACACCCTTTTTCTAATGATACGTTGGTTTTCAACAACGAATTGTTCATCTGTATTGGTGTATTAATGAAGTTCACCAGTTGCATGTTGATTGCACATCTAGATTTTATATTGACAGCTGAGACGAATCATATAATACATTTGTTTTGATAATGGTGGGGCAACTTTCTTTTCTTGCTATTTTAACTCTTTAATTTTGTGATTCTATTGTAAGGTCTTGGTTCACGGTGAAGTGAATGAAATGGCCAGGCTGAAGGCTGCTTTGTTGAGAGAGTATGAAGACGATACAGAGTACAAGATGGAAGTCCACAATCCACGCAACACTGTCCCCATAGAGCTCCATTTTAGAGGAGAGAAGATCGCCAAAGTAAGACATTAATTCCTTCATTTTGTTGACTCCAAGAGTTTGACAACTATGTTTGTGCCACACTCTGATAAATTGGGAGAAATGTATTTACTAATAGTGTTATTGGGGTACACTAATAGTGTTATTGGGGTACTCAATAAATTGAGATAATTATTATTTATAAGTTTATTATTTTATTATAATAAATAACATTCTTTTTTTTATCCTAGTCTACAAGTAAATGTTAAGTTTTAAATTTTTTATCAATTAAAAAAATAATATACCGTATATACTCGCGTATAAGTTGCACTTTTTTTACCGAAAATTTCGACGAAAAGTATGGGTGCGACTTATACACCCGACATGGTTTTTGAAAAAATCGAAAAACATCACTACTCTGTCATAAAGTTTCCTTCATAACCCATAGGCCTATAGATTATTGAAATGCTGACCCCCCCCCCCCACACACACACACACTTTCCTTTTGAACTTTCGGACCAATTTTGTTTTGCCGACACGTGGCGTAAGTTTAAGGCGGCGTTTTTTTTTCATAGGCCTATTAAATGCAAATTACTGTACGGAAGGAATCGTAAATGTGTAGGCTACAAAACTGTCTAGATCTATAACGTAGTTTAAGATGCGTTTTATTTAGGACCTATTGCCTCTGACTATACGTTATAGCCTACTAATAAGGCAGTGTGTAGCATTCCTGGGGAAAACCGCGCTATGATTCCAAAACTACAATTGGCCGGCCGACTCATTTCATTAAATTTCTTAAAAATTCTGGACTCAAACCTTTTTTTTTTATCTATATAGAAATAATGCATAAAATGTCAATAGTATGTTTCATGTTTCATTAGTTGCATGTAAGAGTTGAAAAAATAACACAGCTTATTGTCGGTGTCGCAGTGGCGTTTGTAATTATTACAGAAAATGTTAATGGGGATTGGGACACTTGTATAATGCGTGGTTAATACCGACGCCGCTCAGTCTGAAATAGCGCACTTTTGTAGGCCTATTGAACGCAAATTACATTATGGAAAGAATCGTAAATGTGTAAAAGCCTCTCTAGTCCTATAATATAGGTATAAGCTTGTACACTAGTAGCTTAAGATTAGGACCGAGAAAACCGCGCGCGCCATGTCCGCATGTCATAGCAATGTTTCCAATCGGCCGATCGACACATTTCAAAACATTTCGGAAACATTCTGCACTAAAACTTTTTTTTTCAAATCTTTATGAAAAAAATGCGGGAAATGTCAATAAAGTGTGTCATTGTACCTTAGTTGCATGTATGAATTGAAAATACACAGCTTATTGTCGATGGCGAAGCCAGCACACCCTCCGAGAATCCACCAGCACTCCCCCCTTTTTAAATATTGTTCGCGCAGTTGCTTAGAAATCATTACAATGTTAATGGTAATTAGGTCATCACTTGTATAGGGCAACTATGAATACCGGCGCCACTCAGTCTAGGCTAATGATGCACATCAAAAGATTTTTTGTGTGGACCCACTATAGTGTGACTATAGGGAGAGTAACTTGAGTAGGGACATGGACTTAGATGAAGAAACAGATATCTTACTTTCCCATATGACTAATGACTATATTGATCGGTAGTTCAAAATAAATGAAGCGCTGACTTTATTTCATTATGTTTGCATTATGCACGATTGAAACAATTTTTTAAGGAAAGTTTCCAAATTAGGGTGAATATTAGTAACTTTTATGTTTAAGGGTATGCATTTTTTGAGAAGTTAAAAGGCACTGTAACCCCCGAAAGTCAGGGTGCGACTTATACGCGGGTCAATGACAACATATAAGAAAAAAAATCCTAAACTAGGGGTGCGACTTATACACCGGTGCAACTTATACGCGAGTATATACGGTAATAAAAAAACATAAATAAAACACATTGTATTTAAACTAGCCAATTAGTAATAGTATTAAAATGATACACAGTGCCTTTTGTAAAGTTGATTATTGAAAGCTAATTGCCATATTTCATAATAAATCTGATTCTGATTATTGAAAGCTAATTGCCATATTTCATAATAAATCTGATTCTTGTAAAGAAAATAAAAAGTCTCCCTATCAGACCAATTCCATCTATTAGACCTTTGATGTAGTGTTGAACCATTTTTATTGTTCCTGGCATACTAGGAGATTTGTGTGGCTAGCACAATGCCCAGCAGCCTTTACTTTGCCCCAACTGTTGTCAGATACCCAAGATCAGCTTCAGTTTTTCATAAATATGTTTTGGATTTACAAATCAGACAATCACTCTTGTGTTCTGTTGTCAGGTTGTGGGTGAACTGGCGGCTGATCCTCCCAAACATGGCCACAGGGTGTCTGGTATTCTAGTCAAAAGGAACTTTAACTACCACATTGTGTCACCCAAAGATTTAAAAAGTAAGGCTTGGATTAATTTACTTCTGCTTTTTAAAGTCTATGTTAAGTTACTCTTGATGTTTTTTATAAAATTCATTTCATACACACAAGAGCTCTACAGTGAAAACACTAAAATTACAGAAACAGCTGGTGTTAATTATTTCTGGTGTTAATTATTTCTGGTGTTAATTATTTAATCATTAAAAGATCTTGAGATATTATTTAAATTTATTTCCTTTTTCTGATAGAGTTTTAACAAGTATTGTATGCTCAATGTTTATTTTGATGATCAAAGATCCCAAGTCATAAATGGCCTTTCATTGATGCATTTAGATGTCCCATTTGTAGCTGTTAATAATGATATCTTGATCTTTGCACTGACGGGATGTCCTTGGTTACAACAAAACTAATAAAACTCAAGTGCTAGTAGTAAGTTAAGTACCCGATGTACCAAATTGGTCATAGGGCCGTCATACTAGGGGATTGTGTGGCCAGCACAATGCCCAGCCGCCGTTACTTTACCCTAACTAATGTCAGGTACCCATCAGAGCTTGGTAGACTCAGGAACACCCCTTGAGTCCAGGGAAAAAAATCCTAGCCTCCAGGATTCGAACCCAGGACATTGGGTATGGCAGAGCACGTCGACCCGACATGCTGCAGCTCCACTGTGCCCCACCATGTACCAGAGAGAATCCTAATATCTAATGATTACATTCTAGTTTCAGACTAGGGTCATGGGTAGATTCTTGCACAGATACTAAAGTAATATCTAATGATTACATTCTAGTTTCAGACTAGGGTCATGGGTAGATTCTTGCACAGATACTGAAGTAATATCTAATGATTACATTCTAGTTTCAGACTAGGGTCATGGGTAGATTCTTGCACAGATACTAAAGTAATATCTAATGATTACATTCTAGTTTCAGACTAGGGTCATGGGTAGATTCTTGCACAGATACTGAAGTAATATCTAATGATTACATTCTAGTTTCAGACTAGGGTCATGGGTAGATTCTTGCACAGATACTAAAGTAATATCTAATGATTACATTCTAGTTTCAGACTAGGGTCATGGGTAGATTCTTGCACAGATACTGAAGTAATATCTAATGATTACATTCTAGTTTCAGACTAGGGTCATGGGTAGATTCTTGCACAGATACTGAAGTAATATCTAATGATTACATTCTAGTTTCAGACTAGGGTCATGGGTAGATTCTTGCACAGATACTAAAGTAATATCTAATGATTACATTCTAGTTTCAGACTAGGGTCATGGGTAGATTCTTGCACAGATACTGAAGTAATATCTAATGATTACATTCTAGTTTCAGACTAGGGTCATGGGTAGATTCTTGCACAGATACTGAAGTAATATCTAATGATTACATTCTAGTTTCAGACTAGGGTCATGGGTAGATTCTTGCACAGATACTAAAGTAATATCTAATGATTACATTCTAGTTTCAGACTAGGGTCATGGGTAGATTCTTGCACAGATACTGAAGTAATATCTAATGATTACATTCTAGTTTCAGACTAGGGTCATGGGTAGATTCTTGCACAGATACTAAAGTAATATCTAATGATTACATTCTAGTTTCAGACTAGGGTCATGGGTAGATTCTTGCACAGATACTGAAGTAATATCTAATGATTACATTCTAGTTTCAGACTAGGGTCATGGGTAGATTCTTGCACAGATACTAAAGTAATATCTAATGATTACATTCTAGTTTCAGACTAGGGTCATGGGTAGATTCTTGCACAGATACTGAAGTAATATCTAATGATTACATTCTAGTTTCAGACTAGGGTCATGGGTAGATTCTTGCACAGATACTGAAGTAATATCTAATGATTACATTCTAGTTTCAGACTAGGGTCATGGGTAGATTCTTGCACAGATACTGAAGTAATATCTAATGATTACATTCTAGTTTCAGACTAGGGTCATGGGTAGATTCTTGCACAGATACTGAAGTAATATCTAATGATTACATTCTAGTTTCAGACTAGGGTCATGGGTAGATTCTTGCACAGATACTGAAGTAATATCTAATGATTACATTCTAGTTTCAGACTAGGGTCATGGGTAGATTCTTGCACAGATACTGAAGTAATATCTAATGATTACATTCTAGTTTCAGACTAGTATCATGGATACATTCTTGCACAGATACTGAATCAATGTTTCGAGCTACCTTTTCACCTTACTATACTTGTATATATATCCTGTGTTTTAAAAATGTATATTTCTCATTTTCTGTGATAAGCAACTCATATTATATGACCAGCCCTGCTATGTTCTGAGACCTATACAATATAATATAACTTAACATTATTTAAAACACTAATTAATAGAAATGCAGGAATAGACTCAAACCATGGATGTGCTTATGACACAATAATATTCTTTCTGTAATGTATAAGATAAGATTAAAAACCATGCACTTGTTCAGGTTATACAGATCTTGCCATGAGCACAATCTCACAGAAGATGAGTGTCACGTTCTCTGGCAGCCCAAGTCTGTTGGTTTACTACCTGAACCAGCTGGCGGGGGACATTGAATACCTGATGAGCACACCCAGCACAATGCTAAGGGTATTTAACTCTGTCACGGTGAGTTGGTTTTGTAGTTTTAGTCTATCATAAGTTGTTTTAGAGTTATTTTGCATTTAGATTGCTTCTACTTCTTCATATTATTGTGGAGACCCTGTTAGGCCTGATGACAATTTAACTACATATAAAATTGTATAATAACATACAATAAGAATTACAAACAGATGAGGAATTTTCATTTGAAGTACCAGTATTTAGTCCAACCCTTCAGTGAAGATTTGAAAGCCGGTACAGAGGGGGCAGTGATGGGGGATTATCAATTATCATTACAAAATGCTTGTGCAGTTTTGTTTTTTTTTCTTCAAGAAAAATCTTGTCTTATAGATTTAGTCAACAACACCTGAGTTAGAATAACAGTCTGTCAGACATTTGTTTACAAATGAACATTTTCAAATTGAAAGTTCTTTAAAGTTGCATGTATATTGTTATTTACTTGTTGTGCTTTGTATATAGTGTAGTGAGGGTCCATAGTTATTTGATTGAAAATACAGTTCCAGCGATTTTTCTTCTCTGCCGTTTGTTCAATTTTAACTCATAATGGGCACGGTAGCCGAGCGGCAGCGAGTTAGACTGGCGATCCAAAGGTTCTGGGTTCGAATCCTGGTGCAGGCTATGATTTTTTCCCGGGGCGTAAGGGTGCCCTTGAGTCTACCCATCTCTGCTGGGTACCTGACACTAGTTGGGGTAAAGTAAGGACGGCTGGGCATTGTGCTGGCCACACATCCCCTCGTATGCCGTGGCCACAGAAACTGGTGAACACTGCTTCACAAGCCCTATGATCAGTTTTGTCCGAAGGGTACTTTACTTACATGGAATAATGCTGATGACTTCACATTCCATCGTTCAGGTTATTTCATTTTCAAGCCAAGTAACTACTTGTGTAAAGAAATGTATGTTACTATATGGAAAGTTTATTTTTTTCGGAACAAAAACCATGCAAGGATTTGGAAATGCTTTTTTTTCACTGTTGGCGGCACAGAGGAGTAGAAGACTCCATCCTTATTTACATTTCTATGTGTTACTTTCTCATTCAGGTGAAGTTAGATGCAGGAATTGCCTACATTGAGTGGACGGCAAACCCTGTGTCAGACATGTATGCCGACGCTGTCATTGCCGTCATATTGAGAGCTGAACAAGACCCCTCACTCACCAGCTGTAAGTGTCACTCTCTCTTTGGTATCTGAATTATGTCAGCAAAATACTATTCTTTTTGGTGATCAACATGACAATAATGATAACTTTTTATCCCAGATATGGCCCCGCCCATGAAAATTGATAAAGCCCATTTCCAAGAATGTCTGCTGGAGACTTTAAGCGACATGTTTGGGCCAGACTGCACGGGAAAAGTGTTTGAAAGAGATCGCTTGACGGTCACCGTGGACGATAAAACAGCAATAATTAACTTGGATTCCTTGGTAAGCCGTTTATCTTATACATTACAGACGCTCCTTCCATAAAGAAGATTATTGCGTCCTAAGCCCTTATATTAAGTTATATTGTGTTTGTTAAATTATTGTGTCCTAAGCCCTTTTATTGTGTTTGTTAAATTAAGTTATCATATCTTTGTACTTAACTAAAAAAACACATTATTGAGATATAAATTATATCATTTGCTTCTTGTTGTTTTGTTGAAGGATGTGAAATGTTCAGATGAGAGTATCCAGCAAGTTGTACACACAGCCGTAGTCAGACTTCACCAAGCCATCAACCCCATTAAATGTTGATTCTTGTGTCATGTATCAGTCTATCATTGAAAGTCCTTCATTTGTTAGCGTTGATGTTCAGAATTTCCAAAAAGTTAAATTTTTTTGTGTCATACCCAGTATTGATTTCCAATGATTCATTGACAGCAAATGTCTCTGCAACCTTTACCCCCCCCCCCTCCCCCAGACGCTACTAAACCCTATACCTGACGGTTGACAAAAGGAAAGAGCCCAAAATGTACAGAGTATAAACTTGCGCCAGTGTGTGCTGGTACACAGTGAACTGAAGCGACTGTATAGGAAGCATTTCAAGTTTGACACTTAACTTGTTCTGGGCCTGCATTTAAACATATAAAGAGCTATGTCCTTTTGTATTTAGGGAACATTTAGCAGCTTGGCATTAGAACTATAACTGTGGACCATTGTGTAACATGGCTGGCTACAGAAAGATTTATCTGTAACTTCCTAGTTCTATAGTAACTTCCTAGTTCTATAGTGACTATAGTATTATAATGCATTACTTTGAAAGTAGTTGAGTGTTTGTTAAAGTGCTCAACTTTTTATTTGTTTTGTTTTTTAATTGCTATACATACAAACATTGTTTGATGTTATTCTGTGCATTAAAAAATGTTTCAACTGATTTGTTTAAATTTAGGCTTGTTTGATTTTGTGTTTGTGTTAATTTCAGTGGTCATGGACTGACCGTCTCACTAGGCTGGCAGAGTTTAGAAAATGATTAGTTTTTTCAGATTTAAAAATGTTCAATGCTACCATTACATACATTTTAAGTAAATGACAGAATCGAGTCATTATTCAATGCTTGCTATGGCAGTTCTATTGATTAATGCACTTCTTTTTTTCCTTTTTTTTAAAGGAGATAAAAAAAATTTGTTATTGTTTTGAGTCAAGCCAAACTTGGGGTAACTTATCTGATTACTGGTTACTTGTGGTAACTTATCTGATTACTGGTTACTTGTGGTAACTTATCTGATTACCGGTTACTTGTAACTTATCTGATTACTGGTGGTATTTTATCTGATTACTGGTTACTTGTGGTAACTTATCTGATTACTGGTTACTTGTAACTTATCTGATTACTGGTGGTATTTTATCTGATTACTGGTTACTTGTAACTTATCTGATTACCGGTTACTTGTAACTTATCTGATTACTGGTGTTATTTTATCTGATTACTGGTTACTTGTGGTAACTTATCTGATTACTGGTTACTTGTGGTAACTTATCTGATTACTGGTTACTTGTAACTTATCTGATTACTGGTGGTATTTTATCTGATTACTGGTTACTTGTAACTTATCTGATTACTGGTGGTATTTTATCTGATTACTGGTTACTTGTGGTAACTTATCTGATTACTGGTTACTTGTGGTAACTTATCTGATTACTGGTTACTTGTAACTTATCTGATTACTGGTGGCATTTTATCTGATTACTGGTTACTTGTAACTTATCTGATTACCGGTTACTTGTAACTTATCTGATTACTGGTGGTATTTTATCTGATTACTGGTTACTTGTGGTAACTTATCTGATTACTGGTTACTTGTGGTAACTTATCTGATTACTGGTTACTTGTGGTAACTTATCTGATTACTGGTTACTTGTAACTTATCTGATTACTGGTGGTATTTTATCTGATTACTGGTTACTTGTAACTTATCTGATTACCGGTTACTTGTAACTTATCTGATTACTGGTGGTATTTTATCTGATTACTGGTTACTTGTGGTAACTTATCTGATTACTGGTTACTTGTGGTAACTTATCTGATTACTGGTTACTTGTGGTAACTAACTTATCTGATTACTGGTTACTTGTGGTCTTATCTGATTACTGGTTACCCAAAAAAATGAACTAATATTCTAATAATAATAAAAAATATGTATGAGCAAAATATAGGGTACTGTACTATTATATTATATACTACTAAACAGGACAAAAAAGTGAACTGTACAGAAAAATATAATTTGATATTAAATATATCCAACACGGGTCTAGTGGTAGTGTTTAGAATTGAATCTGAAGGGCCTAAATTCAAATCCAGATAATAAACCAGGTAATAAACCAGGCTTTCTCTCTTGCCCAGGACTGGGAGAGTCAGCACAGATTTCTTGCTGCTCTTTGCTCCACAGGAGTGACTAAGAGAATCGTAACAATTTAACAACAAATTTGGAAAGTAAGATAATTCTATTCACAAATACACCAAGAAAACCTTTCATTTTTATAACAAAATACTTTAATATAACATATTTTACCTTTCATCATTCCTTTATGAAAGTGACGTTTTAAAAGTTGTGACAAGAATTAGAATTCAGTTTCTGTACATGGCAAACAAAATTTAAAAAAATTTAGAAACATTAACAGATGAAAACTTTGTGGTGATGAACTTAAACATATAGTTCAACTGGCTGTCAACAAATTATGTAATGCCCATACAGACAATTTGACAACGCATGAATATGGAATTAGAATACTGATGTGATAACCCTGAGACTGAGATCTTAATCCCACTGGTCATATCCTATTATCCTGCTGGTCATATCCTAGTATCCCACTGGACATATCCTAGTTTAGTCTACTGGATCAGTAGAATGTCTTAAGAGTTGCAAGTCCATTAGTTTCTCCATTTGTACAATATCAGTTCCTTCTCCGAGAGAACGCCCAGCAAGTCTCCGCTGGGGTGAGGTACCGCCTTGATGTCTATAGCTTTGTCAAAGCAAGGCAGCGACTGAAGTTCTTGTTTTCTGCTGAAGTCCCATACACTGACCTGTGGAGAAAAAGACATTTTAAAACGATTACAATCTTAATTTAAATCTCTATACAAATTATTTCTTTCTAGAAAACATTTATCCTATACACTTAAAGAATTTGGGTTTATAAATAAATGACCGTACAATTTATTGACCATTCATTGAGCGTATTATATTTTAAAGGAGAGAGGGGTAAGCTATTATTGTAGATTGAACTCAATACGTCGTCCATCCCATGAAAGTGGAGATTTAGAGCATAAGTCGCAGTTATTCTATGTCCCATTTAAATGATACCATGGAGTTTGACCACCCCCGGTAAAGCGTGATTCTTGCTTCTTTACTTTACATCGTAAAGTCCCAAAACTTAATTTAGTCAGTTCGTTGTTTGTTCAGTGTACATATTTTATGGAACTCCAGTTTTCTCGCCTATTTGTTTTATATTACTATTGATTAGACGTTGATCTTGAGTCTACAATTTAAATAAAATTGTTTATTCAACAACTGAAGTTATTTCATCTATCATCATTGAATGAATGGCGTTGAAACAATCATCCTTTATATTACTGGTAATAATAGCATCATTAAAGCAGCTGCGGAAACCAGTTGTCCAGTGACCACTAGCTCTGACTAAGCAGAAATAGAGGCCTTTAATAGTGTCTAGTAGTAAACTTGTATTGAATTATTTTATCTTAAGAAGTATTTCGTCAAAGTCGCTGTCAACCCAGTAGTTGAATTGAGAGAATGAACAGTAGTACGGTTGTTTGACCCTGTCGACAGCAATAATGCCTGGAAAAGAACTCAAAGATAATATAAGCAGGTGACACACAGAATGAGAATGTTTGTCTCTACGCAGAGATGTGGAGAGAAATTGATGCCAACTTACTAGATTATTGGAATGATTGGCAGTGACCGCCAGCAGACCGTTGTCCGACTCTGGGTGTGAGATGAGCGCGTTCCTGCTAATGATCACCTGCATTTTGCCTCCATCCCAAACTGCCTGTCGACTGGATGAGAAAGTTGCGTCCGCTGCATTCTGGGTCAGGTTATAGATCTGGAAGATAAAAAGTAGGTCATCTAAAGTTGACAGTAAAAGGAACGTAATGTATTCTTTTTAAAACATTGATTGTGCTTATTTTATCACCAATAAGGGGCGCGGTGGCCTAGTGACAGCAGGTTCAGCTGGCATTCCAAAGGTCCAGCTGGCATTCCAAAACCTGGTGAAGGCTGGGATTTTTTTCCTAGAGGGTGTCCCTGAGTCTACCCAGCCCAGACGGGTACCTGACATGCATAATCCCCTAGTATATACCATTGGCAACAGAAACTGGTTAACGCTGCTTCAACGGCTCTATGGAACAATTTGGTCTGATGAGATTACTATTTTTTAGTTCATCACCAATAGTCAACACCAATAGTCAACACCAATAGTCATCACCAATAGTTAATTGTGTAATAAAATTGTTAAAAATGTCTTTTTGTTCCATCAATTATTTTAAGTCAGGATTTAACTTGAAGGATAGTGCTACCTTTTTTTTTTCTTTGATATAGAATCAGATATGTGACCCACTTCCAGCAATCTTACAGAAAAAAAACACACATCTATACATGAGATACAAGGTCCTGGGTTGGAATCTTTGTGCAGGCTAGAATTTTTTTCCCCAGGTCTGGGGGTGTTCCTTAGTCTACCCATCTCTGATGGATACCCACCTTAGTTTGGGGTAAAGTAAAGGCGGCTGCACATATTGCTGGCCACACAATCACCTACATTTCTTTTTGTTTGTCATATAGTAAATTTTTTTTAATGCTGACTTAATCTTTTACAATTAAACACGTCATTAAGTAGCTTCCCTTTGCTGTTTGCTAAATTGAATAAATAGCCTCTCTATAAAGAACAACTTAAGGTGCACAACACAACACAACAAACTCACTTCATATCTACACATTGGTAAGTGTGCTCCAGGCCGATAGGATGCCAGGTAGTAACCACTGTTGTGCAGACTCAGGCTGGTTAGGGCAGCTGTAGAGATTAATTGACAGACCATGTAAACCAACAATTTAAACATCCACTTTGTAATACAAGTAAAATCAGTTATTTGTTACATTTGTTCTGTCATGTGTTTTGTCCTTGTAGGAATAGTAAGTAAAGTATCCCGTTGGACCAAATTGATCCATAGGGCCAGTGAAGCAGCGTTCACCAGTTTCTGTGGCCACAGCACACTAGGAGATTGTGTGGCCAGCACTCTACGCCAACTAACGCCAGGTGCCCATCAGAGCTAGGTAGACTCAGGGACACCCTCCAGACCCGGGGAAAAAATCCTAGCCTCCACCAGGATTCGAACCCAGGACCTTTGGTTCGCCAGCTGAACGCGCTGCCGCTCAACCACCATAGGAATAGTATTCTCCTCTAATTTTCTGATAAGCTGTTTGACTTCTGGAGGTGCCACTGGTAAGCTAAAAACTCCACTGCACTTCCGTAGCGTCTCACCCTATCTCACAGTTCATTTATTCAAGCAGCCCTAAAGATAACTGGAGCATGGTAGTCATGATAAGGCTTCTTAGATTGCAGCACCCAAAATTCCAGGTTCAAAGCCAATATTTTTTTTTACCAGGTCTGGAGGATGTCCCTGAGGATGTCCCTGAGGATGTCCCTGAGGATGTCCCTGAGTTCACCTAGATATAAAGGTCACCTGACATTATTTTGGAAATAGCAAAGTCATCTGGGCATTGTGCTGGCCACTGAATCCCCATGTAAGCCATGGACATAGAAACTTGTAAAGTCTGCTACACTTGCCACTTTGACCAACATGGTTTAAAAAAATACTTTACTTACTATGGAACATAAATATAACAATTTTTTTTTAACACTCAACTAGTTTTTTTTTTAATTTTGAAAAAATAAAATTGTACGTACAAAATATTTTTTTTTTTTATTTGTTTGTGTTTATATGTAATAAAAGTATCAGCAAAATCAATATTGTGAGTTTTTATTATATTTTAGTGTTGCTTATTATATTTTTTATGCAGTGTAACGTAACAAATCATGCAGATCCCATTTCCCCTTTCTTTGTACCTATCTGAAAAGTATTAACTAAATGTATAAAAAAGCAAATTGATGTCTGAATGGTTTTATTTTTACACTTATGTTATAACATGCTATACTTTGCAATAAAAGTCGTTACTGATGTTTTTTTTTTTGTTTTTGTTTTTTTTAAATCTCTTAGTTTTTTCTGAAGTTTTTTCTTTATTCCCGATGCTAGGCATAAAACTCAATCTATTTATATAAATGTAGATTTCTAAAACTCTCCAAATTTAACCCAAATATATATTTATTCATGAAATCAGCATTATTTTGTAATACTCAGCGACAAATTTTATTTGCTAATAAATCATGGGTGTGATAACGAAAATGGGCTCGGTCATTCAAATTTTACGTAGGACTAAAAAATGTATTTGATTTTTTTATTATCTTCAAATGCGCTCTAGTAAATTTGTCAATATTAATCCAATCGGATAGCCGTTTTGTTCTATTTGTTATGTTTGCATACTAAATAATTAGTTTTTTTATTTAATATCATTATTTTACCCGTGTCTTACTGTTATGTTACACTATGGTTATATAATACTGCCGAGGACCGTACCCTCGTCTGTTATCGATAATTTATAGTACAATGCTATTAATGCATTTCTTTTTGGATTTCCAAGTTCTTGTTAACGATTTACATTAACACAGCAATATTATCAAATGTTTTAAAGCTAAATTTACGCAAAAGGTAAATTGTTTAACATTTAAAAAAAAATCTTTCCACGTGTTTCGCTAACACAACGTTTTAAGAACGAAATAGCCGACATTTTGTCTATTTTTCACAAATAATGATATTTTAAGTTTTATATGTTTATTATTCATAAAAATATCAAAAACAACAATATTGTATTATTGTATGTTTTTATAATATTTTGCAGATGTTTAGTCTTGTGTAATCTTTAGCGTCGGCAACACTCCAACCGACTGAATTTCCCGATCTTAAAATTATTAATTATAAAACATTGAAAAGTCGGCTGAGTTACTAACCTTCATATTCAGATTCCTCAGTTTCTAGGTTTTAAAATGATATATAATACAGTGACAAAAACTTCAAATATTTTTTTTGTAAAAAAGGGAACTTTTGAAGTCTTTATCCTGAAACCTGCCTTAGCAAACAACAAAATTATTTTTAAAACCCTAGACTCACCTTGCAAAGGCGGAAAATAATGTGATATGAACTGATCATTCTCTTGCTGTTTGAAGATCACGTTCTGAAAATGTGCAATCAACAATCCCTGGACACTGCTTTTAAAGAGAATAAGACACACACAAAAAAATGAATCAAAATCAGGAAGAAACAAATCGGAAGCTACAATAGTTTACTTAGACCAATTCTACAGCTAGGCTAGAAGAAATCAAAACACAATGCACTAAGCCGTAGCTAGAAAGGAAATTAAGGTACAATGCACTATTCTGATCATACTTGTCTCCGCCGCTGTTCCAATACTGAATGTTGCTCATTGGGCAGCCACCACTGTCAATGACGTCCTGGACATGGGTGTTGGTCCTCCTGATGTCAAACTCCCTGACCACGCCTTTCTCCATGCCGGCGTAGAACAGGTTGGTGTTGCCAGTATTCCAGGCACAGCACCAGACTGCACCACTCACTGTGTACCTGTGTGAAAAAGGTCATCAGCCAAACATTAAAAGACTACCTGAATAACTAAATTACATAATAATAATAATGGTTATTTATAAAGCGCTTCTATCCATGCTATTTTAGCATGCTCAGAGCGCTCTAGAAGATTATTATGCCCTCTAGTCCCAAAATTCCTGCATACACACATGAATAATGTGACAGATGGTAGTAAGGCCTTGGTTCCGTGGTGTGTAAGGGTCCTTGCGAGTTTTTCACAAGGGGTCAGTAACGACATGGGAGACTGGTGTATATGTGTATAGGACAAAGAGAGTTTTTTTTTACAGAGCGGCTGGAAGGTTGTGTTTTAGTACAGTGAGTATTTTCATTTCATTCTTTTATCTGTTAAATTCTGTTTATTATTAAATGTTCCTTGTTTTTGAACTGAAAGAGTTTATTCAGTGTGTAAAACTGGCGTTGTTGAGAACTATTTATCTATCTTAAAGAATTCAAACGTAACAATTAAAGTAATCTGTAATTATAAAAACCCTAAAAAAAGAACATTTAGCACATAAAACCTTGATATCCATATTTGTGATGCATTAACCTTCCGAAGATATATACTCTTTACTACTCTCAAAGGAAGAAAAGTTAATAGATCTAGAAATGATTTTTAAAAAAGGGCTAATCATCTAGCTTTATTTATAGCCCAATGGCGGAAAAACACATCTATGTCAGCTGCATTCAAATAGGAAATACGGATTTAAAAATGTGCACCGTAAAGCGCAATAGAAAAAAAAAGTTAAGAACTGATTTTTGGAGGTGGGTAAATTTGGCTGACAGTTTGACTGGATGTGTTGTCAAATGAAAGACATCCATGTGCCAAGATTCAGCATGTCAGCTTAGCAGAAAGTGGGCCAATGGGTCTTTCAAAGATCGGGTCGGCACAAACAATGTTTTTGCAAAGTGAATATGAATTTTAAAGGATTTTAAAAAAAAAGTTTTCCAAACATGACCATTATTTCTAATTAGAAACTAAATGAAATATTTATCAAGCTCTATCAGGCTAGTGACTCTAAATTCATTTTAAAAAAAAAAACTTTTTACAATTTTCCCCAAACTTTTTTTCAATTTTCCCAAAATTTTCCCAAGAATTTTTCATGGACTTATTTTTTAGTACTCATAGAAACATTTCTTGAATAATCCCCCCCTCCCACCCCAGACAACTTCTTTACACAAATTGATCATTTCTTTTCAAACATAATATTTTTTCTGGCGCTTTGTCTATTATGATGGAATTCTCACTTTCCCAAACCTAAAATAATGCCTTTGGCTACCCTCCCAGCACATCATAAGCCCGTGACCTACTTCTGAATAACAACTTTGCTGGTGACGCTGGTGAGCTGGATGCACTTGTCCAGGCCACAGCTCAACAGCTGACCGTCGTAACACCCCGGCCTGAAGCACATATCCCGGATGGGCAACGCGTGGAGAGGCTGGTAGGAGAGCGGCTTAAAGTCTCTCGAAAACATCTAGCAGGAAGTGAAAGATATAAAAACATGACTTGTCAATACAAGAAAGAAGTAGCCTGATATATTTCAGAATAAGATGTATTAGTGCACAAAGAATTTGTAGCTGTATTATTGGCTACTAAATATAGACCAAAAACTAAATGCATGATAAATGTGTTTTTAGCATGCATATAATGATAGAGTAATGCCCAAAATAATGCACATAATTGGGCAGTATATGAAAGCAAATGAATTGAGATGCATCAATGAAGAGGAGTTACTATGAAGATTATAAAAACGGTCACTTGACTCTTGGACAATAAGGAAGAAACATCATAGATAATTTAATAGTCAGTTCAATGATAGAATCTTGAGTTGTTTGTGTAACATACTGGTAGATATGATATATACCAAAGACTATAATAAGATGGACTGCTCTATGTTTAGAGCTTCTATGTTCTTTTTCCGTGCCCATCCTATAACGCTGTCTTAAATGACTTCTACACTCCTACGTTTTGATTATAATTTTTCATTGAGAAAATCATAGCAATTACATAAAACAGAAGTTTACAGTGCAAAAGGGAATCTGGAATTCCTAAAAGAAGTCATTTGAGTCATCAAATAGCAGAAATATTAAAGCAATTGGTCTAACTTATTATAGTCTTTGTATATACCTAGAACTCTGATGTATATAAGTTGCTTATTAAATTGATTAAAGTTTATTCTGTGTCAGGTTTCTTATTACACAAGCCTGAGAGAGTCTGAGCCAGAGGAATGAAGATAGACTGAGAAATAGAACGAAATAGAAATAAGATTGTAACACTGCTGTAAACCTTTATTCCGTAGCCTCTAAACAAGGCGTTTGGGGACTTCTGGGAAACCACAACCATTCCGAGTTCTCTGCTGTAATCAAACACACGACAGTTGGCATCCTAAGAGTATAGAAAATCAAGAGTTTAACTAAACCTCGCCATCTTAGGAAGATTTAATACAAACATCAACACAAGCTAAATAAAAGACTAAACATCTTCTAATTTGTTCTCAAAATTATCAATAAAAGATTTCAAACAACACGGCCTATAGCTATGGTGAATTGCACTGTGGTTTCCAGGTCTGTCTCTTTTTCCATACTGTATGGTGTTGGTGGAGGTCATCTGCGTCCAGAACCTGTTGCGAGCTGTTTCATAAAGATGGCAGGCTTGGAACTTGAGGCACATGTTCTGTATTCTCTGGAGACATCCCACATGGGAAATCTTCATTGGTTCCAATGCCTAGCCTTCGGAACATATGTTGCCTTAGTCTGTTATGCCCGGTCTTGAGACTGAAGATAATTTTTTGGGCTTGTCGGGAAAGGTTATTTTTGTCATGTTCTGGGTTGTTTGTCCATTTTTGGTGTATTTGCTCTTTTGATGCAATTTTACATTTCCTTCACAAAGACTTAATGAATGTATGGTTAAGAAGTACAATTTGATAGTTGGGCTAAAATATGATAAATGGTTTAGATACAAATATTAAAATTTCATTATTTTGGCAATACAGGAAAACCTTGTAGGAAAAAAAAATTCACGTACAATGTCAAATAGTGAAAAGTTGTTAAAATAAATAAAAACGGATAGGATCTGACCAAATGATAATGTAAAATGTATTTATCCCACCTTTTTTTTTCTTTCTAAAAACCATAAGTTACCTGAGCAATATTAATCCTCATAAACTGGTGATAACGTTTAGTGCTGGAAGCATTCTGGCTGTAGCTGGGGCAACTCTGTGGATAGGGGAGATCAACAACCGAAGATGGTCTGAAAAAATGAGATGAAACTTCATCACACAAGAGTTACAATTTATAAAAGGGGCATGGTGGCTGAGGGGGGGGGCGCGTTCAAATGGTGATCTGAAGGTTCTGGATTCGAATCCTAGTGCAGGGTAGGATTTTTTTCCCGGGACTTGAGGGTGTCCCTGAGTCTACCATGCTCTGACGAGTACCTGACACTGGTAGGGGTAAAGTAAAGGCGGCTGGGCATTGTGCTGGCCACACATCCCCTAGTATGCCATGGCCACAGAAACTGGTGAAAGCTGCTTCACAAGCCTTATGATCAGTTTTGTCCAAAGGGTACCTTACTACTTACAATTTAAAATGGGCAAACAAAAAAGGTTTTTGAATGATGATGTAACATAGTTTAAAGGTTAAGTACATGCTCGCAGACATGGCTTCATGATCAACATTTTGGAATAAATCAGTTCATGGTTAATTCTTGCTGCTGGAGCACAGAAGTTTCTGGGTTGGAAACCTGGTTAGGATTTGGTCTGGGGGGTTGTCCCTGAGTCTATCCAGCTCTGATAGTTAGAGTAAAGTAAATGCGTTGGGGCATTGTGCCGCAGAAACTGATGAATGCTGCTTCACAGGCCATAAGGATCAATTTGGTTCAACTGGATACTTTACTTTTTTACTTACTTAGTTAATAACATTTAAATAATAGTGTTAAAAAATTGCCTATTTTATATTACTTGCCCAGACTAGCTCCCCAGTACTTGACAAAAGCATGTTACAAGAACAGCCAGTATACTGGATATAATAAACTAAGATAAGATACATTTTGAAAGTATGTACCACACAATAAACAAGGATCGGTCTAAACATTCAATGTATTCCTTGGAGAGAAATTGATTAGGACTTTACAAAATCCCATTTTTGGGTTATATAGTTCATTTTATATTTTCCAGTATAGTTTTTATTCAAGACACAACACCTGGACAAATGATTTTTCTAAAATTAGTTCAAAGATGTAATTAAGTCTTATAAAGTATTTATTTCTTTGTTTGGCCTAAATTGTAGCAATCAGTTCACGCAGTTTAAAATGCAACTCAGAGCTTAAAATTTGCATGAAATCAGGATTAGTTTGGTGATTATTAGCTCTCTTTGTTAAACATTCAACACACTGCAAGATATAGCACAGTACTACTGCCATTTCCATGTCAAATAACAATGGTACTAATAATTTAATATGATATCTATAAAAGTCCATATATAGTTTATGCTATATCCTTTTCGCTGGGAAATCTATTCACTCAAAGTTTTTGTAAAAAAAAACAAAAAAAAAACAATTTAGCAAGGCATAATTCTAACATAATGGTTCATACCCAGCAGAGGCGCGCAACTGCATCAGCTCCGTCCTTAGGGCCTCGTTGTCAGCGGCGTGCATCTCGAGTTTGTGCCTGGCCTGGGCCTCCTTTTGCTCCAACTGTCTCCTGGCCGCTTTCTCCTCCTCCAGAAGCTTCAGGGCCCTGTCCCTATCAGATGTGTCCTGAGCCTTAGAGTAAAACAGTTCAAGTCATTCACATGCACATCAACAACAAATTAGGCCTAACACCAAAAAGCCATTTTCTCTTTGTAACTAATAATAATTAATAATAACTCTACTTGTATATCCCTACCAACAAACATAATTGTAAGCTCAGAGCGCATTTAATATTGAGCCACAAACAACTAAGAACACAGATATAGTTCTCTAGGCTAAATAGGATATAGAGCTAATACATAATCTCAAAACTTTACAAACACTGGACAAAGGACATAGAACATAGGACAAAGCAGATAAATGTGCCCGGGCACATAAGGTTTGTGATTTCTAGGGCAGTTTATATCCACTTGTAGATTTGAACACTGCCAGAACTATCCAAGTAACAACTTCACTTTCAACGAAGGGAGATATTAAAATAATTTGTGTTCATCTTACTGTAACATGCCTCTCATTCACCATGACGAGAATCAAGAATACCTTACAAATCATTTTTATGAGGATTACTGCAGCCCAGTAAAATTTAATTCTGCATCAGTTTAATACATTCAATACAATCAAACAGCAATGAAATCACACGAGTCCAAAAATGCAACACAGAGAGCACTAAAAAGAAAGATGAATATTTTTTCTTTCCTGAAAAAACAAAATAAACCCGCATTTTTATACCCGGTACATGTTTTTTAAACAGAATAATGTCAATGAGCTTTAAATATATTTTGATAGTCTACAACACAAACAAAATTTTGACGTTTATTAAAACTATTAACAGCACCGGCAAAAATATAGATTCAATCACAAGAGAGCACAGAACAAGCGACTGAGAAGGCAAACCTTGCCAGACCATGCGAATCAGTGAGTTTAGAATTGGAAGTAAAAAAGAGCAATCAAATGTCAAAACAAACAAAAATTACGCTTAATCACGTAAAAAAAGAAAAAGGAAAAAAATAAAAAAGGGCCACCTACTGTTATTCTTGTAACGAAAATATTTCTGAGATCACTTTTCTTAGCGGCAGCCTTGCATTGAGGGCAGCAGTGAGCTTGTTCCACCCACTTTGAGATGCAGCTGTCAAATAGATTTAAAACACAAACATCTTTACCATACATGCATTTTATTGTGCACTACTTGTTATTTTTTGTAGCACTTTCACTTCAAGGACTCCACATTACAACATCGTCGAAGTGATGCTCTAATGTCTTTACCTCAAACCAAAGAGATGTCCACATTTCAGGCAAGTAACTCTGTGTTCACCCCCAGTGGTCCATGGTTCTAAACACACTGAACATGTCTGAAGTAAAACAAAATATACATGAAAATTTATTATTCTACAAATGATCAATTTTTGGGGATATACTTCTAGGGATGTTACACTGGTCATTAAAAACACAACGGTTTCAAACAGGCAACCAATTTTGAAAGTGTATTGCACCTGGGCAGGTAATGGGTTCCCTGAATTAACCAGGAAAACCAACAACTTAACATCACTTTAAACCTTAATAAGAATGCAAGTGCAAGACTAGACTTAGTAGACTCAAGGCACATAAGGTTGCATCCGAGAGGTTGCATCACATCTATTGTTTTATAAGACAAAACTACTGTATATATGAGCTATAAGTTACAGGCCTCTTACTCTAAAATTGCTGTTTAATTGCCAGGAATCAAAACCTGAGACTTTCAGTAAGGCTACTGTGGCCCATCAAAATACTTATAAAAACATGTATATTTATCTTATTCTCAATCTTACTTCCTCTTCTTCATGTGAAACACTGCAATCGTCTTTAGCTTTCTTAGACTCCAACTTGCTTTCACTGTTTCCACTTCGTTTCCTTTTCCTCTGACTGGGGGACAAGCCCGCCACCTGGCTCTGATTAAGACAATGAAGAAATGAAGTTCAAATTTCTATAAAAAAACAAAGTAGTGAATCCAAGCCACCAGCAGTTCTGTTAATACAATCATATAGATCAAGAAGTATCAACAACTCAATGAGCCCTTAACCCCCCCTTAAATACACTGGACGTCACATCGAGGTCATCATTTCAGTACACTTAAATACCTTGGACGTCATCTTTTCCGTACAGTTAAATATACTGAGGACGTCACATCGACGTCATAAATAAATAAAGAAATGGCAAAAATATGCAAAGTCAGTAAATATTTATATTAAAAACCTGGGGTAGTTATATGGTGCAGACATTATAATTATAATAATGGTAATAATAACAAAACTAAAAAAAATTGTCTCAATGGTTTTCACTAGAACTACTGTGTAATTTCATCAAATGAATTAGCTATATAAATGAATCATGAACCAACACGCATACCTAAGAACACCCGAGTCCGTTTTTAAATCCCATTCCATCATTTTTTATCGTTTAAAAATTCCACTTTTTTTTTCACCAGAGGGCCTAGAAATTTCGCTATAGCATATTGTTTTAGCCTTAAAATAAAAATATATTTTTGATGAGGAAAAATTTTTTTTAATGCATTTTTTCTTATATGTTTACAGATATTCCTTCTAGATAGAAGATTACTAAGTCCACTAGACTCAAAACTCCTGCAGGAAGGAAGGGATTGGCGGGCAACAGGGCTAGAATCTGGGTTGTTTTGTTCACAGTCTGGTGAACAAACCACAGGACCAGCCTGCCTCATGCGCCAAGCTACATAATGTAACCAGTTTGATATCTTTTTTTGTTAAAACTGTAACTTACCACATCAGAACTGTTTATTTTCAAAGCAGCAGCCAAGGAATTGTGTATTTTGTTTAAAGCAGACTGCACACCCGTGTCATCCCATTTATCTTCTAGGCTTTTAGTATCAAACGCAGTCAAATCACAGAACTTTTGCACATTTATTAGAAACTCTTCAAAATTGTTTAGTCGACTGTTTGTTTCTGCTGCGGCTACAAAGTTTCTAAAGATGTTTTCATTCGTGTGCAGAGCACTTTCTGCCGCAGTTGCCTGCCGAGACGTGGAAGCAGTCAACTGCTGGTTCAAATGCCCCAAATTGGTCCAGAACGCATGCGCTCTCACTTCGCCCGTGGGTGAAACGCCGCTGGCATTAGTGTCGTTTCTCGAGGTTTCCAAAAGCTCATCTGAATACCGCATGACCAGCTCATCGTAAATCTTCCGCTCCTCTGGGTGGTGCGGGCAGCCCATTGCAAACACACTCTCTGCACTCAGACGCGATTTTAACCTCGACACTAGGCTCAGCAACTCTGTCATCTCCTTGTCTCTATACAAGTCACTCACTTTAACAGATGATGAAAATGGATATCTATATGTTGAAGATGAGTCACATTTGAAAGGCTCCAGCTGGGATTTAGTCTCTGCTCTCAATAAAAACCTTTTTGCCTCATCTATCAAATTTCTCACACTCCTTCTATCTTCCCCGAATGCATATCCTAGACTGGGAATTTGAATAACACTTTCATCATCGGATGACCCACTTGAAATAAGGATTTCATTCTCCTGACTCATGCTCCGTTCAAAAAGAATATTTGGTGACTGAGACATTTGCGCTGGATTTTAAATGAGATGACTGCAAACTCATGAAGGAGACTCAAATTTTTCTTTCTCCACCTAAACAAAAAAAGTATAAAAATCAAACCTTTATCAAATTGTAGAAATAAATCTTGCCCAAAGCAGCGCTTCCCAAACTTTAAATTTTCATGATCCCATTAATTTAATACTTCTCCATCAGGACCCACTAGCCGTTTATATCACATTCACTAGACTATATGGGGCATAGTTGCTGAGCAGCAGCGCGTTTGGCTGGCATACCAAAGGTCCTGGGTTCAAATCCTGGAGTGGGCTAGAATTTTTCCCCTGTTCTACCCAGCTCTAACGGGTAGGCTACCTGACTTTAGTTAGGGGTAAGGTAAAGGCGGCTGGGCATTGTACTCGCCACACAATCCCTTAGTATGTCGTGGCCACAGAAACTGGTGGTGGACGCTGCTTCACCGGCCCCATGGATCAAATTGGCCAGATGTGATCTGGGTTCTATTCCCCACAGGCGCCATTTTTTTTCTTTTTCTGCAATAGCAATACTTAGACTATTTTAATTTTTTTACATTTCCATAAATTGTAAAGAATAATTCAGGACTTAAAGCTTTCTAAAAATGTTTTCAATAAATAAAATATAACAATTACATTATTTTAGACATGTGGGAGACAGGTGTTCTGTGCCCCAATGAAAACGTTTTTTTTCTATTTCCATAATAGCAATGGGTAGGCTACTTTTTTATATTTCTATTAAATATTACTTTTTTTTTAAAGATTGTAAAGAATTTTAGATTTAAAGAATTCTTGAAACGTTTTCAGTAAGAAAGATCTAATAATTATAGGCCTATTTTAGACTTGCGAGTGACAAGTGTACGTTCGATACTCAGCTAAGGCCAGGTATAATCCAAACTTTTTTTAATTAAAAAGACAAAGCCTACTGACTACTGTATGACTGAGTGTAAGCTAACATTAAGGGCTTATGGCTAGGCTAAGACTTTTATAATTGACTAAGAAAACACTAGGCCTATGCCTATGATAGAAACTTTTTTCATTTTTATCTGCATTATATAGGCAGTGGGAATAAATCTGTGCATAACGCTTGGAGTTACAGGCAGTGGAAATAAATCTGTGCATAACACTTAGTATTATGGGGAGCAGTCTCTGTATAACGCCTCCCTTAGACATCCTAATTTGGCACACTATTATCAAAAGGTTGCCGATCACTGGTATAAAGTATTTAGGCCTAATTAAATATCTATGTTAAGTAGGCCAATGTTGCATCATAAATGATATGTATCCTAGACAAACTAAAATGCTACTACTACTTGACATTTAGCTGGCCTAGGCAAAGTCCTGACATTTAAAAGTCTGGGACCCATCACTTTTATTATTTATACTACTTAACTTATTGTCAGTGATTGAAATAGAACATAATAAATAGTCTATGGTCAAAGAGAGATAACCAATGAAAAGAAGAGTAGACCTTGACCTTGGATAGCAAAGGCAGACGGAGACTATAATAACTACGCAGTTGTGTTGTTAATTCACGTGTTAGGTTAGAAAAGATCGGAGGAAAGGTTACGAGACTTGACATTGGTAGGGTAGTGGGCATTCAGCTTTTGTAGAGAGAGAAGCTGTATTTTTATGTGGAGATTTTGTAATGGAGATAATAGGAGAGATCTCTGTGAATCTATTCGGTAAATTATGTTATGTGTACTGCTATTGAGTGAATATATATACAGATATCATTGTGCATGGATATTCATATGAATTGTGAGGACATAAAAGTATATGTGTGTGAATAAATTTATATCTATACATTTTACTGTTCCTGGAGAGTGTTATTAACTTTGTCAAAGCCTCGAAGAGATTGTTAATGAAAGTGTCTAACAGACACTAAATAGCAACTTACACTTATAATAAATACTTATTAAAAATATAGATTGATAGGCCTGCTCTTATTGATTGATAGGCCTACTAAATGAATTTGGTGTAGCTTAGGTCTATAGGCCTATACATTTATAAATAAGTGTGTATACATTTTAATTTATAAATAAGGATAAGGCTTAAGTATTTTTTTACAAAACTATTAAACTCCCGGCAACGGTAAAAATTATATTACAAATATTGAAATAGGCCTAAATAAAATAAAATGCAAGTTCAAGTTGCAGGTTGTCCAGGTTGAAGTTGGTAAATTGGCAAGGATAATATATATTTAATATATATATAATTATATATAATATATAAATATATTATATATTATATAGAATAAAGACTATTAGTTTAGACTAGTTTAGAGTAGTATTAAAAAGTAAAAGTATTAGCCTAAATATTATTCCTATTTATTATAATTATAAGCTAGGCCTAGGCTATATCAATATTATGATTAGGCCACATTTATTATCATTATTAATTAGGTTATTAATACTTATTATTAATTATTATAATTATGTCTTATGATTATGAGATTATGATTATATAAATGTAATTTTGACAGTAAATTGAGTAAAACTTAATTTAATAGTGTAGGCATGTCTAGTCTATCTAGATCTATATTCTATATATTATGTTTTTGCTTGTTACCGCTAGTTGATATTAAAATAAGATGAGACTCACGCAGAAGAAATGTGCCGATTCAAAGATGATAAGTTAGACGACCTAAAATGCATGTAATTTGAAAAAATGAAAAAAATATTTTTGTAAAGTTAGACATGTTTTCATGGCCAGTCAAGTTTCGATTTCGTACCCAATTTTGCGGCTAAAATTATGTTTTTAATTTGTAATCTTATTTTAAAATGTATATGAATGAAAGAAAATATTTAATAAATTTATTTACGATTATAATGATGCTAATAAGGATACTTGTGTATTATTTGGCTATGCTAACTTTCATTATGCATTTTATACCGGTACTTATTCTACCGGTACTTATTTTTTATAACGCATTGGGCTCAAGGACTATAACTGGCAATATCAACACCCATTTCGCTTTTTTAATTATTATTTCCACTTTTCGAAATTTATCTCTGTCCGGTGTTCTGTAAAAAAAAATATAATCTATAATTCTTCATTAATGATTTTTATAAATGTTTAATATTTCGAAAAAAAATAAAAATTGATATGATTGGACTGAACCAGTAGCATATGTAACTATTTTCACGTAATCTATGTCTACACCCAATTTATGGCTACCATGATTAGTAAGGAGTCTAAGGACACAGGAATAATGCAAAGTGTGTGGTGAGTTTGTTGTGTGTGTGGAAAGGGGATGGGGATGCCTAATGTCGTACGTAGGCCTAAGGCCCTAACTTTGGGGACGGAGTGGGTGGAAACAAAAAAAAAAGGGAGGGGGCTGGGGAATAGTGCACGGTAGGGACATCATAACAAAACTAGTTCTGTACTGGTGCACAATTTCACTTAAACTTTCGAAAAACTAATAAGCTAATTATCAAAAGTTGAAACGTAGGCCTAAATATTTCAAAGTTGCTCATTAGCCTATAAATAGATATAGTAGCCTAGTAAGCCTTATCATTTTCTACATTCCAACAAAATGAGTGAATTTTTTAGATAAAATAGCAGAATAACGCTTACTGAAGCCGTCTCTATTTTCAAAAGAAATTAATGTTATTGTAGGCCCTATGTGTTAGTTGTGTTTTTCCCGTGTGCAGTCTTCAGAGAAAAACTTCGTCTTTCAATTTACGCTGTAGGTCTATTTGTTTACATCCATCCATATGTCTTATATTTTATCTTATCTTAATATATTACAGTCGCTCCTTCTATAAAGACGATTATTGCGTCCTACGTTCATTCGTGACCCAGTCTAAGTTTTGCATCTTTATTAGGCGTAATGTTTTAAATGATGTTAAGTTAGGCCTACTGGTTTTCCTTTTTCTTTCTTTTTTTTTTTTTTGAAAGCTTTGTGGTTGCGTGTAGGCCTATGTCCGTTTTCTGATGCTCCCATACTGTTCCCCAGCCAGTTGGAACAGTCGACATATCTCCGACTTCGTTGGGAGTTAGCTCCCCTCTGGCAGGGAGTGTGTGAATTCGCTTTAACCTCGTTGGCTGACCCATCCAGCCATCCGCTGCGGTTGGCTGGATGGGGGCACGCAGGCCGAGCGGCAGCGCGTTTGACTGGCGAACCAAACGTCCTGGGCTCGAATCCTGGTGGAGGCTAGGATTTTTTTCCACGGGTCTGTAAGGCGTCCCAGCTCTGATGGGTGGACCTGACGTTAGTTGGCGTAGAGTAAAGGCGGCTGTGCATAGTGCTGGCCACACAATCTCCAAGTACGCTGTGGCCACGGAAACTTCACCGGCCCTATGGATCAATTTGGTCTGACAGGATACTTTTTTTTTGGCTGGATTGCTGGATAGAACAGGGTTAACCGGCGGGTAGGTGAGTAGGCTTGAACAGGAGAGGCTAGTGGTCATAATGAGTCTTGTTTTCACATCACTGTCCCGTTTGAACCCTCTAAAAAGCTGTCAGGAACAAACTGGGGAGCTAACAGCAAAATCCTCAAACAAGTATACACTGGATATGTCCGATCGATAAAGGAATATGGATCAGCCACTTGGAGTACCGCTTCCAAAGAACAACAAACACAGGTTCAGCACCGTACAAAATGCAGGAATGCGTATTATCACAGGAAGACTCAAAACTACAACCCATTACAGCACTAGAAACAACCACAAACCTTACCCCTCTAGATGAAAGACGAGAGGAAAGATACTAACCCACCACGCCAAAATAAAAAGACTGGCCAGCCTGGCTTCACACAACATACTCCAGGCAAGAAACAAAAACAGACTCAAAAGATCCAGCTTCAATCATATGTCAAGACAATTAGCCAAAACACACTCAGATGAACTCCCCAACACTCCAGATATCTATGAACCCGTACAACTCACAGAAGAATGGAACAGTCCACATTACAACATATTCTTCTTCAAGGAAGTTCCAGGAATCGACATCAAAGATGGGCTATCAGAGTCCACACAGAGATCCCTCTCAGTCGACATGCTAGAGAGAGAATACAGCACAAACGAATGGTCCCATATCTACACCGATGGCTATACAAATACTAACACTTAAACTGGAGGAAGTGGAATAGTTATCTCACGCCCAAATGGACACACCACCTCTCACTCCATACCAGCTGGCTCTCCAACCATAAAGCAGAACTCATTGCCATTCTGGAAGCCACGAGCCTGATCAACAAGTTTAACCCACCTGCCGGCCACATTGTCATACTCACAGACAGCAGATCCTGTATGGAGTGAATGCTGTCCCAAAGGGACCACCTCGAGAGGGGGACACTGGACAGACTGAGTACTCTCTCACTACAGTGTGCTTTAACGGTCCAGTGGATACCCTCACAATGTGGACTGCCTGGAAACGAGGAGACTGATGAGCTGGCCAGGCTTGGAAGAGATGCCCTCCAGGAGAACAACCACACATACCGCATGTCTTACTGCGAGGCAAATGCCATAATCAATGTACCAGAGAAAATGGACTGAACAACACAATCCCTCAACAAGAGACGATTGGCGCACCTTACCAGATATGAGCAGACCACTAAGCATTCCGACTAAGGACAGGCGGACACAACAGACTATTAGACCACCAGCACCGAATTCAGCCTAAGTTACACCCCTGTCCACTTCACAGAGAGGCCCCTAACCAGGCTTGGCCTCAGGAAGCCACCATGGAGGAAAAGCTCCAGGCAACCCCTTCCATGACTGAATACCCCTCGATAAGAAAGAGTACTTATATGCATTCGTTCTAATCTTTTAGTATTTTCTTTAGTTAGGCTTACATCACATACATATTGTAGTAGCCTATAGGTCTAAATAATGTGGGAGATAATTTTATCAAATAACCTTTTCTTTTGTTCCCGTGCTGATGCAATTGGGTAAGCCAAAGTTATAAATTTAAATAACTTACACCAATATGAAAATTGTTTGTATGCATCAATATACAGATCTATAGGCCTAATTTATTAAATTCGTGCTAGGCGCAATCTGCATAAACTTTCCCTCAAATCTTCTATGTCTATAGTTATATTAAAAGTTATATAGAATATGTTATAACGCATAATGAGCCTCCTTTCAAGTAATATGTTTATTAAAGTACAGTGAACCTTCGCTACTTCGCGGTTCGACATTCGCGGATTCACGAATTCGCGAATTGTTTTCACTATATTATTATTAAATCTAGTCTATATGAGGAAATATATTGCTGATTTTCCGGAAATTTCAAAAATAGTCACGATATATGTTTTATTGCTAAACATCTGTACCCGTGTACTGTATGTACTACTGTACATTACTATAAAGGGTGGTTTGTTAACAGTACGTAAAGAGAGGGTTTTAAAAGGCCGAATGCACGTTAAATAATTACTGTAATGGTGTCCCTACTTCGCGGATTTTCAGCTATCGCGGCCGGTCTCGGAACCTATCTACCGCGATAAACGAGGGTTCACTGTACTCTGACCCCATATTTGGGTTTGGTCACCATGCATTGACCCCTTAGGTTACCTCGAAATCTGCACGATCCCGGAAAAAAAAACTTTTTTTATTTTTTTCTACAAAGGTTTAATGAAATGAAGACGAGAAAAGATTCAATAATAGGATTTATGAAATGATTTTTTTTATAATTGCCAGAGTCCGTCACCTAGAAAACCACTCAACCCAATCTCCTGGCCACCAAACAATCCATTTCATTCAATTTGACCGGCCACGTCTGCTAGTCCCGGGCACCTAATGTGTCAACCACATTGCCGGTTTGTCAAAAATAATTTCATCACACCCACCAGTTTTTTTTTTTGACGTCAAGGCAGACGTGTGAAGGAAGGGGAAGGGGGGGGGGGACTTCGTGTGGATTTAGATCAATCAGACTTCCGGAACAGACCGTTAACGCTCGACTTGTTTTAATCATGGCCGACCGGAAGGCGAGAAAAAATATTAATCCCAAAGCTTTCGACAACGCGGTGAGCTATGAGGTCTCCTGAAATGTCTATAAGTATTTGTTTATTGAGAAAATAATCACCCTTTTATATCTCGAATTTCCAACTGAATTCGGCTAGTAAATAATGTTGTTTTTTGGTTCACCATTTATAAGCTTAATTAAAATTGATTGTAAACAAATTATTTATAAATTCAAGACCAAAGTGTATTGCGCCTTAATGCGCCATATCGCGCCATGTTTTTTTTAATGACATCACGTCTTCTCGATGGTGAGTTGGCTTACAGTCACTTCCTGCCAAGATGTTGAACTGAAAAAACAAACAACTTTATTTACGAGTAGAGGCCGACCGAAATTAGGATTCGGTTTTGGCACCGAAAGTGGGCGAATGGCATCTTTCGTCGTAGTTTCGGTTTCGGCCGAAGCCAAACACGATAGCTTTCGGTTTCGACCGAAACTGATATTGACTTTGGGTCATCAGCCAAAGTTATCTATGTTAACTTTCAATTGTTAAATTGTGGAATTTTGTTACTCGTGTCTAACGTGGTGTCATCAGTAATTGGAAGAAGAAGAAGAACTTTTCAATGTAGTAAAAGTAAGTAAAGTATCCCGTCGGACCGAATTGATCCATAGGTCCGATGAAGCAGCGTTCACCAGTTTCTGTGGCCACGGCATACTAGGCGATTGTGTGGCCAGCACTATGCACAGCCGCCTTTACGTGACCCCAACTAAGGTCAGGTACCCATCAGAGCTGGGTAGACTCAGGGACACCCTTCAGACCCGGGAAAAAAATCCTAGCCATCCATCAGGATTCGAACCCAGGACCTTTGGTTCGCCAGCTGAACGCGCTGCCACTCAAGCACCATAGGAATAGTATTCTCCTCTAATTATCTGATAAGCTGTTTGACTTCTGGAGGTGCCACTGGTAAGCTAAAAACTCCACTGCACTTCCGTAGCGTCTCACTCTATCTCTCAGCTCATTTATTCAAGCAGCCCTAAAGAAAACTGGAGCATGGTAGTCATGATAAGGCTTCTTAGATTGCAGCACCCAAAATTCCAGGTTCAAAGCCAGTATTTTTTTTTTTACCAGGTCTGGAGGATGTCCCTGAGTTCACATAGATATAACCCTTCAGACCCGGGAAAGAATCCTAACCTGCATCAGGATTCGAACCCGGGACCTTCAGCCGAACGGGCTGCCGCACGGCTACCATTTCGCCTTTTAGTGTAATAGCATAATGTTAAAATTTTTTATTAGTGTGGTAATTTCCTGCGAATACATTGGAATTATAAGAAAAACACACACAAACAAATAATTTCATCCAATCTTAGCCATTTATTTTTTTGCTTAAGGGTGTACCCTACTCAAACTGCAACACGGTTGCGCCTTTGATGTTGACATATTTCTAATGCTTTACTTGACTAGAAGGGTTTGTTCAGCCAATGGCCTGTCCAGGAAATGTACTGAAAGTAAAAGGCTAATGATGACCACTTTGGTGCTTTGATTTAGTTTAAATAGGTCATCGATCCAAGGCAAAGGTCGCGTTCCAGCAGACCTTGATTAGAACTTTTCATTTCTAAAAGCATTGATACTCAACTTGAATTAGATCTAATTATTTTTATACATATTTATTTATCTACTATCTTAGCCTACTATCTATTAATCGATTTAATATACTATTTATCTATCTAGCCTATGTAGTAAAACTAAATATCGGGTCAAACTATCTAGTCTATCTGGTTTTATTTTTTCGATATTTATCTATTGTAATTTCTATTTAGCTATCTATTTATTTATTGAAAAGGTCTATACGTTTACAGACGTTTCTTCTAGATAGAAGATTTTTTACGTCCACTAGGCCAAAAACTCCTGCAGAGCGACAGGGATAGAGCCCGCCACGTGTCGATTGACAGTCCGGTGAACTAACCGCAGGACGTCATCTCTATCTGTTATCTATCTACCTATCTACATATCTATCTATCTATTTATCTATCAATTTAATATACGGTACTATTTATCTATCTATCTATCTATCTACCTACATATCTATCTATCTATTTATCTATCAATTTAATATACAATACTATTTATCTATCTATCTAGTAAAACACATATCTGGTCAGTCTATCTCGGCTACATGGCTTTATCTTTTCTATCTATCTATTTATTATCGATCTATCAATCTATCTAATTATCTATCTCTGAAACATATATAGTCTTATTTATCCATGTGTATCTTCTCTATCTATCTATCTATCTATCTATCCATCTATCTATCGTGTCAAACTATTTTTACAGCTTATCTATATATCTTGTGTATCTATCTATCTGTCTATCAGTCTATCGGTCTGTCTGTCTGTCCTAAGATCTGCTAATATTACTGATATTTTGACCTCAGTTTTACTATCATTGTTTTTTTTTTCCAAAAATGTTTATTCATGATAAATTGCATTTACATTGCCAAAATTATTATTTTACACAGAGAAAAAAAGGATAGGAGACATTTATTGCATTTTTACAATTCCAAAGAGATAGAAGACAGCAGAGAATATTTAAATACTTAGTTTACATGTACAAGCTCATATATTTTTACACGAAGAAAAGGAAATGCAAGAACAGTTCATACACATTTAAGGGGATAGAAGACAAAATGTTTTACGAGACAAAGAGTTTTCTAACTAACTTAAATTTAAATTCATTCATTCTTTTTATTTGACATTCATGCTTAGCATCCATACACATTTAAATTAATTTAAACATATATTAAACGTAACCATCCATTATTAACTGAAAGATATTAAAAACAACATAATATGGAGAAAAATAAACCTAAGTTTGGTAGAAATTATGTACATTTCGTTTCAATTGTTGTATCCCTTTGGAGTATATATTTTAATGTCAACCACCAAGCGCGGTCTTAAATGTATATATATAAAAAAAAAACAAAGAAAGGGTCACAGATGACAAAGGAAAGTGAAACACCCATAGAAGACGGGTGACGAAAGGTGTCATTCACGGGTAATCCCACAACGGGAACCTTCACAAGTGAGAAAAAAATATGTGCAGTTCTCTAAAAAGATTAGGAAAATCCCAAGTTGTCTTTAGGTATCTTTTTTTTTTTTTTTTCCTGCTGATATTAGATTAGCCTTTAATGCAATGTTAGTTTGTGCACCAGCTGACAAACTTAACTGATAAAATAGTATATTATAGATGTTAGTTAAGAATGAAACAAGAGGAATGAAAAAGAAAACATTTTCTTCTACCCTAATTTAGATGACAATCAATTGAAATCAAACCTGTCAATTTTTATATTTTGAAACATCTTCATGATATTATATTATAAGCTAATTGAAAATATGAATTCATATATTATTTTAGTCACTCGGTGATCGCCATAGATTTTGTTAAAATCAGTGAAAAACCACATATTTCTTTTTGACGATTTTCTAATTATTAGCCAATATGTCTCCTACACATTAGAAATGAACAATTCCTTGCCAACTTGGGATAAATACTTTATAAAAAATAGCTAAATGCAAGAGAATTTCTTGGCAATTAGCCTTTTAATTTTATTTGAATCATTTCAATATTTAAGATGGAAACCTTGAATTATAGAATGGACCCTTTTGACTTTTTCACATTGAGCTGCAGTCTTCTGTGGACCATGGCACCAAGTGGATTTATTAACAGGTTTGCACTTTGGGAGGTTATGTGGGGCCACATCTTGACAATAGCTTGGGAAGTATTAGCTCTCAACCCAACAGCACTTCTTTGACTGGCAAAAGGTAAGTTGTTTATGAAACCTGGGTGAACTGAGTAGGCCATGGAGTAATGTGGGGACGGTGTAATGTACGGCTGTGGCTTATCATAAACAACATTCTGCCAATTTCCACTTGTGTAGCTGAAATTGTTGCCTGCTAAACTTTCCTGTGGCCTGGCCAAGCTGGGCTGGAGCTTATAATTGAAATGTTGACTGTAGAAAGACTGAGCCTCTGGCTGAGCTTCCATAGATAATGCAAGAGGGTTCCTTCTTTTCATTGACTTTCCTCGACTGGGGTGGTGTTTTGAATGTCTTAATGAAGATTCTGTGTGAGCAGAGATCGGTCTTTCCACATCTTTATTCAGTGCCGAATCTTCATCGTCATCACTGGCAAGTGGCTGTGTTGGCGTGACAAGAGTTTCTCAGTACAGAATTCTTGAGCTTATTTCTCATGTAAGCTTTAATAGCCAGACAATTTGTCATTACCATAGTTTAAACGGCATAAATACGTAGTAATCATACAGTCTGGGTAGTTAATGTAATGTTTAAAAATATACATATAAATTCTTTAGTCATATAATATTTATTTAATTTTCAAATACTTTTTACAGTTTGAAAATTTCAAAATTATAAATTGTAATCCATAATTATTTTTTTTAAAAAGATAAAAAAAACATGTTAGAAATATTAGCCCAAATGAATCGGGTTAATTATCTCCCTTTAATAACAAAATGTTTCCACATTTATTCAATAGTGATGTCAAACAAATATTACTCACTAACTATTACGTCTTTATATAAATCAAGATTTGATTATTAGAGGATTAAAATAATTTACGTTAAACAGTTGTAAATAAACATTTCCTGCATTAATTGTTTGTCCATTTAAGGAGTTTCTATTTTAAACATTAATAATTGCAGAAATTACATAATATAGTATAGTGCCATTAAATAAGTAACTTATATTTCTAATTTGATAAAACAAATAAATTGTTTTAGAATTAATTATTTATTAGCCTTTCGGCTAAGTAGTTGGTCACCCCCCTTCCCCACCCCCCCCCTGCTATCGCTTGTCGGCTCTCTGATTTCAGAGGGCGGTCAAATTGGCTGGAGGCACAGTAGCGACAAGACACCCGGTAGCGGTATGTTGTCCGAGCCTTGCGAGATTAGGAGCTTGCTCAGTTTTCTAGCATTGGCTCTCTATATACAAGCCTAGAAGGTCCAAAGGAGGGGCAAGGAGATAAAACTCCGACGCGCCTCCTAATGGAAAAAAAAAGAAGATGAGCATACAAACTCTATTAAATGTAATTAGACTGTATCTATTAATGAGCGGTCAAGTGTAGGTGACCTCTTTGTCTGCTTAAGACAGCTTTGATGTGCGATAAAATCTGTTCACAATTGTAAGTTGAATCAAAAGATGAAAGTAAAAGAGTGAATGCCTAGCTAGTTGAGAATAGCAGACGATTTTTCACATTTGGATGCCCATTTTTCAAATGTTTAAATTTAATTTGCTCCATTTTAAAATCGTCAATATTCCTCCACTTAAAAGAAATATCTACATCTAAGAAGGTTGTAGTAATATCAAACCAGTTATGCTTGATGTGGTATACAAAAATTGAGCTCATCAATTTGAAAGTCTTGCCTTTGATTAGAAAACTCCACTTTGAGTGCTTCGATGTACTTCTGAAAAAGCCCAACTATCTATCTCAATATATTCTTTAACATTGGGATGTACATGTAGTTAAATGTTTTGAAATTGATTTCACGGCAAGATATGTCGAGTTTCAATGCAAATCCATTCCAGTGGTCCCTGTAAATGCAAGGTCAACTCACTGAAATGTGTCAGAAACATCGGCTTGAACAGTCAGTTTTCCTCATTTAGAACCGGAACATGTTTTGTTATTATCAATAAAAAACACCTCTTGGAGGTCTCTCGCTTGCCAGTGAAAATCGCTCTGCGTGCCAAGTTTGTCACGCGTCCCTTGGTTGCCGACACAAAGTACATTGTGAGATTACCTAAAGCCATCACCAATTTTCTTTATAACCGGATGAGTCCACGCTACCAGACAATTAAGCATTTTTTTTAGCCTACCTTTTTTAAGTAAAAAAAAGATAAACTTTGCCCATTTCGAAAAAACAAATAATTACAAAATAAGTTGGACTACTTGAACTAGAAGACTTTTTAGTGTAAAAGTAATTCCACCAGCGGCGATGGTATGGCGAATAGTGTGGATTGATGTTGTAGTTAACAAAAAAGTAGTTTGTTCCGGATGTATTGGCTGTCTATCGTGTAACAACATTTGGTTACTAAAAGTCTTTTAACACCCTTCTGAAATTTTACTTTACGCAGCTTATAGCCCCTCCCTCTCCCATTAAAGTCATGGTTATTGTCTGTAGCTAGCGCTCACTACAATATTACAACAGTTCACAAATAAGTTATACATGCAATGATTTGTTTTTAGACATCTTTAAATTGATACCTTAAATTAATTTATTATTATTAATATCTGTATTACTATTATTGTCTCGATATATTTTTATATTGTTTGCCAATTTTATAATTCTCTTGTTATGTCTTTGACTATGCCTTTATTGTACTTATGTACTATGTTGCAAAATAAATATTGTTCATTGTTCATTGACGAGGACTACAAGCGATGGCTAATGCACACAGAAGGATAGCAGAAGATGACCGTTTAAATATAATGTATGAGACTTGGATTCGGTGCTCGAGTTTTTGAAAAGCAAATGCGATTCTTCGGGAGAAAATCAACCAGTTAATCAGTTTTGGCAACAATTTATATTTGAATCTTATCACCTTCTTTTGTCGAAAGTGGAAATTTTTTGCAAGTACCATTTTGTTGTAAAAAAGCAAAAACAAGAAGCAAATAGTGAAGCGTGTAGACCTAAGTATTCTGCTACCAAAATTGAAACACATATAGACAAACGACTAGGCAAACGATTCACATTAATATTGATTTTTTTAAGCCTCTTGTTTTGGTAATTTTATGATCTATTAATTTTTACAATATGTTTCTTTTTCAGTTTTTATTTATAGATAATAAATAAGCATTCAAATCTAGTCGGCCTAAAAAAAAGGCGGAAACTATATTGACCATTTAACTTCCAGAGGGGTGGGGGGAGAGGGTGGTAAAAAAAGTTTGCAGGGGGGAGGTGAGCGGAACAATATGGTAAAAGAGGCGATGAGCCGAAAAAGTTTGAGAATCTATGGTCTAAAATGTCTTCGCATTCACAGATTCGACTCTAAATTTAAATTGATGGAAGAGACAGTTGTACATATGAAGAGACAGTTGTACTTTATGAAGAGACGGTTGTACATATGAAGAGACGGTTGTACATATGAAGAGACAGTTGTACATATGAGGAGACAGTTGTACATATGAAGAGACGGTTGTACATTTGAAGAGACAGTTGTACATATGAAGAGACAGTTGTACATATGAAGAGACAGTTGTACATATGAAGAGACAGTTGTACATATGAAGAGACAGTTGTACATATGAAGAGACAGTTGTACATATGAAGATACAGTTGTACATATGAAGAGACAGTTGTACTTTATGAAGAGACAGTTGTACGTATGAAGAGACAGTTGTACATATGAAGAGACAGTTGTACATATGAAGAGACAGTTGTACTTTATGAAGAGACGGTTGTACATATGAAGAGACGGTTGTACATATGAGGAGACAGTTGTACATATGAGGAGACAGTTGTACATATGAAGAGACAGCTGTACATATGAAGAGACTGTTGTACATATTTTGATGCAAATTTTAACTTTTTTTTAGAAATTTGGATTATTATCGATCTTCTATCTGGACCAACACGCCAACTCGCCAACACGCGTTTTAGCAGGAGAGAGGGAGAGATTGTGTGGGGAAGTCAACATACCTCCCCAACCCGTTCCTTCTGTTGCTTCTTTGTTTTTAGGTTGTTTGTTAATGATGACATGTTGTTGTTGTTGTTTTTTTTACGTTTGTTTTTAAAAAGATGATTTGGCTGTTTAATTTCGGCTCAATGCTCAATGGGCTTTATGTAAAATAATTTATGGTTGCTGAGATGGATATTATAGAGTTGATACAGAGAAAATTGGGGATATTGCCAACTGGCCTGACTTTTTTGGAATAAACATTGTAGGGGGGCGGGGGGGGGGGGGGAAGCAATGATGCAAAAAATTAAACTAATTGAATTGTTTTATCTATTACAGGAGAGACTCCTATAAAGAAATTGTATAGTCCTACCGTTATATATCTATGTATGTTTCTATCTGTCTATTTATCTAACTATTCAACTATTTATTTATCTATCTATCTGTCTATCTATACATTGATCTACCTATGTATGTATGCTTCTATCTATCTATCTATTCATCTATTTATCTATCTATCTGTCTATCTATACATTGATCTACCTATGTATGTATGCTTCTATCTATCAATCTATTCCTCTATTTATCAATCTATCTGTCTATCTAAACATTGATCTACCTATGTATGTATGCTTCTATCTATCAATCTATTCCTCTATTTATCAATCTATCTGTCTATCTAAACATTGATCTACCTATGTATGTATGCTTCTATCTATCAATCTATTCCTCTATTTATCTATCTATCTGTCTATCTATACATTGATCTACCTATGTATGTATGCTTCTATCTATCAATCTATTCCTCTATTTATCTATCTATCTGTCTATCTATACATTGATCTACCTATGTATGTATGCTTCTATCTATCTATCTATTCATCTATTTATCTATCTATCTGTCTATCTATACATTGATCTACCTATGTATGTATGCTTCTATCTATCAATCTATTCCTCTATTTATCAATCTATCTGTCTATCTAAACATTGATCTACCTATGTATGTATGCTTCTATCTATCAATCTATTCCTCTATTTATCAATCTATCTTTCTATCTAAACATTGATCTACCTATGTATGTATGCTTCTATCTATCAATCTATTCCTCTTTTTATCAATCTATCTGTCTATCTAAACATTGATCTACCTATGTATGTATGTTTCTATCTATAAATCTATTCTTCTATTTATCAATCTATCTGTCTATCTAAACATTGATCTACCTATGTATGTATGCTTCTATCTATCAATCTATTCCTCTATTTATCAATCTATCTGTCTATCTAAACATTGATCTACCTATGTATGTATGTTTCTATCTATCAATCTATTCCTCTATTTATCAATCTATCTGTCTATCTCAACATTGATCTACCTATGTATGTATGCTTCTATCTATTAATCTATTCCTCTATTTATCAATCTATCTGTCTATCTAAACATTGATCTACCTATGTATGTATGCTTCTATCTATCAATCTATTCCTCTATTTATCAATCTATCTGTCTATCTAAACATTGATCTACCTATGTATGTATGCTTCTATCTATCTATCTATTCCTCTATTTATCAATCTATCTGTCTATCTAAACATTGATCTACCTATGTATGTATGTTTCTATCTATCAATCTATTCCTCTATTTATCAATCTATCTGTCTATCTAAACATTAATCTACCTATGTATGTATGCTTCTATCTATCAATCTATTCCTCTATTTATCAATCTATCTGTCTATCTAAACATTGATCTACCTATGGTAATGGTAATGGTAATTTATATAGCGCTTCTATCCATGCTATATTAGCATGCTCAGTGCGCTCTAGAATACTATTAATCTGTGAGAGGTTTCACTGCTGCCGGTTAAGCGCATGTGATAACAACTCAATATTAACGTCATCTAGTCCCAAAACTCCTGTAGGGCGATAGGGATCTGCCGGTGGCGGGGCTCGAACCCGCAACGTGTCAAGTGGTTTTTTGGTTGACAGTCTGGTGAGCTAACCGCTAGGCCAGCCGGCTTACATACCTATGTATGTATGCTTCTATCTATCAATCTATTCCTCTATTTATCAATCTATCTGTCTATCTAAACATTGATCTACCTATGTATGTATGCTTCTATCTATCTATCTATTCCTCTATTTATCAATCTATCTGTCTATCTAAACATTGATCTACCTATGTATGTATGTTTCTATCTATAAATCTATTCCTCTATTTATCAATCTATCTGTCTATCTAAACATTGATCTACCTATGTATGTATGCTTCTATCTATCAATCTATTCCTCTATTTATCAATCTATCTGTCTATCTAAACATTGATCTACCTATGTATGTATGCTTCTATCTATCAATCTATTCCTCTATTTATCAATCAATAGTCTATCTATCCATCTAGTTCTTTTTCTAAATATCTATTTATGTCTCTTTTTATTTCTCTATTTTTCTTGCTATATGCCATATTATCTATAACACTATCTATCTATCTAACAATCTTTTTATCCATCTAACTATCTATCTATCTATCTATCTATATATATATATTTATATATATATATATAAAGTAGACTGTGTGTGTGGATTCCGAGCACCATTGGTTAATTTAAAGAAACGTGACCTTATTGTTCTTTATTTTACTCTTGCGATATTGCTTCCGACAGTACTGTCGCCATTTCTGTTTCTGCTAGCGATAGACTGGGTAATGAAGACATCAACATCGGATAAGCGTAATGGCATCCAGTGGACGTTATGGTCACAACTAGACGATCTAGATTTCGCGGATGACCTGGCACTACTCGCACATACTCAGCAACAGATGCAGGAAAAGACCAACATTGTGACGGAAAACTCCACTCGCCTTGGCCTCAAAATCCACAAAGGGAAGACCAAGTTCCTTAAGGTCAACGCAGAAAACACATCGCCTATCACTCTCAATGTTGAAGCGCTAGAGGAAACTGAAGAATTCACCTATCTAGGCAGCATCTTCAATAAGAAGGGTGGATCCGATGCCGGTGTAAGGGCAAGAGTTGGCAAGACCAGGACAGCCTTCCTCCAACTTAAGAATATCTGGAGCTCAAGAGAAATATCCCTGAAAACAAAGTTCAAGATCTTCAACTCAAACGTGAAGTCTGTCTTACTCTATGGTGCAGAGACTTGGAGGACCACAGCTACTAACACCAAGAAGATCCAGACTTTCATAAACTCATGTCTCAGGAGGATTATGCATATACGCTGGCCAGACATGATCAGTAACGATGAGCTCTGGAGTCGAACAGGGCAACAGGCAGCCGATCTGGAGATCATGCAAAAAAGATGGAGATTGTTGGGGCACACACTCCGAAAACCAGCATCCAACATCACCAGACAGTCCCTATCGTGGAACCCCCAAGGAAAGAGGAAGAGAGGCCGACCCCATAACAGCTGGCGCCGAGACCTGGATGCAGACGTCAAGAGAACAGGCCATTCATGGGGACAGTTGGAAAGACTCGCTCGGGACCGGGATGGCTGGAGAGCCCTTGTTGGTGGCCTATGCCCCGAGAGGGGTAGTAGGCGTAAGTAAGTAAGATATTGCTTCCGGCAGGTGTTCTCCCTAGCTGAGTGGTTAGCGTACCCGACTGCCATACGTGCGACCTGGGTTCGATTACGCGCTGACATCCTTCTCTTTCTTTTTCTACTTGTTTTAAAATTTCCATTACTATTACTTTTTTTACAATATTTATTTTTAATTAATTTCCTAAATGTTTTCAGTAAATAATAATAATATTTTTAAAATTATTAGATCTATAGCCTTCTGTTCATTATGTAGTTTATGAAATTAGGCTAGAGGCCCATTTAATTTCCCCCCTGGGCAACGCCGGGGAATGTTGCTTGTCCTTCTATATTTATCTATGTATCTATCTCTCTAGCTATCTTTCGCAATAATCTTCTTAATAGAATTATCGTCTGTAATATATAAGATAAGGTATCGGTTAGTGTACCGTCTTGCATTTCAATAAAGGTTTTAAATGATTTGAAGTTCCAGACGCCCAAGGATTTAACAGGTATCCAATTCTTTGCACTAGAAGAAATAATAATAACAATTTTACTGTGTGTTTTGTTTTCTGCTTTTGGAATAAGAAAAGTTTGTATCCATATGTCGCCTGTTTTTTTTCTTCTTCTGAGCATTTGTAATGCAATATTATCAGCATCTGTCTAAATACAGGAGCACGCACAACTCTATTTCAAAGATAAATATTTATCATTAGCCTTTACTTTAGAGTCTTATAATAAACTATTTTGTTTTTATTACAAGGCCTTGTGAAAAGATTTAGCTTATCATGCTTTTACATTTAAAACGAAACGAAATTTTTTTTTTCAGGTCATAAAACTGTATTTCCTTTTTTACTTCTTTTTTTGTATTCTGAAGCTCCATGATGTTTCACTTATTGATTTTATTACTTGATATTTCTTTTTTTTCTTAATTCAAGTTTGATAGGAAGAAAAAAAAGTGAAGAAATGAAAATAAAGACAAGTTATCTCGAATAAGATATGCCCGTGAAGTCATACTAGATAGAGGCCGAATATTATACCGAAAGTTATAAATTGGCTTTCAGCCGAAACTGAAACGTTTCGAAAGATAAACTGAAATTGCAACAACAAAAAAAGATTTAAAAGACTGCATATTATTGTGTGTAATATTAACTAGTTTATTGGTACTCGATTTACTTTAAGTAAACCATAGAACATGTAATTTGCAATTGAATATACATGTATTATATACCATTTTATTTAGAATTGAATACTCTTTAAGATTTAATAACCCAAAAGACAATATAAAATTATATAAGACTTTTGTATCTAAATTGAAGGACACAACTTGTATAAGAGACAAAACAAGTTAAAATAGATGATGACCAAAAGTCAATATCAGTTTCAGCCGAAACCGAAAGTAAACCGAAACTAACTTCTTGGCTTAGTCCGAAGCCGAAACTACACCGAAAGGAGTCATTTGCCTACTTTTGGCACCGAAACCGAAACCGAAGCCGAATTTCGATTGTCCTCTAATAATAGATGCCACATAGAACAAATGTCAGTGCTGCAGGTTAATAGACTAGACTGCATTTTACATTGTAACCAACAAAAACTCTATAATAGAGTATAATGAATGCAATCAATACATTGGCTGGAAAAAATAACAACACGTGATTGTCAAAAGGAGCCAATGTTCTTGCTTCAGGCAAATACATCATCAATTGCAATGTAAAAGAAAAATAATTAATGGAATCCAATAATACATTGGAATAACACGATTTTTTGTATCTTGCCAAGTTCATTAATTAGATGTTGACCTTAGAGAGATGTTGACCTTACAGAGATGTTTACCTTACAGAAATTTTGACCTTACAAGGATGTTGACCGTACAGAGATGTTGACCTTACAGAGACGTTGACCTTAGAGAGATGTTGACCTTACTCAGATGTTGACCTTACAGAGATGTTGACTTTTTAGAGATGTTGTCCTTAAAGAGATGTTGACCTTTCAGAGATGTTGACCTTACAGAGATGTTGACTTTTTAGAGATGTTGACCTGACAGAGATGTTGACTTTACAGAGATGTTGACCTAACAGAGATGTTGACCATACAGAGATGTTGACCTTACAGAGATGTTGACCTTACAGAGATGTTGACTTTTTAGAGATTGTGACCTTACAGAGATGTTGACTTTACAGAGATGTTGACCTTACAGAGATGTTGACTTTTTAGAGATGTTGACCTTACAGAGATGTTGACTTTTTAGAGATGTTAACCTTACAGAGATGTTGACTTTACAGAGATGTTGACCTAACAGAGATGTTGACCATACAGAGATGTTGACCTTACAGAGATGTTGACCTTACAGAGATGTTGACTTTTTAGAGATTGTGACCTTACAGAAATGTTGACTTTACAGAGATGTTGACCTTACAGAGATGTTGACTTTTTAGAGATGTTGACCTTACAGAGATGTTGACTTTTTAGAGATGTTAACCTTACAGAGATGTTGACCTTACAGAGATGTTGACTTTTTAGAGATGTTGTCCTTAAAGAGATGTTGACCTTACAGAGATGTTGACCTTACAGAGATGTTGACTTTTTAGAGATGTTGACCTTACAGAGATGTTGACTTTTTAGAGATGTTGACCTTACAGAGATGTTGACTTTTTAGAGATGTTGTCCTTAAAGAGATGTTGACCTTACAGAGATGTTGACTTTACGGAGATGTTGACTTCACACAGATGTTGACTTTACACAGATGTTGACCTTACACAGATGTTGACTTTACACAGATGTTGACCTTACATAGAAAAGTAGTGGGAGGCTGGGCAAGAGAGGCGTGAGGAGAGGGGAGTCAGAAGTGACGCCATGGTTTTAAAAGTCCATCAATGAAGAACTTGCTTTTAGCCAATTCTTTATTTTTTTTATCTTATCTTTGTGTACGCGTCAGCTGTTGTTTATTTGATCTTATCTTTGTGTACGCGTCAGCTGTTGTTTATTTTATCTTTTTTTGTTCAAGTCTGGTTTTTTAATTTCTTGTACACCCGCAGAGCAGCCAGCAACAGAGACTTGCAGTCCGTCGGTGTTAATTGGGGATGACGCTGAGAGGGCTGCGGCTGCATCAGACAGAGAACTCTGGAAAATTATCTATAAAAAGAATGGAAAAGGCACTGAAGTAACTTATAGACTTTCACTCATCTATAAAATTAGATTTCCCAAACACTGACCTGTAAATACATTTCAAGTGACTTAGTCCTCCTTTTAATCGTATAGATTCGGTCTAATTATAGGCGGTTTATTTCTATAACTCGCTTATGATAGATATGTGAATAGTGTGAATGGTGTAATCGATTCTGGCTTCAATTTGCCAATACAAATTTAATATGGAGGCGCTATCCATTCTTTTTTATATATCTGTGGATCTAAACCACTGAGCCTTAATATATAGCTCAGTGATCTCAACACACGTTTAAAAAAAAAGAACCAGTCTTATAACGAAATCTCCATGAAAAGTATCATTACTTTACGGGTGTGTTTTTCCACGTTCTTTTTTCACGATTTTCTTCTATCTTTTCTAAGTCTATAATGAAAAGAAGAAAGGAAAAAAAGGGAGGAAGATGGAGTTACAGTTGTACAAATACAGACACTAATGGAAAAATCGTGTCTTCCTTATATGGTTCTAAAATATCCCATGCCTATAACTATAAACTTGGGGAAAAGATAGCCTGAGTTTTATTACCTTCCTGGCAATGTGGAACTGGATTTCGTGGCCGATAAAATATCTATATAGAATAAGAAAAACCTGGACAGTTTAAGGTAGGGAATGTGTCACCTCGGGGCGTCAAGTCTGGCATCGCCCCTGGGACAGGAAACGTCTTGATGGAGACAAAATGGTTTCTGGGCCATGTAAGCTGAGGAGGGGGGGGGAGTGACGTGTCTCGGGGCCATTGTGGGCGATGGATTGAGTCACAAAGGCAGTGGATGGAGGGTGTGGTGTGGGATGGAGGGAGGGAGCACATATCACAGCCCTGACATGCAGTTTGGGCACACATACATTTTTATCTTTTTTTTTTGTGTGTCTGTTTGCGTTATTCATCTATCACAGTAGTGTCCACAAACCCGTGGTACGCGTAATACTGGGCGGGCGGCACGCAGTGGACCGTAAATATTGTTAGTTTTTTTTTGTTTTTCTTTTTTTTTGGGGGGGGGGGGGCGCAGAAAAATAAAATTAATCAAATACATATCTTAACTGCCAACGCCTCTATTGATTGACGTTTTAAATTGTAATGCAATACCGAATAAGTATGTTAAAGAGAAGTGTTGGTAATAATAAAATTAGGAATAAAAAAAAGACGTAGCCTACGAGTGTCAAAAGTAAAAATAAATTAATGTTAATGTATCACAATATTTCATGACAGTTGCCAAAAAAATAAAACAAACTAAAAAAAAAGGCAAAAAAACACTAAAAAAGGCCGCAGAATTTAGCTCTTGCAATTTTTGAAGTACGTTTTTACATGGCTGAAGAAATATGTCTGTTGTAATATCAAGATGAAATATTTTCAATTTTTGTTTCTCAATTATAACCAAAAAAAAAGATAAATTAAATAAACGCCAGGCATTATATCCATGCAGGTTTAAATACAAAGATAATACTTTAGAATACAAAGTTAAATGTAGATTTCTAATAGGAACTGAGTTTTTTTTCTCTGTAATCTTAAGAATTGAGTTGGCCCAGGGTCCAGTTTAGATTTTTGTTTCTTTATAACTAAAATATATCATTTCCAGTGTCAGATTTATTTTCCTTTTCAAAAAGGGAGGTTACATTTGCTAGTTTCCATTATTTTGGTCACTTTGCCTTGGTTAAGTGAGGCCTGAAAAAAAGTATTTTCAAGAATTTTCATTATTTAGTTCTTCAAAAAGTGTTGCTGATATCTCATCTGGACCGGAAGCTTTGCTTGTTTTTAAGTTTGTTAGGAGTTTGTTTATGCCTCTTTCATCTACATCTATATTTCCTATGTCTTCTATTTTAATTTGTATTTATTGCCATGTCTCTATCACCCGGAATTTCAGCTTATACTAATGTATGATTATGTCTTATTCCATAGGTAGTAAAACAAAATACTGATTTTTCTTTTTGTTTTCTTGTGCAAAAGGAAAATAAAGGTAGAAATTAATTTTCACCTTTTTTCCGAGTGGCTATAGGACGTGGAATGGGATTCATTCACTAGTCTGGAAAAATTAAACATTATCATCCAAATTTAAGACTATATCACACTCAAACCTCGGATTAATGTTCCGAATGAGCCTGCAAATATTTATATACAAGTGTCAATGCCGATAGCCAAGTAATATTGTATATATATATATAGTCTGTATCAGCAAGTTAATCCAACTAATATCAACTAAGCCGAATAAAAAACCTTTTAAAAGAAAACTACTGTGAACTGATTATTGCAGAGTACTTCAAATGTTGAGAGCGTTCTATCTACGACGTCCTTCAAAATGAATAAAGACATACTACCATAAATTAAACTTCCTGCTGCCACCAAACCTGCATTCACACCATTAAAAATCAAATCTCGATTTTTAAACCAATTTCTTTCTCCCTTAAAGGTTTGACCAGGTTCATCTAAGATAAAAAAATATATATTTAAAAAAAAAAGATGCAGGCTCAGTAAATAAATTGCAAAAGGCCATCATTTCTTCAGCTCTTCCAAAAAAAAAAAAAAGATTAAAAAAAAATCCAAAAAGAACCTTTTGACCTGGAGCACTTTTGCTGGGATTTCACAAATAAAGCAAAAACATAAATAAATAAATGAGCTACACAGACAAAGATATAAATAAATAAAGATTTGTTTATTGGGTTTATCATTTTTTTTTTACTGCTACAGACTACTCTAAATATAATGGAGTCAACGGAGAACTCCCACTGTATTTTATTTGCCTGCACCCAACGATCAAATTCTCTTCTCCCTTCAAGCAAACATACTCTCTCCGCACGCACACACAGACTCACAGAGAGAGAGAGAGAGAAAGAGATAGATAAAAAACTGTAATATCTATCATTATTTTTTCTTTCTTTATTTCAAAAGAAAGGGAAGTAAATCTATTTCTATCTTTCTATTTACCTATCAGCGTTATATTTCTACATTTCTCAACATTTCTTATTCCAGTGTTCACCCCGGGATATTTACTCCATGCATCGATTATTTCAACTCTTGTTGATGGGGGGGGGGGGGGGGGGGGCAATGTCCATTGAACGCTTCAGTGTTTGTGTTCAACACAAAACAAAAAAGGAAAAAAAAAACTAAATTGAAAAAAAATAAATAAAAATAATAACGCTAGCGACATTTTGAAAGCCCAGAAATCATTCATAGATCTGTCAGTTAAAACTCTCAAGTTTAAAAATTTAATAAATACGTTACAAAGTTATATCATTGAAAAAGAATATTTCGAGTAAAGGTGATACAATAGAGCGTTTGCAATAGGCGTGGCTTAGGTTTCTAGATGACGTAACTAAGTAAATAGCAGCCATGATAGGGATGATGTTGAATAACATTGTTATTTATCATGTCTATTTTACATGCACAAAGTATAAGGAATGTTTTTGCATAAAACTTGATATTTGACTGTGATACTAGTTACTAGTAGTCCGTCCAAGAAGTAAACAAGATTTTTTTATAGTTTTTCATTAGCTCTTGTGAAACATTGCACAGCCTGTCTTATGATTTCCTTTTAGAGAGGCTAACTTTCGACAATCGACACCTTAGTGCGGTTAGTTCACCAGACTGTCAATAAAACGGCCCGGGTTCTATCCATGCTGCCCTGCAGGAATTCTGGGCCTAGTGGACGTAATGATCTTCTATCTAGAAGGAACGTCAGTAAACTTATAAGTCAAGGCAGTGTTTTTGTCACAGGTGTAATGTAGAGAAGCTGACCGTGACTGGTCAGTTGTTAGTATGCTGTGTTGTTTACGGTCGAGATAGGCTGTTCACGATTTTTCTGTCACGGGTCAGGGGAGAGTCGGAGAGTCGGTATGGAAGGGCAAGTGTGTGTTGTAGCCAGATGACGTAGAGAGTGGGTGATCTCCTAGAAGAGAGTCGCTAGATTGGATTCTGTTATTCTTTGGATTGTATTTTAGACATAAAGTCATACAGTGATTGTGTGCTATTTATTATTTTAATAACTATTGCTGTGTTCAGTTAATAAAACATATAGATCTATATATGTCTGAGAACCAAAGTTGTTAAATGTGTATGTGTTAAGTGGACGTTATGCTTGTTGCTGACGATAATATAATATACTATATAACACATGTGTTTTTTGTTTTAGTTGGCTTCCATTAGTCTTGAGAGACGACGGAATTTAGTGTGCCCTCGGGGAGTGTGCGCTCCTGGCCTTGCAGCTTCTGCTGTGGCTGTACAAGCCCACACGAGAGTGACAGAACGCATGGGTATGTTACAGGTTTATATATTTTTCGCGTCATATTGTTGAAAAGATGATATTATATCTAAAAATAAAACCTTCTTTAAGCCTTTAGTAATACGGCTGGCATTTGTTACCACAAGTCACTAGACAAAGTAAACAAACAGCACGAGCTTTTTGTCACGTGATTGCAAATGCTCTATACGATGTCATACAGTTTTATTATTATTAAAATTAAACACAATAATATAGATACGTGCGTGTGGCGCATGCGCAGACATGTAACTTTCAAATACATTTAGAGAAAAGAAATCTAGACAAGCAAGAATTCTTTGGAAAAATAAAATGTGATAGCCTTTGTCGATTCTTTGTGCTTCTACCCCCCTCTTCCCTTCAAACCCCACAATCCATTCCAAGGCCTTATTACGTTTGTATGTTGTTTTTTTTTTGTTTTTCAATCTAAAGCTCTTGACCTAGGCTTACATGTATTTTCAATAAAAGAAAAAAGAAGAAGGAAATTGAAACGTTATGGAGAGGTGTATGATGTATGTGTTCAGGCAATCGTTTAAAATTGAAAAGGTCAAACATAGGCCAAATAAAGATTTAATGGCTTTGGTTCTTTTCTTTATCAGACTTACCATATAATGTTACAGACTCTCCTTCTATAAAGAAGATTATTGCGTCCTACGATCATCCATGGTCTGAGTCTTGTCTTGCATTTTTATTAGTGTTTTAAATGATGTAAAGTTACTGGTTCTCCCTGAGTTGTTCAGATAACCCATTCCATGCCCGGATGCCACTCGGGAAGAAAGAGTAGCCTACTTATAAGCATTTGCAGTCTACTTCATGTTCTATGGGTTCGTTATTGGAATAACTGTTTACATATCTGTGATTCTGTGTATGTGAGTGTTTGCGTTTACTTGTGTATATGTGTGTAGTGTGTGGGTGTGTTAATTTCTTGACGAGTATGTGTGTGTTTGAAAGTATAGTTGTCGAGAGGTTACGGAATAGATCTTGCTGGTCCGTAATTATTACATTTACCATGGATATAGAAATATAATTCACCTATCTATCTATCTATATATCTATCTATCTATCTATCTATCTATCTATCTATCTATCTATCTATCTATCTATCTATCTATCTATCTATCTATCTATCTAGCTGTTTATCTTTTTATATATCTATCTTTTTATTCATCCATCTATCGGACTAACAATTTATCCACCTATCTAATTATGTAAACATCTTTTTCTGTCCATTCATAATTATATATGTAGACAGGTGGTCTACAAGGTGTTTTTGTACTGTTCTCATTATATTTTCTTTTAATTTCATAACAAAGCACAGTTAAGTTTTTAACTAATTATACTGGAGCGCTTTTTCAGGTTGTTTGAATCCGATTGGCTGCGGGTCAATAAATTTTATTGGTCAGTGATAGTGTTTGGGTCGCCCTATTTAATCTCCTTTCCGGTCAGTTGTTTGGCCTTCTATTGGTGGTGGTCGTTGAAAGTGGCATACTAGTCTCGTAAGTTTAATTATAACATTTTTCTATTGCTTTTTTGATGTAAAATAAGTATTCTAAACTGTAGATTAATATCTCAACATTGGTGATGGATTAAGATGAGTTAATATTATGTCCGATTGTTTAGATAGCATATAGATTTTAGTATGATTTACGATCACTGAATTAAACCAGAGCGGCGACCATGTTTAATGATATCGGTCAGCCCAACGTGTTTATCGCATTGAATTTATGTAAAGATTATTATTTTTTACTTAATGTTTTTCTATTTTTTATTCTTATATTTATATACCTTAGGTCGGATAAAACCTACCTTGTTGGTCTCTTGTTATATGTTGGTTTAAGTTAGGTGTTAGAAATTGCTAGGTCTCTTGTATATATTTATTCTCTGGTTATATATTATTCTTAAGTTAGAGGTTGTAGATTGCTAGATCCCTTGTGTAGGCCTAGCCTATATTTAGTCTCTTGTTATATATTATTTTTAAGTTAGATGTTATAATTGCTAGATCTGTTGTTATATTTACTTGGTTAGATATTAGTGTGTTAAGTGATGAGAAGATTTGAATTATGATTTTGTAGTATGTGAATTAAGAGTTGGTAGAGGTGATGATTTATTTAGTTAGAAATGGCGTTGGTAGACGATGGATTTATTTAGTTGTTGTTGATATTGATGGTTAGGGCTTATTATAATTTGAATAAACTTGTTTGTGTATTATGAAAAATTTATTTGTTCCCTTGATAGATACATTGTTGTAGTGTGCGTGGTTTATGTTTGTTTATTTGTGGTTTGCTGTTCTGTGTTTAGCTTAGTGTAGTTTTAGTAGTTTAGTATAGTCTAGTATTTAGTATAGTTAGCTAGTAATTGTAGTTTTTAGTATTGGTTCATCCAGGTAGCTAATCCTACCTGCCTACCACAATATAGGTATGCACAGATATACCCGTCCCCTCCCCTTGTATATAATGTATATGTAAATGTATGTATATTAATTTAATTGTGTGTGTTATATAATTCAATAACACACACACTCTCTCACTTTCAAACTCAGTCAATTCCCCCCCCCCTTACATATAGACCAATCACCTATATATCTATTTATCTATTGATCTAACTGAAAAACTTTTTATATATCTAGACTATATTTTAATAAATCAATCGAATATAACAATTTAAAAAAAAATATGTATATATAAATTAATATAGAATTTAAAATATAAAATATGCCAAATATCCATTATATATTTTTTTTATTGTTTGTTTAATTATATAAGTATGTGTTTATACAAGAAAGCTAATAAGAATAAGAATAATTCTATTTTTATAGCGCTACCAACAAACATAATTGTAAACGCAGAGCGCATTTAGCGTTGAGCAACAAACAACTAAGAACTCGGATATAATTCTCTAGGCCAAAAAGAAAATAGAGCTATAGAGCTATTTAAAAATCTCAAAACGTTACAAACGTAGGACAAAGCAAATAAAATGGAGCATTAACCGACCTAATATACAAGTAAAACAGTAGGGTCTAAAAATGTTTCACTAACCAAATCACAAATACATTTACGAACAAATTGACTTAATAATTTATCCATTAAAACCAAACCAGGCACTCGATTATCTCAGTTATATAAGATCACGTCACTCCATCAATAGCTGCATTTATTTTACCTCTCTTTCTCTCTCTCTCTTTTTCACTCTTTCTCTCTCTCTCTTTCTCTCATTCTCCCTCTCGTTTTTTAAGCATCATGTGTGTATACAAATTTACATGGTGAGATGAACCACCAATCAATAGCAATCAATACCCTGGGCGTGGGTGGGGGGGTGGGGGTGGGCGGAGATGCTTTGAGCCACTAGGGACGGGGGGAGAAGGCAGGGGGGACTGGACTAATGGACAGGTTGAAGGATTCCAAGTAGCATGGCATGACAGCAGTCAAGAACCAAGAGAGACATTTGACTTCCTTTGGAAGAAAAAAAACTATGAAAAATTGAAATGTCTTAAAAAGTCATGTGAATTTCAGTCAAGTTAAAAAGCATTCCCTTAAAACAAACAACTAAAAACAAATGTAAATCCTTTATTTTCCTAACATCATCATTTGTCGAGTCTAAAAAACTGCTTGCATTTCTTTTTCAATAATTGTCTATCAAAACAAACATTTTTATTTTTCTATGAAGTAGTTTTTCGAGACTAAATGTACTGCTACATTTAATTAACAGATAAACTTAACATACTGCTTCTACTAAGACATCTTTTACTGATGTGTAGTAACGGCCGACGAAAGCGAGGCTACACATAACAATTAAATCTAATTTGAATTTGTGAAGTTCTTCTCGTGACCCGATTCAACGACACGGTTCTTGTTAATGCGGCTTTAACCTTTATCTATCTGTAGCTTGCAATAGATCTCCTCTGTGCCGGAATCATAACTCGTTCGTTCGATAAAGCCAGTTTATTCCTTTTCGCTTTCAGCTGAAAACTTTTTCGCCCCTCGCTACAATGCTCGGATTATGGAGAATGTGAAGAATTAGCATATCCAACGTTAATATATTACGGTATATAAATCTATCAGGGCGATGCATACAATCATGCATACTATATACAATCATGCACACAATGATACATACAATCATTCGACACACAATCATACATGCAATCATGCATATATTATACAATAATAGATATTGTATACAATTATGCATACATTCATACATATAATCATGGCGACAATAATTCATTCAATCAATAATACAATCTTTCATACAATCATGCATACAATCATTCATACAATCATTCATACAATCATTCATACAATCATTCATACAATCATTCATACAATCATTCATACAATCATTAATACAATCGTTTATACAATCATACATACAATCATGCTTATAATCATGCATACAATCATACACACAATCATGCTTACAATCATGCATACAATCATGCTTATAATCATTCATACAATCATGCTTATAATCATTCATACAATCATACATACAATCATGCTTATAATCATGCATACAATCATACACACAATCATACACACAATCATGCATACAATCATACACACAATCATACACACAATCATGCTTACAATCATGCATACAATCATTCATATAATTCCACGATAATAAGAATATCTAACACTCCGTTACAGCAAATGAATTTATTTGTTCAGACGAACATACAATAATATATTGCAGGAGATATTCATAATAATTATTTCACATCATTAACTAGGCATACAGTTAACATTTTAAGACACTTTATTAGATCTATTGAACTTTGACTCTTCACTACACCCGATCTGGTCACAAGATGCCTCTTTTCACTAGCGGCCGACCGAAATTCGGTTTCGGCACCGAAAGTTGGCAAATGACCTCTTTTGGCGTAGTCTTGGTTTTGGCCGAAGCCAGGAAGTCGGCTTTCGGTATCCTTTCGGTTTAAGCCGAAACTGATATTGAATTTCGATGATGAGCGAATTATCTATCTTGAACTTTCAAAATTCAGACTTATTGATAATTTCATTAGTAAATTGTTGCGAATGAATCTGTGTGATGTAGAAAACTGAAGTTAATATTAAAGTTTTTTAAAAATTACATCAAAGAATCTCGAAAATTGGAGTGTGGCTGTAATAAAATGGCTTTGTGTTATGCCCCTAGGTCACTACCTTTTTTTAAATCTTTCATTGCATTTGTCATTTCTGTGTTGTTTTGTCAAATTTTATTTAAAAAAAATACGTCATTATGCCTTCTATAAAGAAGATCACTGCGTCCCTACGCTCATCCGTGGTCCGAGTCTAGTCTTGCCTTTTTTTTAATTAGTGTTTTAAATGATGTTAAATTACTGGTTTTCTTGGTTTGTTCAGGCAACCCATTTCATGTCCGGATGCCATTCGGAAAAGAAAGAGTACTTCAATAGAGCTAATAATGAAAGTATTTATTTCAAGCTAGCATTGACCAAAGTTATAGATTTTAAAACTTATTGTTTTTTTTAGTTTAGCTTTGGTCAATAATGTGTTAAGTGACCACTGGTCAGCTTACAGCTATCTAATAGCTAGGGAAACGTTCTGTTTTTGTTTATTAAAAAAACGCTTAAGTCTTCATCCTCGAGATTGACCAACACCGCCCAGGGAATGACCACTAAGTAGAATGGGGGTCTGATCCATTAAGGCCACGGAGCGCCCGACCTTCACCCCAGAGGGACCTCGCCTGACACGCCATGGCTTTAAAAGAATGACTTCCGCCCCCAGGGCTTGTCCACTCCGGTAACGATCTCCCGTTGGCCACTTCCGGTGTGGCAGCCATTTTTGTTGTTTTAAATTGTGAACTTTTTTGTTTACTGTGGAAACGATAGAAACAATTATATTTGCATAGCCTAATCAGAGGGATACATAATGAGATACATTCAAATACACTATCTAAACTATTTAAACTGTCTAAGCTCTCTAAACTGTCTAAACTGTCTAAACTGTCTAAACTGTCAACACTGTCAACACTGTCTACACTGTCTACACTGTCTAAACTGTCTAACTGTCTAATCTGTCTAAACTGTCTACACTGTCTACACTGTCTAAACTGTCTGTCTACACTGTCTAAACTGTCTAAACTGTCTAAACTGTCTAATCTGTCTAAACTGTCAACACTGTCTACACTGTCTAAACTGTCTAAACTGTCTAAACTGTCTAGTCTGTCTAAACTGTCAACACTGTCTACACTGTCTAAACTGTCTAAACTGTCTAAACTGTCTACACTGTCTACACTGTCTAAACTCTACAAAATGTCTAAGCAATCTAAACAATGAAACTGGTCCATGTAATCCCAGCCACATAAGTCAATTTTAAAAGAGTCGATAGAATATGTGTTTCACTTAAAAGAAAAATCCAGTACCATATATTGCTAAACAAAGCTAACTAAACCAATTATTAAAAAAAAAAAACTTAATTAAATGCTACAGGCGACCCTTCTATTGCATATATTAAATTATTGCGTCATAAGATACTGCTGCATACATAAGTGTTTTGGCGCCAGGTCACTTCTGCTGTATAACAGGTTATGGTTACTTTCTGCTAATAGTTGTGCCAAATTCTGATTTCTAAATCATTCAGCGTGCCAACAGCCTGAAAGTCAAACTGCTCTACAATATTGTTTAATTATGTTTTATTATAAGGCAATATATTTATTGCCGTAGTGAGATCAAGGCCAAAAGCAAAGGAGCTTTATAGAGAAAATCGTTTTAGCGTTTTATATGTAGGCTAGGCCTAATAAAAAAACAACAACAATTAACGTGTTTGTGATTATCATTTTTATTTTCATTTATTATTCGAGTAAAAATTTAATAAAATTGTATTAAAGGTTAGTATCCAGAATAATCAATATACCTAATTGCCGTGAGTTTGTTTACATATTATGTTTGTAAATTTATTTATTTATATGTTTGTTCGCTATAGGCTCCTAGGCCGTTTGACCGATCGGTACAAAAGTTAAATGTATAAATTGGAATCGTCCTCTACAATATATTTTGATTATATGAACAATATTGCTTAATTCGTCAATTTATTATGTTTAATAAACGTAGACTTATTACTAATCACCGTATGTTAAGGTTCTAAACTGAGCGCCATTTCAGAATATTGTCCCTTTTAAATGCTTTCACGCCGTTCATTTGCTATGTTCAACGCGATATCTTATCGGGTTTTCCCAATTCAAAAACTAAATGCCGAGAGATACGTTCTCAATATAGTTTTTATTATAAAAGTGTTTTTATTTGTTCTGTCTCTTTTAACATAAACACATTGTAATCATTCGTTTCTCCGTCAATTTGACTTACTAGTTTAATTTAAATATCTGGCTGTCAAGAAATAATTAAATCAAATGACGCCAGAAGTTAATCTAATTTAATATAATATTTAGATCTCTGCATATCTCAGAATTCCTTGTGCAACACAAGGAAAGAACATATATTACGCAAGTATAAACTAGATACGAAGTGATCATTCTAACTGCGTAGTTAATGTAATGTTTGAAAATGTACATATACATTATTTATTCATATAATTTTATATAATTTTCAATTTTTTTTTTATAGTTTGATCATCATAGAGACATTTATTTTTAACAAAAGAACAAAAAAAGAAATATATTAGAAATATGAACGCAGGGATAGATGTCTAACGTTTTAATTATTCCCCTTTAATTAAATCAGTTTCTAGATTATATTCTAGTGATGCCAAGCAAGTTATGTTTTGGAATATCAACTATAATTTCTTTATGTAAACCCGGCATTATTGTATCTATTTTAAAAAGTGATTAGAGATAGAAAATTAAATTTCGTTAAACATTTCCTGTAGTAATTGTTTCCAACGATAAAAGGAGATTATTTTTTTTTTAAGTTTATCATTTACAACAATTACATAATATAATATTAGTATATAAGTCTTTCAGTTGTATGGACTCTGCTTTCACAAACTAGGAGTGTCCATAGATCTATAGTGCCATAGGGCCATAGTGCCATAGTGTCCATAGTGCTATAGTGCCATAGTGCCATAGTGCCATAGTGTCCATAGTGCTATAGGGCCATAGGGCCATAGTGCCATAGTGTCCATAGTGCTAAATGGCCATAGGGCCATAGGACCATAGTGCCATAGTGTCCATAGTGCTATAGGGCCATAGGGCCATAGGGCCAAAAGTGTCCATAGTGCTATAGTGCCATAGTGCCATAGTGCCATAGTGTCCATAGTGCTATAGGGCCATAGGGCCATAGTGCCATAGTGTCCATAGTGCCATAGTGTCCATAGTGCCATAGTGTCCATAGTGCCATAGTGCCATAGTGTCCATAGTGCCATAGTGTCCATAGTGCCATAGTGTCCATAGTGCTATAGGGCCATAGGGCCATAGTGTCCATAGTGTCCATAGTGCCATAGTGTCCATAGTGCCATAGTGTCCAAAGTGCTATAGGGCCATAGGGCCATAGTGCCATAGTGTCCATAGTGCTAAAGGGCCATAGGGCCATAGGGCCATAGGGCTTGTAGTGCTTTAGAGTACCGTGTTTATTAAAAGTTCAAAAGCAAACAATCAGTTTTCTAAAAAAAGGTGTCGACAACCTAAGGGAACGCGTGCCAGGCTTGGCACGCAGGGTGATTCTTAAGGGCACGGAAAGACGCCCCCCCCCTGCCCCAAAATAACAATTTTTTTTTATTTATTTAAGCCAGTTCTAACCTGAACTTGAGTTCTAGAACAGGATGAATTTAAGGCTGTTGGCACGCTGAATGAATTTGAAATTGAACTTTGTCACACTGTCGTAGAAAGGTCATCGACCTCTGTTCTAAAACACACGATGGAAAACAAGGAGCTTAAACACAACAATAGTTTGTTTGTTTGTTTGTTTGTTTGTTTGTTTGTTTGTTTGTTTGTTTGTTTGTTTGTTTGTTTGTTTGTTTGTTTGTTTGTTTGTTTGTTTGTTTGTTTGTTTGTTTGTTTGTTTGTTTGTTTGTTTGTTTGTTTGTTTGTTTGTTTGTTTGTTTGTTTGTTTGTTTGTTTGTTTGTTTGTTTGTTTGTTTGTTTGTTTGTTTGTTTGTTTGTTTGTTTGTTTGTTTGTTTGTTTGTTTGTTTGTTAGTTTGTTTGTTTGTTTGTTTGTTTGTTTGTTTGTTTGTTTGTTTGTTTGTTTGTTTGTATGTTTGTTTGTTTGTTTGTTTGTTTGTTTGTTTGTTTGTTTGTTTGTTTGTTTGTTTGTTTGTTTGTTTGTTTGTTTGTTTGTTTGTTGTTTTTAAGTTATTAAATTCACACACAAATCGAAATATTTTTTGTTCATGGACATCTTTCCAATGTAAAACACCCTCCGCCCCCTCCCCTTTTCCGCCTTTCAGATTCCTTTCATGTAATATTGTAATAAAGGGAGAGACTGAACGGATGGAGATAGATAGAGCGAGAGAGAGGGGGGGGGGGGGGGGAGAAAGAGGCTGAAAAAAAGCAGAAACGATTTTTTATCACTGTTTCTGGTTTTGTTAAACCAAAGATAGAGAGAAAGAAAATAATGATACAAAAAGAAAATTTAGACGAAAAAGAATGAAAGAAAAATTAAAATTCGACTTTTTTTTTTTTTTTTTTATTTTTTTTTTTATTTTTTTTTTTTTATTTTTTTTTTAAATCATAGATCAGCATCAGGTCGTCTGCTTAGATCACATTGGAAGAACGCATTGTGCCACTCTTGAGAGGAAGAGTGAGAGAGAGAGAGAGAGAGAAAGAGGCGAGACTTCTGCTGCTGGGTGAGCATGGTCACGTGAGCGGGGTGGCGGAGTTCCACTGATGCGCCTGGCCGTGGTGGGGGGAGGGAGTATTGAATAGTTCCCTGGACTTGGGTTTACAGTATAGACAGTGAGTGGTATTTCTGTGGAGAGGGACTTCGAACTATGGTAAGTTGTTCAGTTTCTTGTTTATAGATATAGCCTATATATATATCATTCTATGTTTATATGTAAGGTGTGCTGATATATCTCCACTGTATGTGCGTTTATGTTTGTAAGCGCGCGTGTGTTTAGTGTGTATATGTAAATAAAATAGTTCTTTATAGGTACAATGTATATATGATTGCATTTAGGTATATGTATGTGTCTGTTTTTTTTATTGTTGTAAGTAAGTATGCATGCATTTGTATGCATGAATCTTTTCTTGTATGTATGTACGCATCTATGTATATTTCAATGTACATGTGTATATTTGTGTAAGAGTTATATGTGTGTATGTAGGCCCTACAAGCTTAGGGTTTCTTTAAATGCATATAAGTATGTATGTTTGTTTGACTTGCAGATATTCGATTTATCTTACAACCTATCTATCTATCTCTATATATCTATCTCTATGATCTATCTATCTATTTATCTAGAGTTTATCTATCTTTGTATGTATTTGTATATATATATCCATCTATTTATTTATCTATCTCTTTATCTATCAATCTATTTACCTATAGTTTATCTATTTATCTATTAGTGTATCTATCTATTTTTATATATCTTTATTTATTTATGTATCTATTTATTTATCTATTTATTTATCTATTTATTTATCTATTTATTTATCTATTTATTTATCTATTTATTTATCTATTTATTTATCTATTTATTTATCTATTTATTTATCTATTTATTTATCTATTTATTTATCTATTTATTTATCTATTTATTTATCTATTTATTTATCTATTTATTTATCTATTTATTTATCTATTTATTTATCTATTTATTTATCTATTTATTTATCTATTTATTTATCTATTTATTTATCTATTTATTTATCTATTTATTTATCTGTTTATATGACTGTTTATACATCTATCATTTTTAAGTATCCATATATATGTCTATATGTATCATAGATCTCTATCTCTCTATCCATTAAGCCATTCATATATCAATGTATTTACTTATCTATCCAACTATTTGGGGATCTACAGATATAAATATACTACAATATTATATTTTAGATTATTATACATACAACAAATTCTCTCTATTTAGTTTTATGCGGGGGGGGGGGGGGGGGTATGATGAACGTATCTCAACAACAAATATAGATTTTAAAAATCATTTCAACTGGATCTAGAATAAAACTAAGGGAGATAGTCTAGTTTTCTGGAATACATTTCTAATCATGCTAATGAAATGATTGGTGACCTGACAGCTGGACTTGTGGGTTGTTTCCCTTGTTGACCGCTGGAAGCGCTTGACCCTTACGGGCTTAGTGATGATGAATTGGACGATCCAGTTGGCGGTAAGGGGATGTGGTGGTCGGTCGATATCCCAGATGTTTGCCTTGTAAGTTGTAAGTGAAGTGAAGAACTGTATGATGGACAGATGGAGGCGTGGCTGAACTAGGGATTCATTTGTTTATAGTACTTTAAGTATACCTATCTATTTATCTATCCATTTATCTATATATCTATAATCTATTTAAATATATATCTATTTATATATGTATTTATCTATCTAGTTATCTATCTATCTGTATATCTATCTATCTATCCATCTATATATCTATTTATCTATAATATCAATCTATCTATCAATTTATCTATCTATTTAACTATGTATTTATTATCTTTTTATCCATCTATCTATCTATTCATTTAACTATATATCTATAATCTATTTATCTATAACCTACCTATATATCTATGTATATTTATATATGGGGCACCGTAGCCGAGCGGCAGCGCGTTTTACTGGCGATCCAAGGCTCCTGGGTTCGAATCCTGGTGAAGGCTAGGATTTGAGGGTGTCCCTGAGTCTACCCAGCTCCGATGGGTACCTGACTATAGTTGGGGTAAAGTAAAGACGGCTGTGCATAGTGCTGGCCACATAATCACCTAGTATGCCCTGGTCACGGAAACTGGTGAACGCTGCTTCTCCGGCCCTATGGATCAATTTGGTCCGACGGAATACTATCTATCTATAATCTAAGTAGCACCTGTATGCCATAAATCAATCAACCAATCAATCTAGCTATCTATAAATTCTTTATCGCTCTATTTATGCTTCACTCTCTAACTATTTATCCACCCAAAATACTATTTTTGTATCTTTCTAGTTATAATTAACTATCTCTATATCCGGTTGATTATCTATTTATCTATCAAAATATCTAGCTTTTATTCATCTATCTGTATATTTTCTTTCTAATCATCTATCGTTCTTTGAATCCACTTAATTAACAATTTTTCTCTCTATCTATAGATGTATTAATCATATTTATTTATAGCTTAATCTGCCTGTCTAACATCTTTTTATCTAACTATTTATCTATCTATCCTATTTATCTACATGATTTATCTATCTAGCTATCCATTATATTTCATCTATCTATCTATCTATCTATCTATCTATCTATCTATCTATCTATCTATCTATATATCTATCTATATATATCTATCGATCTATCTATCTATCTATCTATCTATTCCTTGCATATTTAAAACTAACTCAGAAATTTGATATGTCCTTTCTCCCAATGTCATATCCGGTGCATCCACAGAATATCCACACTGTATCTTAGACAAACGAGAAAAATCAATTCTAATACGATTTCCCGGTGGAATTTTTTTTTTTTTTACTGGGTGAACTTACTAGATTTCCCTCATGCTACGATAATTCATGGCTTTTATACCAAACGCGCCCTTAAGTTACAGATACACGAGCACACGCACACACACACACTCCTTACACACAGAGAGGTCAAGGTCAACTTTGACAAGGTTCGCTACTCTTCATCACTTATCCTTGATCAAAATCTTTCCTGATCATTTTTCCCTCAAAATTATAAGTCATCAGTACAATTTTCTTATCTTTATCTTATAGATCTACATTTTATCAATGAAGAATATTTTTTTAATTACTTTATTTTTACGAAGTGGCTATTCGGACCCGGTAGACTTAGTGATAAATATTAGTATCGGTTAGTTTATATAGGTTAGGGATGGATTTGTAGTATTTTTGGTAATAGTTAGGCCTAGTATCGGTTAGGTTATAAAGGATAGGGATAGATTTGGTGTTTTCTGTGCTACTTCTTATAATATATATGGTAAAACAAACATTTTTTGTGTTTGTTTCCCCACTTTTTTTATGTTTTCTATAAGTTTTAAGGAATTCTGACTGAAGCTGGGTCCGAATAGCCATTTCATGCTAAAGAAAGGGACCCGGGTCCGAATAGCGGCAGCCTTATTTTTAACAAGCTCAATATCTCAGCGTTGCCCGGTATAAGCCTGTATAAACTATCGATAAAAAAAAAAATTATAAACTACAATGAAAAGAAAGCTATAGATCTAGAAATTATTTTTTTTAATTTTTATTTACTGAAGACATTTAGGGAAAGTAATTTAAAAAAATGGGTATAGACTAACTGGAGAATCGAACCCGGGTCGACCGCACTCGGCAGACTGATAGGTTATCCACTCAGCTATAGAAGACACGTATGCTAAATCAAATTGCAAAGGATGAGATATGAGGCAATAAGGTCACGTGCCTTTAAATAAACCAATTTGATTGGTGAAACACACACACGGAGCTATTTATATATTATATAGATGAATGGCTGCAGTTTTTGTTACTTGTAACGAGAAAAATGTTACAATTTGTTTAAAAAAAGAAAAGGTTTTCTTCAAAGTAAACTTTGTAACGTCGGTAATAGAAAGGACAATATATAAAATAAAAAGTGTTTCCTGCCCGCTAGATGGTGACAAGTGAATCTGCTGATAGTGAAAACCAGAGATAGCCTATCGAAGGCAGTGCGCGACCAAATATTTTTTTTTGTATGCCAAACTATTTTTTTCGGTTTTTTTTTAAAAACCAATTTGTTTAAATCCGTAGATTTAAACATGTCTAATATAGCAACACCCTGGTTATCGCGTACTTTACTAAATGCGCAACCTACCGGTGACAATCGCCAATGTACGGCCAATATACGGCCAATGTACGGCCAATATATGGCTCGTTAAACTTTTGTTTGGATTGGTTCTATCGTTGACTGTATTTATTTTGAGAGCATTGTATGTGGGGAGCGCCAAGGTGTTTCTAAAATAACTAGCTCGTTCCCATGTCCCAGATTTCGAATGAAAAATTAAAAGGATACATATATTATTAGAATTTAATGAGGAAACTCCCTGACCCCATTCTATAGGCCGAGACTAGGCCTATATATTTCTCTACCTAATTTTATTAAATTTTTATTCTTAATGAAAACATTACTGACTTGATATAGATCATGAGATAGATCATAGATATATCATTAGATAGATAATTAGATCATCATTAGATAGATCATAAGTTAGATCATTAGGAATGATTAGTTCGAGAGCAAAAAGCAATTATATGGAAAAGGGCATTAGGTCTTGAGTTGAAAAAAGTTTACCACTGACTCGGTTGCGTTATATTGTAAATATAAGAACCAAAAAAGAATTGCCATGAATCTATCTGAGATTCTATCATGATACAAGTTGTTTGTTTTATTTCATGTTAAAGATTTACAACTCGCCAAACAAAGAACGTTAAACAATTTTATTTTGAAATCTATAAATCTAGATCTATTGTTTTTTTTTTGTCTGTCTATTATCTATGTGTCTCTCATATCGGTCTTTTTTGTCTTTATGTCTATCTATCTATCTATCTATCTATCTATCTATCTATCTATCTATCTATCTGTCTATCTATCTAGTGTTAAATCTATCTCTTAGTTAGGGTCTTTTAGTCAATTAATTTATCTGTCTTTTTGCATCGCTATCTGTCTATCAATCTATCAGTCTATCAATCTATCAGTCTATCAATCTATCAGTCTATCAATCAATCAGTCTATCAATCTATCAGTCTATCAATCTATCAATCTATCAATCTATCAGTCTATCAATCTATCAGTCTATCAATCTATCAGTCTATCAATCTATCAGTCTATCAGTCTATCAATCTATCAGTCTATCAATCTATCAGTCTATCAATCTATCAGTCTATCAATCTATCAGTCTATCAATCTATCAGTCTATCAATCTATCAGTCTATCAATCTATCAGTCTATTAATCTATCAGTCTATCAATCTATCAGTCTATCAATCTATAAGTCTATCAATCTATCAGTCTATCAATCTATCAGTCTATCAATCTATCAGTCTATCAATCTATCAGTCTATCAATCTATCAGTCTATCAATCTATCAGTCCATCTACTTACATAATTAACTATCTACTTACTTTGAATCTATCTACTTAGGACTTGTCTATTTTCTTTTATCTATCAACCTATATATCAGCCGTTCTCTCTCCTCTTCTCTTTAACTATTGCTTGGAACTAACTACCTAGAATCATCTTTATAGAAGGAGCGTCTGTAACATCTAAGATAAATCGGACATATAAACCCAACCACCTTACCAGCTGTTCAATCCATCCTCTATCCACCCGCTACAACCGTGGGTGCTTTGAACAAACATACACCGGCACAGATACTCCAGGATCATAATTCACTTAACACCGGGAAATCAATTTGACCTGCGGGAAAATCCATTACTTTTCAAAACAGAAACAAGCTACACCAACAAAAACAAAAAAAAAAAAATATTGCTTCTTGCCACACCATCCGAGCTTTATCGATGTGTGTGAAATTTTTGTACACGTGAGCACGGCTTAAGCATACAGACACAGCAAGGCTACGACACATGACGCGGACTGCACTCACAGACACAACCCTATCTATTAAAGCACGTAGTCACTGAGCAGCTTACACCACGAAGACACGGGTCAGTTAAAGCACCCAAACACAGCACCGGTTACAGCATACAGCCACAGCACAACTATAGCACACAGACATAACACATGTATTATCACACGGACACACCACCACAACGACACACAGACCACAGCCCAGGTACGACGCACAGACACAACACAGTAAAAGCATCCATATACAGCACATCTTATAGCACACAGACACAGCACATCTACGAACTAGAGACACCGCACAGCTAAGGCACCTTAACAAAGCAAAGCTTACAGCAAACAGACATCGCACAGCTAAAGCACCCAGACACACCACCGCTACGACACACAGACACACCACAAAGACACATAAACACAACACAACTCACGCTACACATACATAACATTACAAGGCATGCAAACTCATATCGATCTCTCAAAGAAAAAACTTTTCTTTCTCCGTTTCTGTAAAGTTTGTCTCTGGAATTTTATGCCAGATTCACCTGCAACTCTTTTTTTTAAATATTTTTGGATAAAGAATTTCTATCTCAATACTGGCATATTTTCTTTATTTGTAGGGCGTCGCGCACTCTTTTAGATACACGCGTTTTTTTTTTTATTCTCACTCACCGCGGGCGCCCTACGCCACGCTATAAGAAACAATGGGCAATGGTATTTATTATGACGTTTTGTACACTTACGTAGCCTAGAACCTTTTGATTAAACCGTACCAAAGTAGGATTTCTAATTCACTCCGCGTGCCAAAAGCATCAAAGTCATCCTGCTCCCAAGGTATTGTAGAAGAAACTTAAACCGCCCTTTTGGATATTTTCCGCATGCCATTGAAAAATCGCTCCGCATGCCAAGTCTGGCACGCGTGCCGAAGGTTGCCGACACCTGGCTAAGAGAATTGTAGCCCAGTTCTTGTATTTAAAAAAAAAAATAGCTCCAGGTCTATGTATTATTAGTTTTTTTGCTTGGTTTTCAATGTGCTCTGAGCTTACATTATGTTTGTTGGCAGCGCTATACAAATACATATTATTATTAGTGATAAATTGTTTCCCTTGTAACTTTTGATTGACACTATAAATAACTTCAAGGCCCAGCACTATCATTTACTCCTTTTTATCAAGAAATTAGAATTCTTTATGATGATATACATAAATGCTTTCCTTATCGTTTATGCGAGAACGAATGTATAGAAGTACTCTTTCTTCCCGAGTGGCATCCGGGCATGGAATAGGTTGACTGAACGAATCAGGAAAACTAGAAACTTAACATCACCAATAAACTAATGAAAATGCAAGACTAGACTTGAACCACGGATGAGCGTAGGACGCAATAATCTTCTTTATGGTAGGAGCGTCTGTAATATATAAGATAAGATATTTCTTAGAGTTACTTTCTTTTTCTAGGCTCGAAACTCGAAACTTAAAAGGTTAAATAAGAAACTTGTGATGTTAACAGAAAAAAATTGACAGTTAAAATTTAAACACAAAAAGAAAATTGACGCTTATTAATTATTTTTTTTTAAGTTTGAAATATATTGTTTTTAGTATAAATAGTTTTTAACCCTATTTTGTGGTAACAGCTTGTAATAGGTAAGGAGAGACAATCCACAGGATCTGCACTGGCAACTAATGAGTACCAACGCAATTTAAAAACAACAAATCACAAAATTATATTTTCTCGAACAAATGGAAGAAAATTAAATTATAATAACTAAGCAATAGTGACCCCGGTTGATCCAGCGGTTAGTTCACCGGATTGTCAACCAAACGACCGGGTTATAGCTAGGGGCGAAGCCAGAAATTTTTTCCAGGGGGGGGGGGGGGGGGCTGAACTTTCGCGTGACAAACATTTACCAAATTGTTAGTGAATTTAGTACATGTTAAAATAACCTTTGAATTTTTTTTTATTCCAGGGGGGGGGGATGGGGGCTTAGACCCCAGCCCCCTCATCCTGTGGCTTCGCCCCTGGTTATAGCTCCTGCCGCCGATTAACCCCTCGCGCCCTGCAGGAGTTTTGGGCCAAGGACGTAGCCTAATTATCATTATCTAGAAGAAACGTTTGTAAACTTATAAGACTGAGACGTAAAAACGTAAATGTTTTGTTTAACAACATTTTTATTAGACTGAAAAAGAAGGACGCCGACAAACACAAATTAAATATGAAATAAAAATTCAATATGTTTCATATCTAATATATATATATATTCTTCTTGTGGCCAGAGGTCAACATCGATGACGTCATTCTCTAAAGGCCATGAGAGAAACTTTTACCATTCTTGTTTCAAATGACGCTGTTTTGTAATGGAGTGCGGGTGGGAAGCGGAGGTATAGGGAGTTTTTTTTATTAACCTTTTTCTTTATAAATATTTAAAGTTTCTTTAAAAAAACTACTTTTTAAAAAAAATAAAAGCTTCACATGTTGACAGTCAAAAGCCACAGGGCGTAATGATCTTTGTCTTTTTTTTAAACAAACACAGTGCCCTCATAGGGGGGGGGGGGGGCAGAGGGGGGCTTATGCCCTGGAGCGACACCTCCAGGGGGGCGGCAAATGTAGTCTAAATATAGCAAATATAACACTAAACAAGCAGTTACAGTAGGCAATGGGGCGGCGCTGGAACTTTTGCCCTGGAGCGCTACATAAGCTTGTAAAGACTCTGAACAAACAACATACATACGTACAAGGGTATACATAAAATAAAGATAAGATAGGAATTTCATTGGTCTAAAATGTTTTACTACATTCGGCACTTTAATTTTGTTATGTTGGTCAGTGGTCTGAACCGAAACTGCACGTGCGCTAGATGTGCTTAAATGGTAAAGTTCACTCCCTGGGCACTTTTAATGATCAGCTACCCGGACTCCTCTCTATCCACTCAGGGATACAGATTTTTACTGGTCGTGTGGTTAATACTCCAGGACTGTCCAACGCGACGATACAGGTTCGAAACCTGTCGCCGCCCAACCCCTTTCGTCTCCGCAATAGGTTTGTGCGATTCACGTTCAGAATCTTCTTTTTAGAAGTCACGCCCGTGACCTGGAAGACAAATGTATCCCTTTTTATTTTATCAACATGCGATTATGATATTTAATGTTAAAGTCATCGGCGTCGCCTCAATATATATATAAGTTACGCCTCTAAGACGAGCAAACGATCCCGACCCCCACCTTGCATTTCTATTAGTGTTTTGAATGATGTTAAATTACTGGGTTTTTCCTGGTTTGTTCAGGCAACCCATTCCATGTCCGGATGCCACTCGGGAAGAAAGAGTACTTTTATTGATTTGTTCTCGCATAACGGATAATGTCTTTTTTCTTTCATCTTCATAATAAACGGAATGAATACAACTCCCCTGAAGTTATTGTAGCGCGTTCGACTGGCGTACCGAAGATCCTGGGTTCGAAGTTCGAATCCTTCTGCAGGCTAGGATTTTTTTCCCAATTCTGGAGGGTGTCCCTTAGTCTTAGTTGGGGTAAAGAAAAAGGTAGCTGTGCATAGTGCTGGACACGCAATCCCCTAGTATGCCGTGGCCATAGAAACTGGTGAACGCTGCTTCACTGGCCCTATGGATCAATTTGGTTCGACGGGATACTTTAATTTATTATGCATATCAATAATATTTAATCACTAAGTTTTGATTTGTATTAAATTGGTTATAGTCATAGTATAGTTTCTAAAAATTAAATAAGTTGATAAATGCTTCCCTTTTAACCCTCCCCGCACCGACCTACTTCTATTTATGCTGCCTTCAGTTCCGCTATATACGCGCCCGGGACTGTAAGAGTTAACAGTTTTAATGGTTAAACCAATTACTTATGTTGTACTTTTTTTTTCCTTTTACATAAAGGTTTGATATCTTAAAACTCCTAAATATATTTCTGCCGACTCCTCGATTCTGAAAGTGCCCCGCTTCTCTCTGAAGACCGTTGGCCTTAGAGCCTTCTCAACATCCGGTCCGAAAGTGTGGAATCTACTTCCCATTAAACTGAGGCAAACAAGCTCCATTGATACCTTCAGAGAAAACTTAAAAACTCATTATTTCAATATTTATCTTAGTTAACATGCTTTAGAGCCTTACTATCTTACCAATATGTTAGGTCGGCTATTTTTTGTTTTAATTGTTTGATTTGTTCTATGTTTGTAAAGTTTTGAATCATCTTTTAGCTTTGTATCTCTTGAACTATAGATTGTATCCGTGTTCTTAGTTGTTATGTTAAATGCGCTCTGAGCTTGCATTATGTTTGTTGGCAGCGCTATACAAATGTCATCATTATTATTATTATTATTTATTATGTAAAACACATTTACTATATGAGCTATTTCTTTAAAACATTTTATTGAATGTAAAAATTCACTATATTTTTGTAATTACCAGTTATGTTTTGTAATATAACTAATACGACGTGTTCATTTTTTAGTTATTTATAAAAATATAGCATTAAGGTATTGCAACTTTATCGGCATCACTATAAAATAATATTTATTGGAAACTTTATTAAAGGGAGATAATTAATCCGTTATATTTGCCTTAATATTTCTGTTTTTTTTTCTTCCAATTTTTCTTTATACAACACAAATAGAGCTTGAAAATGTTGAAACTGTAAGAGGTAGTTTAAAATTAGATAATTATTATATGACTAAAAAATTTATATTATGTACATTTTTAAACACCACATTAAATACCCACGATGTATGATTACTACGTACCTACTCCGCTTTACTTATACTTGGCAGTTCACACAATTGATACAGTGTTCATATTCGTAAAAGAATCTCAAACTGAGATCCAAAAATAATGAATAAGTTTTTAAACATGTGCTGGAATTAAACCTTGACCACTACATTCACTTTTATGAGACATTAACCATTGAAGTGAAAATTCTAGATCTAATAAAATTTTGTATTTACTTTTAGGGCAAAAAAGAAATAAACATAATAATAACAACTATATTTATTATAAAAAAAACAAATATAAAACACTTAACGATTGTCTTGGTCTTGTTACGGCGCTAAATAAATTGTCTGATAAAAATAAATAAAAAATTAAGTCCAGTACAGCGAGTTGACTTTTAGGCTGATGGCTCGCTGAATGATCTAGAAATCCCAGTTTGGCACAATTATTCACAAAAGGTTGCCGACCGCTGGCCCAATGTATTATTACTATTTTACCCCTTTTCCTTCTGTCCTCTAGTGTTTCTATGTTTGTTCATTTAACATATAATATCTATTATATCTGTCAAATTATCTACCTATCTACGTATGTAGCCCCAAAACGACTCCAGGACACAAGATACATCTTCTTCTTCTTCTTCAGCGTTCCATTTTGCTTTTCATTGCTATGTTGGACTGGCAGTCCTCAGATGAACCTTGAGGGGGAAGGGGGCTGTTGCTTGTATTAAAGGTTTTGGCCCCTCCGCATGGAACACCCTGCCACTCCAGCTGCGACAAAGCTCGAACTTTAACATTTTCAAGACCGGACTCAAGACTCACCGGTTTCTTATGGACTCCTAGCTCACTCACATTTTTTAAATATTTGCCTCTTATTGTTATCATCGTTTGTAATTGTTAAGCGCATAGAACTGATTGCGGGATATGAGCTATATAAGCTTCATTTCTTTATTATTATTATTTTTATAATGAAAAGTGTCCAAACGTTTAAACATTTTTATTTTACGTGTTGTTTTTCCGCGTTTTTTTTATATATAGACACAAATTTTCAAGGAAAAGAGGACAACACAAAGAAAATAAAAACAATAACTAAATCACAGAAGCTTGTTGGATTGGAATTAAGTTGAATATTTTATACTCGATGTTTTATTTCAATATTTTATTTCTCTGAATGTTTGAATACTATCTTATCTTATCTTATATATTACAGGCGCTCCTTCTATAAAGAAGATTACTGCGTCCTACGGGTATCCGTGGTCTAATTCTAGTCTTGCATATATTTTTTATTAATGTAGGCCTACTTAAGTAACTGGTTTTCCTGGTTTGTTCAGGTAACCCATTCGGGCAGAAAAAGTACTTATATGCATATTATACTATATACTATATTATCGTATATTCAGTCATGGATAAACAGACCAAGGGTACAATGATTTGGAGATTAATGCTGCAGTAGTTGAGAGGAGAGATAGAGATTTCTGTGTAAGAGTTTTGGTGAGGCATTTTACGAAACTAAAACTATTCATTTTACGAAACTAAAACTATTCGTTGTGTTAAAATAAAGTATCCCGTCGGACCGACTTGATCGAAAGGGCCGTTAAAACAGCGTTCACCAGCTTCTGTGGCCACGGCATACTAGAGGATTAAGTGGCCAGTATAATGCACAGCATCCTATACTTTACCCCAACTAAATTCGGGTATTCATCACAGCCGGATATAGACCTAAACTCCGGGACACCCTCCAGACTCAGGAACGAAATCCTAGAATTTATCAGGATTCGAACCCAGTGCCTACGGTATCCAGCTTAACGCGCTGCCAGCTCGACCACCTTGCCCCTCTTCCATTGATCATTCATTGGTCTAAAGTGTTTTAAGACATTCGGCACTTCAATTATGTTATGTAAGTCAGTGGTCGGAACCGAAACTGCACATGCACTAGATGTGCTTAAATGGTAAACTTTACTTCCGGGGCACTTGTAATGACCCTCCCACCTCTCTACCCACCCAGGGATAAAGATTTTACTTGTCGTGTGGTTAGTACTCCGGACTGTCCAACACGACGACCCAGGTTTGAAACCTGTCACCGCCAACCCCCTTCCGTCTCCGCGGGAGGTTTGTGCGATTCACGTTCAGAATCATCTTTATAGACGTCAAGCCCTTAACCTAGAAGACAAATGTATCCTTTTTCTTTTCAAAACATGCGTGGGTGATATTTGAATGTTAAAGTCATCGGCGTCGCCTCAGAATATATAAGTTACGCCTCTAAGAAGAGCCAACGATCCCGACTCCCACCTTGCATTTCTATTAGTGTTTTGAATGAAGTTAAATTTTTTTTTCCTGGTTTGTTCAGGCAACCCATTCCATACCCGGATGCCAATCAGGAAGAAAGAGAACTTATATCTATTTTTTCTCGCATAACGGATAATGTCTTTTTTTCTTTCATCTTCATAATAAACGGAATGAATACAACTTCCCTGAAGTTATTGTAGCGCGTTCGACTGGCGTACCGAAGGTCCTGGGTTCAAAGTTTGAATCCTGCTGCAGGCTAGGATTTTTTTTCCCCCAATTCTGGAGGGTGTCCCTGAGTCTTAATTGGGGTAAAGTAAAGGTAGCTGTGCATAGTGCAGGACACGCAATCCCCTAGTATGCCGTGGCCATAGAAACTGATGAACGCTGCTTCACTGGCCCTATGGATCAATTTGGTCCGACGGGATACTTTAATTTACCATGCATATCAATAATATTTAAATTGTGTGTAATATTATTTCTTAAAGACAAATCACTAAGTTTTGATTTGTATTAAATTGGCTATTGTATAGTTTCTAAAAAATAAATAAGTTGAGCAATGCTTTGCTATATACCTTTAGTTTAACAGTTTAATGGTTAAACCAATTACTTATGTTGTACTTTTTTTTTCGTTTTACATAATGGTTTGATATCTTAAAACTCCTAAATATATTTCTGCCGACTCCTCGCTTCTGGAAGTGCCCCGCTTCTCTCTGAAGACCGTTGGCCTTAAAGCCTTCTCAACATCCGGTCCGAAAGTGTGGAATCTACTTCCCAGTAAACTGAGGCAAACAAGCTCCATTGATACCTTCAAAAAGAACTTAAAAACTCATTATTTCAATATTTATCTTAGTTAACATGCTTTAGAGTCCACTGTCTTACTTATATGTTAGCTCGGTTACTTTGTTTTAGCTGTTTTATTTGTTCCATGTTTGTAAAGTTTGGAATCATCTTTTAGTTTTGTATCTCTTGGCCTATAGACTGTATCCGTGTTCTTAGTTGTATGTTAAATGCGCTCTGAGCTTGCATTATGTTTGTTGGCAGCGCTGTACAAATGTCATCATTATAATTATTATTTATGTAAAACGCATTTACTATTTGAGCTATTTCTTTTAAACATTTTATTTAATGTAAAACTTCACAATATTTTTGGTGTTCTGTTTATACACAAGGGAAACAAAATGAAACATGTTAAAATTAGATACTCTCTGATTGGTTCATTGTTTATGATATCACCGTCACGTGATTGAGCTCTACATGAATTCCCTCAGTTTGACCTCGGTGTGAATAGCCAACCAGAAAATAGATACTTTAACCACAAGAATTGCAATATTGTGATATTGATCTGACAGATAATGAATAATTTCGAAAAATATCAACAAACCATATTTTTTTAATCGTTTGTTTCGTAAGAGTTACATAGTATCAAATCTGCAACTCAATGTTATTGTTTGATATTCTGCACTATAGAGTCTCCTTGTGTTACACCAATTGCTGAGGTTAATCTCTGGACTCTGATACAATAGATTTCCCTGGCGTTTTCTGCTATTTAAAATTAAACAAACAAATAATCCAAGCGATGCTTACAATTTATGAGTTGACGTATGGATTCAATTCACTCGTTCAGAAAATGTTTTGAATCAAATCTTTAAGCAGCAAATCAATATTTGTATCACAAATCACTAAGCACAAAAATGGTCAACAGGAGTCAGAACAATGAGTTGATTCACATACTTATAACAGTAGGCTGATACAATGATTAGAAAATAAACGTTATTATTTAAAATGAGGATAAAAAACAACTTTTGACAATTTTGGTCGGGAAGTTTTTCTTGTTCAATACAATACAGCCTGTTCAACAACAATCTAACTCTACTGTAAAATCAGTGTTTTTTTCTGTAAGGATTGTAGTCATGTAAAGTAGCGTACACAATGTAATTAACATATATCTATCTATCTATCTATCTATCTATCTATCTATCTATCTATCGATCGATTTATCCATCTATCTAAATATGGTATCTACCCGCCTCTCAGTCTGTCTATCTACCTGTCTTTATATCCATTTATCCGTCTCTCAGATGTCTATCTATCTATTCATCTTTTTATCTATCTTTCTAATGCGGCAGCGCGTTCGGCTGACATACCAAAGGCTAGAATTTTTTTTCCCGGGCCTGAATCATGTCTCTGAGGCTACCCGGCAGTGATGGGTACTTGACACTAGTAGGGGTAAAGAATAGGCGGATGGGTGTTGTGCAGGCTACACAATCCCCTAGCACAGAAAAGGTATAGTTATTCTGTGATCCCCTAGTATGCCGTGGCCACAGAACTGAAGAAAGCTGCTTCACCGGCCCTATAGATCAACGTCGTCTGACGGGATACTTTATTTTTTTTTTAAACTTCCTTTCTAGCTATCAATCTATCTATCTATCTATCTATCTATCTATCTATCTATCTATCTATCTATCTATCTATCTATCTATCTATCTATCTATCTATCCATCTTTACCATCAACTACCTAGATCTATATATCTGTGGCACTAAGGGCCTTGAAGTTCTTTTGCTGTTTCCCCCCTGTATGGATTTTTGTTTCGTTCAGGTAAGTTTGTATGTCAAGATGTCATCGTTAGGCATGCGATTTATGATAGAATCTATTGTTACAATAGTCAGTTTAAATTTGTTATAGCTTCTCGTCTTCTCTTGATTTACTCAAGTCTATTCTACAAGAAAATAATACACAATATAAAGATCTGCTGTTGTATACAATGTTCGTTGCATTAGACGAGGTTAAATGTTGAGATATTAATTTCTTGTTTGGAAGCAATTAATGAAATTAATGAATTTTTCCCCCGGTCTTGAGTGAGGAGAACTGATGTTGAAGTTGGTGTTTTTGAATGACATTGCGAAATATTTCTATGTGTTGAACTTGCATTTACAAGGACGGGTTCAAAACGCATTTGGATTGTTAGATCATTGAAATGAATTTGCAAGAAAACTTGAACATGTTTTGCCGTGAAATCAATTTCAAAATATTTAACTAATTTCTTTATTAAAAAACTCCTTAAATCGATTTAAACAATTAAAGCAGGAAATGTTTATTTATTGCTGTTGAACGTAAAATAATTGTATAAATCTAATTACAAGTTATGATTGTAATATAACTAATACGATTTGTTAATTTATTTAGTTATTTATAAAAATATAGCATTAAGGTATTGCAACTTTATCGGCATCACTATAAAATAATATTTATTGGAAACTTTATTAAAGGGAGATAATTAATCCGTTATATTTGCCTTAATATTTCTGTTTTTTTTTCTTCCATTTTTCCTTTATACAACACAAATAGAGCTTTAAAATGTTAAAACTGTAAGAGGTAGTTTAAAATTAGAGAATTATTATATGACTGAAAAATGTATATTATGTACATTTTTAAACACGACATTAAATACCCACGATGTATGATTACTACGTACCAACTCCGCTTTACTTATAGTACACATCCCATACATCCCGTACAGTGTTAATATTCTTAAAAGAATCTCAAACTGAGATCCAAAATCAATGAATAAGTTTTTAAACATGTGCTGGAATTAAACCTTGACCACTACATTGACTTATATGAGACATTAACCATTGAAGTGAAAATTCTAGATCTAATAAAATGTTGTATTTGCTTTTAGGGCAAAAAAGAAATAAAGATAATAATAAAAACTATATCCATTTAAAAAAAAAAAAAAAAAATAAAACACTTAACGATTGTCTTGGTCTTGTTACGGCGCTAAATAAATTGTCTGATAAAAATAAATAAAAAATATAGTCCAGTACAGCGAGTTGACTTTTAGGTTGATGGCTCGCTGAATGATTTAGAAATCCCAGTTTGGCACAATTATTCACAAAAGGTTGCCGACCGCTGGCCCAATGTATTTTTACTATTTTACCATTTTTCCTTCTGTCCTCTAGTGTTTCTATGTTGGATGATTTAACATATAATATCTATTATATCTGTCAAATTATCTACCTATCTACTGATTTTGGCCCATTCGCATGGAACACCCTGCCACTCCAGCTGCGACAAAGCTCGAACTTTAACATTTTCAAGTCCGGACTCAAGACTCACCGGTTTCTTATGAACTTCTAGCAAACTCACATTTTTTAAATATTTGCCTGTTATTATTGTTATCATCGTTTGTAATTGTTAAGCGCATAGAACTGATTGCGGGATATGCGCTATATAAGCTCATTTATTAGTTATTATTATTAGTATTATGAAAAGTGTCCAAACGTTGAAAAAATGTTATTTTACGTGTTGTTTTTCCTCGTTTATTTTTTATATAGAAAATTTTTTTCAAGGAAAAGAGAACAACACAAAGAAAATAAAAACAATAATTAAATCACAGAAGCTTGTTGGATTGGAATTAAGTTGAATGTTTTATACTCGATGTTTTATTTCAGTATTTAATTTCTCTGAATGTTTGAATACTATCTTATGTTATCGTATATATTACAGGCGCTCCTTCTATAAAGAAGATTATTGCGTCCTACGCTTATCGGTGGTCTAATTCTAGTCTTGCATATATTTTTATTAATGTACTTAAGTAACTGGTTTCCTGGTTTGTTCAGGTAACCCATTCGGGCAGAAAAAGTACTTATATGCATATTATACTATATTATCGTATATTCAGTCATGGATAAACAGACCAAGGGTACAATGATTTGGAGATTAATGCTGCAGTAGTTGAGAGGAGAAATAGAGAGAGAGAGAGATTTCTGTGGAAGAGCTTTGGTGAGGCATTTTACGAAACTAAAACTATTCGTTGTGTTAAAATAAAGTATTCCGTCCGACCGACTTGATCCAGAGGGCCGTTAAAACAGCGTTCACCAGTTTCTGTGGCCACGGCATACTAGAGGATTGTGTTGCCAGTATAATGCACAGCATCCTATACTTTACCCCAACTAAATTCGGGTACCCATCACAGCCGGATATAAACTCAGGGACACCCTCCAGACTCGGGAACGAAATCCTAGAATTCATCAGGATTCGAACCCAGTGCCTTCGGTACGCCAGCTTAACGCGCTGCCAGTTCGACCACCTTGTCCCTCTTCCATTTATCATTCATTGGTCTAAAGTGTTTTACGTCATTCGGCACTTCAATTATGTTATGTAGGTCAGTGGTCGGAACCGAAACTGCACTTGCACTAGATGTGCTTAAATGGTAAAGTTCACTTCCGGGGCACTTGTAATGACCCGCCCACCTCTCTACCCACCCAGGGATAAAGATTTTACTTGTCGTGTGGTTAGTACTCCGGACTGTCCAACACGACGACCCAGGTTCGAAACCTGTCACCGCCAACCCCCGTTACGTCTCCGCGGGAGGTTTGTGCGATTCACGTTCAGAATCTTCTTTCTATTCGTAAAGCCCTTAACCTAGAAGACAAATGTATCCCTTTTCTTTTCAAAACATGCGATTATGATATTTTAATGTTAAAGTCATCGGCGTCGCCTCAGAATATTTAAGTTACGCCTCTAAGAAGAGCAAACGATCCCGACTCCCACCTTGCATTTCTATTAGTGTTTTGAATGATGTTAAATTACTGGGTTTTTCCTGGTTTGTTCAGGCAACCCATTCGATGTCCGGATGCCACTCGGGAAGATAGAGTACTTATATCTATTTGTTCTCGCATAACGGATAATGTCTTTTTTCTTTCATCTTCATAATAAACGGAATGAATACAACTCCCCTGAAGTTATTGTAGCGCGTTCGACTGGCGTACCGAAGGTCCTGGGTTCGAATCCTGCTGCAGGCTAGGATTTTTTTTCCCAATTCTGGAGGGTGTCCCTTAGTCTTAGTTGGGGTAAAGTAAAGGTAGCTGTGCATAGTGCTGGACCCGCAATCCCCTAGTATGCCGTGGCCATAGAAACTGGTGAACGCTGCTTCACTGGCCCTATGGATCAATTCGGTTCGACGGGATACTTTAATTTACCATGCATATCAATAATATTTGAATTGTGTGTAATATTATTTCTTAAAGAGAAATCAATAAGTTTTGATTTGTATTAAATTGGTTATAGTCATAGTATAGTTTCTAAAAATTAAATAAGTTGATAAATGCTTCCCTTTTAACCCTCCCCGCTCCGACCTGCTTCTATCTATGCTGCCTTCAGTTCCGCTATATACGCGCCCGGGACTGTAAGAGTTAACAGTTTAATGGTTAAACCAAATACTTATGTTGTACTTTTTTTTTCCTTTTACATAAAGGTTTAATATCTTAAAACTCCTAAATATATTTCTGCCGACTCCTCGCTTCTGGAAGTGCCCCGCTTCTCTCTGAAGACCGTTGGCCTTAAAGCCTCCTTAACATCCGGTCCGAAAGTGTGGAATCTACTTCCCAGTAAACTGAGGCAAACAAGCTCCATTGATACCTTCAAAAAGAACTTAAAAACTCATTATTTCAATATTTATCTTAGTTAACAGTCTTTAGAGCCTTACTGTCTTACCAATATGTTAGGTCGGTTATTTTATGTTTTATTTGTTTTTTTTTTTCTATGTTTGTAAAGTTTTGAATCATCTTTTAGTTTTGAATCATATCTCTTGGCCTATAGAATGTATCCGTGTTCTAAGTTGTATGTTAAATGCGCTCTGAGCTTGCATTATGTTTGTTGGCAGCGCTATACAAATGTCATCATTATAATTATAATTTATGTAAAACGCATCTACTATATGAGCTATTTCTTTTAAACATTTTATTGAATGTAAAAATTCACAATATTTTGGGTTTTCTGTTTATACCCAAGGGAAACAAAATGAAACATGTTAAAATTAGATTCTCTCTGATTGGTTCATTGTTTATGATACCACCGTCACGTGTTAGAGCTCTATGGGAATTCCCTCAGTTTGACCTCGATGTGAATAGCCAACCCAGAAAAAAAGATTCTTTAACCACAAGAATTGCAATATTGGGATATTGATCTGACAGATAATGAATAATTTCAAAAACATCAACAAACCATATTTTTTAATCATTTGTTTCGTCAGAGTTACATAGTATCAAATCTGCAACTCAATGTTATTGTTTGATATTCTGCACTATAGAGTCTCCTTGTGTTACACCAATTGCTGAGGTTAATCTCTGGACTCTGATACAATAGATTTCCCTGGCGTTTTCTGCTATTTAAAATTAAACAAACAAATAATCCAAGCGATGCTTACAATTTATGAGTTGACGTATGGATTCAATTCACTCGTTCAGAAAATGTTTTGAATCAAATCTTTAAGCAGCAAATCAATATTTGTATCACAAATCACTAAGCACAAAAATGGTCAACAGGAGTCAGATCAATGAGTTGATTCACATACTTATAACAGTAGGCTGATACAATGATTAGAAAATAAACGTTATTATTTAAAATGAGGATAAAAAACAACTTTTGACAATTTTGGTCGGGAAGTTTTTCTTGTTCAATAAAATACAGCCTGTTCATCCACAATCTGACTCTACTGTAAAATCAGTTGTTTTCTATAAGGATTGTAGTCATGTACAGTAGCGTACACAATGTCATTAACATATATCTATCTATCTATCTATCTATCTATCTATCTATCTATCTATCTATCGATTTAACTATCGATCTATCGATTTATCCATCTATCTATCGATTTATCCATCTATCTAAATATGATATCCACCCGCCTCTCAGTCTGTCTATCTACCTGTCTTTATATCCATTTATCCGTCTCTCAGATGTCTATCTATCTATTCATCTAATCTTTCTAATGCGGCAGCGCGTTCGGCTGACATACCGAAGGCTAGAATTGTTTTCCCGGGCCTGAAGCATGTCCCTGAGGCTACCCGGCTCTGATGGGTACCTGACACTAGTAAGGATAAAGTAAAGGCGGCTGGGCGTTGTGCTGGCTACAAAATCCTCTAGCACAGAATAGGTATATTGATTATGTGATCCCCTAGTATGCCGTGGCCATAGAACTGAAGAAAGCTGCTTCACCGGCCCTATGGATCAACGTGGTCTGACGGGATACTTTTTTGTTTTAAACTTCCTTTCTATCTATAAATCTATCTATCTATCTATCTATCTATCTATCTATCTATCTATCTATCTATCTATCTATCTATCTATCTATCTATCTATCTATCTATCTATCTATATATCTTTCTATCTATCTATCTATCTATCTATCTATCTATCTATCTATCTATCTATCTATCTGTCTGTCTGTCTGTCTGTCTGTCTGTCTGTCTGTCTGTCTGTCTGTCTGTCTGTCTGTCTGTCTGTCTGTCTGTCTGTCTGTCTGTCTGTCTGTCTGTCTGTCTGTCTGTCTGTCTGTCTATCTAACTATCTATCTATCTAACTATCTATCTATCTATCTATCTATCTAGTTATCTATCTATCTATCTAGTTATTTATCTATCTATTTATCTATCTATCAATTTATCTATCTATCTAGATATCTTCAAGGGTATAGACGCTCCTTCTATAAAACAAAATTATTGTGCTATACGCCTCTCCGTCATTTGAACCTAGTCTTGCATTTTTAGTAGTGTTTAAATGATGTTAAGTTACTTGTTTTTCCTGATTTGTTCAGGCAACCCATTCCATGCCTGTTTTCCACTCGTGAAGAAAGAGTTTTATAATGCATTTGTTCTTGCATGAGGGATAAATATTTTTTTTTTAATGTTTTTTCTAAACATTGTGAAAGATTGTTATTGTGTTATATTTCTAAATTAGAATTTAATGCCTAAAGCTGAGGTCGGCAACCAAAGAAACGCGTGTCAGACTTCCAAGAAGATGTTTGTATACAAACTACGTGAAACTCACGCTGAATATCGAGTGTTAAAATTCAGGAAAGTTTGTATGTCATGATATCATCGTTAGCCATGCGATCTGTGATAGAATCTATTGTTGCAATAGTCAATTTAAATTTGTTATAGCTTCTCGTCTTGTCTAGATTTACAGTCAATTCAAGTCTATTCTACAAGAAAATGACACAAAATATAAAGATCTGCTTTTGCACCCAATGTTCGTTGCATTAGACGAGGTTGACTTTTCAGAGATTAATTTCTTGTTTAGAAGCAATTAATGAAATTAATGAATTTTTCCCCCGGTCTTGAGGAGAACTGATGTTGAAGTCGGTGTTTTTGAATGACATTGCGAAATATTTCTATGTGTTGAACTTGCATTTACAAGGGCGGGTTCAAACCGCATTTGGATTGTTAGATCATTGAAATGAATTTGCAAGAAAACTTGAACATATTTTGCCGTGAAATCAATTTCAAAATATTTAACTAATTTCTTCATTAAAAACTCCTTAAATCGATTTAAACAATTAAAGCAGGAAATGTTTATTTATTGCTGTTGAACGTAAAATAATTGTATAAATCTAATTACCAGTTATGTTTTGTAATATAACTAATACGACTTGTTAATATATTTAGTTATTTATAAAAATCTAGCATTATGGTTATTGCAACTTTATCGGCATCACTATAAAATAATATTTATTGGAAACTTCATTAAAGTAAGAGAATTAATCCGTTATATTTGCCTTAATATTTCTGTTTTTTTTCTTCCATTTTTCCTTTATACAACACAAATAGAGCTTTAAAATGTTAAAACTGTAAGAGGTAGTTTAAAATTAGAGAATTATTATATGACTGAAAAATGTATATTATGTACATTTTTAAACACCACATTAAATACCCACGATGTATGATTACTACGTACCAACTCCGCTTTACTTATAGTACACATCCCATACATCCCGTACAGTGTTAATATTCTTAAAAGAATCTCAAACTGAGATCCAAAATCAATGAATAAGTTTTTAAACATGTGCTGGAATTAAACCTTGACCACTACATTCACTTATATGAGACATTAACCATTGAAGTGAAAATTCTAGATCTAATAAAATGTTGTATTTGCTTTTAGGGCAAAAAAGAAATAAAGATAATAATAAAAACTATATCCATTTAAAAAAAAAAAAAAAAAATAAAACACTTAACGATTGTCTTGGTCTTGTTACGGCGCTAAATAAATTGTCTGATAAAAATAAATAAAAAATATAGTCCAGTACAGCGAGTTGACTTTTAGGTTGATGGCTCGCTGAATGATTTAGAAATCCCAGTTTGGCACAATTATTCACAAAAGGTTGCCGACCGCTGGCCCAATGTATTTTTACTATTTTACCATTTTTCCTTCTGTCCTCTAGTGTTTCTATGTTGGATGATTTAACATATAATATCTATTATATCTGTCAAATTATCTACCTATCTACTGATTTTGGCCCATTCGCATGGAACACCCTGCCACTCCAGCTGCGACAAAGCTCGAACTTTAACATTTTCAAGTCCGGACTCAAGACTCACCGGTTTCTTATGAACTTCTAGCAAACTCACATTTTTTAAATATTTGCCTGTTATTATTGTTATCATCGTTTGTAATTGTTAAGCGCATAGAACTGATTGCGGGATATGCGCTATATAAGCTCATTTATTAGTTATTATTATTAGTATTATGAAAAGTGTCCAAACGTTGAAAAAATGTTATTTTACGTGTTGTTTTTCCTCGTTTATTTTTTATATAGAAAATTTTTTTCAAGGAAAAGAGAACAACACAAAGAAAATAAAAACAATAATTAAATCACAGAAGCTTGTTGGATTGGAATTAAGTTGAATGTTTTATACTCGATGTTTTATTTCAGTATTTAATTTCTCTGAATGTTTGAATACTATCTTATGTTATCGTATATATTACAGGCGCTCCTTCTATAAAGAAGATTATTGCGTCCTACGCTTATCGGTGGTCTAATTCTAGTCTTGCATATATTTTTATTAATGTACTTAAGTAACTGGTTTCCTGGTTTGTTCAGGTAACCCATTCGGGCAGAAAAAGTACTTATATGCATATTATACTATATTATCGTATATTCAGTCATGGATAAACAGACCAAGGGTACAATGATTTGGAGATTAATGCTGCAGTAGTTGAGAGGAGAAATAGAGAGAGAGAGAGATTTCTGTGGAAGAGCTTTGGTGAGGCATTTTACGAAACTAAAACTATTCGTTGTGTTAAAATAAAGTATTCCGTCCGACCGACTTGATCCAGAGGGCCGTTAAAACAGCGTTCACCAGTTTCTGTGGCCACGGCATACTAGAGGATTGTGTTGCCAGTATAATGCACAGCATCCTATACTTTACCCCAACTAAATTCGGGTACCCATCACAGCCGGATATAAACTCAGGGACACCCTCCAGACTCGGGAACGAAATCCTAGAATTCATCAGGATTCGAACCCAGTGCCTTCGGTACGCCAGCTTAACGCGCTGCCAGTTCGACCACCTTGTCCCTCTTCCATTTATCATTCATTGGTCTAAAGTGTTTTACGTCATTCGGCACTTCAATTATGTTATGTAGGTCAGTGGTCGGAACCGAAACTGCACTTGCACTAGATGTGCTTAAATGGTAAAGTTCACTTCCGGGGCACTTGTAATGACCCGCCCACCTCTCTACCCACCCAGGGATAAAGATTTTACTTGTCGTGTGGTTAGTACTCCGGACTGTCCAACACGACGACCCAGGTTCGAAACCTGTCACCGCCAACCCCCGTTACGTCTCCGCGGGAGGTTTGTGCGATTCACGTTCAGAATCTTCTTTCTATTCGTAAAGCCCTTAACCTAGAAGACAAATGTATCCCTTTTCTTTTCAAAACATGCGATTATGATATTTTAATGTTAAAGTCATCGGCGTCGCCTCAGAATATTTAAGTTACGCCTCTAAGAAGAGCAAACGATCCCGACTCCCACCTTGCATTTCTATTAGTGTTTTGAATGATGTTAAATTACTGGGTTTTTCCTGGTTTGTTCAGGCAACCCATTCGATGTCCGGATGCCACTCGGGAAGATAGAGTACTTATATCTATTTGTTCTCGCATAACGGATAATGTCTTTTTTCTTTCATCTTCATAATAAACGGAATGAATACAACTCCCCTGAAGTTATTGTAGCGCGTTCGACTGGCGTACCGAAGGTCCTGGGTTCGAATCCTGCTGCAGGCTAGGATTTTTTTTCCCAATTCTGGAGGGTGTCCCTTAGTCTTAGTTGGGGTAAAGTAAAGGTAGCTGTGCATAGTGCTGGACCCGCAATCCCCTAGTATGCCGTGGCCATAGAAACTGGTGAACGCTGCTTCACTGGCCCTATGGATCAATTCGGTTCGACGGGATACTTTAATTTACCATGCATATCAATAATATTTGAATTGTGTGTAATATTATTTCTTAAAGAGAAATCAATAAGTTTTGATTTGTATTAAATTGGTTATAGTCATAGTATAGTTTCTAAAAATTAAATAAGTTGATAAATGCTTCCCTTTTAACCCTCCCCGCTCCGACCTGCTTCTATCTATGCTGCCTTCAGTTCCGCTATATACGCGCCCGGGACTGTAAGAGTTAACAGTTTAATGGTTAAACCAAATACTTATGTTGTACTTTTTTTTTCCTTTTACATAAAGGTTTAATATCTTAAAACTCCTAAATATATTTCTGCCGACTCCTCGCTTCTGGAAGTGCCCCGCTTCTCTCTGAAGACCGTTGGCCTTAAAGCCTCCTTAACATCCGGTCCGAAAGTGTGGAATCTACTTCCCAGTAAACTGAGGCAAACAAGCTCCATTGATACCTTCAAAAAGAACTTAAAAACTCATTATTTCAATATTTATCTTAGTTAACAGTCTTTAGAGCCTTACTGTCTTACCAATATGTTAGGTCGGTTATTTTATGTTTTATTTGTTTTTTTTTTTCTATGTTTGTAAAGTTTTGAATCATCTTTTAGTTTTGAATCATATCTCTTGGCCTATAGAATGTATCCGTGTTCTAAGTTGTATGTTAAATGCGCTCTGAGCTTGCATTATGTTTGTTGGCAGCGCTATACAAATGTCATCATTATAATTATAATTTATGTAAAACGCATCTACTATATGAGCTATTTCTTTTAAACATTTTATTGAATGTAAAAATTCACAATATTTTGGGTTTTCTGTTTATACCCAAGGGAAACAAAATGAAACATGTTAAAATTAGATTCTCTCTGATTGGTTCATTGTTTATGATACCACCGTCACGTGTTAGAGCTCTATGGGAATTCCCTCAGTTTGACCTCGATGTGAATAGCCAACCCAGAAAAAAAGATTCTTTAACCACAAGAATTGCAATATTGGGATATTGATCTGACAGATAATGAATAATTTCAAAAACATCAACAAACCATATTTTTTAATCATTTGTTTCGTCAGAGTTACATAGTATCAAATCTGCAACTCAATGTTATTGTTTGATATTCTGCACTATAGAGTCTCCTTGTGTTACACCAATTGCTGAGGTTAATCTCTGGACTCTGATACAATAGATTTCCCTGGCGTTTTCTGCTATTTAAAATTAAACAAACAAATAATCCAAGCGATGCTTACAATTTATGAGTTGACGTATGGATTCAATTCACTCGTTCAGAAAATGTTTTGAATCAAATCTTTAAGCAGCAAATCAATATTTGTATCACAAATCACTAAGCACAAAAATGGTCAACAGGAGTCAGATCAATGAGTTGATTCACATACTTATAACAGTAGGCTGATACAATGATTAGAAAATAAACGTTATTATTTAAAATGAGGATAAAAAACAACTTTTGACAATTTTGGTCGGGAAGTTTTTCTTGTTCAATAAAATACAGCCTGTTCATCCACAATCTGACTCTACTGTAAAATCAGTTGTTTTCTATAAGGATTGTAGTCATGTACAGTAGCGTACACAATGTCATTAACATATATCTATCTATCTATCTATCTATCTATCTATCTATCTATCTATCTATCGATTTAACTATCGATCTATCGATTTATCCATCTATCTATCGATTTATCCATCTATCTAAATATGATATCCACCCGCCTCTCAGTCTGTCTATCTACCTGTCTTTATATCCATTTATCCGTCTCTCAGATGTCTATCTATCTATTCATCTAATCTTTCTAATGCGGCAGCGCGTTCGGCTGACATACCGAAGGCTAGAATTGTTTTCCCGGGCCTGAAGCATGTCCCTGAGGCTACCCGGCTCTGATGGGTACCTGACACTAGTAAGGATAAAGTAAAGGCGGCTGGGCGTTGTGCTGGCTACAAAATCCTCTAGCACAGAATAGGTATATTGATTATGTGATCCCCTAGTATGCCGTGGCCATAGAACTGAAGAAAGCTGCTTCACCGGCCCTATGGATCAACGTGGTCTGACGGGATACTTTTTTGTTTTAAACTTCCTTTCTATCTATAAATCTATCTATCTATCTATCTATCTATCTATCTATCTATCTATCTATCTATCTATCTATCTATCTATCTATCTATCTATCTATCTATCTATCTATATATCTTTCTATCTATCTATCTATCTATCTATCTATCTATCTATCTATCTATCTATCTATCTGTCTGTCTGTCTGTCTGTCTGTCTGTCTGTCTGTCTGTCTGTCTGTCTGTCTGTCTGTCTGTCTGTCTGTCTGTCTGTCTGTCTGTCTGTCTGTCTGTCTGTCTGTCTGTCTGTCTGTCTATCTAACTATCTATCTATCTAACTATCTATCTATCTATCTATCTATCTAGTTATCTATCTATCTATCTAGTTATTTATCTATCTATTTATCTATCTATCAATTTATCTATCTATCTAGATATCTTCAAGGGTATAGACGCTCCTTCTATAAAACAAAATTATTGTGCTATACGCCTCTCCGTCATTTGAACCTAGTCTTGCATTTTTAGTAGTGTTTAAATGATGTTAAGTTACTTGTTTTTCCTGATTTGTTCAGGCAACCCATTCCATGCCTGTTTTCCACTCGTGAAGAAAGAGTTTTATAATGCATTTGTTCTTGCATGAGGGATAAATATTTTTTTTTTAATGTTTTTTCTAAACATTGTGAAAGATTGTTATTGTGTTATATTTCTAAATTAGAATTTAATGCCTAAAGCTGAGGTCGGCAACCAAAGAAACGCGTGTCAGACTTCCAAGAAGATGTTTGTATACAAACTACGTGAAACTCACGCTGAATATCGAGTGTTAAAATTCAGGAAAGTTTGTATGTCATGATATCATCGTTAGCCATGCGATCTGTGATAGAATCTATTGTTGCAATAGTCAATTTAAATTTGTTATAGCTTCTCGTCTTGTCTAGATTTACAGTCAATTCAAGTCTATTCTACAAGAAAATGACACAAAATATAAAGATCTGCTTTTGCACCCAATGTTCGTTGCATTAGACGAGGTTGACTTTTCAGAGATTAATTTCTTGTTTAGAAGCAATTAATGAAATTAATGAATTTTTCCCCCGGTCTTGAGGAGAACTGATGTTGAAGTCGGTGTTTTTGAATGACATTGCGAAATATTTCTATGTGTTGAACTTGCATTTACAAGGGCGGGTTCAAACCGCATTTGGATTGTTAGATCATTGAAATGAATTTGCAAGAAAACTTGAACATATTTTGCCGTGAAATCAATTTCAAAATATTTAACTAATTTCTTCATTAAAAACTCCTTAAATCGATTTAAACAATTAAAGCAGGAAATGTTTATTTATTGCTGTTGAACGTAAAATAATTGTATAAATCTAATTACCAGTTATGTTTTGTAATATAACTAATACGACTTGTTAATATATTTAGTTATTTATAAAAATCTAGCATTATGGTTATTGCAACTTTATCGGCATCACTATAAAATAATATTTATTGGAAACTTCATTAAAGTAAGAGAATTAATCCGTTATATTTGCCTTAATATTTCTGTTTTTTTTCTTCCATTTTTCCTTTATACAACACAAATAGAGCTTTAAAATGTTAAAACTGTAAGAGGTAGTTTAAAATTAGAGAATTATTATATGACTGAAAAATGTATATTATGTACATTTTTAAACACCACATTAAATACCCACGATGTATGATTACTACGTACCAACTCCGCTTTACTTATAGTACACATCCCATACATCCCGTACAGTGTTAATATTCTTAAAAGAATCTCAAACTGAGATCCAAAATCAATGAATAAGTTTTTAAACATGTGCTGGAATTAAACCTTGACCACTACATTCACTTATATGAGACATTAACCATTGAAGTGAAAATTCTAGATCTAATAAAATGTTGTATTTGCTTTTAGGGCAAAAAAGAAATAAAGATAATAATAAAAACTATATCCATTTAAAAAAAAAAAAAAAAAATAAAACACTTAACGATTGTCTTGGTCTTGTTACGGCGCTAAATAAATTGTCTGATAAAAATAAATAAAAAATATAGTCCAGTACAGCGAGTTGACTTTTAGGTTGATGGCTCGCTGAATGATTTAGAAATCCCAGTTTGGCACAATTATTCACAAAAGGTTGCCGACCGCTGGCCCAATGTATTTTTACTATTTTACCATTTTTCCTTCTGTCCTCTAGTGTTTCTATGTTGGATGATTTAACATATAATATCTATTATATCTGTCAAATTATCTACCTATCTACTGATTTTGGCCCATTCGCATGGAACACCCTGCCACTCCAGCTGCGACAAAGCTCGAACTTTAACATTTTCAAGTCCGGACTCAAGACTCACCGGTTTCTTATGAACTTCTAGCAAACTCACATTTTTTAAATATTTGCCTGTTATTATTGTTATCATCGTTTGTAATTGTTAAGCGCATAGAACTGATTGCGGGATATGCGCTATATAAGCTCATTTATTAGTTATTATTATTAGTATTATGAAAAGTGTCCAAACGTTGAAAAAATGTTATTTTACGTGTTGTTTTTCCTCGTTTATTTTTTATATAGAAAATTTTTTTCAAGGAAAAGAGAACAACACAAAGAAAATAAAAACAATAATTAAATCACAGAAGCTTGTTGGATTGGAATTAAGTTGAATGTTTTATACTCGATGTTTTATTTCAGTATTTAATTTCTCTGAATGTTTGAATACTATCTTATGTTATCGTATATATTACAGGCGCTCCTTCTATAAAGAAGATTATTGCGTCCTACGCTTATCGGTGGTCTAATTCTAGTCTTGCATATATTTTTATTAATGTACTTAAGTAACTGGTTTCCTGGTTTGTTCAGGTAACCCATTCGGGCAGAAAAAGTACTTATATGCATATTATACTATATTATCGTATATTCAGTCATGGATAAACAGACCAAGGGTACAATGATTTGGAGATTAATGCTGCAGTAGTTGAGAGGAGAAATAGAGAGAGAGAGAGATTTCTGTGGAAGAGCTTTGGTGAGGCATTTTACGAAACTAAAACTATTCGTTGTGTTAAAATAAAGTATTCCGTCCGACCGACTTGATCCAGAGGGCCGTTAAAACAGCGTTCACCAGTTTCTGTGGCCACGGCATACTAGAGGATTGTGTTGCCAGTATAATGCACAGCATCCTATACTTTACCCCAACTAAATTCGGGTACCCATCACAGCCGGATATAAACTCAGGGACACCCTCCAGACTCGGGAACGAAATCCTAGAATTCATCAGGATTCGAACCCAGTGCCTTCGGTACGCCAGCTTAACGCGCTGCCAGTTCGACCACCTTGTCCCTCTTCCATTTATCATTCATTGGTCTAAAGTGTTTTACGTCATTCGGCACTTCAATTATGTTATGTAGGTCAGTGGTCGGAACCGAAACTGCACTTGCACTAGATGTGCTTAAATGGTAAAGTTCACTTCCGGGGCACTTGTAATGACCCGCCCACCTCTCTACCCACCCAGGGATAAAGATTTTACTTGTCGTGTGGTTAGTACTCCGGACTGTCCAACACGACGACCCAGGTTCGAAACCTGTCACCGCCAACCCCCGTTACGTCTCCGCGGGAGGTTTGTGCGATTCACGTTCAGAATCTTCTTTCTATTCGTAAAGCCCTTAACCTAGAAGACAAATGTATCCCTTTTCTTTTCAAAACATGCGATTATGATATTTTAATGTTAAAGTCATCGGCGTCGCCTCAGAATATTTAAGTTACGCCTCTAAGAAGAGCAAACGATCCCGACTCCCACCTTGCATTTCTATTAGTGTTTTGAATGATGTTAAATTACTGGGTTTTTCCTGGTTTGTTCAGGCAACCCATTCGATGTCCGGATGCCACTCGGGAAGATAGAGTACTTATATCTATTTGTTCTCGCATAACGGATAATGTCTTTTTTCTTTCATCTTCATAATAAACGGAATGAATACAACTCCCCTGAAGTTATTGTAGCGCGTTCGACTGGCGTACCGAAGGTCCTGGGTTCGAATCCTGCTGCAGGCTAGGATTTTTTTTCCCAATTCTGGAGGGTGTCCCTTAGTCTTAGTTGGGGTAAAGTAAAGGTAGCTGTGCATAGTGCTGGACCCGCAATCCCCTAGTATGCCGTGGCCATAGAAACTGGTGAACGCTGCTTCACTGGCCCTATGGATCAATTCGGTTCGACGGGATACTTTAATTTACCATGCATATCAATAATATTTGAATTGTGTGTAATATTATTTCTTAAAGAGAAATCAATAAGTTTTGATTTGTATTAAATTGGTTATAGTCATAGTATAGTTTCTAAAAATTAAATAAGTTGATAAATGCTTCCCTTTTAACCCTCCCCGCTCCGACCTGCTTCTATCTATGCTGCCTTCAGTTCCGCTATATACGCGCCCGGGACTGTAAGAGTTAACAGTTTAATGGTTAAACCAAATACTTATGTTGTACTTTTTTTTTCCTTTTACATAAAGGTTTAATATCTTAAAACTCCTAAATATATTTCTGCCGACTCCTCGCTTCTGGAAGTGCCCCGCTTCTCTCTGAAGACCGTTGGCCTTAAAGCCTCCTTAACATCCGGTCCGAAAGTGTGGAATCTACTTCCCAGTAAACTGAGGCAAACAAGCTCCATTGATACCTTCAAAAAGAACTTAAAAACTCATTATTTCAATATTTATCTTAGTTAACAGTCTTTAGAGCCTTACTGTCTTACCAATATGTTAGGTCGGTTATTTTATGTTTTATTTGTTTTTTTTTTTCTATGTTTGTAAAGTTTTGAATCATCTTTTAGTTTTGAATCATATCTCTTGGCCTATAGAATGTATCCGTGTTCTAAGTTGTATGTTAAATGCGCTCTGAGCTTGCATTATGTTTGTTGGCAGCGCTATACAAATGTCATCATTATAATTATAATTTATGTAAAACGCATCTACTATATGAGCTATTTCTTTTAAACATTTTATTGAATGTAAAAATTCACAATATTTTGGGTTTTCTGTTTATACCCAAGGGAAACAAAATGAAACATGTTAAAATTAGATTCTCTCTGATTGGTTCATTGTTTATGATACCACCGTCACGTGTTAGAGCTCTATGGGAATTCCCTCAGTTTGACCTCGATGTGAATAGCCAACCCAGAAAAAAAGATTCTTTAACCACAAGAATTGCAATATTGGGATATTGATCTGACAGATAATGAATAATTTCAAAAACATCAACAAACCATATTTTTTAATCATTTGTTTCGTCAGAGTTACATAGTATCAAATCTGCAACTCAATGTTATTGTTTGATATTCTGCACTATAGAGTCTCCTTGTGTTACACCAATTGCTGAGGTTAATCTCTGGACTCTGATACAATAGATTTCCCTGGCGTTTTCTGCTATTTAAAATTAAACAAACAAATAATCCAAGCGATGCTTACAATTTATGAGTTGACGTATGGATTCAATTCACTCGTTCAGAAAATGTTTTGAATCAAATCTTTAAGCAGCAAATCAATATTTGTATCACAAATCACTAAGCACAAAAATGGTCAACAGGAGTCAGATCAATGAGTTGATTCACATACTTATAACAGTAGGCTGATACAATGATTAGAAAATAAACGTTATTATTTAAAATGAGGATAAAAAACAACTTTTGACAATTTTGGTCGGGAAGTTTTTCTTGTTCAATAAAATACAGCCTGTTCATCCACAATCTGACTCTACTGTAAAATCAGTTGTTTTCTATAAGGATTGTAGTCATGTACAGTAGCGTACACAATGTCATTAACATATATCTATCTATCTATCTATCTATCTATCTATCTATCTATCTATCTATCGATTTAACTATCGATCTATCGATTTATCCATCTATCTATCGATTTATCCATCTATCTAAATATGATATCCACCCGCCTCTCAGTCTGTCTATCTACCTGTCTTTATATCCATTTATCCGTCTCTCAGATGTCTATCTATCTATTCATCTAATCTTTCTAATGCGGCAGCGCGTTCGGCTGACATACCGAAGGCTAGAATTGTTTTCCCGGGCCTGAAGCATGTCCCTGAGGCTACCCGGCTCTGATGGGTACCTGACACTAGTAAGGATAAAGTAAAGGCGGCTGGGCGTTGTGCTGGCTACAAAATCCTCTAGCACAGAATAGGTATATTGATTATGTGATCCCCTAGTATGCCGTGGCCATAGAACTGAAGAAAGCTGCTTCACCGGCCCTATGGATCAACGTGGTCTGACGGGATACTTTTTTGTTTTAAACTTCCTTTCTATCTATAAATCTATCTATCTATCTATCTATCTATCTATCTATCTATCTATCTATCTATCTATCTATCTATCTATCTATCTATCTATCTATCTATCTATCTATATATCTTTCTATCTATCTATCTATCTATCTATCTATCTATCTATCTATCTATCTATCTATCTGTCTGTCTGTCTGTCTGTCTGTCTGTCTGTCTGTCTGTCTGTCTGTCTGTCTGTCTGTCTGTCTGTCTGTCTGTCTGTCTGTCTGTCTGTCTGTCTGTCTGTCTGTCTGTCTGTCTGTCTGTCTGTCTGTCTGTCTGTCTGTCTATCTAACTATCTATCTATCTAACTATCTATCTATCTATCTATCTATCTAGTTATCTATCTATCTATCTAGTTATTTATCTATCTATTTATCTATCTATCAATTTATCTATCTATCTAGATATCTTCAAGGGTATAGACGCTCCTTCTATAAAACAAAATTATTGTGCTATACGCCTCTCCGTCATTTGAACCTAGTCTTGCATTTTTAGTAGTGTTTAAATGATGTTAAGTTACTTGTTTTTCCTGATTTGTTCAGGCAACCCATTCCATGCCTGTTTTCCACTCGTGAAGAAAGAGTTTTATAATGCATTTGTTCTTGCATGAGGGATAAATATTTTTTTTTTAATGTTTTTTCTAAACATTGTGAAAGATTGTTATTGTGTTATATTTCTAAATTAGAATTTAATGCCTAAAGCTGAGGTCGGCAACCAAAGAAACGCGTGTCAGACTTCCAAGAAGATGTTTGTATACAAACTACGTGAAACTCACGCTGAATATCGAGTGTTAAAATTCAGGAAAGTTTGTATGTCATGATATCATCGTTAGCCATGCGATCTGTGATAGAATCTATTGTTGCAATAGTCAATTTAAATTTGTTATAGCTTCTCGTCTTGTCTAGATTTACAGTCAATTCAAGTCTATTCTACAAGAAAATGACACAAAATATAAAGATCTGCTTTTGCACCCAATGTTCGTTGCATTAGACGAGGTTGACTTTTCAGAGATTAATTTCTTGTTTAGAAGCAATTAATGAAATTAATGAATTTTTCCCCCGGTCTTGAGGAGAACTGATGTTGAAGTCGGTGTTTTTGAATGACATTGCGAAATATTTCTATGTGTTGAACTTGCATTTACAAGGGCGGGTTCAAACCGCATTTGGATTGTTAGATCATTGAAATGAATTTGCAAGAAAACTTGAACATATTTTGCCGTGAAATCAATTTCAAAATATTTAACTAATTTCTTCATTAAAAACTCCTTAAATCGATTTAAACAATTAAAGCAGGAAATGTTTATTTATTGCTGTTGAACGTAAAATAATTGTATAAATCTAATTACCAGTTATGTTTTGTAATATAACTAATACGACTTGTTAATATATTTAGTTATTTATAAAAATCTAGCATTATGGTTATTGCAACTTTATCGGCATCACTATAAAATAATATTTATTGGAAACTTCATTAAAGTAAGAGAATTAATCCGTTATATTTGCCTTAATATTTCTGTTTTTTTTCTTCCATTTTTCCTTTATACAACACAAATAGAGCTTTAAAATGTTAAAACTGTAAGAGGTAGTTTAAAATTAGAGAATTATTATATGACTGAAAAATGTATATTATGTACATTTTTAAACACGACATTAAATACCCACAATGTATGATTACTATACCAACCCCGCATTACTTGTAATTCGCTTTGTTAAGTTTTTGAACAGTGATAATATTCGTAAAAGAATCTCAAACTGAGATCCAAAAATAATGAATAAGTTTTTAAACATGTGCTGGAATTAATTAAACCTTGACCGCTACATTGACTTTTATGAGACATTAACCATTGAAGTGAAAATTCTAGATCTGATGAAATTATGTATTAGCTTTTAGGGCAAAAAAGAAATAAAGATAATAATAAAAACTATATCCATTTAAAAAACAACAAATATAAAGCACTTAACGATTGTCTTGGTCTTGTTACGGCGCTAAATAAATTGTCTGATAAAAATGAATAAAAAATATAGTCCAGTAGAGCGAGTTGACTTTCAGGCTGATGGCTCGCTGAATGATTTAGAAATCCCAGTTTGGCACAATTATTCACAAAAGGTTGCCGACCGCTGGCCCAATGTATTATTACTATTTTATCCTTTTTTCCTTCTGTCCTCTAGTGTTTCTATGTTTGTTGATTTAACATATAATATCTATTATATCTGTCAATTATCTACCTATCTACGTATGTAGCCCCAAAACGACTCCAGGCCACAAGATACATCTTCTTCTTCTTCTTTTTCAGCGTTCCATTTTGCTTTTCTTTGCTGTGTCAGACTGGCAGTCCTCAGATGAACCGGGGGTGGGGGTGGGGGGCTGTTTCTTGTATTAAAGGTTTTGGCCCCTCCGTATGGAACACCCTGCCGCTCCAGCTGCGACAAAGCTCGAACTTTAACATTTTCAAGACCGGACTCAAGACTCACCTGTTTCTTATGAACTTCTAACTAACTCATATTTTTTAAATATTTGCCTGTTATTGTTATCATCGTTTGTAATTGTTAAGCGCCTAGAACTGATTGCGGGATAAGAGCTATATAAGCTTCATTTATTATTTATTATTATTATTATTATTATGAAAAGTGTCCAAACGTCAAAACATTTTTATTTTACGTGGTTTTTTTTCCGCGTTTTTTTTTTATGAAGACAAAAATTTTCAAGGAAAAGAGAACAACACAAAGAAAATAAAAACAGTAATTAAATCACAGAAGCTTGTTGAATTGGAATTATGTTGAATGTTTTATACTCGATGTTTTATTTCAATATTTAATTTCTCTGAATGTTTGAATACTATCTTATCTTATCTTATATATTACAGGCGCTCCTTCTATAAAGAAGATTATTGCGTCCTACGCTTATCCGTGGTCTAATTCTAGTCTTGTACATATATTTTTATTAATGTACTTAAGTAACTGGTTTTCCTGGTTTGTTCAGGTAACCCATTCGGGCAGAAAAAGTACTTATATGCATATTATACTATATACTATGTTATCGTATATTCAGTCATGGATAAACAGACCAAGGGTACAATGATTTGGAGATTAATGCTGCAGTAGTTGAGAGGAGAGATAGAGAGAGAGATTTCTGTGTAGCCCTAAGAGCTTTGGTGAGGCATTTTACGAAACTAAAATTATTCATTTTAAGAAACTAAAACTATTCGTTGTGTTAAAATAAAGTATCCCGTCGGACCGACTTGATCCAGAGGGCCGTTAAAGCAGCGTTCACCAGTTTCTGTGGCCACGGCATACTAGAGGATTGTGTGGCCAGTATAATGCACAGCATCCTATACTTTACCCCAATTAAATTCAGGTACCCATCACAGCCGGATACAAACTCAGGGACACCCTCCAGACTCAGGAACGAAATCCTACAATAGAGTCTCTTTGTGTTACACCAATTGCTTATGTTAATCTCTGGACTCTGATACAATAGATTTCTCTGGCGTTTTCTGCTATTTAAAATTAAACAAACAAATAATCCAAGCGATGCTTACAATTTATGAGTTGACGTATGGATTCAATTCACTCTTTCCGAAAATATTTTGAAGCAAATCTTTAAGAAGGAAATCAATATTTGTATCGCAAATCACTAAGCACAAAAATGGTCTCCGCTGTCATCATGAGTCAGAACAATGAGTTGATTCACATACTTATAACAGTAGGCTGATACAATGATTAGAAAATAAACGTTATTATTTAAAATGAGGATAAAAAACAACTTTTGACAATTTTGGTCGGGAAGTTTTTCTTGTTCAATAAAATACAGCCTGTTCATCGACAATCTAACTCTACTGTAAAATCAGTTGTTTTTTTCTGTAAGGAAATAGTCATGTAAAGTAGCGTACACAATGTCATTAACATATATCTATCTATCTATCTATCTATCTATCTATCTATCTATCTATCTATCTATCTATATATCTATCTATATATATCTATCTATCGATTTATCCATCTATCTATCGATTTATCCATCTATCTAAATATGGTATCCACCCGCCTCTCAGTCTGTCTATCTACCTGTCTTTATATCCATTTATCCGTCTCTCAGATGTCTATCTATCTATTCATCTATTTATCTATCTTTCTAATGAGGCAGCGCGTTCGGCTGACATACCGAAGGCTAGAATTTTTTTCCCAGGCCTGAAGCATGTCCCTGAGGCTACCCGGCAGTGATGGGTACTTGACACTAGTAGGGGTAAAGTAGAGGCGGATGGGCGTTGTGCTGGCTACACAATCCCCTAGCACAGAAAAGGTATATTTATTCTGTGATCCCCTAGTATGCCGCGGCCACAGAACTGAAGAAAGCTGCTTCACCGGCCCTATGGATCAATGTGGTCTGACGGGATACTTTTTTTTTTAAAACTTCCTTTCTATCTATCAATCTATCTACCTATCAATCTATCAATCTATCAATCTATCAATCTATCAATCTATCAATCTATCAATCTATCAATCTATCAATCTATCAATCTGTCAATCTATCAATCTATCAATCTATCAATCTATCAATCTATCAATCTATCAATCTATCAATCTATCAATCTATCAATCTATCAATCTATCAATCTATCAATCTATCAATCTATCAATCTATCAATCTATCAATCTATCAATCTATCTATCTATCTATCAATCTATCTATCAATCTATCTATCTATCAATCTATCTATTTATCTATCTATCTATCTATATATCTATCTATCTATCTATCTATCTATCTATCTATCAATCTATCTATCTATCTATCCATCTATCTATCTATCCATCCAACTTTACCATCAACTAGCTAGATCTATTTATCTGTGGAACTAAAGACCTCGAAGTTCTTTTTCTGTTTCCCTCCTGTATGGATTTTTGTTCCGTTCATTTAAAATTCACCGCTGTGTCTTGTCTGTCTGATTGAATGACCTTTGTCCAGCCACTGCCAAGCGGACGCATGACATTCAAACCTTACCGGCATCTATTCTACTCACATTTGTGCCATTTATATGTATCTATGTTGTTGTTTTTTTTTTTAGGGAAAGAAAAAGTAAACAAACACACACATACACTAATGTCTCCCTATGTATGCATAGCCAGCTAACTCGTTTACATTTTTCCTTCCTTTCTTCCAGCTTCTCTCTCTCTCTCTCTCTTTCTTTCTTTTTCTCTCTCTTTCTTTCTTTCATTCTGCTAGTCTGTTTCGTTCTCTTAATAAGACTTCACGTTTTGGCTTCTGTCTCCACGCTCCCTACTCTCTAGATAAAGTAAACATGCAGGCTACCCAAGTTTGCAGGCACACAAATATATCTGATGTATTTACCATCTATCTATCTATCTAGTTATCTATCTATCTATCTAGTTATCTATCTATCTATCTAGTTATTTATCTATCTATTTATCTATCTATCAATTTATCTATCTATCTTGATATCTTCAAGGGTATAGACGCTCCTTCTATAAAACAAAATTATTGTGCCATACGCCTCTCCGTCATTTGAACATAGTCTTGCATTTTTAGTAGTGTTTTAAATGATAAGTTACTTGTTTTTCCTGGTTTGTTCAGGCAACCCATTCCATGCCTGTATGCCACTCGGGAAGAAAGAGTTCTATAATGCATTTGTTCTTGCATAAGGGATAAATATTTTTGTTATAATGTTTTTTCTAAACATTGTGAAAGATTGTTATTGTGTTATATTTCTAAATTAGAATTTAATGCTTAAAGCTGGAGTCGGCAACCAAAGAAACTCGTGCCAGACTTCCAAGAAGATGTTTGTATACAAACTAAGTGAAACTCACGCTGGATATCGAGTGTTGAAGTTCAGGAAAGTTTGTATGTCAAGATGTCATCGTTAGCCATGCGATCTATGATAGAATCTATTGTTACAATAGTCAATTTAAATTTGTTATAGCTTCTCGTCTTGTCTAGATTTACAGTCAATTCAAGTCTATTCTACAAGAAAAGGATACACAATATAAAGATCTTCTTTTGCACCCAATGTTCGTTGCATTAGACGAGGTTGACTTTTCAGAGATTAATTTCTTTTTTGGAAGCAATTAATGTATTTTCCCCCCGGTCTTGAGGAGAACTGATGTTGAAGTCGGAGCTTTTTGAATGACATTGCGAAATATTTCTATGTGTTGAACTTGCATTTACAAGGATGGGTTCAAACCGCATTTGGATTGTTAGATCATTGAAATGAATTTGCAAGAAAACTTGAACATATTTTGCCGTGAAATCAATTTCAAAATATTTAACTAATTTCTTCATTAAAAACTCCTTAAATCGATTTAAACAATTAAAGCAGGAAATGTTTATTTATTGCTGTTGAACGTAAAATAATTGTATAAATCTAATTACCAGTTATGTTTTGTAATATAACTAATACGACTTGTTAATATATTGAGTTATTTATAAAAAATATAACCTTAAGGTATTGCAACTTTATCGGCATCACTATAAAATAATATTTATTGGAAACTTTATTAAAGGGAGATAATTATTCCGTTATATTTGCCTGAATATTTCTGTTTTTTTTTCTTCCATTTTTCCTTTATACAACACAAATAGAGCTTTAAAATGTTAAAACTGTAAGAGGTAGTTTAAAATTAGAGAATTATTATATGACTGAAAAATGTATATTATGTACATTTTTAAACACGACATTAAATACCCACAATGTATGATTACTATACCAACCCCGCATTACTTGTAATTCGCTTTGTTAAGTTTTTGAACAGTGATAATATTCGTAAAAGAATCTCAAACTGAGATCCAAAAATAATGAATAAGTTTTATATTATGGTATATTCAGTCATGGATAAACAGACCAAGGGTACAATGATTTGGAGATTAATGCTGTAGTAGTTGATAGGAGAGATAGAGAGAGAGATTTCTGTGTAAGAGCTATGGTGAGGTATTTTACGAAACTAAAACTATTCGTTGTGTTAAAATAAACTATCCCGTCGGACCGACTTGATCCAGAGGGCCGTTAAAACAGCGTTCACCAGTTTCTGTGGCCACGGCATACTAGAGTATTGTGTGGCCAGTATAATGCACAGCATCCTATACTTTACCCCAACTAAATTCGGGTACCCATCGCAGCCGGATATAAACTCAGGGACACCCTCCAGACTCGGGAACGAAATCCTAGAATTCAACAGGATTCGAACCCAGTGCCTTCGGTACGCCAGCTTAACGCGCTGTCAGCTCAACCACCTTGCCCCTCTTCCATTGATCATTCTATGAAGCCATTTAAAAATGGTAGACGAAACGTAATCAAAACTGTGGTCAGTGACAGGTCAACAATGTCTGAATGACCATACCGGGGGGGGGGGGGGGGTGGAATTACTGTAAACATCCTGAAATTGCATAACTTGTTGTTGTGGTTTTTTGTTTTTACAACTTTTTCATGCACGAAAGCAAAACAATGCCACTGACATTTGAATGAAATAGAAAGGTCTGGCAGGTTGCCGATTCTGGGTCATAAAAGATTATTATTGAATCTTTGATAATAACAAAAAAAAATAAGACCAAACCAGACTAGCGAAAAGTACAGCATGACTTTTATAAGGCATTAAGCTCCAGTCAGATTTCATTATAGAGAAAAAAGAAAGATAAGAGCTTTTTAAGAGCTAAACGTCATTATTATTTACTGTCAAAACGGACAAACAACATATTTTGATGACGTCATTTACTACATTTTTGTTTCACATGTCAAGAACGAGTAAGGGCAGAAAAAATGAAAGAAAGAGAAGACGCTAAACTAATCCCACGGTAATGTAACTTCCGGTCGATATCGTCACTAGAGTGGAGGGGCGGGTGAATGGGTTGGGGCGAAGGGATGAGATGGGTGAGTTAAATGGTCCAGACTCTTATAGTGTTTTTAATCTGGTACGAAGTCCATGCTTTAGGTAAGGACAGACTCGGGCTGTTTGGCTCGTCTGTGGCATAAACAAGGAGTAAATAGGCTAATAGAGGGCGGAGGTGATGGGAGGGTGGGAAAAGGGGCGGAGGGTGGCTAGTTTTGTTTCCCGTGAGCCTTGTTTTTTAACCCTTCCCGTACCGACCTACTTCTATCTATGCTGCCTTCAGTTCCGCTATGTACGCTCCCGGGACTGTAAGGGTTAACACGGCACTAACGCCAAGAACAAAACATTATTATAAATTGATCAATTTTATTTCGTTTTCTTTTTCCTTTTGACCTAGAATTTTTGTTTTACTTTAAGCTTTTAACACGCAATGTGCATCAGCTAATCAAATGGCTGCAATGTGCATCAGCTAATCAAATGGCTGCAATGTGCATCAGCTAATCAAATGGCTGCAATGTGCATCAGCTAATCAAATGGCTGCAATGTGCATCAGCTAATCAAATGGCTGCAATGTGCATCAGCTAATCAAATGGTTGCAATGTGCATCAGCTAATCAAATGGCTGCAATGTGCATCAGCTAATCAAATGGCTGCAATGTGCATCAGCTAATCAAATGGCTGCAATGTGCATCAGCTAATCAAATATCTGCAATGTGCATCAGCTAATCAAATGGCTGCAATGTGCATCAGCTAATCAAATGGCTGCAATGTGCATCAGCTAATCAAATGGCTGCAATGTGCATCAGCTAATCAAATGGCTGCAATGTGCATCAGCTAATCAAATGGCTGCAATGTGCATCAGCTAATCAAATGGCTGCAATGTGCATCAGCTAATCAAATGGCTGCAATGTGCATAAGCTAATCAAATGGCTGCAATGTGCATCAGCTAATCAAATGGCTGCAATGTGCATCAGCTAATCAAATGGCTGCAATGTGCATCAGCTAATCAAATGGCTGTAATGCCACTCGGTACAAGTCGACCGCCCAGAACTACAAGTAAAAGTATTCTGAATAGTAAAGTATCCCGTCAAACCGAATTGATCCATAGGACCACGGCATACTAGGTGGATTTGCGTGGCCCGTACAATGCCCAGCCATCTTAACTAAAGTCAGGTACCCATCAGAGCTGTGTAAACTCAGGGACACCCTCCAGGCCCTGGTAACAAATCTTAGCATTCACCCGGATTCGTACTCAGGACTTTAGGTACGCCAGCTGAAAGCGCTGCCGCACGGCCACTGTGTCCCATTAAAATTCTGAATAAATAGGAATCATTATTTCAAGCTTGAAGACTAGGAGCCATTTACCACGAATAGAAGACATGAGGAATCTAAGTGATTTAAAATAAATGATGAATTATGCATCGTACAAGTTCGGAGATTTTGGAAGTTAGAATTGTCAAAGACAAAATCAAACATGAAACAATGTCAAATGCAAATGAAAATATGTTGTTGTTTTTTTAAATCTACGTCTTCTTGTGCGGCATTGACAATGAGTTGTCTTAACTTTGGTCAACCAGAACAAAAAAAACTTAACATTTTCCAAAACCCTAATTAAAATGCAAGACTAGGTTCAGAGTTCAGAACCCGGTGAGATGGGTGGGATGCAAAAATCTTCTGCCCTGAAAGCTGCGTCGTCAGCCTTTAAGACCTCTGGTGAGAGGTAATTTACTCTTACTCTGTTGTATTGCAGCGAGCAGAATTTAGTATACTCTCACAGTATAGAGAGTAGCCATTCGTTCTGCCCTCTTAGTGTAGCGAGTAGCCATTCGTTCTGCCTTCTTAGCGAGTAGAACTTATTCTATTTTCATTAATAATGGTATTACATATATTTTCTGTATCTTTATTTTTACAAATATATTTTTTTTAAATGATAAAGAATTTTTAGCCAAGGTAAGCAAAACATTATCTGCGGTTTATTTAGGTAAATTTCTCGGGTCGTTGCGTCATATTTATGTGTCATGTTAAAAAGTCCGCGTCAAGGTATTTTTATGAGTAACAGAAATAGTAAATGATATAAAAAAATATCAAATGGAATTTCCGAGGTATCGGTAAACATGTCATTTTTACAAAACTATGATTCACTTTAGGTATGAGCACTGCTGAACTATACATATTATATAATATATATATATCGATAATCCATTTAGAGTTATTTATTTATATTTAATTATGGCGTCGAGATTTGTTGTTTTCGAACAATATTTGATAATTCAATTAGAGTTAACAGATAAACATAAAGACAAAAAACAGTTTCCTTGTCCCTTATGCGAGAACAAATGCATAAAAGTACTCTTTCTTCCCGAGTGGCATTCGGGCATGGAATGGGTTGCCTGAACAAACCAGGAAAACCAGTAACTTAACATCATTTAAAACTTTAATAAAATTGCAAGACTAGACTCGGACCACGGATGAGCGTAGGACGCAATAATCTTCTTTATAGAAGGAGCGTCTGTAATGTATAAGATAAGATAAGAAGAGATATATATTATGACGTAGAGATTATTTGTGTGCACCAATATGTTTTCTCATAGTCTCTACACATTTCTAGAACCAATTTTCTTTCCCATTCTGAAAACTTCCTAGAAAATCCATTCTTTCTCTTTCTGCAACACACTCTTAATAAGGCACGCAAAGGTGTAGTTTGTTGTTGTTGTTTTCTATAGCAATAATGATCAGTGTTATAACTGTAATAATTGTACATAGATGTTCAAGCATTATATTCTACTTTAAACGTACATCTAGAAGCTTGCTTGAGTTAATTATTCCATAGTGAACACTAGACCTCATACGGATGACAGTGGGGAAATAACAATGTGCGTTTGTCTGCATGTGTGTGTGTGTGCAGACTTGGAATGTCGAAACATAAATTAAAACGCTTACGATTGATTATTGATTTTTAATGTTACTAGATGCTCACCGGACCACTGCGGTTCTTATGAAAGCGCAATAATTATTTCAATAATTTAAAACCTTTTTAAAGCTGATCAATATTCTACAGTTAATTATTATCCTTACTTCTATATCTAGATAATTAAATTAACATTTGGCTTAGCTTTATTGCAATAACAATAATGGTTATTTATATAGGGCTTGTATCCATGCTATTAAATTTAGCATGCTCAGTGGGCTCTTGAAATAAATTGCATTGGCAGTTATATTGGTATGTAAGGCAAAATGCCACTAGCCAAAAAGAAAGGTCTTTAAGCTCTCTTTAAAATACGCTATTGTCTTAGAATTCTCTCAGTGTCTGAGGCAAACTGTTCCATAAAGCAGGCGCCACAGATTCAAATGAGCGCAATCCAAGGCACTTCATTTTGGAATTCTTCACTGGGAATTCTAAGGAATAACTTTTGATGAGGAGCGAAGTTCTTTTGATTGTGCAAAATTCATGACATGACATTTCATAAAAATAATATAAAAAGAAACCACTGCATCGTAAAGTCAGCATTATAACAACGAAATTAATTACACGAAATGTCATTTAAAATTAATATTTCTTTGTTTTGTTTTTTATTCAAGTGTGCATTGAGTTATATATTATTATGTCAACGGTAATGGAAACGTCTGCTAAAAAATTGTCGTCTGCTGAGAAGTTATGTCCCTTGCCAGACTGCTTATTTCAATTTTTTTTTTCTTCTTTTATTTCTTTTATCCATACTTTCCTCAGAACCGGAGATTTAAAAAGGAAATAAGAAAAAAAGGAAGCTGGTTGGTGTGTGTGTGGGGGGGGGGAGGATTTTATATGTAAAGGAAATTAAAGGGGAAATTAATCTTACAATCGAATTTAGGTTTAAGAATTGCATAATCTCCTCTTGTATACAACCTTTTTCTGTAGGGAATATTAAAGGCCAGTAAATGGGTTAGAAAACGTTAATGCCATGTTGTTATGTGACAGCTGATTAACAGGTTTTCGATATTTTGTTTCAGCTTCTATGTTGAAAACCACATTGTAGGTCTACAGCTGCGTGTAAGCCCCTAAATCTGTATATAATTAAAGAGTACATTCATTTCTGTCGTTAGTTTTTGACTAAAGCCAAAAAAACAAACAAAACAACACACAAAAATAAAAACAGTTTTCTTTTCTACGTCATTTCACGACTGTTTCTAATGCTCTTGCTTTTACCCTACAACATTTGGACAGACGTTGAATGAGAAACGAATGAGAAATATCCAAAATATCATCAAAATGTCATTGTTTGTTTAAACATTGATCACATTATCCACGGGAGATTCGGGTCTTTCAGGCCAAATAGAAATTTTGGGATCTAATTCAAAACAAAAAGGAGAGAAATTAAAAAAATGGAAACTACACAGAGAATACACTGGAAAAAAAATGAGGATGAATACATTTTCTAATACAGCCATTTTGAATTTTAGAAAGCTGAGTTTTCTCTATTCTGTTGATGTAGTGAAAAATCACTTAATAAACATTATTAATGTAGAGAGTAGCAACTACTCTACTCTATTTATGTAACGAATTGTTTTTATTTTACTCTGTTGATGTAGCGAGTAGTTCTTATTCTACCCTGTTGATGTAGCGAGTAGTTCTTATTCTACGCTGTTGATGTAGCGAGTAGTTCTTATTCTACTCTGTTGATGTAGCGAGTAGTTCTTATTCTACTCCTTGATGTAGCGAGTAGTTCTTATTCTACTCTGTTCATGTAGCAAGTAGCTTTTATTCTACTCTGTTGATGTAGCGAGTGGCTCTTATTCTACTCTGTTGATGTAGCAAGTAGCTTTTATTCTACTCTGTTGATGTAGCGAGTATTTCATATTCTACTCTGTTGATGTAGTGAGTAGTTCTTATTCTACTCTGTTGATGTAGCGAGTAGTTCTTATTCTACTCTGTTCATGTAGCAAGTAGCTTTTATTCTACTCTGTTGATGTAGCGAGTGGCTCTTATTCTACTCTGTTGATGTAGCAAGTAGCTTTTATTCTACTCTGTTGATGTAGCGAGTATTTCATATTCTACTCTGTTGATGTAGCGAGTAGTTCTTATTCTACTCTGTTGATGTAGCGAGTAGTTCTTATTCTACTCTGTTCATGTAGCAAGTAGCTCTTATTCTACTCTGTTGATGTAGCAAGTAGCTCTTATTCTACTCTGTTGATGTAGCAAGTAGCTCTTATTCTACTCCTTTCATGTAGCTGGTAACATTAACCCTACTATGTCAAAGTAGCAAATTGCACTTATTAACTCTTTTTTTTGAAGTTTCTTTTCCTTTTCAAAATGTCCGTGCTTTTAGCAGATGTTTCGTGTTTTTCTCATTCTGTTTTATTAAATGGGCTTGTGGTTGTAAATTTTGCAACAAACTTCTGTTTGACGGATTGATTGGCACCTTTATATCCTCTTGACGTATGAGGCAACTGAAGATAATTGGCTTATTTTAAGAGTCAGATGTTTTGCATGCAACACGTGTCTGTGGGATCTGCCCCCGAACCGGCTGCAGAGACTCCGTTGTAGAGATGGGAATCGAACCGTACCCGAACCGAACACACCAAACTCTTTGGAGTCTTGAGGGTACAAAACCTTTCAGCGTGTATTGTATCGCGGATAAAGAGGCAGGATGATATCTCTCCACTTTTGCAAGGTCTCCACTGGCGCGCTGTGATGTAGCGAATATACTACATAATTATGGCTCTTACATACGGAAGTACTTGGATGTGCGCTCGATTGAATCTGTGGCGCTTTTTATAAGGAACAGCTTGTCCGAAAACACTTAGAATTTCTGTGACAAAAAAAAAAGTCTTTTAAAAAAGAGTTTAAAGACCCTTTTCTTAAGCTAGAGTTTGCGTGCGTCATCTCCCGCTTCATCTACAACAAAATGTAGTTATCTGAAATTAATATGTTTTGATTGTTTATAAATTACGGTGTCATAAATACTAGTCACGGTATTGTGTGATAGCCATTTGAACATAGACACATGATTTATGAAGGACTTTCTTTTCTTTCTTTGATAATGTAATATATATGCGTTTGGAACTGTATTAACCCTTACAGTCCCGGGCGCGTATATAGCGGAACTGAAGGCATCATAGATAGAAGTAGGTCGGTATGGGAAGGGTTAATCACTGTCTTATACATTTGTCATTGGACATGATGGCCGAGCGGCAGCGCATTCGACTGGCGTACCGGGTTCGAATCCTGGTGAAGGCTAGGATTTTTCCCCTGGACTCGATGGCGTCCCTGAGTCTACCCAGTTCTGATGGTTGCCTGACATAAGTTGGGGGTAAAAGGAAACGCGGCTGGGCATTGTGCTGGCCTCACATCCCCTAGTATGCCTTGGCCACTGAAACTGGTGAACGCTGCTTCATCCGGTCTTACGAATCAATTCGGTCTGACGGGATACCTTACTACTAATTAAGGAAAGAGGACGAAAGTCCCGGGTGCGCCCCCACGACGTGTAACATATTCAGCTGTACACCCTCTTCACCCCGTCACATAAAGTATCACTAATTTTCTTCCGTCCCTGTAATTGACCAACCAATAGCAGAAAATGGTACGTACTGTGTGGCCTAACTCCTTTAAGAAGTGTGCGTCCTACGTATCCAGTAACAAGCCAAATCAATTCTGTCACGTCCATTAAGGGTCTCTATTTTTCTCTCTCTCTTTCGCTCTCTCTTGTTTTTCTCATTTTTTCTTTTTCTCTCTTTCTTTATATATCTAGTTTATTCTCCCCCTTTCTTCGTAGAAAATATATCAGGAGGAAATAATCGATAGGGCGTATGTTTTTCCTAGACAAGTTATCTCCCCTTCTGTAACCCACACTCCCTTCTCTCTCTCTCTCTCTCTCCATCTGTCTCTCTATTTCTTATAGATTATACATCATAAATCTACGTTTCTTTGGAGGCTTTGAAAACACAGACATATCACATTATAAAACTCTACAACAACGGCAACAACTCAACGGCTACATAAATATGTGTGGAAGAAATGTGAGACAAGATTTTCTGAGAGTTTTCAGAGAAGTTGCTGGCCAATGTTGAATATGGAATGACCTGTTGTTAGACTTGATTACAATAAATTAGAATATTCTTACTTAAAGAAGAAGCTGTTTTTTTCGCTTTTCGGCCTCATGTTTTCGCCAGTTGGTTGGTTACCTAATATCCCATATGCAAGAAAAAATGCATACAAGTACTCTTTCTTCCCGAGTGGCACCGGGGCATGGAATGGGTTGCCTGGAAAAAAAACATGAAAATCCCAGTAACTTAACATCATTTAAAAACATTGATCAAAATGCAAGACTAGACTCGGACCACGGTTGATCGTATGACGCAGTAATTTTATTTATAGAAGGAGCGTCTGTAATGTATAAGATACGATGAATGCGGTTTTTTTATTCTGTCAATCGTTTTCAGTTAATGTTGACACTATTTAGTTTATTTAACTCAATTCAGGTTTTGGATGAAGATTGTAATGCTATAGATACATTATTAGATATAAATGCAAACTGCTTTTAATGCAAAATATCGTGTGTGTTTTTTTTTATTGTTTCTTTTTTGTTTTTGTAAATGTGAAAATGTGATACACACAGAAAGTATTTGTTTCAAAATATCCCTATACAATAACTAACATTTTAAAACCGTTTCTAAAACCGTCGTGTATTTCTTTTACCCTATTTAATATGTTTATCATCATAGCATCAAAACATATAATTTTCTTATTCTTTCAATAACCACATGTTTATTTTCTTTCTTTCAGATTCAAAAAGCCCAAAAAAAGATTTCAATTTTCTGAAGAATATAAAAACAAAATATTTTGTGCTTCGGCAAACACAATTTAAGTGATAGTTGGATTTAGGAATCTTGAATTTCAATGAGGTAAGCTTTTTGTTCTGTTCTTCATTCAAGATGTATTCTAGTACGCTAAATTAAACGCGATAGGATTTTATGCAAAGGCAAAAAGTAAAGAGTCTTATTTCGTCCTTGTCTTATTTCGCCCTTGTCTTATTTCGTCCTTGTCTTATTTCGCCCTTGTCTTATTTCGCCCTTGTCTTATTTCGCCCTTGTCTTATTTCGCCCTTGTCTTATTTCGCCCATGTCTTACGGGGCAATGGAACCAGCGTTGACAAGCTGGTGGCACAGTGGCCGAGCGGCAGCGCGTTCGACTAGCGTAACGAAGGTCCTGGGTTCGAATCCTGGTAAAGGCTAGGGTTTTTCCCCTGGACTCGAGGGTGTCACTGAGTCTACCCAGACATTAGTTGGTGTAAAGTAAAGGCTGCTGGGCATTGTACTGGTCACACATCCCCTTGTATGCCACAGAAACTGGTGAACGCTGCTTCACTAGCCCTATGAATCAATTTGGTCCGACGGGAACTTTACTTACTTACTTACTTGGCCAGGGCATGCAAGAGAATTGTGTTGACAGCACAATTATCCAGCCGCCTTGACATTTTCTTTACTAAAGATAAGGATTGTGATTTGTATTGCGCAACTATCCTCGCTGTTATATTTAACATGCACAGCGCGCTCACGTCCACAATTGAATATTTGATCCAAAAGTTAATGGGCCGTATTGCTGCTGAGAGTTAACACCCTTGCCCCTTATACAAGTCAATCTTTTATGACTGACTTGTAAATTACAAGTCATAAAAGATTGACTTGTATAAGGGGAAAGGGTGTTAACTCTCAGCAGCAATACGGCCCATTGGGGTTTCATGCACCATTTTCCAATTTAGGTACGCGCCATCTTGCTTCATGCATGTCGGGAAGAAATAAAATTTGGGATACCATCCAAAGATTGAAAAAAAAAATGGATTCGAACCTGAATCCTTTGGTAATGCTCTAGCTCTTCAAGCGGCTGCCCATAGAGCACCATGCCACAGTAGAGCAAAATAAAGATAAAATCTGGTTGACAAACAATTCTGTTGAAAGATACTCACTGATACTGGAACAAAGGAGTTCCTAAATCTCTCTGTACTTGCCGCCCTCATTGAAAGAATATATATATATATCAACTTTGTGATTAACGTTTAATCTTGTGACGAAATTGGCTTTTTGTTTTTAAGCGAGAGTACGTTTAGAATTTCAAATCATGGCCATGACCAGGGTATGCTTCTTTGTGTATCTTTATGGGTAATCGACCCCACTTAATTTGGAGAAGTGGTTATAGATTTTGTATTAACTGGGGGGTTTAAGGGGTTAATATTTCTTCTTTGGTTAATTAAACGACTTTCGGTATAGCCATCGTTTGACCTCCCCGCAGATGAAGTCCATCATCGCCACAGCAAACATTTGCTCTTCGCTTGGTTTGACGGCATCTAGATGACAAACTAATAACCCTGTCACTTATTTATTATATAATAGTTCTAGTACTGGCTAGTGGGTCTCAGGCAGAATTTTATCATAGACCCCAAAGTTTGGTAAATTGATGCTCTAACGGAGCTAGCTAAGGGTTATGACCTGGGTATTCTGTCGTCTTGCACTTGGCACGCAGAGTAATTTTCAATGGCACGCGAGTGACTTCCAAGAATTTTTTTTTTATTGATGAAAAAAACACACATCATTTTCTGGTTCTGAATGAGGTAACTTGACTGTTGAAGCCGATGTTTCTGGATGACATAGCGACACATTTCAGTGAGTTGAACTTGCATTTACAATTACCACTGAATGGATTTGCATTGAAACTGGACATATATCTTACCGTGAAATCAATTTCAAAACATTTAACTACATGTACATCCCTATATTAAGGCAGATATTTAGATAGATAGTTATGGCTTTTTCAGAAGTACATCGAAGTACTCAAAGCTGAGTTTTTTAACCAAAGGCTAGATTTTCAAAAACTTTTCAAAAATAGGTATCCAAATGTTCCTTTTTGCGTACAAATATGAAAGGAAAGTCGTCTGCTATTCTCAACTGATAGACATTCGCTCTTCTACTTTCAGCGTTTGGTTCAACACACTTATAAAGAAATAAAAATAAGTCAGTAATATTTTTATATTACAAAACATTACTTGTTTGGCATCGCTATTGAATCAAATGTGGTAACAGTTTTTTAATTAAAGGGAGATAATTAAAGCATTTTTTTTTTGCGCTAATAATTTTAGTATGTTTGTTTTTTTAGTTTTAAAGAATAAATGGTTTTAAAATGAACAAACTTTTAAAAGTATTTGAAAATTGTATAAATATTTTATGACTAAATAATATATATGTATAATTTTGAACATTACATTAACTACTCAGTTTGTATGATTACCACGTATCTATTCCGTTTAACGAAAGTTTCAAAACAAATTCATGAAGTTTAAATAATTAAAGTACATCTTAGTAAATTAAGATAACAATTTAATTAATATAAGTAAACGCAAGCTCTTAATATTGAGTACCAAATGATAAGGTTAACACTTTAGACAACAACTACCATAAATTTGAAAGTTTTGTAGACAAATAAAACATTGTATTTGATATAAATATAAAATAAAAAAGGATGATAATCACAAACACGATAATTTGTTTCATTAAATATAAAAACTGTAACTATTTTCTCTATAAATAATCTATTTTGCTTTTGGCCTTGGTCTTGTCACGGAGTTAAATTAATTGTCTTATAAATTATTTTTGTTTAAAGTATAATAGAACAGTTTGACTTTTAGGCTGATGGCACGCAGAGTGATTTCGGAAACATAGTTCGGCACCCTGTTAGCGAAAGGTTGCCGACCCCTGGTCTAGGGTCTGGTTCACTATGAAATAATACAATCAAGCCACTCGATGAACGTTTAAGTAAGATAAGATTGTTATGCTAAAATGTTTTTTTCAGTTTTCAGAATTCCAAAAAAAAAATGACTACTAGAAATATGTAGAGACTATTGATGTACTCTAATAATCTTTACGCCATAAGAAATAACTCTAAATGTTTATCAGTACAATGCTTAATCAAATCTTCTCACATCCATAATTAAATATACATTAATAACTTATCTTTTATCTTATCATATATATTACAGACGCTCCTTCTATAAAGAAGATTATTGTGTCCTATCCTTATTCGTGGTCTGAGTCTAGTCCTGCATTTCGATTAGTGTTTTAAAATGATATAAAGCTACTGGTTTTCCTGGTTTGTTCAGGCAACCCATTCCATCCATAACACTGGAGAAGAAAGAGTACTTAGACAACTATATACATTTGTTCTCGCATATGGGATAAGGAAAGTGTTTTCGTCTTTATGTTTACCTAAGCATTACAACAGATTGTTATTGTGTTATATTTCTAAGTTATAATTCAATGCCTTATGTATTATTACTACTTTAGTCTTTGCCCTTCTCTCCTCTAGTGTTTTTCTAGGCTTAATTATTTAACTATCGGTGTTACACTTATTACACATGTTATTACATGTTAATGTTATGGCATAACTCTAATTAAATTATCTATGCAGTTCTTAATACACAATGAAAACTATTTAACAATGCTATACACATGTAACGGCAATAAGAAAACCTTATATTTTGGGAACCGCTTGGTCTGGGGCGTCTAGAAACTAGTCTGACTAATAAGTACCCCACCTCTGCCTCCACATCTCCCTTAATTAATGCTACCCATCCCTACTTTCCATCTTCCCCCCCCCCCCACACTGCTTTGATGTCACGTCCAGTAACTCTGAAATGTAATTCTCGGATCAATTTGGTTGTCTCCCTTCTGTGTCCAGAAGATCAATCATCTGCACGCCCCCCTCTTCTCCTTTACCCCCCCCCCCCTCCCCCCCGATCTCTGTGTTTACGTATCCACATTGCTCCCCTCCCTCGCCTTTCCTTCCTGCGTCCCTAGCAACCATTTTTTTAAGCCGTGACGTCCATTCGCTGTTAAAAATAACTGGAGCTAACTTCATGTCGCGTGCTTGACCACGACTTTCTTAATGACCATCTAGTTAATTATAAGTACAATTAGAAAACACCCTCTTGTTTATCACTACACTACATGCCACAAGATGGTTTATTGACATTGGATCAAGTGCTCACCATTAGTATGTTCTTATTGTATCATGATCGTGAAGAAACAGAAAATACAATACCGAAAGGAGAGCTCTATAGTCTCAAGTCACTTGCTTGAAATATAATTAGAAATATTATTACTTTATAAAAGTATTCCGTCGGGCCTAATTGATCGTGAAGAAACAGAAAATACAATACCGAAAGGAGAGCTCTATAGTCTCAAGTCACTTGCTTGAAATATAGTTAGAAATATTATTACTTTATAAAAGTATTCCGTCGGGCCTAATTGATTCATCGGGCCGGTGAAGCAGCGTTCACCAGCCGAACGCACATCTGTGCCCCAATTCTGCTCAGAGCACAAGTTGTGTTGTATACCAAATACCAAATGACAGGGACATTTGACATTCAATTTTGTAGATAGTAATTACTAGTACGTCTACGGTGTCTGTTTAATGTGCTAATAAAAAAAAATTACTTACGTTGGTGTTTTCGAAGTGACGTGACGAGACCCGATGCAGGGCCATGAAAGAGAAATTGCCGGGTCGCTAAAAGAATGGTGAAAGTTCAAATCTGGGTCAGCTTATTGCTATGCTCTCAATCACTCACTCACTCAGTTATCCACTCACTCAGTTATCCACTCACTCAGTTATCCACTCACCCAGTTATCCACTCACTCAATCCTCTTAATGCCGGCTGGCGCTTGAGGCGAAATCCCAAAAATCTCCATCTATCTCGGCCTGTTGCAGCACGAGGGGGACTGTTTTCTAAGTTCAGACCTTTAACCTTCAACCTTTCCACCGTTTCTTCTCCATGTTTCCTTTGGTCTGACCTTTTCCAGAGCTGTCCTGAGGAGGGAGTCAGCTCACATTCTGCAGACGTGTCCCAGACATAGCTATCTCCTTGCTGAGATGCTCTCTGCTAGTGGGACCACCCTTGTTATCTCGCCTAGGTCCTACATTCGATATAATGTTTGGTCAGAAGATCTTTGTTGTCTGCAGTCTGGAATACCACCAGATGTCCGTTCAATGACGGTAGTAGATCTCATTGATCTCAATGCACTAGCTGTAAACATATAATAGTATATTTCGTTCCGAGCAGATACTATATGATTTCGGAAGCTTCGAACTTGATTTTCGCTACAGTCATGTATAGACGTCCTTAGTCTCGAATAAGGTGAAAAAAATGTATAGTTATATCAGTTCCATGTTATCAGTGTTACCTACAGATAGCTTTGTACTGGCGATGACAAATTTAGTGGGTGGCTTAAGAAAACTATAAAAAAAATCACCGGGTAACGAACAAAAGAAGAAAGGTTTGGAAAAACGCTAACTAAGATTTATGGGCTACGGGTATTACACATGACAGGCAGTTATTTCCCTTGTTGAGAATGATGCCATTGCAGGACAAAACGAGATATCGATACGATGGCCGCTCTTGAACATTCCGGCTATTGACCAGTCCAGCTATTGACCAGTCCAGCTATTGACCAGTCCGACTATTGACCAGTCCAGCTATTGACCAGTCCAGCTATTGGCCAGCCCAGCTATTGACCAGTCCAGCTATTGACCAGTCCAGCTATTGACCAGTCCAGCTATTGACCAGTCCAGCTATTGACTAGTCCAGCTATTGACCAGTCCAGCTATTGACCAGTCCAGCTATTGACCAGTCCAGCTATTGACCAGTCCAGCTATTGACCAGTCCAGCTATTGACCAGTCCAGCTATTGACTAGTCCAGCTATTGACCAGTCCAGCTATTGACCAGTCCAGCTATTGACCAGTCCAGCTATTGACCATTCCATGCTTTTGACTAGACCAGCCTATGGCCTGCACAAATATTTTAAGCTCTTCTGAGCATTGTGCAGCCAATTAACTGTTTTCATGCCACAAAAAAAAAAAAAAAAAAAAAAAAAAAAAAAAAAAAAAAACTGTGTGTGTGTGTGCGCTGTCTTCAAGCCAGAGATTCTCTGCCACGTCTCTGCAGAAAGTTGTCCATTAAGTACAGTATATACTCGCATATAAGTCGCACCGGTGAATAAGTAGCACCTTTAGTTCTGATCGAAATTTTGCGTTGAAAAAAAAAGTGCGACTTATACGCGAGTATATACGGTAATTGTTGTGGTAGAAGTTACTTCAGTTTTAATGTTTTGCTGAGATACCGGTATTAGTGACATAAATTCAAAGGCCTTACCACTACATTGAAAAAATATTCCCCACAATAATAATAATAGTTCTATTCGTATAGTGCTGCCAACAAACATTATGTAAGCTCAGAACGCATTTAAACATTGAGCAACTAACAACCAAGAACACATTTCTTCTAAAAAAGTTTTAAAAAAGCTAAAATTAATAATAATAAATCACGAGTGAGATAAAATGAATCTTAACGCCACGAGAATACACTACAAGCTAAAACAAAGAGAATTATGTTCTTAACATAAACAACATGAGGGAAACAACACCAGCTTGTGAAAGCACAGCAGGGGCCGCCACTAATTAAATTTATCAGATTTCAGAAAAATGTTTACAGGAGTTATCCACACTCTTCTAGATTATCGATGTCCGAGTTCAGTGTTTGTCACGTGATACAGCTTCGAATTAAATTTGTTAAAGAGCCGGACCGGCATGACATTACCCTTCCTCTCCCCTCAGCCTCTGCCCCTGCCTACTGCCTTCTTTCTTTCTGTAATTTATTTTCTTTTCTTTTACTGCAGCTGGCCTCAATTTCGGTGACATCCGGGGCCTTTTTATTTACACAGTGGAGGTGAGAAAATGTCTGCACATTGTCTGCACATTGGTTGAGAAAGTTAAATATGGGGGAAGTCGGGGGATTCGGCTGCAGTTTTTGATTGGGCAATTTTAAATATGGCCATAGACTAAGTATTTTTATTTATTTATTGTGTTGTGTCTATAACAAAAAATAAAATAATTACATATTTATCAAGCGCTATTCATAACAAAGTCTTCGAATGCGCTTTGCATTTACCATATGTGTGTTTTTAACTTTGTTTTTAAAATTTCGAAACTGTCGGCTAGTTTAATTGTGTTCGGAAGTTCATTCCACTACGGAGGTGTTACGACGCTAAAGGAGCTAGCTGCAAATGTTTCTCTTTTTACGTTTGGTACCTTGAGCTGTAGCCTACATGGATTTTGTTTGAACGCAGTCCTCTTTTCTCTGATGTGTGTAGTTCAACCATGGATCTCACGTTCTGGGGAGAGATTGACCATGAAGGGTTTTATAGAGCATAGTCAGAACTTTGAATTTTATCCTAAGTGTTATAGGTAGCCACTGCAATTTTCTTAGACATGTTAACGAGATTTCTTCATTGTTCAGAACTATAGCATGCTAAAATAGATTTGATATTATATTTGGAATTTACAAAGTATAGTAGTAATAATACAGTAGGCATGAAATTCTAATTTAGAAATACAACCCAAAAACAATCTGTTACGATACTCAGATAAATACACAGATAAACATATGGACAAAAACACTTTCCTTATCCCTTATGCGAGAACAAATGTTTATAAGTACTCTTTCTTCCCTAGTGGCATCCGGGCATGGAATGGGTTGCCTGGACAAGCCAGGAAAACCAGTAACTTAACATCATTTAAAACACTAATAGAAATGCAGCACTAGATTCAAACCACGGAGCGTAGAACGCAATAATCTTCATTATAGAAGGAGTGTCTATAATATCTAAGATAAGAAGATGAGAATTGTCTCGCTACTTTAAGTGCTTAACATTTCAACTTAATATTTCAAATCAACATTTAAATTCAACAATTCAACTCAGCATTTAAATTTAACATTTTCATTCAACAATTCAACACACAATTTCAATTCAACATTTTAATTTAACAATTGGAAAAAACATTTCAAGTCAACATTTCAATTCAACATTTCAAAACAACATTTCAACTGAACATTTAAATTTAACATTTTAATTCAACAACTCAACACAACATTTCAATTCAACATTTCAATTCAACATTTTAACTGAACATTTTAACTGAACATTTTAACTCAACATTTTAACTCAACATTTTAACTCAACAATTCAACAAAACATTTCAACTCAAAATTCTCAACACAACATTTCAACACAACAATTTAACTCAACATTTCAAAGTCTGAAAGAAAGAAACAACAAAATAAAAAAAAAGTGTTTTCTCCATTAGTGAGCAAGCAAGACAATTCCGATAAGCAATTTTGTATTTATTTTTTCTGGAACGTCAGAGTTATCATTCCTACATTCCCAGACTCATACAATATTGAACGTGAGTACATGAAAGGGGTTAGCGGCACTCTGCTCAACGCGCATACATTAGCATTCTCGTGCGGCACGCGAGGTAAGGATTATGACAAAGTTACTTTATGGCCATATTTTAGTTTATTTTTTTTACCGGGGTTTTTAGCTGTGTCGTGTTGTTGTTTTAAATAATGTCGTGGCCTTTCATCTTCAGATAAAAGTCTGTCTTTGATGGCAGACAAAGTGAGTATTTTTTAGCTTTTAGGGAAAATTATTTAAAATAATATTTTTTCTAAGCTAAATCAATTGGATTTACAATGAAGATAATATACTCAGATACAAATAAAGAGTACACCAGGAAACTGGACAATTCAACGACCTGCTGGCCACAGACAAGAAAAGAAAGCTGGAATGGTATGGCCTTTTAACAATAGCCAAACGGGCTTGCCAAAACTTATTCTCCGGGGTACCACCGGAATGTGGGTGGGGGTGGGGAAAGACAGAAACGATGGAAGGACAACATCAAGGAATGTATGAAAGTAAAACTGTGTGACGTAATGAGAAGGACAGAGAGACGGGAGGAATGGAAGAGGATGGTGTACATGTTAATAACAAATGCAAAGACTAGACTCGGACCACCGATGAGCGTCTTTATGGAAGGAGCGTCTGTAATATATAAGATTAGAAACAACAAATAATATTACAATTTATAATAAAACTATTGAAAACAATAATACAACAATAGAAAGGAACAAGATCGTGAACCGCCACTTGGAAATGTCCACACAGCCAGGTCGAATCCAACAGGTGACCCGCTCTACCCGAGGCCATCAGCTCAAGCTGCATGTCCGACATGCACGCACCGACGTCTACAAATATGTTTTTTTCCCGTCAGCCATTAGGCTGTAGAAGACCCTGGACCAGGCCTCCATCCCTGCCCCTATCTGTGCCGGCTTTCAAATCGTCACTGAAGAGCTGGACTAAAAACCTCAGGAGACACTCTGCCATCTGTATATAATTGTTTTTTGTGATGCTTTTTTATTTAATGTGTAGTTAAATTGTGGACTCTTTACTCGGTCCTAACGGGGTCTCCACAAGTATTATGAAGAAGAAGAAAAGTACAACAACAAGTACCACAACAATTGAAGGAAACACAACACAAAATACAACAATGGAAAGAAACGAACACCAATTGAAAGAAAACCAACAACTTCCAACTTCATTGTGAAGTACCAGCACACTCTTGTGTGTAATAGATTTGAAAAACACAACAACTTGAATCTTCAGTCGCTCCAAGAATTCTTTGGCTTCTCCTGTGAGACTTGTTCCCCCAGCGGATGTCTGAATATATTCTCTTACCACGATTGGTCACTTCTTCTAGACGTCCGTGTTTGTTGGTGGTTGCTGTCAAGGTGGTTGTTGTTGCTGTTGCTAGTGGTGGTGGAGATGGTGTGTGTGTGTGTTGTTCTTTTGTTCATTCTCAGACGTCTTGGTATTTTGTGTTTTTCATCACTGGCTTGATGGCGTGTGGGAGTGGTAGTGGGGCGGGGGGGGGGGATGAGGGGGAAGGGGTCTTATAAAAAAAAAAAGGTATAAAGTATTGATGAATAGGTTCGCCCTTTGTAGTGTGGACTTTTAAAGGCTGATGACTTGTGTAACTACTGCAGTAATAACTCTAAGGAAACATTTGATTACTGCAGTAATAACTCTAAGGAAACATTTGATTACTGGAGTAATAACTCTAAGGAAACATTGGATTAGCGTTGATATTTCTTTTTATTGAACTTAATCACCCCCTCCCCCTCCCACCCCCAACCCGTGTAAAAGTGCAAAGCGAGTTCGTTGTGTAAAACCGGGGAACATATTTATATCTTTGTTTTTTCCGTAAATTTCCACAGATCAGAAATATAACCGACCATTATAGAGCTAAACACAACCTCAAACAATGTGAATACCACCCACTACATGCACCTATACACACACACTCATTCACACACATTAATAGCTATGATTTTGCATATTAAAGTGTTCAAACTTCGGGAATACCCAGTCAGTCATATTCCCTCTCCCCGAATTATAAACATAATCCTAAACTTAACCATGGACCATAACCAGGGGCGAAGCCACAGGGGGGGCTGAGGGGGGCTAAGCCCCCCCTGGAATAAAAAAAAATAATATTTTTTCAACTGATTTTTAACAAAATATGTACTAAATTCGTTAAAAATTTTGTCAATCTTTGTCGCTCAAAAGTTCAGCCCCCCCCCCTGGTATTTGGTAAATTTTTGTCACGCGAAAGTTCAGCCCCCCCTGGAAAAAATTTCTGGCTTCGCCCCTGACCATAACCATCACATTTAGAAAACATTCCTTCGAACGCGCATGTCTTGCGGAAGGTTCAAATCCACCCACAGGTCAACTCAACTTTATTTTATGGTTATTCTAAACATAGGGACAAAAAACACTTTTCTTATCCATTATGCGAGAACAAATGCATATACGTACTCTTTCTTACCGAGTGGCATTCGGTCATTGAATGGGTTGCCCGAAAAACCACAACAGTAAAGCCATTAACCTAACATCATTAATGAAACATTATTAAAGATGCAAGACTAGACTCGGTCCACGGATTGAGTGTAGGACGCAATAACCTTTGTTATAGAAAGCGCTTCTGTAATATATAAGATAAGATTACAAAATGTGTAAATTTCGTTTAAAGAAAATTTAGTTGGGAGTTGTTATTTTTTTAATAGCTTTTCTTGCCAGTTAGTTAGTTTACAACCAGTTTGTTATAACTAGCTTTTCTTGCCAGTTAGTTAGTTTACAACCAGTTTGTTATAACTAGCTTTTCTTGCCAGTTAGTTAGTTTACAACCAGTTTGTTATAACTAGCTTTTCTTGCCAGTTAGTTAGTTTACAACCAGTTTGTTATAACTAGCTTTTCTTGCCAGTTAGTTAGTTTACAACCAGTTTGTTATAACTAGCTTTTCTTGCCAGTTAGTTAGTTTACAACCAGTTTGTTATAACTAGCTTTTCTTGCCAGTTAGTTAGTTTACAACCAGTTTGTTATAACTAGCTTTTCTTGCCAGTTAGTTAGTTTACAACCAGTTTGTTATAACTAGCTTTTCTTGCCAGTTAGTTAGTTTACAACCAGTTTGTTATAACTAGCTTTTCTTGCCAGTTAATTAGTTTACAACCAGTTTGTTATAACTAGCTTTTCTTGCCAGTTAGTTAGTTTACAACCGGTTTGTTATAACTAGCTTTTCTTGCCAGTTAGTTAGTTTACAACCAGTTTGTTATAACTAGCTTTTCTTGCCAGTTAGTTAGTTTACAACCAGTTTGTTATAACTAGCTTTTCTTGCCAGTTAGTTAGTTTACAACCAGTTTGTTATAACTAGCTTTTCTTGCCAGTTAATTAGTTTACAACCAGTTTGTTATAACTAGCTTTTCTTGCCAGTTAGTTAGTTTACAACCGGTTTGTTATAACTAGCTTTTCTTGCCAGTTAGTTAGTTTACAACCAGTTTGTTATAACTAGCTTTTCTTGCCAGTTAGTTAGTTTACAACCAGTTTGTTATAACTAGCTTTTCTTGCCAGTTAGTTAGTTTACAACCAGTTTGTTATAACTAGCTTTTCTTGCCAGTTAGTTAGTTTACAACCAGTTTGTTATAATTAGCTTTTCTTGCCAGTTAGTTAGTTTACAACCAGTTTGTTATAACTAGCTTTTCTTGCCAGTTAGTTAGTTTACAACCAGTTTGTTATAACTAGCTTTTCTTGCCAGTTAGTTAGTTTACAACCAGTTTGTTATAACTAGCTTTTCTTGCCAGTTAGTTAGTTTACAACCAGTTTGTTATAACTAGCTTTTCTTGCCAGTTAGTTAGTTTACAACCAGTTTGTTATAACTAGCTTTTCTTGCCAGTTAGTTAGTTTACAACCAGTTTGTTATAACTAGCTTTTCTTGCCAGTTAGTTAGTTTACAACCAGTTTGTTATAACTAGCTTTTCTTGCCAGTTAGTTAGTTTACAACCAGTTTGTTATAACTAGCTTTTAGAAGGGATCGAAAGACTACTTACAGCAATAGAACTTTGACAAAACGTTTGTTTTCTTTAAAGTAAAGATATGCATCTTTTTATACTTCACAATACTGTATAATGAACTAGGTCACGAACTGTTCAGTAGAAATATTTTTTTTCGAGCAGATAGCACAATTTTGCTTGTCTAGTTCAATGGGCGCCTTAAAATTGTTCTGTTTAAAGCAGGGGAGAAGCCAAAATTTTTTTTCCAAGGGGGTGGCTGAACTTTCGCGTGACATACATTTACCAAATTATTAGCGAATTTAGTACATATTTAAAAAATATTACTGTTGAAATTATTTTTTTCAAAAATTCCTGGGGGCGGGGGAGGGGGGGGAGGGGGCGGGAGGGGGCGGCAGGGGGAGGGCTTAGTCAAGCCCGTATGTCACTCAGGAAGAAAAAATATGAATGTGAAGTCCCCTTTTTTTTAAACACCAAAAACGTCATAATAAGTTTCAAAAATGTTACATTGTTACGAATAATTTTGACTGCAACTACTGTAATTTGTTTTTATGTTACAGCCTCGTTCTGATTGTACCGGAACCACGGGTTACAGAACAAAACCCCGGGTTACAGAACAAAACCCATTGAAGTTTCGCCCTTTCCCCAAAAAAACTAAACCCCCTTACTCCCGAACGGTGGACTTATTTTTCGCTGTCTTCTCCCGGTGTAATTATTTCCCTTGTAAACACGCGCATCCCACAAACTCCCCCCACGCCCTTCCCACAACCATCGCCCTCCTTTCCCCACAGAACTGCTGGCTGAGAAAATAATCAGTTGCCATTTTGGGCTCCAGCACAACCTTAGACTTTCAGGGCGGGCCTGACAAAGTGCAGGGTGGGAAACCAAACAAACATCCACAAAGACTATTTCTATATAAAAAGAAAAGGACCTGGCATATGGAATACCGATATAATATACATTGCGGACAAACTGGCAAGATACAAAGATAAAAAAAACTATAAAGTAGATAAAAGGCAGTTTTTATTTGACGATGGCCGACTGGCGTACCGAAGGACCTGGGTTCGAATCCTGGTGAAGGCTAGGATTTTTTCCCCCTGGACTGGAGGGTGTCCCTGAGTCTACCCAGCTCTGATTGGTACCCGACATTAATTGAGGTAAAGTAAAGGCGGCTGGGCATTGTGTTGGGCACACAATCCCCTAGAATGCCGTGGCCACTGAAACTAGTGAACGCTGCTTCACCGGCCCTATGATCAATTTATAATGATATAATAATAATTTGGTCCGACGGTATATTTTATAGATTTCTAATCTTTTTTCACCATATTTTTTTTTCATTATCGCATTACGAGTTTCAATCATATATTTTGTATTTTGTACCCTTCAAAGAATTAGGTAGACAAATAAAAGGTAATTTAAAACAAAACTAGCAACAACAATAAACAACAATTTTAAAAGGAACGTAAAAGCTTAAGGGGGGAGGGAAACAAACCATAAATTACTTATTGGGTTAAATATAAATAAAATACATTAGACCAAAGATAGTCGAAAACAGGGTCGGCAACCGTTTGATAACAGTGTGGCCAAAATATATTTTCTAATTCATTGAGCGTGCCAACAATGACTTAAAGTCATCTTTCTTTAGCATTCAATTTCTTGTAGAAGAGACCTGAATTGCCTTTTTTTTTTTTTGGGGGGGGGGGGGGGGGGGGTCTTCTGCGTGCCAGCGTAAATTGATCTGCGTGTCACATCTGGCACGCGTGTCACATGTTGCCGACCCCTGGTATAAAGGAGTAAAAGTCTGAAGTCAATTTTACGTGCTAGTAAGCAAAGACTAAACTGGTTGAAAGACTAACTATGTCTCTGTTACTGACTGTTATTTTATTGTTAATAATAATAATGACATTTGTATAGCGCTGCCAACAAGCATAATGCAAGCTGTTGCCGTAAAAAAGTCAAGATCAACTAACACATTAGTTCTTTTGTTTTTTCAATCTAAAGTTATATCCTAGCAAGAAATTCACCATTTACTTCTGGCTAGGCCGGCTAGGCATACACAAGAGATTGTGTGGCTCAGCCCGCAATCAAAATAACTTTAACTGATGTCAGGTGAACACCTGTGGACCTAGAGACCCCTTCGCAAAAGACTTGACCCCTTCGTAAAAGACTGACCCCTTTAGACAGACTGATACTTTACGGTGTGACAGACGCAGTGCCGTTGCAAGGGATTTGGGGGCCGGGGGGGGGGGGCGTGTCCTCTTTAGGGGCTCCTGCATTTTGACATTCGACATTATGACATGAGAAAAAACAATTCGAACACTCCTTTGGGCCCCCCCCCCCCCCCCCCTCAAGTAGGGGCCCGGTGGGATTTTCGAATTTAGACCCCCCTCCCCCTCCCATAGCTACGCGACTGGACAGACAAGACCATTCCATACAGACAGACCCAGTCAAGACAGACGGAAAACTTAAGACAGACTCGACCCCTTACCCGACAGACCAACTGACCACTTCCCAACTAAATTTTCCGTTGCATAAACAGTCCGTTGGCGCCAATAAAGCTAATATATTCATGAATGAAGTTCATTCAATCGTTAAATAATGACTTTCAAATTGTATTTTTTTTTTAAAAAGAGAATAAATTATCTTAATAAAACAATTGTCATTTCTCGCTATTATAAAGTTTGTTTAAAGTAAATGTAATTATAAAAAAAAATCTACATTTTTCAATAAAGAATGAATTTAATTGAGAAAATCTTTGTTTTTTTTTTTTTTAGTTTATAATAAGGGATCCTTTTAACAGAGCAATAGTTAGGCCAAATATGTTATAATAATTGTGTTTGATTACATGAATATAAGTTATTTATCGTGCATTTTGTTTTTTATTGAGCATAAAGTCACATCAGCGCATAGAACTGTCCTCAACGGGGTATGCTATACAGAAGCATTATTATTATTATTATTATTATTATCAACCCCCACCCAATCTTTTATTTGTAAAGAATTGATATTTAGATCTAGGCCCTTTCAAAAAAAAAAAAATTAATATCAACTAAATCTCAACTAAAGAAAACATAAATTTATTAAAACAAATTCAGAAGGTTCATGACAAGTGAATATTCACAACTAACAAGAGTATCATCCAATAGTTAAATCACTCAACCTAAAAACACTGGAGCAGGGGTCGGCAACCTTTTGCTAATAATGTGCCAAACTAGGATTTCTAAATCAATCAGCGTGCCAACAGCTTATACGTTTACTTTCTATATTACACTTTAAAAAAAAAAAATTTAACTCCTTAGCAAGACCAAGGCCAAAAGCAAAATATAAAGTTAAAGTTAATGCGTTTTATATTTAATAAAAAAAATTATCTTGTTTGTGATTATCATTCTTTTTATTTTTCATTTATTTAAAATACAATATTTTATTAGTCTACGAAATTTTCACATTTATGGCAATTATTATCTAAATAATATGATTTTTGGAAGATCGAACAAACTACTAGATCTAATATTAATTGTATGTTGATCTCAGTTTACTGAGATGTCCTTTAATGTGTTCAAGTCCATATCAAGTTAATAACATTAATAAGCGGAATTGATGCCTAGTAATTATACAAACTGGGTAGTTATTGGTATGTTTAAAATTTACACATTAATTCTTTAGTCTAAGAATATTTATATAATTTTCAAATACATTAACAGTTTCATCATTTCAGGGTTATAAATTGTAAGTTATTTGTTATTTTAAAACAGAACAAAAAAGAAATATACTAAAGATATTTGCGCTAATAAAATGCGTTAGTTATCTCCCTTTAATTAAAAAAAATAATTCCACATTTGATACAATAGTGATGCCGCAGAAGATATGTTTTGTATTATAAAAATATTACTGACTAATTTGTATTTCTTTATAAGTGTAAGTTGAACCAAAGCTGAAAGTAGAAGAGTCAATGCCTATCAGTTGAGAATAGAAGATGACTTGCAGCTTCCTTACAGATTTCTGCCGCAAATGGTTACATTTGGATGCATATTTTTGAAATGTTTAAAATTCAACTTGCTGCATTTTAAAATCGCCGATATCTCTCCACTTGAAAAATGATCCACTCCAAGAAGGTTGTAGTAAGATCAAGCTAGTGAGGCTTGATGAGGTAAGAACAAATGACTCCATAAATTTGAAAGTCTTGTCTTTGGTTAGAAAATTCCGCTTCGTGTACTTCGATGTACTTCTGAAAAAGCCCAAAATATATATCGATACGTATGCCTTAATATAAGGATCTCTTCTTCTTCTTCGCCATTGTCAATTCCTAGGGCTGCATAGGCCATTAACAATTTCTTTCCATGTCTTCCTGTCTCTGGCTATCTCCTCTAACTCTTTCCAGCTTTTCCCGAATAAGTTGCACATCCTTTTCTACTTGTCTCCGTCAGGTGTTCTTGGGTCTACCCCTTCGTCTTGCACCCTCTGAATTTCATGCAAGAGCTTGTCTCTCTCTCTCTCTCTCTCTCTCTCTCTCTTTCTCTCTCTCTCTCTCTCTCTCTCTCTATATATATATATATATATATATATATACATATATATATACATATATATATATATATATTGATGTATATGTATGTATGTAATATATAAGATGTATGTATGTAATATATAAGATGTATGTATGTAATATATAAGAAGAATAATAAGAAGAAAATCTTTATCCTATGTTATCTTATATATTACACACGCTTCTTCTATAAAGAAGATTGTTGCGTCCTACCCTCACCCGTGGTCCGAGTCTAATCTTGCATCTTTATTTAAGTTAAACTTAAAGTTACTGGTTTTCCTGGTTTCTTCAGGCAACTTATCCATGCCCTTTATTCTATAAATGTGTGCGCACGTCCAGTACATTTGGTAAAATAATTTATTTTGAGCGCAATCAACCCTTACAGTCCCGGGCGCGTATATAGCGGAACTGAAGGCAGCATAGATAGAAGTAGGTCGGTACGGGAAGGGTTAATTTGTTGAAATATTAAAGTCACTTTAATTAACAGCATTTATGTTGTCTAAATAAAGTCGCCATGTGACCATTCACTGATAGGAATTTGTGCAAACCATTTCTTGCCAAATGGAAATACAATAATTGTATTGGTCTGAGGTTTTAAACAAATATTTGCTTAAAGTCTAACATTAGCTCAATGGAAACATGGAAAAACATTTTAAAGATAACTGGAATAGAATCTGGACAGGAATTTGAGGGTTGAATGGGGGAGAAGGGGTAGGGAAAGACACATATAGAAAAAAAGAAAAAAGAAAGAGGAAAGCAATAAAAATGAAAACATTTCGAATACAATGGAAATGAAAACATGACGTATGCGTTATGATGGGATCCGGGCGAATAGACAATTAAGATAATAACAGAAAACGATAACCATTGCGCATGCCCGAGGAAGCTTAGAGTTCCGTCCTCCTGTCGACGCACGATGTCACACCCATTTTGTCTTCTGTTGATTATTTGTTACAATTAACCCTTACAGTCCCGGGCTCGTATATAGCGGAACTGACGGCAGCATAGATAGAAGTAGGTCGGTACGGGAAGGGTTAAAAGTAAATGAAAACATAAAAAGGGAAAAAGAAGAGTCTGGGATAGATCCATAGGGCCGATGAAGCAGCGTCCACCAGTTTCTGTGGCCACGGCATACTGTGTGGCCTTCACTAGGATTCGAACCCATGACCTTCGGTACACCTCCGTGCCCCACCCTTCACCCTCGGCCCCACTTTAGGATAAGTAAACAGAGACACTTAGAATGAGAGAGACTTGGAGATAGAAACAGAGAGAGAGAGAGGGAGAGAAATGTGTATTTTAAAAAGATGTAAAGAAAGTATAATGCTTAAAAGATCATTAAAAGGGAACTTTTTTTTTAATCTTCAAATTCTTGCACGAATATTTAAAAAAGAAAAGAAAAAAAAGAGGCCATTAGCCGAGTGTAACTTTCCAATTATATCATCACCATGGTAACGAAAACGGAAATCTATGGCTGCTATTAGCGCGACCTAATTGTGGCTAATGAAATGATGATTCGCTCAGAGCTGGACATGCAAGGCGATCCATTTATGGAATCCTTTTTTTTTTTTTTTTTTTGTTAACTTTCTTTTTTTTGGAGCCGGCACGTTAGAGCATGCGCAGGACTGCTTGACCTTTGCGTTGGCACATCCGGTAGATAGATATATATATATATTTCTGAACAGGTTTTGGAGAATTCATGAAATGATAATCGAAAAAATCGAACACGTATTAGCCTATACACGTCTGCATAAGGGTTGAATTCGGCGCTGATACGGGTAACTGGCGTTCCGAAGGTTCTGGGTTCGATTCCTCTTGAAGGCTGAAATTATTTTTCCTGGTCTAGAGTGCGTCTTCCCATCTCTAATAATAACAATTATGAATATTTCTATAGCGCATCCGTGTTCTTGCTTTCCACAGTTCAGTTGCATATGTTGAGGGTGGGCAAAGCACATAAACACTTAAGTCCAATAGAAAAGTCTTCCAATTCTTTTAATGTAGGCCTACTCTTTTGTCTCAAAAAAAAATTATTTCTCAGCAAGCTGATATACAGTGCAAATGCTGCAGATTCCAAGTAGCACACTGTAAAATATAAACGTTCCTGTGCATGATACTGGGAACCCTGAGCAGAAGGGCTTTAGCAAATGTCTCTGTCTATGTGCCATCAGCCGTGTATGTACAATCAGCTGTGCAAGTGCCGGGATTAGCTGTACATATGCCATCATAGAAGACAGTATAGAAATCTCTTACAAATCATAAAGACAAACATTCCAAAACTCTCAAGTATTAAGAATGTACATATACTTTTGCATTAATCTTCTTTTTAAAACAACAACCAACATGTGATTGTTAATTGTAGAGGGAAAGTATAACAACAAAATTAAACAACTTATTAGTCCATATAAAAACAAACAATCATTTAATTTCAAATTATTTGACTTGTTTGTCTATGTTTTTGAAAAAAAAAACAATCACATCTGCAGTACAAAACAAACAGGAAGTTGAACAAATCGTTTCCGGTATCTACTGTCAATGCTTTCATGCATTCAACCCACGTGTCAGAAAATGGCTGACTTGTCGCAACATCATTCCCGAGGCTTGCGTGTCCAATAAATTCTGGAATAGATAATGCAAAAAAAAAACAACAACGTTTAGTTTTTAAAAAAAACTAGCTACATAAGAGAACAATACATCAATCAATAGCCAAGATATAATAAACGTGATAATAATCTTAACACCTTGCGTGGAAATTGCTAAATATAAAATATCTTTTTTTTTTGTTATTTGATCTTTCTTGGTTGAAATTTTGTCAACTAGAAGATCTATGAGTCTCTTAACTCGGTCCCACTCATCATAGCTAGCGATTCTTGGCGTTTTCTAGTTTCTTTCTAAAAGCACAAAATTAAAGCTTATTCTAGACGAAAAACATTGTTAAATACCGTTTTTGTTTTTTTGGCGTCTGTAGCTGGGCGTCATAGCTCGAGGTTGTGCTCATGTTGCATGTGTCCAACTTACTCAAAAAATATCTGTTCTGTTCACCAGGCCCCAGAGCTATTTGCTCTCCCGCATGACTAAAGGGATAATGAAGAAAAAAAAAATCATCTACTATTTTTACTCTGTATTATGTTGCTGCATTAGAACAGAACAGTTGTATATTGTTGGGGTTTGCCTCTCCAATGAACCTTCAGACAATGACAAATTCTCTATCTAACAAGTTCTATAAAGTCCATGACAATCCAAGTTATGTTCAAGATGTAAACTAAAATAGTTGGCATGGAAATCTGATCGAATCGTATCTTTACTGCTTGGTTTTTATTGCTTCTCCTTGATTATTGTGTTCTACTACGACTCTTGGTTTCAAGCTCATAATATACACGGAATTGCATTCTAAGTTTTTCTAGAGTTTTCAGTGACAGTTAAGCTTGTAAAATTTGATAGATAGATTTATTATTTCTAAGCGGATATTATATTTTTTTATAAAGAGGACGCGAAGAGCTAGGAAGGTATCAGTGTTGACAATTATATTATTCTGATTGTCACAAATCTGGACTAATTTCCCAGGGTACCTCATCGAATCTGTAATCTCACAAATAATAATTGTTCTGAGAGTAATTCCTAGATCCAGACAAATATATTGTAAAATTGACTTGAATACGATTCTTGCATTCCATATCAACAAATGTATTTACTCTATAGTTTCATTGCTCTGATCCCTGTCGATTACAAGTCCCAATCTACAACAATACAAACAAAATGTTGTTCTGGACATTTCCACCTTTACATGTCCAGATTTATGACAGCTGACGAACAACGAGTGTAAAATAATATTATAAAAAAATATCGTCACCTCTTTCCCGGAAGCCGATACCACGCGATATTCACCTCACCTTTATCCCAGCTTTATCTTCTGCTGATAACATCCGGGTCCCACGATACAGAGCGCGTTGATTGGTTGAAGTTTTGTGTTTTGTTTTGGTGATGCCTTTGACTTGATTGATCACTTGATCAACAAGCTTTGGCAAGACTTGAGAAATAGGGGAAGAGGGTCATTTTTACTTCTATTTCCCTCCTTTTGTGTTATTTATGAATAACGTTGCATGTTTCTTTCAGGTCACTGTGACCCTGCGTAGTTGACGTGTATTGAAGATGGAGAAGGGTTGGGGAATATTGTCAACGATTCCATCAATGAAATATTTCTGAAAAGAAAAATCGAACATTTGTTTGTATGGATCGCTTTGTTCAGGAAAATTTGAAATGGTTGTAACGAATAAAAGGCATATAACAGTTTCAATAGTCATTTTATTAACTTCAGACATTTTTCTATTCATAATATTCACTTTTCACATTATTCATTATTAGTAAATTTCACTATTTGTAGTATTAACTTTTCGTAAAATTCAATTTTCATAATATTCATTATTCATAACATTCACTATTCATTGGTAATAGCAGCCACTTTTCCTAATGTGTACGGACCGTAATATTCACGATTCACATTCGTAACTAATCGTAGTATTTACATTTTGGAACATAAATGAATCGTAATAGTAACTTTTCATAGTATCTACTACAACCTCAATCCGTTTCTAGGGCCTGAAATATCATCCAAAAAGTATCACCTTTTCTGACTACATACGTCGGCAACAAACTAAGGCATTGGGGAATGGTAATCTACGTCAGGGGTCGGCAACCTAAGTCACGCGTGCCAAACTTGGCACGCAGAGCGATTGTCAATGGCACGCGAAAGACCTCAAAGAGTATATTTTATTGATTAAATAAAAACATTTTCTGGTTCTGAATTAGGAAAGTTGACCGCTGAAGCTGATTTTTCTGAAGACATAGCGACACATTTCAGTGAGTTGAACTTGCACTTACAAGGACCACTGGAATTATTTGCATTGAAACTTGACATATCTTGCAGTGAAATCGATTTCAAAACATTTAACTGGTGCACATCCCTATAGTAAGGCATATATTAAGATAGATAGTTGGGCTTTTTCAAAAGTACAACGAAACACTCAAAGCGTAGTTTTCTAATCAAAGGCAAGACTTTTAAATTGATGAACTCATTTTTTTCATACCAACCAAGCCTAACTGGTTTGATATTATTACAACCTTCTTAGATGTAGATTTTTTTTAAATAAAGGGATATTGGCGATTTTAATATGCAGCAAGTTGAATTTTAAACATTTAAAAAATGGGCATCCAAATGTGCCCATTTGTGGGGGAAAATCTGCAAGTAAGCTGCTTAGGAATGTCGTCTGCTTTTCTCAACTGCTAGACATTCACTGTTTTACTTTCAGCTTTTGGTTCAACTTACTCTTGTGAACAGATTTTATCACACATGCCATCTGTTTTAAGCATACAAGGAGGTCACTTACAATTGACCGCTCATTGATTCATATAGACTAATTAGGCCTACATTGAATAGAGTTTTTATGCTAATCTCCATTAATTAAACATAATTATAAGGTGGCCTAATTCTAAAACAAATTTATTTGTAATATAAATTTGATAAATGTAACGGACTTAATAAATTGCACTGACTTGTGTAATTTTTATAATTCTTCTTCTTCTTTACGTGCCAGGTCTGGATCAGACATCGGCGGTCATGACTCTCCATTCTTTCCTTTGTTAGCTTTTTGCAGAAAGTTATTATTACTTATGTTGTTGTTCGTGGCCCATTCTTTCAGGCTTTCTACATATGTTAGCCTTTGTCTTCCTCTGTCTCCCTTACCAGATATTTTCCCACACAAAGCCAGTCTTTCTATACCATTTTTCCTATAGATATGTCCTAGAAATTTCATCTGTCTATTCCTAATGGTGTTAATGAGTTCTCTTGAGGTACATGCTGTTTTCAACACCTCTGCATTAGATTTCTTTTCAGTCCATGATATTCTCATCATCCTTCTTAGAAACCACATTTCTACTGCCTCCAATCTTTTCCTTGTTTCATTATCAATAGTCCAACATTCACATCCATATAGAAGAACAGACCAAACATACCCCTTCAGTATGCGCATTTTGGTACATATTCTGATATTCCTGTTTTTCATGATACTGCTTAAGCTCATGAAGCTGTTTTTAGCTATTGCGATTCTTCTCTTTATTTCTTTGTTGCATTTGCCTTCCTGTGTTATTGTATAGCCTAGATACTGAAAAGAACTGATTTGCTTGATGTTTTCACCTTCACTGGATAAAGAGCATCTTGGAGGTTGTGTTTTCTTAGAGATTACCATTACTTCGGTCTTACTGAGATTGAGTGTTAATCCTTTAAGTCGGCTCTCATCTACCACCTTTTTTAGAATAGTTTGCAGGGCACTTTCTGATTCTGCTATTAGTACTGTGTCATCTGCATATCTCAGATTATTTATATTATTATATTTTATAATTATTAATGTTTAAAATATAAACTCCTTAAATGGACAAACAATTAATGCAGGAAATGTTTATTTACAACTGTTTAACGTAAATTATTTTAATCCTCTAATAATTCAATCTTGTAATGAATACCATAAAGTTGGATTAAAAAAAGAAATAATAATTAGTCAGTAATATTTTTATATTACAAAACATAATTTTTGGAATCACTATTGTATCAAACGTGGAAAAGTTTTTTTTTTTTATAAGGGAGATAATTAAACCGTTTCATTTGAGCTAATATTTCTAATTTTTCTTCTTTTCTTTTATAAAAGAATAAATGGCTTACGACTTATAACTTTGAAATGATCAAACTGTAAAATATATTTTAAATTTATTTAAATATTATATGACCAAATAATTTATATGTATATTTTAAACATTACATTAGCTACCCAGTTTGTATGATTACTTCGTATCCATTCCGCTTAACGTTAATGAGTTCAAGAGAGTGATGAGCAAAGTGTATTCAATCTAAATCACAGGACTTCTCAGTAAAACTGAGATCAATATAATTAACATTTGCAGGTGTTAGATCATAGGTTCTCAACCTTTTTCGGGTAACCGCCCCCTTTTACATTTTTTTCCGCTCACCGCCCCCCCCCCAACTTTCTTTTAGCGCCAACCCCCCTCCACCCAACTGGACTATAGTTTCCGCAATTTTTTTATGCGGACTAGACTTTTTGTGTGATTTATTATCTTTAAAGAAAAATGAAAAGGAAACATATTGTAAGAATTAATAGATAAAAAAATTGTCTTAACAAAAGGTTTAAATAAATCAATATTAATGCGAATCGTTTGTCTAGTGTGTTGCTAGCAATTTGTCTATTTTTGTTTCAATTTTGGATGCAAAAGCCTTAGGTCTAATAATCAGTAATATTTGTTATATTACAAAACAGAACTTGTTCGGCATCACTATTGAATCAAATGTAAAAAAAAAAAAAAGTTAAAGGGAGATAATTAGCCAATTTTATTTGAACTAATATTTCTATTGTTTTTTTCTTTTTTAAAAAAAAAAGACTTTAAATTTATACATTTTTGAAATGATTAAACTGTAAAAAGTATTTGAAAATTATATAAATATTATATGACTAAATAATTTATGTGTATATTTTCAAGCATTACAATAACTACCTAGTTTGTAAGATTACTATTTATCTAACCCGCTTAACAAAGATTTTATTTCTCTTAACAGTATAAAACACATTAATATTAGCATAATATAATATTGACGATAGTCCGGTGAACCAACCACATGACCAGTCGGCCGCACACTATATTTGCCTAATATTGACCTCTACTTCATCGAAAAGTCACTGCGATTCCTATTTCTTATTAATATAATGATATGTAGGCATACTGTTGGGGGTTATCAGATATTTAGCAGCATTTACGTTTACATCCAAAAAACTAATCGATTCAAATAGAAAAGGTGTTAAAATATATCAGGTACATTTGTACCGCCCACTTGCCCTTCACCGCCCCCCAATTGCCCCCCGGAATGTCAGCGACCCCCCTAAAGCTTCTCACCGCCCCCCGGGGGGCGATATCGCCCCCGTTGAGAACCTATGTGTTAGATCGTCATCTTGACTTACAGATGATAATGTTTAGACGATAATTACCATAAATGTGAACGTTTAGTAATAAAATATTGTATTTGATATAAATGCAAATAAAGAGGATGATATTCACATACACGTTAATTTTATATTAAATATACAACTTTGTAACGATTCATTTTAGGCTGTTGGCACGCTGAATAATTTATAAATGTTAGTTTGGCACACTGTTAGCAAAGGTTTGCCGACCCCTCATCTACACCATCCTCAAGGAAATTTAAATATCCCTAAGCGAAGAAAAATGCCGAAGTCATAAATTGCATTTTTTTTCAAACTCGCAAACTATTTTCTGTCCCTGTCTTCTGTCTCTATGTTCTGTCCCTGTCTTCTGTCATTTTCTTCTGTCTCTATGTTCTGTCCCTGTCTTCTGTCATTTTCTTCTGTCTCTATGTTCTGTCCCTGTCTTCTGTCACTGTCTTCTGTCCCTGTCTTCTGTCCCTGTCTTCTGTCACTGTCTTCTGTCTCTATGTTCTTTCCCTGTCTTCTGTCATTTTCTTCTGTCTCTATGTTCTGTCCCTGTCTTCTGTCAATTTCTTCTGTCCCTATGTTCTGTCCCTGTCTTCTGTCCCTTTCTTCTGTCCCTGTCTTCTGTCCCTGTCTTCTGTCCCTGTCTTCTGTCCCTTTCTTCTGTCCCTATGTTCTGTCCCTGTCTTCTGTCATTTTCTTCTGTCTCTATGTTCTGTCCCTGTCTTCTGTCATTTTCTTCTGTCACTGTCTTCTGTCCCTGTCTTCTGTCACTGTCTTCTGTCACTGTCTTCTGTCTCTATGTTCTGTCCCTGTCTTCTGTCATTTTCTTCTGTCCCTGTCTTCTGTCCCTGTCTTCTGTCCCTGTCTTCTGTCCCTTTCTTCTGTCCCTGTCTTCTGTCCCTTTCTTCTGTCCCTGTCTTCTGTCCCTTTCTTCTGTCCCTATGTTCTGTCCCTGTCTTCTGTCATTTTCTTCTGTCTCTATGTTCTGTCCCTGTCTTCTGTCATTTTCTTCTGTCACTGTCTTCTGTCCCTGTCTTCTGTCACTGTCTTCTGTCACTGTCTTCTGTCTCTATGTTCTGTCCCTGTCTTCTGTCATTTTCTTCTGTCCCTGTCTTCTGTCCCTGTCTTCTGTCCCTGTCTTCTGTCACTGTCTTCTGTCACTGTCTTCTGTCTCTATGTTCTGTCCCTGTCTTCTGTCCCTGTCTTCTGTCCCTGTCTTCTGTCACTGTCTTCTGTCCCTGTCTTCTGTCTCTATGTTCTGTCCCTGTCTTCTGTCCCTTTCTTCTGTCCCTGTCTTCTGTCCCTTTCTTCTGTCCCTGTCTTCTGTCCCTTTCTTCTGTCCCTGTCTTCTGTCCCTTTCTTCTGTCCCTATGTTCTGTCCCTGTCTTCTGTCATTTTCTTCTGTCTCTATGTTCTGTCCCTGTCTTTTGTCATTTTCTTCTGTCACTGTCTTCTGTCCCTGTCTTCTGTCACTGTCTTCTGTCACTGTCTTCTGTCTCTATGTTCTGTCCCTGTCTTCTGTCATTTTCTTCTGTCCCTGTCTTCTGTCCCTGTCTTCTGTCCCTGTCTTCTGTCACTGTCTTCTGTCACTGTCTTCTGTCTCTATGTTCTGTCCCTGTCTTCTGTCCCTGTCTTCTGTCCCTGTCTTCTGTCACTGTCTTCTGTCCCTGTCTTCTGTCTCTATGTTCTTTCCCTGTCTTCTGTCATTTTCTTCTGTCTCTATGTTCTGTCCCTGTCTTCTGTCATTTTCTTCTGTCCCTATGTTCTGTCCCTGTCTTCTGTCCCTTTCTTCTGTCCATGTCTTCTGTCCCTGTCTTCTGTCCCTGTCTTCTGTCACTGTCTTCTGTCCCTTTCTTCTGTCCCTTTCTTCTGTCCCTATGTTCTGTCCCTGTCTTCTGTCCCTGTCTTCTGTCCCTTTCTTCTGTCCCTATGTTCTGTCCCTGTCTTCTGTCCCTTTCTTCTGTCCCTATGTTCTGTCCCTGTCTTCTGTCCCTTTCTTCTGTCCCTATGTTCTGTCCCTGTCTTCTGTCCCTTTCTTCTGTCCCTGTTTTCTGTCCCTGTCTTCTGTCCTTTTCTTCTGTCCCTATGTTCTGTCACTGTCTTCTGTCATTTTCTTCTGTCACTGTCTTCTGTCCCTTGTCTTCTGTCCCTGTCTTCTGTCACTGCCTTCTGTCACTGTCTTCTGTCTCTATGTTCTGTCCCTGTCTTCTGTCATTTTCTTCTGTCCCTGTCTTCTGTCCCTGTCTTCTGTCCCTGTCTTCTGTCACTGTCTTCTGTCACTGTCTTCTGTCTCTATGTTCTGTCCCTGTCTTCTGTCCCTGTCTTCTGTCTCTGTGTTCTGTAACTGTCTTCTGTCACTGTCTTCTATCCATGTCTTCTGTCCCTGTCTTCTGTCACTGTCTTGTGTCACTGTCTTCTGTCACTGTATTCTGTCACTGTCTTCTGTCACTGTCTTGTGTCACTGTCTTCTGTCACTGTCTTCTGTCACTGTCTTCTGTCACTGTCTTCTGTCACTGTCTTCTGTCACTGTCTTGTGTCACTGTCTTGTGTCACTGTCTTCTATCACTGTCTTCTGTCACTGTCTTCTGTCACTGTCTTGTGTCACTGACTTGTGTCACTGTCTTCTGTCCCTGTTTTCTGTCCCTGTCTTGTGTCACTGTCTTGTGTCACTGTCTTGTGTTACTGTCTTCTGTCACTGTCTTGTGTCACTGTCATGTGTCACTGTCTTCTATCATTGTCTTCTGTCACTGTCTTCTGTCATTGTCTTGTGTCACTGTCTTGTGTCACTGTCTTCTGTCCCTGTCTTATGTCACTGTCTTCTGTCACTGTCTTGTGTCACTGTCTTCTGTCGCTGTCTTCTGTCCCTGTCTTCTGTAACTGTCTTCTGTCACTGTCTTCTATCCATGTCTTCTGTCCCTGTCTTCTGTCACTGTCTTGTGTCACTGTCTTCTGTCACTGTCTTGTGACACTGTCTTCTGTCACTGTCTTCTGTCACTGTCTTCTGTCACTGTCTTCTGTCACTGTCTTGTGTCACTGTCTTGTGTCACTGTCTTGTTTCACTGTCTTCTATCACTGTCTTCTGTCACTGTCTTGTGTCACTGTCTTCTGTCACTGTCTTCTATCCATGTCTTCTGTCCCTGTCTTCTGTCACTGTCTTGTGTCACTGTCTTCTGTCACTGTCTTCTGTCACTGTCTTGTGTCACTGTCTTCTGTCACTGTCTTCTGGCCCTGTCTTCTGTCACTGTCTTATGTCACTGTCTTCTGTCACTGTTTTCTGTCACTGTCTTCTGTCCGTATCGTCTACTGTCCCTGCCTTCTGTCACTGTTTATGTCTCTGTGTTCTGTAACTGTCTTGTGTCACTGTCTTCTGTCACTGTCTTGTGTCACTGTCTTCTGTCACTGTCTTCTGTCACTGTCTTGTGTCACTGTCTTCTGTCACTGTCTTCTGACCATGTCTTCTGTCCATGTCTTCTGTCCATGTCTTCTGTCAATGTCTTCTGTCCATGTCTTCTGTCCATGTTTTCTGTCCATGTCTTCTATCCATGTCTTCTGTCCATGTCTTCTGTCCATGTCTTCTGTCCATGTCTTCTGTCCATGTCTTCTGTCCATGTCTTCTGTCCATGTCTTCTGTCCATGTCTTCTGTCCATGTCTTCTGTCCATGTCTTCTGTTCATGTCTTCTGTCCATGTCTTCTGTCCATGTCTTCTGTCCATGTCTTCTGTCCATGTCTACTATCCCTGTCTTCTTTCCTGAGACACGCTGGAAGACATCAACAGCATGGATACGAATTCATTCATCATCATCATTACCTGTCTTCCCCACCGGCACATAGACCACAAACAAGAGCTCTCTTTACATCTCACACTTTCTCTAGCTGTCTTCACATTTTGTGGGTGGAATCAAGCTGCTCTTTGCTTCCATTTCACGTAGAATGTACCCGTCGGACCAAATTGATCGGTGGCCACGGCGTACTAGGGTGTGACCAGCACAATGCCCAAAAGCCTTTATTTTACACCAATTAATGTCACCCTAACTAATGTCACTCCAACTAATGTCACCCCAACTAATGTAACTCCAACTAATGTCACCCCAACTAATGTCACCCCAACTAATGTCACCCCAACTAATGTCACCCCAACTAATGTCACCCCAACTAATGTCACCTCAACTAATGTCACCCTAACTAATGTCACTCCAACTAATGTCACTCCAACTAATGTCACTCCAACTAATGTCACCCCAACTAATGTCACTCCAACTAATGTCACTCCAACTAATGTCACTCCAACTAATGTCACTCCAACTAATGTCACTCCAAATAATGTCACCCCAACTAATGTCACCCCAACTAATGTCACTCCAACTAATGTCACTCCAACTAATGTCACCCCAACTAATGTCACTCCAACTAATGTCACTCCAACTAATGTCACTCCAACTAATGACACTCGAACCAATGTCACCCCAACTAATGTCACTCCAAATAATGTCACCCCAACTAATGTCACTCCAACTAATGTCACTCCAACTAATGTCACTCCAACTAATGTCACTCCATTTAATGTCACCCCGACTAATGTCACTCCAACTAATGTCACTCCAACTAATGTCACTCCAACTAATGTCACTCCAACTAATGTCACCCCAACTAATGTCACTCCAACTAATGTCACCCCAACTAATGTCACTCCAACTAATGTCACCCCAACTAATGTCACCCCAACTAATGTCACCCCAACTAATGTCACCCCAACTAATGTCACCCCAACTAATGTCACCCCAACTAATGTCACCCCAACTAATGTCACCCCAACTAATGTCACTCCAACTAATTTCACCCCAACTAATTTCACCCCAACTAATGTCACCCCAACTAATGTCACCCCAACTAATGTCACCCCAACTAATGTCACCCCAACTAATGTCACCCCAACTAATGTCACCCCAACTAATGTCACCCCAACTAATGTCACCCCAACTAATGTCACCCCAACTAATGTCAGGTACCCATCACAGAGCTGGGTAGACTCATGGACACCTTCGAGTCTCGAAAAAAAAAATCCTAGCCTTCACCAGGATTCGAACCCAGGACCTTCGGTACGCCATGCGAACGCACTGCCTTGGCCACCTTTCCACTTTCACATATAAGGTTATAAGGTGCACTTATCTTTGTTTAGAAAATATAAGGTCATAAGGTGCACTTATCTTTGTTTAGAAAATATAAGGTCATAAGGTGCACTTATCTTTGTTTAGAAAATATAAGGTCATAAGGTGCACTTATCTTTGTTTAGAAAATATAAGGTCATAAGGTGCACTTATCTTTGTTTAGAAAATATAAGGTCATAAGGTGCATTTATCTTTGTTTAGAAAATATAAGGTCATAAGGTGCACTTATCTTTGTTAAGGAAATTTAAGGTCATAAGGTGCACTTATCTTTGTTTAGAAAATATAAGGTCATAAGGTGCACTTATCTTTGTTTAGAAAATATAAGGTCATAAGGTGCACTTATCTTTGTTTAGAAAAGGGAATTTCCTTCCTTAATGACCTTACTATCGGAGTACTATCGGAGGTCACTGCTTTTCTTGGTCTTTTGGCCCTAGGACCAGCTTTAGAATCGACGAAAAACCGTTGGACAGTTTGGTCAATGCTACTGAAATTATTTCTAGAAGGTCAATGATAATGTTACTGAATGTAGTACTAAACATAACAACTCAATGTTACTGAATGTAGTACTAAACATAACAACTCAATGTTACTGAATGTAGTACTAAACATAACACCTCAATGTTACTGAATGTAGTACTAAACATAACAACTCAATGTTACTGAATGTAGTACTAAACATAACAACTCAATGTTACTGAATGTAGTACTAAACATAACAACTCAATGTTACTGAGATGTACCTTACATACAAAAAGACAGACACAACACCATGAAACCAACTTGCTTGTCTTAGAACGTCTTAACTCGAGCCAGTCAGCGAGTCGAAAATAATTGAAATTCACCTTGACAACGTAAATAGAATACTTTTATTATAGGCCTATTCTTACACTGGTTTTATTTATTTTTCGTTGCTATATTCGAAATTTTGTTTTTCTCAAATTCGTTTCTTTGTATTTTTGCTTTGTCGTTTTTTTTTTTAAATCTTTGTCTCATGTTCTGTTTCAACCAAGATTCTAAAATTTCTTTTCAAAAATCAAAATATCTTATTGTTGAAATTCAATAGATTTAAAAAAAAATTAATTTATAGTCTATCTTTTTTAAAAATTGATTTCTTTTTGGCTACTTGAAGAGAGTATCAATTACGAATAACTTTCATTTCTTTCTTCTGATAAAGAACAATATTTATTTTAGTTGTAATATGAATTTGATCTAATCAGAAGATTGTGTGTCACTGCTGACGCATTATGCGAAAACTAGATTCTTCTCCGAATCAGTATAATGTTAATATGAAAAGCCATATTTGATTCTTGTGTCATCTTACATCTCGATTAAAACGTAGGTGTTAACACTTTTTGTTTGCTTGTCCTAGTAATAGAATATAAGTGTTGAACCCGAGGCCCGCGGGCATCATCCTGCCCGGCGTACACTTATATGTGACTGGCGAATGAATATACATATTTTTGTTTAAAATAGGATTAATTATCCATGGATCCATATGTGTTTGACATCCCCGTATTAGTAGTCAGCATTAAGTGATGAAAACCTACTGGCTATCTGATAAAATCTAAAGACGCTTTTACATTATGCTCATTATTTATACATCTAATAATACATCTAATACGGGGATGTCTAATTATCTTTATAAGGTTCATTATATTTCTCGTCTGTTAAAAGTTATATATATTACTTTAAATGGAGCCAATTTGTTACCCGTTGTTCATATAGCCCCATGGGCATAGCGTCGGTTGCCTGGACAAACCAGTAAGACCAACAACTTAGCATTATTTTTATAGCCTTATCAAAATGCAAGACTACCTTTAAACCACGGCTAATCTTCTGTATAGAAGCGGAGTCTTTAGCATTATGATAGAAAAGGTGTCTGGGTATTGTGTTGGCCACACAATACCATACGGGCGTGCGTCATCAAATCTTCTATAAAATGAAAATCACCATAACATAAGATCTTTAAGTTATAAAAAGTAAAGTACCCTTCGGACCAAACTGATCATAGGGCTTGTGAAGCAACGTTCGCCAGTTTCTGTGACCGCGGCCTACGAGGGGATGTTTGGCTAGCACAATGCCCTGCCGCCTTTACTTTATCCCAACGAACGCCAGGTGTTCATCATAGCTGGGTAGACTCAGGGGCACCCTTAAGTACTGGGAAACAAATCCTAGCCTGCACCAGGATTCAAACTCGGAATGCCAGTCGAACGCGCTGCCGCTCGTCCACCGTGTTCCATAATAGACATAAAAAGTACAATTATCCTTTTTTTTTCACAAGTCTTTTCTTCTTCCATTCCCCCAGTAATTATCTGCACACCAAAAAAAATGAAAAATCCCATTTATCATTAGTCTTCCATTATTGTCTCAGTCCCTATTATTCTCTAATATCAATGCCACAATGTTCGACAACTTGCTACGCAATGCAGAATAATGTGCAGAACAAAGAACTGCAATTCAAAGATGGTCTGATCTGTTTCCAAACCACGACAGAAACGACGAATGCTACACGCTGTTCCATTAGTGGCCTATTCTTAGACATGAGACAGGTTACACGTGTTTTAGTAGTTTACTCATATTTTTGTGTAATTTCGTTTTTTACGTGTTTTCGTGATTTCCTCGTGTTATCGTGTTTTCCACGTGTTTTCGTGTTGTCCACGTAATTTCGTGGTTTTCACGTATTATCGGGTTTTTCGCGTGTTTTTGTGGTTTCCATGTGTGTTTTCTCTCGTCAATATGACGTGGTGTTCACGGTGGGCGTACAGTCTGTATCTCTATAAGTTTCAGCAGTTAATGAAGAAGAAAAAGATCATAACAGAGTTTGTATTCACACTACATGTAAAGCAATAATATGTCTACTTAAAGTTTTAATTTAAAAAATGTCAATTTATGATAATGTTTTACTTTTGTCAATATAACAGTAATTATTTTATTATGTTTTTTTATTGCGAAACTAAAAAACAAATAAATCTTTCGTAAGATAATATTATCAATACAGATAACTGTATGTAATGAATCAGTTCACAACAAGACAGTACAAGTTATATTGTTAACTTCCATACAGTTAGTATGGGCCACAATGGTCTAGCGACAGCGCATTCGGCTGGCGTACCAAAAGTCCTGGGTTCGAATCCTGGTGCAGGCTATGAATTTTTTCCCGGGTCTAGAGGGTGTCCCTGGGGTCTACACAGCTCTAAGGGGTACCTGACTTTATATTCGTTAAAGTAATAGGCGGCAAGATATTGTGATGGCCACACAATCCCCCAAGTATGCGGTGGCCACAGAAACTGGTGAACGCTGCTTCACCGGCCCTATGGATCAGTTTGGTCCGACGGGATACTTTACTTCCTTTTTTTAACACACTTACAGTCCCCGGCGCGTATATAGAGGAACTGAAGGCAGCATAGATAGAAGTAGGTCGGTACGGGAAGGGTTAAGACTGTCGCGCATCTTAAATCAATGTCCACTATCCGAAAACTCCCCCCCCTTCCCCCCACCACCCTTAACCCCCCCCCTTACCCCACCCACCTACACATACACTAAAAACTCCCAACGGTCCTTGATACTTGAAACCATACTTCAGGAAACATTTGTGTAGTGATTTTAAATTGTTGTGCTAATACCGCCTCTTCCCTTTCCTTACCAAACACAACAACATTTTAAAGTACATTTCAAGCGCGAGGTACTCATACTATGATCTGCTGCTGTTCCATCGATTCACGACTCTTTCACCAGTAGAAAAAAACAACCGGAGACAATTTGCCGAGCGCTCAGAACAGCCGTTTACATCAATTTGAAACAAGCCACTTTTAAAAACGGCACGGAACGGAGAGTGATTTCCCTTAATTTTGTTTCTTGTTTCCAATACAATTTAAATATGTTTCTCTTGTTTTTGTTTAAACAGCCTACAATCAGATCAGTGATATCTTATCTTGTACATTACAGACTCTCCTTCTATAAAGAAGATTATTGCGTCCTACGAAGATCCTTGTTTTGAGTCTAGTCGCGCATCTCTAATAGTGTTTTAAATGATATTAAGTTGCTGGTTTTCCTGATTTGTTCAGGTAACCCTTTCCATGTTCGGAAGTCACTCGGGAAAAAAGAGTACTTATATGCATGTGTTCTCGCATAAGGGATAAGAATCTTTCTAAGAAATATCTTATCTTATATAATTACAGACGATCCTTCTATAAAGAAGATTGTTGCGTCCTACGAACATCCGTGATTTGAGTCTAGTCCTGCATTTATATTAGTGTTTTAAATGATGGGTTTTTCTGGTCCGCTCTGGCAACCCATTCTAAGCCCGGATGCCACTCGGGAAGATTTGGTGTTCTTTTATATTGTAGTTTCAGTTAGGATTGTTAATCCAAGTTTGGAATAAAAATGTTAGCAACACATCGACTAAAGAAAACATTACAAAAAAAAAAATAGAACAAATTCAGAAAAGAGCTGCAAGGTTTCATTACAAGTGAATATTCACAACTGACAAGAATAACGCCAAAGTCAAATCACTAAACCTAGAAACACTAGAGGACAGAAGGACAAAGAGTAAAGTAGTAATAATAAAAACAATGCATTAAAATCTAATTTAGAAATACAGAAACTATTTAAAATACGCGGATAGATTTCCGGACAAATATACCGTTCTTTTTCCATATGCTTCACAACCTTTACGAACATTGAAAAGTTGTATTATATGTGACACGGTCTCCCGTGGCCACAGAAAGTTGCGAACGCTACATCACGGGCCCTATATGGATCAATTCGGCCGGACGGGATTGCTTTGCTAAGTTAAAATATTATTACTCACAACTCTTCCCAAAAATACATGAATTGGGTTAAGAAGCTTTGTGTTGTAGCTAAACTCGTCACGTGACAAGAACGGAAGAAAACAACACATTCTGACAAAACTATAATAAGATGTTATGGCTTCTATCTGTCTCGCAAGAGAACGGGTGCACCCTTAGGATTTTAATGATGGACAGCGCTTGCTGTGGCTAAACAGCCCGATCCTCGAATGACAGTCCCTAGAGCAGGGGTCGGGAATCTTTTTGTCTGAGAGAGCCATAGACACCACATATTTTGAAAAGTAATTCTGTGAGAGCCATACATTATGTTTAAAACTGAAAATTCAAGTAAATGTGTACATTTTGTGTAACTTCAACACTACAAGTACAATTATTATGTCTCCGAATTCTTCTGATGCTGAGCTGCAGTAGACTTTAGCTCATTTGTAGAATGAAATATTGATATGCAATTAATATGAATATCAAAAAGTCTAAAAAAAACATTTTTTTTAATAATCGAACATTTGTCTGCGAGCCAGATGCAGCCATCAATAGAGCCACATCTGGCTCACGAGCCATGGGTTCCCGACCCTTGCCCTAGAGCATCCCTCGCATTTGAACAGCTGTATAACGAATGCTTTTGCCTTCCTTTTCTGCCTTCTAGGGAGGTTATCCCATTGCCTGTCACCAGACTGCATGGTCAGCTGCAGTCACCACTTTAAATGCTGCCTCCCGTGTTAGTTTTGCCGCTTTGCAGCAGCACCGATGTGTCCTTTCCGAGGCGCATGCCTGGGCCTGGATATGGAGATTGTGAGTTGATAATGAGATGAAAACAGTTCTAAAAGTACCACTATAAGGATATAGATAGAAATATTAAAGATTCCTTTCAGAATATTTTGGACAATGGGGCTTGTGAAACAGTATTCGCAAGATTCCTGCGCGCCATAGCATGCAAAAGGAGATTGTGTGTCCAGCACAATGCCAAGCTGCCTTTACTTTACCCCGAACTAATCCTGGGAAAGAAAAGCCTAGGCTAGCCTAGGTTCATGTTTGATGTCGTTTGATGTCATGTTTGATATCACGCTTGATGTCATCTTTGATGTCCTGTTTGATGTCATGTTTGATATCACGCTTGATGTCATCTTTGATGTCCTGTTTGATGTCATGTTTGATATCACGCTTGATGTCATCTTTGATGTCCTGTTTGATGTCATGTTTGATATCACGCTTGATGTCATCTTTGATGTCCTGTTTGATGTCATGTTTGATATCACGCTTGATGTCATCTTTGATGTTATGTTTGATGTCATCTTTGATGTTATGTTTGATGTCATGCTTGATATCACGCTTGATGGCATCTTTGATGTCATGTTTGATGTCATGCTTGATATAACGCTTGATGCCATCTTTGATGTCATGCTTGATATCACGCTTGATGTCATCTTTGATGTCCTGTTTGATGTCATGTTTGATATCACGCTTGATATCATCTTTGATGTTATGTTTGATGTCATCTTTGATGTTATGTTTGATGTCATGCTTGATATAACGCTTGATGTCATCTTTGATGTCATGTTTGACGTCAAGTTTTATGCCATGTCTTGTTCAATATGTATTTAAATCAGTGAAGATAAACCTGGCTCTTGCTAAATATATATATAGTGTGTGTATATATTTTGTAATATCCAAGTTTTCGGTGGTTTTAAATAGTTCCATTTCGAATCACTTGACAAAATATCTTGTAGATCTAGAAATAGTCTAATTCCTTTTCACTCATTCTAGTTTATTCATTACGGTGCTTACGTCATGTGCTTGATTAGTAATTTATTCGTCTTTTAAAACTTTTGAAAATGACTTTAAACTTTTTTTTTTCTTTAAGACTTTGAGCTGTCTTTACATTGCTGTCTGGAGTTACGTCATGTCTCCGTCTCAAATTGTCCAATGCCCACATTATACGATCGTCATATGACAAACACACACTGCTGTTTATTCAGCACAAGCATTCGCTGGCAAATTCTAAAGCAATGATGTAACAATGTTTTTAAAAAAATCCCGTCCCTCCGCCCTAACCCCTCCCCCACCGACCGCTGAGGATCCTGTTATTGAATCCGGACAAGTATCTCCTTAATCCAGGAGCTGGTTTTTTTGTTATTGTTGCGCCGCGGAATTGAGACGGTTTCAAATTCAAGCCGCATTGACGTCACCAATCACAGACAAGTGCACTCGTTATGAAAAACGTCAGAGCCAATCATTAATTACGTCATCGAATGGTCTCTGCACTTGAAAAAACTCTCGTTCATTGACTCTCTTTTGTTGTTCATAAAATGAAGAACTCGGCAAAACATTCCAAGGTTCAGTTATATCATTTCTTATTATCTATAAAACACAGCGCTTTCGGGAGGCGTACCGTAGGTCTTGGGTTCGAATCCTGGTGAAAGCTAGAATTGTTTTCTCCCCTGGAATCGAGGGTGTCCCTGAGTCTACCGAGCTCTGATGAGAACCTGACATTAGTTGGGGTAAAGCAAAGGCGGCTTTACTTAAATACCGGGAAAAAATCAAAGCCTGCACCAGGATTCGAACCCAGAACCTTCGGATCGCCAGTCATACTATATCAGGGAATATATATTATTTTTTTAAGCTCTTCTGATAAATATCAAAGACTCATAATCTATGTCTATTTTATTACTATTCTTTGTCATCATAATTTCTGGGACTTACTCGAAGAACGACTCAGCCGTGATGGTTTCCTGTGATTGACGTTCACATTGTGAGACCAACAAGGGTTCGGTTAATCAAAGCAATTTATTCCATCTGCCATACAAACGGGTGTATTCTTGGATAGGATGAAAAGAAGGAAGTAAAATAAATTTATAAAAAACACGTCAGAAACAAAACTTTGCCTTTTCCGTCGTCATGGAAACATTCTGTCAATTACAGGAAACACCCAACAATAAAAAAAAAAACTTAACGAGAAGAAAAATGGAAGAAAATGGAAAGAAAAATGGGAAGAAATAATGAAGTAAGTGTAATTCAAGTTTTGGATGGGAATTGTTTGTTTTTTTTTCTTCTCAATTCCGTTTCTGGAGTTTGTTTTTGGGATTATGTCCCCCCTGGCGGACAATGCCGAGCTTCTCTATAAAGTGCCGAGTCTCAAAATGGAAAACGTCGAGTTGTAAAAACAAAAGGCAAGGCAATCATAGGAGAATGGTTCCCGTGTGGGGCTGGGCGCTGAAGGCTTTAGGGGCGCAAGCGGGGGTTTCGGTAATGTTTGGAGATTGGGTTTCTCATCTTTCTTTCTTGATCTCAGTGGGGTTGATGTGCGAGGGGAAAGCATAGACCCGCCCTTGGGAACTGTTAATGGGGATATAATTCCCCCCCACACACACACACACACTAAAAGATATTCTATAAACTCTACAATGGGGTGAAGTAGCCTAAAGAACAATTACTAGCTATACCTGGGGCCTGCTACTTAAGCAACGCGTGCTAAACATGGCATGCAGAGCTCATTTCAATGGCACGCGGAAGACTACATAAACTTTAAAAAAAAAGCAATTCAAGTCTCTTCTATCAGAAATTGAGTGCTGCAGCAGGATAACTTTTAGGTTGTTGGCACGCTGAATGAATTAGAAATCCTACTTTGGGCACACTATTATCAAAGTGTTTCTGATCCCTGGGCCAGACTACCTCAATACTAGATAGTGATCAGGGAAGAAATGACTAAATGTAATCACAGTGTATAGAGGCGCTGGCTAGATTACCTTTGGATATATCGTCTAGTTATACAGTAGTAGTAAGTAAAGTACCCTTCGGACCAAACTGATCGTATAACAAGTGAAGCGGCCTCCACCGGTTTATGTAGCTAGGACATACTATGGGATGGGTGGCCAGCACAATGCCCCGTCACCTTTATTTTACCCCAACTAATGTCAGATACCCATCAGAGCTGGGTAGACTCAGGGACACCATCTCCAGTCCCATGAAATCAAATCTTAGCCTTCAACAGGATTCGAACCCAGGACATTCAGTACACCAGCCTACGGCCTACCGTGCACCCCAGTTATACAGGTGTTACAGAGTAATTTATGAAAGAAACACAGAGTTCCTGTTGACATATCTCAACATTTGCCCCCCACTCAGCTTATAGTCTATTCGTGAGCTTAACAAGATTTAAATGATTAAAGGGGCGCGGACGACGCGTTAAGGCGTAGTTACATATGTTTAAACGCCGATTTTAAACGCCCGTGCTGCTACCGGTGACGCCGGAACTCAGTAGATCCCATTTAGAAAGTCAAGCATTATACGAGAATCGGATCTTATTTCCCATCGGGACGGCAATTACGCTGTCAAGCTCTCGACCATCTCGTTATGGTGGAAGATTTAGGTTCTATTTACAGACGTATAGGAGTGTCGATGAGTGTGTCTGTGAGTGTGTCTGTGAGTGTGTGTGTGTGAGCGTGTGTGTGTGTGTGCGTTACGTCCAACTTAAACTAAAGTAAAATTTAAATGTCTACGGCTACTTTCAACATGTCAATTACGGACAACACCATAAACTTTGGCTTAAGATTTTAAAGTAAACATAATTTTTTTTAAGGAAAAATAAAACTTAAATAAAACTATTAATATTGACCAGTGAACTTGAATGTTATTATTGTACATATTTTCAAGTATTAAATTCTTCTTCTTATCGAGTGCCGTGAGTGTATTATGTCATAGTGAAACAACAGAAGACCCGGATCTGTCTTCTTTCTTCTTCTTCGACATTAAGTGTGTGTGTATGCGTACATGCACTATGGACATTTCTTAAGAAAGCGATTAAAACATAATGAAAACATGAGGGAGGTATAACAGAGAGAAAGAGAAGAATATAACAAACTAGAAAAAGAGAGAAAAATTGAAGAAAAGTCATTGAGACAGGGCGAAAGATAAAGAAAAATATTCAGATAGTGTGAACGAGAGATTAAGAGAGAGAGAGAGAGAATTGAAAGACCAGCATAAGACAGAGCGATAGAAGACAGACTTTAAAAAAACAACCTCTCTTTATATATATGTCTATATCATTCAGCAGAACCCATCTATAACAATAACTGTCAACTGTAGTCCTACATATATATCCATCAAACCCGATAGCTCTGCGCAATGTAAACAATGTTTATCTTCCACCCAGATAAAAGTAAAAAGAAAAACTTCACATCCGTAATAAATACGTCACTTCCTGAGGCAGTTCTCATGTGTTGTCCTTATTTCTTTTGGGATGTTCACCCTTTTTTTTTGTCACGTGATATGGGGGGGGGGGCAAAAAAGGGGGGAGGGGCAATGAGGCCGTAATTCCATAGGTTGTGTCCCAGCTTGACCACATAATCCCCGGTCTATGTCTGGCGCTGACAGGGTAAAATATGGTCTCTCTAGTTTTTTTTTCATTGGGGGTGGTGGGAGGGTGGGGGAGGAGGATTTACATTACGTGGATTCCATTTTGGAGGTCCTCCAGTGGCCGGGATGTGGGGGAGGTGGTGAGCAGGGCTGTGGCCAGTGGTTTATTAAAATGGCAGACTTGATCGAATAGATTCATTCCCGCCTATTCCCCTCCCCCGTTTGAATAACAGGAATATACAGGGCATATATTTCTGAAGTATTGAGTGGAAAGAGCAGGGCAGGACAAATAGGACAGACAGGACATACAGGACATATATTTCTGAGGTGTTGAGTGTGGAGAGCTGACAGGACAGATAGGACAGAGGTGGAGATGTAGTAATAGATTCGACTGGGCTATATATTACATTAGATAGATAGATAAACATAGAGATACCAAGAGAGAGAGAGATAGATAGATAAACATAGAGATACCAAGAGAGAGAGAGATAGATAGATAAACATAGAGATACCAAGAGAGAGAGAGATAGATAGATAAACATAGAGATACCAAGAGAGAGAGAGATAGATAGATAAACATAGAGATACCAAGAGAGAGAGAGATAGATAGATAAACATAGAGATACCAAGAGAGAGAGAGATAGATAGATAAACATAGAGATACCAAGAGAGAGAGAGATAGATAGATAAACATAGAGATACCAAGAGAGAGAGAGATAGATAGATAAACATAGAGATACCAAGAGAGAGAGAGATAGATAGATAAACATAGAGATACCAAGAGAGAGAGAGATAGATAGATAAACATAGAGATACCAAGAGAGAGAGAGATAGATAGATAAACATAGAGATACCAAGAGAGAGAGAGATAGATAGATAAACATAGAGATACCAAGAGAGAGAGAGATAGATAGATAAACATAGAGATACCGAGAGAGAGAGAGAGAGAGAGAGAGTTAGCTTGATAGATAATGATAGATAAATATATTTTTGTACAGATAATAATATATAAATAGATTTACATAGAAATATATATTGATAGAGAGACAGATATAGTTAGCTTGCCAGATAGATGATATATATATATAATATATACAGACGTGTATTAATGAGAGAGAGAGGGAGAGAGAGAGGGAGAGAGAGAGAGAGAGAGAGAGAGAGAGAGAAACCACAGAAGGATAAGAGTGAAATAAATAGATAAAGATAGATAATTATGTATAGATTGCTAAAATATGTGATTAGAGAAATATTAAATCTATTTATTTTTTAGTCACATTCCTTCTGTCGCTTGGTTTGTTTTCGATTTAGCATAAATAAACATTGATATTTATATGTATAATATATTATAATCCATATTAATGAATTTGTTTAAATTTTGTTTATTTACAGATTACTAGGATTTAGGCTGGTGTCTAATTGGTCAATTCTGAATGGTCATTTCTAATCCAATAAATCGGTCTTGATTATATTTTAATTGGTAAGTACTTTTGGGGATATTATAAGTTGCGTGTTCATTAGTGCTTATAGTGAGCTTGGTAGACTTGACGGCGCCCATCTCCTCTCTAAGTAGGCCGTGGATTATTTTATTTTGCTTTTAAATTTCTGATTATCTGCACCGCGGGTCGAACCCATGATGTCGAGTTCACTTTCGACTTAGCTATCCAGCTACATTACTTTCATCTTAATCCAGCTATCCAGCTCCATTACTTTCATCATAATCCAGCTATCCAGCTGCATTACTTTCATCATAATCCAGCTACCCAGCTGCATTACTTTCATCATAATCCAGCTACCCAGCTGCATTACTTTCATCATTCATCACAATCCAGCTACCCAGCTGCATTACTTTCATCATAATCCAAACGTGCCTAGTATTCTAGTATATTTCTTTTCAGTAACCCTTTTAAAGCATTTTCTTGAAACTTATTACTTAATTTGTATGATAATTTTGTTAGAAACTGTGTCATGATTAGATTATACGTTGGATGTTTCATTAAAACAACATTAAGCATACATTATTCAATACACACAGACATAATACGTTTCTTTAAAGACTCGATAAATGAAAGAGTAAATTTGTGTGTGATTGTATATTATTATGTAGATAGGATGAGTGAACAAATGAGTTCTATTTAATACCGATGCATTTCCCCAGCGTCGGGTCACATAGTTCTCCGTCTAATGTGTGCCAATAACTATAATATATTGCAGTCTTTAAACATTCTTCAATTTTTTCTCTGGTGCAAGCTGTTCCACAGTGTAGGCGCCGCAGATTCATAGAAGCTCAATCCAAGACACTTCTATTGGTGTCTTGAGTGAAACGTCTTTTCCCAATATTCATTTTAGGCCTACATCTATTACAATTACGCAAAGACGCTATGTTACGGAGACGTTACAACGACACAGGACGCATCGCTCTTAAAACATATAAAGATTTCTACCAATGTCTTCCATGGGGGAAAGGTTTGCAAACAACAACGGACGCACTTTTCACTTTTCACCTATCTCCAGAATTTGTCCTTTAATTGACTTAAACCAAATCCAGCTGGGATTGTTCAATATTTTCTCAGAAAGAATGACCCCCCGAATAAATATCCTCCATGCGCGTATTTTGAAATGTTTGCATTGGGAAGCGCTAGGTAGGGGGGGGGGGCATCTGTATATTATAGTAAACACATATTTTTATGGAGGGTTACGCTTATATTTTCTTAAGTATAAGCATAATAGTGAACACCAAAAAAAAAAAAACACAGCTTCTAGGGAGAAAACCCAATTTTATTCATGTCATGTTATAAGAACTTGTCTGAGTATTATTGACCCGGCCCCTGTCTTATTGTTTCCCCTGGCGTCACGAGTACACAGTGTAATCCTCTCCGCGAGCGAGGAATCGATAGCTGATTCTATCATTGAATTGATAGGTGCGATGGCTTAGTGATGTACTAGGAAGTTGAGAAAGTAAAAAAAAAAAACAACCCAACTCTGTTGTGTGAGAGACACTGCATTGTGTTGCTCTACTATGGAGAGCTATTGTTCTATTGTCTACTACGCTAGTCTGTTGAACACTAAGAGACTCTCTTACTGTCATAATCTAGATAGTATAGATCAAACAGATCATATAAAGTCATACAACATCACTTTATAAGTGCTTTTTAATTTTAAAAATGTACGGAGAAAACTTAAAGAAAAACATCTATACAATTTTTTTAGAAAGCTGAATTCTTATCTCTTACTTTATTTATATGCAGTTTATCTATATCTTTATCCATCTATCTATCCTAATTTATATTATATTATATTTTACCCATCAATCTATCCATCAATCTATCAATCTATCTGTTAATCTATCAATCAATCAATCAATCAATCTATGAATCTATGAATCGATCAATGTATCAATATATCAATCTATCAATCTAGGGAATGAAAAAGTAAACAAACACACAAACATACACACATTTCTGCCCTCCTATGTATGCATGGCAAGCTAAAGCGTTTACATTTTTCCTTCCTTTCTTCCACCTTCTCTCTTTCTCTTTCTCTCTCTCTCTCTATCTCTCTCTCTCTCTCACACACACTCTCTCTCTCTCTCTCTCTCTCTCTCTCTCTCTCTCTCTGTTTCTTTCTTTCATTCGGCTAGTCTGTTTCGTTCTCTTAATACGACTTCACGTTTTGGCTTCTGTCTCCACGCTCCCTACTTTCTAGATAAAGTAAACATGCAGGCTACCCAAGTTTGCAGGCACTCAAATATATCTGAGCTATGGATAGATTTTGTTTGAACGCAGTCTTATTTTATACATTACAGTAATATATAAAGATTATTGCGTCTTCTTTTCTCTGATGTGTGTAGCTCACGTACTGGGGAGATTGACCATGAAAGCTTTTATAGAGCGTAGTCAAAACTTTGAATTTTATCCTAAGTGTTATAGGTAGCCAGTGCATTTTTATTTAGACAGATTGTTGAGTTGTCTTCAGTGTTCAGAACAATTTTCGCAGCCCTGTTTTGGACCCTTTGTAGTTTTTTTCAAATCACACTCTGGCAGTCCAATGTATAGACAGTTGGCGTAGTCTAGATGAGAGATTACCAGGCCTACGATCAATGTCTCACATGCCTCTTTTGTGAGAATATTTCTGATACTTTTTAGTTCTTTGTAGATTCCACATTGTAGAATTGTTTGTTTGTTTTTGCTCTTTGAGGGTTAGATTTAGATTTTCATCTAAATATACGCCAATATATTTTATTTCAGCTGATTTATAGATATTGTCATTGATGTTATAGATATTGTCATTGTTGTTATGGATATTGTCATTGTTGACTAGTAGATAGTTTGTTTGGCATTTTTTCATTTGTTGTTTTGATCCGAACAGAATGAATTCAGTTTTTGATGTTTTCATTTTTAGCCTGTTGCCGTCCATCCATAGTAATCTATACTTTGATTTGTCTTTTAACATTTTTCGATCTATCAATCTATCAATTTATCAATCTTTCAATATTTGAATCTATCAATCTATCAATCACTCAATCTCTCATTCTCTCAATCTATCAATCTATCGATCTATCAATCTATCAATCTTTCAATCTTTCAATCTATCAATCTATCAATCTACCAATCTACCAATCAATCAATCTATCAATCTATCAATATATCAATATATCAATCTATCAATCAATTTATCTATTTATCTTTTTTTCGTTTCGTTTTGAGATTATCAAGTAGATCTATATTTATTAATGTAAATGTTTGTATAGATCTATTACTTATTTAGCCTAGAGAATAAAATCAACAAACAATAACAACAAAAAACCCAACAAACTACAACAGCAGCTAAAACAATTCAATCTAATTTTGACTTACACAAAATGGAAAGTTCCCAGCCCTGACTTACCAAGTACGCTGAACCGTTCCCGTTCGTTAATAAGCCGTCTGCTCGCAGATTGTCTTTAATGATTATCTCCCCCTCCCACCCCACCCCCCCTTACTTTCTGTACTTAACTAAGTTACTCCCACTCAAACCCCCCCCTCTTCCTCCCACGCAAACACACACACACACTCACCACTTATTTGAGATAGAATTGCGCCCCTCGATGTTCGGCCCCAGGGCGACCTTGCAGTTGATTGGATGGTATCTTTGCAGACGACACGACGATCGGGAAATTCAGCAGATAATAAGCGGGAAACTTCATTTCAAATAAAATAAATTATTGTTTTGTTTGCTGTCTTTTTCATTTTGTTTCGCAATGCTTTTTAACTTACCCCGTAACCATGGTAACAAGATAAACACGCTATTTAATTGTGTACATTAAAATAATACGTTTCTACACGTTTCGATTTTTAAAATAGTTTTCTCAAATGTCATAATAGTTTTAGAAAGCCAGAGAGAGCTGTAGCCTTTTTTCATATCATTGTCTAACCTTTAGTAAACTGAGAATGGGGTTCTTAATATTGTATGTAATGTATAGAAAACAATGTATTTCAAGACTCTTTACAATGATCCGCTCAATTAAAATTTGAGAATAAAAAACGATTGTGTGCTTAGAGCTGATGAAGGCTAGGATTAATAATATTTGTATAGTGCTGTCTAGAAACATAACCTCAGATCACTTTGAGCAACTACACCTAGGAACACGGATATAATTCTCAAGGCTAAAAAATATATAGCTACCTCATAATCTTAAAACTTTACAAACATAGGACAAAGCATCAAAATGTAGCGTAACTGACCTAATAAATGTAACGTAACTGACCTAATAAATGTAACGTAACTGAATTAATATACAAGTAAAACCGTAGGGACACTACAGTACTAGTGAAAGATTTGCCTATGTTCTACGATTCTCCAACAAAATTGTTCTGTTATAAATGTCTTGCTAAATGTACTATATAGAAACAAGAATGTTTCTATTCGGTTGCTTTTAATCTCAATTGAGTAACCAGAGAATGGGACATGACTACTTATTGATTAAATCGTATTGACCATTGGTCAGCAATGCAGTAATTGTCTCACTTTGTGGGCAGTTTCTCTTCCAAGTGTGGATGGAGTTGAAGAAAACAGTCCATCTCCCCCACACACAAATACACACACACACATTTACACACACACACACAGTCCAAGAGAAGTCAATATTGTGATAGCGATACTCGCCTCCTGATGCTCCAACGGTCACTCTTTCTCACAGAACTAATTCCTTTCCTGGATTCCAGGAAGCCCAAGGACCAGAAGTATTGAAATGGCGGGGGTTGGGTGGGGGGATTGGCTATTGACTAACAATGGACGTTGACCACAGAGTTAGAATCTGCAAGTTCTTGCCCCCCCCCCCCCCCATCCTTTCCCAAACATAAGTTTACCCCCACGTTGAGGGAAATGCAGTGGCGTAGACTAAGGAAAATGGGGGAGGGGGTGTGTGAAAGAAAAGTTGGTTCCCCCCCCCCCACCACCACCACCTCTGCCAGTAGATAGTATTACAACTGTGGTCTTCTGTCGTCTGTCTGGGATCTTGTTTAATATGAAATAATACACTCAAGCCGCTCGATGAATGTTCAAAGAAAAATGTAATGCTTCATAATATGTACAATAATAACATTCAACTTCACGTCTTAATAAAAAAAAAAAACGTCCTTATCGCTAAACAAAACAAAAACGGGCTAATGCAAGCAGTGCATCCCGATAAGCTAACCTATATTATGGACCCTTCGCTCCTGGAGGTGCCCCGTTTTCTCCTTGACGACCGTTAGCCCGAGAGCCTTATATACATCTGGCTTAAAAAGTCTGAAATCTGCTTCCCATCCAGCTTAAGAAGACAAGTTGTATCAATACTTTTAGAAATAACTTAAAAACTCATTATTTTAACTTTTAACATTAACCTTCCTAAAACATTTTTTTGGCGCCAACTGTTTTCACTTCTATATTATTATGTCGGTAAATACTTCATTCCTTTGCTTTGTCCTATGTTTTTTCGTAAAGTGGTGAGATAATCAATTATCTCTTTATCATTTCAAGTAATCAGAAAAAAAACACGAAATACTTATCTAGCTTAGAGAATTGTATCCGTGCTCCATGCATGTTTTCGTTGCTCAATGTTAAATGCGCTGTTAGCTTACAATATGTTTGTTGGCAGCGCTATATCAATACATTTATTATTGTTTTATTATCACAAATGAACTTTATGAGAGAAACGAAAATGCTTACAATATTTAAGTAGTACTGGTTTTATGTCTTTTAAATTTTGTTGTTTATGCGTTTTAAAAATAAAATGAAGGAATAAAAAAATGAAAGGGTTATAAAAATATGACGTCAGAAAAATAACACAACTAATTCTGTAATGCAAAGGAAAAATTAATTGCTTTTTTCTCCAGGGCAGTTGAACATTTCTGCAGGAAGAATTGACATCTTTAATGTTCAGACTTTAGAAAAACATCTTGCAATCCCATTGTATTTGTTCAGTCTTGTTTTTTTGTTTGAATTCGCTAAAAGAAATGTGTTTAGCGTTGAACAATAACAATTGAAAGAAAGTCTTAACTTTAAGCTCTCTCTCGAGTAGTTTCATCTTGCTGATCAAAACTTGAATTTCCAACAATCTAATTTCTTATAAATATTTATTAGATTTTATACCTTACGGGTTGTATTCATTAATTTGTTTTTCTCGTTCGTTACGGCAGTCTGGCGTATTTAATGTTGTGTGTTTATTTTTATTTCCTGTATTTAAATTAATGAAGCTTAAGACTGGCTTAAACAGAATTCTTGACATTTTGTTGAAAACAAGAATAAAGGAAAAAAAAAAAAAAAAAAATGTTATCTAGAAGTGCGATTAATGAGTATGTCTGTGACAGACTATCCTCAAATGCGGGCCCCCAAGAAAACATTATGGCAACAATCAAGCGGCGCAAGCTGACATGGTTCAGTCATGTGTTGCGGCATTATAACCTGCCAAAAACAATCCTCCAAGGCACCGTAGAAAGTGGACGTCGTAGAGGCCATCAGCGGAAAAGCTCTCTCGACAATATACAAGATTGGACAAAGCTGCAAATGGCTGAACTAGTGACAGCCGCTCAAGATAGGCAAAAATAGAGAAAGATGACTGCTGAGGTGTCCATACGCTCCCCACAACGACCATAATGGTCAAGGGATTGATGATGATGATTTCATACTAGGGTTTCACACGGTCTCTATGTCACAGATTTTATACTTCAAGAAAAAAAAAGTTTAACAAATATCATATTGTTTTCAGAGTTTCATATTTCATCTATAAAAGTTATATTTATGAGATCTATTAACCCTTCCCATACCGACCTACTTCTATCTATGCTGCCTTCAGTTCCGCTATATACGCGCCCGGGACTGTAAGGGTTAATCATTATATCTGGGCAGACAAATAAACACACGACAAACTGGGAATGAATTAAAACGTCAGTTGTTTCTGCTTGGATTAGAACCGGAGCCTTCCGGGTACGGCATTTCAGCACTTTGATAGTTCATGCTAGACTACCATGCTACACAGTACCATTATTATGTTAAAGATTATTGATATTACATAGTGATTGATTAAATAGTTTGATGGCAACAGTTATATAAAATAGATGATTAATATCTATCTATCTATCTGCCTATCTATCTATCTATATATCTATCTATCTGCATGTCTTTCTATCTAATATCTATCTATCTACCTATCTATCTATCTATCCATCTATCTATCCATCTATCTATCTATCTATCTACCTATCTATCTACCTATCTATCTATCTATCTAACTAACTACCTACCTACCTACCTATCTATCTACCTATCTATCTATCTATCTATCTATCTATCTATCTATCTATCTATCTATATATCTATCCATCTATCTATCTATCTACCTACCTAGCTATCTATCTATCCATCTATCTATCTATCTGCCTATCTATCTGCCTATCTATCTATCTACCTATCTATCTTTCTCTCTATCTATCTATGCATCTATCTATCTATCCATCTATCTATCTATCTATCTACCTACCTAGCTATATATCTATCTATCTATCTATCTATCTATCTGCCTATCTATCTGCCTATCTATCTGTCTACCTATCTATCTTTCTCTCTATCTATCTATCTATCTATATACCTATCTATCTATCTATCTATCTATATATCTACCTATATATTGATATTGTATGATATGTAATGGAATGGTAGATATGACTTCATTATCGCTTCAGTAACTCTGTCCGCAGCTGCGTAATGACATCATTACTCATCGCTAATAATGTTTCCTACACCCGTCATACTGTCATGTCATGTCACCTTACAAGTGGCACAATTGTTTTTTCCCTTTTTCCTTTTCCGTACTCGCAGCACTGTCACATTATGCCCCCTCCCTCCTGTGACATGTCATGACAGTACAATAGATGTCATCGCAGAAGTGACATAGACTTCATTCATGCGGCTAACGAAGTCACAACGCCTGCTCCATTCGCCTGCTCGATGAGCCCTAACAGCTATCACCCCATCCACCCATCCCCCAACATCATTCTTTTACCACCCTAGCCTAAGGGCCGGCTCGGTAAATAAAACCCAGCCCCACCTGCCCCGTGTTTGTTTATTCCACAACGAATACAAGGAAACAGCTCCATCGCCGCAAGGCATTTCGATTCCTCAATATTACGATACTGATTCAGTATCGTTTGACTGAGTTCGATTCATGATACCATGAATACGAAAAGCCAACACAATCAGACAAGCTACCTTTAAACAGCCCAGTGGAAACAGACGTGCATGCAATACATTCTGCTGTCTAAATACTATTGCGTCCTATTGAAGCTATAAATAAGTAGCCGTTATAGACCGATTTGATCTGTGTCAACGGTGTACACACACAAAGCCGAGACGCATTATTCAACGCCATCTACTGTCGTGTAATGGGGACGGTGACCGAGCGGCAGAGCGTTCGTCTGGCTTACCAAAGGTCCTGGGTACGAATCCTGGTGAAGGATAGAATAAGTTCCCGGGTCTAGACGGTGTCCCTGAGTCTACCCAGCTCTGAGGGGTACCTGACTTTAGTTGGGGTAAAGTAAAGGTGGCTGGGCATTGTGCTGGCTACACAATCCCCTAGAATGCCGTGGCCACAGAAACTGCTGAACGCTGCTTCAACGGCCTTATTTTTGAAGTAAACTTATTACTAATTATGTTAAGGTTATACAACGGAGCGCCATTAAAAACTATTCCTAGAGAATTGAATTGAATTGTTGTATTTCCGGCCCATCAATTTCGAAGGTTATATAAGGCCTTTTTGTTAACGTTGTTGTCATTTTTCTCTTGTATCCATTTTATTGTTCTTATATCTTTAAATGCTGTAGTACAGTTGAATGTCTTTACTTTAATATAGTTTATTATATATTTTGGTGCGATTTTCCTGAAAAGTTCACGAAGAAGTTCTACAGTAATAGTATTTACGTCGAATTTCACTAAATGTATTACATTCTAACAAAATGTGAGAAACTGTAATGTTGACATTGCAGAAAGCACACATTGATGTCCCTATAAAAATGCTTTAAATTTATGAACAGTTTTCCGGGTATTTCCTTGCTGCAAAAGCTTTAATTTTTTATTGTTTCGGAATTTTTCTTAGTCCTTATTTCCTTTTTGATTGTATTTTATTCTTTTAACTAAACGAGTTTGTCATTGTTTCTCCGTCAGTTTGACGGTCTGAACTAATAGTAACTCAATATTAATCTTGTCCGGTCTTACCATAACAATGCATGACAATACATTCCATTTGAATTAATTTACCTTATTAGAACTTGCCATTCTACATACCAAGCCTCTGTATCAAAACAATTAGGTCACCATACCATCATGTCTCATAACTAGTGATGGTCTACCATCCTTACTCTATTTTTCATCCATTTTTTAAACTCTAAACTAGACTAATGGAGGAAATAGAATGACTTGATGGATACTCGAAGTGAAAAAGAAATTTTATTAAAAAAACTCTTTTCTAATATCATAACATTTATTTTATCATATTTGCTTTAAAATTTCCATTTGCTTAAAAGCCCTCTAGTGTCCTCGTAACTTGGTCATAATTTGAAAGCTCTCGACGGTTATCAAATAGGTTTGCTATAACGGAGCGTTCATAAATGACGTCAAGCAGCTAGACAGTGTGTGTGTGTGGGGGGGGGGGAGGGGTATTAAACATTTGTAACTATCTGAGACGAAGATAAAAGGTAGAGTTTAAACTATGTGACGTCACATTTTCACTTGAATAAGACTTTGTAATGCGATCAACACTATTAAGTGTGTAAGTCAAGTACCCTTCGGACCAAACTGATTATAGGGCCGGCGAAGCAGCGTTCACCTGTTTCTGTTTCTTTCCAACCACAAAAAAAGGAAAACAAAGTAAACAAAAATAAAACAGTTATTCATGTTTTGTAAGGGTGTAAATAAAAAAAAATGTTTTAGGGTGGGTTCAAAAGTTGTGAAAAAAATAAAATTAAGAAAAAAATATGCTTTTAGTTTTTGTTTTTAAATTAAAATCTGATTGTATTGAACAATAGGGCAATAAGCAGCAAACCGAGCTTGGTTTGGTCACACTATCCTTCTCGTGAGCTTTCCCCTCTTCTCTCACGGCAACACGTACGTGGTTTTCATTCGAAAATAGATATTTATCCCCCTAACTCCTCCACCACCCCCCACCTAAAAACAACAACATTTTTCTCTAAAAATTGAAAAAAAAAACACATCAACACAGAAATACAATTGATGGGAATTTTGTACAGGGAGTCTTCGATCGTTCTATAAATAGACCGCCTCGTGCCATACTAACATGAGTCTGTAGAAACAACAACCTTTACCTTAACTAACCAGATAATGTCTGACATCGGATATATCAGTGTCTTGTTTCAACTGCCCCAGGACTGACCAGTTGGATTTGAAGTAACCACGCACTATTGTCGTAAAGAACAACAGCCTGCACGTTCAATGATATCAGAGTCTACTAAATTAAACATACAAAAACAGTAAGAAATGCTTTTCTACGTTAAATATCTGTACTGTTTAAATAAGCATGAAAAAACTATTTTTGAAAAACTGCTCCATAAAAGCAGCGCGTTTGGTTTTCGTTCCGAAGGTTCTGGGTTCGAATACTGATGAAAGGCTTAGATTAGTTCCCGGATCTGGAGGGTGTCCCTAAGTCTACCCAGCTTGATGGGTTCCTGACATTATAGTTGGGGTAAAGTAAAGGCGGTTGTGCATTGTGCCAGCCACAAAATCTCCTTAGTATGCCGTGGCCACAGAAACTGGTCAACGCTGCTTCACCGGCCCTATGAATGAATTTGTTCCGACGGGATACTTTCCTTTTTGTTTTACCTTACAACACTACAGGGCTGAAGAAATTGTAGGCGAGAACATCAGAAAAACATCATAACTGCCAACAACATAATCACCATAATAAGAAATATAACAACCAATAACATAGGAAAATGGGACATGAAAACAAAATTCCAAAAAAACAAATTGTCATTTCGAGAGAGAGACACAGACAGAGGGGGAGAGAGAGAGAATTAATAGATATTTAAGTGTTAGCCATTTTCTGTGTTGCATATTGTCGATGTACAATTTCAATAATTGGCCAGTGTTTTTCCTTTGGCGCACTTCTCAAGAACATTATATCTTGCTTTTGCATCTTGCATCCTATCAGGCGTCCACGAGATTATGTCAGTGGCGTGATAATGAAATTGTCTGCTATTATTTTAATTGCAGCAATGCCTCATTCTTGGGACAGCGCTGTTTTATGTTTATCTCTCAGCGAAGATGTAGATGTAGTATAATTTATGCTGGAGGTGACAATATTGTGTGGGATATTCAAATAATTATAACCCATGAATTTATGTATGCATGCACAGGCTGTCTTTCTCTGTCAATCTCTCTCTCTCTATCTCTTTCTCTTTGTATATATATATATATATATATATATATATATATATATATATATATATATATATATATATATATATATATATATTAATTTCTATCTATGTATCTGTTTCTCTATCTAACTATCAAACTATAAAACTACCAAACTAACTAACTGTCTAACTAACTATCTAACTTTCTAACTGTGAAGCCGGCTGGTACAGCGGTTAGTTCACCGCACTGTCAACCAAAAAAAAAAAACAACTGACAGGTCGCGGGTTCTATCCCTGCCACCGACGGATCCCTGTCGCCTTGCAGGAGTTTTGGGCCTAGTGGACGTAATAATCTTCTATCTAGAAGGAACGTCTGTAAACTTATAAGAAACTAACTATCTAACTAGCTATCCAACTAACTATCTATCTTACTAACTATCCAACCTACTTTCTAACTAACTTTCTAACTATCCAACTATCTAACTTACCTTGGTTATAAAATGTTACTTCTATCTATATACGAAACTATCTGTGTATTTGGCAATATAGCTAAAAGACTAAAAAAAGAATACAGCGAGATACGAGACATTCCCATCCGCCCTTTGTATCAAGCCATACTTTAAGCTAAACAAATCGTTTGATTAGAGTTCTAATTCTCGAATATATTAATTGTGGATGAGTGTAAGCAGCGTATATTATCATGAAAATCCTTGCAATATTTCAGATATCCTTGAACTATTTTATAGATCATAGGCTATCCTAAATATCATTAAAATAATCACTGATCCAGTTGAAATTTTATTGTATCTATCACTGAACTATACTATAAATTCTTGGTTTACTCTTGGCTGTCGTAAACTGTTTAAGATGTTGTTCTATCTTTGAAATATCCTTGATATCCCTGTACAGCCTAATTATCCCTAAACTATTCTATATATCCTTGTACTATCCTAGATGTACGCACAATATGATGTTGGCCCGCAAAGTAAATTTTAACGTTAGACTTAATCGAAGAACTTTTTATAGAAACCGGAAGTTAATGTAAACGTAGCTTTTTTTTTTTAAAGTGTCATTTAAAAAAAGGCGCAAAATTCCCCCGACCTTTATATGACGTGTTGTCAGGACAGCGTAAACAAATTGACTAAATCGTCTGCTTGTCTGAGCCTGGTAATGGAGATACCGTCTGGCAGCCCGAAGTTCACACTGACCTCATATATCTTCTTGGTGTACTTGCAGTTTCTTTTTTTTTAACAAGTATTTAACCATTACGGTAGCCATTTTTTTTAGACTCTACCCCCCCCCCCCCAGTACCCCTCCCCACACAACTTTTGTGAGTGTACGTGTGTGTATGTTTATGTGTGTGTGTGTGTAAAACCAATTCGGTAATCGTCGAAGTACTGTTAGAACGCGATCTCGTCTGATCGGACGTGACGTCACTTCCTCCAGCAGGATGACGATGCTTTCGTGTGGCATGACCTGCGCCAGCAGTGTGTTGCTGTGTCGATGCATTTTAACGTCAAGTTACACTAGCTAAATTCAACATATTCCGCTTATAGGACTAATATGTATAAATATTATATGTTTGAAGGAACGCCAATGCCTTGCAAGGCATTAGGAACGCTGATATCTCTCTCTCTCTCTATATATATATATTATTATGTTATTATGTATACAACTACTATGTACATAGATACATGTATGAGTTTAAACACACACACCAAACATGTAAATCTTAGTTATTGTGGAAACAGTTTAAGACTTCGGCTAACGAGATAACCATGTAAGGGAGAAAATGCTGGGTACTTTATTCCTTGTTTACTACTTGTTGTTCCGCCCTGGATTGTCACAGTACAGTTGTCATTGATACGTCAATTTGATGTAGTGGCAGAGAGGGGTTAGAGAGAGAAAGAAGGATTTGAATAGAAAGACAGAAAAAGACAGGGATAGTGAGACAGTGGAGATTGAATAAAAGTATATGTTAGAGAGAGAGAGAGAGAGAGAGAGAGAGGAGTATATGAGAGATGGAATGATAGAGAGTGTGTGAGATGTTGAGAGATAGTGAGACGGAGAGAGCGCGCGAAATAAGAGATTGAGAGAGAGAGCTTGATTTAAATAAGGTGAAAGAGTGATAGTCAGACAGATGGAGAGAAAGAGATAGTGAGAGAGGGTGCGAGGCAGAATAAAAAAAAGTGAGAGTAACAGAAAGGCAGATTGTGCAAGGTAAAGAGAGAGAGAGAGAGAGAGAACGAGAGAGAGAGAACGAGATAGAGAGAGAGAGAGAGAAAGAGAGAGAGGGACAACGAGAGAGAGAGAGAGAACGAGAGAGAGAGGGAGAACGAGAGAGAGAGGGAGAACGAGAGAGGGAGAACGAGAGAGGGAGAGGGAGAACGAGAGAGAGAGAACGAGAGAGAGAGGGAGAACGAGAGAGAGAGAGAGAGAACGGGAGAGAGAGAACGAGAGATAGAGAGCGAACGAGAGAGAGAGAGAGCGAACGAGAGAGAGAGAACGAGAGAGAGAGAGAGAGAACGAGAGAGAGAGAGAGAACGAGAGAGAGAGAGAGAACGAGAGAGAGAGAGAGAACGAGAGAGAGAGAGAGAACGAGAGAGAGAGAGAACGAGAGAGAGAGAGAACGAGAGAGAGAGAGAACGAGAGAGAGAACGAGAGAGAGAGAGAACGAGAGAGAGTGAGAGAGAACGAGAGAGAGAGAGCGAGAGAGAGAACGAGAGAGAGAGAGAGAGAACGAGAGAGAGAGAACGAGAACGAGAGAGAGTGAGAGAGAACGAGAGAGAGAGAGAGAGAGGGAGGGGGAGGAGATGGGGAGAGCAATTTTAAAAGAAAGATTGAGACGTGTCTTAGATGTGGGGATGAAACTTTATCAGTTTTACAACTTCTCTTCGCCAGTTTTTTTTACTCTGTCATGCAATTCGTCTATTTAATAATATATTTTTTCTCTGTATTTTCCAGGCTACAATTTATCATCCAACCAATTTCTTATAATTTTGTTATCTCTTATTGCACACCTTTCCTTTCACTTCTCTCTCACTCTCTCTCTCTCTCTCCCTCTTTCACTCCTTCTCCATTTTACTCTCTCTTTCTCTCTCTCTCTCTCTCTCTCTCTCTCTCTCATTAATTTAAAGTAGTATTTATTTTCTTTAATGAGCGCTTTTCTTACTTCACCAATTATTACGCAAAAACATTTTCTCTCCCAGCTCTGTTTGAATAAGTAATTATCCTTATTATAACAAACAACTTACAAAACATACAAGAGTCTTACAATGCTCATACTGAGCCTGGTCAATAGTTTCAGGTTGTTTAAATATAGGTCACTATTGATTGACACTTGGTAGATCATCAATAACCTGCCTGCTAGTACAAGCTCATTACTACATCACTGATATATGTTATTATAAGTATAGATAGGCAGAGTAATTTTCTTTTCTTTATACCCTTCAGACGGATGTGACACAAATTAGTATACTCCCCCCTCCTTCTCCAGCCTTAGCAGTGGTTGTCAAACTGGGGTCCGCGGTCCTAAAGTGGACCGTAAAGGGATCAATTGCTGAAGATAAAGTTCCAGAAATAATATTAACACTATACTGGATTACAAAAAAAAAAATTGATTGTCTCCGAATTGCTTAAATGATCTGACATGACTTTTCCTACTGAAAATCTGTGTTGAGGGAGAAGTGTGCTTTCAAAGGGCCACATGCTGACCGCAGGCCGCATGATTGATAATCCCGCTATAAGGCTTAGTTAAATTAAGTCAATTTGTATATTGTAAACTTTTAAATGGTATGCAAACTATAGTGTTTCTAATGTGGTGGTCTTATGCTATGTAGGTGCATGGGTTATTAGTTATATAAGTAACAGGACAACTGATTGAACAACACTGAATTAATAATAAACATGATCTGGTTTAATAACTAAACATGGCTGACTGCCATCTTGTTTGACTACTAAAGTAATAGTAATAATAATAGTACCCGTATGTAATACAAAGGCAGGTTACTCTAATAATGTTTGATGTACAAATCTGATTGTTGAATATAAGTTATCTAATCTTGAAACACTACACAAACCATCATAACATTTTTTAAGAGGAGTGCAAGGCCAAGTTCCTTACACAGTTTTAGAACCACTGAGCTTATGTCTATAACTGCTATTAAAATGTTGTTTGTTTGCAAGAAAATGTTATATTTTATCGCAAATTTTCCAGAAGATATTGTTGTTGTCTCTTGCAAACGTATGCACTAAGTAAAGTAAAATATTTCGTCGGACGACCAAATTGATCCATGGGGCCGGTGAAGCAGCGTTCACCAGTTTCCAAAGTCCACGTCATCCTAGGGGATTGTGTGGCCACTACAACGCCCAGCCGCCTTTACTTTAACCTAACTATAATGGCAGGTACCCATCAGAGCTGGGTAGACCTAGGGACACCCTTCAGACCCGAAAAGAAATCCTAGCCTTCACAAGGATTCGAACCCAGGACGTGTTCGGTACGCCAGTCGAACGCGCTGCCAGGTCGGCCTGGTCGGCCTTAAGACTTATTTACTTTAAATTCAAACTGCTAACTTCAATTTAATAACTTTATGACCAGCAACAGTAGAAGCCTTGGTCTAATTGGGACATTCGTTTGTAAAAAAATATATTTATTTTAAATGCTAGTTCAGTCAGAGCAATCCAGAATTATAAAGACCCAATTAAGACAGACAGAAAGAATTATATGAAGACCCTATTAAGACAGACAGAAAGAATTATATGAAGACCCTATTAAGACAGACAGAAAGAATTATATGAAGACCATATTAAGACAGACAGAAAGAATTATATGAAGACCATATTAAGACAGACATAAAGAATTATATGAAGACCCTATTAAGACAGACAGAAAGAATTATATGAAGACCATATTAAGACAGACATAAAGAATTATATGAAGACCCTATTAAGACAGATAGAAAGAATTATATGAAGACCCTATTAAGACAGACAGAAAGAATTATATGAAGACCCTATTAAGACAGAAAGAAAGAATTATATGAAGACCCTATTAAGACAGACAGAAAGAATTATAAAGACCCTATTAAGACAGACAGAAAGAATTATAAAGACCCTATTAAGACAGACAGAAAGAATTATATGAAGACCCTATCAAGGCAGAAAGAAAGAATTATATGAAGACCCTATCAAGGCAGAAAGAAAGAATTATATGAAGACCCTATCAAGGCAGAAAGAAAGAATTATATGAAGACCCTATCAAGGCAGAAAGAAAGAATTATATGAAGACCCTATCAAGGCAGAAAGAAAGAATTATATGAAGACCCTATCAAGGCAGAAAGAAAGAATTATATGAAGACCCTATCAAGGCAGAAAGAAAGAATTATATGAAGACCCTATCAAGGCAGAAAGAAAGAATTATGTGAAGACCCTATTAAGGCAGAAAGAAAGAATTATATGAAGAACCTATGAAGGCAGAAAGAAAGAATTATATGAAGACCCTATCAAGGCAGAAAGAAAGAATTATATGAAGACCCTATCAAGGCAGAAAGAAAGAATTATATGAAGACCCTATCAAGGCAGAAAGAAAGAATTATGTGAAGACCCTATCAAGGCAGAAAGAAAGAATTATATGAAGAACCTATGAAGGCAGAAAGAAAGAATTATATGAAGACCCTATCAAGGCAGAAAGAAAGAATTATATGAAGACCCTATCAAGGCAGAAAGAAAGAATTATATGAAGACCCTATCAAGGCAGAAAGAAAGAATTATATGAAGAACCTATCAAGGCAGAAAGAAAGAATTATATGAAGACCCTATCAAGGCAGAAAGAAAGAATTATATGAAGAACCTATCAAGGCAGAAAGAAAGAATTATATGAAGAACCTATCAAGGCAGAAAGAAAGAATTATATGAAGACCCTATCAAGGCAGAAAGAAAGAATTATATGAAGACCCTATCAAGGCAGAAAGAAAGAATTATATGAAGAACCTATGAAGGCAGAAAGAAAGAATTATATGAAGACTCTATCAAGGCAGAAAGAAAGAATTATATGAAGACCCTATCAAGGCAGAAAGAAAGAATTATATGAAGACCCTATCAAGGCAGAAAGAAAGAATTATATGAAGAACCTATCAAGGCAGAAAGAAAGAATTATATGAAGACCCTATCAAGGCAGAAAGAAAGAATTATAGTATGAAGTCCCTACAGAAAGAACTTGCAGCATACTCGGTGTGTGTTTATTTGGATTAATCTCTATGTTTGCCAATATTCAACTAGTGGTATAACAACAACGTAAAATGTAGACCCAGACTTAGATGGATGGACTATGTGGCTACAAATTTACGTCAATTTCGGGGGGAGGAGTGGGGGGGGGGGGGTTTCTAGGCAACAAACACAAAAAAAACAACATCAAAAACAATGACAATGATTGATAAGTATGAACAAAAGGCACCACAGAACTGTAAAGTCAAGATGACGAATGCTTATCGAAGTCAGCATACATTTTTTTTAATGTTTAATATTTATGCAATGATATAAAAATAGATGAAAACACATTACCATTGTTTTACTTTGAATGCAGTGGGTTTTTTTCTGCATAGAAGAGATATTACTGTATAGGCCAGGCCTACATAAAAAAGGGTAACTCGTTAGGAAGGAGTATTTCCTCAATAGATAATAAAATAAAACACATAAATAGCCATTGAAAACGAACTACAGCTAAAGCCATTTAGGCCTATAAATAAAATGATGATGCGTGTCAATAAAATATTACATTAACCCTTCCGGTACCGACCTACTTCTATCTATGCTGCCTTCAGATCCGCTATATACGCGCCCGGGACTGTAAGGGTTAATCAATGCACTTGAGCAAAATTACCGTCACATCTAGCCGAAATTAAGCTTATACTTAAGTAAGTAAAGTATCACGTCAGATCAAATTGATCCATAGAGTCGGTGAAGCAGCGTTCCACCAGTTTATGTAGCCACGGCATACTACGGGGATTGTGGTGGCCAGCACAATAGCCAGCTGACTTTACTTTTGAGCATACTCAGCTTACCCACCAAACCATGGAAAAAATTCTAGCCTTCACCAGGACTGATGGGGGCTTGTATTGTTCTCTGCCCACAAGTCTTCATTTTATATCCTGTCCATGCCGTTTATCTTAACTCTTTCAATACGTAAAATCAAACCGAGCCATAATGTTCCGGCATACAGTATGGCTAAACGTTTAGAAAGAGTTAAGTATCTTCCTGAAACAGTTGTTTACCTAAGTCCGGAGTGTGCTGGTCAAAGTTGTGTGTATCGCCAGGTTTCTCCACCCATATAGCAAGACTGACTTAACAATGTAATTACATCAATTACCTATAAAAATAAATACAGAAAGACCACTTAACTATACAACATCTAACTAAATGATGTAACTAAATAAATCGGCAAAGAAAAAACATTTTCCTTATCCCTTATGCGAGAACAAATTCATACGAGTGGCATCCGGGCATGGAATGGGTTGCCTGAATAAACCAGGAAAAACCCAGTAACTTAACATCATTTAAAACACTAATAGAAAGGAAAGGACTAGACTCGGACCACGAATGAGCGAAAGACGCAATAATCGTCTTTATTGTATGAGGGTCTGTGACTTATAAGATAAGAAAAACATTCAGCTGAGTGATCCATTAATGTTATTAAACCAGTCACCAAATGAAAAAAAAATCATTAACTAAAATGTGACTAGTTACCAAGACAAACAGCCAAACAGGAGGAAGCATAAATGTATTTAGGCCAGAGATTAAACCCAACTCAAATATTCCATTGGCTCATTCATGTTTTCTTTTACGACATCCCATAATTTCCAGTAATTAATAAATGAGCTCTCTCCCATTCCTACTTCGTTGTCTGACCCATTCATCAAATTATAACCCACTTACTTCCCCTTGCGCCCCACCCATCCACCACTCCCCCTGCCTTCCCTAACACTGTGCGTTTCTATGGCAACGCGTCTCACCCACTTCCTTTTTAAAAGAAAAGCGTAGCCTCTAAACGTTGACTAAATCTTCCTTACATTATTCATAAAGTGGTCCGGATCGATACCAAATGGCTGAGAAGGCTGATTACCTTTTGTTTGTGTGGTTACTGATGGGCCTGTCGCGTATCTCTCCAGAATCGACTTGTACGTTTCGGAGTGATGGCCCTTTAAGCTGTGTCTATGTCGCTGCATTTAATTGGCCGAGTTAGTTTTATGGTGAGGGTATGTGGTCTTAGCAGACGATCTGTATGTCTGTCTGATTTTGTGTATTTATCCATCAGTGTATCTAATTTTATCTTATCTATTTATCTATCTGTTTATCTGTCTACTTGTGTCTGTTCTTCCTCAAGTGTAGCTAATTGAATCTATCTATCTATATGTCTATCTATCTATGTATCCATTTATCTATTCATCTAAATGTATGTCTAATTGTGTTTGTTCTTGCACCAGTGTAGTTAATATTATCCATCTATCTGTCGATCTATTATGTATTTATCTATTTATCTGCATGTCTGTCTCATTTTGTCTACCCATGAATTAGTGTATATAATTTCCGTTATCTATCTATCTATCTATCTATCTGTATATCTATCTATATATCTATCTATATTTTTATCTGTTGTTGACTGTAAATGTTTAATGTTGTAATGAGATCAGCGAAGTATATACATTCAAAAAGAAAGAGAGAGAGAGAGATATATATTTACTTAACTTATAGCTTTACATTTCAAGAGTTCACACTGGCATTGTCTCCAATCAAGTTTTGGAGTTTTATAGCATAGCGATATCCAAGGGATTGTATGTCCAGTACAATAAAGAAATAATTGTATATATATTTTTTTCATAGGCGTCTAAACATCTTGCTTATTAGATACATCGATTAAATTATTTCCCAAAAATTATGTTCAATATTAGAAAACCTCTTCTTGAGATCGCCTCCTCTCGTGACCTACTGACCCATTTAAATATAATTAAACAACAACACGTGACAGAGGTCGCAATTAAAAAAAAGAAATTTCAATTAATAAACTTGAGCTATAAAATAAACAGCATCCTTTAAAAGTACGTAGCGCTGATTAAAAAATGTAGACCTATCACCTTAAAAGAGTAATGTGAATATTTTTTTTTATTCCCATGTAACAAACCAAAGTGGGAAAACATGAAACCGCCAGAGAGAAGAAGGCGTGACATTCTGTTGCCATGGTAACTTTAGGAAACTAAATAACAATATAAATTATGGTAATTCTATACTAGCATAAATATATGAGTGCGGCAATAAAATATACTTTTAGGAAAATGATATTTTATGTTTGTATGTGAAGATGGGATTTTATTTATCGTAAACATTGCTGAAATCCTAAACCTTCGGTTAAGTGGCTATAGAAATACAACATGTCGTATATAACCGGTGTGGTTCAAGTTTTAACTACAGTATGTTTCAAGTGAACGAATCTTTAAGTTCTTGATGCTTAATCGTCGTTTATGATGATGGTCCTTTGTATGATTGATGGATTGATGATTGTCCATCGGTTTTGATCAAGACAAAAGAGTCGTATCTGTTTGTGGGTTTGGAGATGGCTGATGAGGCCTTTTCTTGCCCCGAAAGTGTTTGCCGCAATGGGAGCAAGGATACGTGCCTGATGGCCAGTGGTAGTGGAACGGACTTCGCTTGATCTTCTGACATGTGTCGCTTTTCTATTGCGACATTCAGCCTTTTCTCTTCGTGTGGCTGCTGCTCAAGTGAAGGTTCGTGTTGCGCCAAGTGGATCTGTCCTCGGCCAGGCTTTCCCAGCTGTTAGGATCGATTCCAAAGTTTATCCATTCCTTCTCTTAATACGCTTTTACTAAATTGACACGTTTAAAAAACCCATTCCTTGCTCGAATGTCAATTTTGGAAAAAAAAACACTTTATGAAATTAGTCCTTTCATGGGTGCTTCTTTATAAACCTTTATGTCTTTCTGCGTATTAAAGTAGCGGATTATCTTGCTTTTCAAATTTAGTATTTAATTAAACTGCTTGTATATTTTTTTCAAGGTAGAAATATATGATAATTATAGCGCATTTAAATACGGCTTATTTTATTAAACTTCTACAGGGATTTATTGATTTATATAGCTTATTTATAGTTGTCAACATGAATTCAAATAGAACGCCAACTTCAGAAATAAAAAAATATATTTATTCTACTCAAGGACCCGTATGTTCATGGCAATAAAAATCTAAGATAGACTAGTTCTAGACTCTATTAACGTCACATTTCCAGACAGTTAGTGGAAGCAGAATTATTGTCTGCGGTTCGAGCAGTTGTAGCTGCTCGCTACATGTGTAGTCTATATTTCTTTATAAACCCCCTTAGTATGCCGTGGCCACAGAAACCGGTGAACGCTGCTTCACCGGCCTTAAGATCAATTTGTTCCGAAGGGCACTTTACTTTTTTATTTATGCGCCCATTTTTCTTATCTAAGATAAGATTTGGATTGCTTTAATGACAAAAACAAATGGAATTTTTTCTTGATTACAGATGTATATAAACAATATAAAAGAAGTATTTGTTGTATATCACATAAATATACTTATGAAAATAGACATACACGTACATTATCATACCATTTATCATACAAACAAAAAGAAACATTAGGAGTCAGCTATTGTATTCCTGACTGACTAAAGTTTTGACGAAATAGTGTCCGGGCTTTTTGTTTCCTGTTCATTTATAGTGTCCAGTAACTGGCTGATAGCGATATCCGTGTCAGCTGTTTGTATGTTAATCTATCTGTCGATCTGTCTGAGAAATTATATAAATATATCGGTTAATTTTGTGTCTATGTAGACCTATATATCAATATTATCAAATCTCTGTCTGGTTATCTGGCTATCTATCTTTCTACCCAACTATCTATTAATCAACCTACGTATTTATCTATTTATCTACCTATCTACTTATCTACCTGTGTGTCTATAGAGCTACCCATCTATCTATCTACATATGTATCTGCCTCTGTCTCTTTGTGTATCTATCTATCTATCTACCCATCCATATATCTACCTATCTAATTATATCTCTACATCTCTGTCACTCTGTTTATTTTATTCTGCATTCTCTGTGTGCCATTCCAAACTCGTTTCTCAAAGAGAGAGAGAGAGAGAGAGAGAGAGAGAGAAAGAGAGAGAGAGAGAGAGAAATACGCTGCTAATGAAACTCTATATATCTGTTGAAAGCGAGCTCATTCTATCAAAATTTAGTCATAAAGATCACGTAAAAGTCATCTCCATACTCTATTTAATAAGTCATCTATGTACACAAAAGTAAAAAATATTTTATTAACAAGTTTCATAGTTGCAACGGTGCCATGGCACAGCTAAACCAGGAGAAGGAAAATAGAGCCTGTAATTGTGCAAAACAAATAATTTATAATACGTAAAATGTTATCAAAATATTTAATAATAATAATTACATTATAATTAGCAAGAGAAAGTTTTTTTCAAAAAATAAAGTGGATATATACCTTAAGTTAACTATAGCATTGATTTCATTCTAACAAAAAATATTTTGTTCGATTGCAATAAAAAATAAATTGTGTTTTATGTTTTTACTATTGCTCTAATTTCCTTTTCCGACTTACATAATAATATATTGGGATGCGGCCTCTGATAGTGTTACTCCGGCCCTGGTTTTTTATAATATCATTTATCACTATTGTATTTAATAAAGATATATTACTGTCCAGGATAGAATGGATCCTGCCGTGTCGACATGCCCTAATAGCATGTACAACATCCTCGGTGTAAGATTTTTTTCTGCCTCTGTAAATCCGGCATATTTTTTTTATTATAGACTAATATTTCTTTGTTACTTTTTATTTCATGTTTTTTTTTTCTCTTGACAAGATGACGTCATATGCGCTATTAAAATGGCAGACGATTGATAGGCTCGCCTTCTTTACCCCCCCCCCCCCCCAACTTGCGATGACGTCATAAACGAGGGAGATAATAAAAACCTAAGAAGAAAGAAAGAAAAATTGACTATAAAATCAGATCACCTCCCCTTTTTATTTCTTTTTTCATCCCTCCTGCCCCCATTTTTTCCCCTCCTTATTCATTTATTTTTGTCTTTTCTTCTTCAATCTCGTTAATGATGGCGGGGCGCCTCAGAGAAAAAAAAGGGAGATAATATTTTAAAAAAAAGAAGACTGAAGGAATTTGACAGAGTTATGCAGAGGTGAATGGTGTAAATGTGTTGGCCTATTTACTTGATAGAGCTGTGTCTGAGTTTGTGGTAAAGGGCAAGGGGGGGGGGGGGGGAGGTGTATTGAAAACATCGGCAGAAGCGAGAACGGTTCGTCCGATATATTATTCTATTCCTAATAATAATTATTTTTTCATTCTTTTTTTAAAAAAAAACTAATAAACGAAATGATGGAGAACTAAACAGTTATGTCTATGTGTCAAGGTTTTTATTTTCTTCAAACAAATATTTCCTCTGCAAGACCATTAACGTAGAGTCTAGGTCGGAAACCTTTTCATTACAGAGTGCCAAATTAGGATTTCTAATTCATTCAGCGTGCCGGCAGCCTAAAATTTATTTTGTTCCTGCAGTCATTTTATTGTAAAAAGGGCAAATATCCCTATTGGGAGTCTTACGCGTGCCTCCATTGAAAATCACTCTGCGTGCCACGTCTCTCACGAGTGCCGTAAGCTACCGACCCCCTATCTAAAAAAGATTCCTGCCAAGTACTTTCCTTATCTCTACGCGTCTCTCTACACAAATGAGCCTTTAATAATGCAATTTTTAAAGTTATGTATACATTTAGAGATTTGTGATCTTTACTGAAAGGTGATGAAGGATTGAAAAAGGCTCCACCTTTCGCGTATGAGCCAACTCCTTCCGGTTCCTATTTTCTTTTAAAATATCTTTTATCTTGTCTTTAAACATTTTCATTTTGTCGCTTTAGTTCAAAGAACACCAAAATAACTAATTCTGTTATTGGCATTTTCGCTACAGTTTTTTCTTTGCGGCTACCAGAGAGAAAGCTATAGGCCTATATTATATATTATTATATTGATTCATTACGTCCACACATCTTGACTACTTAATAAAACGGACTGACCTTCCCAGTCGGCAAACCACGTCGTATCGTCGGGGGGAAAATAACGTGGAAACCACGTTTTTTCCACGTCGATACAACGTGATGTGTACGGCACTCCTCAAATTAGGGTTATTAGAAAACATATAACATCTTTACGTAAAGTTCTCGTAAAAAAAACATAACAACAGCAACTGCCATTTAAAAGATGATTTGCGATGACATCACTAGCCTGAAAGATGGGTGTCTTATCTTAAAGTTAAAATGAACTAAACACAGAGGCTTCTTTTTAAATTGTCCAGCCCCTTCTCCTTCCACGCCTCCCTTCTTTAAGGACTCCTTCCAACAAGCACACACACACAAACACACACCAACACACACGCACAAACACACATAGAATACCGCCAGTGCCACCTGTTCTGTTTATCATAAATGAACATTAAACCATCTTGGTCTTGCAATATACCTGGCTTAGGTTTACCTGAACAAAGGTAGATGTTTGCTTCATGTTTTTTTTTTACTGGCACCGGTTCTCAAGGAAGCAAACTCTGAATGTGGACTTGGGATGGGGGGGGGGGGGGATACTAATAGACAAATGAAGTAACGGTAGATTTAAAGGGCGCGATCAGGATGGGGGGGGGGCGCACAGGTAACTGTTTGCTATTTATTCTTTGAGAGTTGCTACACATGCAATTGTTTTTCTCCCCAATCAATTGATTCGAAGTGAACCTGAACCCATGTTGTGAACCTGAACCCATGTTGTGAACCTGAACCCATGTTGTGAACCTGAACCCATGTTGTGAACCTGAACCCATGTTGTGAATCTTGGATACAGTAGTAAACGTTGAAGGACCCTTTTGAAAAAATATACATTAATCACACCCTAAGGGAGAGAGAGGCAGACTGGGAGAGAGACAGACGGAAGGAAAAGACAGAGCAAGAGAAAGAGAGAGAGAGTGTGAGAGAGAGAGAGAGAGAGAAAGAGAGTAAGAGATTGAGAGAGTGACAGTGAGAGAGTGAAAGAGAGAGAATTTTTGAGAGAGAGTGAGAGAGAGAATGTGTGAGAGAAATATATTGTGACTTAGTGAGAGAGAGTGAGTGAGAGAGAGTGAGTGATAGAGAGAGAGTGTGAGAGAGAGTGAGAGAGAATGAGTGTGTGAGAGAAATATATTGTGAGTTAGTGAGAGAGATTGAATGAGAGAGAGAGAGGCAGAGTGAGAGAGAGCGAAAAAGAGAGAGAGAGAGGGAGCTTGTTCTGGCTCATTAAAAGAACACCATTTTTACAAATGTTGTTGAAGACGAGATGAAATGATCACAGCAAGTGCTTAGACCGTAGACTGTAAACGGAGAAATTAAACTGTGGAGTTGAAGATGTCGAGCCGCTGGTCTAGATTACATACGCGGCCCCCGGGAAGAAAAGAGATTTCGTCTAAAGCCCCCTCGCCCACTTAATGCTTGGAATTCCAGGAGCTCAATTAGATGTCAACATTTTAAAACGTTAAACGCATATGTGAGCGTCGTTATTTCCTGGGCCCAGGACAAAAGAATTGACCCAATTAGCAAATTGAATCGGCATACTCCAAGTCGAAATGTCGATGGCTATCTACTCTGCTGGGAATTCGTTGCTTTTGACTAACATCTGCAACAATTCAAAAGTAATACTTATTTAGAGTAGTCGTTCTTTGTCTCCGTGGAAGCCAAGGGCAGTAATGTTTTTTATTTTTCAAGGGAGATAAATATAAAGAAAATTAATCTCGATGCTTCCAAGTATCTTGAATTACAGTTAGCTTATTCCCAAAGCCAGGTAAATTCTAATTTTTAGAATCATAAAAAAAATCATTTGAGCCAAGGGAGGGAACTAAAATGTTGCGAACTTTTCATCATTTTAAATTGATATTATTTATAATTTCATTTGTTAAGTTACGCTGCATCATAAATTAAAGCGACATTTACCCGTTTCTGGCGAACGTCAAGTACACGTAAGAGCCAGGTAGACCCAGGTTCACCCTTGGCACCTGGAGAAGAAATGTCGTTTTTAACTTGGATTCGAACGCTTGCTTGTGAAACAAGTATGCGTTGTTCGACCACCGTTGTCATATGACAATTAAAAAAAAATACTATGACTTCAGACATGTTTTTGATCAATTCAAAGATTTCACTCAATTCCAGAATCGAACAATAGTGGTTTCATATTAAACTTTCTTTAAGATGATAGGGACATCAATACAGAGCTTTTGTTAAATCTACTTATATATCTCTACACATTATCTCAACTTATATATATAGATACATCTTATCTTAGCCTACTTATATACACCTTATATTTACCTACTTATATGCATCTTATTTCAACCTACTTATATACAACTTATCTCAATCTACTTGTATTCAACTTCTCTCAACTTATATAGATATATACAACTTATCTCAATCTACTTGTATTCAACTTCTCTCAACTTATATAGATATATACAACTTATCTCAATCTACTTGTATTCAACTTCTCTCAATTTATATAGATATATACAACTTATCTCAATCTACTTGTATTCAACTTCTCTCAACTTATATAGATGTATACAACTTATCTCAATCTACTTGTATTTAACTTCTCTCAACTTATATAGATGTATACAACTTATCTCAATCTACTTGTATTCAACTTCTCTCAACTTATATAGATGTATACAACTTATCTCAATCTACTTGTATTCAACTTCTCTCAACTTATATAGATGTATACAACTTATCTCAATCTACTTGTATTCAACTTCTCTCAACTTATATAGATATATACAACTTATCTCAATCTACTTGTATTCAACTTCTCTCAACTTATATAGATATATACAACTTATCTCAATCTACTTGTATTCAACTTCTCTCAACTTATATAGATATATACAACTTATCTCAATCTACTTGTATTCAACTTCTCTCATTTTATATAGATATATACAACTTATCTCAATCTACTTGTATTCAACTTCTCTCAACTTATATAGATATATACAACTTATCTCAATCTACTTGTATTCAACTTCTCTCAACTTATATAGATATATACAACTTATCTCAATCGACCTATACGCACTATATCTCAACCTTATTTCAACCTATAGAATACACCTTGTCTAAACCTCTTTACACAATATCTTACCTGGTTTTCCCCAGCATCCTTTGCTTCTTTGCAATACACCGTTTCCTTTGAACTGTTTACGTCTGCTCCTTGGTATCAGCGGGCGTCTGCAAAGGTTCGTCCAGGGGAGCGGCGTTCAAGTCCATTATTATACATCATTATATAACCTTTTCATTTGCTGTAGTTCAAACAAAATGGCGGTGGATAATAGCACGTACATAGAAGAACATGTGTATTAATTCATCAATAATTAAGTTATTTGTTTGAAATTTATTTAGGTCGCATACACAGACACTTGACATTTACGACACACTAACTTACACGGAAATACACATTAAAAAATATGAACAAACGAATACTTTGTAGAAAAGACTATAAAAGACATTCAGACGATGCGAAAAGTAAAATTATTTGTTGATCTCATACACAAAAAGGGCCAAAGCACCAAGAATCAGAGATACAGTTTCAAAAGCACATAAAAATATACATAAAAGCACACGTTCGCACCAAAAACCACACATGCTAACTCAAAGTGCTACTTAAATTACGTTTAACTCTAAAAAAAAGCACCTCAAAGTTCTCAAGCTCTACATGCACACAAATTGTTTTGAAGTTGGCAGCTTATTTTATTGTTTTCACTTTTTACTGCACTTGTATTTTAACATTGCTTGATTGGATGACTATAGACGAGCGGAATGGCGAGGGCTTAATTAAATGCAGTTAAAATCGTTTAACATTTGAGTAGAAAATTATGAGTCACACAGGTGCATTTCTCGCGGCAAGCAAGAAGAGTGCGTGGCCATCACAGTTCACAGTAATCGTGATGTACTGTGGCTGTACTGGATAACCAATTGGATGTCAAGCACCCATCATACCGGTGTAAGAAGAAGAAGAATAAGAATGGGCAATTCTATAGCGCTTCTATCCATGCTATTAAATTAGCATGCTCAGTGCGCTCTTGGTGTGATTTGCAGTGGCAGATGTATTAGCCAAAGAGAAAGGTCTTCAAGTTCTTTTTAAAAGTTTCTCTTGTCCCAGATTCTCTCAGTGTCTGAGATAGACTGTTCCATAAAGAAGGCGCCACTGACTCAAATGAGCGCACTCCCAGGTACTTCTTTCTGTGTCCATCCAAACTAGGAGTTTTGAGGAGTGACTGTGTTGAAGATCGCAGTTCCCTAGATGGTTCATGCCTTGAGATAAGCTCTCGAAGATAAGAAGGAGCAATGCCCTTTATGCATCCTTATGTAATGGAAATAATTTTGTGCTCTATTCGTTTAGACTGGATGACCTTCCTATTTGGTCTTTCGCTCCCTTGTCCAACACCATTTTACTACAACTAACACAGACTATTATTATTATTTATATATTATACATGTAGCTATTGTTCTTTATTTAATTTTTTTTTAAAGATTAATGAGTTTGAAAACAAAAAATGTTAAAAATATAACACAGAGATTAAAATTATTTAACCAAAATGTTTAATAAAAAAACTATTTCAGTTGTTTGTTTATTTTTATTTACTGTAGAATATTGTCTAGGTTTTCCTAATAATGTTTTAATTATTTTATATATAAAACAGTTACCGTATCTTATACATTACAGACGCTCCTTCTATAAAGAAGATTATTGCGTCCTAATAAGGAATTGATGCTATATATTCATACCTCGAGGTATAAGTTTAACTAAATCATATACAAATACAAAATCCATATTTTTAACATTCAGAAACAAGTGTATGGTTACATCTGATTCATCATACAGTCATCCAATATTCCATGCACGTAGAACTTAAACAAAGAAAAGATCTAAACAACATGTCCAACTTTCCATTCTGAACTTTCAATGTCCAACTTTCCATTCTGAACTTTCAATGTCCAACTTTCCATTCTGAACTTTCAATGTCCAACTTTCCACTCTGAACTTTCAATGTCCAACTTTCCATTCTGAACTTTCAATGTCCAACTTTCCAGTCTGAACTTTCAATGTCCAACTTTCCATTCTGAACTCTCAATGTCCAACTTTCCATTCTGAACTTTCAATGTCCAACTTTCCATTCTGAACTTTCAATGTCCAACTTTCCATTCTGAACTTTCAATGTCCAACTTTCCATTCTGAACTTTCAATGTCCAACTTTCCATTCTGAACTTTCAATGTCCAACTTTCACTTCTGAACTTTAAATGTCCAACTTTCCATTCTGAACTTTCAATGTCCAACTTTCCATTCTGAACTTTCAATGTCCAACTTTCCACTCTGAACTTTCAATGTCCAACTTTCCATTCTGAACTTTCAATGTCCAACTTTCCATTCTGAACTTTCAATGTCCAACTTTCCACTCTGAACTTTCAATGTCCAACTTTCCATTCTGAACTTTCAATGTTCAACTTTCCATTCTGAACTTTCAATGTCCAACTTTACATTCTGAACTCTGAATGTCCAACTTTCCATTCTGAACTTTCAATGTCCAACTTTCCATTCTGAACTCTCAATGTCCAACTTTCCATTCTGAACTTTCAATGTCCAACTTTCCATTCTGAACTCTCAATGTCCAACTTTCCATCCTGAACTTTCAATGCCCAACTTTCCATTCTGAACTTTCAATGTCCAACTTTCCATTCTGAACTTTCAATGCCCAACTTTCCATTCTGAACTTTCAATGCCCAACTTTCCATCCTGAACTTTCAATGCCCAACTTTCCATTCTGAACTTTCAATGCCCAACTTTCCATTCTGAACTTTCAATGTCCAACTTTCCATTCTGAACTTTCAATGTCCAACGTACACTTTAAGAACAGTGTCACCAGGAACTGAAGAGGATTGATTTCTTTTACCCATAAGTACTTTTTCAATACTTTTCCTCCTTTCTTTCTTTCTTTCATTTGTATTTAAAGCTTACAAAAGAAAAGAGAGAGAGAGTGAGAGAGAGTGAGAGAGAGGAGAGAGAGAGAGAGAGAGAGTGAGAGAGAGAGAGAGAGAGAGAGAGAGTGAGAGAGAGAGAGAGAGAGAGAGAGAGTGAGAGAGAGAGAGAGTGAGAGAGAGAGAGAGTGAGAGAGATATAGAAATTGGAATGGGATCGGGAAGGACTTTGCTGTTGGTCTTTTTATGTCTTCGTGGCATTTCGGACTTTTACGTTTTTAGGAATTTGTAGAGATTTTTGAGACGGAAAGGTGTCGATAGAATAATGAGACAGACAGACAGACAGACTTAGAACTGGAGATAAACAGAGAGAGGAAGAAAGAGTATTTTTTTTAGTCTTTTCTTTTACCCAGAGCGTTTAAACTTTAAGTGCCAACACAAAAGGCACTTTCCTGGAGTTCTATTCAAGAATTGTAATTACCGATTTTTTTTTCCGAAAACTAAAGAGGATTTATGAGAGGATTGGGGTAAAAAAGGCGGATATGGTGGAGGGTAACTTGTTCCTCTAGAATGGCAGGCCAGTCTACTAGCACTTGTTCCATGCTGTAACCCCCCCCCCCCCCTTTTCACCCACCCCTTAAATAAACTTGAAGTCCTTCTAACCAAAAAGCAAAATTTGCTGAGTTTAGTTAAGCTTCACCCGATTCAACTGTTGACAGTGTGTCTCAGTGTGTGTGTGTGTCTTAGTGTGTGTGTGTCTCAGTGTGTGTGTCTCAGTGTGTGTGTCTCAGTGTGTGTGTCTCAGTGTGTGTGTCTCAGTGTGTGTCTCAGTGTGTGTGTGTCTCAGTGTGTGTCTCTCAGTGTGTGTCTCAGTGTGTGTGTCTCAGAGTGTGTGTCTCAGAGTGTGTGTCTCAGTGTGTGTGTCTCAGTGTGTGTCTCAGTGTGTGTGTCTCAGTGTGTGTATGTCTCAGTGTGTGTGTCTCAGTGTGTGTGTCTCAGTGTTTGTGTCCGCCTGTGTAACAGTATTACGTGTGTGTATGTGTCTCAGTGTGTGGGTGTGTGAGTGTCAGTGAGTGAATCTGCGTGCCAGTGTGTGGGGCAACTAGAGGTCGACCAAAATTCGGCTTCGTTTTTTTTGCGCTGAAAGTAGTCATCCACCCTCTTTCGGTGTAGTTTCGGTTTCGGCCGAAGTCATATGTTAGCTTTCGGTTCGATTTTGATTTTGGCCGAAAGTCAATTTATAAATTTCGGTATGGTTTCGTTTTACGTCGGAAACCGAAAATGTCGGTTTCGGTCGGCCTCTTGCGGCAATCCGAAGCTTAACGGCTTTAACCTAGGCATCCTCCTAGCGCTCGCATTCCTCACACACGCACAAAAACTTTGAGCTAAATGCGCATCTTCGAAGCCCCACAGGCATTGTCGAGAGTTCCAATTTCTTTCCAGCTCATAAGACCACACTACACAGGTTTCTGGGACATATTGGTCTAGCTCAAGGGAGTTCGGAAGACCACTCCGAAGTGTTGGGTTTGAATCCTGTTTAAAGTATTTAATAGTCGTTGTTTTGTGTTGTTGTTTTTTTTACCCACGGCTGGTAGCTGTTCGTGAGTCTAAACACAGTTTTGACGGGTAAATGATACTAGTTAGGGAACAGTAGCCTAAAAGCTGCTGAGCATTGTCCTGGCCACACAATTTGCTTATACGTCGTGGTCGAGGATAGCGGTAAATGATGCTGCAGTATCTCTTATAAAACCTAACAAGATCTGAAAGACAAACTGTCACAAGCTTACTTGGGCATAAAACAAGGTACTATTTCACCCCCCCCCCCCCCCCAACACACACTGATTAGACTGAAAACCTATGAGAATGACGTTAGACCGCAGCATTCGATATGCTGTTTAATTCCTTCTTGCACTCGTGGCGCCGTGGTTTTACCGGCATAGCGCTGGGATAGCTAGCTACCCGATCTAAATCTAGTTTGACATTTAGTCGACATCCGTTGCTGGCAAAGTAAGAAAAAAAAACAGCTTGTAAGGGAACTGTGCATTGCGGCACACGCCTCCTGTATGCCATGACTATCAGAACGGATAGACTTTACTTGGTCATTATCTATAGAGTAGGGGTCGGCAACCTAGGGCACGCGTGCCAGACTTGGCACGCGGAGCGATTTCCAATTGCACGCGGAAGACTCCAAATTAGGGAATTCAAGTCTCTTCTACAAGAAATTGAGTGCAAGAGCAGGATGACTTTTAGGCTTTCAGCGAGTTGAATGAATTAGAAATCATGTTTAGGCACACTATTATAAAACCGTCGTCGGTTCTGCTATAGAGCTTCTATATATAGGCCATCAAGATACTGCAAAAAAAGAATCGAACGTTTTAATGGTTGTTAGGTGAAACCTAAACAAAAATATTATATTTAAAAGTAATCTTTCTTCTCGAGTGGCATTCAGGCATGGAATGGGTTGCCTGAACAAACCAGAAAAACCAGTAACTTAACATCATTTAAAACATTAATAAATATGCAAGACTAGACTCGAACCACTGATGAGCGTAGGCAGGAATAATCTTCTTTATAGAAAGAGCGTCTGTAATATATAAGATAAGATAAGGCTAAAATAACTTTAAAAAAAAAAGTTTAAGATAAAGCAATACGGGAAGCGTGTGACGCTATATTCAATTAACTAAAAGATGTTATTATCACGGGAAATCCATCTACCAAGGGACCGCATCAAATTTCCCGACTTTTTCCCGTCCATACAGGGGCACTGCGCGGGATTCCAAAAGCTGGTTCTGTCCCTTGATATTTCTGTCTGAGTGCCACAGTACTTTTAAAGGATAAACAATTAACTCTTGTCAAATATTTAATAATTTAAAAGCCTGTTCAACATGAATAATTTATGGATCTAAAATGCAACCCTTTTTTTTTCTCTATCGTTTTAAATATAAAAAAATGTCCTTAATATTTTTAAAGGTTTAAATTCGATGTTTGAAAACAGTATAAGATGACAAGCTTTTTTGGAGCTTTTACGAGTTCTATCTTTGTGGATCTCCTTGGCGTTGCTGAGGTTTTCTCATCATCGAGAACCAATATCTGACAGGACAAAAACAAGCGGGAAAAAAACTCGTGTTTGTTTTTATATAATAATATATAATATCATCGTCTATAACGTTATGGTAAAAAAAAGTAGTACTCTAAATCTGTGCGTTAATGACACTTAAGTAAGCCCTCGCCATTCCGCTCGTATAAAGTCACCCAATCATGCTATGTACAAATAGTAGTACAGTAGAAAAAAAAAAATTGCCAACTTTAAAACACTTTGTATTTGTTGGGGTTCAAAATGTATTATTGTTGTATTAAGAAAAATTTTTTTAATCTCTAACACGACGTAAAATTAATAAATAAAAGTGTGACGTATGACGATAAAAACTGTGACGTGGGAGTTTGAATTGACGTTGTGAAGATATTGTAGAAAAGGTAGACGACCTTTGACGTAGGGAACGACAGGACGTGTTTAGACTAGGGTTTAGACTGTGCTTTGGACTGTTCAGTTTAATATTGTATATATTATTTTATTGCTGCATTGAAGATTTCATGGTTAAATATTTGAATTGATACTTACTTCGGATCAGTATTTGTGAGTCTATACCTAATTCATGTGTGGCCTGCCCTGAGATTAATAAATTCAATATAATGATAAAAGTGACGACCACGGTGTGCATGTAGTACTTGAGAACTTGAGCTGCTTTTGAGAGTTAAACTCCATTTAAGTAGCACTTTGAGTAAGCATGTGTTGTTGTTGTTGTTGTTGTTTTGTTTGAACGTGTGCTTTTAAGTATATTTTTTTTGCTTTTGAGACTGTCCCAATAATCGGGACTCTTCCATTCTTTCTGCCTTGGGTAAATTTCCGCATCATCGAGGTTATATTCTAACTCTTAATCGTATCTTATTATCAGACGCGTTCTACGCTCATCCGTGGTCTGAAACTAGTCATGCATTTTGATTCGTGTTGTAAATGATGTTAAGTTTTCTGGTTTTCCTGGTTTGTTCGGGAATCCATTCCACGCCCGTATGCCACTCGGGAAGAAAGAGTACTTATAATATGCATTTGTTCTTGCATAAGGGATAAGGAAAGTATGTTTTGTCTTTATGTTTATCTGAACACTAGCTTGTTGTTGCGTTGTATTTCTACTTTAGAATTTAATGATTTTGGTATTATTGTATTATTACTTCTCGGCATTGTAATACAGTTTTGATTAGTAAACACCTAAGCTAAATAAATCCTACTGTTTGATATGATCAGTAAAATCGACGAACTCTGCTATACTAACCGTATATACCTAAAAATGAAATGGGGAGGGGCGGGGGGGGGGGGGATAGCGTTACATATACCACACTTCTTCTGGGACGCCAGAAAAAAAAAATTGTTATGGTACCAAGACAAAATGTTTTTTCTGCCCTGGAGAAAATTATCCATCAATTTTCGTAGATTTAAAACATTCAGACACAAAACTACCTTGACCTCCCCCCCCCCCACACACACACACAACCACCACCGTCGCCATCCACATGTCAAATTAAATCTATTTTTAGTCTCTCAACTTGAAACGCATGCAACGGATAATCGGATTGGAGGGTTTCCTAGTAATGGAGGCAAAGTCTCCTCTCTCGTCTGATTGGATGAGTACAAACACGACGTCTAAACCATTTTATCGACGTCGACGCTGCAGCACTTTAAACTGAGGGGTGGAGGGGGGGGTCTGTGCCCCATTCCCACTTACCTCATACTAAAAAATGTCTTTTTTTTTTGGGGGGGGGGGGGTTAGTAGTAATAGTGTTAGTGTAGTGACAAGGACAGAATCATTACAGGGACGCAAAGTAATGGCAAAGGGACATTGCAAGTTGGACGAAGACGTCAATCTCACAAGTCGATTGTAAGTTGTTGAATTTGAAGCCCTCATGATCCATTAGAATCTCGTCTATTCATTGCTCTGGTGAACTCGTTTTACATTATATTTATTAAAAAAAAGCGTTTGTGTAAGCCTAAAGCTTTGCTTGATTTGTTATGTAACTTAAATCATCGTATTTTAAGTAGCTTTATATAATCAAAGACTAAAATAAGAAGGACCGCTTGCTCCCTTTTTTAGAGCTGATATGTTCTTTCCGTGCGCACCCAATAACGCTGTCTTAAATTACTTATACTATACGTTCCTACGGTTTCCTAAATCATAGGTTCTCAACCTTTTTCAGCTCACCGCCCCCTTTTACAATTATTTTCCGCTCGCCGCCCCCAACTTAATTTTAATTAAACATATATATAATTAATTCTAAAACAAATTTATTTGTATTATTATTTAGAAATATAAGAGACTTATTTAATAGCACCTTATCATTTAATTTCTGTAATTATTAATTTTTAATATATAAACTCCTTAAATGGACAAAACAATTAATGCAGGAAATGTTTATTTACAACTGTTTAACGTAAATTATTTAACCCTCTAATAATTAAATCTTGTTATTAATACCATAATGTTGAATGTATGTAAAGAAATAATAATAATTAGTAATATTTGTTATATTACAAAAAAAGAACTTGTTCTGCATCACTACTCAATCAAATGTGGAAATAGGTGTTAATTAAAGGGAGATAAGTAACCCCTTTCATTGGAGCTAATATTTCTGTTTTTTTTTCTTTTATAAAACAAGTAAATGGCTGACACTTATAACTTTGAAATGATCAAACTGTAAAAAGTATTTGAAAATTAAATAAATATAATATGACTAAATAATTTATAGATCTGTGTATATTTTCAAGCATTACAATAACTACTTAGTTTGTATTATTACTCCGTATCTATACGCTTAACGCTAATTATACTTCTGCAAACATTACCAATTCAAACGGATTCTCGGTAAAACTGAGATAAAAATATCATTAATATTAGCATATGTTAGGGCGACAGTCCGGTGAACCAACAATAGGACCAGCCGGCCGCACACCATATGTGCCAAATACTGACCCCAACTTAATCGAAAAGTAATGCGATTCCTATTTCTTATCAGTTTAATAATATGTATTGTTTGGGGGATATCAGATATTTAGCAGCACTTGCGTTTACATCATATTTCATCCAAAAACTAATCTATTCATATTGACAAATCTTAATTAGGTGTGACCTTTTGAACTGGGATGACTGTGAATTTCCGGTGAAATTTACCGCCATTTTTGTAAACAAAAACATGCTTTTGGTGCTATTTGACAATTGATTTCAACATCAACAGCCAGTACTGGTCTTTTAGAAATATACAACGGCTACAAGATTAGTTATGAGGAATCCGTTTTAAACATCAAAAGTGAGTAGGCGATAATTAATACTCAAAGTGTTAGTCGCGTTATGCTAAATGTAACTTTTTTATAAAATAATTACGTCAATAGTTGCGTCCTTGGTAATTAAAAAAACACAATGCGGAGATTTATAAAAAAAAAACAACAACACGAAAATTATTTTGCATCAAGCAATTAGTTTGGATTATAAATAGGTGATTCTTCAAATCTGACATTCACAATCCATCGTTTTCTTTTGGCGCCATCTTTTGGAAATGAAATAATATTTAATTCTCTACATATTTTCGTACACAGATATGTTTCGAAGAAAATTATCGAATAAGACCGAACCGTTCTTCTTTTTGAACTTTTATCCATGCATAATCGTTAAGACTTGTCAATAGCTGAGGTGTTCAAATTTATCAGGTTCTTAAACCGCCCCGTTAACTTTCAACGCCCCCAAATCGGCCCAGGGAACGTCAGCGCCCCCCCCCCCCCTAAATCTTCTCACCCCCCCCCGGGGGGCGATAACGCCCCCGTTGAGAACCTATGGCTTAAATGTTTCCGCTGTATACAACTTTCGATTTCAATATTAATTTTTCATTGAGAAAATCATAGCGATTCAATAAAACGGAAGTGCACAGTACAAAAAGAAATAGTTAATTCCGAAAAGAAATCATTCGAGTCGTCAAATAGCAGAAACATTAAAGCAAGCGGTCCATCTCATTATAGTCTTTGATACCACAAAGAGTTCAGAAATGGGGCGTTATTGACCCAAGAGTTGGCGAGGGTAAGCTTTTAGTGAGCAATGCCAATGATATTCAATTGGGAGGGGGGGTGAGTAAGGTCAGTGGGCGTAGAAGAGCTCGTGACTGATAAAGTGATAATATCTGATTCCCTCGCGCTATTTAAAAGAACTGAATAAGCTTGGCTCAATGTAAACGGAGGGCCGGCTCAAAAATTTATCGACTGCTCCGTTTTTTTCTTTCTATATATTCGTGACGTAGAAATATTAATCCTTAATCTTAACAAACCTAGAGCCAGAAATATAGATGTTATAAACATGTAAATATAATTTAAAAAAATGTATATATCCGACGGTTCGCTTTCAAGTGCCGGAGATGCGACACAACCCAATGAGAGGTACGCACAGACACAGTTAATGCTGCGGGGCTGGCGATGTCACAGGAGCGCAAATATAATTGTCTTCCGAGACTAAGGAGCCAAAGAAGAAGATATATATATATATACACACCTTTTATTTTCACAGAATATGTTATGTTCGATTTGTAATTGACATAAATATTTCATAATATATCATAGCAGTTATCCCCACAGTGGCAATAATAAGATATACATATGTCCACAATATAGCAATGTCTCTAATATGTTTCATACACATACATCTGTCAATCCAATTAGTTAGTTTCCAATTCAATAGGACATAAATCAAAACATTCATCAGAAACCCTGACCTTTAAACTGGATTCGAATCCGAGGTCCACACGCATCGGTTTTCCAAACGCGTTCTCACAACACGACCATGCCCCAAACATATATCTTCTACTTTGTATTAATCCCTTTGTGCCAATAGATTCATAGTAAAACTAAGATGTAGAAGTAAAAGTAAGATGTAATGTTGTATACGAACATTCCTTTTCATTCATAAAAAAAAACAAAGAGCTTGAATGAATAAAACAACGAAAGTTACAACAAAACTAATTCCATAAAACTAGTTGTTTTGTTTTCTTAACCCTTCCCGTACCGACCTACTTCTATCTATGCTGCCTTCAGTTCCGCTATATACGCGCCCGGGACTGTAAGGGTTGATTTTGAGTTTTTCTTCTTGAGCATGCTCAATGGACGATAGGAAATCAATAACTGCTAATCCGGTTACAGCGACTGAATGGGTGGGAGGGAGGCTCGACAAGCTAACCCAGTTCCCTTGATTAAATGAAAGAAGCCGCAAAAAAGAAGTTTAGTTTGAGTTTTTAATTTGAACACTTTAAGGTGATTCAATTTATGGTTGGACTTTTTATTTTCTTCTTTAAATATTACTTCTGGACTCGAAAATGTGTTACAGTTTTTTGTTGTTTTTGTTTTTTAAATCTAGACTTAGTAACTTTTAGTACAAGTCAAATAGTCTTGGATTGAGGCCAATGTGAAGAGCGAATCGTGGGATACTTTCTGTAAGAATTTCTACATTTGTGAATGAAAAAAGAAGAATCTACGAAACGAAATTTAAAAAAAAACAACATCAATTTATTTTTCTGTTTTGATTTAATTTTGAAATCAACAAAGATTGGAATTATATTTGTTGTTTTTCGTTCATTTGTGGAGGGATACATTTGTTGGGCGTAGCCTATGTTTTAAATTGTTAAGCTGTGTTCTTTAAGATCTAAATGAAAGAGAATGGCGATAATTTTGAAGTTTTGAATAGCAAGGAAAGCCCAGTGGTGTAGTACACAAAATTTTAATTGCTCCGAACCAATTCAGATGTTTTCGAATAAGTCTTTATATATCTGGTGAAAACGAACGGAGCTTGATAAGCTTTCCAACAGGTCATCGGGTGCCGTGGAAGTGTCGACTGAACAATAGCTCCTTGTTATCTGAGATTGTCTTTATGTTCAACGTCATCTATCCCATAACCCGAGTGTCGGTCGTTGGGGCACCATTTTTTTTGTGTGACTGGCCGGTCCACTCGTTGATGTCAGCCTCCCATTGTCTTTTCTGCCTGCCTCTTTCTTCCACCCTGGACAGTGCCCTGCAGTGTGGCTTTCGCCAGGCTTTTGCATCTTGCCACACACCATTACCATCTGACTTGGGTTGTTTTTTTCGTGATGGTAATGGATATTATAATGGTGCTCTTCTTGACCAACCATTGCCAACTACTTGCCCGCCCATTGTCCATCCCTTGATCACTAATTACCCTTCCTTTAAACAAGGCCGGCTGTGTCAGCAGTTCAAAATGTCACGCGAAACAAACAAAGAACAAACAAAAAAGCCGTGACGTTGGCACAGATCATTGTCAATTACTGGCACTCCTAGGCCAAAGATAGCTCCATCCGGCGCACAGTACTGTGGCCAATTCTCACCAGAAGCTGGTAAAACAATGGCGACAATAAAAGCCACACATGACCTATAGAGAAATACAAATGAACACAGAGAGAACAATGAAACAACTACAACCACCGTCCCCCTGGGGGGGGGGAGGAATGCCAGACATGATTAGTTGTGAATCAGCAAATGATGTAACAAACAAAGGCATGCTTGCAGTATTTAGATCAATTGCTCCTGTGTTGATTCTATGCCGTATCCATCATTAACTACTATAAGGTACATGCTGAACCCGGCTGGTGGCATTTCGTCCAACTAATTAATAGCTAGCTGGATATTGATCCCATTGGACTTTTAGGCAAAGTGCGTATTATTTTTTTTTCTACAACATAAAACAGGTTCGGGAAAAATTGAGACAAAACATCATAATATGTACACAGCAGTTGCTATATGAAATTGTTACTTATTGTATGTAAAATTTACAAACGCAACTGTATGGGAAAGGGCGGCATATATTCCAATAAAACAAGAAATGCAACAAAGGAGATAGAGATGGATAGGCCACAAACCGACTTCAAGTTTGTCTAGACAAGCTCTTGCATGGAATCCACAGGGTGGAAGACGCAGAGGTAGATCCAAGAACACCTGGCGGAGAGAAGTAGAAAAGGATGTGCAGCTGATCGGGAAAAGCTGGAAAGAGATAAAGAAGGTAGCTAGAGACAGGAGGACTTAGAAAGAAATTGGTTAATGGCTTGTGTTAAACTTGTTATCTTTCTCCTCTTCTCCCGCATGGACCATTGCAATTCACTCTTAGCTGGTCTCTCGGCCTGCCTCCTCCCTTGAAGGCCTCCAACGTATCCAGAATTGCGCAGCCCGACTAGTCCTCTGGAAGAAGAGGTCAAATAATTTCACTCCTCTTCTCCGTTCTCTGCACTGGCTACCCATCAACAACCGAATCTCGTATAAGCTGGCTTCTCTCTGCTATAAGTGTCTAAATAACTCTGTCCCGGATTACCTTTGCTCCTGTCTTGAGCTCTACACCCAATCTCGCCCACTCCGCTCAGCTTCTGATCCGCTTACTCTGCGGATCCCTCGTGTGAGGCTAGTGTCTGCTGGCGAACGTGCTATCTCCTACGCGGGACCGTCCGCTGGGAATCACCTCCCACTACAGCTTCGCCAGAGCCCTAGCTTCGACACCTTCAGAAGCCGACTGAAGACTCACCTATTTCGTTAGCAATATTTGCATATACATATTTCATTTCCGTCTGTTGTTGTCGTTTCAGCGCATAGAACTGTTATTACTGGGATATGCGCCATATAAGCATTATTATTATTATTATTATTATTATGAATGGCCTGCGCTCCACTAGGAGTTGATAATGGCGAAGAAGAAGAAGGTGGCAACAACACATTATATTTTGTAACAAGTGGTGACGCCTATGTCTGTTTCAAGCCATATTATGAGAGTCCGCAAGTGTCTGTGTGGGTGGGAGGAGATATATAATTTTATGTACCTCTATAGAAAGACCGGAGGACCCTTCTGTTTTTTTCGTCAAGGGGCGCAACTTGCAAAGGGGTAGGTCAAAAGCACGGGGGAGGGGAAGGCACACCAGGGCGCTGTCTGAGTCAAGCCACCCTGTGAATGTTCCGCAGCCACATGCACTACACTGCTTCTCCCCCACCTGCGTACCCCCCCCTCCGGATCATTAACGTGGTGGCTTGTTGGTCGTAATAATGCACTGTCGCCCAGTAGCACAAATTCCAGACTATAGGCCTGGACACCCTAGTCACCAAGGCTTGGCGAGGCGGGCTGTTGCGCACGTTTCATCCTCCCCACCGAGTCTCGGTGTCTCTCTCTCTCTCTCTCTCGCCTGTGAAATGGAATTACGAACGCGTAACAGGGGCTGTATCCCCCCGTGTGTTAGCCCACCGGTGTACTCTTAATGGGAGCGTATCGGTGGTTTACACACTTAGTCAGCCCCATGGGTACAGAAGTGGATAAGAGAATAGAGCATGTCATATACGTTTGAACTACTCCCGACGTTAGAGCGCATGATAAAACGAGCCAGGGAATCCACTTGCCAATAACCACTCGGTAGCTTTAGGCCGTACAACTAGCATTCTCAAGAATAATAACACAACCCTTAGTTATCGTCTAAATAGGAGCTCCTGGCAGGGTTCTAACCTGGTGCTGGGAGAGGCTGGGATTGGGGGTGAGCGGGATAGGGCATACTAATAATAATAATAAATAATACTCTATCTGTACTGGGTCACCTCTAACTAGACCAGATGCTCTTTTATACATCAACCTTTCTCTCGTATCTCAGACTGTCATTTGTAACAAATATTTCCAGCATGGCCTATAAATCCCGCCTACCCGTTTATCCTTCGCGAGGTAAATAAATAAATATTCCACTATCAATTTATCTCTCCGATATTTATCGCCCACACCAGGATACCCCTTGGGGGTGGGTGGGGAGGGGGAGGGCGCTGTTATTCACTTTATCAAATACTGCTGAGTATCTTCAGATCTATCTGATATTACAGATATCAAAAAAGGCTAATAGAGTTGATTAAAGCTACAGTTATTGTGTTTGAATCTTGATCAAAGAGTATAAACCTCTTTGGGAATATAAAGAATATAAAATTGGCCATCTGAAGCTTAAAACGGAAAGATAATTACCCCCCCCCCTCATTCTTCCGCCCCTTCAGCCCGCTGCGCCCCTTCATCTCCTGGCTCCCTAAATACACCCGTGTTCTCCCTGTGTTTAAATATCGGCTTAAAACTGTGTTTATGGGATGAAACCCCCCCCCACTACTTCCCCCAAAGGCCGTTGAATGACAGGCTTAGGGACCGAGGACGGCGCACGCACATTAAAGATGCAAGAAACAGTAAAATGTACACAACTTGCTGGATCTTTGATCGTTTTAGTCTTTGCAGAGGCGTGCATCTCTTTGATGGATGGCTTTCTCATACAGAGCCATCAGTGACGCGAACAGTGTTCTTGAATCGTGAGCAGGGTTGGTTCGAGTGTCTGTTGGATAATTTGTTGGATAGCTTGTTGGATATTTTGCTGCGTTTTCTGTTGGATAGTCTGTTGGATAGTTCGTTTGATAGTTTCTTGGATAGTTTGTTGGATAGTTTGTTATATAGTGTGTTGGATAAATTTTTGGATAGTTTGTTGGATAGTTTGTCAAATAGTGTGTTGGATAGTCTGTTGGATAGTTTGTTGGATAGTTTCTTGGATAGTTTGTTGGATAGTTTGTTATATAGTGTGTTGGATAGTTTCTTAGATAGTTTGTTGGATAGTTTGTTAAATAGTTTGTTGGATTGTTTCTTGGATAGTTGTTAAATAGTTTGTTAAATTCTGTGTTGGATAGTTTGTTGGATAGTTTGTGGGGGTGTATGTTCGGGTATCTGTTAGTGTTTTGGGTATAACTTTGTTGTATAATTTACTGGATATTTAGTCATGGTGTATGTTAGCGTTTTTGTTGGATAGTTTGTTTATTTTAAGTTGATGTTGTTGTTGTTTTTTTGTTTTGTTTTTGTAGTTTTTTTTTTCTTTTTATTGCCTATTTGGTATTTAAGTATATTGGTTGCAATCAGTTAAAATATCCGTGGGAACTTGTCTGCACCTTTCGGTATGATTGTCTGTCTGAAGAAATGTGTTTTCTTTAAATTAATCTCTTTTAACGAAAGTCATACGTCAAATTGCAGCAGTCTAGATATTATTTAATTGCTAAATTAAGCGAGAAAACCAATAGCCTGCGTTGAAAAAATAAATATTACAAAATATTAAACAATAGAAATAATCTACAACAAATCTACTTCTTCTTCGGTCATCAGCCATCAGATTGATACATATATTGAGGTAAATGTTCACAAATCACAAATAAAGTCACGAAACTGCAACACAAATACAGACAATAGTTCGCAGTGATTTTGACCCGTAAACGCGCAAAGTACCACATAACACACACACAACTCAATAAGAATTATTCTAATCGAGGTTCAAGTGGTCTGCGAACAACTCTAAGGAATGAGTCAATAATAGGTTTCTATTGTATGCATGTCTGATTGAGTTCAATTCCATATTATCGCCTGAGTGCCAACATAGCGCTGGGCATGAATTAATTCTACCCTTGTACATTTTCGAATTATTTCTTAGTGTTCTATTCTATCGGTTGTAAAGAAGTATCTTTAAAGAGTGTTCTAATGAAAAGTTTAAACTGCAGAGATAAAAGGAATTAATTGATGGGAAATTTAAATAGTTACAGAAATTATTGGAATGAACAAGATAAATATGTTGAAGACTTTAAAGGGACTTTGTATATATATTTATACAAACCTATTAGAGAGCACAAGAGTGAGTGAGAGAGAGAGAAAGTCAGTGTGTGAGTGAAAGGGAGTTGGACGGGAGAAATACGAGAGTGAATGTGAGAGTGAGAGAGAGAGAGAGAGAGAGACTGGAAAGTAGAGAGGGAAAGAGAGACGGGAAGGGGAGTCAGAGAAGACGCAATCAGTTGTCAATATTATTATCAGTTATTATTAGTTATATTATTATGCAGCCCTCGATAAAGATAGCCCCTCCTCCCCCCACACACGAATTGGACAATATCGTTTAGAAATCCTAACGGAAACGCTAATGTTTGCAGACGACACTGAACAATGATACGAGTGTCGTACATGGAGAAGCGTGGGGAACGATGGCCAAGCCGGCAGCGCGTTCGGCTGGCGTACCGAAGGTCCTGAATTCGAATCCTAGTGAAGCCTAGGATTGTTATCGTTGCCTGGAGGGTGTCCCTGAGTCTACCCAGCTTTGATGGGTACATGATTTAAGTTTAAAAGATTTAAGTAAAAGCGGCTGAGCGTTGTGCTGGCCACACAATCCCCTAGTATGCCGTGGCCACGGAAACTGATGAACGCTGCTTCACCGGCCCTATGGATCAATTTGGTCTGACGGTATACTTTACTTAGTTTTGTTTATTGTCAGTACATATCATTGGTACCGCATGTGGGGGCGGGGGCGTCTATATATTACACGGCGCACGGATGACATAAGTGATATAGGAACTGAACTTCAAATTTCAATTAATGGGAATATGAATAAAAAAAGAAATAGATATATGTTTAATGTTCTAATTCCAGTAATGTATAATTGTTTGTTCTGAATGGAATGTTGATTATTTCAAAAATAAAAATTAAAAGTCGTTAGGCCTACATATTATGACCAATTATTGCTCATCAGTCTTGAATACGTCTTAAAACAGACGTGAATCAGTCTTGAATATGTCTTAAAACAGTTTTGAAACAGTCTTAAATAAGTCCTAAATCATTTTTGAATCAGTATTGAATCAGTCTTAAAACGTGTCTTGATCTAGGCTTAAATCAGTCTTGAATCATTCTAGAACAGCGATGGCAAACCTATGGCACGCGTGCCACAGCTGGCACGCAAAGCCATTTCTGTGGGCACGCAAGCATTTACCCAAAATGGAACAGCTAAGTTATGGTATTTGGTTTTAATTGCTGTGTTGGCACGTTGAAAGAAATAAGTTGGTCTTGTATTGTACTTTGGGCACGCGGCCTCAAAAAGGTTCGCCATCACTGGTCTAGAACCAGTCTTTAATAAGTCTTAAATCATTCTTGAGCCAGTCTTAAATACGTCTTAAATCAGTCATGAACTCGTTTTGAATCAGTGTTGAACCAGTGTGGAACCAGACGGTCTCGAAAGCCATTTGCAGTTTGACAAACACTGATCTAATAAACGATATTTACATTAAATCAACTTTACAACATTTCAAATATTGTTTTTCTCTCTCTTCACAGATCCATAGATCTCTGAAGCTCAATTGAGTATCATTCACCATCACAGATAATTGTGCGTCATTACCCAAGATATGGACATCGCTTCTGAGCCTATTCTCGGAATCGTATTCACAAAGCGAAAGCATCCATCAACGAAATCACAATGGGCTAAGCTGAAATAGAACAGGGGATCGGAGTGTTTACAATGAAGTAAATCTCTTATACAGTGTTAACGTTCGATCTAATAAGGTTAGGCCATTTTAATAGTTAACAAGAAGAGAACTGTGTTTGTCTGCACTGAAACAAAAAATCCTTAGCAAGATATTTTTGAATAGAAAATCTTGTTGTGTTGATGTAACATTCTTGAAAGAAATTCCAACATTCCTGTTGAAACCAACATTAAAAAAAATTGTAAATCAAAACACAGTGCAGAACCGCCACGTGCATTTCTGTACTAAATCCGCGGAGAACTCTGATTGGACAAACTACATCCGACATCTGGACCTTCTGGAAATTTTCCTTTCTCTCCGTAACTGACATTTTCTGGTGTAAAAAAAAAACATGAAAAAAATAACATTTAAATGACGTAGCGAAAGACTTAACATTTTGAAATCAATTGGATGTAGCTTAAAAAATGAATTAACCCTTAGAATTGACTTGGGAGTTAAACAAAAGTGAAGTAATGTGGATGTAGCAGCTCTTCTAACAAGTGTCCGGTCACCAATGGGTTAAATCTACAACCCAGACTGTACATTACTATAAGATGTGCTATCAGTTTTGGAATTCTTTTAACGTACTTGACGTTTTGGCTTTAGTTCTAATAGGTGAGTAGCTTGTTCTATCTTCTAGTTTGAAGTAGTTAAAAACAAGATTTTGTAGTTAGTAAAAAATATTTGTTGTTAGTTAAAAATATTTTTTTAAAGTTAAAAGTAGTTTTTTTTTTATAGTAAAATCAGTGGGGGGGTTTTCAGTAAAAGTAGTTTTTTTTTAGTTAAAGAAATTGTACTATATATTATTTTTAGTGAAAAATAGTTTAATTTTAGTAAAAAAATATTTGTAAATAGTTTGAAAAATAGTTTTATTTAGTTAAAATAGTTTTATTTAGTTAAAAATAGTTTTATTGAGTTAATGTTAGTTTTATTTAAAATATATATATATATTTTTTAACTATCGGTATGCAAAATGCAAACATTTAGTTTAGCTGGTATTTATCCAGAAAGAAAATGGTCGTCCAGAAGCGAACCCAGATTTTTTTTCCCACTTTGGCTTGACAAACATTTACCAAATGTTTCGCAAATTCAGTACATATTATATTTTTTTTAATACATTCAATACATATTATATTTTTCTAAAAAACCTTAAAAAAAACTTTCCCACATAATTTGGGGGGGGGGGGGGGGGGGGGGGGAAATGGGGGGGGGGGGATATCACCCCTAAAGCCTTTCGCGGCGTCGCCCCGCTGGCTATGGATAAGAGTTGCTTTGTACGCCCAAAATCACTGTAAAAAGTAAAAACACATTATATCAATTTCATAAGATGTAGATACAGTTAGATCAAACAGGACAGTCATGATTGAATGCTGGAACTATAAGCTACATGACTTCGTTTCATAGTGTCCTTTGCTTTCCTCTGTCTATTGTATCTATTGGATAGTCCAACGTCCAAGCTAAGTGTCGCATTACGAATGATAAACGACCCAGAATCACCCAGAAGTGTATTCGTCTTTCTTCTTTATTATACCGTGGAGACTCCGTTAGACGAGGAAAAAGTCTACAATTGGATGTTCATGATTTCATGAACAAATTGTCTGGCCAACTCCAAACGTTTGAAGCTTTCCTTTCTTCTGCGTAGTTTAAATCGATTCTAATTTATATTGCTTTATATCAGGAGTCTTAAAAAAATTTCGAGAACAAGACTTATGCCGCGGGATTGTGTGACCAGCACAATGATTAGGGATCCATGTACTGGCACCAAAAACTATGACGTGTATCAATTAGATGGAGTAGATGACATCCGATCAGAGTCGAGTATGAAATCGGGAATTCCCTGGAAAATAAATCCGCGACAATAAACGGGAAAAAGGGTAATAAAAAATTGTTTACTTCTAACGTAACGTTGGCTAATTTATGTTTTACATAAACTTCTAACGTAACGTTGGCTAATTTATGTTTTACATAAACTTCTAACGTAACGTTGGCTAATTTATGTTTTACATAAACTTCTAACGTAACGTTGGCTAATTTATGTTTTACATAAACTTCTAACGTAACGTTGGCTAATTTATGTTTTACATAAACTTCTAACGTAACGTTGGCTAATTTATGTTTTACATAAACTTCTAACGTAACGTTGGCTAATTTATGTTTTACATAAACTTCTAACGTAACGTTGGCTAATTTATGTTTGACATAAACTTCTAACGTAACGTTGGCTAATTTATGTTTTACATAAACTTCTAACGTAACGTTGGCTAATTTAAGTTTTGACATAAACTTCTAACGTAACGTTGGCTAATTTATGTTTTACATAAATTTCTAACGTAACGTTGGCTAATTTATGTTTTACATAAACTTCTAACGTAACGTTGGCTAATTCATGTTTTACATAAACTTCTAACGTAACGTTGGCTAATTCATGTTGTACATAAACTTCTAACTTTACGTTGGCTAATTTATGTTTTACATAAACTTCTAACGTAACGTTGGCTAATTTATGTTTTACATAAACTTCGAACGTAACGTTGGCTAATTTATGTTTTACATAAACTTCTAACGTAACGTTGGCTAATTTATGTTTTACATAAACTTCTAACGTAACGTTGGCTAATTTATGTTTTACATAAACTTCTAACGTAACGTTGGCTAATTTATGTTTTACATAAACTTCTAACGTAACGTTGGCTAATTCATGTTTTACATAATTTTCTAACGTAACGTTGGCTAATTTATGTTTTACATAAAGACTGTTAATGGTTGGTGGTAATATTATACAGATTCAAACTTGTCAAAGAACAATTTGTACATATTTGAAGGCAAATCATCTATAGGTTGGGTCTTATAGTAATGTGTGATGCGTGCGAAATCTAGTTTTACAATTAGTATGTACCGCTACATAAGTTTACATTTACATGTATACATAGAAAGAGAGAGAGAGAGAAATAGAGAAAGCGAGAGAGAATGAGAGAAAGAGAGAGAGAGAAAGAAAGACAAAGTGAGAGAAAAGGAAAGAGAAACGTTCAATATATCATGCTAGACGCCATTAGTAAGAGGACTTCACTGGTGGGATCAAATGGTGAGTACTTCCTGTCTGAAATGGTCTCAAAGCTAATGTACAAACGTAATGGCTATTAAACACACGATAGTTTGTTAAAACGAAATTAGCAACAAACGATAGTCTATCGTCTTCTTCTTATACATTACAGACGCACATTCTATAAGGAAGATTATTGCTCCCCAACGCTCATCCATGGTCTGAGTCTAGTCTTGCATTTTTTTAAATGTTTTAAATGATGTTAAGTTACTGAAGTTCCTGGTTTGTTCGGGCAGCCCATTCCACACCCGCATGCCACTCGGGAAGAAAGAATACTTAAATGCATTTGCACTCGCATAAGGGAAAATAAAAAGTGTTTTTTTTTTGTCTTTATGTTTATCTGAGCATTGTAACAGATTGTTATTGTGTTGTTATGTCTAAATTCTAAATTAGTCCATGTTGGATTGTTGTTGTTTTATATGTGTATCTGTTACGGCCAAAGCCCGAAGGCGGCCAATTCGCGATTTTGCCGGCCAAATCGCGAAGTTGCTAATGCCCGATCTTGCATGATAAGTCTAGTTTGCATTTCAGTTTATTGTTGAATAATGTTAAGTTTCGGATTTTTCATAATTTGTTCCGACAACCAATTGAAAACCATTAGTTTGAATTCGTCCAAAGAAAGGGATATAAAAAAAAATATTTTTAACTGAGTTATTCTGAATATTTTATAAAGCTATTTCTTTGCGTTTAATCAAAGATGGACCGCTTGCTCTATTATTAGAGCTTATAATAATATGTTCTTTTTTTTATCGTGCGCTACCAATAAGGCTGTCTTACATGACTTCTACGCTCCTACGATTGCGTTATAGGATTCCGCTGTATACAACTTTCGATTCTAATCTTAATTTTCCATCGAGAAAATCAAAGCGAATTACTAAACCGGAAGTCTAGAGGACGTAGTGCGATCGGAAATTCCGGAACTAGGCGTTTCAAGTTATCAAATAGCAGAAATATCAAAGCAAGCAGTCCATCTTATTATGGTCTTTGGTTTAATGTCTATGTTTGAATTCAATGTTTGAATTTGCCCGTAGCTTTCTAAAATGCTATATACATAACATGTATTTCATGCATAGAACTGTATATTATATTCAATGCATGTAGGCTATCTGGAGCTACAGATATTGATATTCAGATGCAGATATTTAGGTGTAGAGATATCTGATCGAGTCGAATCACAAGCGTGGTTGTCTCCCCTCACGAGATCTATCATCAGACTAATCTCCATTTTTCTACTTCTCGAAACAATCCCCCTGGTGGATTACACCGACGCCACGTTGCCCGTTACCCAGCCGTACAATTCAACGACTCCCTCGCTAAGAGACACCCTCGCTAAGAGACACCCTCGCTAAAAGAGAATCCCCATGAAAACGCCTCCTCCCCCCCAACTTCTCACATCCGGGAAACTCACTACGTGCAGTGAATGATAACAAAAACAAAATAGCCAACCGACGAGTGAAATTCGGTCCAGCTAAACTTTTTGCACGTAACAATAATCAATGTGTTAAGTGTGACTAGCATGGAATAATAATTTCTTCTATTGCATTTGAAAATGGCTCGTCAGTTCATGTAGAGTTGTTTATTTATATTCAATTTTGGCGCGGAGAGTATACTTTGTGTTTAGATGTATTTATTATGACGTAATACACCAATATGCTTTCTCGTAATATCTTCGAGTTTTTACCCTCTCAGGGGTCGCGACCCACAGGTTGAGAACTGCTGATTTAGGGGATGTTTTGTATCCACCCCTGCCTTTAGTGCAGTGGTTCCCAAACTTTTTTAGGCCGCGACCCCTTTCTACAGTTTATCATGCTTTGGCGACCCCCCCCCCCCCCCCTTAAAAAAATTATAATTTCGTTTCTAGTTTATTACTGCATTTTGGGACTGTTATGAATTGTAATGTAAATATCTAATTTGCACGATGTATTTTTATTGTTACAAATTGAACCTAATTAAAGCATAGCGATTAATCGTTAAAAAAAAAGACATAAAAACAAATGTCATTAAATATTGCAAAATACCGGTATAGGTCTAAGCTTAGGCAATTGTGATGGTTGACATTGCGTATTTCTCATCGGTTCAGAAATTCTTGGGACAGTCCTTGCAAGAGCACAACTAAGCAGTTTACCTCTCACAATAAGTCTACTGTGTTTAGACTTGATAACCAACAAGGTGGAAAAGCATGTTTACTAAGATATTTATTTGGAACTGGAAGAAAATGGCGCAAAACAATCTCAGTCAAAATAGTTTATGACTGCAAACATTTGATTCATTATTTTGTACCCAGCATTATAGAGAAATCAGTTCTCTATGCATCGTTGTTAATACGCTCAATGAACTTTGTGCTTTCTCATGAATATCTTAAACTTTGAATGTGAATGGGCTTCTGGCAAGTACATAGATATGTAGTGTCAGGTAGATTTGGAAAGTATCATGAAATTTCGGCTGCAGGCATGTGAAAGTGTTATTTCACAGAATTTATCATCGTAATCATTTTGTCATGTTTTTCAAAGAAAGCAGATAAAGTAGACCAGGAGCCGCATGAGAAAAAAAAGTGCGGTTCAATCCCACTTTTCAACGCTAGTCAAATCTAGATGATTTATTTGCATTACATACGTTTATAGAAATCAGGAATCTTTTAAAAGGTCTGTGGACCATTTTATGAAACTGTCATGAGAATTACCATTAGAATGTAATCATATCATTCACAACCTTACAAGCCTATTCACAAACTTTAATCAAGTACAGTTTTTAATTTAAATTAATGTAACTTTTCCTAAACTTCAGCATTGATCTTACAAATAATATTACAAAGATAAACTCTTATGGGCCCTGGCGCAGCGCAATAACTACACACACACAAACCAACACACGCCCTCTTCGTGGGGCCTGAAGTAGACATCATATACATTTCATTTTCATCAAATTTTTGTATGCAAAAGCTAAATTTCATTTGGAATGATCGGATCTTTTTAGATAAATTAAGGCATGTTATATTTTCGGAGCATCATACTCGTTGCACAATTGCGAAAACAGTCGACTGTTTAAAGATCTTGTTTTTACAAAAGGGCACAACTTATGACTGGTGCGGCAATGTCTTTGTTGCTAATATTTGTTCATATATCATACAGTGAGCTCCGATTACTTTTGGTCACTATATATTTTGAAATCCAGGCCGAAAAGAGTCTACACTAAATTCCAAAATATTCATGAAGTGTCGGTCGTCTTATCGCCAATACTAGGCCTACTGCTTTTAAATTAACACAATGGCTGCTTTTAACAGAGAAGAGGCATTTTAACACAACTCTCTACAGGCGTGTTACTGGTCCGCATACGTGCATTATGGTGCCGACCTTGTCACATACACCTGTATTGATGTCATTATGCCAAGTAACCTACACGTATGCGGATGTATCTGCATGTAGGTGGACTCGCTTGGAGACGGAAAGATGAACTGTGTTTCGGCTCCTAGGACCATCAAAAACATACGTTTTCCGAAGGTCTTCGGCGACCCCCGCGAAATGGTCATTCGACCCCCAAGGGGGTCGCGCCCCCCCAGTTTGGGAACCGCTGCTTTAGTGTCTATATCAGAGGTTTTTTAACGTTTGTATACTGTTTACTGCCTCCACCCCCACCCCCCCCCCCCCCCTCCAGATAGCGTTGTGAGAAAAAAATATAAGAACGAATTCCCAAAATGCACACTATTTGGAGTACACGGTGGTCGATTGCTGTTAGGACGTATCGGGCCCGTGGTCCGTGGTTTCGGTACCTCTTGATATACATCCATATATAAACTGCGCATATAGAGGGAGAAAGAAAAACACTTGAACACTAGTTAGATAACGTCACAGATTGGCTCGCCGTACCAATAGCATACCTCAACAGCAGAACTTGTGTTTGGTATAAGACTATGTATGGCCTCCCTTACAGCTCTCTACATCAGGGATCGGTAACCTACGGCACACATGCCAGACTTGGCACGCAGAGCAAATTTTCAATGGCACGCGTAACACCCTAGAAAGCATCAATTCATGTCTCTTGTACAAAAGATTTGAGTACTAGAGTCCAGGGGTCGGCAACCTTTTGCTAACAGCGTGCCAAACTGGGATTTCTAAATCATTCTGCGTGCCAACAGCCTAAAAGTTAACCTGTTCTATTATACTTTAAAAAAAATATTTTTATAGGACAATTTATTTAACTCCGTAGCAAGACCAATGCCAAAAGCAAAGGAGATTATTTATAGAGAAAATAGCTAAAGCGTTTTATATTTAATAAAAAATGATTAACGTGCTTGTGCTTATCATCCTTTTTATTTGCATTTATATCAAATACAATATTTTATTAGTTAACTTACACAATTATGGTAATTATTGTCTTAACATTATATTGTTATTCAAGTTGAAGCTCTAACACTAATCTTAATTATATATCTGACCACTCTCCCCCCCCCTCCCTCCCGCGGGCGTGTTTTAATCACACAAGATCACAAAATATCTTGTATCTCAGTGAGAGGTCCTTATTTTTTTGTTTTCAACAATGTTTATTGACACTTTTTACATGTACAATAATATTCATATATTTGTACATTAAGAGGAAGGATAGAAGACATTAATTGCAATTTTTACAATTCTAAAGGATAGAAGACAACATAGAGTATTTAAACAAATTTAGAGGTCCTTAATGTGTATAGGGTTACATATATGCCATATATACTAGCGTTAAGTGGGATAGATACGTAGTAATCAGACAAACTGGGTAGTTAATGTGGTGTTTGAAAATATACATAGTCATAAAATATTTATACAATTTTCAAATACTTTTAAAGGTTTATTCATTTCAAAGCTATATCTTGTAGCCATTTATTCTTTAAAGAAAAAAAGAAAAACATACTAAAATTATTAGCGCAAATAAAATGCTTTAATTATCTCCCTTTAATTAAAAAATCGTTTCCACATTTGATTCAATAGCGATGCCAAACAAGTTATGTTTTGTAATCTAAAAAATATTACTGACTTATTTTTATTTCTTTATAAGTGTGTTGAACCAAACGCTGAAAGTAGAAGAGCGAATGCCTATCAGTTGAGAATAGCAGACGACTTTCATAAGCTAAGAAGCTGCCTTTCATTTTTTTTCTTTCCGCAAATGGGCACATTTGGATGCCCATTTTTTTTAAAGTTTTTGAAAGTCTTGCCTTTGGTTAGAAAACTCCGCTTTGAATACTTCGATGTACTTCTGAAAAAGCCTTAACTATCTATCGAGATAGATGCCTTAATATAGGGATGTACATGCAGTAAAATTCTTTGAAATTGATTTCACGGCAAGATATATGTCCAGTATCAATGCAAATCCATTCCAGTAACCCTTGTAAATGCAAGTTCTACTCACTGAAATGTGTCACTATGTCATTCAGATACATCGGCTTGAACAGTCAGTTCTCCTCATTCAGAACCAGAAACTGTTGTTGTTTCTTTTTATCATCAATAAAAAATATTCTTCGAGGTCTCTCGCGTGCCATTGAATATTGCTCTGCGTGCCAAGTTTGGCACGCGTGCCTTAGGTTGCCGACGCCTGTACTATACTTTTAGGTTTTTGGCACGCTGAATGAATTAGAAATCCTTCTTTGGCACTCTATTATCAAATGGTTGCCGACCCCTGTTCTACATCATAGCCGCTGACAGAAACGAATGATATAACCAAATATATCATAATATCAAAAAGAGTATTATCATGATATGTCTAAAAGACGTATGCACAATTAACTCGTTTGTGATAGGTTTATCTTTTTATGTTACAAGTTACTCTATCTATATAGAAGATTATTGCGTCCTAAATCTATCCAACACAAAAGTCTAGTCTTGCATTTTGATTGAGTTTTTTTTTTATAACGACGCTAAGTTCTTAGTTTTCCAGGTTAATAGTTCAGGTAACCCATTCCATGCCAGGCCCTGTCAACGTGATCTAGTAAATCTATCTTATTGTGAGCTATTAATTTTTTATTATACACCCTCAGTTCATTTATTTGATAATCAAGCCAAAGGAGTTTCTAAATCGTTATAAGAATCTACGTTAGGTATACAAAACGTGGTTGATGAATAGAAATTACCTTTTGAACTGATGTATTCAGTTGATTTATATTGTCCAAGTTATATCTATTCTGTGTGTTAAAGCAGGGGTCGGCAACCCTTTGATAAGAGTGTGTCAAAGTATGATTTCTGATTCATTCAGCGTGTCAACAGCCTAAAAGTCATCCTGCTGTAGCACTAAATTTCTTGTAGAAAAGACTTGTTTAGACTTTTTTGGGCCTCTTATGTGTGCCATTGAAAATCCCTCGGCGTGCCAAGTCTGACACGCGTGCCGTAGGTTGCCGACCCTGTGATAAAGTACATTTTATTAATCCACAATAGGTTCTAGTTTCTTGTACTTTTTTTAAAAGATTTGTTTTAAAATGCATACATTTATTATAATTCTTTTTAGGACAGTGGTCGGCAACCTATGGTACGCTTGCTAGACTTGGCAGCAGAGTGATTTTCAATGGCACGCGAAAGACTCCCCCCCCCCCCACCCCTAAAAAAAAAAAGTTAATTCAAGTCTCTTCTACCACCAGAGAAGAGCAGGGTGACTTATAGGCTGTTTGGCACGCTGAATAAATTGGAAATTCTAGTTTTGGGGGCGCAAAATTGAGGATTTTTTTTATTTTATTTGGGGATTTAAAAATATAAACTATATTAAAGTTTAGTGCTTTTGCGCGCTACTAGCTTAGGCCGATGATGTAATCTAACTGTGAGTTTCTGTTTGTTATTAAGAAAACTGTACATAAAGCAATGATAAAACCTATAAACTCATTTATTGCTTGTTGCATGAGTTGCAGTCCACTTGTCGGGCATGTGCGTGCCCTAAGGCCTACGCACTCAGAAAGGCAGGCAAACTGTGACAGGATAGCACCTAATTGACTGGGGGCTGCCCAGCTTGAGGCGGGCGGTAGCTGACCAATGAGACATTGTCATCTCTCCCACCATCGGAAGCAGTCCCTGGCGCCAGCTCTACGCCAATTGAGCGGGTGGCTTATAACCGGTAACTACTGCTTCCCGTGTTGTGTCGACGCTGTGAGGCGAAGCTGGCGTGTCCTCTCCAGGGCACATGCCTGGGCAGGTGATGTAGAGAATAAGCTGTTGCCCATGCAGCAGACTCCCTCTCTCAACTCAACTGACGGGTCCAAGGGAAAGGCGGAGCCAGTACAACTTGGTATCAGCTGCGTCGCAGAAATTGCCAGAGAGACGTTGCAGGCAACGCCAGACTGCCTTGGGGATTCCGTCTCCTGATTTGTGATCGGCATTTACTCCCCTAACCTTTCTCAGGAATGAGTGTGGCCGCAAGGCAGCGGAGGTTTGAAGTCATAAGGTATAAACTGATATACCTAATGTAAAACTGTGCGTTTTGTAACTTTTCAAATAATAGTTCAGATTTATAATCGTCAAAATAAAAGACTAAATGCAAGCCATTGTTACTTTTCATTCAACTGTTTTATTTACATATCCCAGTCTATAATCAAAGGTTATAAAATAAAATTCTTTGTTATACCGTAACAATTATGAACAAAAACACATTTCCGAAGTTTCATACCCAGCAGATCCCAACGAAGGCACTTTAATGAGGGCACATAATTTGTTTTCGCCTAGGGCGTCAAAAACCCTAGAGCCGGCCCTGCTGCCTGTATATATATAGTCCTCGCTTGTGTGGGATAATACAAAAGAAGAGTAGTTATTGAAAGTATTATTTAAAAAAATAGAGTACCCTTCGGACCTAACTGATCATATGGCGGTGAATTAGCGTTCTCCGGTTTCTGTGGCCATGGCATACCAGGCGGATTGTGTGGTAAGCACAATGCCCAGCCGCCCTTGCTTTACTAAAGTCAGGTACCCATCAGAGCTGGTTTGACTCAGGAACACTCTCTAGTCCAGGCAACAAATCCTAGCCTTCACCAGGCTTCGAACACAGAGCCTTCGCTTTGCCAGCCGAACGCGTCCTCCGGGCCCCTATTGAAATTACTAAATTATTGTATAACTAAGGACAAGAGCGTTAAGCGTTAGCACTATCTGAGAAAAAGCTGTAATCGCTAAATCAACACGACATAAGAGGTCAAACTGACCAGTAGATCTTAATAGTTGAATTTCAAGAACAAAAATACATTTATCAAACCCTTCAAAATCTATTCAGTCAATTTAAGGTCTAAACAACGGACGAGTGAAAATGCGTGTATTTTTTTTTCTCTTTTAAATTGGGAACCGTCAGCAGAAATCAAAGAATCCTATTTAAAGCAAACAAACTGGAGTTGCGGGGGGGAGGGGGGTAAGGGGATGGAATTTGTGTTGGGAACGGTGACTCCATGTCAATAGAGTCGTCTCCCCTTTCCGGTCTTTGGGGAAATTAGGTCGTTATTGTGGAAAGAGGGGTATGTGTGGGCGCTGTACGTGCGGGCATGTGGGCATGAGAGTGTGGGCAATGGTAGTGTGCGAGTGTGGTGCCCAATTCAAGTCTGGGCTAGCCCTTCGAGTACGGGCTGGAGCAATGTGTATGCGGTCCGAATTGGTGTGTGTTTGTGGGCTAAAATAATGTGTATTATTGGCTAAGTTTAGTAAATGTGGAGAAGAGGGTCGTATGAGTGGGCTAAATAAGTGTTTGTAGGCTGAAGTTAATTAAGTCCTAAAACTTTGAGCTAATGACTAAAGCCAAATGCTATCAATATATTATGTCTAAGCATGTAGTTTTTATTATCACAAAAGGCCCCTGATTAAACGAGAAATTAGAGTCCTTAACGAACTATTTAATTATAAATTTGAACATATCTCTGAAGAAATTATCACAATTATCGACCAACTAGGAGATTGTCTGGCCATCCTAACTGATGTCGGGTATTTTCAGACATAGTTATACCTCTAATTCAGATAGTAAAAGTGTAAGTATAACACTTTGCATCGATTGCTAACTCTCTAAAATCGCATGGCTCAAACTTAAACTCTTATGCATTTGATATAACTTAAAAATTTTACTTTAAAAAAAAAATATGATTTACTTACATTTGAGACTGTTTCAACTGATAGTAAATTAGATACCAAATTTTTATTGTTATTATATCTTTTAGTAATATACATTTTAAAAAGTACACAAAAGCAAAAATCCTAAATGTAGAGAATTATCTTTTATTGGGGAAACAGGAAAAAAATAAATAAATTCATAAATGGCTTTATAGGTGAACAGGCAGCTGTCGTACTTTTACTGAAATAATCCTCTTTTATGCTCGTAATGCATTAAGCTTGGCCACGCCCTTTGACCTCATTCCTGTAATAGGATTGAAGCCATTGGCTTACGAACAGCCGTTTGCGTATGCCTTAAAAAGGATGCACTTGTAATAATGTGATCAAATTACAGACTCAGAGAACGTAAACAATTTGGAGAAGTTTAAACGTATTGAAAGGGCACAAACGCATTCAAACTAAAACTAACACACACACAACAGTCACAACACACACAACAGTCACAACACACACAACAGTCACAACACACACACTCAAACACAATTAAGTTTGTGGACAGAGGATGTGTTTATTTATAGAAATAATTATCATCGTCAGACCCTCGTTCGTTGTGGTCGTTGGGAGTAGAGAATGGACACCTCCGCAGTCATCTTTCTCCGTTTTTGCTATCTTGAACGGCTGTCAATAGTTCAGTCTTTTGCAGCTTTGTCCAATCTCTTATATTGTCGAACCGGCATTTTCGCTGACGGTCTCTCTCACGTCCACTTCCTGCTGTGCCTTGGAGGAGGATTTTTTGCAGGCTATTACGCAGCAACACACGAGTGAACCATGTCAGCTTGCGTCGCTTGATTGTTGGCCATAAGAATATTCTGTCATAGATATACTCATTAGTCATGTGTTCTAGGCAGGAGATAGGAAGGATTTTGCTCATGTATATTTTTTTCGAATGCTTGCGACTCGTTTTTAGTTACTGCTAGCAGTGCCCAGGTCTCACATCCGCACAAAACAATGGTTTTCACAAATTCTTTACTTCTTCTAGTTGTTGTTGGTTCATTATAATGTTTGCACTTCTGGTATCTGTGGTGTTGATCATTTTTTTTTCCTGAGCTGATATCCATTCCGTATGCCCTGCTTTATCTGCAAGCTTGTCTGTGAGCTCTTGTAGTTCTTTGTTGCTCTCGGCCAACAGGGCGATATCATCAGAAAATCTTAGATTGCATAGGGGTCTTCCACCAATGGAGATGGATGTGAGGTCGTCATCGAGTGATTCTTGCATGATTTTTTCTAGGAAGATATTGTATAAGACTGACGATAAAATGCAACCTTAAAAGACTCCAATTGACATCTTGCAAAACTATAACGCTCTATAAATAGACAGATATAACATACTTGAGTTATACAGATGTACTAATTTGATAGTAGGCCTACCACAACATGGTAATGCCCGGCATTGCCCGGGGTCGGGGGGTGGTGCATGCGCTAAAGTTTGAATAGGCGCCGAATCGACACTTTCTCAAGCGTACTAATAAATGAAAACATTCTCAATTTGCGCCCATTTCCAACTCCCGCCGTCCCGGGCGCCATTGACACTAGTTGCGCCTACGGCCTACTGTGCTATAATCCTTTGAATGTTATTGTACCAGTGACTGTATATAATTATTGCATTTACAGACTTTCAGCCTGCACAGTTGATTTAGATGTCTCATATTTTTATAGTTGGTATAAGAGGCCTACCGAAATTCGGTTTCGATTTTGGCTCAGAAAGTAGTCAAATGGCTTCATTCGACATAGTTTCAGTTTCGGCCGAAGCCAAAAAGTTAGCTTTCGGCTTGTTTTCAATTTCGGTTAAAACTGATATTGACTTTCGGTATTCAGACTACAATTATCTCATAATATTTAGATACAAAAATCTTATATCAAGTTTACATCGCCTTTTAGGTTATTAAATCTTTAAAAGTATTCAATTGTGAAAAAAAATAATGATATATAAAATATTAAACATGTATATACATCTGTATATTATATGTTCTATGGTTTACTAAAATACACATATAGAGTACCCATAATAAACTAGTTAATATGACACGAAATTGTGCATTTAAAAAAAATCTTCTGTTTGGCAATTTCTGTTTTTTTTTTCGGACGAAAGTGTACGAAAACTTTCGCATTCGGCTTCGCTTTCGGGCGAAGGTCAATTTATAACTTTCTGTTGGGTTACTTTTTCGGCCGAAACCAAAAATTAGGTTTCGGTCGGCCTCTAGTTGGTATCTGGGTTATATCAATGTGACTTTATTAATCACCTTCAACTACGAAGCGATAGCTAGAGTAATTCAGATACAGCCATTTAGATAAAGATACAGAGATGTACGATGATGTCATATGGCGAGCGTTGGGGAGTTTCTCCCCCTTGAGGCCTGACATTCGCTCGCTGTCCATTTCTCGTGAATTATCTATCACCCCCTTGTGGGTTATACCATATCCCAGCCATACAGCTCGCCGCGTATTTTACTTTTTGGTTGGGCAGGGGGGGGGGGGGGAGGAACGCCTCAACAATAACGACATAGAGTTATCGAAAATAAAAGGGTAACTATTATAACTAACTCTTGTTATATGTACGTCATATGTACGTCATATGTACGTCATATGTACGTCATATGTGATAATATAATAATTTAACCTTAACAAGACTATGATAATATTTTCATGTAGTTGAGGCAATAGAAAACAATACATTTTATTTCAGTTTCATTATCTTATTTTGCAAGCAATGGGCAATGTATGAAGATAAAAGAGAGTTTTCTGGAATCTTATCTATTCCAGCTGCTCCTGCTAGAAAGTTATGCGTCCTACGCACATCCGTGGTTTGAGTCTAGACCTGCTATTTTATTATTAGTGTTTTAAATGATGTAAAGTTACTGATTTCCCGGTAGGTCTACGGGAATTAGAACTAGAGGGTAGCTACCACCTTCATCCTATTTATCTACATGTCCTCTTTGGAGTCTTTTGTTCCGCAGGGGCGCCACCGATAATATGGACACTATTCTCTTCCATTCCTGTCGTGTTTTTTTTTTCTGCACTTCTCATGGCATTATCCAGATTCACCCCTGACCACTCAACGAATTTTTTTTTTTGGGGGGGGGGAGGGAGGGCATGATGTCCAAGCTGGCAGCGCGTTCGGCTGGCGTACTGAAGGTCCTGGGTTCGAATCCTGGTGGAGGCTAGGATTTTTTTCCGTAACTTGAGTCTACCCAGCTCTGATGGGTACCTGACATTAGGTGGGGTAAAGTAAAGGCGGCTGGGCATTGTGCTTGCAACACATCCCTTTGTATATGCCGAGGCCAAAGAAACTGGTGAACGCTCCTTCACAAGCCCCTTAATCGATGTAATCCCAAGGGCACTTCACAATTATTTTTTTACTCCACGATGTCCATCTTTTTCTTTGTCATCTTTTGTTGTCTTCCCCCTCTTTCGTTGTATACCTCTAGATTTAATCATGTGCAAATGGAAGAGTTTAAAGAGATATTAATCTTCATGTAAAAATTTCATGGTGGGCAGACAGAAAAATTAAACATTTCCGAAGCAGTTCATATATTTTGAGCTGGTAAGATTCCATTACATCGTACTCAATGTATACGATGAACATATTTCTTTATATCACAGAAAGAACGGGGCAAGCTAAATACACTGGCTACATATAACACTCCGAATAAAATTCAAAGTTCACAATATTCTCTATAAAAGCTTTCATGGTCAATCGCCACAGAACGTCAGATAAGAGAAAACAGGACTGCGCTCAAACAAAGTTTGAACCAAGAAAGACATTTGCAGCTCTCTCTCTCCTACAGCAACGTAGCACCTTTGTGGTGGAATGAACGTCCGAACACAATTAAACATGTGGATAATATTGACATTTAGACTAGGCCTATATAAAAGAAAATATCAAAAGTACGTATTTGATTTATTTTAATAGCATTGGGTAAATGTAAAGTGCATTCGAAGACTAACTGTTAGGAATAGCCCTATATAAATGATGTAATTTGTAACTTGAATTCGCAAACGCCAAAGCGTTTTTAAGAAAGCTTTAAGCTTTTTTAAAAAGAATAAAGGAACAGTCCCACAAACACTGAGAACACGTTGTTCCTATCTCTAGCGTTGGTAAGAGTTGCGTTCAAAACAATTCTGTTTCTTTAAGAAAACCAAAACTCATATATTTGACCGGAAACAGTCCGACTAGACAGACGGAATTGCTTCCATATTTTCTTGATGAAATTTTGACAGTTTCCGCCCAGGGCCACACCCTCGCGAACATATCTCTTAGGGCCCCACTCGCTGTTTTATATTTCAGGGTACGTATCTCTTTCTCTTTCTCTCTCTTTCTGATTTTCTCTCCCTCTCTCTCTCTATCTCTCTCTCTGCCATTATTAAAGAAATAAATTTGAGTGTTTACTACAATTTTGAATATTAGTTTCTGTAATTTGTGTGTTTGTAAGTTTTTTTTTGTTTTTCATTATATCTGCATAGAAGCGGAGATAAAATTACATCCGAAATTAAACAATGTCCATCAACATCAATCTAATGTCAAAACATAATATATACACACTCTAATGAATATAACACTCGGAAAAAAAGAATCTCGGTAAAGTTGAGTGTTCGTTTCTTAAAATCATCTGAAAATGTTCCGTATGGTGCAAACATATTTTATTAATTATGGGTCATTTTGAGTCACTGTAGTCAAACGGAGAAAGTAAAAAAGTAAAGTATACCGTTGGGCCAAAATGATTCAATAAGGCCGGTGATGCAGCGTTCACAGTTTCTGTTGCCACGACATACTAGGGGATTGTCTGGCCAGCACTATGCACAGCCGCCTTTACTATTGTCAGGTTGGGTAGACTCAGGGACACCTTCCAGACCCGGGGAAAAAAATCCTAGCCTGCACCAGGATTCGAACCCAGAACGTTCGGTCTGCCAGCCGATCGCGCTGCCTCTCGGTCACCATGCCCACTAAGTCAAACGGTAGAGTCGAGCATTTGTGGAGGGTCTGGAGGTTGTCCTCGCCTTGATGGGTACCGGAAATGAGTACATTATTTTTTGTGGCGGGAAAGTAAATAACGACTGGGCATCGTGCTGGCAACACAATCTCACTGAAGGTCGTGGAAACTCACTAACGTCACTTTACTTGCCCAATGTTCCAACCTGGAGGGGGGGGGGCTAAAAAGGGTTCACTTTTATTTATGGGTCATTTCGGTTCTGTTATATATCTGAAGCTCAAGATGACATGCATAGCAGCAAACTTAATGTATGCTTATAGTAACAAATCTTAGTTGATCAGTGGACCCACTGCGTTCATTATATAATAGCCAACAGTAGATTATCATTCTTAGTGTATATGTATTTTTTATTTGTAACGATTGCTATCTATTTATAATAATTATGTCAAGCCTCACCTCTCTCTATCCATCCATCCACCTGTATATCTATCTAAACATGCCGAGTGGCATTCGGGCATGGAATGGGTTGCCTGAAAAAAACAAGAAAACCGGTAACTTAACATAATTTAAAACATTAATAAAGACGAGATCACGGATGAGCGTCTGACGCAATAAGTATCTTATTTATAGAAGGAGCGCCTGTAATATATAAGATAAGATATCTATTTAAATCTGACGATACACCGAAATGGAAAACAGGAAGTCAGATACAATAAGTATATTTAAGGGGGGCATGTGTGCGCGCGCATACATGGATCAAACCAACTCTCTTCGCATATTATTCCTCGCCCCCTCCACCCCTGTCTCGCTAAAACGATTTCTCGTGTGTTTTGAAACGAGTTTCGAATTCGGCGAGACTTTAGACGAGAGCTCCTCTAGTAGACTCCCCTCCCCCCTTGAGGAGAGTGACTTCAAGCATGTTGTCCCTGGAGATTCCTTGAAGTTGAAACGCTCCTGGATTCATGACAACGGCACGTTCCCGCCTAATGAGTCTGATACAAGGAGGTAGATGTTAAAATAGAGGATCAGCAAAAACTACCACAAAAAAAAAAAAAAAAAAAAAAAAAAAAAAAAAAATATATATATATATATAAAAATAAACAAAAAATATAAAAAAATAGAGAGACAGAAAGAAATGAAAGAAAGAGAAAGAAATAAAAGAGAGTAAGAAAAAAAAAGAAAAATAGAGAGATAAAAAAAAAAAAGAAATAGAAAGAAAAATATAAGTGAGAAAGACATAATGAAAGAAAAAGAGAATGACAGATAGAAAGACAAAGATAGAAAGAATGAGAGAAATAAAGATAGAAAGAGGGAAACGGGAAGGAAAGAAAAGGAAAGAGATAGATGGAAAGAAAGAGAAAGGAAGAAAAATAATAGAACGAAAGAAAAAACAGAGAAAGGGAAATGTATGTAGGCCTACAACAGAACGAGAGAGAGGAGAGAGAGAGAGGGAGAGAGAGAGAGAGAGAGAGGGAGAGTAGATAGAGAGAAAGAGAGAGAGAGAGAGAGAAAGAGAGACAGAGAGACAGAGAGAGAGAGAGAGAGTGAGAGACAGAGAGAGAGACAGAGAGAGAGGGAGAGAGAGAGAGAGAGGCGGGGAGAGAGAGAGAGAGAGGTGGAGAGAGAGAGAGAGACAGAGAGAAAGACAGAGAGAGAGGGAGAGAGAGAGAGAGAGAGAGGGAGAGAGAGAGAGAGAGAGAGACAGTAAAAGAAAGAAAGAAGGCATTCAAGTTTTATTTCTTCCTTTTTTTTATTACGTTGACTCTGATGAAAAAAATAGTTTTACAAAAACCAATCAGCTAAAAGCGAAAGTGTGTCGTCGTTCCTGGTTTAACCAATGGAATTCGAGTTATTCAGTTCATTTAGTTGTATATTTTGTAATACATTTTATTCCTTATGCAATATCATCAGAAAATGATTGGTAGAGACTATTACGTCTAGCCCGAAACCCACAGATTCGAGCCTTTGCCATGTCTGGGTTTTTTCTCTTCTGTGTTTTTTTTTTCAATTAAAAAAAAATATGTATATTTACTTTTAGTGTTATCACATTACGTGATTAAATACAAAATGGCGCGTCTCGCTGGTTAGATATAAAATAACAAACAACTGCGGCAGAACTAAGCTTATGAAACTGAAGACAAGACGCTCTCATAAAGACACATTCCAATGATGTAGATATTACAAAAAAGAGATGGGAAGCTATTTAAATAACATGGCAGCTTGACACCCAAATCTCGATACCGTTGTGGCGTTTTAAATGTCTAGAATTACTGGTACTTGATCATAGATCTATACATAGGTATTTTTGATGGTTGCCTTTTTTATTACAACAAATGTACATCAATTATAAATACAATGTTACCTAAATTTAAATTTACTTGTGTCTAGACAGAATACTATAAGCAAATTTTTTTTTCAAGGGAGGTAATACATTTAGGTTATTTTATTTAGTCCTAATATTTATAACATTGTATTTTAACTTCAATAATGTAACATTTCTAATACAAATAAAAACAATATTTTAAAAAGTATTCAAAATTATAACAAATACGTAAAATTAAAGAATTCGTTTAATGAATTTGTATTAAAAAGTGAAAGTTATAAAACACCTTTTTAGCTATTACCTTGTTTTTGTTAGTACACATTTGCCTTTTTATCTCGTCGCCCAATATTATAAAAATTTAAACTATGTCACGACACGCTTCTAAATAATCTGACCTATATAGTGAAATGTATTAATCGATATCCGATCGCGTTAATTTGAGACTAAGAACCAAGTTAAATTTGGGCAATGGAAAATGTCTGTGGTGTCCCGTTTCCCTTGGTGCCTAATCACGTGCTTATTATGCCTAATGGTTGATCCGCCCCTGTTCAGAATGCTTCTGAGTTTCACAACATGGCAAAAATATAACTCGAAGACTCGTTTACGGTTTCTAGGAAAAAAAAAGGAGGTTGGGGGGGGGGGGGGCGTTAGGGAGATGGATCCCCCTCATGCCTGATTAGAGGCTGTGAATCGTGTTGACCACACAATCGCCTCACATTCAGTAGTCTTAGAAAAAGGTAAAGTGATTGACTATCTAGCCCAATGAATAAACAATGTTTAAAATACAAACTTTACTCACGTTCCTACAATTCAAAGGATTATTGCACTTTGTCTATTCTGTACTACTAGTTGTAGTATTAAATCTCAAGAAAGCTTTAAATTATGTTACATTGTCGGTGTCCCTGGCTGATTTAGGGAAAAACCCATTCCACGCCCTCAATGCCACTCTGGAAGAAAGCGAATTAATATTGAACTCATCTTTATATATGGAATACAAGTATTATCGCTCTATGTGTTGTAATTATTATTTTATAAAGTTATTGTGTTGTAGGAATATTTCTTTTCTGAGTTGGAATTTTCTCTTTTAATAGTACTACCTCTGCTTGTTAACGTGTAAGTAAGTAAAGTACGGACCAAAGTGATCATAGGGCCGGTGAAGCAGCGTTCACCAGTTTCTGTGGCCACGGCATACTAGGGGATGTGGGGCCAGCACAATGCCCAGCCGCCTTTACTTTACCCCAACTAATGTCAGGTTCCCATCAGAGCTGGGTAGACTCAGGGACACCCTCAAGTCCTGGGAAAAAATCCCGGCTTCACCAGGATTTGAACCCAGGACCCTCGGATCGCCAGTCGAACGCGCTGCCGCTCGGCTACCGTGCCCCATTGTTAACGTGTTACTATTTCTAAATAAAGAGATTGAATGAACACTGTTATTTTTTTTTTTTAATATTTATTATTTGGATGTAATGAGCCTTACGGTTCTTTTCAGAATTTCTTCAAGTTTGTTGAAAATGTATGCCCTTCTATCCTTTAGTTTACAAACGATATATTTGTTCAGAGTAATAGGTAGGCCTACTTTTGTTAATCATAGTTAACTTGAGCAATCCTATCTTATATATTACTGACGCCCCTTCTATAAAGAAGATTATTGCGTCCTACTCTGTTCCCATTGTCTTAGTCCAGTCTTGTATTTTGATTAGTGTTTTAAATTATGTTAAATTACTGGTTTTCTTGGTTTGTTCAGGCAACTCATTCCATGTCCGGATGCCACTCTAATACCATAACTATGTCATTAAGTACTTTTAAAGATCACCTTCAAGTATACTTTTTTCTAAGTACTTGTAAAAAAAAACACATTTATGTCAAAACGTCAGCAGTAAACAGACAGAAACAATGACTCAGAAACACTTTATCAATATTTGGGACAATGCCAACATTTTTTGTTTATTTTAATTCCCTATCATTTCTCTGACTAGTTTTAAATCGATCGTAACGCCAACTGTGTCATTCTGCTCTTAAAAATTTTCTTAATACTTTTTTTTTTCATTTATTTATTGTTTTTCTTTTTTTTTTTTTAGGTTGTTTATCCATTATGGTTCCAGCATTTGGCAATTCCAATAACGGTAGGTTAAAAAGATGGAATTTTTAAAATAAATATTATTTAGATTTGTTATATTGTCTGTTTTTTTTTTTATATATATTGTTACGCCCACAATCCCCTTGTGGCCAGAGCTGTGTAGATCTTGCTGATAATTCTCGTTAGTCCTAGGGGAGACTTTAATTATTAGTATTTATGTTTCAGTATTACACGAACTCTTCTTATAGTCCTGGGCACAAATTCAGTATTTGTATTCCAACATTTCCTCTCTTGTAAATTATGGTAGTAGATAAATCTTATAGTAATGTATACAACACAATAGGATAGTAACTTGACAAAGAAGCTTCAGTGTAACTGTTGTTGATAGTTTATTTCAGGTGGTATGTTCAATATATACAATATATCTATTATGTACAGTTAGAATAAAATAGTGCAAACACAAACGTTCTCAAACGAACATATTTTGAAACTCCCTCTCTTTCAGACAAAACAAATCATTAAATACTATCCGAGTGGTGCAAGGGATAGACCCATTACCAGTAGGGGTGAAAATCATGGTATCATTACAAAACTCATAACAAAAACGATAGGAACTTCCCCTATTAAATAATGAGTCGTTCCCAGACTCTGAGAATTTGAGATCAACACAGAATCCCAGCATTACCTAGAACCTTTCGTTTTCCTACTAAACGTCCTAATATTGTGTGTAGTAAGAAAAGAGAGAGAGAGGAGAATAAACATTGCGTGTTCCAATTCTTGGAAAAACAACATACATGACACGCCCCCACCCAATGAAAGAAATAATGTACCATAATTACCCAAGTAATACTCAACATGGTACATTTTTCGTACTTAACACTATCGTTTTAACAACCAACAATCAATGGAAGATTATAAGACAATTTAAGCAAACATGGCTCACTGGCACAACTAAATTATAAAAAGTGTCACTACCCAATGGTAATTGTGATTATAACGTGATGGACAAATATTTCCCCGTTAGTATTAATATTAACTAATGTCTCAACAAGTACAAATAATTCAAAAATATTCTAGTCATTCTTATTTTAACTATGTACAGTTGTGTGGATTTCCACCAAAAATTTGCAAAAAGTCTTAATCTATTTAAACAAATATAACATTGCTCAAGCTCTGTCAATTTTCAACAGTTTCCTTCTAATATACAAACCAAAATATAAGTAATACGTAACTCGAATCAAACTATAGGTTACTTCCCCTTTAAATTACAGTGTCAACTTGACATTAACAGGGTTCATACCTAAGATGATGATACTTCCCCTTTTCTCAAATATGAGGAGAAAATACGCTCTAGTTACGATTACTACAGTAATCTCAATATTAAAATGTAATCCACTATTATGCGTTTTTGGCAGATTTGAAAGTTTAATATAAAAGTTTGTTCAGGGTTGAATGAGTGTACACCTTTAGGTACCTTTGTTTCCCTCCGTTCCTGGATATATGGAATATATATATAACCTATACACAACATAGTGAATATCCACTAGTTTTTCCCATTCTATTACCATGATATAACAATTTAGCAATAGATTTCCAATATTATCTATTAATTTATACCAATTGATATTACATCTCTTTCTAAGATAAAAATTGTACATATTATTATTTAGTTCCATTCATTAACTAAAATAAAACAAGATAATAAATCAACTAGCTCAAAGTTTTCCCACTTAATTGCATGTGATGACAATTACTTTTATCCATCCATATCAAGTAAATACGTGCATATTATATATTTATTGCATCATGCATAAACATTTAAATGGAATTTCTTTTCCATAATCAAATGAATTTAAAATATATCAGAACATCAATATTATACATGATTATAAGAATTATTAATACTTTCAAAAGACTTGACTTCTGTATGATACAAGTATTCTATAGGTATTCCATAATCAAAATTCAAACGAATGATAGGTTATCATGACACATTCTCAATGAATAAATGAGATGATCTGAAAAAGAAGTATGGGGTTATTCAGTCAATCATGTAGCACCCGAGATAGAGTATCAGCTATGACCTTGTCTCTATCTTGTCGATGATACGGGGAATGGGATACCAGTCGGTTTCTGTCAAATTACTTAATTTTCCAAAGTCTCTATAAAACTGCAGTGTGTGGTCGGCTTTTGGTACCATCACACAGGGTGTAGACCATTTGCTATCACATTTTCCTCCTATGTCATCTTCTAACATATACTTTACATTTAATTTAATATGCTCAGGTCTGATGGGGTCAAATGGATGCTGTTTAATAGACCTGGCACTATTGGTTAACACTACATCGTGTTCTATTAGATGTGTCCTCCTGGGAACATCTGTAAACAGTGACTTATATTCATGTACCAGCTCAATAATCTTCTCCTTATCTTCGACCGGAAGATGTTCTAGCCTTGTATCTAAACTCTTAAGGGCATCTGTATTATTAAGTTTACTTTCTGCAAACTTATATTCTATCCTAGATAAATCCGTCGGGACTCTAGCTAATGAAATCATGGGGACCTCCCGTGGTTTACTCTTTTCCCTGGAAACATAGGGCTTAAGTAAATTAATATGGCATACCCTCTGCTTTTGTCTCCGGTCAGGAGTCTTTATCAAATAATTGACCTCGCCAAGCTTTGACTCTATCTCATAGGGTCCACTAAACTTTGCACTTAAAGGCTGATTTTGCAAAGGTAGAAACACAAGAACTTTGTCACCTGGTGCAAAAGTTCTAGCTGTAGCTTTACGGTCATAGTTCTGTCTCATACGCTCCTGCATCTGTGGAAAATGAATCTTCACATGGTTAAAAGCATGATAAAGCCTATTTTTAAATTTATCTACATATGACAAAAGTCCAATCGGTTCACTGTCCGTTAGCCAAGTTTCATGTAGAAGTTTCAACGGACCTCTGACTGAGTGTCCATACACAAGTTCGAATGGGCTAAACCCCAGGGATTCCTGAGTGGCCTCCCTTGCAGCGAACAGTACATAAGGCACACCCTTATCCCAGTCTTTCTCGTTTTCATAACAGTACTTTTTAAGCATCGATTTCAATGTCTGATGAAACCTTTCCAGAGCTCCCTGGCTCTCAGGATGATAGGCACTTGATAGCCTATGGCTTATCCCTAATTGTTCCATGACTTGTTTGAAAATGTTCGAAGTAAAGTTAGTCCCCTGGTCGGACTGTACTGTCTTCGGTAGGCCATAACGTGTGAAGAAATTTGTCAGGGCGTCTACCACCTTCACTGTTGTTATGTTCCGCAACGGAATGGCTTCCGGGAAGCGAGTGGATGAACACATGACTGTGAGCAGGTATTGAAAACCGGCTTTTGTTTTCGGCAACGGGCCCACGCAATCAATGAGTATATGACTGAATGGTTCGTCGAACGCTGGTATCGGCTGGAGTGGAGCGACAGGAATTCGTTGGTTAGGGCGTCCTACCATTTGGCATACGTGGCAAGTCTTGCAGTATTGTTCGACATCTCTTCTCAGTCCTGGCCAGTAGAAGTAAGGGAGGATACGGTGGTGCGTTTTTCGGACTCCCATGTGACCAGCGAAAGGAAGATCATGCGCCATACGCAGTATATCTTGACGATAGCACTTAGGTATTACAATCTGGTGAATACTGTCCCACTCGTTTGTACCTGAGTTGAGCGGTTTCGACTTTCTCATCAACACTTCATCTTTCATGTAGAAACATTCCGCCATTGCATCTGCAGTCTTTTCATCAACAGCTTTCATTCTGAGTTGCATTATTACTTCGTCATTAAATTGTTCTTTCACCAATTTCTGCTTTGGTGACAAAATGTTATCGTTCTCGGTTGCATCACCAGTTGTTAGTTCAGCAAAGAACGTAGCACTTAAATCGATGTCAGGTGTTTCTGTTATCACTGTTTCATTCGCATGTGTGTCTTCAGAACAGACAAACACATCTTTCGTTGCACTACACGGCGTAGCAGGAGTCTTTACCGACTTCTTTTTCTGCATTGCTCTTGTCAGTGCACATGTTGGGCGTTCATTGGCAGGACGTAGGTTTTTGTCCTCCGCCATCTTTGTCTCCAACACTTTAACCATGGGCTCGACAGTGACTCTGCCGCCCATAATGTCATTTCCTAATATCATGGAAACGCCTTTGACGGGTAGTGCGCGCCACACTCCCACTACAATGTTACCTGTAAAAATGTCCGACTCGAGTTTTATTCTGTGCAGTGGAGCTTCCACAGCCTCCATACTAGCACCTCTCAGCACAACAGACTCACCGGTACTGGTGGCATCTGTTAACGGCACACTGCCCTCCAGGATCACGCTGACAGCAGAACCCGTGTCACGTAATATCTGTATTTTCTTCTTGCTGAGTACATCGACTTCTGTCGACACTGTCCCCTCGTAGACAAAGGGTCGAAAATCGGATAGGTCGTCCTCTTCCGGGACTTCAGGAACCATCTGTTCCTCACGGCCTTCTGAAAGCATAATAGATTGAGTACAGCTATTCTCTTTTACCTTAGATAGACTGTTCTCAAAAACCATCGACTCCACAACTATGGGCGATGCCGGCCGCATTTCTTTTGAGTTTCTTGACCCTGTGTTGCACACTTCTTCTGTCTGCTTGCTATCTTTCTGCACTCTGGCACAGTGTAGAATAGCACCTTGCTTCTTGGTAAGGATCCAACAATCTTTCTTCATGTGGCCCTCTTTCTTGCAATTGAAACATACCACCTTTGCTTTATTTACATTTGTCTGCTTCCTGAAATGAACTAAGTTACTATTATTATTTACACCACTGTTCTTATTATTGTTTTCACTTGTCTCTTTTGGTTTACTAGCCTCCTTGGGCTCTGGTTTGTGCACTTTGGGTTTGTCAGCATAATATGGCTTTATGCTGGCGTGAATTATGGCATAGTTATCTGCCAATCTAGCAGCTTCATGCACATCTTCAACCCCTCGGTCTGAGATGTGGGTTTTAATATCCACTCGAATACAATCATTGAATTCCTCAAACAATATTAGGTTCTTGAGTTTATCAAACTCACTTACATTCTGTGACCTTAGCCACTGTTCTAACATTTTCTCCTTTTGTCTCAAAAAGTCTACATGAGTTTGATCATATGCCTTCTTTCTGTCTCTAAATAGCTTTCTATATTTTTCTGGTGTCAGGGAATAACTTTTTAGCACCCTGTCTTTGATTACTTCATAGTCATTTATTTCCTCGGGTGTTAAACTCAACACTACGTCCAATGCTTTTCCTTTGTTGAGAGTTGACCTTAACAATAAAGCCATCTTATCATCAGGGAACTGATAATCTACAGCTATCCTCTCAAAAAGCAAAAAGAAATCTTGAACATCTTCTTCTCTGAATATAGGCAAGTGTTGCTTCATTGCGCTAATATCCATACCATTGCTGTCCCTACAATGTAAGTTCATGCGTGCCATCTCTATCCTTTCTCTGCTTTCAATCCTAATTCTTTCATTTTCCCTTTCAATTTCCATTCTCTTCATAGCTAATTGGAATTTTAGGTTTTCACTCAACCCTTCATCTTCATCATTGTTTGATGATCTAGATGACATATTTCTTACCTCGTCTCCGTGGGCAATTACCTCGCCCCCACTGGGAGCTACATAACCTTCATTGATATCGTTCTGTCCCACTTCAACTACACTACCAGTGTTCATGGCATTCTGCCCGTTCAAACATGTCATAATTTCTTTGGTCAAACGATTACGATTAGGTCTTGCCTGTCCTGCCTCAATCCCAAAGGACTCAGCTAATTCTTTTAGTTCAGCAAATGACATGGCATTAAGTTCCTCACTTGATATATTCGAAGCCATAGTATAGCGTTCGAAATATTTGTTATAGTAGAGTAGTATATATTGTTTAATAAAATATAAAGTTCCAACTTACGATTTGTCCAGAAATTTGCACAATATAATATTAAACACTTCGTGGAATCTTCACACTTCCCAAGGAATAAAAACGCAAACCAGTTCTCTCCTCTTTTTAAATAGTTTCACAGTCCTAGAAAACGAAACACAAATATGCCGCTCTCAGTACTACTAATGTCACAAAATATTTATAGGTCAGGAAAAATATAACTCAAATTTTCCAGACGAGATCAACAAATTTTTTCCAATCCTAGATCAAGAAAAGTAGAACTCAAATCTACCGAACGAGACCACCAAATCTTGTCAATCCTAGGTCAGGAAAAGTAGAACTCAAATATCCCGGACGAGCCCCCAAATTTTGTTACGTCCACAATCCCCTTGTGGCCAGAGCTGTGTAGATCTTGCTGATAATTCTCGTTAGTCCTAGGGGAGACTTTAATTATTAGTATTTATGTTTCAGTATTACACGAACTCTTCTTATAGTCCTGGGCACAAATTCAGTATTTGTATTCCAACATTTCCTCTCTTGAAAATTATGGTAGTAGATAAATCTTATAGTAATGTATACAACACAATAGGATAGTAACTTGACAAAGAAGCTTCAGTGTAACTGTTGTTGATAGTTTATTTCAGGTGGTATGTTCAATATATACAATATATCTATTATGTACAGTTAGAATAAAATAGTGCAAACACAAACGTTCTCAAACGAACATATTTTGAAACTCCCTCTCTTTCAGACAAAACAAATCATTAAATACTATCCGAGTGGTGCAAGGGATAGACCCATTACCAGTAGGGGTGAAAATCATGGTATCATTACAAAACTCATAACAAAAACGATAGGAACTTCCCCTATTAAATAATGAGTCGTTCCCAGACTCTGAGAATTTGAGATCAACACAGAATCCCAGCATTACCTAGAACCTTTCGTTTTCCTACTAAACGTCCTAATATTGTGTGTAGTAAGAAAAGAGAGAGAGAGGAGAATAAACATTGCGTGTTCCAATTCTTGGAAAAACAACATACATGACACGCCCCCACCCAATGAAAGAAATAATGTACCATAATTACCCAAGTAATACTCAACATGGTACATTTTTCGTACTTAACACTATCGTTTTAACAACCAACAATCAATGGAAGATTATAAGACAATTTAAGCAAACATGGCTCACTGGCACAACTAAATTATAAAAAGTGTCACTACCCAATGGTAATTGTGATTATAACGTGATGGACAAATATTTCCCCGTTAGTATTAATATTAACTAATGTCTCAACAAGTACAAATAATTCAAAAATATTCTAGTCATTCTTATTTTAACTATGTACAGTTGTGTGGATTTCCACCAAAAATTTGCAAAAAGTCTTAATCTATTTAAACAAATATAACATTGCTCAAGCTCTGTCAATTTTCAACAGTTTCCTTCTAATATACAAACCAAAATATAAGTAATACGTAACTCGAATCAAACTATAGGTTACTTCCCCTTTAAATTACAGTGTCAACTTGACATTAACAGGGTTCATACCTAAGATGATGATACTTCCCCTTTTCTCAAATATGAGGAGAAAATACGCTCTAGTTACGATTACTACAGTAATCTCAATATTAAAATGTAATCCACTATTATGCGTTTTTGGCAGATTTGAAAGTTTAATATAAAAGTTTGTTCAGGGTTGAATGAGTGTACACCTTTAGGTACCTTTGTTTCCCTCCGTTCCTGGATATATGGAATATATATATAACCTATACACAACATAGTGAATATCCACTAGTTTTTCCCATTCTATTACCATGATATAACAATTTAGCAATAGATTTCCAATATTATCTATTAATTTATACCAATTGATATTACATCTCTTTCTAAGATAAAAATTGTACATATTATTATTTAGTTCCATTCATTAACTAAAATAAAACAAGATAATAAATCAACTAGCTCAAAGTTTTCCCACTTAATTGCATGTGATGACAATTACTTTTATCCATCCATATCAAGTAAATACGTGCATATTATATATTTATTGCATCATGCATCAACATTTAAATGGAATTTCTTTTCCATAATCAAATGAATTTAAAATATATCAGAACATCAATATTATACATGATTATAAGAATTATTAATACTTTCAAAAGACTTGACTTCTGTATGATACAAGTATTCTATAGGTATTCCATAATCAAAATTCAAACGAATGATAGGTTATCATGACACATTCTCAATGAATAAATGAGATGATCTGAAAAAGAAGTATGGGGTTATTCAGTCAATCATGTAGCACCCGAGATAGAGTATCAGCTATGACCTTGTCTCTATCTTGTCGATGATACGGGGAATGGGATACCAGTCGGTTTCTGTCAAATTACTTAATTTTCCAAAGTCTCTATAAAACTGCAGTGTGTGGTCGGCTTTTGGTACCATCACACAGGGTGTAGACCATTTGCTATCACATTTTCCTCCTATGTCATCTTCTAACATATACTTTACATTTAATTTAATATGCTCAGGTCTGATGGGGTCAAATGGATGCTGTTTAATAGACCTGGCACTATTGGTTAACACTACATCGTGTTCTATTAGATGTGTCCTCCTGGGAACATCTGTAAACAGTGACTTATATTCATGTACCAGCTCAATAATCTTCTCCTTATCTTCGACCGGAAGATGTTCTAGCCTTGTATCTAAACTCTTAAGGGCATCTGTATTATTAAGTTTACTTTCTGCAAACTTATATTCTATCCTAGATAAATCCGTCGGGACTCTAGCTAATGAAATCATGGGGACCTCCCGTGGTTTACTCTTTTCCCTGGAAACATAGGGCTTAAGTAAATTAATATGGCATACCCTCTGCTTTTGTCTCCGGTCAGGAGTCTTTATCAAATAATTGACCTCGCCAAGCTTTGACTCTATCTCATAGGGTCCACTAAACTTTGCACTTAAAGGCTGATTTTGCAAAGGTAGAAACACAAGAACTTTGTCACCTGGTGCAAAAGTTCTAGCTGTAGCTTTACGGTCATAGTTCTGTCTCATACGCTCCTGCATCTGTGGAAAATGAATCTTCACATGGTTAAAAGCATGATAAAGCCTATTTTTAAATTTATCTACATATGACAAAAGTCCAATCGGTTCACTGTCCGTTAGCCAAGTTTCATGTAGAAGTTTCAACGGACCTCTGACTGAGTGTCCATACACAAGTTCGAATGGGCTAAACCCCAGGGATTCCTGAGTGGCCTCCCTTGCAGCGAACAGTACATAAGGCACACCCTTATCCCAGTCTTTCTCGTTTTCATAACAGTACTTTTTAAGCATCGATTTCAATGTCTGATGAAACCTTTCCAGAGCTCCCTGGCTCTCAGGATGATAGGCACTTGATAGCCTATGGCTTATCCCTAATTGTTCCATGACTTGTTTGAAAATGTTCGAAGTAAAGTTAGTCCCCTGGTCGGACTGTACTGTCTTCGGTAGGCCATAACGTGTGAAGAAATTTGTCAGGGCGTCTACCACCTTCACTGTTGTTATGTTCCGCAACGGAATGGCTTCCGGGAAGCGAGTGGATGAACACATGACTGTGAGCAGGTATTGAAAACCGGCTTTTGTTTTCGGCAACGGGCCCACGCAATCAATGAGTATATGACTGAATGGTTCGTCGAACGCTGGTATCGGCTGGAGTGGAGCGACAGGAATTCGTTGGTTAGGGCGTCCTACCATTTGGCATACGTGGCAAGTCTTGCAGTATTGTTCGACATCTCTTCTCAGTCCTGGCCAGTAGAAGTAAGGGAGGATACGGTGGTGCGTTTTTCGGACTCCCATGTGACCAGCGAAAGGAAGATCATGCGCCATACGCAGTATATCTTGACGATAGCACTTAGGTATTACAATCTGGTGAATACTGTCCCACTCGTTTGTACCTGAGTTGAGCGGTTTCGACTTTCTCATCAACACTTCATCTTTCATGTAGAAACATTCCGCCATTGCATCTGCAGTCTTTTCATCAACAGCTTTCATTCTGAGTTGCATTATTACTTCGTCATTAAATTGTTCTTTCACCAATTTCTGCTTTGGTGACAAAATGTTATCGTTCTCGGTTGCATCACCAGTTGTTAGTTCAGCAAAGAACGTAGCACTTAAATCGATGTCAGGTGTTTCTGTTATCACTGTTTCATTCGCATGTGTGTCTTCAGAACAGACAAACACATCTTTCGTTGCACTACACGGCGTAGCAGGAGTCTTTACCGACTTCTTTTTCTGCATTGCTCTTGTCAGTGCACATGTTGGGCGTTCATTGGCAGGACGTAGGTTTTTGTCCTCCGCCATCTTTGTCTCCAACACTTTAACCATGGGCTCGACAGTGACTCTGCCGCCCATAATGTCATTTCCTAATATCATGGAAACGCCTTTGACGGGTAGTGCGCGCCACACTCCCACTACAATGTTACCTGTAAAAATGTCCGACTCGAGTTTTATTCTGTGCAGTGGAGCTTCCACAGCCTCCATACTAGCACCTCTCAGCACAACAGACTCACCGGTACTGGTGGCATCTGTTAACGGCACACTGCCCTCCAGGATCACGCTGACAGCAGAACCCGTGTCACGTAATATCTGTATTTTCTTCTTGCTGAGTACATCGACTTCTGTCGACACTGTCCCCTCGTAGACAAAGGGTCGAAAATCGGATAGGTCGTCCTCTTCCGGGACTTCAGGAACCATCTGTTCCTCACGGCCTTCTGAAAGCATAATAGATTGAGTACAGCTATTCTCTTTTACCTTAGATAGACTGTTCTCAAAAACCATCGACTCCACAACTATGGGCGATGCCGGCCGCATTTCTTTTGAGTTTCTTGACCCTGTGTTGCACACTTCTTCTGTCTGCTTGCTATCTTTCTGCACTCTGGCACAGTGTAGAATAGCACCTTGCTTCTTGGTAAGGATCCAACAATCTTTCTTCATGTGGCCCTCTTTCTTGCAATTGAAACATACCACCTTTGCTTTATTTACATCTGTCTGCTTCCTGAAATGAACTAAGTTACTATTATTATTTACACCACTGTTCTTATTATTGTTTTCACTTGTCTCTTTTGGTTTACTAGCCTCCTTGGGCTCTGGTTTGTGCACTTTGGGTTTGTCAGCATAATATGGCTTTATGCTGGCGTGAATTATGGCATAGTTATCTGCCAATCTAGCAGCTTCATGCACATCTTCAACCCCTCGGTCTGAGATGTGGGTTTTAATATCCACTCGAATACAATCATTGAATTCCTCAAACAATATTAGGTTCTTGAGTTTATCAAACTCACTTACATTCTGTGACCTTAGCCACTGTTCTAACATTTTCTCCTTTTGTCTCAAAAAGTCTACATGAGCTTGATCATATGCCTTCTTTCTGTCTCTAAATAGCTTTCTATATTTTTCTGGTGTCAGGGAATAACTTTTTAGCACCCTGTCTTTGATTACTTCATAGTCATTTATTTCCTCGGGTGTTAAACTCAACACTACGTCCAATGCTTTTCCTTTGTTGAGAGTTGACCTTAACAATAAAGCCATCTTATCATCAGGGAACTGATAATCTACAGCTATCCTCTCAAAAAGCAAAAAGAAATCTTGAACATCTTCTTCTCTGAATATAGGCAAGTGTTGCTTCATTGCGCTAATATCCATACCATTGCTGTCCCTACAATGTAAGTTCATGCGTGCCATCTCTATCCTTTCTCTGCTTTCAATCCTAATTCTTTCATTTTCCCTTTCAATTTCCATTCTCTTCATAGCTAATTGGAATTTTAGGTTTTCACTCAACCCTTCATCTTCATCATTGTTTGATGATCTAGATGACATATTTCTTACCTCGTCTCCGTGGGCAATTACCTCGCCCCCACTGGGAGCTACATAACCTTCATTGATATCGTTCTGTCCCACTTCAACTACACTACCAGTGTTCATGGCATTCTGCCCGTTCAAACATGTCATAATTTCTTTGGTCAAACGATTACGATTAGGTCTTGCCTGTCCTGCCTCAATCCCAAAGGACTCAGCTAATTCTTTTAGTTCAGCAAATGACATGGCATTAAGTTCCTCACTTGATATATTCGAAGCCATAGTATAGCGTTCGAAATATTTGTTATAGTAGAGTAGTATATATTGTTTAATAAAATATAAAGTTCCAACTTACGATTTGTCCAGAAATTTGCACAATATAATATTAAACACTTCGTGGAATCTTCACACTTCCCAAGGAATAAAAACGCAAACCAGTTCTCTCCTCTTTTTAAATAGTTTCACAGTCCTAGAAAACGAAACACAAATATGCCGCTCTCAGTACTACTAATGTCACAAAATATTTATAGGTCAGGAAAAATATAACTCAAATTTTCCAGACGAGATCAACAAATTTTTTCCAATCCTAGATCAAGAAAAGTAGAACTCAAATCTACCGAACGAGACCACCAAATCTTGTCAATCCTAGGTCAGGAAAAGTAGAACTCAAATATCCCGGACGAGCCCCCAAATTTTGTTACGTCCACAATCCCCTTGTGGCCAGAGCTGTGTAGATCTTGCTGATAATTCTCGTTAGTCCTAGGGGAGACTTTAATTATTAGTATTTATGTTTCAGTATTACACGAACTCTTCTTATAGTCCTGGGCACAAATTCAGTATTTGTATTCCAACATTTCCTCTCTTGAAAATTATGGTAGTAGATAAATCTTATAGTAATGTATACAACACAATAGGATAGTAACTTGACAAAGAAGCTTCAGTGTAACTGTTGTTGATAGTTTATTTCAGGTGGTATGTTCAATATATACAATATATCTATTATGTACAGTTAGAATAAAATAGTGCAAACACAAACGTTCTCAAACGAACATATTTTGAAACTCCCTCTCTTTCAGACAAAACAAATCATTAAATACTATCCGAGTGGTGCAAGGGATAGACCCATTACCAGTAGGGGTGAAAATCATGGTATCATTACAAAACTCATAACAAAAACGATAGGAACTTCCCCTATTAAATAATGAGTCGTTCCCAGACTCTGAGAATTTGAGATCAACACAGAATCCCAGCATTACCTAGAACCTTTCGTTTTCCTACTAAACGTCCTAATATTGTGTGTAGTAAGAAAAGAGAGAGAGAGGAGAATAAACATTGCGTGTTCCAATTCTTGGAAAAACAACATACATGACAATATATTGTTTTTCACATCCCATAGGAAACGGAATAATATACTTTTTTAACCTTGCTTTCGTCTGTGTAATCGAAGCGCTTCATTTGCCAACCAATCGTCTGCAACATTCATTCATGCCTCGTCACGTGTTCTTATCGGGCCCAAAACAAAATATTGAAAATTGAATTAACCCATTTCATTTTTTAAAAAGATGGGAGAGGGTTTATTTTTATGGTTTAGAACAATTTCAATCGAAAGGAATAGAAGGAAAATCCAGAATAGCAATGCCCGTGTGTCTGACATTGACTAAAAAGATAGTAAACTGCTCTGCAGACTGGCTAATAGAAGAAGAAGAATAATATCCATTGAACAGTTAGGCATACAAAAGCATTATAAGTGCCGAGTCACTGCCGAGACGCCGTTTCAACCAGATATTTAGGGCACCTCGTTCCTGTATGTTCGACGTTAACATTTAATTTGTAAGATATTCTTTCAGTTCACTGAATAAATAAAGTAATAACCATACAAGATTGCTGCCTGTTGTCGAAGATCTAAGATACACTACAAAATACAAATGACATATTTATATAACGCTATTCATAACAAAGTCTTCGAATGCGTTCTACATTTAGGCCTACCATGTTATTAAGATAAATCAAATAAGTGTGTTTTTATATAAATGTTACCATTGTCCGCTATTTAATTAATTGTGTTCGGAAGTTTATTCCACCACAGGAGGTGCTCCAACGCTGTAGGATCGAGCGGGAAAATGTTTTTCTTTCTGTTAAAGGGAGATTGACCATGAAGCTTTTATTGAGCATAGTCAGAAAGTCAGAACCTTAACATTTTATCCTAAGTGTTATAGGTAGCCAGTGCAATTTTTGTTAAATGTGTAAGCTTTTTATATTACAGTTGTGTTTTATATTTTATATTTTTGCTTTTAAAGTCTTTGTTTATAAATGTTTAAGCCTGCCTGTTTCTTTTTTAATCAGACAAATTTAAATTAAATGAATATTTGTTTTATCTTAACTTAAACATTACAGACGCTCCCTTTATAAGGAAGATTATTGCGTCCTACGCACATCCGTGGTTTGAGTCTAGTCCTGCATTTCTTTTACTGTTTTAAATGATGTTAAGTTTACTGGTTTTCAAGGTTTGTTCAGGAAACCCATTCCATGCCCGAATGCCACTCGGGAAGAAAGAGTACCTATATAATTTGTTTTCGTATAAGGGATCCGTTTGTTCGTTGTTGTTTTCTACGTTTTCTCTTTCATTGTCTCTTTAATATAAGTTACAAGCTGAATTGCCCGGCGTTGCCCGGGGGGAAATAAAACAGGCCTGTATAAGTTACAGATCAAAGACAAATTAAACTACAATGAACAAAATATTATAAGAGATCTAATAATTAAACAAATTAACTGAAGACATTAAAGAAAGTAATTTAAAATAAATATTGTAATCGGGTTAAAAATAGGCAAGTTTTTTTTATTTAACAAAAAGCGAAATTTAGAAAAAGTATAAACTAACTGGAGAATCGAACCTGTGTCGACCGCTTGGCAGTCCGATACGTTATCCACTCAGCTAGTGAGGACACACGTGCGAAGTCAAATTGTAAGCATACAATATGAGGCGATGCGGTCACGTGTCTTTAAATGAGCCAATTGTATTGGTTAAACACACACACATAACTTTATATATATATAGAGAGAGATGTGTGTGTATTGTGTTGCTTTAATTAATTCAAAAATAGTTCAATGTTAACACACACACAAATAAAACGTTGATCATGAGTAATAATTTGTAGCTCGCCAATGATACAAAATTATTCCAAATAAACTCCTCATCTATAACCTTTGCGTACGTGCTGTTACCAATCTGGGTCTTCTGTTGTCTCTGTCTGGGGGTATTATTCACTATGAAATAATACACTCAAGCCATTCGATGAATGTTTAAAGAAGAATGTAATGCTTGAACGTGTGTAGAATTAATAACATTCAACTTCACTGGTTAATAATAAGTGGATTCCTTGTAGCTTAGCAAAAAACCAACAACAACCCTAAATGCATCCATGCATGCCTTTATATAAATTTTAGTGCTAGAGAAAGTTCTCGAATGCAGAAGAAAATGCCGTACGAGAAAGTTGTAGAGACTATGAGAAAACAAAGTGGTGTTATTGTGTCATAATAAATAACTATCTACGCAAATAATATCTAAACCAAAATTAAATATAAACAAATAACTCTACATGAACTATCGAGACGATTCCAAATACAATATAAAAATTATTACAGCATGATATACACACATAACAATACTCATTCCAAGATGGCTGACATTACTCGTTTTGTTGGCGCCATTCTTAATTAAACGAGCAGACGAGAATTCTTTCTCCAGCTATTAAATGCTCAGCGGTTATCAATTGTCCCAGTTTTTTTTCGTTTTTTTTAACCTGTTCGCTTATATTTTTATGTGGTTTTATTGTTTCGTTTCGTTTCTTTTTTTTTTTTTGCTGACTTTTTTTAAAACATCAATCTTTTTTATTTTTTTTCTATCATAAATCAGTTCCAGACACCTGCGGCGACCATTTCTTCCTGCCCATGTTTCCTGACTGTGACGTATACCTGGAGGCCATCCGTTGCTATAACAACTCACCCGCGGTGATCATCACGCTCAGCACGCCGTCTGGCGAGAGCGTCTTCAGCTTCGAGCCCACGATAGGGGACACCCTGGACCTGAACCTTTACACAATCAACAGGAAGAAATATCCAGGTGGGTGCAGAACTGGGGGAAGGGACTGAAAGTAGTGCAGCTGTTGTTGTTGTTGCTAATGATAATATTTATTTGTTTTGGTGATGTTTTTATTGATTTTGTGATGTTTTTTGATGTTTTGGTGATGTTTTTTTTTATTGATTTTGTGATGTTTTTGATGTTTTTGTGATGTTTTTTTTTTATTTTGTGATGTTTTTATGTTTTTTTTTAATTGATTTTGTGGTGTTTTTGATGTTTTGGTGATGTTTTTTTTTATTGATTTTGTTATGTTTCTGATGTTTTGGTGATGTTTTTGATGTTTTGGTGGTGTTTTTGATGTTTTGGTGATGTTTTGGATGTTATGGTGATGTTTTTGATGTTTTGTTGATGTTTATGATGTTTTTGTGTTTTTTATATTGATTTTGTGATGTTTTTGATGTTTTGGTGATTTTTTTTTGTTTTGATGATGTTTTTGATGTTTTGGTGATGTTTTTGATGTTTTGGTAATGTTTTTGATGTTGGTCGTGATGTTTTGTTGCTTTGGTGATGTTTTTATGTTTCTATAATGTTTTGTTGTTTTGGGGATGCTTTTGTTGTTGCTTATTATGTTGTTTTGGGTTGTAGATAGTGTTGCTGTTGTCGTGGAGGATGTATTTCTTGTCGTTGACGTTTTTGTTCTTTTTTATAATGAAGTTTTTGTTATTGTTGCAAGAGAAAAAAAAAATCTTAAAATTATGTTCAGTGTTCACAGTCTTAACAACTCCGATTTTTATCGAAACCATTTTTTTGTGTGAAAGTTATCAAGACGTCAGGTGTGGATTCTGAGGAGGGTGGTGGGTGGGGGGGGGGGGGATTGTACTATTGCCACATTTACGATGCCACAAATTTGCCACTCTACCACTGACCTTCAAATATGTCAATGTCAATCATATGGATATCACAGCTCTCTGCTTTCTCATTAATTGAAAACAGTTTTTAAGACTACATATATTCTTACGTTCAAATTTTAAACGCACACAGAAAGGTTCATGTTAAGAGAGATTAACCCTTACAGTCCCGGGCGCGTATATAGCGGAACTGAAGGCAGCATAGATAGAAGTAGGTCGGTACAGGAAGGGTTAATAAACTATCAAGATACAGAATAGGCCTAACGAAGAAACCAAATATAAAAGAAAGAACTAATAAGGCCCTGCTTGGGTTATGTTGTGATTCCTAAACAGCACCAAGAAGTACGGCTATAAGTTGCAAGTGGATATAAAAAAAACAAACTTCCAATAACAACTGACAAAACTACGTACAAATAACAACTGACACAACTACGTACAAATAACGCCTCCTTCTTGTTCCATCTATAGGCAATGGTGGACAATGAGCAGTTCCAGGCCGCCGCTGCTCAGCTAAACACAATCTTTTCCCCTCAGAGAATTCGCTGCATCCACCCCCCCCCCCACCTTCTAACTCACCCACCTCATTTCCTCATCCACTCCTGTTCTCCACCCACCCCTTCCACTTGTCCTCAAGTCTGACAGGTCACCACGTTTCTGCTTAGTCGGATGGGGGGGGGGGGGTACGGGTGAGTAAGGCGTACGGCTTGGGGAGGGAGATGGGCGGGGGGGGGGGGCGGGCACAATGATGAGGCGGAAATGCCAGCGCGATTACGTAAATATCACGTCACAAGAACCAGTGATGAATGGTCAGTTTTTATTTTCTATAGGGTGTGAAGGTGGTTGGACAGCGATGGACAGAAGGACAACTGGACTTGCAAATGAGATAGGGGTGGAATAACGCAAGGGGTTGAAGCCACGTTTCCTTTCAGCATTTTCAGTTGTTTTTTTATTGACCAGAGGAGAAAACTAAAGGGAAATGAGAGATGTGGGGCGCGGTGGGGGCGCGGTGGGGGCAAGTGGGGGCGCGGGTGTTGAATTTATAATTAGATGATTAAACGCGACTCTAAGAAAAAGATTAATGGTCGTTCGTCCAAGTCTGTTTGTCCATCCATTTATTAAATTAAAAAAATTAAATTAAATTTGTCACTTATATAGCGCTTCTATCCATGCTATTTCAGCATGCTCAGTGCACTCTGTAAACACACTGCTGCCTGCTGGCGCAAATATCTACCTAACTGTCTGTCTGTCTGTCGATCGCTCTGTCAGTTGTTCTGCTGTTCATGTAATCTGTAGGAATGTGTGTGTCTCTAGGTAAAGATGTAATGCGCACATAATTTATGTTCATCAGTGGCATCGCAAGCCTTAAACTCTTTTGCAGATAACCACCCTTTTCTCAAGAACCACATTTTTTCCCAGGAACCACTTTTTTTCCTAAGAATTACATTTTTTTCCCAAGAACCACTTTTTTTCTTAAGAATTACTTTTTTTCCAAGAACCACTTTTTTTTCTAAGAATTACATTTTTTCCTAAGAAATGTTTTCCTAAGAATTACATTTTTTCCCAAGAACCACTTTTTTTTTTACCAATAAACACCTTAAATTGTAATCATTAGTTTTTCCGTCATTTTGACGGGCATAAATACTAATATTACTAATAAATGAAAACTAACATTCTAAAAATAGGCGCCAATTTCGTCCCCAGCCCCAGGCGCCATAGGTTTCCTTCCCAATGGCTACGCTCCTTTAACAAAGAACTTATCTGTCTATCATTAATTATATCTCTTCACCTAGTTAAGCAACTATCTAAAGACATGTATTTACTAGTATTTATGTCCGTCAAAATGATCTATGTATATATATTTGTTTGCTATAAATGGTATTCAAAATATAACCTATTATAGGAAAGCATTAAATACCTAGGAATAACAAGCTTCTATCAGTAAAAAAAAACGCTCACGTAAGTGAAGGTTTTCCATCAGACTGATGTTACGTTGTACGTTACTTTCAATATCGATCACCATTGTCAACACTAAGACCAACAATTAGCCAACACCCAACACCGGGGGGGGGGAGGGGTTGAGACAGCCATTATTTATTTAACTCTCAGACGTCGGTGTTGGCATTTCTAATCCAGACATTACTTCGTTAACCCCTCCTCACGAAGCTCTGGAGTCCAAAACCCTTTTTTTTTTAAATAATTTCTTCCGTGTTATCTTGACACGTTATCAGAAATTATTCACACTTCGCCGTCACCAGTTTGATGAACAGGTAAACCTTTTTTTGTAATCTTGTTTCACCTGGCTCTTCCTTAATGAAGTAATTCAATATAAATAAATAAAAAGGGAATCATCTGGAGCTATGGAGGGTTAAGTAAAAAAAAAGGCGAGTGGGCATTGTGTTAGCCACGCAATCAACTAGTATTTATTTACTCATCACGTGAAGCTAGAGTTTCAAGTGTCGAATAATTTATTTTCAAAATATTGACCCGGGAGAAAAAAATATAGTATGAACCAATTTACAACACAATAACAATGCTCAGATAAACATAACGACAGAAACACTTTCCTTATCCCCTATGCGAAAACAAATTTTAATGTATATAGGCTTAGTAGGCCTACTCTTTCTTCTCGAGTCACATTCGGGCATGGAATGGGTTGCCTGATCAAACCAGGAAAACCAGTAACTTAACATCATTTAAAACACTAATGAAAATGCAAGACTAGACTCGTACCACGGATGAACTGTAGGACGCAATAATCTTCTTTATAGAAGGAGCGTCTGTAATATATAAGATAAGATTGTCCGATATCTTGCGAAGTTTGTTTTGGACGAAACCAAGAGAGGTTTTCTCTGTATGTCACAAAAACAACAAAAAAGCGCGTGCTTTGCTCGAGCGTGGTGTTTCCGCTTCGATTGGCTCTAAAGATCACGTGACAACATGAAGTATAAAAACCCAGGAACAGTCTCGAGTCGAGGAGGTGTGGAACTAAATGAACCTTTGACTGACAAGTTATTCAACCATGTATGTTTTAAGTGGTTAATTAAGTAGCAGACACTCTGGTTTATTCCCTCGGTCTTTCATAAATTTCTCTAATTATCTTACTCTCTCTCTCTCTCTCTCTCTCTCTCTCTCTCTCTCTCTCTCTCTCTCTCTCTCTCTCTCTCTCTCTCTCTCTCTCTCTCTCTCGTATCTTTCGCACGCCTTTTAATCAGTTCATTCGTAGTTTGTTTTTTTTACACAATTATCTCCACGACACATTCCATGTAATAGCTGTAGCTCTGAAGATCCAACAGAAAGAAGTTGCTTTAAATATTATTGCTCGGTCTAGAGTCTAGATTATACAATATTTTCTTATACAAAACATGATATAAATAGTATATATTATATATTATAACACATATTATGTATAATTTAGATATACCATCCAATTGGATATAAATCATATGCATAATAAAGATGCTTTTAAAAAAGCACATTAAATGGATAATCAATATATGAATATACATTATTTAGATCATACAGAAAATATATCATAATCAAATAATCTTTTAGAGTATAGATCAAACAGAATTTAGATCATAAAGAACACATGTCTTACATAATATAGATCATAAAGAATATCATATCATATCATATCATATCATATCATATCATATCATATCATATCATATATATATATAAATCTCAAAAGGAATATGTATGTGGCTGGCTGGCTGGCTGGGTATGTACATACCGCATAATCTTTTTAAATACTGGACATAAAAACGTGAAATTGTCTACAAAAATTCTTTGCGTTACGGCGGTGAACACTGTCAAGGTTTTAAAAAAAATAAAATGACCGCAGTGGTCAGTTTAGTCAAAAAACGCGAAAAAAACGACATATTTTGCGTTCATGTTGAATTTGCCGTTCCAACTTTTTATAGTTTTTCGATCGATCGCGCTAAAAAAATAAAAAAAAGGATGGCGTTGAGATTTTTTTCAGGATGACGTCATCAAAGTTTGCGCAGAGATAGCTAGCCGGCTTTTCGTTATGACGTCATCAAATTTTGCGTATTCATTTAAAATTAACTTTGCTTCAACCTTTGCTAATGTACTTTATGAATGAATAGAACAAAATATATTCACGTTTTAATTTGCGTCGTAATTTATAGCGGGATATTTTTAAATTGTTATAATGGGTAATGATTAATGGTTTTAATGGGTATCTTACGTTGTATCTGGCAAATACAAAATTCCTTCACGTTTTTATTCGTGTTGTATATGTCCACAGAATAGGTATAAAACAGAATGCGCAATCGCATTTTATTTCTGTTTTGGGCAGTAATACCGACGCCATACTAAGCTTATTTAAACGCAGCGGTCCTGGTTACACTCTATATTTATGCTTATTTAGCCTACAACGTCCTTTTCTTCAAATCTACAAGTTCGAACACCCAAAGCTAATATTTCAGGCAAAATGTGCATAAACGGTTGTGTAATAAACTACAACAATGATGCGAAAACGACTGATTATCGTAAAAAAGAGCATGTCAAACTGCATGGCTTTCCTGACTCCATAAAGGATAAACAACAGCATAAACAACCTCATATTAACTCATTATGAATTATATGCCTATTTCCCTTCATAATTTTAAAAGTTTATTTTGGTTTAAAAAGTATATATATTTATGTACCGGTAGCCGCAGCAATTTAGTTACCGGTACCGAGCTACGTCTAAGCCATTTTTTTTTTCAAATCAGTACCGGGTAATAAATATTTTTACATCATATTGGCCTAATCATATAATGTTCAAAACAAAATGGGTAATTAAGTCAAATTTATATAAAACTAAGCCTATAACGAAAGATAATGTAGGCCCTATATATATTGTATATATTTATGGAAGACGTAGATATCATGTCTCATTTTACTATAGTAGCGTCTCTAGCGACCGCTGCATTGCGGAAAATGGTAACTTTTAGTGAGTGCGTATATAGGGATTGTGCATTCTGTTCTATACCTATTCTGTGTATACGTCTTATAAACTTTGTAGCGGGAAATTGTTCAATTGCTAGGCAATGTTTAAATTGCCGAGCTCAACGTTTTAAAGTTTTATTTTATATCGTATACGTCTTATAAACTATGTAGCGGGAAATTTTTATATTGCCGGGCAATGTTTAAATTTGCCGGACCAACTTTTAAAAGTTTTAATTCATGTCTTATACGTTGTATAAACTATGATTCATATCGGTTTCAGTTGTTATTGTTTTTCCTGTTGAATTTAAAATTTAATTCTAAGTTTGCCTCCAAAGCAACAATAAATAAATAGCAAATAACACCAACAAAAACAAAAAAAAATAAAAAAAATATTGATCTACGACGAATGTTGTAGCAAAAAAATATATCAAACAATCATTTTCGAATTAACAGTACTTTTTAAAAGACATGTGAGTTCTGATTTACAGAAAGAGTTTAATTACCCAATAAACTCACAAAATTCGATCATAGTGGTCATACTTTGAGCAAGAAATAAAAAAAAATTATTGTTATTTGTTTTTCCTTTTTAGTTGTATATTGAATTGGTGTATAATAAAGTGTGCAAAACAAAAATATACTGACCACAAAAAAAAACAACATACTACTTTATGTATGTTGCAAAAACAAAACTAAAAAACTATAATGTGTCAAGCATATTCTAAAAAAAAGCCCGTTCGAAGAATCGGGCACATAACGGCTTGTATATATATAAATCTCAAAAGGAATATGTATGTATGTATGTGGCTGGCTGGCTGGCTGGCTGGGTATGTACATACCGCATAATCTTTTTAAATACTGGACATAAAAACGTGAAATTTGCTACAAATATTCTTTGCGTTACGGCGGTGAACACTGTCAAGGTTTTAAAAAATTAAAATGACCGCAGTGGTCAGTTTGGTCAAAAAACGCGAAAAAACGACATATTTTGGGTTCATGTTAAAATTGCCGTTCCAACTTTTTATAGTTTTTCGATCGATCGCGCTAAAAAAATTAAAAAAAGGATGGCGTTGAGATTTTGTTCAGGATGACGTCATCAAAGTTTGCGCAGAGATAGCTAGCCGGCTTTTCGTTATGACGTCATCAAATTTTGCGTATTCATTTAAAATTAACTTTGCTTCAACCTTTGCTAATGTACTTTATGAATGAATAGAACAAAATATATTCACGTTTTAATTTGCGTCGTAATTTATAGCGGGATATTTTTTAATTGTTATAATGGGTAATGATTAATGGTTTTAATGGGTAACTTACGTTGTATCTGGCAAATAAAAAATTCCTTCACGTTTTTATTCGTGTTGTATATGTCCACAGAATAGGTATAAAACAGAATGCGCAATCGCATTTTATTTCTGTTTTGGGCAGTAATACCGACGCCATACTAAGCTTATTTAAACGCAGCGGTCCTGGTTACACTCTATATTTATGCTTATTTAGCCTACAACGTCCTTTTCTTCAAATTTACAAGTTCGAACACCCAAAGCTAATATTTCAGGCAAAATGTGCATAAACGGTTGTGTAATAAACTACAACAATGATGCGAAAACGACTGATTATCGTAAAAAAAGAGCATGTCAAACTGCATGGCTTTTCTTGACTCCATAAAGGATAAACAACAGCATAAACAACCTCATATTAACTCATTATGAATTATATGCCTATTTCCCTTCATAATTTTAAAAGTTTATTTTGGTTTAAAAAGTATATATATTTATGTACCGGTAGCCGTAGCAATTTAGTTACCGGTACCGAGCTACGTCTAAGCCATTTTTTTTTCAAATCAGTACCGGGTAATAAATATTTTTACATCATATTGGCCTAATCATATTATGTTCAAAACAAAATGGGTAATTAAGTCAAATTTATATAAAAGTAAGCCTATAATGAAAGATAATGTAGGCCCTGTATATATTGTATATATTTATGGCAGACGTAGATATCATTTCTCATTTTACTATAGTAGCGCCTCTAGCGACCGCTGCATTGCGTAAAATGGTAACTTTTAGTGACTGCGTATATAGGGATTGTGCATTCTGTTCTATACCTATTCTGTGTATACGTCTTATAAACTTTGTAGCGGGAAATTTTTCAATTGCCAGGCAATGTTTAAATTGCCGAGCTCAACGTTTTAAAGTTTGAATTTGTATCGTATACGTCTTATAAACTATGTAGCGGGAAATTTTTATATTGCCGGGCAATGTTTAAATTTGCCGGACCAACTTTTAAAAGTTTTAATTCATGTCGTATACGTTGTATAAACTATGATTCATATCGGTTTCAGTTGTTATTGTTTTTCCTGTTAAATAAAAATTTAATTCTAAGTTTGCTTCCAAAGCAACAATAAATAAATAGCAAATAACACCAACAAAAACAAAAAAAAAGCAAAAATAAATAAATATTGATCTACGACTAATGTTGTAGCAAAAAAATATATCAAACAATCATTTTCGAATTAACAGTACTTTTTAAAAGACATGTGAGTTCTGTTTTACAAAAAGAGTTTAATTACCCAATTATCTCACAAAATTCGATCATAGTGGTCATACTTTGAGCAAGAAAAAAAAAAAATTATTTGTTTTTCCTTTTTAGTTGTATATTGAATTGGTGTATAATAAAGTGTGCAAAACAACAATAAATTAAAAAAATACTGACCACAAAAAAAAAACATAGTACTTTATGTTTGTTGCAAAAACAAAACTAAAAAACTATAATGTGTCAAGCATATTCTAAAAAAAAGCCCGTTCGAAGAATCGGGCACATAACTGCTTGTATATATATAAATCTCAAAAGGAATATGTATGTATGTATGTGGCTGGCTGGCTGGCTGGGTGGGTATGTACATACCGCATAATCTTTTTAAATACTGGACATAAAAACGTGAAATTTGCTACAAATATTCTTTGCGTTACGGCGGTGAACACTGTCAAGGTTTAAAAAAAATTAAAATGACCGCAGTGGTCAGTTTGGTCAAAAAACGCGAATAAAACGACATATTTTGGGTTCATGTTGAATTTGCCGTTCCAACTTTTTATAGTTTTTCGATCAATCGCGCTAAAAAAATAAGACAAAAGGACACGTAGAGATTATTTTTATATGACGTCATCAAAGTTTGCGCAGGGATAGCTGGTTGTCATTTTTTTTTTATGGCGTGATCGAATTTTGTGTATTCATTTTAATTAACTTCGCTTCCACCTTTGCTAATGTACTTTATGAATGAATAGAAAAAAATATATTCACGTTTTAATTTGCGTCGTAATTTATAGCGGGATATTTTTAAATTGTTATAATGGGTAATGATTAATGGTTTTAATGGGTATCTTACGTTGTATCTGGCAAATACAAAATTCCTTCACGTTTTTATTCGTGTTGTATATGTCCACAGAATAGGTATAAAACAGAATGCGCAATTTCGAACACCCAAAGCTAATATTTCAGGCAAAATGTGCATAAACGGTTGTGTAATAAACTACAACAATGATGCGAAAACGACTGATTATCGTAAAAAAGAGCATGTCAAACTGCATGGCTTTCCTGACTCCATAAAGGATAAACAACAGCATAAACAACCTCATATTAACTCATTATGAATTATATGCCTATTTCCCTTCATAATTTTAAAAGTTTTTTTTGGTTTAAAAAGTATATATATTTATGTACCGGTAGCCGTAGCAATTTAGTTACCGGTACCGAGTTACGTCTAAGCCATTTTTTTTTCAAATCAGTACCGGGTAATAAATATTTTTACATCATATTGGCCTAATCATATAATGTTAAAAACAAAATGGGTAATTAAGTCAAATTTATATAAAAGTAAGCCTATAATGAAAGATAATGTAGGCCCTATATATATTGTATATATTTATAGCAGATGTAGATATCCTTTCACATTTTACTATAGTAGCGTCTCTAGCGACCGCTGCATTGCGGAAAATGGTAACTTTTAGTGACTGCGTATATAGGGATTGTGCATTCTGTTCTATACCTATTCTGTGTATACGTCTTATAAACTTTGTAGCGGGAAATTTTTCAATTGCCAGGCAATGTTTAAATTGCCGAGCTCAACGTTTTAAAGTTTTAATTTGTATCGTATACGTCTTATAAACTATGTAGCAGGAAATTTTTATATTGCCGGGCAATGTTTAAATTTGCCGGACCAACTTTTTAAAGTTTTAATGCATGTCGTATACGTTGTATAAACTATGATTCATATCGGTTTCAGTTGTTATTGTTTTTCCTGTTGAATTTAAAATTTAATTCTAAGTTTGCTTCCAAAGCAACAATAAATAAATAGCAAATATCACCAACAAAAACAAAAAAAAAGCAAAAATAAATAAATATTGATCTACGACTAATGTTGTAGCAAAAAAATATATCAAACAATCGTTTTCGAATTAACAGTACTTTTTAAAAGACATGTGAGTTCTGTTTTACAGAAAGAGTTTAATTACCCAATAAACTCACAAAATTCGATCATAGTGGTCATACTTTGAGCAAGAAATAAAAAAAAAATATTATTATTTGTTTTTCCTTTTTAGTTGTATATTGAATTGGTGTATAATAAAGTGTGCAAAGCAAAAATAAATTTAAAAAAATACTGACCACAAAAAAAAAATACTACTTTATGTATGTTGCAAAAACAAAACTAAAAACTATAATGTGTCAAGCATATTCTAAAAAAAAGCCCGTTCGAAGAATCGGGCACATATCGGCTTGTATATATATAAATCTCAAAAGGAATATGTGGCTGGCTGGCTGGCTGGCTGGCTGGCTGGCTGGGTATGTACATACCGCATAATCTTTTTAAATACTGGACATAAAAACGTGAAATTTGCTACAAATATTCTTTGCGTTACGGCGGTGAACACTGTCAAGGTTTAAAAAAAATTAAAATGACCGCAGTGGTCAGTTTGGTCAAAAAACGCGAATAAAACGACATATTTTGGGTTCATGTTAAAATTGCCGTTCCAACTTTTTATAGTTTTTCGTTCGATCGCGCTAAAAAAATAAAAAAAAGGATGGCGTTGAGATTTTTTTCAGGATGACGTCATCAAAGTTTGCGCAGAGATAGCTAGCCGGCTTTTCGTTATGACGTCATCAAATTGTGCGTATTCATTTAAAATTAACTTTGCTTCAACCTTTGCTAATGTACTTTATGAATGAATAGAACAAAATATATTCACGTTTTAATTTGCGTCGTAATTTATAGCGGGATATTTTTAAATTGTTATAATGGGTAATGATTAATGGTTTTAATGGGTATCTTACGTTGTATCTGGCAAATAAAAAATTCCTTCACGTTTTTATTCGTGTTGTATATGTCCACAGAATAGGTATAAAACAGAATGCGCAATCGCATTTTATTTCTGTTTTGGGCAGTAATACCGACGCCATACTAAGCTTATTTAAACGCAGCGGTCCTGGTTACACTCTATATTTATGCCTATTTAGCCTACAACGTCCTTTTCTTCAAATCTAAAAGTTCGAACACCCAAAGCTAATATTCCAGGCAAAATGTGCATGAACGGTTGTGTAATAAACTACAACAATGAAAACGAAAACGACTGATTATCGAAAAAAAGAGCATGTCAAACTGCATGGCTTTCCTGACTCCATAAAGGATAAACAACAGCATAAACAACCTCATATTAACTCATTATGAATTATATGCCTATTTCCCTTCATAATTTTAAAAGTTTATTTCGGTTTAAAAAGTATATATATTTACGTACCGGTAGCCGTAGCTATTTAGTTACCGGTACCGAGCTACGTCTAAGCCATTTTTTTTTCAAATCAGTACCGGGTAATAAATATTTTTACATCATATTGGCCTAATCATATAATGTTCAAAACAAAATGGGTAATTAAGTCAAATTTATATAAAAGTAAGCCTATAATAAAAGATAATGTAGGCCCTATATATATTGTATATATTTATGGCAGACGTAGATATCCTTTCTCATTTTACTATAGTAGCGTCTCTAGCGACCGCTGCATTGCGGAAAATGGTAACTTTTAGTGACTGCGTATATAGGGATTGTGCATTCTGTTCTATACCTATTCTGTGTATACGTCTTATAAACTTTGTAGCGGGAATTTTTTCAATTGCCAGGCAATGTTTAAATTGCCGAGCTCAACGTTTTAAAGTTTTAATTTGTATCCTATACGTCTTATAAACTATGTAGCGGGAAATTTTTATATTGCCGGGCAATGTTTAAATTTGCCGGACCAACTTTTTAAAGTTTTAATTCATGTCGTATACGTTGTATAAACTATGGCTGGGTATGTACATACCGCATAATCTTTTTAAATACTGGACATAAAAACGTGAAATTTGCTACAAATATTCTTTGCGTTACGGCGGTGAACACTGTCAAGGTTTAAAAAAAATTAAAATGACCGCAGTGGTCAGTTTGGTCAAAAAACGCGAATAAAACGACATATTTTGGGTTCATGTTAAAATTGCCGTTCCAACTTTTTATAGTTTTTCGTTCGATCGCGCTAAAAAAATAAAAAAAAGGATGGCGTTGAGATTTTTTTCAGGATGACGTCATCAAAGTTTGCGCAGAGATAGCTAGCCGGCTTTTCGTTATGACGTCATCAAATTTTGCGTATTCATTTAAAATTAACTTTGCTTCAACCTTTGCTAATGTACTTTATGAATGAATAGAACAAAATATATTCACGTTTTAATTTGCGTCGTAATTTATAGCGGGATATTTTTAAATTGTTATAATGGGTAATGATTAATGGTTTTAATGGGTATCTTACGTTGTATCTGGCAAATACAAAATTCCTTCACGTTTTTATTCGTGTTGTATATGTCCACAGAATAGGTATAAAACAGAATGCGCAATCGCATTTTATTTCTGTTTTGGGCAGTAATACCGACGCCATACTAAGCTTATTTAAACGCAGCGGTCCTGGTTACACTCTATATTTATGCTTATTTAGCCTACAACGTCCTTTTCTTCTAATATACAAGTTCGAACACCCAAAGCTAATATTTCAGGCAAAATGTGCATAAACGGTTGTGTAATAAACTACAACAATGATGCGAAAACGACTGATTATCGTAAAAAAGAGCATGTCAAACTGCATGGCTTTCCTGACTCCATAAAGGATAAACAACAGCATAAACAACCTCATATTAACTCATTATGAATTATATGCCTATTTCCCTTCATAATTTTAAAAGTTTATTTTGGTTTAAAAAGTATATATATTTATGTACCGGTAGCCGCAGCAATTTAGTTACCGGTACCGAGCTACGTCTAAGCCATTTTTTTTTCAAATCAGTACCGGGTAATAAATATTTTACATCATATTGGCCTAATCATATAATGTTCAAAACAAAATGGGTAATTAAGTCAAATTTATATAAAAGTAAGCCTATAATGAAAGATAATGTAGGCCCTATATATATTGTATATATTTATGGCAGACGTAGATATCATTTCTCATTTTACTATAGTAGCGTCTCTAGCGACCGCTGCATTGCGGAAAATGGTAACTTTTAGTGACTGCGTATATAGGGATTGTGCATTCTGTTCTATACCTATTCTGTGTATACGTCTTATAAACTTTGTAGCTGGAAATTTTTCAATTGCCAGGCAATGTTTAAATTGCCGAGCTCAACGTTTTAAAGTTTTAATTTGTATCGTATACGTCTTATAAACTATGTAGCGGGAAATTTTTATATTGCCGGGCAATGTTTAAATTTGCCGGACCAACTTTTTAAAGTTTTAATTCATGTCGTATACGTTGTATAAACTATGATTCATATCGGTTTCAGTTGTTATTGTTTTTCCTGTTGAATTTAAAATTTAATTTTTAGTTTGCTTCCAAAGCAACAATAAATAAATAGCAAATAACACCAACAAAAACAAAAAAAAAACAAAAAAAAATATTGATCTACGACTAATGTTGTAGCAAAAAAATATATCAAACAATCATTGTCGAATTAACAGTACTTTTTAAAAGACATGTGAGTTCTGTTTTACAGAAAGAGTTTAATTACCCAATAAACTCACAAAATTCGATCATAGTGGTCATACTTTGAGCAAGAAATAAAAAAAATTATTATTATTTGTTTTTCCTTTTTAGTTGTATATTGAATTGGTGTATAATAAAGTGTGCAAAACAAAAATAAATTTAAAAAATACTGACCACAAAAAAAAAACATACTACTTTATGTATGTTGCAAAAACAAAACTAAAAAACTATAATGTGTCAAGCATATTCTAAAAAAAAGCCCGTTGGAAGAATCGGGCACATAACGGCTTGTATATATATAAATCTCAAAAGGAATATGTATGTGGCTGGCTGGCTGGGTATGTACATACCGCATAATCTTTTTAAATACTGGACATAAAAACGTGAAATTTGCTACAAATATTCTTTGCGTTACGGCGGTGAACACTGTCAAGGTTTAAAAAAAATTAAAATGACCGCAGTGGTCAGTTTGGTCAAAAAACGCGAATAAAACACAACTTTTGATTCACATTGTCTTTGCCAGTACAACTTTTTATAGTTTTTCGTCACAAGGTTAGAAAAAAAAGGATGCGCTGCAGATTATTTTTATGACGTCATCAATCTTTGCGCATGGATTTTATAGCAATGAAGGGACATTTTTCATTCATGTTTAAATTGACGTCATCAAACTATGTGCATGGATTTTTATCTCAACTCAATGACGGGAACAAATTTTCTTCATGTTTAAATTGTCTACGTGCCGTAAACAACATAAATTCTTTACACTACCAATACTGTAGTTGATTTTCTTAATCTATCACTACTTTAATACTTTACACTGTGAATACATGACTTAAAGCTAATTAATATTTTAAAACTTTACAAACATAGGACAAAGCAAATAGATATAGTATTTTTTTTTCTGTTTCGGGAAGTAATACCGACGCCTTATTAAGCATATTTAAACGCAGTGGTCCTGGTTACACTCTATATTTAAGCTTATAATTATATGGCGTCATCAAATTTTGCGTATTTATGCGTTTAAGAAGTTGTTTTAATTTGCGTCGTAATTTGTAGAATGCAATATTTAAATGGAAGACTATTGTTTATAACTCCATGGGTTATTTTATCCAGTTCCGAGAACTGGGCACCTTTAGGCTTATCGCCTTGGTAACGGCCATTGTTTAAATTACCGGGCAATGTTTAAATTACCGGGCAATGTTTATAATACCGGGCAATGTTTAAATTACCGGGCAATGTTTAAATTACCGGGCAATGTTTAAATTACCGGGCAATGTTTAAATTACCGGGCAATGTTTAAATTACCGGGCAATGTTTATAATACCGGGCAATGTTTAAATTACCAGGTAATGTTTAAATTACCGGGCAATGTTTAAATTACCGGGCAATGTTTAAATTACCGGGCAATGTTTAAATTACCGGGCAATGTTTAAATTACCGGGCAATGTTTAAATTACCGGGCAATGTTTATATAACCGGGCAATGTTTAATTTGCCGGGCAATGTTCGAATTGCCGGAACTAACTTTTTAAAGTTTTAATTCGTGTCGTATACGTTTTATAAACATTATTTCATATGGGTTTCATTTGTTATTGTTTTACATGTTGAATAGAAAATTTAATTCTAAGTTTGCTTCCAAAGCAACAATAAATAAATAAATAGCAAATAAACAAAAACAACACAACATAGGTCTGCGACTTAATGTTTGTCGTAAAAAAAATATATCAAACAATCATTAAAAAAAAATAAAAGTACTGTCGAATGTTTTTTATCAATGAATAGAACAAAATATATTCATGTTTTAATTTGCGTCGTAATTTATAGCGGGCAATTTTGTAATTGTTATAATGGGTGATGAGTAATGATTTTAACGGGTAATTCATGTTGTAGCGGGCAAATAAAAAATTACCTTTAATTGCCTTATATATTAACTGTGTAGCGGGCAATCTCATTATAACTTCATGGATATGTAAAGTGTATGTAAAAGATCATTATGCGATTACATTGAACACAATGTAACAAAAAAAATATTTCTTCTTTGTTTCTTATGGGTTTCATTTGTTATTGTTTTACATGTTAAATAGAAAGTTTAATTATAAGTTTGCTTCCAAAGCTACAATAAATAAATAAATAGTAAATAACAAAAACAACACAACATAGGTCTGCGACTTAATGTTTGTCGTAAAAAAAATATATCAAACAATCATTAAAAAAAAATAAAAGTACTGTCGAATGTTCTTAATCAATGAATAGAACAAAATATATTCATGTTTTAATTTGCGTCGTAATTTATAGCGGGCAATTTTGTAATTGTTATAATGGGTGATGAGTAATGATTTTAACGGGTAATTCATGTTGTAGCGGGCAAATAAAAAATTACCTCACGTTTAAATTCGTGTCGTAGGTCATGCGGGCAATCTCATTATAACTGCCTGAGTAGTTAGAGTGTATGTAAACATAACGTTTAGCCGGTTCGGAGGACCGGGCACATAACGGCTTGTATATATATAAATCTCAAAAGGAATATGTATGTATGTATGTGGCTGGCTGGCTGGCTGGCTGGCTGGCTGGGTATGTACATACCGCATAATCTTTTTAAATACTGGACATAAAAACGTGAAATTTGCTACAAAAATTCTTTGCGTTACGGCGGTGAACACTGTCAAGGTTTTAAAAAAAATAAGATGACCGCAGTGGTCAGTTTGGTCAAAAAACGCGAATAAAACGACATATTTTGGGTTCATGTTAAAATTGCCGTTCCAACTTTTTATAGTTTTTCGATCGATCGCGCTAAAAAAATTAAAAAAAGGATGGCGTTGAGATTTTTTCAGGATGACGTCATCAAAGTTTGCGCAGAGATAGCTAGCCGGCTTTTCGTTATGACGTCATCAAATTTTGCGTATTCATTTAAAATTAACTTTGCTTCAATGTTTGCTAATGTATTTTATGAATGAATAGAACAAAATATATTCACGTTTTAATTCGTGTCGTATACGAAATATAAACTTTTGTAGTTGTTGCGTGCATTCTCATTATAACTGCTTGAGTAGTAAGAGTGTATGTAAACATAACTTTTAGCTTTTTCAATTCGTTTGAAGCGGGCGTATACGCATTAAAATCTTTCTAGCGGGAAATATTTCACGTTTCAATTCTTTTCTAGAGGGCAATATTTCACGTTTCAATTCGTTTCTAGCGGGCAATATTTCACGTTGCAGTTCGTTTCGGTTGTAGCGGGCGTACAAAATGTCATTCACATTTAAATTTGTGACGTATACATCGATAAACTTTTTAACGGGTGGGGTTTTATTAATTGCCGTATATATTAACTGTGAAGCGGGAAATCTCATTATAACTTTAGGCTTATCGCCTTGGTAACAACCATTGTTTAAATTACCGGGCAAGGTTTAAATTACCGGGTAATGTTTATAATACCGGGCAATGTTTAAATTACCGGGCAATGTTTAAATTACCGGACAATGTCTAAATTACCGGGCAATGTTTATATTACCGGGCAATGTTTAATTTGCCGGGCAATGTTCAAATTGCCGGAACTAACTTTTTAAAGTTTTAATTCGTGTCGTATACGTTTTATAAACATTATTTCATATGGGTTTCATTTGTTATTGTTTTACATGTTGAATAGAAAATTTAATTCTAAGTTTGCTTCCAAAGCAACAATAATAAATAAATAGCAAATAACAAAAACAAAACAACATAGGTCTGCGACTTAATGTTTGTCGTGTCGTAAAAAAACATATCAAACAATCATTTTCTTTTTTAATAAAAATACTGTCGAATGTTCTTTATCAATGAATAGAACAAAATATATTTACGTTTTAATTTGCGTCGTAATTTATAACGGGCAATTTTTTAATTGTTATAATGGGTAATGGGTAATGATTTTAACGGGTAATTTTATGTTGTAGCGGGCAAATTAGACATTACCTCACGTTTAAATTCATGTCGTAGGTCATGCGGGCAGTCTCATTATAACTGCTTGAGTAGTTAGAGTGTATGTAAACATAGCTTTTAGCCGGTTCGGAGGACCGGGCACATAACGGCTTGTATATATATAAATCTCAAAAGGAATATGTATGTATGTATGTATGTATGTGGCTGGCTGGGTATGTACATACCGCATAATCTTTTTAAATACTGGACATAAAAACGTGAAATTTGCTACAAATATTCTTTGCGTTACGGCGGTGAACACTGTCAAGGTTTTAAAAAAATTAAAATGACCGCAGTGGTCAGTTTGGTCAAAAAACGCGAAAAAAAACACAACTTTTGATTCACATTGTCTTTGCCAGTACAACTTTTTATAGTTTTTCGTCACAAAGTTAGAAAAAAAAGGATGCGCTGAGATTATTTTTATGACGTCATCAATCTTTGCGCATGGATTTTATAGCAATGAAGGGACATTTTTTATTCATGTTTAAATTGACGTCATCAAACTATGTGCATGGATTTTATTATCTCAACTCAATGACGGGAACAAATTTTCTTCATGTTTAAATTGTCTACGTGCCGTAAACAACATAAATTCTTTACACTACCAATACTGTAGTTGATTTTCTTAATCTATCACTACTTTAATACTTTACACTGTGAATACATGACTTAAAGCTAATTAATAATTTAAAACTTTACAAACATAGGACAATGCAAATAGATTTAGCATTTTTTTTTCTGTTTCGGGAAGTAATACCGACGCCTTACTAAGCTTATTTAAACGCAGTGGTCCTGGTTACACTCTATATTTAAGCTTATAATTATATGGCGTCATCAAATTTTGCGTATTTATGCGTTTAAGAAGGGAACAAAATTTTCTTTTAATTTGCGTCGTTATTTGTGGAATGCAATATTTAAATGGTATAAGTTACCGGAAAATACTTTATCCCCGCTTAAGACTATTGTTTATAACTCCATGGGTTATTTTATCCAGTTCCGAGAACTGGGCACCTTTAGGCTTATCGCCTAGGTAACGGCCATTGTTTAAATTACCGGGCAATGTTTAAATTACCGGGCAATGTTTATAATACCGGGCAATGTTTATAATACCGGGCAATGTTTAAATTACCGGGCAATGTTTAAATTACCGGGCAATGTTTATAATACCGGGCAATGTTTATAATACCGGGCAATGTTTAAATTACCGGGCAATGTTTAAATTACCGGGCAATGTTTAAATTACCGGGCAATGTTTATAATACCGGGCAATGTTTATAATACCGGGCAATGTTTATAATACCGGGCAATGTTTAAATTACCGGGCAATGTTTAAATTACCGGGCAATGTTTAATTTGCCGGGCAATGTTCAAATTGCCGGAACTAAATTTTTAAAGTTTTAATTCGTGTCGTATACGTTTTATAAACATTATTTCATAAGGGTTTCATTTGTTATTGTTTTACATGTTGAATAGAAAATTTAATTCTAAGTTTGCTTCCAAAGCAACAATAAATAAATAAATAGCAAATAAACAAAAACAACACAACATAGGTCTGCGACTTAATGTTTGTCGTAAAAAAAATATATCAAACAATCATTAAAAAAAAAAAAGTACTGTCGAATGTTCTTAATCAATGAATAGAACAAAATATATTCATGTTTTAATTTGCGTCGTAATTTATAGCGGGCAATTTTTGTAATTGTTATAATGGGTGATAAGTAATGATTTTAACGGGTAATTCATGTTGTAGCGGGCAAATAAAAAATTACCTCACGTTTAAATTCGTGTCGTAGGTCATGCGGGCAATCTCATTATAACTGCCTGAGTAGTTAGAGTGTATGTAAACATAACTTTTAGCCGGTTCGGAGGACCGGGCACATAACGGCTTGTATATATATAAATCTCAAAAGGAATATGTATGTATGTATGTGGCTGGCTGGCTGGCTGGCTGGGTATGTACATACCGCATAATCTTTTTAAATACTGGACATAAAAACGTGAAATTTGCTACAAAAATTCTTTGCGTTACGGCGGTGAACACTGTCAAGGTTTTAAAAAAAATAAAATGACCGCAGTGGTCAGTTTGGTCAAAAAACGCGAATAAAACGACATATTTTGGGTTCATGTTAAAATTGCCGTTCCAACTTTTTATAGTTTTTCGATCGATCGCGCTAAAAAAATTAAAAAAAGGATGGCGTTGAGATTTTTTCAGGATGACGTCATCAAAGTTTGCGCAGAGATAGCTAGCCGGCTTTTCGTTATGACGTCATCAAATTTTGCGTATTCATTTAAAATTAACTTTGCTTCAATGTTTGCTAATGTATTTTATGAATGAATAGAACAAAATATATTCACGTTTTAATTCGTGTCGTATACGAAATATAAACTTTTGTAGTTGTTGCGTGCATTCTCATTATAACTGCTTGAGTAGTAAGAGTGTATGTAAACATAACTTTTAGCTTTTTCAATTCGTTTGAAGCGGGCGTATACGCATTAAAATCTTTCTAGCGGGAAATATTTCACGTTTCAATTCTTTTCTAGAGGGCAATATTTCACGTTTCAATTCGTTTCTAGCGGGCAATATTTCACGTTGCAGTTCGTTTCGGTTGTAGCGGGCGTACAAAATGTCATTCACATTTAAATTTGTGACGTATACATCGATAAACTTTTTAACGGGTGGGGTTTTATTAATTGCCGTATATATTAACTGTGAAGCGGGAAATCTCATTATAACTTTAGGCTTATCGCCTTGGTAACAACCATTGTTTAAATTACCGGGCAAGGTTTAAATTACCGGGTAATGTTTATAATACCGGGCAATGTTTAAATTACCGGGCAATGTTTAAATTACCGGACAATGTCTAAATTACCGGGCAATGTTTATATTACCGGGCAATGTTTAATTTGCCGGGCAATGTTCAAATTGCCGGAACTAACTTTTTAAAGTTTTAATTCGTGTCGTATACGTTTTATAAACATTATTTCATATGGGTTTCATTTGTTATTGTTTTACATGTTGAATAGAAAATTTAATTCTAAGTTTGCTTCCAAAGCAACAATAATAAATAAATAGCAAATAACAAAAACAAAACAACATAGGTCTGCGACTTAATGTTTGTCGTGTCGTAAAAAAACATATCAAACAATCATTTTCTTTTTTAATAAAAATACTGTCGAATGTTCTTTATCAATGAATAGAACAAAATATATTTACGTTTTAATTTGCGTCGTAATTTATAACGGGCAATTTTTTAATTGTTATAATGGGTAATGGGTAATGATTTTAACGGGTAATTTTATGTTGTAGCGGGCAAATTAGACATTACCTCACGTTTAAATTCATGTCGTAGGTCATGCGGGCAGTCTCATTATAACTGCTTGAGTAGTTAGAGTGTATGTAAACATAGCTTTTAGCCGGTTCGGAGGACCGGGCACATAACATCTTGTATATATATAAATCTCAAAAGGAATATGTATGTGGCTGGCTGGCTGGGTATGTACATACCGCATAATCTTTTTAAATACTGGACATAAAAACGTGAAATTTGCTACAAATATTCTTTGCATTACGGCGGTGAACACTGTCAAGGTTTTTAAAAAATTAAAATGACCGCAGTGGTCAGTTTGGTCAAAAAACGCGAAAAAAACACAACTTTTGATTCACATTGTCTTTGCCAGTACAACTTTTTATAGTTTTTCGTCACAAAGTTAGAAAAAAAGGATGCCCTGAGATTATTTTTATGACGTCATCAATCTTTGCGCATGGATTTTTTAGCGATGAAGGGACATTTTTCATTCATGTTTAAATTGACGTCATCAAACTATGTGCATGGATTTTTATCTCAATGACGGGAACAAATTTTCTTCATGTTTAAATTGCCTACGTGCCGTAAACAACATAAATTCTTTACACTACCAATACTGTAGTTGATTTTCTTAATTTATCACTACTTTAATACTTTACACTGTGAATACATGACTTAAAGCTAATTAATAATTTAAAACTTTACAAACATAGGACAAAGCAAATAGATTTAGCATTTTTTTTCTGTTTCGGGAAGTAATACCGACGCATTACTAAGCTTATTTAAACGCACTGGTCCTGGTTACACTCTATTTTTAAGCTTATAATTATATGGCGTCATCAAATTTTGCGTATTTATGCGTTTAAGAAGGGAACCAAATTTTGTTTTAATTTGCGTCGTAATTTGTAGAATGCAATATTTAAATGGTTTAAGTTACCGGAAAAAACTATTGCTTATAACTCCATGGGTTATTTTATACAGTTCCGAGAACTGGGCACCTTTAGGCTTATCGCCTTGGTAACGGCCATTGTTTAAATTACCGGGCAATGTTTAAATTACCGGGCAATGTTTAAATTACCAGGCAATGTTTAAATTACCGGGCAATGTTTAATTACCGGGCAATGTTTAAATTACCGGGCAATGTTTAAATTACCGGGCAATGTTTAAATTACCGGGCAATGTTTATAATACCGGGCAATGTTTAAATTACCGGGCAATGTTTAAATTACCGGGCAATGTTTAAATTACCGGGCAATGTTTAATTACCGGGCAATGTTTAAATTACCGGGCAATGTTTATAATACCGGGCAATGTTTAAATTACCGGGCAATGTTTAAATTACCGGGCAATGTTTAAATTACCGGGCAATGTTTAATTACCGGGCAATGTTTAAATTACCGGGCAATGTTTATAATACCGGGCAATGTTTAAATTACCGGGCAATGTTTAAATTACCGGGCAATGTTTAATTACCGGGCAATGTTTAAATTACCGGGCAATGTTTATAATACCGGGCAATGTTTAAATTACCGGGCAATGTTTAAATTACCGGGCAATGTTTAAATTACCTGACAATGTTTATATTACCGGGCAATGTTTTATTTGCCGGGCAATGTTCAAATTGCTGGAACTAACTTTTTAAAGTTTTAATTCGTGTCGTATACGTTTTATAAACATTATTTCATATGGGTTTCATATGTTATCGTTTTACATGTTGAATAGAAAATTTAATTCTAAGTTTGCTTCCAAAGCAACAATAAATAAATAAATAGCAAATAAACAAAAACAACACAGCATAGGTCTGCGACTTAATGTTTGTCGTAAAAAAAATATATCAAACAATCATTAAAAAAAAATAAAAGTACTGTCGAATGTTCTTAATCAATGAATAGAACAAAATATATTCATGTTTTAATTTGCGTCGTAATTTATAGCGGGCAATTTTGTAATTGTTATAATGGGTGATGAGTAATGATTTTAACGGGTAATTCATGTTGTAGCGGGCAAATAAAAAATTACCTCACGTTTAAATTCGTGTCGTAGGTCATGCGGGCAATCTCATTATAACTGCCTGAGTAGTTAGAGTGTATGTAAACATAACTTTTAGCCGGTTCGGAGGACCGGGCACATAACGGCTTGTATATATATAAATCTCAAAAGGAATATGTATGTGGCTGGCTGGCTGGCTGGCTGGCTGGCTGGCTGGGTATGTACATACCGCATAATCTTTTTAAATACTGGACATAAAAACGTGAAATTTGCTACAAATATTCTTTGCGTTACGGCGGTAAACACTTTCAAGGTTTTAAAAAAATTAAAATGACCGCAGTGGTCAGTTTGGTCAAAAAACGCGAATAAAACGACATATTTTGGGTTCATGTTGAATTTGCCGTTCCAACTTTTTATAGTTTTTCGATCGATCGCGCTAAAAAAATAAGACAAAAGGACGCGCAGAGATTATTTTTATATGACGTCATCAAAGTTTGTGCAGGGATAGCTGGCTGTCTTTTTTTTTATGGCGTCATCGAGTTTTGCGTATTTATTTTAATTAACTTCGCTTCAACGTTTGCTAATGTACTTTATGAATGAATAGAAAAAAATATATTCACGTTTTAATTTGCGTCGTAATTTATAGCGGGATATTTTAAAATTGTTATAATGGGTAATGATTAATGGTTTTAATTGGTAACTTACGTTGTATCTGGCAAATAAAAAAAAATCCTTCACGTTTTTATTCGTGTTGTATATGTCCACAGAATAGGTATAAACAGAATGCGCAATCGCATTTTATTTCTGTTTTGGGCAGTAATACCGACGCCATACTAAGCTTATTTAAACGCAGCGGTCCTGGTTACACTCTATATTTATGCTTATTTAGCCTTCAACGTCCTTTTCTTCAATTCTACAAGTTCGAACACCAAAAGCTAATATTTCAGGCAAAATGTGCATAAACGGTTGTGTAATAAACTACAACAATGATGCGAAAACGACTGATTATCGTAAAAAAGAGCATGTCAAACTGCATGGCTTTCCTGACTCCATAAAGGATAAACAACGGCATTAACAACCTCATATTAACTCATTATGAATTATATGCCTATTTCCCTTCATAATTTTAAAAGTTTATTTTGGTTTAAAAAGTATATATTTATGTACCGGTAGCCGTAGCAATTTAGTTACCGGTACCGAGCTACGTCTAAGCCATTTTTTTTCAAATCAGTACCGGGTAATAAATATTTTTACATCATATTGGCATAATCCTATAATGTTGAAAACAAAATGGGTAATGAAGTCAAATTTATATAAAAGTAAGCCTATAATGAAAGATAATGTAGGCCCTATATATATTGTATATATTTATGGCAGACGTAGATATCCTTTCTCATTTTATTATAGTAGCGTCTCTATCGACCGCTGCATTGGGGAAAATGGTAACTTTCAGTGACTGCGTATATAGGGATTGTGCATTCTGTTCTATACCTATTCTGTGTATACGTCTTATAAACTTTGTAGCGGGAAATTTTTCAATTGCCAGGCAATGTTTAAATTGCCGAGCTCAACGTTTTAAAGTTTTAATTTGTATCGTATACGTTATATAAACTATGTAGCGGGAAATTTTTATATTGCCGGGCAATGTTTGAATTTGCCGGACCAACTTTTTAAAGTTTTAATTCATGTCGTATACGTTGTATAAACTATGATTCATATCGGTTTCAGTTGTTATTGTTTTTTTTTGTTACATTTAAAATTTAATTCTAAGTTTGCTTCCAAAGCAACAATAAATAAAAAGCAAATAACACCAACAAAAACACAAAAAAAAAACAAAAAAAAAAATATTGATCTACGACTAATGTTGTAGCAAAAAAATATATCAAACAATCATTTTTGAATTAACATTACTTTGTGAGTTCTGTTTTACAGAAAGAGTTTAATTACCCAATAAACTCACAAAATTCGATCATAGTGGTCATGCTTTGAGCAAGAAATAAAAAAAAATAATTATTATTTGTTTTTCCTTTTTAGTTGTATATTGAATTGGTGTATAATAAAGTGTGCAAAACAAAAATAAATACTGACCACAAAAAAATACTACTTTATTTATGTTGCAAAAACAAAACTAAAAAACTATAATGTGTCAAGCATATTCTAAAAAAAAGCCCGTTCGAAGAATCGGGCACATATCGGCTTGTATATATATAAATCTCAAAAGGAATATGTGGCTGGCTGGCTGGGTATGTACATACCGCATAATCTTTTTAAATACTGGACATAAAAACGTGAAATTTGCTACAAATATTCTTTGCGTTACGGCGGTGAACACTGTCAAGGTTTTAAAAAAATTAAAAAGACCGCAGTGGTCAGTTTGGTCAAAAAACGCGAAAAAAACACAACTTTTGATTCACATTGTCTTTGCCAGTACAACTTTTTATAGTTTTTCGTCAGAAAGTTAGAAAAAAAAGGATGCGCTGAGATTATTTTTATGACGTCATCAATCTTTGCTCATGGATTTTATAGCAATGAAGGGACATTTTTTATTCATGTTTAAATTGACGTCATCAAACTATGTGCATGGATTTTGATCTCAACTCAATGACGGGAACAAATTTTCTTCATGTTTAAATTGTCTACGTGCCGTAAACAACATAAATTCTTTACACTACCAATACTGTAGTTGATTTTCTTAATCTATCACTACTTTAATACTTTACACTGTGAATACATGACTTAAAGCTAATTAATAATTTAAAACTTTACAAACATAGGACAAAAGCAAATAGATTTAGCATTTTTTTTCTGTTTCGGGAAGTAATACCGACGCCTTAGTAAGCTTATTTAAGCGCAGTGGTCCTGGTTACACTCTATATTTAAGCTTATAATTATATGGCGTCATCAAATTTTGCGTATTTATGCGTTTAAGAAGGGAACCAAATTTTGTTTTAATTTGCGTCGTAATTTGTAGAATGCAATATTTAAATGGTTTAAGTTACCGGAAAAGACTATTGCTTATAACTCCATGGGTTATTTTATACAGTTCCGAGAACTGGGCACCTTTAGGCTTATCGCCTTGGTAACGGCCATTGTTTAAATTACCGGGCAATGTTTAAATTACCGGGCAATGTTTATAATACCGGGCAATGTTTAAATTACCGGGCAATGTTTAAATTACCGGGCAATGTTTAAATTACCGGGCAATGTTTAATTACCGGGCAATGTTTAAATTACCGGGCAATGTTTATAATACCGGGCAATGTTTAAATTACCGGGCAATGTTTAAATTACCGGGCAATGTTTAAATTACCGGGCAATGTTTATATTACCGGGCAATGTTTAGATTGCCGGGCAATGTTCAAATTGCTGGAACTAACTTTTTAAAGTTTTAATTCGTGTCGTATACGTTTTATAAACATTATTTCATATGGGTTTCATTTGTTATCGTTTTACATGTTGAATAGAAAATTTAATTCTAAGTTTGCTTCCAAAGCAACAATAAATAAATAAATAGCAAATAAACAAAAACAACACAACATAGGTCTGCGACTTAATGTTTGTCGTAAAAAAAATATATCAAACAATCATTAAAAAAAAATAAAAGTACTGTCGAATGTTCTTAATCAATGAATAGAACAAAATATATTCATGTTTTAATTTGCGTCGTAATTTATAGCGGGCAATTTTGTAATTGTTATAATGGGTGATGAGTAATGATTTTAACGGGTAATTCATGTTGTAGCGGGCAAATAAAAAATTACCTCACGTTTAAATTCGTGTCGTAGGTCATGCGGGCAATCTCGATATAACTGCCTGAGTAGTTAGAGTGTATGTAAACATAACTTTTAGCCGGTTCGGAGGACCGGGCACATAACGGCTTGTATATATATAAATCTCAAAAGGAATATGTATGTATGTATGTATGTATGTGGCTGGCTGGCTGGGTATGTACATACCGCATAATCTTTTTAAATACTGGACATAAAAACGTGAAATTTGCTACAAATATTCTTTGCGTTACGGCGGTGAACACTGTCAAGGTTTAAAAAAAATTAAAATGACCGCAGTGGTCAGTTTGGTCAAAAAACGCGAATAAAACGACATATTTTGGGTTCATTTTGAATTTGCCGTTCCAACTTTTTATAGTTTTTCGATCGATCGCGCTAAGAAAATAAAAAAAAGGATGGCGTTGAGATTTTTTTCAGGATGACGTCATCAAAGTTTGCGCAGGGATAGCTGGTTGTCTTTTTTTTTTATGGCGTCATCGAATTTTGCGTATTCATTTTAATTAACTTCGCTTCAACCTTTGCTAATGTACTTTATGAATGAATAGAACAAAATATATTCACGTTTTAATTTGCGTCGTAATTTAAAGCGGGATATTTTTAAATTGTTATAATGGGTAATGATTAATGGTTTTAATGGGTATCTTACGTTGTATCTGGCAAATAAAAAATTCCTTCACTTTTTTATTCCTGTTGTATATGTCCACAGAATAGGTATAAAACAGAATGCGCAATCGCATTTTTTTTCTGTTTTGGGCAGTAATACCGACGCCATACTAAGCTTATTTAAACGCAGCGGTCCTGGTTACACTCTATATTTATGCTTATTTAGCCTACAACGTCCTTTTCTTCAAATCTACAAGTTCGAACACCCAAAGCTAATATTTCAGGCAAAATGTGCATGAACGGTTGTGTAATAAACTACAACAATGAAAACGAAAACGACTAAATTATCGAAAAAAAGAGCATGTCAAACTGCATGGCTTTCCTGACTCCATAAAGGATAAACAACAGCATAAACAACCTCATATTAACTCATTATGAATTATATGCCTATTTCCCTTCATAATTTCAAAAGTTTATTTTGGTTAAAAAAGTATATATATTTATGTACCGGTAGCCGTAGCAATTTAGTTACCGGTACCGAGCTACGTCTAAGCCATTTTTTTTTCAAATCAGTACCGGGTAATAAATATTTTTACATCATATTGGCCTAATCATATAATGTTCAAAACAAAATGGGTAATTAAGTCAAATTTATATAAAAGTAAGCCTATAATGAAAGATAATGTAGGCCCTATATATATTGTATATATTTATGGCAGACGTAGATATCCTTTCACATTTTACAAAGTAGCGTCTCTAGCGACCGCTGCATTGCGGAAAATGGTAACTTTTAGTGACTGCGTATATAGGGATTGTGCATTCTGTTCTATATCTATTCTGTGTATACGTCTTATAAACTATGTAGCGGGAAATTTTTATATTGCCGGGCAATGTTTAAATTTGCCGGACCAACTTTTTAAAGTTTTAATTCATGTCGTATACGTTGTATAAACTATGATTTATATCGGTTTCAGTTGTTATTGTTTTTCCTGTTGAATTTAAAATTTAATTCTAAGTTTGCAATTTAATTTTAAGTTTGCTTCCAAAGCAACAATAAATAAATAGCAAATAACACCAACGAAAACCAAAAAAAAAAAAAAAAAAAAATATATTGATCTACGACTAATGTTGTAGCAAAAAAATATATCAAACAATCATTTTCGAATTAACAGTACTTTTTAAAAGACATGTGAGTTCTGTTTTACAGAAAGAGTTTAATTACCCAATAAACTCACAAAATTCGATCATAGTGGTCATACTTTGAGCAAGAAATAAAAAAAAATTATTATTATTTGTTTTTCCTTTTTAGTTGTATATCGAATTGGTGTATAATAAAGTGTGCAAAACAAAAATAAATTAAAAAAATACTGACCACAAAAATAAAACATACTACTTTATGTATGTTGCAAAAACAAAACTAAAAAACTATAATGTGTCAAGCATATTCTAAAAAAAAGCCCGTTCGAAGAATCGGGCACATATTGGCTTGTATATATATATAAATCTCAAAAGGAATATGTATGTATGTGGCTGGCTGGCTGGCTGGGTATGTACATACCGCATAATCTTTTTAAATACTGGACATAAAAACGTGAAATTTGCTACAAATATTCTTTGCGTTACGGCGGTGAACACTGTCAAGGTTTTAAAAAAATTAAAATGACCGCAGTGGTCAGTTTGGTCAAAAAACGCGAAAAAAACACAACTTTTGATTCACATTGTCTTTGCCAGTACAACTTTTTATAGTTTTTCGTCACAAAGTTAGAAAAAAAAGGATGCGCTGAGATTATTTTTATGACGTCATCAAAGTTTGCGCATGGATTTTATAGCAATGAAGGGACATTTTTCATTCATGTTTAAATTGACGTCATCAAACTATGTGCATGGATTTTATTATCTCAACTCAATGACGGGAACAAATTTTCTTCATGTTTAAATTGTCTACGTGCCGTAAACAACATAAATTCTTTACACTACCAATACTATAGTTGATTTTCTTAATCTATCACTACTTTAATGCTGCACACTGTGAATACATGACTTAAAGTTAATTAAAAATTTAAAACTTTACAAACATAGGACAAAGCAAATAGATATAGTATTTTTTTTTCTGTTTCGGGAAGTAATACCGACGCCTTATTAAGCTTAATTAAACGCAGTGGTCCTGGTTACACTCTATATTTAAGCTTATAATTATATGGCGTCATCAAATTTTGCGTATTTATGCGTTTAAGAAGGGAACAAAATTTTGTTTTAATTTGCGTCGTAATTTGTAGAATGCAATATTTAAATGGTTTAAGTTACCGGAAAATACTTTATCCCCGCTTAAGACTATTGTTTATAACTCCATGGGTTATTTTATCCAGTTCCGAGAACTGGGCACCTTTAGGCTTATCCCCTTGGTAACGGCCATTGTTTAAATTACCGGGCAATGTTTAAATTACCGGGCAATGTTTATAATACCGGGCAATGTTTATATTACCGGGCAATGTTTAATTTGCCGGGCAATGTTCAAATTGCTGGAACTAACTTTTTAAAGTTTTAATTCGTGTCGTATACGTTTTATAAACATTATTTCATATGGGTTTCATTTGTTATTGTTTTACATGTTGAATAGAAAATTTAATTCTAAGTTTGCTTCCAAAGCAACAATAAATAAATAAATAGCAAATAAACAAAAACAACACAACATAGGTCTGCGACTTAATGTTCGTCGTAAAAAAAATATATCAAACAATCATTAAAAAAAATAAAAGTACTGTCGAATGTACTTAATCAATGAATAGAACAAAATATATTCATGTTTTAATTTGCGTCGTAATTTATAGCGGGCAATTTTGTAATTGTTATAATGGGTGATTAGTAATGATTTTAACGGGTAATTCATGTTGTAGCGGGCAAATAAAAAATTACCTCACGTTTAAATTCGTGTCGTAGGTCATGCGGGCAATCTCATTATAACTGCCTGAGTAGTTAGAGTGTATGTAAACATAACTTTTAGCCGGTTCGGAGGACCGGGCACATAACGGCTTGTATATATATAAATCTCAAAAGGAATATGTGGCTGGCTGGCTGGCTGGGTATGTACATACCGCATAATCTTTTTAAATACTGGACATAAAAACGTGAAATTTGCTACAAATATTCTTTGCGTTACGGTGGTGAACACTGTCAAGGTTTTAAAAAAATTAAAATGACCGCAGTGGTCAGTTTGGTCAAAAAACGCGAATAAAACGACATATTTTGGGTTCATGTTGAATTTGCCGTTCCAACTTTTTATAGTTTTCGATCAATCGCGCTAAAAAAATAAGACAAAAGGACGCGTAGAGATTATTTTTATATGACGTCATCAAAGTTTGCGCAGGGATAGCTGGTTGTCTTTTTTTTTTGGCGTCATCGAATTTTGCGTATTCATTTTAATTAACTTCGCTTTAACCTTTGCTAATGTACTTTATGAATGAATAGAACAAAATATATTCACGTTGTAATTTGCGTCGTAATTTATACCGGGATATTTTTAAATTGTTATAATGGGTAATGATTAATGGTTTTAATGGGTATCTTACGTTGTATCTGGCAAATAAAAAATTCCTTCACGTTTTTATTCGTGTTGTATATGTCCACAGAATAGGTATAAAACAGAATGCGAAATCTTCAAATCTACAAGTTCGAACACCCAAAGCTAATATTTCAGGCAAAATGTGCATAAACGGTTGTGTAATAAACTACAACAATGATGCGAAAACGACTGATTATCGTAAAAAAGAGCATGTCAAACTGCATGGCTTTCCTGACTCCATAAAGGATAAACAACAGCATAAACAACCTCATATTAACTCATTATGAATTATATGTCTATTTCCCTTCATAATTTTAAAAGTTTATTTTGGTTTAAAAAGTATATATATTTATGTACCGGTAGCCGTAGCAATTTAGTTACCGGTACCGAGCTACGTCTAAGCCATTTTTTTTTCAAATCAGTACCGGGTAATAAATATTTTTACATCATATTGGCCTAATCATATAATGTTCAAAACAAAATGGGTAATTAAGTCAAATTTATATAAAAGTAAGCCTATAATGAAAGATAATGTAGGCCCTATATATATTGTATATATTTATGGCAGACGTAGATATCCTTTCACATTTTACTATAGTAGCGTCTCTAGCGACCGCTGCATTGCGGAAAATGGTAACTTTTAGTGACTGCGTATATAGGGATTGTGCATTCTGTTCTATACCTATTCTGTGTATACGTCTTATAAACTTTGTAGCGGGAAATTTTTCAATTGCCAGGCAATGTTTAAATTGCCGAGGTAAACGTTTTAAAGTTTTAATTTGTATCGTATACGTCTTATAAACTATGTAGCGGGAAATTTTTATATTGCCGGGCAATGTTTAAATTTGCCGGACCTACTTTTAAAAGTTTTAATTCATGTTGTATACGTTGTATAAACTATGATTCATATCGGTTTCAGTTGTTATTGTTTTTCCTGTTGAATTTAAAATTTAATTCTAAGTTTGCTTCCAAAGCAACAATAAATAAATAGCAAATAACACCAACAAAAACAAAAAAAAATAAAAAAAATATTGATCTACGACGAATGTTGTAGCAAAAAAATATATCAAACAATCATTTTCGAATTAACAGTACTTTTTAAAAGACATGTGAGTTCTGTTTTACAGAAAGAGCTTAATTACCCAATAAACTCACAAAATTCGATCATAGTGGTCATACTTTGAGCAAGAAATAAAAAAAATATTATTATTTGTTTATCCTTTTTAGTTGTATATTGAATTGGTGTATAATAAAGTGTGCAAAACAAAAATAAATTAAAAAAAATACTGACCACAAAAAAAAAAACATACTACTTTATGTATGTTGCAAAAACAAAACTAAAAAACTATAATGTGTCAAGCATATTCTAAAAAAAAGCCCGTTCGAAGAATCGGGCAAGTTTTAATTCATGTCGTATACGTTGTATAAACTATGATTCATATCGGTTTCAGTTGTTATTGTTTTTCCTGTTGAATTTAAAATTTAATTCTAAGTTTGCTTCCAAATAAACAATAAATAAATAGCAAATAACACCAACAAAAAAAAAAAAAAAAAAAAAAAAAAAAAAAAAAAAAAAAAAAAAAATTGATCTACGACTAATGTTGTAGCAAAAAAATATATCAAACAATCATTTTCGAATTAACAGTACTTTTTAAAAGACATGTGAGTTCTGTTTTACAGAAAGAGTTTAATTACCCAATAAACTCACAAAATTCGATCATAGTGGTCATACTTTGAGCAAGAAATAAAAAAAAATTATTATTATTTGTTTTTCCTTTTTAGTTGTATATTGAATTGGTGTATAATAAAGTGTGCAAAACAAAAATAAATTAAAAAAATACTGACCACAAAAAAAAAAACATACTACTTTATGTATGTTGCAAAAACAAAACTAACAAACTATAATGTGTCAAGCATATTCTAAAAAAAAGCCCGTTCGAAGAATCGGGCACATAACGGCTTGTTGATACATATTTATAAAAATCATAGATCATAGTATAAAGACGAAACGCAATAATAAATATAGTTTAGACAGAGAACCACGTGTAGATTATCATGAATAATTATAGATGGTAAGTAACATCGCAGCTGCTAGTTATTATCATCACAAATACCCACAATACGGGACGTGCGTTTAAAAATTGTTGTTTCTGAGAGAGCGAGAGGATGAGAACGAGAAGGAGGAATATAGAGAGGGGGAAAAGGAGAGAAGAGTAGAGAGACAAGGCGTGTGTCGTGTGCGTGAGGTGGAGGAAGACTGAGACAGAGAGAGAGAGAGAGAGAGAGAGAGAATCGGATAGAGAGTAAGAGTGAGAGAGAGTTAGAGAGACATAATGAGAGTGAGAGAGAGAGATGGTGAGAGTGGGAAAGAGAGAGTGTGTGACAGTGAGTGAGAGAGTGTGAGAGAGACGAAGAGAGAGGGAGGGAGAGAGAGTGTGTGAGAGAGGGAGAGAGAGGGAGAGAGAGAGGGAGAGAGAGGGAGGGGGAGAGAGAGTAAGTTAAAGTGAGAGAGTGAGAGAGAGAGGGAGAGAGGGAGGGGAAGAGAGTGAGAGAGAGAGGGGGAGAGAGGGAAGGGAAGAGATGGAGGGAGAGAGAGAGAAATTGAGAGAGAGAGAATGAGAATTGGAGTGAGAGAAAAAGGGAAATGGAGTGATAGAAAGAGAGAGAGAGAGAGAGAAGGATAAAGAATGAAAGCGAGTGCATGTGTCCTTTGTGTGTGTGTGTGTTTGTTCGGTGGAGAAAGGGTGAGAGAAAAATATGTGAAAAACATGACCCTCGGTCTCCCTAGGAAAATGTCAACTGTAGGTTGAGAAGTGGGCCTAACGTGCCTCTTAGGATGTGGCTGATGGCTGTTGGAGGCCAGAAATAGCCTGGATGGACAGCAGCCAAGGGGCATTACCAAAAGCTAAAACAGAGAAATAGAATTCTCTTCGTCTTATTTTGTCTCCTTCTTGTTATTTTTTTTCTCTTATCTTTTGCTCTAGTTATTTTAGCTTTTGGAAACATGTTACGTGGGGAAATTACATAGGCGAAGACGCAGTTGCCCTAAATTTTGGTTATTTGCGATTTTCCAATGATTTGATGTTCATCATTCTATTGGCCTTCTTTCTGCATTTTTTTTAGGTTAGGGTAAGAGCACGATCTATAAAAAGAATGGTTAGAGCCACCTTAAATAAATGTGTATCGATACAATCGGAAGAAACAATTTTGTTGTATACACAATTATATACACACTATACACAATTCACTTAACCATGTAAGCGAGTTATAGGAATAAACAACCTATTATTAGACAAATCAATAGGATCAAAAAGGAAATCTAAGTCACTCGAAATGTATTTACAGGTCAGTGTTTAGGAAATATAATTGTATAGATAAGTGAACAATGGCGGGAGATTTTTGCATCAAGAATATTATTTCCGTCCCTAATCAATTTTTTGTATAGATCAGTGGGGATCAGGGAGAGGGTGTGATCATGCTCTTATGACTTCTGCGTTATATTGGGCGCCGACGCCCTTACAACATCCGCGAGATATTTATTTTCAAGTATTTCTTGAAAGAATAAGCTCCGCCTTGAAACAATGATGTAGAGCAACACATTTTCGCTCACGAAAAGTTGGCTTTAACTTTGGTTGTCTTGAAGAATTGCGTACGTCTGACTTCCTGTGGGGGCAGAACACTGGGCTTATAAACACGTAGACTGCGTTCCATGTGATCAGAAGTGCCGCCGTCGTCCATTGCTGTTTGGGCATGGTGGGACGGAACAAGTTTTGTTTTAACTGTCTCGTGACGGTACTATAAATAAACACACACACACACAAATAAATACCCATATTTCTCATATTAATTATGAGTTTAAATTATGATGATAATTATAATAGTTTGTATTTATGTAGCGTTGTTATAAAAATATATTATGAGTGAAAGAACATTTAAAGAACAAAAGAGACATAGAAGCAATTTCATATAATATAATAATTGGACGAATATTCGCTAGTCCACAAAAGCCTCCTATATAAACATTACTGGATTACATATCACAAAGTAGAAAAGAATTTGAGCAACACAAACTTATATGAATGCATACAATAAAAAAAAAATACAAAAGTGAGGAGTTGCTTGGCATTGTGGAAGCCACACTATTAACTCAAAGAAACTGGACTAAACTGTCGTATTAATTTGATCCATATGACCTGTGAAGCAGTGTTCACACGTTTCTTTATTCCACGGCCTACTAGGAGACTGTGTGGCAAGCACAATGCCCAGCCACCTTAACTTTTCCACAGGTACCCATCAGAGCTGGGTACACTCAGGGAAACCCCCCAGGGATGAGAACAAAGTCTAGCCTTCACCAGGATTCGAACCCAATTACATTCGGTAGGCCAGTCGAACGCGCTGCCATAGATGTATGTCTTTAATTTTTTTTCTATTGTTGTTTTACAAAACTACTTAAAGAAACCCATTCCATGTTCTGTACGCCTATCGAAAAACAATATATATTAAATTTGATCCTGACTTGGTTGCTTAGTCATTCACTTGTAACATAATCTCTTCGTTTATCTAAAATCTAAACACTATGTGAAGTCTAAGGCTTACGTAACAAAACACATTCAAACAACACTCCAGATTAAATCCATGCTAAAACTACGATTGCTTAGAAATTCTTTTTTTTTTAATCGGAATTTTAAGGAATTGTTCAAACAATCTATTTAAAATATAAAAAAAAAGCAACCACTGACAAACAATGAACTTATTCAAATGTGCATAACTAGAGTAAATATCTTCAAAGATAACTCAACTGATAAGCCAGGCCATTGTTATTGTTGTTGTTTTTTTGTTGTTGATTTTTACTCACTTGAATCAAATGACAGAATTGATGCCTAAGCCAATGTAACAGTTGCAAATCCAGAGCAAGGAAAAATAACCACTGTGTGGAAGAACAATTTTGTTGTCAATAGCGTCCCTTGATAGTTTTCTTTTTCTTTTCTGAGCGATTATTATACAGCACTGAAAATCCTTGTAACATTACACCTTTATATTTCGCACGCAATATTTTCTATTTTATATTGTAGTTTTTTCACTGTTTTTGATAGTTTTAAATTGAGGTTCTTTATTGAAATATTTTATTATTAAATATTATATATCAAATATTATAAAGATATTTTATTTAAAGATCAGAAAAAAAGAATGATTAGTTAGTTGTTTTTTTTACTAAAAAAAAGCAACTATTATGCAACTATGAGATGACATAAAATTTACAGACAGTTCGGCTCATCGATTATCTCCCTTGCTGCACCAATAACCAACGTGTATACTGTGTGTGTGTGTGAACAGTTTGAGCGATGGTCTTCAAAGAGAGTCGTTTTTTTTTTCTTGTTGTTTTTTTGGTCTGTTGAGACTTAGTCATTAGCATATTCTTTACAGGAATTTTTCGTAGAAGGAAAAGGAACGAGGATTAGGAAGGCGTGGGCGTCCCCATTTTTTTTTCCGTGGAAGGAAAACAAATGTTCCATTTGCAATATATTTGAGAAAACTACGGGATAAGCTGGCTATACTCAGATCGCTGTGCGTAGACTTATTTTATTTTTTTACATTTTTTTTTTACATTGTAACCGGTGAGGTGGGGTGGGGGGGGTGTTGTAATAATTTGGGAGGCGGTGTTTGGGGCGTTAGGGCGCTCGGAAGCCGAATTTTTCATTTGTCGTTTGATTACGTCCCTTTTAAACGCAATAAGATTTGAACGTATATATTACATAGGCGTATGACGCAAAAATCTTCTTCATAAAAAGAGCGTCTGTAATATATGTATATATATGTCTGTGGATTTATCTTTAACCGCGCAGGCAGAAAATGTTCTTTGTCGAATTGACAAGTCTTAATGAGGCGTGACCTTTTCAAATGGAAGAGATCGCGAACTTCCGGTTTCTATATTTAAATTAGTAAACATACAAGCATGCTTTTGCTGGTTTTTGACAACTGATTTCAACCTCGACTGCCATTTCTAGTCTTTTAGAAATATACAAACGATACAAGATTAATTATGAGGAATCCGTTTTTAACATCAAAAGTGAGTGGGCGATAATTAATACTCAAAGTGTTAGTCGCGTTAGGTTAAATTTTGCTTTGTTTTTAAAATAAATTAGTCAAGAGTTGCGCCCTTGCTTATTAAAAAAACACAATGTTTAGATTTATTTTAAAAAAAAAACGAAAATTCTTTTGCATCAAGCAATTAGTTTGGGATTATAAATAGGTGATTCTTCAAATCTGACATTCACAATCCATCGTTTTCTTTTGGCAACATCTTTTGGAAATGAAATCAAATTAAATCTCCTACATCTTTTCGTACAACCATATATATCTATGGTAAAATTAATAACATAACACGCAGCCATTTTGTTTTTTTAAACTAAATGATCGAATGGGGACGGAAATGTCTTTTTCTTCGACCTTTTATGCATGCATAATCGTTAAGACTTGTCAATTGTGACGACGTCTTCCCGTTTTGTGTGTGTGTGTGTGCTTGTATGGTTTGTGGTTTAGAGCATGTTTTGTGAGATTGTTGACATGTCGTGTGTCATTGGTGACATGTCGTGTGTGAGTCATGTCGAGTGAGTTACGATGTCAATCACAGAAATTGATAAAACACACATGTAGGCTAAACACAATCACATATATATACACAGATGTACAGACGTATAAGCAAGCTCACATATATATTTAAATATATATATTTATCTCTATCTATACATTGAGCATTCTGTTATTATGTTCTTTGTCATCTAATGGTATTCCCTATCCAATAGTAATCTCTATTATATAATGGAAATCATCATCATCATTGGCTCCATAGTCTCGGAAGACGATTAGATTTGCGATCTTGTCAGCCTTGCAGAATTGACTGTGTCTGTGGAGACCTATCCTTGAGAGACATGCTCTGTGGCATCTCTAGAACTTGAAAGCAGGACCGTTGGGGTTTGTCAGGGGCAGCCTATGTTCTTTACTTTTCTTCGCTGCTCTTTTAGCCTCTGCGATAAAGCGAAGTCTGCCCTCTGCAGCATTTGTACCGGTGTGTAGGGTATCTATCAAATAATAATACTCTCTATCTTCTAATGGTATTCTCTATCATTAAATTGTATTTTTAAACATCTAATGGTATTTTCTACTATCTAATTTTGTTCTCTATAATATAATATAATTATATATTATCTAATAGTATTTTATTATCTATTGGTAGGCCTATTCTCTATCATCTAATGGTATTCTCTATCATCTAATGGTATTCTCTATCATCAAAAGGTATTCTCTATATCTACAGGAATTCTCTATCATCTAATGGTATTCTCTATCATCTAAAGGTATTCTCTATCATCTAATGGTATTCTCTATCGTCTAATGGTATTCTCTATCATCTAATGGTATTCTCTATCATTTAATGGTATTCTCTATCATCTAATGGTATTCTCTATCATCTAATGGCATTCTCTATCATCTAATGGTATTCTCTATCATCTAATGGTATTCTCTATCATCTAATGGCATTCTCTATCATCTAATGGTATTCTCTATCATCTAATGGTATTCTCTATCATCTAATGGTATTCTCTATCATATAATGGTATTCTCTATCATCTAATGGTATTCTCTATCATCTAAAGATATTCTCTATCATCTAATGGTATTCTCTATCATCTAAAGGTATTCTCTATCATCTAATGGTATTCTCTATCATCTAATGGTATTCTCTATCATCTAATGGTATTCTCTATCATATAATGGTATTCTCTATCATCTAATGGTATTCTCTATCATCTAATGGTATTCTCTATCATCTAATGGCATTCTCTATCATCTAATGGTATTCTCTATCATCTAATGGTATTCTCTATCATCTAATGGTATTCTCTATCATATAATGGTATTCTCTATCATCTAATGGTATTCTCTATCATCTAAAGATATTCTCTATCATCTAATGGTATTCTCTATCATCTAAAGGTATTCTCGATCGTCTAATGGTATTCTCTATCGTCTAATGGTATTCTCTATCATCTAATGGTATTCTCTATCTTCTAATGGTATTCTCTATCATCTAATGTTATTCTCTATCGTCTAATGGTATTCTCTATCTTCTAATGGTATTCTCTATCGTCTAATGGTATTCTCTATCATCCAATGGTATTCTCTATCGTCTAATGGTATTCTCTATCGTCTAATGGTATTCTCTATCTTCTAATGGTATTCTCTATCGTCTAATGGTATTCTCTATCATCTAATGGTATTCTCTATCTTCTAATGGTATTCTCTATCATCTAATGGTATTCTCTATCATCTAATGGTATTCTCTATCATCTAATGGTATTCTCTATCATCTAATGGTATTCTCTATAGTCTAATGGTATTCTCTATAGTCTAATGGTATTCTCTATCATCTAATGGTATTCTCTATCGTCTAATGGTATCCTCTATCATCTTTATTGACAGGTCTGGTCGTCAGGAGCAGCGACGACATTTCTCTCTATCTCCACCAGGACCTGGGCGACTCCATGATCATCTTCCCCATTGACGCCTTCGGCAGGGAGTACGAGCTCTCCAGGATGTCTAACGGGGACAGGTACGGCGACACTGCCGCCCTGCTCGTCTTTTCCCCCTTCAACAACACCAGCATCTCCGTCACGCCCATGAAGGAAACCGGCAGCTATTCCCCACCACCCTCCTCCGCAGCGGCGGCGACCGACTCCACAGCGGCACCCCACCACGGGGCTGCCGCTTCGCCGCCCGCGAACATTTTCCTAGATGCCTTCGAGATTCGACACGTCTACGTGGACAGGTCGAGACGGTACAGGCTGCACTCCAAGGACGTGTTCGGGGTGGTGCTACTCCAGAGCCAAGACGCCCTGGCGCCCAATGACACTATGTGCAAAGACGTGAACCTCTCTCTGTTCGATTTCGTCCCACCTTATTCAGTCCGGAGCCGACACTTCTACATCGCCTTCCCCAACAGCACGGACCTGACAGTTTACATACACGGTGGGTATATAAAGACTACTCTAGCTGCATGTGTTACGTCCACAATCCCCTTGTGGCCAGAGCCGTGTAGATATCGTTGATAATTCTCGTTAGTCCTAGGGTATACTTTAGTTATTATTATTTATGTTTCAGTATTACACGAACTCTCCTTATGGTACTGGGCACAAACTTAGTATTTGCGTTCTAACAGTTCCTTTCCTTGACGTTGGAGTAGTAAATAAATATTATAGTATTGTAAACAACACAATAGAATAGTAACTTGACGAGGAAGCTTCAGTGTAGCCTAAATGTTGTTGATAATTTAATTCAGTAGATATGTTCCAATATATACAATATGAAGAATATGTACAGTTAGAATAAAATAGTGCGAACACAAGCGTCCTGAAAAGAAATTATCTCGAAACTCACTGCCTTTTAGACAAACAAATCATTAAATACTATTAAAGTGGTGCCGGAAACAGTCCTATTACTAAGAGGGGTGAAAATAATGGTATCATTACAAAACTCATAATAAAAATGATATGAACTCCCCCATGCAGAAATAATTAACCATTCCTAGCCACTCCGATAATTTGAGGTCAACACGAATACCAAAATTACCAAGAATCTTTCGCCTTCGTACTAAAAGTCAAGGAAATGGAAAATAAGCCCCGCCCACAAAATCTTGTGTAGGGAGAAAAAAAGAGAGGAGAATAAGCATTGTGTGTTCCAATACTTGGAAACCAACAGTATATGACACTATGTAGATCTATAATATAGCTAAAAGAACGGACGTAGTCACATTTGTGTTCGATTTTGAGTTTTGGCCCCAGTATTAATCATCATATGTCTCTCTACATTGTGAACAGTGACCAGGAGACTATAATATACATGGACCACTTGCTTTAGTTTGTTATGCTTTTATCATTTTTTTTTTTTTTGGCAATTCCCGATTCTTAATAAAGTTATTGTCAGACAAGTTTCGTTTTATGAAATCGCATTTTTTTCGACTTTAAAATGAATACTTGTAGGTCTATTAATCCAATTATCATCATTGACTATAATAAGATGGACCGCTTGCTCTATTTTTAGAGCTTATGTTCTTTTTCCGTGCGCACACAACACTGATCTATAAATGTTTCCGCTCTGTACAACTTTCGATTTTAATTTTTCATTGAGAAAATCATAACGATTAAATAAAACGGAACTTGTATAGCAATAACTTTATTTCCTGTATAGCAATTACTTTATTTAGAATGGGGAATTCCAAAAATCAGTGTTTCAAGTCATCATATAGCAGAAATACTAAAGCAAGCGGTCCATGTATACTATAGTCTATGATTGTGACCAACTCTCATGATCTAAATTGATCAAATTACCGAGATATTAGAGACAGAAAAAAAATCCTTCAAAAAACAAACGAAGTCCAATGTTTACTTAGGTAAAACGGGCGTAGTCCTCGTTTTTTTTTTGTCACGTGACGCTAATTGGCTAATATTATATTATTATATTATTTAAGAGTACTATTGCTTATATTTATATGCGTCATTACATAGCAGTTATATCATTTGTAGGTTAGAGTTAAAGTTATACCATGCATATTTCGAGGTTATAGTTAAAATTACCATGGGTTATGATTAGCTAAAATATGCTACATAGATTAAAGCTAAAGTTATAGGTCTGTGATTAATTATTTGAGTTGATATTTATATTATTTGTTCCTTGACTTACACATGAGCTTTTATTTTTATCTTATACATTACAGACGCTCCTTCTATAAAGAAGATTATTGCGTCCTACGCTCATCCGTGGTCAAAGTCTAGTCTTGCATTTGTATTAGTGTTTTAAATGATGTTAAGTCACTGGTTTTCTTGGTTTGGCCAGGCTACCCAATCCATGTCTGGATGCCACTCGGGAAGAAAAAGTACTTATATACATTGGTTTTCGCATAAGAATAAGGAAAGTGTTTTTGTCCTTATGTTTAACTGAGCATTGCAACAGATTGTTATTATGCTGTATTTCTAAGTGCGAATTAAATGCCTTACGTATTTTGACTACTTTAGTCATTGCCCTTCTGTCCTTTAGTGTTTCTAGGTTTAGTGATTTGACTAATGCTGTTACTCTTGTCAATTGTGAATATTCTCTAGTTATGAACCTTGCAGCTCTTTTCTGAATTTGTTTCAATTTTTTTTTATGTTTTTATTTGATGGGTCCCATACATATTTCAGTTATTTCAGTATATAATTAACTAATGTGAGATATCATTTTAGTTTTATATTCTTAATACATTTGAAAAAGTTTCTTTTTTTATGGGTTTTCGTTAAACACCCAAGTGGATTTTGGTTAAAACCATATGACTTATAAGTATACAGACGTTCCTTCTAAATATGTTATTATTACGCTCTATGCCCCAAACTCCTCTAGGGCGGCAAGGGATTGGTCGGCGGAACCCGGGCCGTTTTGTTGACAGCCCAGTGAAGGCTACTAACCGCATGACCATCCGTGGTTTAGGATTATATGATTTATGGGTAGCCTTACACTTTTGTGTGTGTGTGATAAAAATCCTTTATAGCAATAATAACAACGCAATACACTCTTGCATAATAATGTTTATGTTATTTTTTTCTCTCTAGAATATGAATGTGACATACAATTAGAGTATAGGGCGTTTGCAATCACGTGACAAAAAGCACGTGATTTTTGTTTACTTTGTGTATTGATGTACAAACAATGGACGCTGTATTAATATAGTTTCATATAGGCTCGAGCTTTTTTTATTGATCATTTGTGTTTAAAATGATTATTAATGTATTAATATGTATTTTATTAATTATATATTAGATTAATATACATATCACAAGATTCTCACATTAAAAATGTTACAATACTTTTGAACGATTAGGCCTACAATGAAAATAATGAATACTCCAATACTTCAATAAATCAATTCAAATGCAACACTTACCGGTCGGATATTAAGATGATAAATTGAGCGTAAAATGTTAAAAATCGTTGAAAAAATACCATGTCAGGCTTTCTCTTGTACTAATAAGACGATTTATCTAATGGTTTGTGCGTAGGATAGCCAATATTCAGATGTGAATTTGGCATTATAAAGAACAAGTTCACGACATTTGTACATCAAGTGGCTTCTATTTACAAAATGACGTCACGAAAAACATAAGCTCCGCCCACTGCAAACGCTCTATAGAGCACTGAGCGTGCTAATTTAATAGCATGAATAGAAGCGCTATAGAAATGTCCATTCTTATTCTTCTTATTGTTATAAAGTTTTTTTTTATTATAATTTATTTATTGAAGTGGCTATGAGATCAAAGAGTCGTAGACTAGTGTGTTGTACACTTTGATTCGACAGGGGCGGTCAGATTGACAAAAATTATGTCAATTTTGGCTAGAGAGAATCGGTCGGGACATGCAGTAAATGGTAGTGGAATGTTTTAGAGCCTTGTAAGACTAAGAGCTTGCTCAGGTTCTCTCCATGGTTCTTCTCTATCCTCGGCTCGTCTGGGCTCGGCTCCCTTGCTTGATCATGAGAAATATTATTTAGAGCAGGGGTGATAATAGTGTGTCAAAGTGGGATTTCTAATTCATTCAGCGTGCCAGCAGTGTAAAACTCACCCTGCTGTAGCACTCAATTTCTAATAGAAGGAACCTGAAAATTTTTTTGGGAGTCTTCCGCGTGCCATTGAAAATCGTTCTGCGTGGAAAGTCTGACACGCGTTCCATATGTTGCCGACCCCTGATGTAGCAGACGTAACTAGTTGGTCCACGACTGATGATTCAATCCCCTTGGGGTGCTGTGAAGTCAGCACGGGTTCAGTGATGTTGCCGACCATGGTACAAAAACAAAGAAAACGCCGAGAGGCTACACAAATTGAAAACAGGCCGAGGCCGAATCAACCCACTCAGGAGAAGGCCAAGGGGCTCGTAAAGAGCTCCGCGCGCCACCTATAGAAGAAAACGAAGAGTAGGGCCTATGGGGAGGATGACGACAAAGAGAGAACTTATTGATTGGGAATCATGACGTTTATCGATCTATTTTGTTGTTGTTGATTTTTCAATCACAATTCAATTCACTTGACTAAAAATAAAAGTGGTCTCTTTTATAATAGGAGTGTTCATTCATATTTAATATTATGCGTGTTGCTGAGCGATGATTTTTTTTTTAAATAATATTTTGGGTCTTTGTTTGTATGATGCCATCTTACGTTAGAGACTTCTTCGAAGACTTTAGTGTGATGATCAATGATAATTTTTTTATTTTCTAGGAGTTATGCCCGTCAAAATGACGGAGAAACGAATGATTACAATATGCTTTGTTAAAAGAGAAAAAAAACACGATATTACAATAAAAACTGTAGCACTGTAGAGTGTCTTTCGGCATTTAGTTGTTCTTTTTTTTTAATATATATTTACGGTCGCCTGGCCCTTTCTTACTTGTCCTTCAATCTAGCTTTCTTTATGTCTATGTATTTATTTTGTTTTATCTAGCCATCATGTATTTAGCTACCTTTCTATAGATATATATACCTGTTCATCAGTCCGACTAAGTCTCTCTCTATATATATATATAATCTATATATGCGTATTACTGTGTATTCAGACTCTATTAAAAGTATTCATACCACGTCTTTAACTGCTTCTCTGTTTACACCCTTCCTTAGGTCAGCCCAACACCACAGTGGACATATCCACGGACTGGACATCATCGCAGGTCCACCTCGACCACCAGGGCGCCAACATCAAGCTCATCGGGAAGACGACCTCGGCCTGGTTCTCGGCCGCCCAGGCGGTCAGCGTCTACGTTAGGATGACCATGTGCAACGGATCCTACTCGTGCTTCGACAGCGGCTTCTATCTGACCAGCCTGGAGCACTTCTTCAGCTGCGAGGGCAACAGGACCCACTACGGCTGCCTGTGCACCTGCCCGACGTTCTTCGAGCGCTACATCGACCCCGTCAGCTTCCACTTCCTGCACAACTCCAGCGACTCGCTCCCCACCTCCATCTATCCGCTGATGGCCGAGACCGTCTTCGACGTGACCACCACGCTGCAGTCGGGGGTGGAGGACGCGGACTACGTCATAGTCACCACGAACAGCTCTTTCCTGGTCTTTCGTTACGACCTGGCCAACTTGAACTTTTTGCCCTCCGGTGGGCTTCTCCCGCACAGCAAGTGTTCGCAGCAGTTCAACCACGCGCTGTTCCTCGACTGCGACGACGAGGCATATTCCTCGGACACTCCACCGCCTCCTCCCCCGGCCTCACACTATTCCGTTCACAGCCAGTGCACGTGCGAATTTCTGGACAAGACTCTAGTGGAATCGCAGGGTCTGGACAAGACCGGCGCCGTTCTGGTGGCGGCGCCCTCGTCGAGGGGCAACTCGGAGCCCGTCGACGACTGGCTGGGGGAGCCGGACGACACCAAGCGCCCCATGATCGCCGTCATCGTCTCGCTGTGCGTGGCGATCTTCGCCGTGATCGCCCTGATATCCGGGTATATGCTCGTGGAGATGACGTCACGGAGAAAGCACGTGCGGAACACAAAGATCCGGCCATTCGTTTCATGACGCCGATAGATTGTTGATATCTTTTTGACAAGAGAGATTCGGTAATTACGCGAGAACGCCTCGCGTCCAACGGAGAAGAACAAAGCTATAGCGAGGGTTGAAAAACACTAGTACAGTGAATTGAAAAAAGCCCAACTAGCAAGACAAACATAAAGATTCTCCGCCAGTAAAGAACAATGTGCCATATTCCAGTTAAGAACAGGAACTATAGCAATCAACTGACATCTAAACAGAATCAACCCACCACACCCTTCTACCTGTAGACATTGTCCCCACTCACATGAAAATAGTGGGGCGAATTCCTACTAGAATGTCCGAAGCTAACCAGCCTTAGACATACATTACTCCCCTTCCCCCTCAACCTACCATTACCAATACATGTTACAATAATAAGGAACAACTATAAAAAAGACATGTAAATACTTTGTCTGCCAGTGACTGCAAGCAGCTCTGCAGACTAGTTCACGGAAGATAATAGTTTTAATCCTCTAAAAAAAAAAAAAAACGGACGAGCCTAACGAGCGTAATGTGAGGAGCACACCAAGATCCCGTCCGAGACTAGCCATCCCAAAACGGCGTGTCGTGAAACATAAGGTACGGTCTCCGAAGTAAATGCACTACACTTCTTCTCCCCACCTGCGGAATTCCCTTCGGATCATTAGATTGGTGGCTCGCCTGTATAGGCTACCTGCACTGTCGCCCGGCAGCACAAATTCCAGACTATAAATCTGGACATCCAGGCACCCAGGGACGGGCTGTTGCGCCAATTGATTCCTCCTCACCTAGTCTCGGAGGCCACTCGGTAGTGCAATGAGACACCGGACGCGCAGCCGGAGACTGTCCCCCATGCGTTTGCAAAAGAAGGAGAATTGAGGGTTAAAAGTTGAAAGGTCGCCAAAGTCTAGCCAGATACCGAGAGAGAAACAATAATTGCCTATGTGTAAACAATGACGCCAAGCTATAAGCTGTGCCATGCACAGTTTCTCTAGCTTTATAACATTCCATCAGATTTACACCGTCTTTAAAAGGAAATAAACTTGCCGGTGATTGTAACAACGCGAAAGACGGAAATAAAAAAAGAAATGAAACATTTATTCATTGGAAATGTAATTGTTAATATTCAGGTCGCTGAAATCGCATGCTACAAGTTTTGTAATGAAAGGGAAATAACTTCAGAATTTACATTAGTAAAACGTGCCTGTATTTTCTGCAAAGAATTAATTAAGGGGCAGATAACTTTAAAAATGTACAAGTATTGTTTAAACTATGTGTATTGTAAACTATCAAAGTATAAATACTTTTTGCTTAACTGTATATAGACTATATATATTTTAGATTAATGTATCAATATTTTAATCTCGTAATGACCTTAAAACAATACAGGGTATTTTTTTTATGTCACATATACTATATAGGGCCTACATCTCATGATCATTTAACAGACGTAAAAAAACAAAAGCTACAAAATATAAAATGTTTGCTAAATTTTGAAAGCTCTGTCTATGTCTTGATTTGTACCAAGACAGAAAAGAACTAGCTACACAGGGTAAAGTTAATATAGGTATATCAACTTTTTTATAATTGGATTTAAATAGATCAATATCTTATCTTATATAGGCTTATTACAGACGCTCCTTCTAATAAATATATTATATAAATAAGATTATTGTGTCATACGCTCTTCCGTGGTCTTGTGTTGCATTCTGATTAGTGTTTATGAATTTTGAATGATGTTAAGTTACTGGTTTTCCTGGTTTGTTCAGGCAACCCATTCAATGTCCGAATGCATTTGTTATATAGGTAAGTGAGATAGATAGGCTAGAGATATATAGGGCCTATCCTAATATAATTAACTAATAAATGATTATAATTTAAAAAAAGAAATTGTCTTAAAAATGTCAACTTTTTCTCAGTAGGCCTACAGGGGCAAGATCCGACTTTCCCCGTTTATAATAAATCCTGCTCCGAACTCCTTTGTTCCGGAAAACTATAAAGCGGTTCCGCGTGCACACAATATAGCTCTTAAAACCCATGACTACCAGGGTTGAGTTCAAAACTTATAAAGGGGCACCCGTGCAGCTATACAATTCTTAGTTCAGTCTGGAAAAAAAGGTGACTGGAAAATTAAGATTTTTAAGGTAGGCCTACTGTAGGCCTACCGATTTAGTTTTAAGTTGTGTACAATTTGCTACAATCGTCCATTCAAAATCTCCCACCGTACCGTAATCCTCCTGATTATCTGTACTCACGCACGCCCCCCACCTCAGGCAAATCAACTCGTTGGCAGTAGCACACAATCCTGTTGCTCCATTTAAAATTTAATCATCCGATAAGACGCGCGTTTCTTGTTGTAGGCTACTTGTATATATAAGCTTTAATTAAATTTGGATTTATCACAAATGTAATCAAGCGCGCCATTTTTTCATAATAAATATGTAAAAAAGAAAATTAAAATGTTAGTATTAAAATATAGTTACTTTGCGAATAATATTTACTTACTAAAGTTACCAACCAATTTCATCAATATTTTACCAATCCACGTGCCCTGAGCTATAAGACATAGAATCTAGGCCGCTACAGTGCCAATGCCTTGATTCAAACGTATTGTTTAACCTACCGTCTACGTCTGGTTTTGTTTTCTATGTTTATTTCCAGAACGACAGCTAGGTGGATGTGGCGGGGAGATTTAATAGGACAGTAAATTAATCAGGTTATAGCAGCACATCGGCCTCGAGGGTTTGATTGAATTTGTGCCACGAAGGAATTAAACTCAACGCTTGGCATGGTTCTTATAGTCCCCCCCCCCCCCTCCCCCAAACACTTCCATTAAATTAATATATTTCGTACTTTAGACCAGACGGGTCAGAAAAATCATATACATGCTGTAGCATTCATTGGGGTGAATATATATAGGCTAGGCCTAAGCCTATTTATCATCGGCTCATTTCAAATAATAATATGTAAAACAAGCTAAATTGCCCGGTGTTGCCCGGGGGGGGGGGGGATAAAACAGGCCAGTATAAGCTACAGATACAAATTATAAACTACAAGCTATAGATCTAGTCTAATAATAATAAAAAACATTATTTTTTTACTGAAGACATTTAGGAAATTACTAATTTAAAATAAATATTGTAATCAGGTTAAACATAGGCAAGTCTTTTTATTTAACAAAAAGCTAAATTGCCCGGTGTTGCGCATGGATTCAAAATCTTTGTTTTTTAAAGTAATATATTAATTGAATTAAATTATAACTTGAGAATCGAAACCGGGTCAACTTCATGACAGTCTGATACGTTATCCGTGCAGCTAGCGAGGACACATGTTATAAGTCAAATTGCAAAGGTGTCTGTGTCTTTAAATTTAAATGGACCAATTTAATAAACCAACAAATAGAGCTTTTATATATATATATAGAGAGAGAGGCCAATATTTTATTATAGGCCTACAGTTTAACCTTTACCTCTTCATTTCTGTGACTGATAGACTAATAAATGGTATATTTGTGATAGACTAATATAAATGGTATATTTGTGATAGACTAATAAATGGTATATTTGTGATAGACTAATAAATGGTATATTTGTGATAGACTAATAAATGGTATATTTGTGATAGACTAATAAATGGTATATTTGTGATAGACTAATAAATGGTATATTTGTGATAGACTAATAAATGGTATATTTGTGATAGACTAATATAAATGGTATATTTGTGATAGACTAATAAATGGTATATTTGTGATAGACTAATAAATGGTATATTTGTGATAGACTAATAAATGGTATATTTGTGATAGACTAATAAATGGTATATTTGTGATAGACTAATAAATGGTATATTTGTGATAGACTAATAAATGGTATATTTGTGATAGACTAATAAATGGTATATTTGTGATAGACTAATAAATGGTATATTTGTGATAGACTAATAAATGGTATATTTGTGATAGACTAATATAAATGGTATATTTGTGATAGACTAACAAATGGTATATTTGTGATAGACTAATAAATGGTATATTTGTGATAGACTAATAAATGGTATATTTGTGATAGACTAATAAATGGTATATTTGTGATAGACTAATAAATGGTATATTTGTGATAGACTAATAAATGGTATATTTGTGATAGACTAATAAATGGTATATTTGTGAAAGACTAATAAATGGTATATTTGTGATAGACTAATAAATGGTATATTTGCCCTGAGTGATAGACTAATAAATGGTATTTTTGCCCTGAGTGGATTAAAAAAAAGGCCTTCTTATTAACATTAAAATAATAATATATGTTTTTTTTTCCATGTTTTTTTAAAGTAGGCCTATGCGACCCAAACCGTTAAGAAAATTGGCTATGGTAAATTAAAGAATTAAGTTGTTTTATAATATTGTCTTATTTCTATTGTAACATATGGGCAAATAATGTACAAATGTAAGAACAAATTCATATTTCTGTAACACATTATTTTGTGCACACTTTGAGTTTGAGAATTTAAAAAAATACTTGACATGTTTATGTATATAAGCTGATGCATATAATATTATAATATATACAACTGTACATGTTAAGATCTTTGACAATGTGTACAATGCACATCCAAGTATCATTGAGTATCATTGTAAGATACATTATTATCACACTCAGTTTTTAACTCATGCTCTCTCTACCCAAGACTGGTGTTGTGGATGAAGATGTTATCTCCGTTCTTTATTTTCTTTGTTGTTTCCCACAACACTGTGTACCCACGACACACACACAAATATTTTAGCATTTTATTAAAACAAAATTTCTCTTTACCCATGACCAACTGTAGTTCAAGTTTTTATATTACTATGTGTGTGTTGTGGTGTTGTTATTATATTATGCTTCCAATTTTTTAAAAAGTTAATTAAATCATACACGACAAAAATAATTATTACATCATTTGCCCAAAAGCTCCTGCGGGCCAGCTGGTTCAGCGGTTAGTACCGGTACTATGCACTATCAACAAGATAACCTGGGTTCTAACCTTGCAACCGACCAAGCCATGTTGCTGCACAGGATTTTCTAGCAAAGAATTTAATACTGTAATTGTCTTTCTAGAAAACTTATACAACACATATTATGATAGTACAAAAACTGAAATTAAAGTACATATTCAAAATAATGGGAATCTGTTAGTATAAGTATAAGTATTGCAATGCAAGTTTTCAGTTAAGAACATCTTGGTCCATGAGGTTAGTGAAGCAATGTTCACCAGCTTCTGTGGCCATTGCGTGCAAAGAGACATTTAGTGTCCAGCACAATGCCCTAGCAGCTTTTACTTTCCAAATTAATGTCATCTGGGGGGTTGTGGCAGAGAGATTTACAGGGCTGCCAGTAAATTAATGCTGTAAGTATATTGGCCTCAAGGGTTTGATTGAATTTGAACCACGAAGAAATTAAACTCAAACGCTGCAGCTGGGTGAACTCTTGACGCCCTCGAGAGCAAAGTATAAAGAACTTGGACTCAAAACCTTTTCAATGGCTTTCGAAACAGTGCTGCTAGAGCACACCATCTTATACCTGGAATCTCCACATATGAAGAAGTAGCTTGCTAAGTTGATACGTTAAAAATAAATACAAAATGAAATAATAAATACAAGTACAAGATATTAATAAAAAACTTGAGCCGTTGAAATAGATTAACAGAACATTTATTGCTATAACATTTCAAAGTAAATATACATTTTATACACCAAGATTATGTGCACATAATAATAAACGTTCTTAACATTTGCTTATAATGAATTCTATTTTCTATCATGTAAGTAGAGTACTTTGAAAAACAGAGACACCTAGCCTCTGATTTACATAGAAGTAGTATAACCGTTGCTCTCCAAAAAAATGCTCTAAAACTTTGGCACGAATAAACATAAAAAGAATAAAATAAATCATACCCATTATATTTACATTTACACACACACATACTCATAGGCATGGGAGCAAGCACGTAAACTGGTGGTGGAGGAGGAGGGGGGATGTAAACAGAGAAGTGCTGTAGATTTTGTTCAGAAGATTGATGCGAATCTTTGCAAAGCTGACGTATTAATGTTCAAACTGCACTAAGATTTTGTTGCCTGTGCCGTTTCCATAAAATTATTTATGTCTGTGTTTAAAGCAGTTTTACAGTCGTTTGAGACAAGAATAAAATCTTACGATTTCCATGTAAATTTACAGTCATATATACCGGGTATATATATGTTACCATTTTACCTGACTTAACAAAATCAACATGCTATATACAGTAATTCCTTTCTTTCAAGAAATCAAAATATGTTTAAAATCATTTTCAGACCTACTATTTACTTATGAATTAAAAAAACAAAACAAATTGTAAATGTGTAATTAATTCTAACACAATTCTAACTTAATTCACCCCATTAAAACACTTGTCACACTTGTTTTTCTTTATTCTATTTTATTTTCAGTTTTCTTTATTTCATTTTTTTAACATTTTCAGTGCTTGTTATGTAAGGTTTATAAAAAAAAAAGGCTTAGGTTACAGCCGAAATTTTGAAAAAAAAACAACAACACACTTTAAAGTTTAACAATGATAAAAATTTAAAAACAATATTATATTCATTTTGTCTGATTATCATCCAAACTTTTTTTTTTATCTAATCTTATACATTACAGACATTCCTTATGTATAGAAGATTATTGCATCCTAAGCACCTCCATGGTTTGAGTGTAGTCTTGCATTTTTATTAGTGTTATAAATAATGTTATGTTACTGGTTGTCTTGCAACAGCAACTAATCCCTGTATTAAAAAAAAACAGAGCCGCAGGGCTTTATATTAAAGCTGTTTTTTTTTTTTAAACAATGCTGAATTTACATTACTATTCCATCTCTTTTAATTTTAATACATTAAATTAGATGAATAACCTATGAATGAATGTATGTGATTGGTAAAATAATCCTCTATAGCATTTTATAAGAAGTAAGGACAAAATGAAAAATTGCTAATAAAACACACAATCTATCTTATCATTGTTTTTCTGGGTCACAAGGTCATTGAGTACATCTCTGCTCATCAAAATATTCTCAAGATTAGAAACAAGAAACTATCATCCCCAGTTCACAAAGTCAGTTTTTAAAATTGATTCCTTCGATGGAGGAAGTAAAGACGGTGGAAGGTTACCGAAGACACTGAGGCAATCTGCAAGTTTGTACTCTGGAACTCTTATGGCATGGACAGTCTCCGCCGATGGGCCGCTTTCTGGGAAGTCTTGCTTCAACCTTTTGCTCCGCTTGTCCAGCCAATCCCTCAGCAGGTCTTCGGCACCCGCGCCCCCGGGGTCAGTCTCAATGGGTCTCTGCTTGCCCCCCTCTTCTCTCTGCCTGACAATCTCTGACAAGCGATGCCTGTCTTCGTTGGTGAGGTGGGAAAACTGGCATCTCTCACCAAACTTACAATTACCTAGATGAGAAAGAAAAAAAATACAAGTCACTGCAGATGGCAAATATTAAAAAGACATGCAACTGTTTCCCTAGACCAGTCCATGTTCTCAAATGACTCAGCTCCATTACATTGGCAGACTTTATTCCCCCTATAAACAGGCCCTTATGTTTTCCCTCATACAAGGTGATATGGGTATCTATTTTAAACATAATATTAAGAATACCAATTTGCACCACGGCTTTCAAAACAGTTGTGTGTAAATTTAAATGTTCTCAAACACATGGCCTGACCTAGTGTGACATTAACCCTTGTACTCGGGGTATTAATAATAAAATAATAATCAAGAAGGTGTCTTTTGTGAAGCAAAAATATTGGATTAGTGTTTGAAGGGTTAAATTAATTTTCTAATCAAATCTATGGTTTCAACTGGGCAATAAGCACAATGTTTCATATCAATACTGTCTGGTGCAAACTGGCAAAGTCTAAGGAAGCAAATTTTTATGAGAAGCAAATAAAACATTTTACAGCCTAGAGATATGCCATTTTAAAGGTATGAAAGGTCCCTGTTGACCAGTGTCCAAATGAATGTCCTTAAATGGAGCACAAGATGCCATGGTCAATAAATATTATCTCTTTATACCCATCTTTTATTCTGGTTTTCTTTAGAATATAGCGGCACCACCATATTCTTCATCAAACAGAAAGCTAACACTTTTTAAAACTCGAAGAATGTCATTTTGTTCTGCCTTAAAAATTCTCCTATACAGAATCCAAGAGTCTGCCAGTCATATTTACAAAACGATAAAAGAGGCTAATATAACATTTGTATATTTTTTAATACTGTTTGGTGTTTGGCAAGAAATGTATTTAAGCAAGTCAATGCCACACATTTGTTGTTTAATATTCATAAAATACTAAGAGACTTATAAGTTTACAGACGTTCCTTCTAGATGGAAGATTATTATGTCAGAGGCCCAAATCTCCTGCAGGGAGGCAGGGATTAGTCGGCGGCAGGGCTAGAACCATTTTGTTGACAGCCCAGTCTACTCACCGCAGGACCAGCCGGACTCACAAAAAGGAATAACTGTCTCTAGCGTTCTTTCTATTTAAAGCTAGAGTATGACATTAGCATCAACTACCCAGATTTTGGAAAGGAAGCCACCAAGGTAAAAAAGTGCTACCTACGTTGCCATACGCGAGCGAAATATGGACCACGTATAGTAAACCCTAAACAACTTAACCAATTCCTTGTCAGCGGCTGCCTACGTAAAATACTAATATTTGTTGGCAAGTAAGGTCCCAGACATAGAAGTGTCACTTAGGGCTGGCATATCAAGATTTCACACCCAGCTGCTGAAATCATAGGCTTGAAGGGCAGATCACCTGGTATGAATGCCTGATTACAGATTGCCAAAAAGAAATCGTTATGTTTTAATTTAAATAAGCCCGAACGTTACATATAAGACTAACGCCATTTCCCTTTTTTCTTCTTTAAGTTTGAAAATCACTTATCAGGAATTTAAAAAGGCCAAAAAAAAATCTTTTAGTAGTAGTAGTTTATTATTCATACACATGTAATTTTTCCTTAGGTCACAATAATATTAGTTAGAAGCACTAAAAAAAAAGTTTTATCTTTTGAAAAAAAATGTGTTTTAAATTTTAGGACATGTCCAACTTTAAAACCAGATGATCTAAATAAACTAACCCATAAAAACACAGTTTTTATTATACTCCCTTTCTTTGTAAACTAAGTTTATATTTAATTTATATTTTGATAGATTAAAACAAATATAAGTGATATCATACCTTATGAATTTCCACACTAAAATTTTGCGCATCCTTTTTTTTTCTAGCTTTGGCCCGCAAAAACCATAAAAAGATAACTCGCTTTGTTTTGGCTATATTGTGTCGTTTTCATTCTATTTTAATTATTTCGTGTAAACTAACATATCCGAAAAGTTTATTTACTACCGTCTCTTTCGGTTGAGGCAGCCATGTTTTTTTTCTTCAATTTGCAATTTGGTCAAAAGGTATTAGTGACTATTCCAAAGGCTATGATGCTGAAAATTTGATAGAATGTATTGTTAGTCTGGACAAGCCTGCTGTCCAAGTTTCAGCTCGATTGGACGACGGGAAGTGGTTGAAAAATCAATGCAAAATTTTGCTATTAACCAAACAACCAAGCAGACAGACAGACAGACTGTGCAAGTTAAAATAAAGATAGTAAAAAAAGACTTATCTATGAAAAAAAATGAGTTCAACTCTCTTTATTTAAGTAGGATGTATACTTCTTTGGATAAAAACAATTTTTTTTAAAATATTTAACCAAAGAAATGACTCTGTTAGCAAGAAAGGAAAATCAATCGTTACGAAAATCAATCGTTACAAAAGCCTATCGTCCGTATAATGTAATGCGCAAGGTCAAAAACTAAATTTGAGATTACGGATACCTTAAAAATCCCATTATATGTACAAAAACTAAAATCCTCAAATGGGATTTTTAAGGTATCCGTAATCTCAAATTTAGTTTTTGACCTTTTTTATCTTTACATTTTTTTTTAAATTATAAAATGTTGCAAAGTAAGTTGACTTTATAACTTTAACATTTATATTCCCAAGCTTTCAGGCTTTAAAAAGACATTATAATATAATAATATAATATAGATTGAAAAGAAATGAAAACTTCTTATCTTATTACAGATGCTCCTTCTATAAAAAAGATTATTGCGTCCTACGTCGCCTACGCTCATCCAACTTCCGAAATATTATTTGAATTATTGCACTAAAATTAAAATTGTAACAGGTTTATTGGTTTAACAGGGCCTAACTGATTCAACTGTCCTAACTTTACTTTACAAATCACTTTGTCTACTTTGTATTTGTTACTAATCATGATTATTCATGCTCATCATAGTATGATTCATACTAATGAAGTCTACTGACTAGGCCTAATGTTTTTCTAATGAATAATGACTTATTATAATAATGATAAATAGGTCCAAGCCCAATGTTACTTCTAGGATTCTAATTCTAGGCCTACTAACTACTAGTACTACTACTCTACTGTGTACTACTAGTACTAGTACTAACTAGTACTAGTCTAGCTAGATCTATCTAGTCTAGTAGTAGCCTACTGTTTTAGTTTTAACTTACCAGTTGATAAATAGGCTCTGCAGGGTTTTTTCTTTCGGTCTGCTTCCAGAATTTCTTTTTCGTCTTTAAATGAATCATAATGTGCGTTTCTGTTTATCAAATGTGTAGTTCCTGTCAGGTGTACTTTTCTACTAGTAGGATTATCTGCAAATGATTTATCACAATAATCACAATAATATCGTTTGCCCATTTTTCCGAAATGTAAACATTTGGAGTTTACTCCCCTGAAAATCCTCTACTCTAGAAAGTTTACAAATACTAAGAAAAATTATGAATTCTTTCATTCGGCGATTATAAAAAAAAGTTATATTTTTATATTTAGACATAATCTTGACTCTAGACTACAGTAGGCCTATATGAAACCAAACCTTTTTTTAGGCACTTATTTATTTTTTGTTTAAAAAAAACAACAAAGGTTAAAAATATAGGCCTTGCATGAGCTTTGTCTTTGGGCCTAGTCTAGTGGACGTAATAATCTTCTATCTAGAATCTAGAAGGAACATCTGTAAAAATTCTAACACGATTTATACGAAAAAATACGATTGTAGGCCTGCATTTGTTCTGTGATTGAAATTATTAAATAATTTTTCGTCAATCTTGATTTAAGGGCAATAGGCCTAGGCTATTATTAGTATTATCAGAAAAAGAAACTATTTGTATAGGTCTAATTTTTTTTTCTAGCCAAATACTAATAGGTGAAAGATTAAATAATATAGGTCTATTAAATAGATTTATTTCAAAATTTCAAAGTTTTTTTTTTTTTTCAAAATGTGTAGTAGGCCTACTTAACTTGTCTACTACATCATAAAACAACAACCTCTCTCGTCAATGTTTAATATATAAATGTTGTCAAAGGGAAATAAATAAGGTAATTCTTAAATGTACATGTTATCTCTTGATTAATTCCCTTAATTCACATAAGTTTTCTTTGCTTCATAAATAGATTTCTGACAGCAATAAATATAGCATATTAACAATGCTCTTATAAACATATGGCACGTTTATAATTCAATTCCTATATCGAATAACAAACGTATCTTCTTTCCAAGGGGCATCCGGGCAAGGAATGGGTTACATGAACAGTTTTCAACAAAGAAAAGCTATAGTGATTTTAAATTGTAAGCATTGTGCAAGACTAAATCAACATCATGAAAAAAAGAAGTACGCAATAATCTTTAGTAGGCATATAGAAAGAGCGTCTGTAACATGTAAGATAAGTGCTAGTTTTATGTTTTTATTTATTGTTAATGTTAATTTGTAAAAAAAAAATTCACATCTAAATTATTAACTGACTTTTAGTTATTTTATCATCAACAGAAGAACTCTTTTGATATATTTTTCATTTGTAACTTCTGCATTTCAGGTTTTATCTCTTCCTTACGTTCTTTTCCAGTTCTTACAACTACAAAAACGTAAATGTCTTTTAAATGTATTAATGCAAAATTAACACAAGATCATAGTCTTAAACTAAAACGTAAACCCACCCAAAAAAGCCTTAATTTTTTTTTTGTATTTTACCTTGAGATTTTTTTGTTTATAAATGTTTATGATTGGCGCGAAAAAAAAAAGCCTTTACTTCACTAAACAACATTTAGCATTTATGGAGATGCAACAAATTTATTTCGGAAACGTTGGGTTTGTGTCGCCTACGGACATAGAAACTGCGAAAAGGTAATGAGGGCTGATACCTATTCATAGAAGGGAAATTACAGGAATTACAGAAAGGGCTTAATTTAAATTTAGTTGTGTCCCATTGCATATCCCCTTAAAATCTGGTTTTACAACTGTTACTATTGCAGCCATTAATAATCAAATATTTTCTCTAAATAAAAGGGAAACAACTGTGGAATTACTTAAAAGGATTAAATTAAATTTAGTTATGTCCCTTTGCACATCCTCTTAAAATCTGATTAATCATACGACTGTTACTATTGCAGTCATTTAAAATCAAATATTTTCTATAACTTTACCAAATGTTTAGAAGCAATTATACTGAACATGTACATTATTGGTAATATTTATATTTATATGGTCTCAGGGGTCGGCAACCCTTTGATTGCAGTGTGCTTAAGCGTGCCAAAAGCCAAAAGGTCATCCTGCTTTAGCAGTCAACTTCTTGTAGAAGTACCGTACTTGAACTGTATTGGGGGGGGGGGGGGGGGGGGTTAGTCTGCCGCGTGCCATTATAAATCGCCCATCGTACCGATTTGGAATAATTATTACGCTAAAACATTTTCATACTACAATCTACAATGTCAGCAAATACTTGGTGAATTAAGACGCTCAAACTGAAAAATAAGTGAGAAAATGACCCAAAAAGTCTGCTTTAAAATCCTTGATTGTAAATTAATTTTGGCGCATTCACTCATTATAATAATAATAATAATGGTCAGGTCTGGATTAACCATTAGGCAAACAAGGCACGTGCCTATGGCACCAAGAGTTTGGGGGGGGGCACCACAAAGCCTCAAGAAAAATGTGTATATTGTAAAAGCTAAGAACATAAAATTAACGAATTATTGAGTTTTAGTTAAGCAACAGGGATTAGGACAAGGTCCCAAGGTGGGACAGGATTTTACTGACTCCATCAATCTTCTTGATAAGTCTACTATAGTTAGAGGCGTATTAAGGCATGTTCCACATGTTCCCATGGAACAGGGGCCCCCACACAAAAGGGCTCCCACACATTCCAAAATAAAAAAATGAAGTCTTTTATTTCAACAATTATAATAGTGCTGTTGTAGAAGAGCACAATCAACAAATACTGTGAATGGGAAATCACATTTGATTGTTAAGTGACACTGGCAATGTTCACGAGGGGCCCCCCACATACATTTGGCCCTTGAGATCAGGGCCCCCACAATCCTAAATACGGCCCTGACTATAGACTGTTCTGAAAATCCAGACACTGCATTGGTGCTTGAAAATGAAATTTGTTGTGACCCATTTCAGTCTGCTGAAGATGATGATAAAGATGAAGATGATAAAGATGAAGATGATAAAATTTATCAAGCAGTAGATCCAGGACTGTGGATTGACGTCTCCGCTGATGATGTGGCTTCCTGGGTTGACTGTGGGCCCACTAACTGTCAGCATCATTATGGTCCCTTTGATAAATTTTGCCGAATTTATGCTGGAGGAAAAATAACAATATATTGTTCTCAAAAACTCTTCTATGGCACAAAAGCAAATGTTGAGCAGTACAGGAGAGAATGGTTATTGTATTCACCATCCACGGGATCTGTGTACTGCTCTGTTTGTAAACTTTTTGCGTCTAAAGGTTCCACAAGTTTGGCTAATAAAAATGGGTTCTGTAACTGGAAAAATAGCATTCAAGTTGATAATCATGAACAAAGTTTACTCATAAAGTCTGCATGTTATATGCACAGCTCCTCGACAGGGCTCGGGTCTACTACAAAAGCTAGAAGAGCAAATAAATGAACGTAATAAAATAAAAGTACAGTTATTGAGAACATGTTTTGAGGCGAGCAGTAGCGGTTATTTGTACTAGAGCTGAACTTGGTCTGGCTTTTAGAGGGACAAATGAAAATTTTGGATCTTTACAAAATGGAAGTTATCTAGGGCTGCTGGAGTTGGTCAGTCAGTTTGATCCATTTTTAGCATCACACATTGCGAAATAAATATGGAAATTCTGGCAAAGGAAATCATTTTTATTTATCCAAAACTATATCATGTGAAGAAATAATTTAAATTTTGTCCCAAAAAGTCCATGAAGTAATTGTAGATGAAGTAAAGGCTTCCGGTTATTTCAGCTTGTCGGTAGACTCAACACCCGATATTTCACACATAGATCAGTAAAGAGTTGTTCTTCGATATGTGGTAGATGGAAGGCCCATTGAGCGCTTTTTGACTTTTTGAAGCTACAAAGTCACAAAAAGCTGCAAAAAAGTGTTCTAACATTTTCACAGGGTCAGTCAAGCTCTACAAAATAAGCACGTGAACTTGAAAACGTAATCTGATTTGTACTGAATCTAGGAATGAATTTGAAAGATCCGAAGAAGCTGCAAAAGAAATATCATCAGGTGTGGATTATAAGTCAATTTTGACCCGTAATCGTAAACGAAAGACAGTGGTCATTGATGGTTTTGCCCCTGATGTATCTCTGAATGCCAGAGACAAATTTTGTATATCTGCTTTCTACTCCATCGTTGATAAACTTGAACAGAGTGATGAGTAGACGAGGATAGGTATATAATGATATAGCAGTTCAATTTTTTTTTTGGTCGATGTATCACAAACATTTCAGTGTTGTGATAGACTAATACATGTTTATTCTTAAGATCTGACCAATAATTTATATACTAAACTACAACAGTTCCATTCACATATTAGCCACAAGTTTCGTGCATCAAAATTTGAAAACAACACGCTCAGTCGTGCAGAATTATACAAAGTAATAGTTAGAGACAACATCGACTTTGCTGTTCTAAGCGTAGATATCGCCTTGCGCATATTTTTAACATTAATGGTTACGAACTGTTCAACTGAGCGCTCTTTTTCTCTGGTGAAACGTACAAAAAATCTAAGTAGATCGACAATGAAACAAGAAAGCTTGATTCCTTATCTCTGCTGATGATTGAGGCCGAATTGTTGCGCAAAATTAACTTTGATAATGTAGCCTACTCAAAAACTTTGCCATACGTAAAACTCGAATAAATAACTTTAAAATGTAAATGTATGCTCTCTCTGACTTTCTCATCTATTAAAAAAGTTACAGTATTTTTGTCTATTATTATTACAAAATTAATTAAATATTTATTTTAATACAAAATTGTATGTTTTATATGAGTGATAGTAGTACAAACATATGTGTTAACAAATGTTTTTTTTTGTTAGTTTTTTTTGCATAATATTGAACATACCAGCGGTCAATGGAGGATCAGGAAAAGGGGCAGTAGGGGGCACCCATGTGGGTTTGTGCCTAGGGCACCAAGATGGCTTAATCCGGCCCTGATAATGGTGCTTGTATGGCGCATTTCCAGTTGATAACAGTTCTATGCGCTGAAACAACAGTTACATAATACAGCCAACGAACTGCAGACGAAAATGTAAATATGTATACGCAAATACTGCTAACGAAATAGGTGAGTCTTCAGTCAGCCTATATATCTTATAAATTACAGACGCTCCTCCTATAAAGAAGATTATTGCGTCCTACGCTCGTCTGTGGTTTGCGTGTAGTCTTGATTTGTGTTTTAAATGATTTAATAAGGGTCTGGTTTTTATTGCTTGTACGAGCGTATGACAGGTAAGATAAGATTATCTCATCGAACTAAAGATTACAAACAAATCATTTTTTTCAAAGATTGTATGAGACTGGAAAATGCCCCTAAATCTACCCAGCTCTGTAGGATATCAGAAAATCGTCGGGGTATAGAGATATAGACTGCTGGGCATTGTGCTGTCTACACGTTCCCTTGTCCACAGAACACCGTTTCAATAGCCTAGATACTTAACTAAGTTTTTACTTTTTTTAAAACTGTATTAATAGACCGTATTATAAAATAGCATGAACAGTCCATAATATTACATATCCGTCTTTATACTAATTGGTGATTACTTTGTACTAATGATAAGGATAGGGGCGTGTCGATTTGGATGTTGTCGTTTTGGGACCGTCCCAGGTTCAGGACTTGTTTGCCCAAATGTGTGATTTTCACGTTTCTGACAGACATACTTTAGGCCTACTCCAGTCTTCTCGTGGGACACTTAAAATTTGAGGACGCCATGTGTCCGTGCGTATTTGCTTGGCCGTAAAATCCCCTTGCCCGCGTCCCGCCGCTAAAACCTTACTTCGCTTGCTCTATAGATATACACAACAAGAACAACACACACCAAAAAGATTGAGTCTTACTGAAGTGCGGAGCACTGAAGAATTTATTGGTGCATTTTTCTTGTCTCCGCCCTTACATAGGCCCTAATGAATCTTGACTATTACACGTACCGGTATACCCTTTCTCCGCCACCACATAGGCCCTAAGGAATGTGACTACTATATGTATACCCTTTCTCCGCCACCACATAGGCCCTAAGGAATGTGACTACTATATGTATACCCTTTCTCCGCCACCACATAGGCCCTAAGGAATGTGACTACTATATGTATACCCTTTCTCCGCCCCCACATAGGCCCTTAGGAATGTGACTATTACACGTATACCTTTAGCCCTGCTGACGTACATCAGCATGAGAGCAGATTCCAACGATCACACCCAAGCCCATCCTTGTTTCGTAAATATTTCTTAGAAATCAAACACCTTCGACATTCCCCCCACCCAAGGACTGTTTTGTTTTCCCCACAATTTTAAATTTGCTCTCATCCTGTTGTGTGTTTCAGAGTCCCCCTTCCCCCTCTTCCAAAAAAAAAAAAAGTGAGAGAAAACTATTTAAAAACTTGCAGATTGATATGGAATTATTGTACATTCACTCAAACATATTTCAATTTGTAGATTTAGGTTGATCTGGGTTTAGGTAGATCTAAGTCATAAGGTAGGTCTAGGTACAAATTGCTTTACATCAAGTAGTCCAAAGAAAAATACCATTTAAAACCAAAAAATAGAAAAATATCGATGGATAGAAATAAAGTGGCTTCCTTATTTCCCCCCCCCCCCTCCTGACGAACGCTTTGTCTTATCTTATATATTACAGACGCTCCTTCTATAATGAAGATTATTGCGTCCTACGCTCATCCGTGGTCTGAGTCTAGTCTTACATTTTTATTAGTGTTTTAAATTTTGGTTTGTTCAGGCAACCCATTCCACTCTCGGATGCCTTTCGAGAAGAATGTTTACTGGTATGCAATTGTTCTCGTATACGTAATACTGTACAAAATAATGAATAGCTATAATCAAGTATAATCCCTACTTCCAACCGAAACCATTGATTTTCAAATTCAATAACTTTATTTATTAGTACACGTAGAGTTTCTTTGTTTGTTTTCACTTGTCAGAAGTTGGTAACACCCAGTTCAGGAATCTCTGCTTTGATTCACACAATACCGCACCTACCTGTGCCCTATTGAAAATTTACTCCGTGAGTTATAAACTTCCAAACGCGTATAGAACCATATTCATATAGGTCTATTTGAGTCATACGAGACTCAGATAAGACTAACTGCCATTGGGCATAATATATACGGTATATTGATTGTCATCGCATGATCCAAGATGGCTGTCAAGATCATGCCAATTCTAATTATAGATTTACATTAACTAAATATCGCTTGGCCTAATCTGAGATTAAATTTTAAAGGCCAACCGAAGAAGTTTGTCACAAATTGACGAGATTTGGAAAAACCTCATATCTTCTTTTTTTCTTCTTCTTCTTCCTCCTCAAGTGTTATGATTTGGAGGATTTAAACTACAAGTCCTATATTTGGGATGGACTGCGCAGTGGCTGTCAGTTGCTTCAGTCCACCAAACAGTTATTCCTTGAAGGTAGCTTCCTGGGGCCATATCGCCGACTTGGTAGAGTGGTAATTGGGGCAGGTTTGAAGGAGGTGTTCCGCATTTTCGGGAGCTGTTCCACATTTCCATTGTGCAAATTTGTAGTTTGCTGAACATGTGTTGTTACAGTCTGTTATGACATGTCCTTAGCCAAAAGATGATGTGTTGAAATTGGCGGGAGAGTTTGAAGTAAGCATCAATTTTTGGGTTGTTTTGTTGCGGCTCAGACCATCTTTCGGATTCATTTCTTTTAAGTATTGCCTTCATTTCTTCGGGGTGTAGAGATGGGTCAGTCTGGTTTTGTCTGCCTCCAGACTGAAGCACTGTTTCGGCATCAGTTAGTATGACAATCCGGCTGTTTGTAGGTGAAAATCAACTGTTTATTCAATTTTTATATTAGAAAATAACTCTTCACTTGGTCTTTGCAACGACCTGTTAATCAAAAGGCCAAAATACCTTTTGGTTATGCAGAACACACAATTTGATCTTTGAACTAAATATCAGTGAATATGATTGAGACATATCGAATCCTAGGTCTATGATTGAAACAAAAATTGATGCGTATTTTTTAAAAATAGATAATATCAAGACGTAGGTCAACGAATAAGATGTCTGCGAAGTACAAAGGTCGGGCTGTAGGTCTTATCACAGAAAACCTCCACTGGGGCACAAATGTCCAATCAATTGTTACCTAAAACTATTAAAGCTTGCGCCTTCGTCTATAGAAACCTCAAGAGATGCTCCACAAGGATCCAGACCCATGCTATAAGAGTTTAGCATCGACAATGTGGGATCCCCACCAATAACACTTGACATCCACGCTGGAGATGACCCAACGACGTGCAGCAAGTTGCATCCAACAGGACTACGGATTCAAAACGAGCACCACTGCTTTGGTGGCCGAACTCCTTTTTTGAACCATACCCCCCCCCCCCCCCCCCCCGTCCCCGCAACACTGCAAGGCAGTAGACAAAGTCACCATGATGTACAAGATCATGAATTGCCACGTGGATATTTCCACACAGTCCGTTCTCATCCAACAAGTGTCCCACCCTACCAGAGGGGTCATAATTGCAAACTGCATGTTCCACATGCACGCACCGACGTCTACACATTAATAATTTTTTTTCCGTCAGCCAATAGACTGGAACACACTGGAAAACACTTCTATCACTGACCCCCCCCCTCCCCATCCCTGTACCGGCTTTTAAATCGTCTCTACAAAATTAGACCAAAGACTTGCATAGCTATAAATTGTACATACACCAACTGGGATCCCTGCGCATTGATAGCGAATCACCAAATATTGTGGACCGTGGACGGACTACTTTCCTCCTCAAACGGGGACTCCACAGGATATCAACAAAACATTAAAAGTCACTGCTCTATTCCAGGGTTCAGCAACCTAAGGCACGCGTCACGCGTGCCAAATTTGGCAAGCAGATAGATTTTCAATTTCACGCGAGAGACCTCTACAGATGTTTTTTATTGATAAAAAAAACAACAACAACTTTTTCCGTTTCTGAATGAGGAAAACTGACTGTTGAAGCCGATGTTTGTGAATGAGGAAAACTGACTGTTGAAGCCGATGTTTGTGAATGAGGAAAACTGACTGTTGAAGCCGATGTTTGTGAATGAGGAAAACTGACTGTTGAAGCCGATGTTTGTGAATGAGGAAAACTGACTGTTGAAGCCGATGTTTGTGAATGAGGAAAACTGACTGTTGAAGCCGATGTTTGTAAATGAGGAAAACTGACTGTTGAAGCCGATGTTTGTGAATGAGGAAAACTGACTGTTGAAGCCGATGTTTGTGAATGAGGAAAACTGACTGTTGAAGCCGATGTTTCTGAATGAGGAAAACTGACTGTTGAAGCCGATGTTTGTGAATGAGGAAAACTGACTGTTGAAGCCGATGTTTCTGAATGAGGAAAACTGACTGTTGAAGCCGATGTTTCTGAATGAGGAAAACTGACTGTTGAAGCCGATGTTTCTGAATGAGGAAAACTGACTGTTGATGCCGATGTTTCTGAATGAGGAAAACTGACTGTTGAATCCGATGTTTCTGAATGAAGAAAACTGACTGTTGAAGCCGATGTTTCTGAATGAAGAAAACTGACTGTTGAAGCCGATGTTTGTGAATGAGGAAAACTGACTGTTGAAGCCGATGTTTGTGAATGAGGAAAACTGACTGTTGAAGCCGATGTTTGTGAATGAGGAAAACTGACTGTTGAAGCCGATGTTTGTGAATGAGGAAAACTGACTGTTGAAGCCGATGTTTGTGAATGAGGAAAACTGACTGTTGAAGCCGATGTTTCTGAATGAGGAAAACTGACTGTTGAAGCCGATGTTTGTGAATGAGGAAAACTGACTGTTGAAGCCGATGTTTGTGAATGAGGAAAACTGACTGTTGAAGCCGATGTTTGTGAATGAGGAAAACTGACTGTTGAAGCCGATGTTTGTGAATGAGGAAAACTGACTGTTGAAGCCGATGTTTCTGAATGAGGAAAACTGACTGTTGAAGCCGATGTTTGTGAATGAGGAAAACTGACTGTTGAAGCCGATGTTTCTGAATGAGGAAAACTGACTGTTGAAGCCGATGTTTCTGAATGAGGAAAACTGACTGTTGATGCCGATGTTTCTGAATGAGGAAAACTGACTGTTGAAGCCGATGTTTCTGAATGAGGAAAACTGACTGTTGAAGCCGATGTTTCTGAATGAGGAAAACTGACTGTTGATGCCGATGTTTCTGAATGAGGAAAACTGACTGTTGATGCCGATGTTTCTGAATGAGGAAAACTGACTGTTGATGCCGATGTTTCTGAATGAGGAAAACTGACTGTTGATGCCGATGTTTCTGAATGAGGAAAACTGACTGTTGATGCCGATGTTTCTGAATGAGGAAAACTGACTGTTGATGCCGATGTTTCTGAATGAGGAAAACTGACTGTTGAAGCCGATGTTTCTGAATGAGGAAAACTGACTGTTGAAGCCGATGTTTCTGAATGAGGAAAACTGACTGTTGATGCCGATGTTTCTGAATGAGGAAAACTGACTGTTGAAGCCGATGTTTCTGAATGAGGAAAACTGACTGTTGAAGCCGATGTTTGTGAATGAGGAAAACTGACTGTTGAAGCCGATGTTTGTGAATGAGGAAAACTGACTGTTGAAGCCGATGTTTCTGAATGAGGAAAACTGACTGTTGAAGCCGATGTTTGTGAATGAGGAAAACTGACTGTTGAAGCCGATGTTTGTGAATGAGGAAAACTGACTGTTGAAGCCGATGTTTGTGAATGAGGAAAACTGACTGTTGAAGCCGATGTTTGTGAATGAGGAAAACTGACTGTTGAAGCCGATGTTTCTGAATGAGGAAAACTGACTGTTGAAGCCGATGTTTGTGAATGAGGAAAACTGACTGTTGAAGCCGATGTTTCTGAATGAGGAAAACTGACTGTTGAAGCCGATGTTTCTGAATGAGGAAAACTGACTGTTGATGCCGATGTTTCTGAATGAGGAAAACTGACTGTTGAAGCCGATGTTTCTGAATGAGGAAAACTGACTGTTGAAGCCGATGTTTCTGAATGAGGAAAACTGACTGTTGATGCCGATGTTTCTGAATGAGGAAAACTGACTGTTGATGCCGATGTTTCTGAATGAGGAAAACTGACTGTTGATGCCGATGTTTCTGAATGAGGAAAACTGACTGTTGATGCCGATGTTTCTGAATGAGGAAAACTGACTGTTGATGCCGATGTTTCTGAATGAGGAAAACTGACTGTTGATGCCGATGTTTCTGAATGAGGAAAACTGACTGTTGAAGCCGATGTTTCTGAATGAGGAAAACTGACTGTTGAAGCCGATGTTTCTGAATGAGGAAAACTGACTGTTGATGCCGATGTTTCTGAATGAGGAAAACTGACTGTTGAAGCCGATGTTTCTGAATGAGGAAAACTGACTGTTGAAGCCGATGTTTCTGAATGAGGAAAACTGACTGTTGAAGCCGATGTTTTTGAATGAGGAAAACTGACTGTTGAAGCCGATGTTTCTGAATGAGGAAAACTGACTGTTGAAGCCGATGTTTGTGAATGAGGAAAACTGACTGTTGAAGCCGATGTTTCTGAATGAGGAAAACTGACTGTTGAAGCCGATGTTTGTGAATGAGGAAAACTGACTGTTGAAGCCGATGTTTGTGAATGAGGAAAACTGACTGTTGAAGCCGATGTTTCTGAATGAGGAAAACTGACTGTTGAAGCCGATGTTTCTGAATGAGGAAAACTGACTGTTAAAGCCGATGTTTGTGAATGAGGAGAACTGACTGTTGAAGCCGATGTTTGTGAATGACATAGCGACAAATTTCAGTGAGTTGAACTTCCATTTACAAGGACCACTGGAATAAATTTGCATTCAAACTGGACATATCTTGGCGTGAAATCAATTTCCAAACATTTACCTAAATGTACATTTCTATATTTGGGCAAATATTAAGAAAGATAGTTGTTCTTTTTCAGAAGTACATCAAAGCACTCCAAGCGGAGCTCACTAACCATTTTTTCATACCACATCAAGCCTAATTGTTTTGATCTTATTACAAACTTCTTAGATGTAGATATCTTTTCTCAAATGCTAGACATTCGCACTTCTACTTTCAGCTTTCGGTTCAACTTCTTGTGAACAGATTTTATCAAACATGAAAGCTGTTTAAGCAAACAAAGAGGTCACCTACACTTGACCACTCAGAAATGACTAAATATGTATCAGACATTATACATTTAGCGAAAAGCATTCCAGACAAGGCGCTCATAAATTGATAAAGACTGATTACATTTAAAATAGTTTTTATGCTCATCTTCTTTAATTAAAAATAAATAAATAATATAAGTAGTTCTGAAACACATTTTTTTTTGTATTATTAATTTAATAAATATAAGAGACCAATTTAAAAGCACTATTGTCACGTGGCGGAGGGTGATTAGACCACTTAATCACCACGTAAACTTTATAAGTTGGGGTTAGATTTGCACCCGAGCCTCCTGTGTGTCGTGCCTTCTGTATGATTAAGTAAAAGTGACTGAATTATGTCACGCTGTGTGGCAGGCAGGCTCGTATGTGTATTCTTTCCTTCTTATAAGAGTGGTCTGCAAAAATAGATAAGAGATGAATTATTCTCTTCTATTATTGTTGGCTGCGTGTTGTCTTAAGGGATGCGCCAGAGTACTTTGCTAGAGTTTAACGTATTGATGATCAAATTTATATTTAAGTGTGTAGAATTCCATGGCTCGTCTGAGGTAATTATGCAGAGGTTTGGCTATACTAAACACATATAGACTTCACAACATCGATTATAGTCATTAGAGAACACGAGCGGAAACATTATATTCTGAAGTTTATTCACATTAAGACTGAGTATACCGTTGCACATATATCATACATAATATCCTAGGTACATTGTCCAACAATATAAACAGCAAAGATTAAGATTTAGATACAGACTTAGGGTCGGAGCCTTCACAAAGGCCTCGGAGGGGCCCAGACGGGACCCACTCCGCTTTCACGACCGCCTAGCTAGCCTGTCCGTAAAACTCTACCCCTTCAATCTATAACTAAAACTAAAAGCATTAATAGTAATAGTCACGTGATATAAAATGGGAGGATAGGGGGAAATGTACAAGTTTAGTCTGATTGACAGGAGTAGGAAAAGCATGGGGAGAGGGGTGGGGGATGGTGGGTGCGAGCGGCGGTGAGGGGGAGGGGCGAAGAGGCGGTCAGCCATCCAAGGTAATTCTTATCTTCCGGCGGCGCCTTTGTTTAAGCAACAAAGGGGGTTTTGACCAGGGAACGAGCCCTTAGAGGTCTATTTTCATATACATGTTATAAGTGAGGAGGGACGGGAGGGAGCGAAGGTCAGAGTCGGTGGGCTCAGAAATGACCTTGACCTGTTTCTCGATCGTCCGTGGTACCGGGGGGGGGGGGGGCGAGACGTAACCATGTTACACAATTTAGAATGGTGGGCATGATGTAGACTTAGTAACAATGACAATATACATGAATGGAAACTAAAGTCAATATAAGTAATATACTTATGGGCATGCCGAACATATACATATATGTAAATAAAATTCAATGCAAGCAAAATACTTTAATGTTAAATATAGGAGATAAAAAGGAAAGACACATTCTTACTCCAATCAGACATGCAAGATTGTGACACTTAATGTCAGTGGTTTTGTACGTACAGATGATATGACTATAGTATCTTATAAGAGCGGATTACATCTAAGACCTTTCTTAGATGCGTGTGATGTTAATCTTCTCCCAAAACGCCACACCTGCCCCGCCATGTTTTAAAGCTTTCATATAATGAAAGATTTGACCCATTTGAGGTACTACACTTACTATTTACACTATGAGAGTTAGGTACCATCGACGCGAAGCGGGTGGTTATCGCTACGGGGAAGAGAGGGGGGGTCGAGACAAGGCGGTAAGGGGTGACGGGGCGAATTTTTTTCGTTTTTCTCTTAAGGGCGGAGGAGAAAAGCATGCTTTAGCGTTTCTTACAGTACTTTAAATCTATTCCGGCATAATGCTAAGTCTAGGTTCATCCCATTTATTTGTAGGCTAATGACACGGTTTATTCATTCTATAGTTTGTCGGTGACGCTCTTAGGTCCTTACTTTTCATATATTGATAGGCACTAGCTAAGAAATCTATTTATTTCATGCTTTCTATGTGCTGTAAATGCGGGATTCACTTTATTATAATAATTATAATAATAAGAATAATAATAATTCGACCTCGGTCGGCAGTAGGGCCCAGGAAATTGGAGGAAGTCCGAGACGGGATGCCAAAACTGGGTGATATGGATCGAATTGTTGATCAAACTATCAGGTCCACCAGTTCACTCCCTGCCTCGCGCTAAAGCGGACAGGTTGAGGGGATCTGGCTCACGCGTAAATATCAGGGGATCTATGACGGAGTCATAGAGGGTGGGGCAACGGAGTCCTTTGCTTAACGTATATGTACATGCATTACTGGTCTAGTGAACCTTCTTCAGGGGGGCGGCGGCGGGCGTTGTGTGAGCGCGTGCAGCTGACCCCAACACAAGCCTAAACACTAGTGTTTCTGATCACGTGGATTCTGATTTTTCACGCGCGGTTGATTTCTAGTGTGGGGGGGGGGGGGCGGAGTAAGGCGGAAAGTCTAATTTTCCTCTGGCATGATAGGCCAGGAAATAATACCAATGTTGTCGTTCGTTTGCAATTATTGTGCCCTAGAGCTAAAACACGGACATAGCTTCACTTTAATTGTTACACTATTGGCTTCTCTTCTTTTCTCAAGCAAGACATTTCTCCTTGTTTAACAGTGTTTAAGCAGCGGCGGAAGGGGGGGGGGGGCTGGCAGTGGGCGTACATTACTTTGGCTACAGTAAAGATTAAATCGTTCTTCTTTCTCTATTCCCGTTTTATAAATGTGTAAAATCGGTAAAGAAGTAATTATTTAATTCGCTACCAATAATATCTCTGTACGTACATTTGACCACTACATATATGCCACTCACCGTTTTATCTAAACACATTTATTTTCTTTCACGCTAGACCGCGGGGTCTTGAATCTTGACGTTGGAGTGGTCTGACACATCAGATGACATCGGCCGTGTAGCGCTTTAAGAACTGTCAATTGGCCCGTAGGCAGTCTTTATATCTGACACATTTATTATCCAACGCGTTGTGTAAGGAACACAGTTCATCAAAAGTTAATATATACATATGGTAATCCGGTAACAGTTAATATACTCCAATCTAAAGGCAATAATGTCAGCCTTCAGGAAACGTACTGCACATGACAGTTTAATCCAGTGCGAACGTGGCTGTAAGTATCCAAGAATTATAACTGAATGGGCGAACAAATGCAATGTTGAAGATTGCAGGCTGGATTGCGGCCCAGTGGGCGCGAATATTTTGATTGTTTCTCAGGGCGGGTACTGGTTCACAGTATTTGGCGGACATAGTTATCCGATCTGGCAAATAATTTCGTTACGCATGACCTAATCCAAAGCAGAAATGGCGATCTGCCTATTGACTATCGGCATTCGGCAAGCATATAGGCCTATAGTGTGCAGAGTTGTACGGGAGCTAATCCGAGCAGGAAAACGACGTTGTTATTAGTGGCACTTCGGCCGACACATAACATTTGACAGCAGCTAATCCAAATAGAAACAAAGTTATTGGTGGCGCTTCTGGCCGACACATAACGTTTGACAGCAGATAATCCAAACAGAAACAAAGTTATTGGTGGCGCTTCTGGCCGACACATAACATTTGACAGCAGATAATCCAAACAGAAACAAAGTTATTGGTGGCGCTTCTGGCCGACACATAACATTTGACAGCAACTAAACATTGGCGGACATTCCAGTGACTTCACTTTGGCGCATTGCAGGTTGATAGTGCAAGTGTGCACTGTGGTTGACATACAATGATGATTAGTGATAGTTATAGTGAAAATATAGTTCTACATTTCTCTTACCTCGATGTGGAATTCATTAAGAGCCCCCAAATCATTCAATAGTTATATTTCTTGCATGGTCCAATGTAGTCCAAGAGTAGTACGAGAAATTTTACTCCAACAGTGAAGAGTTTTTGCTGGTACGATACGAAGAACATTTGAAGTACTCACGACTGGTTCCGGGTGTGCACGATGGTATTTGCATATCCTTCGGACGAGGCACCAAGTGTCACGTGGCGGGGGGTGATTAGACCACTTAATCACCACGTAAACTTTATAAGTTGGGGTTAGATTTGCACCCGAGCCTCCTGTGTGTCGTGCCTTCTGTATGATTAAGTAAAAGTGACTGAATTATGTCACGCTGTGTGGCAGGCAGGCTCGTATGTGTATTCTTTCCTTCTTATAAGAGTGGTCTGCAAAAATAGATAAGAGATGAATTATTCTCTTCTATTATTGTTGGCTGCGTGTTGTCTTAAGGGATGCGCCAGAGTACTTTGCTAGAGTTTAACGTATTGATGATCAAATTTATATTTAAGTGTGTAGAATTCCATGGCTCGTCTGAGGTAATTATGCAGAGGTTTGGCTATACTAAACACATATAGACTTCACAACATCGATTATAGTCATTAGAGAACACGAGCGGAAACATTATATTCTGAAGTTTATTCACATTAAGACTGAGTATACCGTTGCACATATATCATACATAATATCCTAGGTACATTGTCCAACAATATAAACAGCAAAGATTAAGATTTAGATACAGACTTAGGGTCGGAGCCTTCACAAAGGCCTCGGAGGGGCCCAGACGGGACCCACTCCGCTTTCACGACCGCCTAGCTAGCCTGTCCGTAAAACTCTACCCCTTCAATCTATAACTAAAACTAAAAGCATTAATAGTAATAGTCACGTGATATAAAATGGGAGGATAGGGGGAAATGTACAAGTTTAGTCTGATTGACAGGAGTAGGAAAAGCATGGGGAGAGGGGTGGGGGATGGTGGGTGCGAGTGGCGGTGAGGGGGAGGGGCGAAGAGGCGGTCAGCCATCCAAGGTAATTCTTATCTTCCGGCGGCGCCTTTGTTTAAGCAACAAAGGGGGTTTTGACCAGGGAACGAGCCCTTAGAGGTCTATTTTCTTATACATGAGGAGGGACGGGAGGGAGCGAAGGTCAGAGTCGGTGGGCTCAGGAATGACCTTGACCTGTTTCTCGATCGTCCGTGGTACCGGGGGGGGGGGGGGGGCGAGACGTAACCATGTTACACAATTTAGAATGGTGGGCATGATGTAGACTTAGTAACAATGACAATATACATGAATGGAAACTAAAGTCAATATAAGTAATATACTTATGGGCATGCCGAACATATACATATATGTAAATAAAATTCAATGCAAGCAAAATACTTTAATGTTAAATATAGGAGATAAAAAGGAAAGACACATTCTTACTCCAATCAGACATGCAAGATTGTGACACTTAATGTCAGTGGTTTTGTACGTACAGATGATATGACTATAGTATCTTATAAGAGCGGATTACATCTAAGACCTTTCTTAGTTGCGTGTGATGTTAATCTTCTCCCAAAACGCCACAACTATATTATGTAATTTCTGTAATTATTAAGGTTTAAAAGATAAACTCCAATTGTTTAACGTAAATTAATTTTAATTCTCTAATAATTAAATCTTGTAATGTTTGATTTATATAAAGAAATAATAATTAGTCAGTAAAATTTGTTATATTACTAAACATAACGGTGTTTTGCATTACTATGGAATCAAATGTCAAAACGGGTTTATTAATTAAAGGGAGATAATTCAGCCGTTTTTTTTGGCTAATATTTCTAATATGATTCTCTTGTAAAATAATAAATGGCTTACAATTTATAACTTCTAAATGTCATACTGTTAAAAGTATTTGAAATTTATATAATTATTATATGACTAAAGACTTTATATGTATATTTTCAAACATCACATTAACTATCTAGTTTGTATAATTACTAGGTATCAATCCCGTTAAACTGATATTTCGACTTGTTGTTCTAAGAGAAAGAATCACATTAATGGACATCTCAATAATACTGAGATCAAAATCTAAATAATAATAATATTAACAATTGCTAGATCCTTATCTTGACACCCAAATGATATTGCTTAGACAAAAAATATGAAAGTTTATTAGTAAAATATTGTGGTTGATATAAATGCAAATAAAAAAGCTAATAATCACAAACAAATTAATTTAGTATTAAATATAAAACATTTTAACAATTTGCCGTATAAATATTCTCCTTTGCTTTTTGCCTTAATCTTGCTACGGAGTTAAATCAATTGTCCTATAAATATAATTTTTTTAAAGTATAATAGACCATGTTGACTTTTGGGCTATTGGCAGGCTGAATGATTTAGAAAACCTAGTTTGGCACACTGTTAGCAAAAGGTTGCCGACCTCTGTTTAATGGTTTAAAAACAAGTCAATCAATACTTCTCTTGTTCCATACGCAAAGACATATAGGGTCCTAACATAGGCCTTCAAAAGCTTCAACATATTATGACTCTGAGTAAGAAGATAAGATAAGAATGGGCATTTCTTATAGCGCTTCTATCCATGCTATTAGTTAAATTAGCATGTTCAGTGCGCTCTTGGTGTGATTTGCAGTGGCAGATGTATTAGCCAAAGAGAAAGGTCTTTAAGTTCTTTTTGAAAGATTCTCTTGTCCCAGATTCTCTCAGTGTCTGAGATAAACTGTTCCATAGAGAAGGCGCCACTGACTCAAACGAGCGCACTCCCAGGTACTTCTTTTTGTGTCCCTCCAAACTGGGAGTTTTGAAGAGCGCAGTTCCCTAGATGGCTCATGCCTTGATATAAGCTCTCGAAGATAAGAAGGAGCAATGCCCTTTATGCATCCGTCTGTAATGGACATAATTTTCTCCTCTAATCGCTTTATCACCGGTAGCCAGTGAAGATCCCTTAGTGTTGAGGAGCCTAAACATACGCGAAGAAGACCGACAACTAAACATCTTAATTTAAAACCCTTCATCAAAATAATCACTTTACGAATAAATCTAGGGAAGAAAAAAACAACTGCTGAATAGCGTCTGCATAATTGTACGTAATAAAAATGTCAACAGGCCATTAGTCTAACTTGCCATTGAAATAATTAACCCTTACAGTCCCGGGCGCGTATATAGCGGAACTGAAGGCAGCATAGATAGAAGTAGTTTGGTACGGGAAGGGTTAAGAAACAAAAAACAAATACTATAAGCTTATAAAAATGTATTACAATACAAAAACAAACGATAACAGAAAAGGGAGATAATGCAGTGAATGAAAAACTTAGATTTGGAGTTATTTAAACCTACACTCATAGAGTTCATAAAAACAAAAGAATTATATAGAACAAGCTAAATTGCCCGGCGTTGCCAGGGGGGGGGGCAAATAAAGCATACCTGTATAAGTTACAGATAAAGATTTTATGAACTACTAAGAACAGATAGCCCTAATCATGCTGTCCACTTACATGAAGACCTCCTAAAGCTAGAGGCCTGGGCATCGAAATGGCAAATGGAGTTCAACGTCGATAAATGCCTCCTCCTCTCTGTTTCCAGAAAAAGAACTAGGATACCCACTAGCTATGCTTTAAATGGCCAATCTCTTGCAAGGGTGTCAGAAGCTAAATACTTGGGTTTGAACATCACAGAAAATCTCCACTATGCCATACATGTTCAATCCATTGTTGCCAAGTCTAACAGAGTCTGCGCCTTCATCCGTAGAAACCTAAAGGGGTGTTCCACGAAAATTCAGACCCACTGTTATAAAAGCTTAGCTCGCCCCGTCCTAGAATACGCCTCGCCAGTTTGGGACCCCCACCAGCAAAACCTGATTGACAAATGGAGATGACCCAGCGACGCGCAGTACGTCGAATACTAGAGGACTACAGCACCAAATCAAGCGCCTCTGCCTTAGTAGCAAAACTCCACCTAGAGTCACTACAACAACGAAGAGCAATTGACAAAGTGTCCATGATTTATAAAATCATTAACGACCACGTGGACCTTTCGACCCAAACAAGTAGAATGCAGAAAGTGTCCCGCTCTACCAGAGGCCATCAGCTCAAGCTGCATGTCACACATGCACGCACCGACGTCTACAAACATTCTTTTTTTCCATCAGCCATTAGGCTGTGGAACACCCTGGACCAGGCCTCCATCACTGCCCCTACAGTTCCGGCCTTCAAATCGTCACTAAAGTGCTGGTCCAAAAACCTAAAGTGACACTCTTTTATCTGTATATAACTGTTGTTTGCTATGTTATGTTTGCTATGTTATTTTATGTGTATTTAAATTGTGAACTTTTTCCTCGATTCTACGGGGTCTCCACAGTATTACGAAGAAGAAGAAGAAGAAAGCTTTAAATCTGTTACTTATAATATTTTTTTTTACTGAAGACTTTTAGGAAAGTAATTTAAAATAAATATTGTAATCGACTAAAAAAATAGGCAAGTCTTTTTATTTAACAAAAATCTAAATTGCCCGGTGTTGCTCATAGATTTACAATTCTTTTTTTTTTTAAATAATATAAGTTGAAATATAATTTTTTTTTTTTCAAAAATGGTATATTATACTAACTGAAGAATCGAACCCGGGTCGCCCGCATGGCAGTCCGATTAGCTAGCGAAGACACATGTCCCAAGTGAAATCGAAAAAGTATAATATGAGACAATAAGGACACGTGTCTTTAAATTAACTAATATGATTGGTTGAACGCACACTTAATGTATACTTTATATATATATATAGATACTAAACATCTCCGGTAACCTGGACCAGATTTTGTTAGACTGCCGGGTCATGACCCGGTTTGGTGCTATGAAAGCCAAATGATCGGCTCGCAGAAAAACGAGGGTAGTGGTCTAGATAAGGGGTCGGCAACCCACGACACGCTTTCCAGACTTGGTTCGCAGAACCATTGACAATGGCACGCGTAATACCTCCAAAAAGTCAATTGAGAGTCTGTTCTACAAGAAAATACCACGATGGCCATTAGGCTGTTGCTGCGACGAATGGATTAGAAATCCTTCTTTGGCACACTGTTATCAAAGGGTTACCGACCCCTGGTCTAGATTAGTATAATCTGTTTGTACTAGTGAAATGAATTGCTGAAGTAAATTTGGCACCTGTGGCCACATTGTGAAAGCTGAAGCCAAATTTAGCCAGACTCCCTTGGAGAGTTTAAATTAAGGCTAGCATAACCTTCGAAATAGAAATATTCAATAATTTAACAGTTTTCTTGTTCTAGTAAAGTAAAGTACCATTCGGTGTCTGTGACCACGGCATACTTTGGAATTGTGTAGCCAGCACAATGCACAGACGCCTTTACTTTACCCCAACTAATGTCGGGTACCCATCAGAGCTGGGTAGAATCACGGACACCCTCCAATCCCGGGAAAAATCATAGCCTTCACCAGGATTCGAACCCAGGACCTTCGGTACTCCAGGCGAACGCGACCGTGCCCCTTTTCTTGTTAGGATGATAGAAAATGGTAAGAAATTTGGAAAGAAAACCTTTTGTTCCACTAAAAAGTCATTTTTTGTTAGATTATTATAAACTAATAGATCTATACATAAAAATGCTAAAAATAATAATTTGAGATTCATAACATAACATAAGTTATAGAATTAGAAGTGTCTTTAAAATGTAAACATACATTGAGTCATCAAGCAATATTTAGAAAAATTCGGTGGACATTCATTCTGATATCTAGATCCGGGTAGAATTGATTGGTCGAAATGTTTAGCCAACAATAACAGTTTTTAAACACCACGTGACCTTGGTTGGAATCAAGGAAAAAACAAAATTCAGACATATTTCTACAGTGCCATTTCCTGTTTTACTTTACTTTTAATATTGTTTTTAAATTCTTTAAAAAAAAATGTGATCTAGTTTTTTTTTTATTTGTTGTTTTTTTCGGTAATTCTGACATGTAGTTTTTTTTTCTGCTGTTTCATTGGTTGCCTGCCAACAAGGAAGTATTGCAATAGCTCATAATCTGTATGGCTGTTACATGAACAATTGCCGTTATAGAGAATGAATAACCGTTTGTTATTGTCATACAGCTAAGAACTATCTTTTGTATGAAATATAATTTTTGTTTCGGGGGATTGGTAATCTTTGATTATGTGGTTAATGAATGGGAATACGTTTAATTGTCAAAGGTTTCTTGCAAGAAAAATTAATTCATTTAACAAACCTATCAAGGGTAAAAATAGTGGCATTCGGGCATTGAATGGGTTGCTTGAACGAACCAGAAAAACCAGTAACTTTACATCATTTGAAACATTAATAAAGATGCCAGACTAGACTCGGACCCCGGAATTGGGGGATATTCCCGCAATGTGATGTAACGGGGTGGTCTGACGTCAAAGCGATGTATACCATGACGACAGTCTTCGGTTTCATATCCTAGTCCAGGGGTCGGCAACCTTTGGATAATAGTGTGCCAACGTAGGATTTCTAATTCATTCAGCGTGCCAACAACATAACCGTCATCCTGCTTTTTTCTTGCATAAGGGACTTGAATTGTCTTCCGTGTGCCATTGACAGTCGTTCTGCATGCCAAGTCTGGCACGCGTGCCATAGGTTACCGACCCCTGGCCTAGTCGTTTCTCTATAAACATCTCAATCTCGTCGTGGAAGCAACAGCCCATTGGGCATTGCGCTGACCTAACCAGCTTGCTTTCCTGCAAAACCGTGGCTAAAGAAACTGATAACTTAACCTCGGACAATAAACTTTAGATGGTCTTTAAAAGAGGTCGTTGACTGATTTATAGTGCACTTAGGCTGTCGTAAAGTTAAAGGTTAAAAATAGACCGTAAACTGCTGAAAGGAATTTTTGTATTGGTTGACATCACAACCAATACCTTTGCGAGGTTAAGAAATGTTTTTTTTTTTTTTTTTTCAAAGGCGTATCCGCTAATTTCATACTTTTGGTTAACTCGAGTTCAAATCTTTTCTTAATAGTGTGCACGAGTAGGATTTATAATTCATTTCGCGTACCACCAGGCTAAAGGTCATCCTGCCCTAGTAGTCAATTTCTTGTAGAGGGGACTGGATTAGTTGTTTTTTTTGTTTGGGGGGGGGGGGGGGGTTCTACGATTCATTTGAAATTGCTTTGAGTGCTAAGTCTGGCACTCGTTGCCGACCCCTGCTCCAGTTAATTAATGAGAAGCAAAGTTAAGTACACCCGGTTACCTATTCAAATGCTGTCAAACTGCGCCTCTGATGAAGGTAACAATGGAAAACAAGGTATTGTGTAACAAGCCAGCCAGTACTCTTAGTATGAACCCAACCAAAAGTAACGCCAATGTACGCTTGGCTCGATAAAAAAAAATGATTGTTTTTTTTTGCCCACTTTATTTTTTTTTCGGTCTATCTCCTAGCTGTTCTATTTTTAGAAATCCCCACACGCGCGAATGGCTATCTCGACCTCTGCTACGATTAGCTGTCGATTATCCAATGGGAATAAAAGTCTCTTGTGTGTGCACCACTGCACAGTTAACAAATGAGGGGGGGAAACTTGTTCTACAGATTTATAAAACCATGACAAATCCCCTCCCGCCCCCCCCCCTCGTTTACGTCACCTGTCCCTTTATTAGAGACCCCCCCCCCCCCCCACCAGTGATACAAAAGTATCCATTGTAATATTATATCACATACTGGGCTTGTAGTACGCATGGACTGCTGGCAGTTATCATGATATACATGATAGAACTACGGCTGCCTCCTCCACCCTACACCCCTAACATTTAGTCTCAAGGCCTGTAAGTCTGATTGGCCCGTTACGTCAATGCACCAGCCAATAGATTTATTTCTTATGATGAAAGAGTATGTTGACCCAGGCCTCAAAACAATAACAATAACACACACAAATACAACAACAACTGATATTTAAATATTATATGCAAATTAGTCAAGGCCGTTCACCGTGGTTCAAGGAAGGGTAACTCATGTGAGGGTGCGCCTTGTATTCTTACGTGTGTGTGTGTTTGTTGAAACTAAACTTTAATTATTATGACTTTTGCGAAGGGGGTATAGGGAGATGCTGAAAAGGGGGAGGAACACAAAATGACATGCTTGACATTCCAAATTGTCAAGTGGCCAAATAATTTATCACCAAAAATATTAAAGAATTTAAATCTCATATTTTTTTAATTTCTTTTAACAGGAGGGCACTGAGTAAAGTAGTAATAATACACAAGGCATTAAACTCAAACTTAGAAATACAACACAATAACTACACTAACAACACAATGCTCAAATAAACATAAGGACAAAAACACTTTCCTTATCCCTTATGCGAGAACAAATAATAATTCTATGTATATAGCGCTGCCAACAAACATAATGTTAATGTAGCTTAAGCTCAGAGTCAATTTAAACATTCAGCAACAAACTACTAAGAACACGGATATAATTGTCAAGACTAAACAAAATATAAAGCTAATTCATAATTCATACTTCATACTTCATACTTCATACTTCATAATTCATAATTCATAATTCATAATTCATAATTCATAAACAAAATATAAAGCTAATTCATAATTCATAATTCATAAACAAAATATAAAGATAATTCATACTTCATACTTCATACTTCATACTTCATACTTCATACTTCATAATTCATAATTCATAATTCATAAACAAAATATAAAGCTAATTCATAATTCATAATTCATAAACAAAATATAAAGCTAATTCACAATTCATACTTCATACTTCATACTTCATACTTCATAATTCATAATTCATAATTCATAATTCATAATTCATAATTCATAATTCATAAACAAAATATAAAGCGAATTCATAATTCATAATTCATAAACAAAATATAAAGCTAATTCATAATTCATAATTCATAAACAAAATATAAAGCTAATTCATAATTCATAATTCATAAACTAAATATAAAGCTAATTTATAATTTAAAACTTATCAATCATAGGACAAATCAAATAAATGTAACATTAACCGATCTAAAACGAGAGTAAAACAATTGTGGTCTAAAATGTTGAATGGAAGCAAATATTAAAATAATGTGTTTATGAGTTTTTTTTTAGTGACGATAGAGCTTGTTCGCATTGGGTAGATGGGAAATGCATATAATTTTTTTTTAATGACATCTGCGCATGGAATAGGTTGCCTGAACAAAATCAAGAAAATCAGTAACTTAACATCATTTGAAACAACTATTTAAATAATGCAAAACTAGACTTAGACCACGGATGAGCGTAGGACGCAATAATCACTTTTATAGACGTAGCGTCTGTAATATATAAGATAAGATAATATTTATTTATGTAGAACTTTACGAGAAAATAATTGAAAAAGAAAACAATAAATAAAAGAAGGTAAAGTGGATGAACTTGGAAATTCTTATCTTATCTTATACATTACAGACGCTCCTTCTATAAAGAAGATTATATAAGATGTATGTAACCCACGTTCTGTAAAGTTCAAAAGATCTTCGTGTCACGGACATAGGCCTAATATCGGGGAGAGGGGGAGGGGGAGGAGGTGCTTATCCGAAGAAACGTGAGAAAGATAGCGATATATTTTTATTTATTTATTGAACCTTATCGATAATATCCGAAAAAATCAATTGGCCGCTCGTCAAGCTTTTCCAGGATATCGAATGTGTGACAATGTTTGGTAACGTAGTGTGACCAAGTCCTTATGAGGGGGGGGGGGGGGAGATTACCTGAGTTTTATCAAAGGTGGAAAAAATAACAACTAAAGGTTTTACCCCCATGAGCAGGAACTGGTCCGGATACTGGGTCTGATTAGGATGACATGATTTCGCGCATTGAATACACGCGAACAAACACAAGGACCTAAATATTTCTACGTTTTTTTTAAAATAGATATAATTGGTTTGTGTGATGTGTTTGTGTGTTGGTCCGTTAGTGTGTGTTTGTGTGTGCACTCAATACTTACAGTACTTAGTGTGTAAGGTGACTATTTGCATATTAACTGTATTAACTGTATTTTTAGTAGAAATCCACAAGAAAAAAATGTATGTTTTTTTTTATTATAGGCCTATATATATATATATATATATATATATATAATTGGTTGGTCTGATGTGTTTGTGTGTTGGTCCGTTAGTGTGTGTTTGTGTATGCATTCAATAATTACAGTACTTAGTGTGTAAGGTGACTTTTTGCATATTAACTGTATTTTTAGTAGAAATCCACACAAAACAATTATACGTTTAATATCTATATATTTTGTGTAAAGGTAAAGATATAGGCTAACATAAAGAAATAGAGAGAGAGAGAGACGAGAAAGAGAGAGAGAGAGAGAGAGACGAGAAAGAGTGAGAGAGAGAGACGAGAAAAAGAGAGAGAGAGACGAGAGAGAGAGAGAGAGACGAGAAAGAGAGAGAGAGACGAGAGAGAGAGAGACGAGAAAGAGAGAGAGAGAGACGAGAAAGAGAGAGAGAGACGAGAGAGAGAGAGAGACGAGAGAGAGAGAGAGACGAGAAAGAGAGAGAGAGAGAGACGAGAAAGAGAGAGAGAGAGAGACGAGAGAGAGAGAGAGACGAGAAAGAGAGAGCGAGAGAGACGAGAGAGAGAGAGAGACGAGAAAGAGAGAGAGAGAGACGAGAAAGAGAGAGAGAGACGAGAAAGAGAGAGAGGGATATATAAATCTAGAGAAAGCGAACGTTGGGGATACGAAGAAAGATAAAGGGTAATATAGAAAAAAGAGAGAAGGATGGAAGAAAATATAAAGAAAGAAAGTCTAGAGGCAGAGTTAAAATGAGATATCGAAAAAGAGAGAGAGTGAAAGAGAGAGACAGGGAAATATAGAGAGAAACAGAAGGAGAAAGAAAGACGGGGACATATAGAGAACGATAATGGGATAATGGGAAGAGAGAGAGAGAGAATGGTGGTATATATGTATAGAGTTTATATAAATAGAAAGAGAGAAATAGTTGCAGACATAAATAAAGACAAAGCTATAGAGGGAATAAGAGAAAGAGAGAGAAATGAAAAGATAGAGACCAAGTTTTCAATATATAAACTACGAGCCTGAGTTTAAAGCCTCTAGAAGACCATAATATAAACAACGGGCATTCCGACTTGCCACCCGCCAAACAATAACAGTATAAAAACAGGCGTTGTCCTATCTATGTCGTACTAGGGGTGTCAACTTCATGCGCCCTATATAAAACCAAGTGAATGAAACAAACATTTTTGATATTCAACCTGATCACGACTTTTTGTTATCACTTTAATTTATCGTACCACGGTTTTCATTTTCATTTTTACAACAAAAAAAAATTAAACGGTTCTCACTTTGTTGTTTGGTAATATCAAGTAAAGCATACATACGATGATTGGTTGGGGGAGAAATATTTAGTTCATGATGGAATGCAGTGATTCTCAAATAAGGATGTCGCTAAGCCCTAGTACTTCCTGAGAAATTTCATAGATTCCGTAAGATTCTGAGCGCTGCAAATATACATGTTCAATTTTTTAGCAGTTTCTAAAAATAAAAATAAAAGAGCTGATTGAAAATGCCAGAAAAAAAAGTTTGATGGTCATCGATTGAGGCTACCAGCGTTCGGCTGGCGTACCGAAAGTCCTGGGGTTCGAATCCTGGTGAAGGCTAGGATTTGCTCTCGGGTCTGGCGGCTGTCCCTGAGTCTACCCAGCTCTGATGGGTACCTGACTTTTGCTGGGGGTAAGGTAAAGGCGACTGTGCATAGTGATGGCCACACATCCCTTAGTATGCAGTGGCCACAGAAACAGGTCAACTCTACTTGACCTCCCCTATGATCAGTTTGGTCCGAAGGGTACTTTACTTATTCACTAAAAGATTAAGAGACTTTTAAAAAACACTTTTTCAATAACACATCGTTATTCACACCTTCTGATGATTGTATAATAGATTTTTGACCATGTAGTACTATGGGCGAAAATTTCGCAGCCATTATTGTATATTATGTTATATGTTACGATTGTAAGACTTTTTGTGCATATACAAATTTGATACCTTTGTCTGAAATTTAATGGGGTTTGTTGTCCCCTTTGTAAGACAAGAACTGAAATAATTGCTCCCTGGGGTCTCCAAAGGATGTCACGCGTGACAAACCACCAACCGTGGAAATAGACACAAACAGATCGGTTTCCACCTGTGGTTTGTATTTAGAAGTTTCACTGCCTGTAACCTCAATTAAAAAATATATTTTAACAAAAAAAAAAAAAAAAAAAAAAACTCTGGCAAGGAAGATCAATAAGCTGTTGCGCAATTTGGTAGATGGTAAAGCAGATTTTTCATTAAAACGGGAATCACGTCTCTTTGACGAAAATACACGTCGGACAGGTTAATGTTCCACAGGGTTGGTGAAGCAGCGAAGTACAACAATGAACAATATTGTTTTTATTTGCCACATAGTCATGTCATTGGCTCCATAGTCTCGAAAGACGATTAGATTTGCGCTCATGTGATTTGGCCAGCCCTGCAAAATTGACTGTGTCTGTGAAGACCTACCCTTGAGAGACAGGCTCTATCACATCTCTGGCACTTGAAAGCTGGACCGTTGGAGATTGTTAGGGGCAGCCTACTTTTCTTCGCTGCTCGTTTAGCCTCCGCCATAAGGCGAAGTTTGCCCTCTGCCGCATTTATACCGGTGTGTAAGGTGCCTCTCCAACTATTTCTGTGCTGAGCAAGGTTCTCCCAGTTTCCGACCTCTACATCTATAGCCTTTAGATCACGTTTGCAGACGTCCTTGAACCTGAGTTGGGGGCGGCCGGTAGCTCTCTTGCCACATAGTATAAAGTACAATAAAGGCATAGTCAAAGACATAACTAGAGAATTAGAACATTGGTGAACAATATACAATTGTATCAAAACAATAATAATAATAACAAAAAGAATATTATTAATAAATGAATTTAAGATGACGTAGAAGAAAATACAACGGGGATAATTCATTCTGCCAGTTTATGTGGCCACGGTATTCTAGGGGGATTGTGTGGCCAGCACAATGCCCTGTCACCTTTACTTTACCCCCAACTAATGTCAGGTTGAAATCGGAGAGGCCGTCAGCGGAGTTGCTGGTTCGACTACATAAAATACTGGACAGGGCTGCAGTTGACTCAACTATTGACAACCGCTAAAGACAGGCAAAAGTGGAGACTGCTGCGGTGTCCATTCGCTCCCTCAACGACCACATCGATCAAGGGATTGATGATTATCATGAATATTAGTTAACCATTAGAACTGGTTACTGTTAGGTAACCATCTGAGCTGGGTAGACTCAAGGACACCCTTCAGTCCCGGGATCAAATCCTAGCCTTCACTGTGATTCGTATCGTAGCCAGAAATCTTAGGTAAGTCATCCGAACCCGCTGCCATTTGGCCACCCCATCAACATAATACATAAGTAAAAGGATATATTACTATCAATCAAGAAGTGAGATGCCATAGAGTATAAATAGTTGCACCTGAATTCATGACAAAAGATAAGTGAATATCCGTATGGCATTAGCAAAATAATGAGATGACTGCAGTGGATGTACATGACTATAACCAAAGACTATAATAAGATAGACCGGTTGCTTCAACGGAACCAGGCCCCCACGAGAGGGGGCTACAGCCGGTACGCCGTACCGGGGAGCCATAAGAGTTTAGGGTGCCCATGAATATTAAAATTTAAAATTAAATTGGCAATTGCGCAAGTATTTTTAAATTTTTGCTATTAAGCTAAGAGGAGATGCCCCAAAACCCCCTAAATATCACGTGGCGCTGGGGGCCCTTAAAAGTGTTTTTCTTTGAATGTGTACTTGAACATTTTGTTAAATATGCAAAGATGCCTCTAGATGTAGGGCCTAATTATTTTCGATAACATTCAGGATCTCTGTTTTATTATTTTTCCCCAGAGACTTTTACAAATATAGACCTATGAGCCTTACAGGCTTACAGTTGTCCCTGTTAGTTTAGTAGCCAAGACCTAAAATACTCTATGTTGCCGCATACTAGTACTGCAGTCAAAGCTAGTCATTCGATCTTTTTACATTTTAATGATTTCCTGTTGAAGGTATCATAATTTTAGACAAGTGTATTGACAATTTAAAACACATTTTTTGTGTCATTTAACAAAATGTATTTTAGGAAGAGTCTTTACAAAAAAAATGTATGTGTCAACTGCAGATCTAACCTTACATTTGACTACACAACATACATTACTGGTGAATATTTACAACTGACAAGAGTAACACTAAAAGTCAAATCACTAAACCTAGAAACACTAGAGGACAGAAGGGCAAAGAGTAAAGAAGTATTAAAACATAAGGCATTAAACTCTAATTGAGTAATACAATCCAAAAACAATCTGTTACGATGCTCAGATAAACATAAGGACAAAGACACTTTCTTTATCCCTTATGCGAACTTATACGATAATAAACGCACACAAGTACTTTTAAATCCTGAGTGGCATCCGGGCATGGAATGTGTTGCCTGAACAAACCAGGAAAACCAGTAAATTATCATTTTAAACACTAAAAGAAATGCAGGACTAGACTCAAACCATAGACGTGCATAGGACGCAATAATTTCAATAATCTTCTTTATAGAAGGAGCTTATGTAATTAATAACATAATAGGTACATTGATCAGACATGGTAAACGCCACATCCATTATATTATAACCATACATTATCGGCAATTTTTAAGTGTATGTCATCTATCAAATCATATATACAACTTATCCCTGTTGATCACTAATAATGTACCGTTTCTTAGCAGCACAGGGTTTTTTAAAGCTTCGATCGTGTGGTTGACCTATACTATTTAGGATGCACCTATCTGGGTAACGGTGTGCTCTCTATCAAGGATTTTTTTTTCAACCAAATTAATCATCAATCATCAGTGAGAGTCACTTTTCCCATTTTACACATCTTTGTAAAATTATTTGCAAGATCATTACTGAAGCGGAGGAACAATTACAATAATTTAAACTAAGAACTATGTACTTGATTAAAGTATTTTTGTAATTGACATTAAAGGCTGTGATTGAAATGATTACACTCACAAAATGGTCCACAGACCTTTTAAAAAGATTCCTGATTTTTCAGACGCATATAATATAAATCACGGGTCGGCAACTTTTGCTAACAGAGTGCCAAAGGAGGATTTCTAATTCATTCAGCGTGCCAACAGCCTAAAAGTCAAACTGCTCCATTATACTTTTTAAAATTTTTTTATATAGGACAATTATTTTAACTCCGTAGCTAAACCAAAGCTAAAAGCAAAGTAGATTATTTATACAGAATATTATATTAATACAAAATTGACGTGTTTGTGATTATCATCCTTTTTATTTGCATTTATAGCCTATTATATACAATATTTTATTACTTAAAGACCAAGTGAAGAGCTTTTTATCAAAATTGAGTTAACATTTGATTTTGATAGTAAATAGTGTATTCTGTATCTGAATGTTAATAAAAATCATTTATACAAAATATCAAAGATAAATTTTAAGTAATTAGCTCAATATTTGCACTTAAATGTGTGTGTTTTTCGGAGGAAACTCCAAATCTCGTAGCCATTTGAGATGTTTTTATTTCCGGCAATATAGGAAAGTGACGTAAGAGAAGGGATTCCGATTTAAAAAAATAATATTGTCACGTGTTTTGAATCTATTGCCACATGTTTTGAATCTTTTCCCGGTTCTTATTTTTAACAAAATGGTTATATATAGATTTATAGCGTCTAGTTTTATTAAATTTACTAATTTCCCTTCTCAAACGTCACTGCCGTGTGAGGCTATTCCAAATCTCGTTCCTTTGAGAAAAACCTCTTCACTTGGTCTTTTCACATTTAGTATTTATTGTCTAATCATTTGGTAGTCAAGATGAGGATCTAACACATGCACATTTTAATTATATTACGAATGCAAAATGATGCACTATTATAGTTAAGCTGAATAGATACGTAGTAATCATACCATCTGGGTAGTTAATGTAATGTTTGAAAATATACATATAAATTCTTTAATCTTTTAATATTTATATAATTGTAAAATACTTTTGACAGTTTGATCATGTCAAAGTTTGTAAATTGCAAGCCATTCTTTTGTATGAAAAAAAAAGAAACATATTAGATATATTAGCTCAATTAAAACGGGTTAATTATCTACCTTCAATTAAAAAAACTTTCCACATTTGAGCCAATAGTGATGGCAAAAAAAGTTCCAATTGTAAATGCAACTCACTGAAATGTATCGCTATGTCATTCAGAAACATTGTCTTTTACAGTTTTCCTCATTCAGAATCGTAAAATGACGTCTTATTAAAAAAAAAACACATCTTGGAGGTCTCTCCCGTGCCATTGAAAATCGCTCTGCGTGCCTAGTTTGGCACTCGTGCCTTAGGTTGCCGAACCTATCGAGGGCCCTGAACGGACCAATCGAACCAACTCATAATAATCAAACATTATCGACAAGTAATTTTATTTTGCTGCTCTAAAAAAAACAGTGGGACCCTTTAAAAAAAAATAAGGCCAGACCTGGCACGCTGAATAATATTTAATGGCACGCTGAACACACTCACAAAAAATAGGTAAAATAGAAGTCTCTTCTACAAGAAACGAAGTGCTAAAGCGTGATGACTTCTAGGCTGTCGGCACGCTAAAATGAATTAGAAATGCCACTTTGGCGCACTTGTATGAAAAGGTTGCCGACCCCTGCTCTATACCACCCTGGCCAATACATACCACCATTACCACCCTGCCCAATACATACCACCATTACCACCCTGTCCAATGCATACCACCATTACCACCATTACCACCCTGTCCAATACATATTACCATTACCACCCTGTCCAATACATACCACCATTACCACCATTACCACCCTGTCCAATACATACCACCATTACCACCCTGTCCAATACATACCACCATTACCACCATTACCACCCTGTCCAATACATACCACCATTACCACCATTACCACCCTGTCCAATACATACCACCATTACCACCATTACCACCCTGTCCAATACATACCACCATTACCACCCTGTCCAATACATACCACCATTACCACCCTGTCCACCCTGTCCAATACATACCACCATTACCACCATTACCACCCTGTCCAATACATACCACCATTACCACCCTGTCCAATACATACCACCATTACCACCCTGTCCAATACATACCACCATTACCACCATTACCACCCTGTCCAATACATACCACCATTACCACCATTACCACCCTGTCCAATACATACCACCATTACCACCCTGTCCAATACATACCACCATTACCACCCTGTCCAATACATACCACCATTACCACCCTGTCCAATACATACCACCATTACCACCCTGTCCAATACATACCACCATTACCACCCTGTCCAATACATGCCACCATTACCACCCTGTCCAATACATACCACCATTACCACCCTGTCCAATACATACCACCATTACCACCATTACCACCCTGTCCAATACATACCACCATTACCACCATTACCACCCTGTCCAATACATACCACCATTACCACCCTGTCCAATACATACCACCATTACCACCCTGTCCAATACATACCACCATTACCACCCTGTCCAATACATACCACCATTACCACCCTGTCCAATACATGCCACCATTACCACCCTGTCCAATACATACCACCATTACCACCCTGTCCAATACATACCACCATTACCACCATTACCACCCTGTCCAATACATACCACCATTACCACCATTACCACCCTGTCCAATACATACAACCATTACCACCATTACCACCCTGTCCAATACATACAGTTCAGTTAAAAGTACTTCCGGAAAAAAAACTAAATGGGACATTTTTTTTCCCTTTTTCATTCAGTCAGTCCCATAACTTGATAATTATAAAAGAGTGTTTTTTTAAAAAAAAACTGGTTTAACTGTTTTCCGATACGATTCCAACCAACGCCTTAACAACTTCCTGGATCATTCGATTACTCAGTTTCAACCATTATCTCCTTTCAGTACTATGACCGATTTGTTTTCATAATGTTTTCATAATCATTCATAAAAGGTTTTTTTCTTTTTCTTTTAAAACCAATCCCATATATAATAATAATATTAATATTTGTAAAGCGCTGCCAACATACATAATGTAAGCTCAGAGCGCATACAACTAAGAACACGGATATAAACTCCCTAGGCTAAGAATTATAAAACTAATTGATGATTTTAAAACTTTACAAACATAGAACAAATCCAATAAATAACCGACCTAACATATAAGTAACACAGTTGGGGACTAAAACATGTTATCTGTGGTCCGAGTCTAGTCCTGCATTTTCATTCATGTTTTAAATGATGTTGAGTTACTGGTTTTCCTGGTTTGCTAAGACAACCCATTCCATGCCCGAATGGCACACCATGGATAAATCTGGGTCCTACGGGATACTTGTGATCTAATCGCAGATAATTGGTGTGAAAATAAATCATTGTCTTGTCTCTCACTAGTTTTTAAAATATGTCTTTTTGTGTAGTATGTCTTTTCTTTTTAAGGGGTTTCGTGGAGAAAATATTGGCAATGCTGCAATAGCCGAATAGTTCGAGCTGAAAACATGAGCTGTTCTTTCAGGAACGTTGGGACGTTTGGCCTTTTTTTCCGTCAGGTTCTGAAGTTATTTTTAGTTTTTATTACAGTCACTATGCTTTGTTATTTACACTTTACTCATTCTCGGCGCTCTTGTGGTTCTAGTCTGGCTGTAGTCTTTTTTTTATAAATTTTCTGAAGTAATGACCTATCCATATCCCACTTCTTTGGCAGGGCAATACAGCACACCAGTCACCCCTGGAGATTAACTCTTTCATAAATCCGTCGGCTTTTAATACTTTGCCTTGGGCAACTGTTAACAAAAGTTTTATATTCTGGTGGTGGCAGTTTCTGCTTCCGATCCACATTAAGAAAACTGATTCCTCAGTGGAGTTAAAAAGCTATAGAGCTAGATCTCTGGATTGAACATAAACCATGGTATGCAAGTCCAGTCTTCATCTTTACTCTTTGATTCATTGACCAAACTTCCATTATAACTGAAAACTGTTGGTCTGATCAATGCTAATGTTATCTGTATTAAAGCTGTCTTTTTGTGAGTGATTTTAGATAGCCTACCATTGTTTTTCAGCCAATTTATTCTCTGACTCCAATACAGGATAGACCTACTTAGTGAAGTTACGAACGGTGCATAGACTTTGAGAGAGACATTTTATATCAAGGTTGACTATCATAGACTTGTTTTTTTTTTGTTTTTTTTGTATAAAGAAGACTGTTTTGGCCATTTGTGCTTACGTCAAGGCTGCTGTTATTATGTTATATCCTGGAAGAAACAAAAAAATGTTGTATAAAAGAAACTTGAGCTTGTGGTAAAAAATATCATGTTAGGAAAACATTAGAACTTTGAGTATCGCATTAGCGGAGTTGCTTATGTGAATGTTTTAAAATATTTAGTTCTTTTAGAAACACGTTGATCTGACGTGGTAAATCACACCCTACGATCACTTTCGAAAAAAAAAAAGGCCTTTTCGGGAAAAATAATTTAATAATGTTAACAAGCCATGAAGCACAATTTATACTGTTTGTAATATTTTTTTAATTTATATTGCATTTCAACAATTGAATTTGTTACAAGATGATTAATGAACATTGTTAGATCTAGTTAATTTAGTTAATTTTAGTTTAATTAAATTTGATACGAAGTGAAGGTAACACTCTAGTGCAGGGGTCGGCAACATTTTGATTAAGGTGTGCCAAGCTAGGATTTCTAAATCATTCAGCGTGCCAACAGCCTGAATTCAACCTGCTCTATTATACGTGTTTTCTTATAAGACAAGTAGGTAATTTAAAATCCGTAGCAAGACAAAGGCCAAAAGCAAATGAACTATATAGAGAATTTCGTTAAAGCGTTTTATAATTAATTTAAAAAAATGTGTATGTGATTATCATCCTATTTATTAGCATTTATACCAAATACAAAATTATATTAACAAACTTTCACATTTATTTTGTAAAGGTTATCATTTAGTGTGCAAGATACATATCTATCAACTGCTAATATTGATTTAATATTTTGTTCTCAGTTTAACTGAGATGTTCTTTAATTTATTCTAATCATGCCTAAATGTGAGGGAGGCTATAGTGTCGTTTTAAAAAGAACTTAAAGACCTTTCTCTTTGGATAATACATCTGCCACTGAAAATCACACCAAGAGCGCACTGAGCATGCTAAATTAATAGCATGGATAGAAGCGCTATAAAGAATATTCATTTATACATAATCATATCTTAAGAGGCATTGATACAAAGTAATCATACAAACTAGGTAGTTAATGTAATGTTCAGAAAATGTGCATATATTATAGCCTACCAGTCATATAATATTTATATAATTTTCAACTACTTTTTGACAGTTTGGTCATTATAAAGCTATAATTTGTAGACCATTTAGTCTTTTATAAAATAAAAGTTAAGAAACATAATATTAGAAATATTATCGGAAATAAAAGTAGCTAATTATCTCGCGTAAATTAAAATAAAGATCCTAAATTTGATTCAATAGTGATGCCAAACAAGTTATGTTTTGTAATATAACAAATATTACTGACTAATTATTATTTATTTACATAAATCAGCGTTATGGTATTCTTTACAAGACTTAATTATTAGTGGTATAAAATTAATTTACGTTAAACAGTTGTAAATAAACATTTCCTGTATTAAGTATTTGTCCATTCAACCTTAAGGAGTTTATCTCTTAAACCAAGGGTTGGGAACCCATGGCTCGCGAGCCAGATGTGGCTCTTTTGATAGCTGCATCTGGCTCGCAGACAAATTTTTAATTATTTATTTTTAATTATCGAATTTTAATTCGATTATTAAAAAAAATTTTTTTTTAGACTTTTTGATCTACATATTTATTGCATATCAATATTTCATTCTACAAATGAGCTAAAGTCTATTGCAGCTCATCGTCATAAGAATTCAGAGACAAAATTATTGTACTTTTAGTGTTGAAATTACACAAAATGCACACATTTAGTTCTCCGAGCCCCAAAAGAGTAGGCTAAGCTCGCTCGCATTCTATAAAAAAGGTGGGATTCAAGTCTGGTATTATGGTGTACTCACCAAAAAGTAATAATGTGACTTAATGCACGATGGCTTTCTCCTACTCTGCTTTATACGTGTAGTGATCGAAAACTTGCGGTTACATAAACTTCGCAAGAAAAAAAAAAGATAGGCCTTTTTTTTAAAGAAATTTCGTTTGTTAAGGATATAACCGTCTGGCGTGGTGTTTTAACAGCTGAGATGGAATAATTAGAAAATAATAGAGCGTTCCTATAACGTATCATAGAGACATTGTTATGTAACATAGACAACATAGACACGGTAAATAAAAATGTTGAAACTGTATTTTTTTAATCTCTTTAAAAATGTCTTTATTGGCAATTTATTTCTTCTTTCAAAATTAAAAGAATAAGAATGCAGTCATATAGAAGCATTCGCATTGATTCTATAAATACTTTTCGACACTAGATGTCAAGATGTTCATCCCGAATATGAGCAGTAGATGCAATCGATTTTGCAGAAATTCCCATCACTAATAGTTGCTAGTAAAAATCGTGGATGGTTAAATAAATAATGCACTAGTGTACTACACTGTGTGAGTCCTGAGGCACAGGATAATCTTATAACACTTGATACGTACAAATTCTTAGTTCTTCTATTAATCTGGAAAAACTGCTATAAGTGGGGCCTTTTTCCTTAAAATTCGCTCCCCCTAGCGTCAAAACCTGGCTACGCCACAGCTGGGTAGACTCAGGGACACCCTCAGGCACCTGGAAAATAAGACGTAGCCCTCACCGGGATTCGAACCTTTCAGATCGCCGGTCGAACGCGCTGCCGTCGGCCACCGTTAATATGTTGTATAAACTCTTACTTTATAAAACTCTCAATATCACTTGTATTAAAAAATACAATTTCATATTATAGGCTTATACAGCACTCGACATATCTAATTTTTCCCTTCTTATATACTCCCTTCTATACTGTGCCCTCTGTATTGGTTTTATCGTACCTCCACCCTCTTCTCTTGTTTCACTCTTTATTTATCTAAATTTCAATTGTCTTTCCCTGTTTTTAGTCTTTCTGTAGATTTCAATTGTCTTTCCCTGTTTTTCAATGAGGTCTATGCACAATTCCTTAGAGACAGAAAATCGATCACGTGATGCATTGTAAACTAAAAGCAAAATGGCTGATTTTACATTGATCTTAATGGCATATGCTTATTAAAAAATATAATTTTTCACATAACCTTGAATATTGTGATATTATAAATGATGCTCACGGAAGCAACAATGATTATAGACATACAATTATTAAAGGAAAACACCTATTTGGTTGATCTTTCAAAGGAAATCTATGAAAAGATTTTAGATTATTTACATGATAATTTATAGGTAGAATTTGCGCACCCAACAGAAGCGCAGTAAATGTCCATCTCATTCAATTCATTGTTTATCAAGTTAGTATTTCTAACAATCATCACGTGACCGGAAAAGACGTCTGCATAGCCAAGCTATTTCTCCATCTATTTACGTTCAATCCAATTCTAATTATTTTTTCTCTAAATTTAGCTATAAAGCTTTAAACATACACTTTTTATTTGTAATATTGACTCTGTACGATGCTACAAATAGAAAATAAATGTCCAAAAAACTCAACCGTAACAAAATTGTGCGCCAACTAAGCGAAGTATAAAAGTCAAAGGCTGCATATATAAAATTACAAATATTTAATTTTGGCGCACACGAACTTTGTGTCAGTTATAAGAAATCGGTAAAGCAACCTCAACACAATACAGCCCCTTCTCTCCGCCCCCCCCCCAAAATGTAATCATATCCCACCCTTAAATCTCCCCCCCCCCCTATGTCACCATCCTCTCCCCTCTCTCAAAGAGTACATAGTTCAACTCTATAGCCCAAAATGGCGTCAAGGACTATAATATGTGTGACTTGTAGTTGGACATCTATTTATACAACATAGCTTACCGGCTATTACCAGTTCTGTTAAACGAAGCTTATGAAAAGTTAAATATTATATTTATGAACGCTATCCTCGCCCCTCCCCCCCCCCCCCCAAGCCATAACACCCTATTACGGTTTTCTTATTGTGTGTGTGTGGAAGAGTTACACTCGTACAGTACACACGTACAGTACACACGTACAGTACACACGTACAGTACACACGTACAGTACACACGTACAGTACACACGTACAGTACACACGTACAGTACACACGTACAGTACACACGTACAAACGCCTTCCCCTCTCTGTCTCCTTTCCATGTCATAGTTACCATTAGGCAACACCCCCCCCCCCCCCCCCAGTAGGACACGATGCACTGTAAATGTTAATTAGGTCGTCGAAACCAAACGTGAAATCAGTGGTGGATTAATTAACAACGGTAAGAGGGGGGGGGGTGAGGGGGGGAGCGGCGAGAAGAGGGAGAGGGAGGAGGATGACCGGGCTGCAGCTCCCCACCCACGCTTTACCCCACCCTACCCCGTCAGCCTCAGTGTAGTAGATTCCACGACAACTCGTCTACAGATTTTTCGTCTACGACACTTCGTCTACAGAAAGTAAGACAACCGACATTACGTCTACCGCGACAACTCGTCTAACGACACTTCGTCTACCGACAAGTGGTCTAATGCAACACTTCGTCTAACGACACTTCGTCTAACGCGATATTTTGTATACCAGACGATTCGTCGACCACGACAGTTCGTCTACCGACACTTCGTCTACAGCGACAGTTAGTCTACCGACACTTTGTCTACCGCGACAGTTCTGTCGTGACACCGTGTAGTAGGAGCCCACTAATGAAGAAATGTGACTAATACCTACATGCCGCCCCCTCACCCGCTCTTTCCTCGTCCCATTTCCGAAACGAGTCCAAAGAATCCTAGAGATTTACCTTGTAACATCAAAGTACAGTAATCCGATCTGACCAAATTGATCCAACAGGCCGGCGGTGATCCATGTCTGATAGAAAGATCCCGATGTGAAATCCATATTTATTTATTTTTATATTTAAAAAAAAAACAAAAAAACTAGCTAAGTTACAAACAAACAGAATCTAGATACCCGTCGGACAGAATCGATCCATAGGTTCAGTGAAGCAATGTTCACCAGTTTATGTAGCCATGGTATACTAGGTGATTGTGTGGTCAGCACTATGCACAGCCGCCTTTACTTTATCCCCAATTAAGATCAGGTACCCATCAGAATCGTGGAACAAATCATAGCCTGCGCCAGGATTCAAACCCAGGACCTTCGGTACGCCAGCCGAATGCGCTGCCGCCCGACCACCGACCGTGCCCACTGAACCGAGACTAAAACCCTCATACGCCAACACATCACATGGTAATGCCGTTGGGGGTCAAAATTCATCTTTTCGCCACCTCCCCCCCCCAGCCTCATTTTCTCTCACCTCACCCCCGCCCCCCACCACCACCAGTGGCGTAGCCAGGTTTTGACGCTAGGGGGAGCGAACTTTTAGGAAAAAGGCCCCACTTTGAGCCATTTGTACAGATTAATAGAAGAACTAAGAATTCGTACGTATCAAGTGTTATAAGAATATCCTGTGACTTAGGATACACCCACTGTATAATAGTGCAATATTTTTTTTAACCATCCACAATTTTTACCAGCAACTATTAGTGATGGGAATTTCTGCAAAATTGATTGCATCTACTGCTCATTTTCGGGATGAACATCTAGTGTCGTAAAGTATTTATAGAATCAATGCGAAAATTTCTATGGGACTGAATTCTTCTTAGTTTTCATTTTGAAAGACGAGATAAATCGCCAATATAGACTTTTTTAAGGAGATTTAAAAAAAAATAGAGTGTATCTATGTGTCAATTACAAAATATGATACGTTATAGGAACGCTCTATTCTTTTCTATTTTTTCCTCTCAGCTATTAAAACACCACGCCCGATGGTTATATCCTTAGCAAACGGAATTTCTTTAAAACAGGTTATTTCTCTTCCTTTCTTCTTTCTTTTAAATTCCGTGGGTATCTTTTTTTTTTTTGCGAAGTCCATGTAACTATGTTTTCTATCACTACACTTATACGGCCAAGAAGGAGAAAGCCAGCGCGCTTTAAGTCACATTATTACTTTTCGGTGAGTACACCAGACTTGAACCCCACCTTTTTTTTGAGAATGCGAGCGTACTCTTTTGGGGCTCGGAGAACTAACTCTGCTGTGTCCACGCACCACTGACACATCACCGTGAAAGTTAGGCACAACGGTTGGCCGTTCCTGTCCACTCTAGGTTCCAGCTTATGACATAGTATCCACTAGAAAAAGGGGTCAGAAACCTAAGTCACTCTTGCCAAACTTGGCACGCAGGGCGATTTCAATAGCACGCGAGAGACCTCCAAGAGGTGTTTTATTATTGATGAAAACAAAAACAACTATATTTTACAGTAATATTTATATTGAGTGAAATCAATTTCACAACATTTAACTATATGTACTTCCTTTTACAAAGGCATATATTAAGATAGTTGGACTTTTTCAGAAGCACATCGAATCACTCAAAGCGGAGTTTCAAGCCTTTCAAATTGATTTTTTCATACCTAATCAAGCATAACTAGCTTAAGTCTTACTACGACCTTCTTAGAAGTAGATATTTTAATTAAGTATAGGGATATTGGCGATTTTAAAACGTAGCCAGATGAGTTTTAAACATTTAATGAAATGGCATCGAAATGAGCCAAGTTGTTTAAGAGATAAACTCCTCAAGGTTGAATGGACAAATAATTAATACAGGAAATGTTTACTTACAACTATTTAACGTAAATTAATTATATACCTCTAATAATTAAATCTTGTAATGAATACCAAAACGCTAGTTTATGTAAAGAAATAATAATTAGTCAGTAATAATAATATTTGTTATATTACAAAACATTACTAGTTTGGCATCACTATTGAATCAAATTTAGAATCCATATTTTAATTAAAGGGAGATAATTAGCTATTTATTAGTCCGCTAATATTTCTAATATTATGTTTTTTTATTTTTTTTAATAAAAGACTAAATGGTCTACAAGATAAAACTTTCTAATGACCAAACTGTCAAAAAATATTTGAAAATTATATAAATATTTTATCATTAATATAATATATGCACATTTTCTGAACATGACATTAACTACCCATTTTGTATGATCACTTTGTATCAATGCCGCTTAACGACACAATGGATTACTCTTCACAGTAAGCACTTTGACGTATGAATTGAATAAATTAAAGAACAACTCAGTTAAACTGAGAAGAAAATATTAAATCAATATTAGCAGTTGATAGTATATTATGTATCTTGACAACTAAATGATAACCTTTACAAAATAGTTACCATAAATGTGAAAGTTTGGAAATATAATTTTGTATTTGGTATAAATGCTAATAAAAAGAATGATAATAACATACACATTATTTTTTTTAATGAAATATAAAACGCTTTACTTACTTGTCTTATAAGAAAACAAGTATAATAGAGCTGGTTGACTTTTAGGTTTTGGCACGCTGAATGATTTAGAAATCCTAGCTAGACACACCATTAGCAAACGGTTGCCGACCCCTGCTAGAGCCTTCACTTCGTATGAAATTAAATTAAACTAAAATTAACTAGATATAACAAGGTTCATTAATCATATTGTAACAAATTAAATTGTTGAAATGCAATTTAAAGAAAATAAATATTAGAAATAGTATAAATTGTGCTACATGGTTTGTTAAAAATATTAAATTATTTTTTTCCCGCAAAGGCCCTTTTTTTTTATCAAAAATGGTCGTAGGGGGAGCGGCCGCTCCCCCTTCTCCCCCCCCCCCCCCCATGGCTACGCTACTGCCCCCCCCCCCCCCACACCTTTGCGCGTTGACCCTCCTTGGTATGATTTAAAGATAAAAGCGATCAATAAACTAGTAGGCCGCAGTAGGCCTATAAGAGCCACTGTTTTACCGGAGAGCGACATTACAATCTTTCTCTCCCCTACTTCTATCTTTCTTTCGATTTTTTTTTCTTTACAGTCTTTAACGCATCAAGTTTGAAAGAGGGAGAGAGAGAGAGAGAGAGAGAGAGAGAGAGAGAAGAAAAATGAAAGAAAAGAAGAAGCAAATAAAAAAAAAAGAAATAATAAAGCACAAACATTTGTGTCAGCTGTCAATAGACAGTGCACCGAGCGGAGAGAACATTTAGAGTTTAGAGAGTGAGAGACGGGGAGCGAGAGAGAGAGAGAGAGAGAGAGACTGAGAGCGAGAATCGATACACAAACTCCAGAATTAAGTAAGCCGATTCGCCGAGCTTCCGACCAATGGGAAAGGACTTAAGCCGAAGGGGATTCCCCCTTCTTTACAGACGAACGGTTCTAAGACAGTTAGCGAACGAACCAACCATCATGCAATAGCTTTAACGCATTGGCCTTAGCCTCCCGGCGCTGTTATAATAATACAGCCCTATGTAAAGAAAGATCATTCTGATACTGAAAATGGCATTCACGGATCAGTTATGAAAGATTTGAAAACAGCAAGGGACATGTTTAAAAGGGCATCTTGACCCAGATCAAAAGATACAATTTTTCATTCTATTTATATATTATTATATGTGTATTGTTTTGTATGTGTAGGCCTATTAGTTTGAATTGTAAATATTCCTACAAAGGAATTTAAAAGTACGGCGATGTGTGGTGATACCTTTACAATATTTCGTTATCTTTAATACCTCTTTAATTTCTTTTTATATTTAATAGGACGTTACACTGTTTCGTTATATATAATACCCTTACAATAATTATTTTATTTAATAACTTTACAATATTTTTAAATATCTAATACCTTTTTGATATTTCACTATTTAGTGCCTTTTTACTTCTCTTCTTCTTCTTCTTCTCTCTCTCTCTCTCTCCCTCTCTCTCTTACTCATTCCGACTTTTATGTCTTTTTTTAAAAAATAATTACAGAGGAGGACTTCACCTTTTTTGTGCACTTTTTTTTTATCTTTGCATAGAAGGAGATTGTGTGGCGATTCAAAACTAAGTCTTTAAACCAATGATACCTATTGAATAGGTGACCAGAACAGTTTATTACACCTTTTTCAAACACAAAATCTAGTTAGCAATATAGGCCCATACATGTTTCCCCATATCTTTTTATTGGATTCAAAACTTATTTTAGAAGGTTCGAAAATAAAACAGTTTAGTTCTTATAGGCCTACATTATTATTACAGACGTTCATTCCATAAAGAACCTGATTGCGTTACAAAAAATGACATTTATGTAATTACGTCAGGCAATAAAAACGTAAGCAGCAACAAACTTCAAGATACAACCAGAACTTATTCATTCAATTACAAAACGAATAAGTATGAGATTCTTGTATGTCTTGACCTACTTGTAACACAAATGACAGCGACGCGTCTTACATTTACAGCCAGGGGGACCACTGCCGACGATTGCAACTACTGTGTGTGTCGTCTGCTACGTTTTTCTTGTTTTGTTGTTTTATTTTATCGACTGGAAGGAATCGCGTTTATGAAAGAAAAAAAAATGTTATTGTTATTGACACGGTAAAGTTGTGTGCTACTGATAAACAATTGTTTAATGCTCGTTCCGGGAAAGCTTGGCCAACTATTGTTGATTTCTATTCAAATTTAAATTACTGTTTTGTTTAATTATTGTTTTTCCAATTTACAAGCTACATCGAAACGATGTAAACAAAAAATCAGACGATTATAAAACCACCACTAGATATATCTAGCTATTATTAGACATCGGCTCTGTGTGATTTAAACAATATAAATATATATAACATATACAAGGACAAGGGATTGTATTTCTGTGTTCTGGCTTCGTTTTCATTCTGAGGTAAACGAATAAACGAAATGTAAACAAATCCTGACGGATACACGGGTGTAGCCTAATAACTGTGGATGGTTGTGCAACAGTGAACCCGGCGGCCTCGTCACGTACGGAGTGTGTGTCACGGATTCGGAACATTTGTAACAAGTGTTGTGGACACCTTTCGACATCCTGGAAAACAAAACAAAACAAAAAAACGTAACTAGGTCACGTCTGCTGGACCGTTTGAGAGTTTCTCTCCCATTTTCCCTCCCTCCCCGCCAGTTATTGATGTAATCAAGCGGACTTTAGTATTAACATTAATTCGTCTTGATGCGCTTATTCGACTGAGGTTTTTGTGGACAAACAGTGTGTTATTCTTATTAATTTGTGTTGTTGCAGTTTATCGATGCGAATGAACTGGTACACACATTATAGGTAAGTAGGCCTACAAGTAGACATTAAATATTTTTTTATGCATTATTATAAGTTTAATTAATTAATTATGAATTATAGCCTTTTCAGTCGAATGATCATCTACATGTGTGATGTGTGTTTGTGTGTTTGTGTGTGTATGTGTATGCAGGTGAATACGAGTTAGCTCTACTCTCTGTGTGTGAGTCTGTGTTTATGTAATTATTTATTGATATCATCAGAAGCGTATTTATTCTGTGTATTTGTAAGCTTATGGTAGGCCTATGTGTGTCACTGTGAACCCTATGTGTGCAAATATTATGTCATGTGTGTGTCTAACTTACACACTGTAAGGATAAAAATGTAAGCAAGTGTTTGTGCATCTAGGTCTAGGTAGTATAATTTAGTATGTATGCATTATGTATACCAAACCACATGCACACACATACACACACATATATAGGCGTACTGTTATTATATAGGCCTATATAGTCTATCTATATAAGCATATATAGCCTACCTATATATTATAATATATTGTGAAACCGAGTCTAGATATTATAATTTAGTATGTATGTATTATTAGCGGTTATCTTTTTCTGTGCCAACAATATACTAGGGGATTGTGTGGCCAGCACAATTTTCAGCCGCCTTTATTGTACACCAACTAATGTCAGGTAGGCTACTGGTGAACGCTACTTCACCGGCCCTATGATAATTTTGGTCCTGTACTTTAAAAAAATAAAATATATGTATTATATAGACTATTGTAGACCATTATACACCCACAGATACACTCACATACATATATATTATATGTATTTACCTATATAACCTATATATACCTATATATATAGGCCTATATAAGCCTACTGTTACTTTTATATATACACCTATATATAACTATATATAATTATGTTTTGTCTAGTAATTGCTCACGAATAAGGTTCCATATAGTGAGTACGCATTTATAAATCTTTGAATATTGTTTGGTTATATCAGGTGTATAATTTGTAATATATATGTGTGGACATAGAGGCCTATGAGTTATTAATTTCTCAACATATGTTTGCATGTAGCTCTGTAATTTGTATTGTAGGCCTAAACCTGTTTCTATCTTTATATTGCATGTATAGTGTAATTTCAACATCTAATTCTTGTTTGTTTTCCCCCCATAGTTTAAAGTTCTTGGCTCCTATAATAAATATTTCTTTCTCTGCTCTATGTATGTCCTTAACACTGAACTCTGAACTTTGTGAATTGAGAACGTGCTAGAGTGATAAGTGATAGCGCCAAAGACTTTCTTACTGTTGAAACCATCGATTGAAAGAAATACAAAGATGGCCGAAAAGCATGTAGATCACATCAAATAAAAACTCAGGATCCATTACAACAATCTTTTCAACAATAGACTTTATACTATCTACTGCTTTTTTTCAATCTTTAAATTATAACAGAAAACAAGAATAAAAAATTATTGTTAAAAATCATATTTTCGAATATAGTTTTAAGATTTGAAATGTAGGTTATGCTATATAAACTTAAAAAAAGAAACCTGTAAACAATTTATATGCAATTGTAACCAAGAAATAAAACCTATCAATTTTAAATGTATTTGCAATATAAGTCAAGAAAAGAACAACTATAAATTTGGAAATGTATATCCAAAATAAACCAAGAAATGAAACATATAAATCGTGAAATTTATATGCAATATAAACAAATAAATAAAATCTATAAGTTTTGAAATGTATATACAATGAAAAGAAATAAAAATAAAATCTATAGATTAAATCAATACGTTGTACACATTTTGCTAGCATTCATTCTTGGTGTAACTTTTAATTTAGCATGTTGTACCGTTTCATCCTGAATACCTCACTTTTCCCCATTTTCCCCTACAGTATTTCACTCCCTTGTTTTCTGTCAATGAATTGTCTGTGTGAAGGTGTATCGGTTTGAAACGGTTTACCTGAAACAAACATCAATAATAAATTATTGGATAATATTTAATTATTTAAAACGCATATCATTATCTTTTATATATTACAGACGCTCCTTCTATAAAGACGATTATTGCGTCCTACGCTCATTCGGGGTCCGAGTCTAGTCTCGTATCTTTATTAATGTTGTTTTTTTATAATGATGTTAAGTTACTGGTTTTCCTGGTTTGTTCAGGTAACCCATTCCATGCCCGAATGCCCGTTGGGAAGAAAGAGTACCTATATGCATGTGTTCTCGCATAAAGGAAGGTGTTTTTTTTTCTTTATGTTTATCTGAGCGTGGCAACAGGTTGATATTGGGTTGAATTTCTAAATTTGAGTTTAATGCCTTATGTATTATTACTACTTTACTCTTTGCCCTTCTGTGGGCCTACTCTAGTGGTTGCTATATTTAGTGATTTAACTATTGGTGTTACTCTTGTCAGTTGTGAATATTCGCTAGTAATGAACATTGAAACTCTTTTCTGAATTTGTTCGTTTTTTTTTTTTAATGTTTTCTTTACTTGCTGAGTCCCATACACATAAATTCAAGAAAATCAAGTAATCAACACAATATATTGTTTACTTAAGTAAACCATTATAAACTGTTGATAAAATCACAGATTTAGAATTTAGAACAATTATACATCAACTAGTGGTTATGCCCGTCAAAATGACCGAGAAACGAATGATTACAATGTCATTTTGTTAAAAGAACATGAAAAAAAAAGCAACAGTGTAACAATAAAACTGTACTGAGAACGTATCTTTCGGTATTTAGTTTTTGTCATATTTTTTATTTAACAAAATAAGTTAACGAACTAAGCAATATTGTTTATATAATAAACATTTCTTTTGGAGGGCGTTTCCAATTTATACATTTAACTTTTGGCCCGATTAGTCAAACGGCTTAGGAGCCTATAGAGGACACACATAAATATAATTATAAATATATAAACAAACATATAAACAAACTCGCGGTAATTATATAATATATTGATGATAGATCGCTTTACTCCCCTAAAGCTGCGGAGAAAAGGATTTCAACTTCCGCCCCCAACAAATTTGTAAACAAACATTTTTATAAATGCAATTATTCGCACTACCGATATTAGTGATATATATAAAATAAAATTGACCAATTAATGTATTTTTAATATATTTATTACGACTCTTCCCTCCCCCACCCGAACTGAATTTTTATTAACTGCTAACAAAGTAAAATTAGAGAGCAAGCAATCTAATTATATATTATATTCAGCTTAGGTAGAAATAGGCATTGATGTCTGAAAAAGTTGAGAATGGGTTTTGAAAAACGCAATCGGAGACAAGCTTGCATCAACCAAGAAAAATATAGAGGCAATCGGTCAATGAAATAAAAAATATTTTTTAAAATCATAATTTTATATATAAAAAGCCTAGTAATTAAACCTGGAACAAATGAGAATATTCCTCGAAAATATTTTAATTATCCTTTGGGCGATTTCAATTCCTTTCCCCGACAAACAAACACACATTTTTAACACCGGTGGCGTACTGATGGTCCTGGGTTCGAATCCTGGTGAAGGCCAGGAATAGTTCTCGGGGTCTGGAGGGTATCACTTACTGTACCCATCTGTGATGGGTACCTGCCTTTAGTTGGGATAAAATAAAGGCGGGCATTGTTCTTGCCACACATCTGACATATCCTTAAATGAAACTTGTGAACGCTGCTTCACCGGCTCTATGAGCGATTTGGTCCGAAGGTTACTTTGCTTACAAATCCGAACCTTTTAAAACGTCAATGAAACGCTCTATGGCTTCAACCAACAGCCTTCTTCACTCACTCGTTCGCTTGAACAATCAAAAATCTTTATTTTGTGTGTTCTACCATTTCTGTGCTTTTTATTCTGTGAGTTCTTTCATTTCTGTGTACTTTATCTTACAAGTTTACAGACGTTCCTTCTAGATAGAAGATTATTACGTCCACTATAGGCCCAAAAGTCCTGCAGGGCGACAGGTATCCGTCGGTGGCAGGGATAGAACCCGCGACGTGTCAGTTGGTTTTTGGTTGACAGTCCGGTGAACTAACCGCTGGAGCAGCCGGCTTCACTCATTATTATGTGTGTACTAACATTTCCAAGGATAGCGTTTTTGTCATTCTGAGCATTGTAACAGATTGTTTTTTGTGTTGTCTTTCTTAATTAGAATTTAAAGCATTAGGTATTACTATTACTTTTATTCTTTTAATTTTTCGATTAAAATTTATTTTTGTTGACACAGTTTCTTTATTCTAGTCTTAAACTTTATTCATTTGCCCAATTTTCTACTAGTCTAAAAACATTCTATTCATAGGGTTAAACGTTTCTCTTCATGTAACATTTCATTCATAATACAATTTTCTCGTCTTGTTACAAATCATTCATAGGTACCGTTTCCTGCTATTTAAGGTTAACCCTAGAAAGTTAATGGTCGTGACCTCACGTGACTAAAACCGCCAAAACAACCCCCCTCCCCCCTCTGGCTGCCAGGTCATTGTTGTTTGTATGCGTGAGAGTTCTGTCATTCTGTGATTGTCGAATCGTGAGATTTCAACAACAACAACAATTCACGTGATCGTCATTCATACCTTCAATCATCGTCCTTTTCCATAACAAACACAACATCTCTGCACGATGTTGGTGTCATGACCCTTAACCCGAGTCGCCCATTGTGATCTTTGGAAAAGCCCATGAATATTGAAAGATTGCCGGGCATAAAAGAACATTTTTGGAACCTCCAGCGGCTCTAAGTTTTCTTTTTGTAAATATATTAATTTAAAAATCGTGTAGGTTTTTACAGATGAATTCTGAAAACTAGTCAAATATCCCCCATCTCTAACCGTTTTGATTCATAGCATTAGTAAAGCAAGGTATCCTTTCAGTCTTTTCTTTATATTTTTGCAGTTCCGGTAGTGGTTCTTAAACCATTAATGGGACTCGGGGGGCCATGCGGCATCGCGTTCCACCGGCGTACTGAAGGTCCTGGGTTCGAATCCTGGTGAAGGCTATGATTTTTTTCTCTGGAAAGGTGTCCCTGAGTGTCTACCCAGCTCTGATGTTAAACGAAAACCGGAATACCGGATTCCGGTTTTGAAACCGAAAACCGGTTTTGATTTTCAAATATTGTGTTTCTTGAGTTTCCAAATACCAACTATGGCTTGCGACAAAAACAACATCAAACCAATTGTTACAGTTACAATAAACATGAATCTTTTTACTTGTCGGCTCATCTTTTAGATGTTCACTGATCTTTGATGTACGCAACGGAGAGACGTAAACTAGCCCTTCCCTGTGACCCTCAACATTTCTGCTAGACTGTCAGTGCTTTATTATTAACGGCACTATTAAATACACATTCTTTGGATTTGTGCTACGCGAAACCTTATTTTACAAGTTACCATATAGATCTATGCCTCTTCAAGTGTTTTTTAATATTATTGTCAACGATAATCGGTAATTTGATTATCACTATTGAAAAATTGAAAGCTATTATCGGTTTTAATCAATTAGCCCAGATTTTTTTTTAGTTCTTAAAAAGATTATGGTAAAGAGTACAAAATTGTTTTGTATTCACACAAATCAACCCATTGAATGCCCCGCAAACACTAATTAAGTTTGAAGTATTTTTCAAATACATCTACAATACTATGCACATTTGGCTTTTCCGGCCTGTGACTTGTGACATGGCGCGTGTGGGAGGGGGGGGAACAGAAATCCGGTTTTATAGAACCGAAAACCGGTTTTGGAAAAAAAAAACGGTTTCAACATCCCTATACCTGACATTAGTTTTAAGTAAAGTAAAGGCGGCTGGGCATTGTGATGGCAACACAATGCCCCAGTATGCCGTGGTCACTTAAACTGGTGGACGCTGCTTCACCGGCCCTATGAACAATTTGGTCCGACGGGTGGTTTACTTTATTTACTTAAACCGTTATATTTTAGAGCCTTTTTCTCCTCTTAAATTTTAACCAAAAAGATCCCACATCAAAAACGGTAAAAAAAAACAACAACGCCAAAATGAAACTTGAACGCAAAAAAAATTGAATCAAGCTACGTTAAAAAGAAGTTCGACAAAGAAAAAAAACATAAGTATAAAAAAATGTATTAATAATTTGTTTAAAATATATTAAATCATCAGACTTTCTGGAATAGTAGAGATTTAACATCGATTTCATATTTAATATCAAATATCGTTATAGTTACATCCGTTATATTGTCTTTTCTGAAGTTTCATTTTTCCACGAATCTTATGTTTGTTTTTGTAAAAACACGTCAAAAAGACTTTAGATTTGAGTTGAGAATAGACAGAGACTCTATAATATATTGTTTTTTTTTTATTTAAATTCTTTTAAGACTCTTTCATATTAAAAGAAGTCCTTTGTTGTGAAATGAATTAGAATCTAAAGAAAACAATCTTTTCTTTTCACAAGTCAGTGCATATACTTCTGTTAATGTACGAGACTATAATTTCAAGAATAATACCGGATGTTGACTGTTCATGTTTGTTTTCGTATTTTATGTACTCTAGCGAATTAAACAGCTTCGTATTCGTTTGACTTCAGGAAAGGTATCAACCTTCAACCATCCTGTACCTTGAACCCCGAATTTATGACCTTGAAAGAAAAACTAGCGGCGCCTCTCTTTAAAACTAGCGGCGCCTCTCTTTAAAACTAGCGGCGCCTCTCTTTAAAACTAGCGACGCCTCTCTTTAAAACTAGCGGCGCTTCTCTTTAAAACTAGCGGCGCCTCTCTTTAAAACTAGCGGCGCCTCTCTTTAAAACTAGCGGCGCCTCTCTTTAAAACTAGCGGCGCCGCTCTTTAAAACTAGCGGCGCCTCTCTTTAAAACTAGCGGGGCCTCTCTTTAAAACTAACGGCGCCTCTCTTTAAAACTAGCGGCGCCTCTCTTTGAAACTAGCGGCGCCTCTCTTTAAAACTAGCGGCGCCTCTCTTTAAAACTAGCGACGCCTCTCTTTAAAACTAGCGGCGCCTCTCTTTAAAACTAGCGGCGCCTCTCTTTAAAACTAGCGGCGCCTCTCTTTAAAACTAGCGACGCATCTCTTTAAAACTAGCGACGCCTCTCTTTAAACTGTTTTCTCACCTCGGTCCTCTCAGAATCCGAGCATCATTATAAGGGCCCACGATTTACCGCGACCCGCGGAATTTAAAGCCACGCCGCGGTATTTAGTAGTAGTTTTTTTTTTTTTACGGCGAACCTCGGAATTTTATGCCACGTCGCGGAATTTGTTGTTGCTGTTACCGCGGAGCTGTGGAATTTCACCTAAGTTAAGGAATTTCGTTAATTTTTTGTTTAATCCATCTCACTAAAGTCTAGATTCATAACTTGGATAAACGTAGGGCACATACTCTTGTGTTCAGTTGGAACGTCTGTAACATATAAACATCCATACAACCATCACATCTCTAGGCCTTTTAATGTGTCAAAATGAGTTGTCTTTTACGTTTAAGTTATTATAGCGTAGTTGGTGAAAATGTTAGTGGCTCACGAATAAGAAGTGTAAGCGCTTACAATTCACAGTGCCTTGAAAAAAAAGTATTAATCAATTGACAAGATGACCATAAACATGTATTGACGGGCTTGGTAATGAAAGAGTTAAACAACAAAAAAGTAACTGGAGAAAAAAAAACACTCACTTATTAAAATAATCTTTAGTATACAACTAGCTAAATTACCCGGCGTTGCACGAGGTAACAATTACCTTTAAGACCAAATGTCATCTTATATCAGCTATATGAATAGGGCTTTAGATAACACAATTAATATAAACTTCGGCATTCTCTAATTTAAGTTAAATAACATGATTATGGAGAAAAAAAATTTGATTTAGATAACATAGATTTAGACATCATATTTGTATTAATAAAAAGTTTTTGCGATATTAATGTCGATCCGCTAAGTGTATAATCATTATAGCCAATAGCAAACTATTTATTCCCATTTTAGAATAACAAAAAAAAAATATATTATGAAATTTTAAATATAATGATTAATTTTTGTTTGTTTTGATTTTACTTATTGAAAGTAATTATTATTAAAATTAAATATCCAAAAAACCCCGCGTTTCAGACAGGGAATTCTAATCATTATACTACGGAAAACACCATTCATGTAGGAAGAAAAGTATAATGTAAAGCACTAAATGCCACGTGTCTTTAAATTGACCAATGGAAATCACAATAGGCACATACTTACAGCTTCTTATATAATATGTATTTACATGCATGCTGGAATTTAAAGCATGTCAAGTGTCAAGCTTCATTGTCGACCTGCCATGTTTGTGTGTTGCTGTTCTATCTGTTATCTGATCTTTTGTCAAACAGGATAAGCCTACAGTCTTTACCCAAACAAGCAAAAATAAACATATATCATTACTAAATGATGGTTTCGAAATGGGTAGTTTCGCTTACAAAACAACAAGAAGTCATGCATTGTTGAGTTCACTTTTATTCCTATTTCGCTTTTTGGTTTTTCCATCACATTATGAAATTCGCAACAACAAAAATTTGTTTCTGGAAAACCTTTTTTTGAGGAATTTTGTTTGTCTTTTTCAGCCAGTCTCGTGACTTAGAAATCTATACAATTTCCGGTATTCTTAAAGCTACATTTTCAGAACGCCAGAAAAAAACTTTTTATAGATTTACAAGTTTTGTTTGTTAGCAGTTGTTTTTTTTTTTTAGTTTTCTTGTAGTTGTTGTTGTTTAAGTTGGGGTAGGTTTTTAAGTAAATTATTTTTGAGTCATCACAAAAAATAACACTAAATAGGGTCTCAAATTTTATTTAAAAAAAATAATTAAGTAAAGCGTATTGAGAGGTCGACTGGTATTGTGGTTAGTTCACGGACTGTCAACCGACATGTCGCGGGTTCTATCCCTGCCGCCCTGCAGGAGTTTTGGGCCTAGTGGACCTAATAATTTTCTATCTAGATGGAACGACTGTAAAACTTATAAGAATACAAGACGTATTTCACTTATTTTCCAACTATCTTGCAGATCTTCATCTGAAAGGCTTTTAAATATTTTTCCCCCGAATAATTGAGTAGGCCTATTGTAAAAATGTAAACCCTAACACAAATGTGCGTACCATAATCAGGGGCTAAGCCACGAGGGGGGTCGAGGGGGGCTAAGCCCTTCCCCCCGTAAGTTTGTGGAAAAACACCTTTTCAACAGTTCTTTTTTTTTTAAATATTATGTACTTAATTCGCACAATTTTTTTTATTAATGGATACATGTTTGTCGCCCGTAATTAAAGCCTACCCTGGCAAAAATGTCTGGCTTCGACCCTGAATATATTTCAATATGAGTCATTATCAAACTAAACTTAAGCCGATAATAATGATCAACGGCGATCAATAATAGCATAGTCTAAAGTATCACACCCCCCCCCCCCCCCCTTTTCCAGGCCCAATACACACACTTACAAACTCGCGCCTCAGTCCAGGAAGCAGAAGTTAAAGACTTTCATTAGTAACCAAACATGCCAGGTCTCTTGAAGGAACTTCACATTTAGGGACTTTCCCGCCAGGTAAAAAAATATTTGCAACCTCAAAAGGTTACATCCTGTTTAATATTACGAAACTATAATGGGTTTTATTTGTAGTGCTAAATCTGCTGATAGCATCTATCAATCTATTTTTCTTATTCTGTGGCTCTATCTATCTGTTTGTATGACTGTTTATCTATCTTTCTATCTAATTATCTATCCGTTTATCTAATCTCTCTTTTTCTTTTCTATTTGTCTATCTAACTATCAATGTATCTATTTCTGTATCTTTTGTTTGTTTGATCTATTTTATCTATTCTATTCTATTTTATCTATTCTATTCTATCTATTCTATCTATTCTATCTATTCTATCTATTCTATCTATTCTATCTATTCTATCTATTCTATCTATTCTATCTATTCTATCTATTCTATCTATTCTATCTATTCTATCTATTCTATCTATTCTATCTATTCTATCTATTCTATCTATTCTAACTATTCTAACTATTATATCTATTCTATTTTATCTATTCTATTCTATCTATTTTATCTATTTTATCTCTTCTATTCTATATGTTCTATCTATTCTATTCTATCTATTCTATTCTATCTATTCTATATGTTCTATCTATTCTATTCTATCTATTCTATTCTATCTATTCTATCTATTCTATCTATTCTATCTATTCTATCTATTCTATCTATTCTATCTATTCTATCTATTCTATCTATTCTATCTATTCTATCTATTCTATCTATTCCATCTATTTCATCTATTCCATCTATTCCATCTATTCCATCTATTCTATCTATTCTATCTATTCTATCTATTCTATCTATTCTAACTATTCTAACTATTATATCTATTCTATTCTATCTATTCTGCCACTTCTATCTATTCTATCTAATCTATCTATTCTATCAACTCTATCTATTCTATCTGTTCTATTCTATCTATTCTATTCTATCTCTTCTATCTATTCTATCTCTTCTATCTCTTCTATCTATTCTATCTATTCTATGTATTCTATCTATTCTATCTATTCTATCTATTCTATCTATTCTATCTACTCTATCTATTCTATCTACTCTATCTATTCTATCTATTCTATCTATTCTATCTATTTTTCTGTACGTCTGTCTCAATGAGTTTTTGCTTTTCTGTGTATCGCGTTTATTTATTATCTGTCTAGATGTGTATTTCGTCTGTGTCTTTATCCGTCAATTGAACATCAAAATCTGTCGCCTTTCTCTGACTCAAACAAAACAAGTATTTAACTTGGATATGCAAGACATTTCCCCCCATTGAGTTGTTTATCAGCAAACATGTAAAATTGAAAATGTGAATCAATCTACTATAATAGGGGTCTGCAACCTAGGGCATGCATGCCTGACTTGGCAAGCAGGGCAATTTTCATTGGCACGCGGAAAACCCCAAAAATTGCATTTCATGTCTCTTTTTTAACGAGAAATTGAGTGCTAGAGCAGGTTGACTTTCAGGCTGTTGGTCCGCTGAGGGAATCCTTCTTCGGCACATTATTATATATAAGTTTGCCGACCCCTGATTCTAGAATATTCTAATATGTTAACAGAAGAATAAAGACAATAACGTGAACTCGTACGAACTCAATAATAGGCTAAACTGATCCGTCCGAACTGCATAATACTAGTTTGCATTGATCGGCACACCAGGGGATTGTGCCGCCAGCTCAATGTCAGTGTATTTATTGACTCCACACTCTAAAAATAAGGTGTATTCAAGCTCTGAATCCCCCTACCACGATTCAAATCCTTGACAGGTTTTCTTTGAACTTAGCCAATGATCAATACATATTTCATGCGTCCTGGTTAGATAGATGGCTCATTATTGTGTTAAAATAGAAACCAAACCTTTATTTACTTCTTCTAAAATTAGTCTATTCGAATTTTTCTATTTTTTTTTCAGCCAATCGTGTGACTGATTAAACAAATTAGATTTTTTTTTCCTGAGGCTAACAACCCAATTGTGACCTTGAACTTTATCGTGTAACAGGATGTCCCAGCATTCCGTCATCCTGGGGGATTCTTGCAATGTCAAGAATTCAATTTTTCATCATTTAAGGGGATTGGCAGCACTGAACCGTTAAAAGGGCTATCAGGTGACGGCTATGATACGTCTGATTGACGCAGTGGTCCAACGTTAGAGCATTGTAATAGTATTTCAAGGATCTAGATTTCAATTTCCCATTCTTCTCGGGGACTTTTCCCGAATTAATCTGTAATCGTTTCTATAAGATTTGCTCAACTGTAAGCGCAATAGGTCCAAGAGTCATTTCTTGTAAACCTCAAAGTGAGTGTTTAAACTAGGGATTCGGCAACCTTGGACACGCGTGCCAACCATGGCACGCAGAGCGATTTTCACTGGCGAGCAGAAGACTCGAAAATAATGACAATACTGCAAGAAAAGAGAATGATGACTTTTAGGCTGTTTGGCACGCTGAATGAATTAGAAATCCTAATTTAGCGCTCTGTTATCGAAAGGTTATCGACTCCTGGTTTGAACAATAAGTCTGTGTGATCATTTCAATGCGGTTATCACTAATAATACGTTAGAAAGCGAAATTAATACGTATGTATGTTATAAAATATTACAAGTAGTTAAATACACACTTTTGATAATTCAAAATCATCCTTAAATTGTGGACATTTTCCTCGGGTCGAAAGGGGGTTCCACAGTAAAATGAAGATGACGAAGAAAAAGAAAAGTCGTGTTTTTTTTAAAACTTTTGTTGGTCTAATTTATTTTTATGCTGCTCGACTGTGTGATAATTATAAGTTGTGGGCCGTTGGGCGAATCACGCCGTTTGTGGGGAATAAGTCCCAGGCGGTCCAACAGACAATGATGATTAATGATGTACGATTGAAGAAATCGGTATTCATTATGTCGCACGCATGGCGTTCGGATAAGCTAACCACTCAGCTAGGCAGGACACATGCCGAAAGCGAGATCGCAAAAGTTAAATATGAGACAGTAAGGTCACGTGTCTTTAAATTAACCAATGGGGATTGGAATCCACACACACACTGTCACCTTTATCTCTCTCTCTCTCTCTATATATATATATATATATATATATATATATCGATCTATATAAAATAGAATGTGAAAAATAATTTCGAAACTGTATTGTAATGTAGTATGCAACATCGGCTTTTAATTTTTTTTGTCTTGCATATAGGCTTAATATTGTCGACACTTCGTTAAATTTAATGCTAGTTATATACTAATTCATTATTGTTTTTCATATTGTTATTAATTTGTGTATGTGTTTTTTTTCCATGACGAGCCACTTCTTTAAGGCGGGAAAACTAATGCCTTATGTTTTATTTATTTTTTGTTCTCCGAATGAAGACTTTTCAAGAAATTCATTCCAGCACCAGCTAGTCTAGTCCTTCTCTGAATTTTCAGTTTCTTTTTTGAGGTTCTTAGTAGTTCAATCTTCCAGTGAATTCTAGTGATAGGTCAGACAAGGTACTAACCGTTCTTCCGCGATTTTAGAATTTTTACCTCAGAAAAAAGTTTTTGTTTTTTTTTAAATGTCACGAATCACTGATTAGCAGTGTGTGTGTATGTATGAGAGTGGGAGAGAAAGAATTTGAGAGAGAAAAAGAGAGAATGAGAGAAAGAGAGAGAATGAGAGAGAAAGATAGAGAATGGGAGAGAAAGAGAGAGAATGGGAGAGAAAGAATATGAGAGAGAAATAGAGAGAATGAGAGAGAAAGAGAGAGAATGGGAGAGAAAGAATATGAGAGAGAAAGAGAGAGAATGAGAGAGAAAGAGAGAGAATGGGAGAGAAAGAATATGAGAGAGAAATAGAGAGAATGAGAGAGAAAGAGAGAATGTGAGATAGAATGAGAGAGAAAGAGAGAATGAGGGAGAAAGAATATGAGAGAGAAATAGATAGAATGAGAGAGAGATAGAGAGAGAATGAGAGAGAGGGAGAAAGGGGGGTGTTGACAATGTTTATACATTTAACTGGGAGCGGGGTGGGGGAGTTTACTTGGTAGATAAGAATTATGTCACTAAGTATTGGTTCCCTTATCTTGTCTCTAAGAATGCGGCGCCCTGTTCAGTTTTATTCTTGGCGGAAACAAAATGAAACTGAAATCAACATGACATGCAATGGGGGCACAGTGGTCTAGCTGGCAGTGCGTTTAGCTGGCGTACCGAAGGTCCTGGGTTCGAATCCTGGTGAAGACTAGGATTTTGTTCCCGGGTCTGGAGGATGTCTCTGAGTCTACCCGACTCTGATGGGTACCTGACTCTAATTGGGGGGTAAAGTAAAGGCGGCTGGGCATTGTACTGTCTCCCCACAATCCCCTAGCATGCCGTGGCCACAGAAACTGGCGAACGCTGCTTCATCGACCATATGGATCATTTGGTCCGACTAGTCGATACTTTTCTTTTACTTTATATCATGAAATAACTGAAACAAATTACTCTTCAGATTTTAATTTCTCTGGTACTGAAAGTTTTGAAAAACAGATTGTTGTTTTTTTATTATATTTAAAAAAATCTCAGCGGCGTCGCATGTCTTGTTGTTTGTTGTTGTTTTTTTCGGGGGGGGGGGGGGGGGTGCTTTGCGCTTTTGATGGTTGCCCCCCACTATCCGAAATCTTTACATATACAAAAAAAATCTGCGCCGTGGCTGCCGGAGACCTCGGTGACCGCCGGGTGCCGAAGTGGCATTGTACAATACATAATGATGGCCATACAATATATGATGATGGCCATACAATACATAATGATGGCCATACAATACATGATGATGGCCATACAATATATGATGATGGCCATACAATACATAATGATGGCCATACAATATATGATGATGGCCATACAATACATAATGATGGCCATACAGTACATAATGATGGCCATACAATACATAATGATGGCCATACAATATATAATGATGACCATACAATACATAATGATGGCCATACAATACATAATGATGGCCATACAATACATAATGATGGCCATACAATATATGATGATGGCCATACAATACATGATGATGGCCATACAATACATGATGATGGCCATACAATACATAATGATGGCCATACAATACATGATGATGGCCATACAATATATGATGATGGCCATACAATACATAATGATGGCCATACAATACATAATGATGGCCATACAATACATAATGATGGCCATACAATACATAATGATGGCCATACAATACATAATGATGGCCATACAATACATGATGATGGCCATACAATATATGATGATGGCCATACAATACATAATGATGGCCATACAATACATGATGATGGCCATACAATATATGATGATGGCCATACAATACATAATGATGGCCATACAATACATGATGATGGCCATACAATATATGATGATGGCCATACAATACATAATGATGGCCATACAGTACATAATGATGGCCATACAATACATGATGATGGCCATACAATACATGATGATGGCCATACAATACATAATGATGGCCATACAGTACATAATGATGGCCATACAATACATAATGATGGCCATACAATATATAATGATGGCCATACAATATATAATGATGACCATACAATACATGATGATGGCCATACAATGCATGATGATGGCCATACAATACATAATGATGGCCATACAATACATGATGATGGCCATACAATACATAATGATGGCCATACAATATATATCTTGATGTCATTCCCATTGAAACTGGTGAAAGCTGCTTAATTTTTCCCTACGATCCAAAATGATTCTAGAGAAGTAATTGAAATGTCTTATTTATTTTTGCACTAGAGCGGGGATCGGCAAACTACGGCACGCATGCCAGACTTGGCACGCATAGCGTTTTTTTCTATCGCACGCGGAAGACCCCCAAAAAGTCTCATCTACAAGAAATCGCTGTCGTAGGTTGACCTTTGGCACGCTTAATAAATTAGACATTCTACTTCGGCACACTATTATCAAAAGTTTGCCGACCCGTTTTCTAGGGACTTTAATTGATTTCAATTTGAAAAATAACAATGAAAAAGAGTGATAATTGCCTGTTTCGGCAGAAAGTGACATCACATTTGATCGCGCAAGGGGGCAATACTTGTTCAACAACGCCACTAAAACGGTAAAGGCAAAAAAATATAATAATAATAATCATACTTAGCAATACCAAACGAATAGAAGGTCAACCATAAAAGCACAAACAACTACTTCTTCGCCCTCAGCTACTCCCAGTTGAGCTTATGCCATGAACAGTTTCTCCATGTCTTCCTGTCTCTGGCTGTTTTCTCTAACGCTTTCCAGTATTACGTCTTAAGTTTGAATTTGGTTTGGCTCGTTTATTAAACGTAATATAGAAAATAGTATTTTGAAAAGAAATTAAAGCTAAAAATAAATTTGCTATATCTATTAAAATAGCTAACAAAGCGGAACATTAAACATATACTCTAATGTGAAGATGTAAGGCACCATGAATATAAATTTTAATAAGTTAAAAATAAAAGTAATAACTGCAAGTTGTAATAACAAATAACAAACTTTTGAAAGTAATTATTGTAAACTAGCTAAAAGAAACAAATAATGGAATGCTTACAGTAAATTAACCAAGTCAGCATTGAACAATGGATCACTAACAAGGCCTTGTACAATAGTTGAGATGATTAATAACATAAATTCTTTGTGCACTCGACGTGTATAGACCATTTTTATAACAGCGAAGTGTACAAAAACTGAAGCGTGCAAAGACTGTACTAAATCACGAATTGATCGTCTGATATAGTCTATAGCCATGGTAAGATCGAGATACTGACTTGAATATTACAGCCTCACTACTAAACATAGCAATATTTGGGGTAAACAACAGATTTGAGAACAAAACAGAACTGACCACTGGTCAGAAGAAAGGAAAAATAATGAAAAAAAAAAATATTTAGATGTGTGCTCAAGCGTGACCATCCAGCCAGCCTACAACACAGAGAAGAAAAAAATATATACTGGGTGCTGGGGAAATATCGGTAGAGATAATAACGCACACTAGTAAACACATTAAAAATATATAAAAATAAAACCAATACACAAGGGAAGGGCTTGACTCAATCTAGATGAATCTAGAACGTAACACCAGCTTTTCCCGAACAGCTGCACACCCTATTCAACCTCTCTCCGCCAAGTGTTCTTGGGTCTACCTCTTTATCTTGCACTCTGCAGATTCCATTTCCTGAGCATGTCTATAGTCAGATTTATAGTCGGTTTTCTCAATGTGTGGCCTACCCATCTCCATCTTCTTTCTTTTGAATTTAATACTCTGTTGGAGACAACAACAGCAGTCAAGCGTAAACAATACCATTTGTTTTTTTGCTACATTTTTAAACAGTTATCTTTTTAAAAACAGTCAAAATCAATGCGTAGTCATATCTTGGTTTGTCACCAAAAAGTAAATTCACAGTACAAAACAATCAAATGAGGCACGGTAGCCGAGCGGAAGCGCGTTCGACTGGCTATCCGAGGGTCCTGGGTTCGAATCCTGGTGGAGGCTAGAATTTCCCCCCCCCCCCCCAGGATTGGATGGTGTACCTGAGTCTACCCAGCTCTGACGGGTACCTGACATTAGTTGGGGTAAAGTAAAGGCGGCTGGGCATTGTGCTGACCTGACATCCCCTAGTATGCCGTGGCCAATGAAGCTGGCGAACTTTGCTTCACCGGCTCTATGGTCAGTTGGGTCTGAAACGTACTTTACTTTTACCCAACAATCAAACGCGCATTTACGTGAAACCGCTTGTGCCCATTATTTGGGGGGCTGGGCGTTTTATTTTTCTTGTCGTCATTCCGTTTCGTCATCCCATTGGATGAGCTCTGCGCATGAGCAGCGTCCGCGCTAACTGGTGAGCGGCTCCGCAAATGAAATAAAGTCATGTGTGTGTTTGTTTGTTTTCGGTCAAGTGTTCTTTTTTTAAAAGGAGGGGGGGGGGGGGGTGAGGTTGAAAAAACTTACGCCTACGCTAGATCCTGGTTTCTTATTTAAAAAAAACAAAAAAAAAAAAAAAAAAAAAAAAACATAAACAATGATATAGCAATATATTGTATTTCAAACTTCTCGGTCATCAATTGAAGACTTCAGCGCGCGGTTGAAATGTGGCGCTTGCCTTTTAAATATATTTCTTTATTGTTTTTCTTTCTGTGTGGTCGAATGTATTTAATGTCCACCCCCGCCGTCATGTTTTAGTGTTCCAGTACACCCCCCCTCTGACAGACAGATAGGATTGGTGGATTGATTGATAGATAGATAGAATAGAAAGAAGATACATTGAAATATAAATAGACGTCAGTGGGAGAGACATACAGAGAAATAGAGAGACGGGTAGTTGGACAGGATGGAAGACAGACTGAAGACATGCAGATTGATAGATAGATAGTTGGAAATATAGATGGATAGACAGAAATACATATAGACTTACAGACAGATAGATAGATAGACAGACCTACATACAGATAGATTGATTGATAGATAGATAGATAGATAGTTAGATAGATAGAAAGATATGTAGATAGATAGATATATAGATAGATAGAAAGATGGATAGATAGATATATAGATAGGTAGGTAGGTAGGTAGATAGATAGATATGTAGATAGATAGATATATAGATAGATGTATACTTACTTGCTTACTGCCCGTAACGCCGTGGGCGCATAGGGCAGCAACAAAGTCCTTCCATCTTTCTCTGTCACGTGCGACAATTACAATCGTACCCCAGGAGTGACCGAATTCTTTTAATTCCTGCTCCACTGTTCTGCGCCAGGTTACTTTTGGCCGACAATGAACAATGAACAATATTTATTTGCCACATAGTACATAGGTACAATAAAGGCATAGTCAAAAACATAAGAAAATTATAGCATTTGTGAATAATAAATTGAACAATAATAGTAATACCAATATTAGTAATATAAATGAAGGTAATAAATTTTTTTATTAATTAAAGGTATCCTAAAAGAAAATTCAGGGGGGGGGGATAATTTAGTTTATAATACAATTTTTTGGGGAAAGAAACTAACAAAGAAAAACAACAACAACTTAATTTACTAACATAGACAGACAGGTACATCACTTTCATTAGACCTGCACAGCATTAACATAGTGAGAACAACAACTTAATTTACTAACATAGACATACAGGTACATCACTTTCATTAGACCTGCACAGCATTAACATAGTGAGAACAACAACTTAATTTACTAACATAGACATACAGGTACATCACTTTCATTAGACCTGCACAGCATTAACATAGTGAGAACAACAACTTAATTTACTAACATAGACATACAGGTACATCACTTTCATTAGACCTGCACAGCATTAACATAGTGAGAACAACAACTTAATTTACTAACATAGACATACAGGTACATCACTTTCATTAGACCTGCACAGCGTTAACATAGTGAGAACAACAACTTAATTTACTAACATAGACATACAGGTACATCACTTTCATTAGACCTGCACAGCATTAACATAGTGAGAACGAACATTTAAGAAATCATTCACAATTTTTCTTGCGGCTTAGTATATTACATTACTTCTACGACTATCTCTCATTGGCATAGTGACAAACCAACATGTTAAAATACTTAAACATTTCTAACCTTTTTTTCATTTTTTAAAAGCAGATACTAGTATTTTTGAAAATATGCTTAGTTTTTTAAGTTCTTTTAGAGAGCTAGAATTAAGCAGTTCCGACATTTTTTCTACATTAGGTCTGTTATAGTAATATTTTTTTAGATACATTTTTCGTTGGGCATAGAAGTGCACACATTGAAGTAAATAGTGAAATCCATCTCCTATATCTTTTAAGCAAAGGGGACATAATCTTAAATTATAATCTATTCTGGAGTGGCGACCCAGTTCAACAGGGAAATTATTGTTACTTGTGCGTATTTTTAGTATATAGATAGCTTCTTTCAGATGTAATTTATTTAAAAAGGGTGGAATATTTTCCCAGTCAGATTTATATTTTAGAGCGCTATATAATTTACCTTTATTGCTTATTTGCATACTCTCATAAAGTTCTTGTTTACTTTGATCATTTATACGTAACTTAATTATTGATTTTGAAAGTTTAGTATCTATTATATCTTGTTCTAACCAAATATATCTCTCTTTCTTTTCCCTTCTGGAGTCCAGTGTAGATGTATAGATAGATAGATAGGTAGGTAGATAGATAGATAGGCGGGTGGCTAGTAGTTTAGGAGGTGTAGGGGTGATGGATTAATGGATAGATAGGTGGATTCATAGATATATTAAAATACAGGGATTGTGTGTATGATGGAGAAGAGTGAGGGGGCGATGAAGTATAACCTCAGTCTCACCTGTTATAAAACTTGATACCGTTGGGGTGGCCACACATTCCCCTTTGAATCACGTTTGCTTCCCTTTGCCCTAAAATCGCCCCCGCATTACAGTATTTCCCCCCTGCTCTCGTTTTGTTTTTCTCATTGCATGCAACCCTATCGAATTCGTGGTTGCTTTCTTTTTATTAAAGAACCCCTTCATACCACGGTATAACTATAACATTAGAATGATCTAACGACGTTATAGTGATAACATATTCTTGTGCCTCACCAGCTCTGATAGATGGCTTACAGCAAGCTAGTTTGGGAATAAAATGCGAGTCTCGATTGTGCTGGCCACACAATCCCCCTAGTATGCAGCAGCCTCACCTTTTTTTTTTTCATTTTCATCCGATAGCCAACCTAGTAATTGCTTTTGTTTGTTTGGTGTTTTTGCAGTTTTCAATTGTAAGATTGTAGAAATTTTTTTTTTTATTTGTAAATGTTAAATGACATATTTGAAGATAGTTTTTAAAATAGATTTCCTATCTTGTTGTATATTACAGACACCCCTTCTATAAAGAAAAGTATTGCTTCCTACGCTCATCCTTGGTCCAAATCTAGCCTTGCATCTTTATTAATGTTTTAGATGATGTTAAGTTACTGGTTTTCCTGGTTTGTTCAGGCAACCCATTTCATACCCGAATGCCACTCGGGAAGAAAGAGTACTTAAATGCATTAGTTCTCTCATAAGGGATAAGAAAAGTGTTTTTGCCTATTTAATAATTATCAGCAAAGAATACAGAATATGTTTTAAAATTGAACCGTTTATCTGTCTTTTTATTTTAACCAATGGTGTAAACGAAAGATAAATGTTTTTATCTTATCTTTTATGTTACACACGCTCCTTCTATACAGAAGATTATTGCGTCCTACGCTTATCTATAGTTTTGGATTTAGTCTTGCTATTTTTAAATTAAATTTGAGTTAAAATGACGTTTTGTTGTTGGTTTTCCTGATTTGTTCAGGAAACCCATGCCATAACTAGATGCCAAAGAGAACCCCTTTGTTTTTTATAAATAAAAGTAAATTACACTTTGAAGCAGGGCCCGAGAGAGAAAAAAAAAGATGCCGGTTCGAGATCTTTTCTGCCCCCCCCCTCCCCCACCATCACACTTTTTTTACTAACACTAATCATATCTAGATGATTTATTTATATCAGGGGTCGGCAACCTAAGGCACGAGTGCCAAAGTTGGCACGCAGAGCGATTTTCAATTGCACGCGAGAGACCTGCAAGATTAGTGTTTTTTTTATAATAAGACAACATTTTGCGATTCTGAATGAAGAAAACTTATTGTGGAAGCCGATGTTTCTGAATGACACAGAGAGACATTTCAGTGAGTTGCATTTACAAACATAACTTTTTTTTGCAGGCACTTTTAAATCAAATGTGGAAACGTTTTTGTAATTAAAGGTAGATAATTAACCCGTTTTATTTGAGCTAATATTTCTACTATGTTTCTTTTTCTCTTTAAAAAAAATGACTTACAATTTACAAATTTTGACATGATCAAACTGTAAAAAAGTATTTGAAAATTTAGATAAATAATAAAAAACTAAAGAATGTATATGTATATGTTCAAACATTACATTAACTACCCAGATTGTTTGATTACTATGTATCACTTCAGCTTAACTGTAGTGGCAATGAATACTCCATTAATCATAATATAATATAACATTTCCAAGTGTTAGATCCTTATCTTGACTACCAAATGATTAGACAATAATTACCATAAATGTGAAAGTTTAGTAATAAAATATTGTATTTAATATAAATGCAAATAAAAAGGATGATAATCACAAACACGATAATTTTGTTTATATAATGTATAATCTCCTTTGCTTTTGGCCTTGGTCTTGTCCAAAAAAAATAGTTTTTAAAAAGTATAATGGAGCAGTTTGACTTTTAGGCTGTTGGCACGCGGAATGATTTAGAAATCCTACTTTGCACTCTGTTAGCAAAAGTTGTCGACCCGTGATTTATATTAAATACGTTTGAAAAATCAGGAATCTTTAATGTCTGCGGACCATTTTGGAGTGTAATCATTTCAATCGCAGCCTTACAGGTCTATTACAAAAATACTTTAATCAAGTTCATAGTTCTTAGTTTAAATTATTGTAATTGTTCCCCCGCTTCAGTATTGATCTTGCAAATAATTTTACAAAGATGTGTAAAATGGGAAAAGTTACTCTCACTGATGATTAATTTGGTTGAAAAAAAAAAAACTCCTTGATAGAGAGCACACTGTTATCCCAGATAGATAGGCCTACATCCTAAATAGTACAGGCCTAGATACGATCGAAGCTTAAAAAACCCCAGTGATGCTAAGAAACGGTTCATTAGTGGTCAACAGGGGATAAGTTGTAAATATGATTTTATCGATGACATACACCCAAAAACCGCCGATAATGTATCGTTATAATATAATGGATGTTGCGTTTACCATATCTGATCAATTATCTTATTCATTACTTAAGCACCTTCTCTAAAGGCCTTTCTTAACCGGGCCAAACCCTAGGTTCGCAAACCAGATCGTTGATCCTATCCGAACCGTTCTCCGTATTAACCTGCCGGTCTTGGGTTGGCGATCTCGGGTTGGCGATCTCGGGTTGGAATGGATCGCGAACCATGGTTGGAGGTTTGCACGTCGTGTTGAGAAAACCTAGGCCGAACATGGCACTTTTTTGAGCGGAAGATTATTGCGTCCTACGCACGTACATGGTTTGAGTCTAGTCCTGTAGTTCTATTAGTGTTTAAAATGATCAGTTACTGGTTTTCCTGGTTTGTTAGGGCAATATAGATAAAGAAAGTGTTTTTGTTCTTATGTTTATCTGAGCATTTTAACAGATTGTTTTTGTGTTGTATTTCTACTTTAGAGTTTAATGCCTTATGTATTATTACTACTTCTCCTCTATAACCTTTACACCTACAAATACACAATTAGATACATTTAGTAAAGATATGAATTTACAACAGAATGTTCCACCCACTTTTTTTAAATTTAAGATATTTAATTTTTTATAAATTTGTTCTTAAGGCACATTTTAAATAGTTAATTTTTTGCAAAAAAAAAACTCAACGTTTGCGCCCATAAAATTAAAATGAAACAAAATTTCCAAAATCTAAGTGGAACTTGCTGTCGTAATAGGTGCTTAGATAAAAATTACAAAGTCTCAATACAATCGGTAATATATTGTTTTTGTGTTGTATTTCTAAATTAGAATTTAATGCCTTATGTAGATTCTATTATTACTTCTTTACTCTTTGCCCTTCTGTCCTCTAGTGTTTCTAGGTTTAATGATTTAACTTTTGGTGTTACTCTTGTCAGTTGTAAATATTCACCAGTAATGTATGTTGTGTAGTCAAATGTAAGGTTAGATCTACTGTGGCAATACAGTTGACACATACATTTTTTTGTAAAGACTCTTCCTAAAATACATTTTGTTAAATGACACAAAAAAAATGTGTTTTAAATTTTCAATACATGTCTAAAATTATGATACCTTCAACAGGAAATCATTAAAGTGTAAATGGATCGACTAACTTTGATTGCAGTACTAGTATGAAGAGATAGAGTATTTTAGGTGTTGGCTACTAAGCTAACCGGGAGAACTGTAAGCCTGTAGGGCTCATAGGTCTATATTTGTAGATCTAAGTGTCTCTGGGGAAAATAATAAAAACTAAATGCTATCGAAAATAATTAGGCCCTATATTACAACTAGAGACATCTTTGCAATTTTAACAAAATGTTCAAGTACACATTCAAAAAATACTAAAATTAAGGGCCCCTAGCGCCACGTGATATTGTAGGAAGTTTTGGGGCATCTTCTCTTAGCTTAATAGCAGAAATAAAAAAAATACTAGCGCAATTGCCAATTGAATTTTCTATTTTAATAGTCATGGGCCCCCTAAACTCTTATGGGCCCCGGTACTGCGTACCGGCTGTACCCCCCTCTCGTGGGGCCTGCTTTGAAGCAGCATACCGAAGGTCTTTGGTTAGAATCCTGGTGAAGGCTAGGATATTTTCCACGGTCTGGAGGGTGTCCCTGAGGCTACCCAGCTCTGATGGGTACCTGACCTTAGTTGGGGTGACGTTAATGCGGCTGTGCATTGTGCTGGCCACACATTCACCTAGTCTGCCGTTGCCACAGAAACTGGAACACGCAGATAAATGGCATTGAAATATGTTAACAAACATTTGCTATTTCAAACAGTAGGCCTACCTTTCATTTAGTAAATGAATTGGACGATTTAGACTATGTTAAGATTCAAGATCTGTTTAAAGTAGATTGGAAGAAAAGATAAAGCAACAAAGAATAATTACCGTGTGATTTTTGTCGCCTGTATAACCTACAATAAGCTCATTAATGTGTTTCGTAAAGTTTGGGGTGATTTTCAAATAGCAATAATGTCTATATGACACGTCGCGGGTTCTATCCCCGCCACCGGCAGATCCCTGTCGCCCTACAGGAGTTTTGGGACTAGATGACGTTAGTACTGGGTTGTTATCACGAGCGCTTAACCGGCAGCAGTGAAACCTCTCACAGACTAATAGTCTTCTAGAGCGCACTGAGCATGCTAAAATAGCATGGATAGAAGCGCTATATAAATGACCATTATTATTATTATTATTATTAGCCTTTTATTAAATGAACAATATTTTGTGTAGACTTATCTATCTGACATTAGTTAGACCTATACTAGAATATGCATAATCTGTACGGGACCCATCAACTTAATAAAATATTAACAAATTATTATAAACAATTTTGGAATGAGCTTCAAGGCTCATTACAAGTGAATATTCACTACTGAAAAGAGTAACACCAATAAGCGAAATCACTAAACCTTGAAACCCTAAAGGACAGAAGGGCAACGAGTAAATTAGTAATAATTATGTGCTCTAAGCTTACATTATGTTCGTTGGCAGCGCAATACACATGTTATTATTAATTCATAAGGCATTAAACTCCAATTTAGAATTACAACATAAGGACAAAAACACATTCCTTATCCCTTATGCGAGAACAAATGCATACAAGTACTCTTTCTTCCCGAGTGGCATCCGGGCCTGGAATGGGTTGCCTGAACAAACCAGTAACTTAACAGCATTTAAAACACAAATAAAAATGCAAGACTAGACTCAGACCACATAATATAAGCTTAGGACGCAGTAATCTGCTTTATAGATGGAGCATCTGTAATATATTAGATAAGATATGATCTAGCCTAGACAAATGTAGCTCTTTTATTTTTTGGATAAAAATTTGCTCTAAGTAATTTTTTTTTGTTGCTCAATGGTAATTGCGCTCTGAGCTTACATTATGTTTATTGGTAGCGCCACTATAAATAAACTTACTATTGTTATAAATATTGTATGTGTGGAGGCGGGGAAGGTTAAATTAAAAGAAGGCAGTCAGGATTTCTATGTCATGACATTAAGAAATAAAAATAACTACCAAGCAAAGCTAAATTCCCCGCGCATATTTATAAACATTGTCAAATATTGCGAAATAATAAATAATAGCTGACCCTTTCCTTGTTCAACCCTGCACCCTGCACGCCCTGACTCTTGCCCTCTCCCTCCATCTTCCTCCCTCCCCCCAGCTGCGGCATCGTTGGAGGCTGTGAAGTGGCCTGAGACCAGATAACCCGCGCTATAGTCCCCCAGGGTGCGCCGACCTTTATTGCGTAACTGCACGGCCGTGAAAACAATAGGATTTTATGATTAAGTGGGCTTTAAACCTCCCCACTCCCGCCAAACCATCATACCCCCCTCCCTTGACACCCCTTACAAAAACAGTTTTGTTATGTAGTTCTTGAAACAGAGTTATGTCCCTATCTATAAAAACAAAAACAATAAAAACAAAACAAATAGTTATACATTTGCGTCGTTAATCATACAATTTTATTTTTACCTCCATATTTTCGATTTTATTGGTTACATGTTTACAACATTAGTATATTGTTATAACTTATAACAAGCAAACATTCAGTTTTTATTTTTATCCCCACTGCTGAATTTGTCTCACCTTCTCTACCCCTCCCTCCCTTTTTTCCCAGCACACACGCACGCACGCACACACAACTTTCTCAAACCATGAATGAGCGTGTAATGCAAATTATATTTTGTACAAGCTCAATTCCCCTGCGTTGCCCGGGGGGGGGGGGGGAATTAAATAGGTCTGTATAAGCTACAGGTAAAAATTACAATGAGCAGAAAGCTATAGACTACAGATAAAAAAAAATATAACCTACCATGAACAAAAAACTATTATATTTTTTTTAAATATATAATTATTATTTATTTACTGAAAACATTTAAGAGAGTAATTTAAATATAAACTTTATAATCGGGATAAAATAAAGCATCTCTTTTTATTTAACAATAAGTTAGGCAGTTGGGACTATCCCTGTTGATGAAAATCGAACACCCGTCTCCCGCGTGAGTCTGAAATATAATTATTACATTTTACATACCGAAAACATTTTAAGAAAGCTTTAAGTCCTAAATTCTTTACTATCTTAAAATAAAGTAACAGTAACGCTAACCACCACTCTAGAGAAACCACCTGTCAATAAAGGGATCACAAAGGTAAGATATGAGACAATAAGGTCACTTGTTTTTTTTTTATAAACTTGGTTAAACACACACAAAAGTCTGCTTTATATAAATACAAGCCGATATGTGCCCGATTCTTCGAACGGGCTTTTTTTTAGAATATGCTTGACACATTATAGTTTTTTAGTTTTGTTTTTGCAACATACATAAAGTAGTATGTTTTTTTTGTGGTCGGTATTTTTTTAATTTATTTTTGTTTTGCACACTTTATTATACACCAATTCAATATACAACTAAAAAGGAAAAACAAAAAATTTTTTTTTATTTCTTGCTCAAAGTATGACCACTATGATCTAATTTTGTGAGATAATTGGGTAATTAAAATCTTTCTGTAAAACAGAACTCACATGTCTTTTAAAAAGTACTGTTAATTCGAAAATGATTGTTTGATATATTTTTTTGCTACAACATTAGTCGTACATCAATATTTATTTATTTTTGCTTTTTTTTTTTTGTTTTTGGTGTTATTTGCTATTTATTTATTGTTGCTTTGGAAGCAAACTTAGAATTAAATTTTAAATTCAACAGGAAAAACAATAACAACTGAAACCGATATGAATCATAGTTTATACAACGTATACGACATGAATAAAAACTTTTAAAAATTGGTCCGGCAAATTTAAACATTGCCCGGCAATATAAAAATTTCCCGCTACATAGTTTATAAGACAATACGATACAAATTAAAACTTTAAAACGTTGAGCTCGGCAATTTAAACATTGCCTGGCAATTGAAAAATGTCCCGCTACAAAGTTTATAAGACGTATACACAGAATAGGTATAGAACAGAATGCACAATCCCTATATACGCAGTCACTAAAAGTTACCATTTTCCGCAATGCAGCGGTCGCTAGAGACGCTACTATAGTAAAATGTGAAAGGATATCTACGTCTGCCATAAATATATACAATATATATAGGGCCTACATTATCTTTCATTATAGGCTTCCTTTTATATAAATTTGACTTAATTACCCATTTTGTTTTGAACATTATATGATTAGGCCAATATGATGTAAAAATATTTATTACCCGGTACTGATTTGAAAAAAAAATGGCTTAGACGTAGCTCGGTACCGGTAACTAAATTGCTACGGCTACCGGTACATAAATATATATACTTTTTAAACCAAAATAAACTTTTAAAATTATGAAGGGAAATAGGCATATAATTCATAATGAGTTAATATGAGGTTGTTTATGCTGTTGTTTATCCTTTATGAAGTCAGGAAAGCCATGCAGTTTGACATGCTCTTTTTTACGATAATCAGTCGTTTTCGCATCATTGTTGTAGTTTATTACACAACCGTTTATGCACATTTTGCCTGAAATATTAGCTTTGGGTGTTCGAAATTGCGCATTCTGTTTTATACCTATTCTGTGGACATATACAACACGAATAAAAACGTGAAGGAATTTTTTATTTGCCAGATACAACGTAAGATACCCATTAAAACCATTAATCATTACCCATTATAACAATTTAAAAATATCCCGCTATAAATTACGACGCAAATTAAAACGTGAATATATTTTGTTTTATTCATTCATAAAGTACATTAGCAAAGGTTGAAGCGAAGTTAATTAAAATGAATACGCAAAATTCGATGACGCCATAAAAAAAAAGACAATCAGCTATCCCTGCGCAAACTTTGATGACGTCATATAAAAATAATCTCTACGCCTCCTTTTGTCTTATTTTTTTAGCGCGATTGATCGAAAAACTATAAAAAGTTGGAACGGCAAATTCAACATGAACCCAAAATATGTCGTTTTATTCGCGTTTTTTGACCAAACTGACCACTGCGGTCATTTTAATTTTTTTAAAACCTTGACAGTGTTCACCGCCGTAACGCAAAGAATATTTGTAGCAAATTTCACGTTTTTATGTCCAGTATTTAAAAAGATTATGCGGTATGTACATACCCAGCCAGCCAGCCAGCCAGCCAGCCAGCCAGCCACATACATATTCCTTTTGAGATTTATATATATACAAGCCGTTATGTGCCCGGTCCTCCGAACCGGCTAAAAGTTATGTTTACATACACTCTAACTACTCAGGCAGTTATAATGAGATTGCCCGCATGACCTACGACACGAATTTAAACGTGAGGTAATTTTTTATTTGCCCGCTACAACATGAATTACCCGTTAAAATCATTACTCATCACCCATTATAACAATTACAAAATTGCCCGCTATAAATTACGACGCAAATTAAAACATGAATATATTTTGTTCTATTCATTGATAAAGAACATTCGACAGTACTTTTTTTTTTTTTTTAATGATTGTTTGATATATTTTTTTACGACAAACATTAAGTCGCAGACCTATGTTGTGTTGTTTTTGTTTATTTGCTATTTATTTATTTATTGTTGCTTTGGAAGCAAACTTAGAATTAAATTTTCTATTCAACACGTAAAACAATAACAAATGAAACCCATATGAAATAATGTTTATAAAACGTATACGACACGAATTAAAACTTTAAAAAGTTAGTTCCGGCAATTCGAACATTGCCCGGCAAATTAAACATTGCCCGGTTATATAAACATTGCCCGGTAATTTAAACATTGCCCGGTAATTTAAACATTGCCCGGTAATTTAAACATTGCCCGGTAATTTAAACATTGCCCGGTAATTTAAACATTACCCGGCAATTTAAACATTGCCCGGTATTATAAACATTGCCCGGCAATTTAAACATTGCCCGGTAATTTAATTATTGCCCGGTAATTTAAACATTGCCCGGTAATTTAAACATTGCCCGGTAATTTAAACATTGCCCGGTATTATAAACATTGCCCGGTAATTTAAACATTGCCCGGTAATTTAAACAATGGCCGTTACCAAGGCGATAAGCCTAAAGGTGCCCAGTTCTCGGAACTGGATAAAATAACCCATGGAGTTATAAACAATAGTCTTCCATTTAAATATTGCATTCTACAAATTACGACGCAAATTAAAACAACTTCTTAAACGCATAAATACGCAAAATTTGATGACGCCATATAATTATAAGCTTAAATATAGAGTGTAACCAGGACCACTGCGTTTAAATATGCTTAATAAGGCGTCGGTATTACTTCCCGAAACAGAAAAAAAAATACTATATCTATTTGCTTTGTCCTATGTTTGTAAAGTTTTAAATTATTAATTAGCTTTAAGTCATGTATTCACAGTGTAAAGTATTAAAGTAGTGATAGATTAAGAAAATCAACTACAGTATTGGTAGTGTAAAGAATTTATGTTGTTTACGGCACGTAGACAATTTAAACATGAAGAAAATGTGTTCCCGTCATTGAGTTGAGATAAAAATCCATGCACATAGTTTGATGACGTCAATTTAAACATGAATGAAAAATGTCCCTTCATTGCTATAAAATCCATGCGCAAAGATTGATGACGTCATAAAAATAATCTCAGCGCATCCTTTTTTTTCTAACCTTGTGACGAAAAACTATAAAAAGTTGTACTGGCAAAGACAATGTGAATCAAAAGTTGTGTTTTATTCGCGTTTTTTGACCAAACTGACCACTGCGGTCATTTTAATTTTTTTTAAACCTTGACAGTGTTCACCGCCGTAACGCAAAGAATATTTGTAGCAAATTTCACGTTTTTATGTCCAGTATTTAAAAAGATTATGCGGTATGTACATACCCAGCCAGCCAGCCAGCCAGCCAGCCAGCCAGCCAGCCACATATTCCTTTTGAGATTTATATATATACAAGCCGTTATGTGCCCGGTCCTCCGAACCGGCTAAAAGCTATGTTTACATACACTCTAACTACTCAAGCAGTTATAATGAGACTGCCCGCATGACCTACGACATGAATTTAAACGTGAGGTAATGTCTAATTTGCCCGCTACAACATAAAATTACCCGTTAAAATCATTACCCATTACCCATTATAACAATTAAAAAATTGCCCGTTATAAATTACGACGCAAATTAAAACGTAAATATATTTTGTTCTATTCATTGATAAAGAACATTCGACAGTATTTTTATTAAAAAAGAAAATGATTGTTTGATATGTTTTTTTACGACACGACAAACATTAAGTCGCAGACCTATGTTGTTTTGTTTTTGTTATTTGCTATTTATTTATTATTGTTGCTTTGGAAGCAAACTTAGAATTAAATTTTCTATTCAACATGTACAACAATAACAAATGAAACCCATATGAAATAATGTTTATAAAACGTATACGACACGAATTAAAACTTTAAAAAGTTAGTTCCGGCAATTTGAACATTGCCCGGCAAATTAAACATTGCCCGGTAATATAAACATTGCCCGGTAATTTAGACATTGTCCGGTAATTTAAACATTGCCCGGTAATTTAAACATTGCCCGGTATTATAAACATTACCCGGTAATTTAAACCTTGCCCGGTAATTTAAACAATGGTTGTTACCAAGGCGATAAGCCTAAAGTTATAATGAGATTTCCCGCTTCACAGTTAATATATACGGCAATTAATAAAACCCCACCCGTTAAAAAGTTTATCGATGTATACGTCACAAATTTAAATGTGAATGACATTTTGTACGCCCGCTACAACCGAAACGAACTGCAACGTGAAATATTGCCCGCTAGAAACGAATTGAAACGTGAAATATTGCCCTCTAGAAAAGAATTGAAACGTGAAATATTTCCCGCTAGAAAGATTTTAATGCGTATACGCCCGCTTCAAACGAATTGAAAAAGCTAAAAGTTATGTTTACATACACTCTTACTACTCAAGCAGTTATAATGAGAATGCACGCAACAACTACAAAAGTTTATATTTCGTATACGACACGAATTAAAACGTGAATATATTTTGTTCTATTCATTCATAAAATACATTAGCAAACATTGAAGCAAAGTTAATTTTAAATGAATACGCAAAATTTGATGACGTCATAACGAAAAGCCGGCTAGCTATCTCTGCGCAAACTTTGATGACGTCATCCTGAAAAAATCTCAACGCCATCCTTTTTTTAATTTTTTTAGCGCGATCGATCGAAAAACTATAAAAAGTTGGAACGGCAATTTTAACATGAACCCAAAATATGTCGTTTTATTCGCGTTTTTTGACCAAACTGACCACTGCGGTCATTTTATTTTTTTTAAAACCTTGACAGTGTTCACCGCCGTAACGCAAAGAATTTTTGTAGCAAATTTCACGTTTTTATGTCCAGTATTTAAAAAGATTATGCGGTATGTACATACCCAGCCAGCCAGCCAGCCAGCCACATACATACATACATATTCCTTTTGAGATTTATATATATATATGATATGATACATTGAAGTAACTCGTCTATGCCTTCAATACATTACATAAAGATTGTTTAATTATATCCTTAATTTGAGGGATGGTGTTCGCGGCTCAAACCTTTTTTTTTTTTTGTGTCATTAAAAAAAACATGTTTTTTCCAATCTTTATTTACATCCTACAAATACACATAGTCTCGAGGATAATGAGACTAACTTTTAATGACAAGACCAAATATGTTTTTGTATATCAAATGTAAGTAGCTCCTTCTTTGGCCACAGCGAGTTCAAATTTTCTTCTGTTGGTTCTTGAACTTCTTACTACTATTTATGAGGCTATTTTAAAATCTTGGTTTATCCAAAGATTAGAAATAATTTGGGCGTAGACATTGAAACCAAAGGACCGGATCTGTATGTCACGACTTAGGTTCTACGTTTAACAAATGTTGAAACTACTGTTTCCAAGTGTGGTATCTTGTTAGTGGTTTAAATATCCTTGTTGGTCCTTTCAATTTTTGATTTTTTTTTCAATACCTAATTCTTGTCTTTAGTTCATCGTTTTTCATTTCTCGACGCAGAAATCTTTTACTAATACTTCGAACTACAGTAGCTAGTAGCTACTATTGTCAGTTGAAAATTACTTTTAAAAAAAATAGTATTTCGTGGGTGAGTGTTAAAATGTTGTTATTGTTTTTATTTACTTGTTAGACTTTATATAACGGCAGTATCTAATTTTTTTTATATTGCTTTTAGGTCTGTTTCAAGAAAATACTTAATAATTTTTACAAAATATAAAAATTGAAACACGGATCATCTGAGCTGCAATTTATTAATTGAAAAATCTGCCATTTCCGGTGGAATGAAGCTTTAGGCCTAATTAGAGTTTTGGATAGCAACGGGTCATAGGTATATCAACAAAAAAAACAACAACAGTACAAAGAAAAAAGTAAAGTACCCTTCGAGATAATATAAGATATCTCTTCATTAAACTGTTCTCTCTCACCATCCCTCCTCTCTCTCTTTCTCTCTCTCTCTCTTTCTCTCTCTCTCTCTCTTTCTTTCTGTGCAAAGGGAAAAAATACATTGATTAGAATAGTATCTCTTTGATGTTTTTTTGTCGAAGCTTACTAAATACAAAAATAGATATTTCATGATTACAATGATTGTAAATGTATGACATCTTTAATTTAAGGGGTTAATTATTTCTTGTCATTAAATGCAATGAAAAATCGTATACTTGTCAAAGTTATAGTGTCGACCACTTCACACAAGAGCGTTTTCACTCCACTGTTATTCACGTCCATATTATTAATACATGGTATTTCCGTAACAACTTCTACAGATTCAACAAATACAACATAATATAGACCAGTGCTGGATGCTTTCATTAGTTGATCAGAACGGTTTAAGATATACATCTAAATTAGCTGAAATAAAATAAAAATATAAAAAAATAAACACTAAACACTAGTATAAAAAGAAAACAAAAGTTTAAGGTTTTGAAAAGACAAAAGAAACATGCATAATTATAGAAACGGAAAAAAAAAAAAACTTTAACCATGGATTAACATAGGACATGAAAAAAATATTTCCGTTACAATTTTTGAGGGACTTTCTGTAAATAATAAAAAAAGAAAAAGTGTTATTACATCTTTTTGAATATCTATATATATGCTACAGCCAAAGTTCATCCACTTTGCGAACTAGCCGGCCATTCCGCATTCCGATGCCCATTGGTTAATTTAAAGACACGTGACCTTATAGTTTCATGTTTTACTTTTGCGATATCGCTTTCTGCATGTGTCCTACCTAGCTGAGTTGTTAGCGTAACCAACTGTCATGCGGGTAACCTGGGTTCGATTCCCCAATGATAACTGTTTTTTTCTTTTTCTACTTTTTAAACAATGTCCATTAATATTACTTTTTTTTTAAAGATTGTAAATAATTTCAAGACTTAAAGCTTTTCTTAAATGTTTTCAGTAAGTAAAATCTAATGTTCGATTCTAAGCCAGGGATAGTCCAAACTTTTGTTAAATAAAAAGACATGCCTTTTTTTTAACTTGATTGCAATATTTTTACTCCCTTTCTATTAATTTGTATTTTCTGTCTGTCTGTCTGCTTGCTTGCTTGATAGCAAAACTTTGCATCGATTTTTCGACCACTTCCCGTCGCCCAATCGAGCTGAAACTTGGACAGCAGACTTGTCCAGACTAACAATACATTCTATCAAATTTTCAGCATTATAGCGTTTGGAATAGTCTCGAATTCATTCGACCAATTTGCGAATCGAGGAATATATTCCACGTCCAACATGGCTGCCTCTCCCGGAAGAGACGGAAGTAAGCAAACTTTTCGGATTTTACGAAATAAATAGAATGAAAACGACACAATATAGCCGAAACAAAGCGAGTTATCATTTTATGGTTTTTGCGGGCCAAAGCTGGAAAATAAAAGGATGCGCAAAAGCGAAGCGACAATCGTGGCTTCATGCATAAAAAAAATAATTGCGCAATCGTTATAATTAGATATGTATTTGCGACACTAGCGATTCAAAATTTTAGTTTTGTAGTGAAGTGGAAATGGTAAACTTAGTTTACAAATAAAGGGAGTCTAATAAAAACAGTGTTTTTATGGTTTTCTTGTTTTGAAATTATTTTTCTAAATGTTTTCAGCAAATAATTAATAACAATATTTAAAAAAAATATGGTTGCTTTCTGTACATTGTAGTTTATAGAATTTTTATTAGTAGCCATAGACCTATTTATTTTTTACCCGGGCAACGCCGGGTTATTCGGCTTGTATATATAGATGATAGATAGTCATATCAATGTGTTTTGAATGCGTTTGCATATTTTTGGAAAACTTTTGTTTAATGTTATTGCAACAGTCAAGCCACTTGTTGATGTCACTCTGTGTTAGTTTACCGCCATTATGTAACTTACATTTCTTCTTCTGTAACTTTCTTTGTGTGGGTTGATGCGAAATTTGATCTACTAGTCGGCTGTTTGGTGGGGGGGGGGGGGGGGAAGTGATGAGATTGAAAAAAGTCTGGGGGCTTTTGTGTGTGTGTCTGGGGGTGGGGGGGAATTATAAAGTAGGTTATTTGTTATTATGTTTTTCTCTTTTCGCTTGTCAGCTCATTATTTTTAATTTATAGTGATTAAAAGTTAAGCCATTGGTTATGACTGCATTAAAGTACAGGCCTACCAATAGTTTTAAAACTTTTTACAAGTTCAGCTTAAATAGTTTGCTTAAGCAAAGCAGTAGCTAAAACACATTTCTTCTTTTTTATTTTTTCAATGTAACTCGACAATGTCAGATACTAATGAAACTAATACAACTTGAATTTAAAATCAAATTTTAAAAATAATATTTTAGCCGGTAAACATTTCCATGCAAAGAGACCCCCCCCCCCCCCACTATATTTACCTTTTTACCTGTCTTTTTAAAGATTTCATACTGTGCAAAGATTTGTTAACTTACCTATATTATATTTATTCCATACAATTGTATGTATTGGGCCTATATATATATATATATATATATATATATATATATATATATTTATATATATATGTATATATTTATTTATTTATATATATATCATAATCTATCTCAGACTTTGTACTTATTGTTGCATAAACTATTATATAATCTAAATTCTCAGATCACTTTTCCCATTTCTAAACTATTATTCTTATCCTCTAAATTGATTACTTATCTAACCTTCTTTCTTTTTGTTATCTGATTTCTTCATTCGAATTCCACTCTCTTTCTCTCTCTCTACCTCTCTCTAAATCTACTTCATGCTATTTCTTATCTTATGTATTACAGACTCTCTGTCTATAAAGAAGATTATTGCGTCTGAGTCTAGTCCAACATTTCTATTAGTGTTTTAAATGATGTTAAGCTATTGGTTTTCCTGGTTTCTTCAGGCAACCCATTACATGCCCGAATGCCACTCGGGAAGAAAGAGTACTTATATGCATTTGTTCTCGCATAAGGGGAAATGAAAGTGTTTTTGTCCTTATGTTAATCTGAGTATTGCAACAGGTTGTTATTGTGCTGTATTTCTAAATTGGTTAAGGAGTTTTTTCCCTAAACAAGTGGTTTTCATACGTCTATTATTAATTACGCGTCTGAAAATCGCTTTTGTTTTTAAAGATCTAAATATACACGCATATTCTGTTTTAAAATAACCCTATTCAAGTAGGCATACACCATCATTAACATTTGCTTAGCTATAGATCGAATATATTAATACAGATGTATTGCGGTCAGTGAGTTTTTTTTCTAACTTCTCATTAAATAAAATCAGATTGGTTAACAAATAAAAAAATATCTGGAGATTTTAACTTTATGCGCACAATGTTGATAACAGCGACACGTCAGACTCTGGTCTTCTTCTTAAGTAATGAATATGAGACCAGATAAAATTCTACAAATAAACCAAAAAAAATATCGTTCATATTGATTGTTTAACAAAAATTGAATAAAACGTCATGACCCGGCGCGTGCGTCGTTTGCATAATTTTACTACTGGCAAATTATATTTTATGGTTTTAATGTGCCAGGATTTTTTTCATGCGTATGCCATATTAATTTTAATATTTTGAATTATATATATATATATATATATATATATATATATATATATATATATATATAATATATATAATAAATGGTACACATGCTCTATATGCGTGCACATTTCTTATGCTTCGTTGATTTGATTGCAGATAAAACAATAATATGTTTATCAAACAACCTGAACCTAACAAGTGTGTTTTCAAATAAGTTATTAAGAACACACAAACAAAAAACAAACTTTAAACGCAGACACCGGCAAAAAAACAACAACACGTTTTTCTTAACATTTGAAAAACTTTTCCTTCGATTAACAATAAGTGTCTGAAGAAATTATGCTAAGATTACAAAACGGGGTTTTCCCCCTTGGATCCACGTACGACTGAACATAAAAATAGAATTTTGTTCTTTCCTCTTTCCCCTGTATATAAACAGTTACAGACTGGAGAAAATGGTCGATATAAAAGGAATATATTATAAAGATCTGTTTAGGGTGAAATAAAAACGTGCAGGGATATTTTTATCATTTATTTTGTGCTAACATATTACATTTAAGTAAGTAAACTTTGCCTTTCTTTGTGTTATGTATATGCCTATATATATATATATATATATATATATATATATATATATATATATATATATATATATAGATATATATATATATATATATATATATATATATATATATATATATATATATATATAGATAGTTTCAGTAAATGTGTATTTGTTGCTGTATTATACAATTTTATATATATTATTTTAACAATATTGACAATAACTTATCCTTGTAAAATATATTTTTTTATTGAAAAATTTTTTAACTTTTTAATATATATATTTTAAAGGTTTATTTACTTTAAGCATTTTTTTTTATACTTAGTGATTTTAATGGAAAGCAATCTTAAATTTAGGTCTAAGTCGACTCTCTTGAAAGTATGACCTCTGGTGGTTAAAACAATATGTGCTGACCACGCCTCCTCGCACCCATACCTACATAATGATTTTAAGTAAAGTCATAGCCTTCCTCCTCACCCCCTTCCCCTATCAGTAACACAGTCGTACGATGTTGGTACTAGAGTCGGTAATGTCTAAATATGTCAATATGTGATCACTACCTCGCACTAATCAACATATATAATTACCGTGAGTTTGTTTATATGTTTGTTTATATATATATATATATATATATTTATATATATGTTTGTTCGCTATAGGCTCCTAAGCCGTTTGACTATTCGGGCCAAAAATTAAATGTATAAATTGGAAACGTCCTCCAAAAGATAATTTTATTTTATCACTTATAATCATAAATGTGTTGATTTAAAAAATCCAAAATGTCATATCCATCTATGCAAATAAATATAACGGTACATAGCAAATGGCCATTTCCGTTCATTTACTATATTGAACGCGACATTCACTATGTTGAACGCGAGGGTCTTTCCGGGTTTTCCCAATTCTACTGTTGTTTTTTTAATGTGGCGAGACCTTTTTTAAAAGCTACGCACTGCAATTTGGCTTAGAGAGTTTCAATGGTTTACTTTAAACAAAATACTAGCGTATGACGTAATGTCTATCAAATTATTAATTTTTTCATTATTGATGTTTGCATTATCCTTTTAAGTAAAAAGTAACCAAATGTTTTAATTATTTAATGGATTTACGTCACTATTGAGAATATCCTTTAATAGGCGACTGTATACACTCTATAAATTAAATGATACGAATGATAAAAAAAAACAAGTTAGGCCTATAAATGATTACTTTCAAATAACGGGTACCATAAGCTTGACAGCAACAATGTAAAATAAAAACTAAATACCGAAAGAAACATTCTCAGTACTGTTTTATTGATACAATAAGCAAGAACAAAAATTAAATACAGAAAAAATCTTTCTCATTTCAGTTTTTATTGCCTTGAAATATTATTTTCTATTTTTTTTTTAATTATTTACCTTTTTTATTGTTTTGTATTTATATATATTTTTTTCTTTTAGATAGTATATGAGCATGCTAATTTAATAGCATGGATAGAAGAGCTATAGAAATGCCCATTCTTCTTCTTCTTCTTCTTCTTATATTATTGTTAATTTAATATTATTAATAACAAGGCAAGTCAACACAACTGTTCGCTACATTTTAATATCGAATTAAAAAGTCTCTTAAGTCTCTTTCGGCTCTTGTGTCCAGGGCGTAACGCTTAGGATTGAGCAATCTCTGTCCAGGCTCCAGCCACCCAACGACACGCCGAAGGCGTGGCGTGCCGTGTAACGGGGAAGGTTTGCACAGCCCAGCGATCGGTCACTGCGGTTCTCCAAAGGATCATTATCGAGGTGGCTCGCCAGTATAGCTGCACTGTCACCCGGTAGCATAAATCCTAAAGGCCTACTATAGGTACATGCATCCAGGCACCGGGTGGTTTTTGAGACGGGATTGCAGCGTCCATTGCTTCCTCCCCACCGAGACCAGGGCCTCTCGGCAGTGATATGGACCTCGGACCCGCTGCGGGGACTGTGCCCCGTGCGTTCGCCCGCCAGTGTATTCTTAATGGGAATGTATCGGCGGTTTACACACTACGCCAGTCCTTGAGGCCACAATTATTATGCATATGCCAGGGTCAGGTCGACCAGAAACAATTAAAAATAACAAAAACTAAATACCGAAAGAAACATTTTCAACACTGTTTTATTAATACAATAAGCAAGAACAAAAATTAAACACCGAAAAAAATCGTTCTCACTTTAGTTTTTATGGTATTGAAATATTATTTTCTACGCTTTTTTTTTATTATTTACCTTTTTATTGTTTGGTATTGTGTTTTTTTTTTTCTTTTAGATAGTATATTATTGTTAATTTAATAGGCTATTATTAATAACAAGACAAGTCAACACAACTGCTTGATACGTTTTAATACCAGAAGCTTGACAGTAACAATTATTATGCATATGCCAGGGTCAGGGCGACCAGAAACAATTGAAAAGAACAAATACTAAATACCGAAAAGAAACGTTCATTGTCTTTATTGTAATATAGTCTCTTTTCTTTATCTCTTAACAAAACACATTGTAGTCGTTCGTTTCTCCGTCATTTTGACGGGCATAACCACTAGTACCTACATAATGATTTTAAGTAAAGTCATAGCCTTCCTCCTCACCCCCTTCCCCTATCAGTAACACAATCGTACGATGTTGGTACTAGAGTCGGTAATGTCTAAATATGTCAATATGTGATCACTACCTATAGACTATATATATATGTGTGTGTGTATCATACGTAATAATGATATTAGTTTTAACCGTTCGCCTCCCCCAGTCTCTTTATATCTGTCTCTCTCAGACACAGTCTCTCTCCGACACAGTCTCTCTCAGACACAGTCTCTCTCAGACACAGTCTCTCTCCGACACAGTCTCTCTCAGACACAGTCTCTCTCAGACACAGTCTCTCTCCGACACAGTCTCTCTCAGACACAGTCTCTCTCAGACACAGTCTCTCTAAGTGTCTCTCTTTGGTGACAAGCATGGTTGTTTCTATCCCTCTCTCACTCTTATCTCTTTCTCTCTCTCTTTCTCTCTTTCTCTTTCTCTTTTATCGAACTATACTAAGCCAACACTGGTGGGGGGAGTCGCGAAAAGGGAAAATGTGTGTGTGTGGGGGGGGGGGGGGGAGCTCAGAAAAGAGGGCCGAGAAGAGGGGAAGGGGCGCTGTATAGAGAAGGTCGGGGGATGGGCGGGGCTCGCCAATTTTTAACAGCACCACCATTGGCGGTTGGCTGATTCCTAACTCCCCCCTCTCCCTACCTCCCCCTTCCCGCCCCCACCCCCTCCTCAGCCTGATCACCTATGGCATATCTTACCTTGACGTTCCCGTTAATTCGTCACTGGCACAGTTCACTATGCACGAGTTCAGGAGAGGGGTGGTAGGTGAAGGCGGGGGAGGGGGGAGTTGATCTGTTCCCATTGGTTTATTCTCTCAATAGTTTTTTTTAAATTATTTTTCAAAATCTGTTACAAGTACACAGTCTGAAATCCAGTATTTGGGCTCCCCATATTTAAAAAAAACTAACGCAGGTGATATTAAAAACTACCTACCTTGCTGTCTTGGGTAAATGTACGAACACCGCTAGTAAAGAATTGATTCGACCTGGCCACACCTATCGCCACTATAGGCAATGAACATGGATTTACACTGCTCGGTATATGTGAAGGTTCAGATTTGACCTTGTCTTCCGTACAGATTTGTTTATACTAATTCTTATTTTGCAGTCCTCATTTTACGGTATGCATATAATTTTGTGTATGTAGTTTTTTTGCTGTTTCGTGTGAAGTGTTTTGTTCTTTGCAAATCAATGCTCATTATAATTAAGCTTATATAAGGACAACGGGAAATTGTGTGTTTTTTTTATCGACGTTATCTTTGCTACCATTAAATTGCAAATGTTGAGTCTACGTGTCATCCGTACATATCATTTCTTATCTAAACTACTGTCGTTAGAAATATATTATATGTTGTTTTTTTTTCAAAATATTCTGTGCACATAGAATATATGGTTATTCATTCATTGAGTTGTTATGTAAGTCGCATACATAAAGTTTATATTGTCAGAGGATTGTTATTTGAGTACCGGTAGTTTATTACGTACCCTTGTGTGTGTTTTGTGCCTGGATGTGTTGAGTGAGTGTGTGTGTGTGTGTGTTCAATTAGTCTAACCAATAAAGGATTTTTTTCGGTTAAAGAGTTAAAATAGAAAGTGGGTGATTGAAATTAGTTAGAACTACCGCCATTGTCTGTGTGTGTGTGTGCGTGTGTGTGTGTGTGCGTGTGTGTGCGTGTGTGTGTGTGTGTGTGTGTGTGTGTGTGTGTGTGTGTGCCTAAATATATATTGGTTCCGGAAATGTTCTCAAGGTTAGGCTCCATACATGCACATTTGATTCATTTCTGAATCACACAAATTTGTACATCGAAGCCTTAAGTAGGTGTTTGGCTTTATATAGTAATGCTATTTTCTATAACCCGATGCCAGATACATCTGATTAGACTGTTTACTACTCCAGGTTGCATATGCTTAATATAATATATATATATATTATAACTATATAAAAGTAACTACAAAATTTGAAATTACAATAATGTTTGAGCTTGTAGAGGACTGAGTTCGAGCAGAAAACCTTGTAACGGAGCTCCCACCCCTCCCCGTAACGGGCCTTCCATATATATTGTAATTTCAAATTTTGTAGTTACTGTTATATAGTTATATTATATATATATATATATATATTATATTAAGCATATGCAACCTGGAGTAGTAAACAGTCTAATCAGATGTATCTGGCACACACGTACACAGACACACTTGTAATTAATTATTAGCGGAAATAAAATTGTACAACATTGTAACAATTTCGTCTTTCACCAGTTCAGCCCTCTAATATCTCCATTTGTCAACGTTTAGAACTTCCGCACCTCCATCTTTTAAATTTATATCTCTTTAGTACCCCCATCTTTTAAATTTATATCTCTTTAGTACCTCCATCTTTTAAATTTATATCTCTTTAGCACCTCCATCTTTTAAATTTATATCTCTTTAGCACCTCCATCTTTTAAATTTATATATCTTTAGCACCTCCATCTTTTAAATTTATATCTCTTTAGCACCTCCATCTTTTACATTTATATCTCATTAGCACCTCCATCTTTTAAATTTATATCTCATTAGCACCTCCATCTTTTTAATTTATATCTCTTTAGCACCTCGATCCTTCAGCATATATCACTTTAGCAACTCAATCTTACATCGCATCTTTCACAACGCAGCACCAGACCCACAATGCATATCACTTCCTTCAGCCAACCACCGAGACAGTATGTTATGTAATTGCAGACACACACGAGCCGTACTTTCATTGTCGCCTGGTGAGGTGCCCCCCCTTCCCCCCCCCCCCCCACCCGATATCAAATTACCGCATTGCTTCCTACTTCAAGAGACGGGTGTTCGATTCTCAGCCAGGGATGGTCCAAACTATTTGTTAAATGAAGATGCATCCACTTTTATTAAAATCCGATTACAGTAGTTATTTTTAATTCATTTCCTAAATATTTTCAGTAAATAATTAATAATTATATTTTTCAAATCATTAGACTATAGCTTTCTGCACATTGTACTTTATAAAATGTTTATCTATAACTATATGTATTTTTCCCCCCGGGTAACGCCGAGGACTTTTGCTTGTTATATATATGTAGATTTACTTGGAAAAAAAATGAAACAAAGAATTAGTGAGAGAACATGAAATAACTTTTCATCTTACATCGTAGCGAAAACTATGTGCTTACATTTTCTCCAGCTTCGTCAACGATAGCTCTAGATCTATTCAAATTTCAATTAAATAAACAAACAAACAAACAAAAAAAGAAAACACGCAGAAAATTAAACTAAACAACACAACATTTCAAATCTATGTTATGTATATACAATTTATTGAACTAAGGATTTGATTTTTCTGTGTTCTTGTTGACGAATTAAAGTGTTGTTTTTTTAAGAATCTACCACACTGAAATTTATTATTATGATTTAGCTTTTGGTTTAATTAGTGCAATTGGTGGATTAGATTTGACACATTAGAAAATGATGTTACATAATACTAAATAATAGCCTACATGTTTCACTAATCCTAACTAATGGAAGTTATTTTTTTTTAGATTAGATTTACAGTGTTAGCATCATAAATAAATAAATTCAACTTTGCAAAACTGACATGAGATCCATCAACAAAAGAAAACAATTCAGAAATAAGAACATATTCAGGAAAGAGCTGCAAGGTTCATAACTAGTGAATCTTGACAACTGAGAAAAGTAACAGCAATAGTTAAATCACTAAACCTAGAAACACTAGAGGACAGAAGAGCAAAGAGTAAAGTAGTAATAATACATAAGGCATTAAATTCTAATTTAGAAATACAACACAGTAACAACCTGTTGCAATGCTCAGATAAACATATGGACAAAAATACTTTCCATTTCCCTTATGCGAGAACAAATGCGTATAAGTACTCTTTCTTCGCGAGTGGCATCCGAACCTGGAATGGGTTGCTTGAAAAAACAACAACAGTCAAACCAGTAACTTAACATCATTGAAAACATTAATAACAATGTAAGACTAGAATCGGACAACGGATAGGCGTAAGATGCAATATTCTTTTATTATTTTTTTGAAGGAGCGTCTGTAAAATATAAAAGATAAAGACCCTTTAGAATTGAGCAGAGTCTAAAGACGCATCCTCATGAAGCCGCATAGTCAAACAAAGTTTGATGTTTTTTTACAGGATTTGATCCTGAGAACTTGGGGGAGGGACAATCTTTGAAAGGGGGCGCTTCTAGATTCATGTGTTGTTGTGGGAGTGTTGTAATATTATAGTTTAGTTGAGCCTAACCCCAAAGTCGATATAAGAATTCAATTGAATAACAAACGCTAACATTTTATTAACAATAATTGAGAATCTGGATCTGATACAACCCAAGGCCAATAAATAGATGATAAGATTCCATAATAATATATAGCTTCCAATTCATGAAATAAAAATGTATTATTTTTAAATATTCAAACAGTGAACATTTTATTGATCTTAAATGCAAAAATAGAATATTTATATATTAGAAACATAAATAAGACATTATAAAAGTGAACATTGCAGATGTAGAACCTTGGAGGGTGTGGAGATTATAATTTCGAAATAGCCCTGGTAGGTCCTATTATGTGTCTCTATAATCTTACTTACTATCTCATTTACCGTTGGATTTTTTTTTTTTTTTATATTTCTATTTTAACTCATTTTTTTTAGGATTTGCAATTTAGTTTTTTTTTTATACGATACGTTTTGCAATTATGCAATCTGTATTTCTTTTAGTCTTCATTTTTATATTTCTGCATGTCTCTCTGTGCACGTCTGTCTGTACAAGTCGGTTTGTGATTGTGTACTCAAGGTCTAATAAATTATCTCTTCCAATGACACAATACACTCTGTACAGATAGCTTTATCTATGTAAGCTTACATGTCGGCGTAGGTCTGTTGATCCCAACAGTTGCTAGCCAGTGGCATAAATCACAGCTGATGACTATCATTACAATATGGCGGCTTTCGCGACCCAGGGCACTGGCGTACAGGTTTAAACTAGCCTTCTTCATACCTCCAACTCTTCACCCCCCCCCCCCCCTCAACTATAGACTGTATAGAGTTCTCTTCACCCCACCTCAACTATAGACTGTATAGAGTTCTCTTCACCCCACCTCAACTATAGACTGTATATAGTTACTATAGTGTAGTGACAAAATGTTATTGCTTGTAACATCATAGGCGTCCACACAGGTGGGTACTGGGAACTCTGGACTTTTATTAAAAAACTTAAAACTAGTGCAAAAAAAAATATAACCCAATAACAGCATATTGCAATGCTCAGATAAACATAAAGACAAAAGACTTTCCTTATCCCTTATGCGAGAAAAAATGCATATAGATCTAAGTACTCTTTCTTTTCGAGTGGGCATTCGCATATGGAAACGATTTCCAGAACTAACCAGGAAAACCAGTAACTTAAGATCATTCAAAACATTAATTTTCTACTTTCAGTTGACCCCAATCTACATCATCTTATTTTCTATAGGTTATAGACGCTCCTTCTATACAGAAGATTAATAATAATAATAATAATTTTTGTTTAGCGCTGCCAACCAACATAATGTAAACTCAGAGCGCATTTAACACTGAGCAACAAACAACTAAGAACACGGATATAATTCTCTACGCTAAACAAATATATATTCTAGCTAATGAATAATTTAAAACTTTACAAAACTTAGGACAGAGAAAATTAAGGATAGTCACATGTCTAATTATGCGTAAAAAGATATTTTTTTTTATTTGTAGCGTTAACCGACCTAATGCAAAAGAAAAACATTACGTTAACGAAGGTTGAAAGATTAGACTAATGCATTCCTATGCTTATCCATAGCTTGAGTCAAGTCTGGCATTTCGATGAGGTTTTTAAATGTTGCCAAGTTGTTGGATTTCCTGGTGTGTTCAGGCAACCCGTTCCATGCACGCATGTCACTTGGGGAGAGAAAGATAATTTATATGCGTTTGTTCTTGTATATATAAAATAGAAACGTGTTTTTAACCCCTGTGTTTATCTAAGCATTGTAATAAATTGTTATTGTGTTGTATATCCAAGTTAGATGTTAATGCCATATGTATCATTACTACTTTACTCTTCACCTTACTGTCCTCTATTGTTTTTAGTTATTTAACTATTGGTGTTACTCTTGTCAGTTGCTAAAATGTGCTAGTAATGAATCTTATAGCTCTTTTCTGAATTTCTTCTAATAAAAAAATGTTTTCTTAAGTTGATGGGTCCCATACTAAAGATGCATATTCCATTATAGGTCTAACTAATGCTTGGTGGCATTTTAGTTGTATGTTTTCTTCACATTGTTTGAAAATTCCATTTTTCTAAAGCCTAACATTTTTATATATATTTTTTAGTATATATATAACTTCAATTAACATGTGGATTCCATGAAAAATAGGCAATTATTATAACTCCTAAGTACTTTCCTTTTTTAGTTCGGATTAGATGTTTTCTATGAATGAATAATGTATAGTAATATACTAAGTACTGGAATGAGTGTTTTGCTGAAGGCAGTGATCGGAACGTATTACGGTACACGTCCTCTCTAATTCTCTAAACGACACAGGGCATGAAACGGCTTGTGGTTGTGTGAGTAGGCGGGTATACGTGTGGGTGTTGTCAATGAGTAATCTGTTTCATGCGAAAGCGCAACACACCTGTAGAGAACAACTTGTTGGCATAAGTGAACACATCATAATGGGTCAAATGAAAATAACACACGTGTAAGTCGAATAGAACACACCATATGGCTACATTATAAAAAAACGTGTACGTCGTATAGAACACACCGAGCAGGTTAAATGGAACACACCTGTAAGTCAATAAACACACCGAGCGAAAGTAATTTTATGTTCCATTTCAAGTAGTTCTATGTACGACAATTATGTTATAAAATTTTTTTAGTGGAGTAATTTATTCATGCAAGATTAGTATGTTAAAACGTTTTGAGTGTTTTTGATCAACAATATTTTAGTTTTTAGTTTTTTTTATCAACAATATTTTAGTTTTTAGTTTTTTTTATCAACAATATTTTAGTTTTTAGTTTTTTTTATCAACAATATTTTTTTTTTATCAACAATATTTAAGTTTTTAGAGTTTTGATAAACGAAATTTTGTTTTTAGTGTTTTTGATCAGAAATAAACTTATTTTAGTTTTTTTTAAGTTGTTGTTAGGATAGACCTTTTGCTTAACATTAATTGAGTTGTAAGTTATATTTCTTATAGTATTGTTGATTCATGATATTTGAGTTTTTATTTATATTTTGGATAAATTCGAATAATGTTTTATGATCAGCCACTGTAAACATTTTCGCCTTTCATTGTAAACTCCCTTCTTTTTATTTCAGATGCAAACATACTATTTTGTTAGCGCTTTAAGTACTTAGAACTAGATAGTTTTCAGAATTTGATTTCAGATTGTTTACAATAATTTTATACTTGAAACCTAATTCAGTATCAATATTTTCGATATACTCATTATATTCTAAATATTTTGTCTTGCACTTGATTGACTTTAAGGAATTCTTCATCGTTCAGATTATGTTGTGCTTATGGTCTATAAATAATGTCTTTGAATAGTACTGTGTACCTATCCCACTAGAAACTCTTATTTCAAACAAAAACACAGGCATAATATTTAGTAGTTAAACCTTAAACAGAAGCATGTTGTATATTCATAATTCGCACACATAATAGAACTGAGAATCCATTTCAATCCCAAATAGTCTTTGTGAAGCAATTTAACCTTTGATTCCGCAACGGCTAAAAATACTAGACGCATGGCAAGCAGAATGACCAAACCCTCCCCCAGATTATTTTCATGTGCCGACTTCAGAGCTGGGCGGCTGTTCACTGTGCTGGCCACACAATCATATAGTATGCCGTGGCCACAGAATCAGTTCGAACCCCTTCCCTACCAGTTATGATAATATACGTCTTTAAATGTATGTATAAATACCGGTATATAAAATATTGATGCAATCGATTCAGTAAAATTAATCTTTGTTTTTTTTTTTTTTCTGTTCTATCACCAGGCTTAACCAACCAACGTATCATTTGCTGAATTCAAACTTGAAGATTGAAAATGGCTTTAGGATATGATCGACCAGTCACATATGATCAAAATTTTTACGTAAGTTCATTTCATTTTTATTAACACGATTATATAATACTGTAGTACAGCTATTATCACGATTATTGTAAAAGTACAGTCGTGTCTTCAAGCGAATATTTATTTGATGTCCATTGGTGTGTTTTAATTAAATATTAATATAGGAAATGTCGAGTGTTTTAACCAGAGTATTTATATAAATTCCAGTCTCATTATGTCTTTTTATATACTTTTAAATGCATCTTGATGCTTCAACATAACAACAACAAAAAACACACATTCATATACATACATATACATACATATACATACATATACATACATATACATACATATACATACATATACATACATATACATACATATACATACATATACATACATATACATACATATACATACATATACATACATATACATACATATACATACATATACATACATATACATACATATACATACATATACATACATATACATACATATACATACATATACATACATATACATACATATACATACATATACATACATATACATACATATACATACATATACATACATATACATACATATACATACATATACATACATATACATACATATACATACATATACATACATATACATACATATACATACATATACATACATATACATACATATACATACATATACATACATATACATACATATACATACATATACATACATATACATACATATACATACATATACATACATATACATACATATACATACATATACATACATATACATACATATACATACATATACATACATATACATACATATACATACATATACATACATATACATACATATACATACATATACATACATATACATACATATACATACATATACATACATATACATACATATACATACATATACATACATATACATACATATACATACATATACATACATATACATACATATACATACATATACATACACATACATACACATACATACACATACATACACATACATACACATACATACACATACATATACATACATACACATACATACACATACATATACATACATATACATACATATACATACATATACATACATATACATACATATACATACATATACATACATACACATACATACACATACATACACATACATACACATACATACACATACATACACATACATACACATACATACACATACATACACATACATACACATACATACACATACATACACATACATACACATACATACACATACATACACATACATACACATACATACACATACATACACATACATACACATACATACACATACATACACATACATACACATACATACACATACATACACATACATACACATACATACACATACATACACATACATACACATACATACACATACATACACATACATACACATACATACACATACATACACATACATACACATACATACACATACATACACATACATACACATACATACACATACATACACATACATACACATACATACACATACATACACATACATACACATACATACACATACATACACATACATACATATACATACATATACATACATATACATACATATACATACATATACATACATATACATACATATACATACATATACATACATATACATACATATACATACATATACATACATATACATACATATACATACATATACATACATATACATACATACACATACATACACATACATACACATACATACACATACATACACATACATACACATACATACACATACATACACATACATACACATACATACACATACATACACATACATACACATACATACACATACATACACATACATACACATACATACACATACAGACACATACAGACACATACAGACACATACATATTCATAAACATAAAGACACGATAAAAACTAAAGCTAAAAGTGAGTGTATTTTAGAGTTAAAAGCCTCATTAACAACTTAACTATGTGGTCATCTTTTTCGCTTGTTTTTTTGTTTAAATATATTTTTTTCAAAGCGATATATGTGTATTATCCAAAAGTATATGCATAATACAGAATTAGCAATATCAGCATTAACTAAATATATTGTCACGAATAACAGTAATCTTGGAAAATGTCTACAATTTCCACGCTAAACATACTGCTGTAAGCTAGATCTGCATAGTAAATAAATATATTTGTCCAGCGCGTTCGGCTGGCGTACTGAAGATACTGGGGTCGAATCCTGGTGAAGGCTAGGATTTGTTCGCGAGTCTGAAGAGTGTCCCTAGGGTCTACCCAGCTCCGGTGGGGTACCTGATTTTAGTTGGGGGCCGGGTGGTCCTGCGTTTAGTTCACCGGACTGCCAACCGACATGTCGCGGGTTCTATCCCTGCCACCGACCGATCCCTGCCGCCCTTCAGGAGTTTTGTGTGTAGTGGACATAATAATCTTCTATCTAGAAGAAACAATTGCAAACTTATAGGATAAGACGTCTGGGAATTTTAATGGCAATACAAAAGCCCGCTAGTATGCCGTAGGCCACAGAAACTGGTGGACGCTGCTTCACCGGACCTATGGATCAATCTGGTCTGACGGGATACTTTACATATTAAACAAACTCTGTTAAACGTAAAGACGTGATTTAGTTAATCAAAACAACAAGAAAACTAAAACAACAACAACACAAAATGTATATTTTATACTTTTCAAAAAATGTATTTTATGCAGCCTTAACAATAAAAAGACTATAATATACTGTTATAAAAAAAGTACAGTTGACCTATATATAACACTTCTTACACTTTTTGGCTGGAATGAAAATTATGACCTATTTAGAAGAAAATATATACATTTTTCCTGGAATATGTAATTAACCAGATTGCAGATTTATTTTTTGCAGTGGACGATCTGTGAATCGCTTCGTCCACTAAAATGACTCGCATCGTACGACATGGCTCGAGCTGAGAGTAGCCTCTAAAAATAAAATGCTTGTCGTACTATATTGCGTCTCAAATATAAAACACTTTGTGTATAACACCCCGCCCTTTCCCCACAAAATTTAAATTAATGATATGTATTGTTAAATAAATGTATTACCTAATAAAACAACCACTAAAAACGTTGAAATATTTGTATCAAAATCTTTTATGTGTATTTGTGATTGTTGCAACAAATCGTTGGTATGGAAATAGTTTTTTTTATACAAATTTATTTCATATATAAAACGTAATAGCCCTAAAAATGTATTTAAATAAGTTTTTATCGTGTTTAAATAAAAAAAAAGGAACACTGTAGTTAGTCAATCTTTTAGTTGATTCGTTTTGAGATAAGATGGAAAGTTTGAAACAGTCCTTACATTTATGACAACGCCCGCTAAATTTCTAGTGTTGCATTTTCTTACATAAACTAAAGCAAAGTTAACTATACGTGGTTTTAATAGTGCGTACAATAACATACTTACTCAAGTATCATAAAGTTTATCATTAAAGGTAACTTCCTCAGGGCCATATGGATGAATGAAGAAACAAACTCAAAACACAGACTGATTTATGTGTGGAAAGGGGGGGGGGGTGAAGCTGAAAATTAAAAAAATATATATATATGTATTATATTATCATAGGTAAATGTGTTAATGAATGTGTACCAATATCGGCTCGATAGGATGACGAAAAGTGTGTATTGGGTCATAAACTAAAAAAAATGAAATAGTTATTTTGTGAATTTTTTTTTAAAATAATTAAACTTAATAAGGGCAACTGATCGCTTTCGCCAGTTTCTTGTTAAAACACAGACGCGTTTGTAAGATAAGCTACCAACGCTTGGTGCTAATATTGATAATAAGCTTTGTATATTAAATATTTATTATATTTATACACTTAATGTTAGTGTTCACATTTAAAAAAAACAACTATTAAACAAATATATATATAATTGGAAAATAATTGCACGTTCATTAATTCTGTATTCACAGATTTAATAATATGATGCGCTAGTTTATAATATTGCACTTTATAGGTCAGCCTGCTTTAGTTCAGTAATATTTATCTTCATGCAGTGTTTGAATGCTTTTAAATGTTATCTTAACAAATAAATACACTAAACGCCCTAAACACACATTAATATAAAAATAAACAAATTTACTTCTCAAATATAATAATAACCCCTTTTTGTGTGAAGGCCTATTTGTTTGATATTTCTATGAAATGAGTAAGGTCAAGGGCAAACATTAGCGACTCGTTTCTTGGAAGCCAATGAAAGTTGAGCAATGTATCTAAACATTTTATTGTTTTACCCCGGGAAGTTATTTATTGAAAACTCTGCGAAAACAACAAAAAAAAAACGCTGTCCTAGTAACTTCCCATGCCTGTACGCCTACCTTTTGCGTGGCGTGAGTGGTGAATCCACTACTTAGTCATCACGCACTCAATCCATCTTTCCATCTGCCTATCTAATTAACCTTGGGCATGTCCTTCCATGCACGCATCCACACATGCGTTTATGCATCCGTCCAGCCACCCTGCAATCGATCCATCCAATCCATTTATCCATCTATATAAACGACCAACTATCCAATTAAACTATGCAACTATTCTAATTCAGTTATCCATGTAAACATATATGTCCATGCGAGCTACAACCTATGCAGCCGCCCCATCCATTTGTTTATCTTTTCCCACAGTCTTGTAATAAAATGCTCAAAAGTTTACAAGGTCAATAATAGATGCATAATATCAGAATTTACAATAATAGGTAAAAATTTGAAAAAGAAAAACAAAAAAAAACCAGCTGTAAAAGGTTTGTGAAATTGTAAGTCGTTATTAAAGTAGTGTTTGGAAAAGGTTACAAAACTAATTAAAAAATTGACACAAAATAACGTTGAGTTACATTTGAAACATGTATAAATGATATAACCAATATTATGTAGTCTATATCAGGGGTTCGGCAACCTACAGTACGCGTGGCAGACTTGGCATGCAAAGCGATATTCAATGGCACGCGGAAGACCCCCCCCCCCTCCCCAAAAAAGGCAATGCCAGTCTTTTCTACAAGAAATTGAGTTCTAGAACAGGATACATATTTTTAGACTGTTGGCACGTTGATTGAATTAGAAATCCTACTTTGGCACACTATTAAATCAAAAGGTTGCCGACCACAGGTCTATATAGTTAGGCTAAATATAGAACAAGGAATTTGTGGAGTAGCCCTAGTCCTTTACAATGATGGAATGGTTAGCATAATTTGGTAGCTAGCTTTAAAAAAATAGAATTTGGTAGCTAGCTTTAAAAAAAATAGAATTTGGTAGCTAGCTTTAAAAAAAATAGAATTTGGTAGCTAGCTTTAAAAAAAATAGAATTTGGTAGCTAGCTTTAAAAAAAATAGAATTTGGTAGCTAGCTTTAAAAAAAATAGAATTTGGTAGCTAGCTTTGAAAAAATAGAATTTGGTAGCTAGCTTTAAAAAAAATAGAATTTGGTAGCTAGCTTTAAAAAAAATAGAATTTGGTAGCTAGCTTTAAAAAAAATAGAATTTGGTAGCTAGCTTTAAAAAAAATAGAATTTGGTAGCTAGCTTTAAAAAAAATAGAATTTGGTAGCTAGCTTTAAAAAAAATAGAATTTGGTAGCTAGCTTTAAAAAAAATAGAATTTGGTAGCTAGCTTTAAAAAAAATAGAATTTGGTAGCTAGCTTTAAAAAAAATAGAATTTGGTAGCTAGCTTTAAAAAAAATAGAATTTGGTAGCTAGCTTTAAAAAAAATAGAATTTGGTAGCTAGCTTTAAAAAAAATAGAATTTGGTAGCTAGCTTTAAAAAAATAGAATTTGGTAGCGTGCTTTAAAAAAATAAAATTTGGTAGCTAGCTTTAAAAAAATAAAATTTGGTAGCTAGCTTTAAAAAAATAGAATTTGGTAGCTAGCTTTAAAAAAATAAAATTTGGTAGCTAGCTTTAAAAAAATAGAATTTGGTAGCTAGCTTTAAAAAAATAGAATTTGGTAGCTAGCTTTAAAAAAATAGAATTTGGTAGCTAGCTTTAAAAAAATAGAATTTGGTAGCTAGCTTTAAAAAAATAGAATTTGGTAGCTAGCTTTAAAAAAATAGAATTTGGTAGCTAGCTTTAAAAAAATAAAATTTGGTAGCGTGCTTTAAAAAAAAAAAAGAAATGTGTAATTACGAATGCTTAATCTTTTTCTTCTTTTAAATAATTATTAGCATCCCTAGAGATAATATGCGGGGCTTTTAGGGACATTTAGCTCCAGCCCTTAGCTGTACAGGAATAGCCTACCAACCATTTGGGTTAATAAATTTTTTAAATATATTTTCTTTCAAGGATCACTTTTTTTTTTTTAACTGTGACGTGGTTTAGAGATTATAATCTGAGATTTGTAAGTAAATGACGTCATCAATTGCACCCGTTTCTCAAGCAAAACCCTTCCTACCCCCGCACTGACCCTCAAAATATTTAAAATACTTAAACTAACTAGAAACTAAACATGTAAGTTGTCAAAACAATTAATTATACTACGCAGGATCTCTTCCCCCCCCCCCCCCCCCCCCCCCCCCAAGTTAGGTATCGATAGACAGTTTCGTATTCGAACAACACGTTTATTATCACTTCTTATTATTTTTTTCAGTCCAATTTATTTCTATGCGACATCAAGAAAGAACCCGGCACGTTCGATTACTCGAGAAAATCGCCCGAGAGTAGTTGTCCGTACGACGACTCCATGGAGGACAAACGATACTTAGCAAAAGGCAGACCAAGTGAGTGGATTTGTTTTTTTAAAATTAAAACATGCACGCAAAAAAAGAAAATGTTTGGCCACTTGACCCCTACCGTTGCGAATTTCGGATTTTTCCGCATTTATAATTAGCCACGCATTTCGTGGTATTCATTACTAGTGACGCTTACTAAGAAATCGCAGCTGCATTTGAAGCCAGTAATGTGATTGATTCAGGCTGGAATCTTACCTTGCTTATAGTTTCCATAGTAACTGTCCATGCTAGTGTTACCATACAAGGTCAGAATCGGAATTCATTGTTTTCTATACGGTCGTTTCTTAAACAGTAATAGTTTATTCAAATAAGAAAAATGAGGAGTACTATCGTTATATTTTTTACCCCGCTGCATTCCTATTTTTATGTCATTCGTTTCTCCGTCATTTTGACGGGCATAGCCACTAGTTATTATTATAATTTTGAAATGCTTGGTTATTTTTGTTGTATAGTTAGTTATATTCATGAATATTTCTTACATTTGAAGAAGACTTGTTGTTTGATATTGGTTACTTACCTGATAACCAAATGTTGATAGCTCTAAAGGTTTTGCTTTTTTTGTTTTATTTTTCAATATCAAGTGCCGAGTGAATGTGAGCTGACGAGCTGGGTCAACAAACATCCGAAACACTGGACTAAAACGGAAGTTCTCGATTGGATATTTACAGTAGTTGAAACGGTAAGTTGTTTCATTAAAAAAAAAAATACACAAAAAAAAGTGAACAGAAAAACAATTACTGTAGACCTTTTATAATTTGTTTGACAAGATTTCTCATCAAGCATCTATCTTATCAAAGTCAATAATAGCCTGCTGTAATGCTCAGACAAACATAAGGACAAAAACACTTTCCTTATTCCTTATGCGAGAACAAATGTATATAAGTTCGCTTTCTTCCCGGGTGGCATCCGGGCATGAAATGGGTTGATTGAATTAGTCAGGGAAACAAACTAATTAACATTATATTTTAAGACGTTAATGAAAAAACGAAGGCTAGGTTTAAAGCTACGGATAAGCGTAAGGCACAATAATCCTCTTTATCCAAAGCAGCGTCAGTAACATAATATGTTGGGCTAGTAATAAATTACACATGAGACATAGGCCTATTATATATAATCTTATATTATAACTACATAATTAACTGACAATAATTAAATCACTAAACCTAGAAACACTATAGGACAGAGGACAAAGAGTAAAGTAGTAATAATACATAAGGCACTCAATTCTATCTAAGAAATACAACACAATAACAATCTGTTAAAATGCTCAGATAAACCTAAGCACTAAACACTTTTCTTGTCCTTTACGCGAGAACAAATGCATAATAATATAAGTACTCTTTCTTCCCGCGTGGTATCATCCGGGCAAGAAATGGGTTGCCTGAACAAACCAGGAAAACTAGTAACACTAGTTAAAACACTAATAGAAATGCAGGACTAGACCCAAACCGCAGATGAGCGTAGGACACAATAAACTTCTTTATAGAAAGAGCGTCTGAAATATATAAGATAGGGACGAGCGTACAAAACACAATCAGAACAGTCCAATAGGAAGCAATCTCGATGGTGTCATTCAATCCTTAATGTTTTGTGTTTTCCCAGGATCACCTGGACGGGTCAAGAGTTCAAGGTGAGGCGTACAGGGAGTTCACAGGTGAGACTTTGTTCCGGATGAGCAAGTCAGACTTTGAGAACGTGGATCCGAACTACGGCACCAAGATGTATGAGACCTTCCGCAGCCTGATCAACAACAGTAAGTAACAGATATCTGTTATGTTGTATAGGCCACCGACTCCCGAAGGTGCTGGGTTCGAATCCTGTTGAAGGCTAGGATTTGTTTCCGGGTCTGGAGAGGGTGGTCCCTGAGTCTTTCTAGCTCTGACGGGTACCTGACATTAGTTGGAGTTATGTTAAGGCGGCTGGACATCGTGCTGGTACAAGGGTCGCGGTGGCCGAGCCGTAGCTCGTTCGGCTGGCGCACCGACGGTCGTGGGTTCGAATCCCAGTGAAGACAGGATTTTTTCTTCTGGAGAGGGTGGTCCCTGAGTCTACCCAGCTATGATGGGTACCTGACATTAGTTTGGGTTAAGTAAAGGTACCTGGCCACACAATCCCCTAGTAAGCCGTGGCCACAGAAACGGGTAAACGCTGCTTCACCTGTGGATCAATTTGGCCCTACCGGATACTTCTACAACTACCGACTTAATACTTTGGAGCAATAGGCTGTATAGGCCACACAATCTGTTAGAGGCACGCCTAGTTTCTCAATTCTTGAAACCAAGCTTTAAAAAAAAAAACACTTTTAAGCAAGGTATAACAAAACGTACAGCTAACGTCAAATCTAACACATATTCCAGCCGTTTGTCCATTATAGTGTACACTATTTACATTTAGCTTCTCCGTGAACTTTAGGAGAGGTGAACGCGGTTAGGTAGTCTCTTAGACAAATTTCGTTTACACACACACACAATAAAAAAGGACCAGCCGACGTCACAATATTAATGATTTCTTATACTTGCAACCTGTGCCAAGCATGCCCTCCCTCCCCTCCCACTCCTTAAACTCAGTTTGTTATCCAGAAAAAAAAATATTCTCAATATAAATCAATATGAAACACAATTATTAACAAGACATAGAGTGAAAAAACTATCCCATCTTGAAATATGCGTCTAATCTACATTTGCACCCTGTTCCTCGGCACAACTAGCGCCACCCTTGCAGCGCCCTTGCTTCAATATTGATGACCGCTGTCTATTATTCTAATTAGAAAAGAAACTATTGTCTTCCTGTTTAGAAATATATTTCAAAGTTCAGTGAAATCCTTTTGTATTTTTTTAAGGTATAGACTTAAGAAACAATGCTCAGAAAAAAACACTTTCCTTATCCAGAAGAAATGCATTTAAGTATTCTTACTTCCCGAGTGGCATCCGGGAATGAAACGGGTATAACTGAACGAATCAGGAAAACCAGTATTTTAACATCATTTAAAACACTAATAGAAATGCAGGACTAGACTCCAACCACTGATGTGCCTAGGACGCGTGCCATGGAAACTCGCTCTTCGCGCCAAGTAGGATGGCACGCGCGCCGTAGGCTGCGACCCCTGACATGGGCTTCATTAAAAATTCGCCGGTTATTAAACTGGCTACACAATCCCATGATAACATTAAAAAAAGATTCTAATACCGAATAGGTCAACATTTTTCTAAATTAATGAATTTTTCTTTTCAATTCCTTATGAATAATGTTCCCCCCGTTTAATTAAGTAAAGTACCATTCGGACAAAATTGATCATAGGGCTGTAGAAGCAGCGTTCACCAGTTTATGTGGCCACGGCATACTAGGTGATTGTGTGGCCAGCAATATGCACAGCCGCCTTTACTTTACCCCAACTAAGGTCAGGTACCCATCAGAGCTGGTTAGACTCAGGGACACCCTCCAGACCCGGGAGAAAAAAAGCTTCACCAGGATTCGATTCACGGACCATTGGTACGCCTGTCGAACGCGCTGCCGCTCGGCCACCGTGCCGAATTTAATCGATACAAACCGAATTTACCGTAAAAAATTGTGGAAACATTTTTTTTCAGCACTACTAGAGAAATCCATGTCTTTACTTTCTCACTATCAAGAAGAAAAATGTATAAAGATAATGGTTATTTATATAGCGCTTCTATCCGTGCTATTTTAGCATGCTTAGTGCGCTCTAGATGATGATTACATTCGCAAGGCCCAAAATACTACTGCAGCGCGACAGGGATTTGTCGGCGACATTGATGGAGCCCGCGACGTGTCGGTTGACAGTCCGGTGAACTAACCGTAGGATCAGTCGTTGTGTTATCTTTCCTGGAAAATGTCTTTCTCTTTTGGTAACAGTATAATGGAAGGGTGTGGGCGGGAAACGTACACAATTCACGGTTCAATGATTTGTACATTTTCTTCCCCCCCCCACCCGCCCACTAGCACGTACACACATACTTGGGAGCACACTTGGGGAGGGGGAAGGGCGGGGGATTTTCTATACGCGAACACACCTACACACATGATAATGTGTACATAATATAATATTTGCATTAACCTTGTACGAATTAAATATTAGCGGGAACTACAGAATTCCTCTATAATAATAATAGGCATAGGGTGTTGTTTTTTTAAATATAATCTCCACTTTAAACCCGCCTACTTTTTGCCCCCCCCCCCCACTCATGCCCTCGTCGTTCGCTTATTAACAAAAAAAGCAGTTATTTTGCTCAGCATATCAAGCGCCTTATTTGCAACTATTTGTGTGCGTTTCTTTTATCGGCCGAAAACAAAATGGGGTGTTCGGTCGACGAGTCGTATGTCCGAGACGGTTTCCGGCTACGCCCATATTATAGATAGGTATTACATAATTAGGTCACTTGGTAGGTAGATACGTTTTTTTTTATACTTCAATATAGATAGGCATGTAAAAACGATTAGCTGATTAACGCACTGAAAGTGAAGTAGAACAATTTTTATGATGACATTTTTTTTCTATGGAATGAAACTAGTCTTTCAAAGCAGATCATGTGTGTGTGTACGTGGAGAAGGGGCTGGAGCGCGGAGCACCCGCTCCTAGATTCGCACCAGTCGGCTTTCTCGGGTAGCAGGCGACTTCTAGTTGGGAAAAGGGGGGGGGGGGGATCTCCCGCTTAGAAAAAAAAAGGTTCCGATTTCCGTGCATACGGACCTCCCCGTTAACCATGACCTAGTTCTTGCTGGATCAGGTGACAATCCGATCCTTACTTCCGCATTCAGTTGTATTTTCAAGGGGGCTCGATCTCTTCAAAGGACAGACGTCCAATGTGGACAACGTCTTTTGAGCAACGAACATTTATTTATTTGCCACAAGCCTGGATTCAAACCCGAGTCTTTCGTAATGGTTATGTGAAAGCGCTGTATCTGTTGACTGTCTATTGTTATTGTTTCCATTGCCTGTTTCTATTGCCTGTTTCGTTTGGCTGTTTCTTTCGGCTGTTTCTATTGGCAATTTCTGTAGGATTACCGGCATGCTTAACGCCTGAAGACCTTTTCAAACGGATCAGAGCGTTATACCCACCCTCCCTCCCCACCAATCCCAAATTCCTACAGACCTACTGGGCACGCACACACTAAACCACAATACACGGCCTAAGGGAAATAACCTTTATATAACCCTGCACTGGAGCATGGAAATGATCCCAACGTCAAAGAATATCCTGGAACGATGAATGCACTGTCCCCCATGTTCAAACAGTCCCTGTCCCTGAAAGTTTGATTACACATACTCCATAACCCACTCCGCCCAGCCAATCGCACCATTCGTGGTAGATATCACCTGCAAAAGGGACCACGCCCATGCCTATGTCTACATTTAAACAGACGATAAGCTCAAATACCTTTTTGTACAGTCTAGTTACCTTGATGGGGTAATCCCAACCCCGCGTCCTCCCTCACATTGCTACAACCCCGGATAGGAAATGGTGCTATCCCGGAAAAGTGGACAGTATTAAAAAAAAAAAGAAGACATTGTATACCCGACAATTAAAAATAGAAATCGGGAATCCCCAACATTTTTTGGGGGTGCCGGTTTCTATCTTTCCCCCTTTTTGTGTGTGTGTGAAATATCCCCCAAAATTTCGGATTTTTTTTTAATACAAAAATTCCATGGTAAAATATATATTGTAAGTAAATAGCTGTGTTGATTCGGTATTTTGCGCGCGCATGTTAGTTTGCGTGTGTGTGCGTACCGGCATCCGGTCTTACAGACCAAAGTTCTAGAGAGATTAGTCTTTTTTTATTTAGTGTAAAGATGTAACGAAATCGACAGTGTAATTACTCGTTCTTATATGTTATTATAAGGATGTTAAAGAAATCCTCAGCGGTGAAACTAAGGTATGCCTTTATATTAAAGTATACGGTATACTATGTATGTAAGTTTTTCTTACGGTAATTTATAACGCGATTCTCATAGCTTATAAACCTGTATACTTTTATGTGTAATAGTGAAATATAGCCTAAAGCAGTAAAAAAAAGTGCAACGTCTAACTATACATGTCTATTATTGTATAAAGCATGTATACATGGGTAAATATACTCGTAATAAAAATACATGGAGCAATAAATTATTCTAACTTGAAAATACAACATAACATTCGATAACACAAACACACATATATATAGCCTATACATTATTTGGTTATATGTAATATTTTTTTGGCTACATTCTGTTTTCTACACACATTATTTTGTTCCTAGAGTAGATCTAGTAAATTATTATTTAATATAGCTTAATAAAAAGCTAACTTTAGCTAAATCTTACACTATAGCTAGATATAGCATAATAAATAGCGACATGGGTTATTAAATATATGGCTTATTGCACAGCTAAAATAGCTTTATATGCTATATTGATATATTATTACCTTGAAGTAGGCTACATATATTCTCTTTATAAATATCGTTCGCAATATATAGCTAGTCTAAATATAGTCAATATAAAAAATAGATAAAAATAGAATAGATCATATTTAACTTAAATGACAATAATATTTAAATCTAGATAAAAAATATCTAGATCTATACATTATTTTGCAGCAAATGTTATTCTTTTTTTAAATAGGAAGTTGCCTTGGTGTCTATTTTGTTTAAATTATTTTTCCACGTTGTCATGACAATTTTTTTTATAGATCAGTGACTTTTAAGCTTTATACATTAGGCTGTTGCTATGGGTTTTGTTTTGTAAACATAGAATTACAGCGTTGTCTACCCTTTGGAATAATTCCCCTTTCCAATAGGTGCGTCATGTTTTTTTTTTTAAATATTTTGTTTGTTTTGATAATTAAGTACTAATTTAAAAATCATTATAATTTTGGGCTTTTTGTAAAAAAAAAAAAGAAAAGGTAATCAATAAATATCCAAGGAAGGGAATACAAAACACGTGTAATGACGCGAGTGTAGGCCAACACATGTTTATATCGTAATGAACAAAAAAAACTTCAAGGGCTGACAATAACACAAAGTATCTTGATTGTAATTTTTACAAATAGTCGTAAATTTTCTTCCTTGTTACATTTTTTTTTGTGTGAGCTGATAAGATACGAATTAAGTTAAGCGAAAAATTTCAATGTTGATTTTATCGACAATCTACTTCCCTGTCCGTCCATTCATTCACAGTTCAAATAGACAAGTTTTTTAAACCCTTATATTTCCGTCAATCACATTCATAAACTTATAAATTATATTTCTTGTTTAAAAGAAAGAGTCCATTTTCTGAGCTGATTAACTGAGCATGGCAAGTTGGAATTTTTTATTTTTTTATTTTACTAGATATACTTTGTTACTATATAACTAATATTATCATAAATACTAAATTATTTGGCCCTTAAATTTTAGTATAAACAAACATTTTTCGACCCTTACTGTTTTTAATATAAAATATAATTAAGTCGGTAAATTCTACATACTTTTGCTTAATCTTATATTTGTTTCGTAAAGTTTTTAGATTTTCAATTAGCTCTATATTATCCCAAGATTGTAAGGAAACAAAGATGTATATACTTATCTAGCCTAGAGAATTATATCCATGTTCTACGCATGTTCTACGCATTGTTGTTGTTTTTTGCTCCATGTTAAAATGCGTTCTGAGCTTACATTATGTTTGTTGGCAGCGCTATACTATCAAATATAATTATTGTTATCATTTTAAGCATTAACACCGGGAGATTGTAGTTTTTAATGACTTAAACAATTACTAGAGACTTACTTGTGCAATTTATCTGCATTTATATCTGCATTGTGCAGTGTAAAATTTTAGTCACCTCACCATTGGACTATAACATATTCACTAATGTGATGATTTTTAACTTAGAGGTCGGCAACCTTTTGATAACAGTGTGCCAAAGTAGGACTTCTAGTTCACTCAGCGTGCCAACTAGTTCACTCAGCGTGCCAACTAGTTCACTCAGCGTGCCAACTAGTTCACTCAGCGTGCCAACAGCCTTAAAAGTCATCCTGGATTATCACTCAATTTCTTGTAGAAGAACTTTGAATTGCCTTTTAGGGAGTCTCCGAGTGCCGTCGAAAATCGCTCTGCGTGCCAAGAATGGCACGCGTGTCGTAGGTTGTCGAAACCTGATTTAACTTATATTATTGGCAGGGAGGAATTTACATTTTGAAAAAAAATTCACTGATCATATTCTGCCTTTAGTCATATTTTTACTAATGTCATGTAATTTATTTCACTGTTTATATTTATGTCTGGAGAATACTTCCACGATAAGTAATTATGTGGGTCAAGTTTATAAAATAAAAGTAAATGAACTTAGAATTAAAATAGCATATACCTTATACAAATTTCTATGTATATTTGCTGTCCTTTTGACTAGGACGATAGATATAGAAAAGTGTATATTATTTTTGTTAAATCGATATCAATAAAAAATTATTTCCCCATAGTGTTTAATTTCGGCTTTATGCTTGCCATGCTCATCGTCACGTGGTACTTACTTCAATGTAAGCCAAACTCATTCATTCCTTGGAGAAACTTCCAACATAGTCTTCTCTATTTCCACAGTTTCCTTCGAGAAACCCCCAACGGAGCAGGACGTGAACCAGCTGGAGGACTTCAACGGCCAGTACTGTGACAGCAGCTACAGACTCAACAGAGACATCTTGGAACGTGTCCGGCCCACCAGCTTCTCCGCCAGTGGCACCTGCCATTCACATCACAAGAGACAGGAAGATCCCAACGACAACAGTGAGTGAACTTTGTTTCTTCCTGGGCCCCTCAAACTTTTTCACATTTTGTGTTTCTTTCCGGGCTCGAAACACTTGGAGTTTTTGGTGTTATTTCCTGGGACACGAAAAACATTCTGACATTTTGTGGCTATTCATGGGCCCAAAAAAATTTGATCTCTTTGTGTTTCTTCCTGGGCTCCGAAACAATTGAACTTCTTGTGTCCTGGGCCCCGAAACATTATATTTGCTTGCTTTGTTTCTGTATTTGTTTTTAAAGGGACATAGCTGTGGTATGGGTGATAGAGCAATCATTAGATTTGCAACTATCGTGGGATCGAAGCTATACCTTTTTTTAATCATATTAGCTTCTTCAGTAAATTACAGGCTATTTCCAGCATATTTGTTTAGGACATTATTAGTTATAAGGGCTGGTTCGGACAATATCCAGTCCACACATTCTCACATGGAAGGGCTGGTTCTGGGGGGGGGGTGGTGGGGGGGGTTCCTTTAAAAATATATATTCAAAAACAAAATGTACAGCTTAAATGGTAAACTTGAAGGCTCTATTAGTGAAAGAGTAGCACCAATAATTAAATCACTAAACCGAGAAACACTAGATAACAGAAGGGTAATGAGTACAGTAGTAATAATACATGAAATGCATTACATTCTAACATACAAATACAACTCAATAACAATATGTTACGATGCTCAGATAAACACAAGGACAAAAACACTTTTCTTATCCCTTATGCGAGAACAAATGTATACAAGTACTCTTTGTTCCCATGTGACATCCGGGCATGGAATGGGTTGCATGAAAAAAAAACAAACAGGAATACCAAATGCAAGACCACACTCAAACCACGGAAGAGTGTACGATAATCTTCTTGATAGAAGGAGCGTCTGTAATGTATGAAATAAGTTAACTTCAAAAATATTGATTGAGGGATTTGAACATTAATTTTTTAACTCGTTCACTAGTGCTCTGTATTCTTCAGCTCATTCAAAGATGACATTGAATGTTTTATGCAACTAATAGATTTCATTTTTTTTAAATTAAACAGTTTTCATGTATTTTAACCATTACGTTAACCCTGCATAGCCTAAGGGCAGACAACTAGTCAAAAAATGATGAATAGCAGAAGTCAATCATAGAAATCTCTAGTTGTGAAAGTTCGCAAAGATTTTTTTTTCCAAAAGCGGGAAAAATGAGATGTGTACAAACTTAGGGGAGAGGAGGTGGAAAAGGACCAATATGGAATGGTGGCGGGCGGAGGAGGTGATGGGTGGCCCTCGAGGGTTAGTTTTCGCCTCTCGTGTAAGCTCGGTGACTAGTGACAGTTTTATGGGAATCAACTTGCAGCTAATGGTTTCGTGGACAGGTCAGAGTTGTCGATGTTAAATATAGGCCAGTGACTCGATATAGAGGCGATGATGTTGGGAGAGGGAGTTGGAAGGGAGGGGGGAGAGATATAGTGACATTGAGTGGAAGCTCCGAGTATAATATGACTACTGGCGAGAACACAGCATAAACATTCATTTGGGAATATATAAACACATGTTTGCATGAACACACATATTCAAGCACATATTATAAAGAAATACTCTCTCTCTCTCCCCTCAAGGCTTCGCCCCTGTATGTATATATATATATAGTACCAGGTGACCGATAATTCGATCGGTAATAAAGAGCAGGCGCTTGTACCTTAACATCATGTGTATGTAAAACAACAGTGCATAAATTTTAAAAATACTTCTTTACCAGACCAATAAATTGTAGGCCTATTTGTCTTTTTTCTTTTTTCTACTATGAATAACATGGGCTTTAAATTCTAACAGTCGAAGCAGATTTTTATTTGTGCAGTCTAATATCTAGATTTTGCCCGATAACCCCCCCCCCCCCCCCCCCCCAAAAAAAAAAAAGAAACAACAGCTTAATCTCATTTTAAACAAAAAAAAAACATGTAGGCTAGAGTTGTCAGTTTTAAATCCAACAGAAATATATGTCATTTATGTCATTAAATCGCCAGGCTACAACGAATACATAAAAGTACTGCGCGTTTGTTGATGTGCAAGTCTAAAAGAGACTCGGGAACTGCCCTTCTACGCTCGCTCCACTGGCTCCCCGTGAAAACCAGAATTGAGTATAAAGTGGCGCTACTTTGCCATCAGTGCATTTTTAATAACGAGTTTCCGTCCTATCTCAAGGCACTAATCAGACCTTATGTCCCGCAAAGAACACTTCGTTCTGCAAACTCATCGCTTCTGGAAGAGCCCCGTTTCTCTCTGACGACTGTTGGCCATAGAGCCTTCTCAGTATCCGGTCCGAAGGTGTGGAATCGACTTCCCATTCAACTGAGGCGAACAAGCTCTACTGTTACTTTCAAAAAGAACTTAAAAACTATTTATTTCAATATTTACCTTCGATAACATTTAACATGCTTTAGAAACGTACTGTCTTATTTATGGGTTGGGTCGGTTAATGCTACATTTATTTGTTTTGTCTTTTTTTTAATCATCAATTTAGCTCTGTCACCTGGCCTAGTGTAATATCCGTATTCTTAGTTGTATGTTAAACGCGCTCTGAGCTTACATTATGTTTGTTGGCAGCGCTATACAAATATTATTATTATTATTATTATTTAAAAGATTGAAAATGAAAAGTTTAAATTTAAAATATCGTGAATTACGTAACAATTTTTAGTTCTTCTACCCCTTCCCCTATTGGTGATTTGGTGTACGCTCGTTTGAATCTGTGGCGCCTTCACTGTGGAACGGCTTACCTGAGACACTGAAAAACTCTGTGTCAAAAAAGGCATTCAAGAAGAATTTGAAGACTTTTCTTTTCAACTAAATTGATCAAATACACATCCATCAGCAAATAAACTTGTTTGAAACTATTTTAAAATGTTATTGTAGTTTCGTGCCTCCATCGGCCGAAACCTTGTTTAAAACTATTTTAGAGTGTTATTGTCGTTTCGATTTTGTGAGCGCGCTGAGCATGCTTTTATTAGCATGGAGTGAGGTGCTATATAAATGACCAATTAATTAATTAATTAATTAACTTTAACAACTGTCAAACTTTCCTATAACATTATGTCAATTTTTTCAACTCCCTCCCTCAACCCATTCAAGCTAACAATGAGTTACGGCCGGCAAATATGTTTGATAGGAATTAAAAAGGTCTACGAATAAATGTAAATCGGGTAAAAAAAATAGGCATAGTCTAACTGGAGAATCGAACCCGCTCGCACGCACAGCAGTCCTCTACGTTAACAACTTAGCTAGAGTAGGCACATGTCAGATGTGAAAAGCTATTAGACAGTATATAGGACTAGGCCTAAATAGGTCAGTGACACAATAGGGATCCGTGGGGACACAAACACGATCTTTTTATATATAGAGATTTTCAATGTTTTCAATGTATTATTCCAAACATTGTTTGACAAAAAAAGTAAAAAAATATAGTTTGGTGTTAACATTATCTAATATCCTCCATTTGTGTTACTATTATAATAAACTATCGCGGCAAAATATAATATTGATTAATTAAAACAATCGTATGATAAACATTTTTTTTTTTCTAAATTTTGAACATTAAACTTAAATACTAAATAATTAAAGGTGAAATTATGTTATTCATTGAAAAGACTGCAAATGAAAAGATCATAATATATATAGGCTTCGTTAGATGATGTGTTTAATTTCTCCCCCCCCCCCCCGCCCCTCAGTAAAACTAACAGTATATTACACTTCTGACTATTGTTATAAGGCAAATACGAATATACTGAATTTACATCTTTTCTAGTTTACCAAATTTCGAATTGACAATGTTAACATATTCTAATATATCTTACTCTGGTAGGCCTTTATAAGCAAATCATACATATTTTTAATGAAACATTCATTGAATTTTAAAAAAAAGTGGATACTAATACAGTGTTTATTATTTACAGTGTAGAGTATACTGCTACATTGTATGCTATATACAGCGTAGTGTATACTGCTACAGTGAACACTATATACAGTGCAGTGTAATCTGCTACAGTGTACACTATATACAGCTATTCATTGTTTAAACACAAAAAAAGTTTTAGAGGTGTTTTTTTTTTCAAAAAATGTCAGATAAAAGAAAGTTAAAAATAGAACTTTAGTTTGGTTAAACTTCATCTAATTCTGTTATTATTTAAACGGCAAACTATTATCTGACTATTAGATAATTCGTAAATATTTATTTGTTTTTCTTTTTTTTAAAATTTAATCTAAAATATATTGAAGTTTAATCTAAAATATATTGAAGACGTTCTGATCTAAATAAGCCGCGAGGGCCGCATACTATCATTTGTTCGCCCGCGCGTTACCCACTGGCTGTAGTTTGGACACCCCTGCATTACATACATTACACTTGGTCTTGCTTTAAATTATTTCTATCATCGGTGCGCAACAGTAGTTTAAACAAGAAATTAAACTTCTTTCTGCTGTAGTAAGCCTACGGGTATTCCCGAAACGTCATAACTGCGACGCAACAAAACACCGCTCTTGAAAGCCGCACTACATGTGGGTCGAGCAATGGCATGTTTTCACGGCCAAAATCAATATCTATGATAAATCTAATGTGTATTTTTGTTTAACGTCCATTTCCGATTTTTATTTGTGGGGCCGAAAAGCTGTAGATTTTTTTTTAGGTGAAACAAGTAGTGCATCAAAACATGAAGATAATCGTTAGAGCGCTTTTGAAGAAAATTTCCAGACATATATATATATATATATATAGTACCAGGTGACCGATCATTCGATCGGTAATAAAGAGCAGGCGCTTGTACCTTAACATCATGTGTATGTAAAACAACAGTGCATAAATTTTAAAAATACTTCTTTACCAGACCAATAAATTGTAGGCCTATTTGTCTTTTTTCTTTTTTCTACTATGAATAACATGGGCTTTAAATTCTAACAGTCGAAGCAGTTTTTTTTTGTGCAGTCTAATATCTAGATTTTGCCCGATAACCCCCCCCCCCCCCAAAAAAAAAAAAAAAAAAGAAACAACAGCTTAATCTCATTTTAAACCAAAAAAAAACATGTAGGCTAGAGTTGTCAGTTTTAAATCCAACAGAAATATATGTCATTTATGTCATTAAATCGCTAGGCTACAACGAATACATAAACGTACTGCGCGTTTGTTTATGTGCAAGTCTAAAAAAGACTCGGGAACTGCCCTTCTACGCTCGCTCCACTGGCTCCCCGTGAAAGCCAGAATTGAGTATAAAGTGGCGCTACTTTGCCATCAGTGCATTTTTAATAACGAGTTTCCGTCTTATCTCAAGGCACTAATCAGACCTTATGTCCCGCAAAGAACACTTCGTTCTGCAAACTCATCGCTTCTGGATGAGCCCTGTTTCTCTCTGACGACCGTTGGCCTTAGAGCTTTCTTAGTATCCGGTCCGAAGGTGTGGAATCAACTTCCCATTCAACTGAGGCGAACAAGCTCTACTGTTACTTTCAAAAAGAACTTCAAAACTCATTATTTCAATATTTACCTTCGATAACATTTAACATGCTTTAGAAACGTACTGTCTTATTTATGGGTTGGGTCGGTTAATGCTACATTTATTTGTTTTGTCTTTTTTTTAATCATCAATTTAGCTCTGTCACCTGGCCTAGTGTAATATCCGTATTCTTAGTTGTATGTTAAACGCGCTCTGAGCTTACATTATGTTTGTTGGCAGCGCTATACAAATATTATTATTATTATTATTATTATTATTTAAAAGACTGAAAATGAAAAGTTTAAATTTAAAATATTGTGAATTACGTAACAATTTTTAGTTCTTCTACCCCTTCCCCTATTGGTGATTTGGTGTACGCTCGTTTGAATCTGTGGCGCCTTCACTGTGGAACGGCTTACCTGAGACACTGAAAAACTCTGTGTCAAAAAAGGCATTCAAGAAGAATTTGAAGACTTTTCTTTTCAACTAAATTGATCAAATACACATCCATCAGCAAATAAACTTGTTTGAAACTATTTTAAAATGTTATTGTCGTTTCGTGCCTCCATCGGCCGAAACCTTGTTTAAAACTATTTTAGAGTGTTATTGTCGTTTCGATTTTGTGAGCGCGCTGAGCATGCTTTTATAAGCATGGAGTGAGGTGCTATATAAATGACCAATTAATTAATTAATTAATTAACTTTAACAACTGTCAAACTTTCCTATAACATTATGTCAATTTTTTCAACTCCCTCCCTCAACCCATTCAAGCTAACAATGAGTTACGGCCGGCAAATATGTTTGATAGGAATTAAAAAGGTCTACGAATAAATGTAAAACGGGTAAAAAAAATAGGCATAGTCTAACTGGAGAATCGAACCCGCTCGCACGCACAGCAGTCCTCTACGTTAACAACTTAGCTAGAGAAGGCACATGTCAGATGTGAAAAGCTATTAGACAGTATATAGGACTAGGCCTAAATAGGTCAGTGACACAATAGGGATCCGTGGGGACACAAACACGATCTTTTTATATATAGAGATTTTCAATGTTTTCAATGTATTATTCCAAACATTGTTTGACAAAAAAAGTAAAAAAATATAGTTTGGTGTTAACATTATCTAATATCCTCCATTTGTGTTACTATTATAATAAACTATCGCGGCAAAATATAATATTGATTAATTAAAACAATCATATGATAAACATTTTTTTTTTTTTACATTTTGAACATTAAACTTAATTACTAAATAATTAAAGGTGAAATTATGTTATTCATTGAAAAGACTGCAATTGAAAAGATCATAATATATATAGGCTTCGTTAGATGATGTGTTTAATTTCTCTCCCCCCCCCCCTCAGTAAAACTAACAGTATATTACACTTCTGACTATTGTTATAAGGCAAATACGAATATACTGAATTTACATATTTTCTAGTTTACCAGATTTCGAATTGACAATGTTAACATATTCTAATATATCTTACTTTGGTAGGCCTTTATAAGCAAATCATACATATTTTTAATGAAACATTCATTGAATTTAAAAAAAAGTGGATACTAATACAGTGTTTATTATTTACAGTGTAGAGTATACTGCTACATTGTATACTATATACAGCGTAATGTATACTGCTACATTGAACACTATATACAGTGCAGTGTAATCTGCTACAGTGTACACTATATACAGCTATTCATTGTTTAAACACAAAAAAAGTTTTAGAGGTGTTTTTTTTTCAAAAAATGTCAGATAAAAGAAAGTTAAAAATAGACCTTTAGTTTGGTTAAACTTCATCTAATTCTGTTATTATTTAAACGGCAAACTATTATCTGACTATTAGATAATTCGTAAATATGTATTTGTTTTTCTTTTTTTTAAAATTTAATCTAAAATATATTGAAGTTTAATCTAAAATATATTGAAGACGTTCTAATCTAAATAAGCCGCGAGGGCCGCATACTATCATTTGTTCGCCCGCGCGTTACCCACTGGCTGTAGTTTGGACACCCCTGCATTACATAAATTACACTTGGTCTTGCTTTAAATTATTTCTATCATCGGTGCGCAACAGTAGTTTAAACAAGAAATTAAACTTCTTTCTGCTGTAGTAAGCCTACGGGTATTCCCGAAACGTCATAACTGCGACGCAACAAAACACCGCTCTTGAAAGCCGCACTACATGTGGGTCGAGCAATGGCATGTTTTCACGGCCAAAATCAATATCTACGATAAATCTAATGTGTATTTTTGTTTAACGTCCATTTCCGATTTTTATTTGTGGGGCCGAAAAGCTGTAGATTTTTTTTTAGGTGAAACAAGTAGTGCATTAAAACATGAAGATAATCGTTAGAGCGCTTTTGAAGAAAATTTCCAGACATATATATATATATATATATAGTACCAGGTGACCGATCATTCGATCGGTAATAAAGAGCAGGCGCTTGTACCTTAACATCATGTGTATGTAAAACAACAGTGCATAAATTTTAAAAATACTTCTTTACCAGACCAATAAATTGTAGGCCTATTTGTCTTTTTTCTTTTTTCTACTATGAATAACATGGGCTTTAAATTCTAACAGTCGAAGCAGATTTTTATTTGTGCAGTCTAATATCTAGATTTTGCCCGATAACCCCCCCCCCCCCAAAAAAAAAAAAAAAAAAAAAGAAACAACAGCTTAATCTCATTTTAAACCAAAAAAAAACATGTAGGCTAGAGTTGTCAGTTTTAAATCCAACAGAAATATATGTCATTTATGTCATTAAATCGCCAGGCTACAACGAATACATAAAAGTACTGCGCGTTTGTTGATGTGCAAGTCTAAAAGAGACTCGGGAACTGCCCTTCTACGCTCGCTCCACTGGCTCCCCGTGAAAACCAGAATTGAGTATAAAGTGGCGCTACTTTGCCATCAGTGCATTTTTAATAACGAGTTTCCGTCCTATCTCAAGGCACTAATCAGACCTTATGTCCCGCAAAGAACACTTCGTTCTGCAAACTCATCGCTTCTGGAAGAGCCCCGTTTCTCTCTGACGACTGTTGGCCATAGAGCCTTCTCAGTATCCGGTCCGAAGGTGTGGAATCGACTTCCCATTCAACTGAGGCGAACAAGCTCTACTGTTACTTTCAAAAAGAACTTAAAAACTCATTATTTCAATATTTACCTTCGATAACATTTAACATGCTTTAGAAACGTACTGTCTTATTTATGGGTTGGGTCGGTTAATGCTACATTTATTTGTTTTGTCTTTTTTTTAATCATCAATTTAGCTCTGTCACCTGGCCTAGTGTAATATCCGTATTCTTAGTTGTATGTTAAACGCGCTCTGAGCTTACATTATGTTTGTTGGCAGCGCTATACAAATATTATTATTATTATTATTATTTAAAAGATTGAAAATGAAAAGTTTAAATTTAAAATATCGTGAATTACGTAACAATTTTTAGTTCTTCTACCCCTTCCCCTATTGGTGATTTGGTGTACGCTCGTTTGAATCTGTGGCGCCTTCACTGTGGAACGGCTTACCTGAGACACTGAAAAACTCTGTGTCAAAAAAGGCATTCAAGAAGAATTTGAAGACTTTTCTTTTCAACTAAATTGATCAAATACACATCCATCAGCAAATAAACTTGTTTGAAACTATTTTAAAATGTTATTGTAGTTTCGTGCCTCCATCGGCCGAAACCTTGTTTAAAACTATTTTAGAGTGTTATTGTCGTTTCGATTTTGTGAGCGCGCTGAGCATGCTTTTATTAGCATGGAGTGAGGTGCTATATAAATGACCAATTAATTAATTAATTAATTAACTTTAACAACTGTCAAACTTTCCTATAACATTATGTCAATTTTTTCAACTCCCTCCCTCAACCCATTCAAGCTAACAATGAGTTACGGCCGGCAAATATGTTTGATAGGAATTAAAAAGGTCTACGAATAAATGTAAAACGGGTAAAAAAAATAGGCATAGTCTAACTGGAGAATCGAACCCGCTCGCACGCACAGCAGTCCTCTACGTTAACAACTTAGCTAGAGAAGGCACATGTCAGATGTGAAAAGCTATTAGACAGTATATAGGACTAGGCCTAAATAGGTCAGTGACACAATAGGGATCCGTGGGGACACAAACACGATCTTTTTATATATAGAGATTTTCAATGTTTTCAATGTATTATTCCAAACATTGTTTGACAAAAAAAGTAAAAAAATATAGTTTGGTGTTAACATTATCTAATATCCTCCATTTGTGTTACTATTATAATAAACTATCGCGGCAAAATATAATATTGATTAATTAAAACAATCATATGATAAACATTTTTTTTTTTTTACATTTTGAACATTAAACTTAATTACTAAATAATTAAAGGTGAAATTATGTTATTCATTGAAAAGACTGCAATTGAAAAGATCATAATATATATAGGCTTCGTTAGATGATGTGTTTAATTTCTCTCCCCCCCCCCCTCAGTAAAACTAACAGTATATTACACTTCTGACTATTGTTATAAGGCAAATACGAATATACTGAATTTACATATTTTCTAGTTTACCAGATTTCGAATTGACAATGTTAACATATTCTAATATATCTTACTTTGGTAGGCCTTTATAAGCAAATCATACATATTTTTAATGAAACATTCATTGAATTTAAAAAAAAGTGGATACTAATACAGTGTTTATTATTTACAGTGTAGAGTATACTGCTACATTGTATACTATATACAGCGTAATGTATACTGCTACATTGAACACTATATACAGTGCAGTGTAATCTGCTACAGTGTACACTATATACAGCTATTCATTGTTTAAACACAAAAAAAGTTTTAGAGGTGTTTTTTTTTCAAAAAATGTCAGATAAAAGAAAGTTGAAAATAGACCTTTAGTTTGGTTAAACTTCATCTAATTCTGTTATTATTTAAACGGCAAACTATTATCTGACTATTAGATAATTCGTAAATATGTATTTGTTTTTCTTTTTTTTAAAATTTAATCTAAAATATATTGAAGTTTAATCTAAAATATATTGAAGACGTTCTAATCTAAATAAGCCGCGAGGGCCGCATACTATCATTTGTTCGCCCGCGCGTTACCCACTGGCTGTAGTTTGGACACCCCTGCATTACATAAATTACACTTGGTCTTGCTTTAAATTATTTCTATCATCGGTGCGCAACAGTAGTTTAAACAAGAAATTAAACTTCTTTCTGCTGTAGTAAGCCTACGGGTATTCCCGAAACGTCATAACTGCGACGCAACAAAACACCGCTCTTGAAAGCCGCACTACATGTGGGTCGAGCAATGGCATGTTTTCACGGCCAAAATCAATATCTACGATAAATCTAATGTGTATTTTTGTTTAACGTCCATTTCCGATTTTTATTTGTGGGGCCGAAAAGCTGTAGATTTTTTTTTAGGTGAAACAAGTAGTGCATTAAAACATGAAGATAATCGTTAGAGCGCTTTTGAAGAAAATTTCCAGACATATATATATATATATATATAGTACCAGGTGACCGATCATTCGATCGGTAATAAAGAGCAGGCGCTTGTACCTTAACATCATGTGTATGTAAAACAACAGTGCATAAATTTTAAAAATACTTCTTTACCAGACCAATAAATTGTAGGCCTATTTGTCTTTTTTCTTTTTTCTACTATGAATAACATGGGCTTTAAATTCTAACAGTCTAGGCAGATTTTTATTTGTGCAGTCTAATATCTAGATTTTGCCCGATAACCCCCCCCCCCCCCCCCCAAAAAAAAAAAAAAAAAAAAGAAACAACAGCTTAATCTCATTTTAAACCAAAAAAAAACATGTAGGCTAGAGTTGTCAGTTTTAAATCCAACAGAAATATATGTCATTTATGTCATTAAATCGCCAGGCTACAACGAATACATAAAAGTACTGCGCGTTTGTTGATGTGCAAGTCTAAAAGAGACTCGGGAACTGCCCTTCTACGCTCGCTCCACTGGCTCCCCGTGAAAACCAGAATTGAGTATAAAGTGGCGCTACTTTGCCATCAGTGCATTTTTAATAACGAGTTTCCGTCCTATCTCAAGGCACTAATCAGACCTTATGTCCCGCAAAGAACACTTCGTTCTGCAAACTCATCGCTTCTGGAAGAGCCCCGTTTCTCTCTGACGACTGTTGGCCATAGAGCCTTCTCAGTATCCGGTCCGAAGGTGTGGAATCGACTTCCCATTCAACTGAGGCGAACAAGCTCTACTGTTACTTTCAAAAAGAACTTAAAAACTCATTATTTCAATATTTACCTTCGATAACATTTAACATGCTTTAGAAACGTACTGTCTTATTTATGGGTTGGGTCGGTTAATGCTACATTTATTTGTTTTGTCTTTTTTTTAATCATCAATTTAGCTCTGTCACCTGGCCTAGTGTAATATCCGTATTCTTAGTTGTATGTTAAACGCGCTCTGAGCTTACATCATGTTTGTTGGCAGCGCTATACAAATATTATTATTATTATTTAAAAGATTGAAAATGAAAAGTTTAAATTTAAAATATCGTGAATTACGTAACAATTTTTAGTTCTTCTACCCCTTCCCCTATTGGTGATTTGGTGTACGCTCGTTTGAATCTGTGGCGCCTTCACTGTGGAACGGCTTACCTGAGACACTGAAAAACTCTGTGTCAAAAAAGGCATTCAAGAAGAATTTGAAGACTTTTCTTTTCAACTAAATTGATCAAATACACATCCATCAGCAAATAAACTTGTTTGAAACTATTTTAAAATGTTATTGTAGTTTCGTGCCTCCATCGGCCGAAACCTTGTTTAAAACTATTTTAGAGTGTTATTGTCGTTTCGATTTTGTGAGCGCGCTGAGCATGCTTTTATTAGCATGGAGTGAGGTGCTATATAAATGACCAATTAATTAATTAATTAATTAACTTTAACAACTGTCAAACTTTCCTATAACATTATGTCAATTTTTTCAACTCCCTCCCTCAACCCATTCAAGCTAACAATGAGTTACGGCCGGCAAATATGTTTGATAGGAATTAAAAAGGTCTACGAATAAATGTAAATCGGGTAAAAAAAATAGGCATAGTCTAACTGGAGAATCGAACCCGCTCGCACGCACAGCAGTCCTCTACGTTAACAACTTAGCTAGAGTAGGCACATGTCAGATGTGAAAAGCTATTAGACAGTATATAGGACTAGGCCTAAATAGGTCAGTGACACAATAGGGATCCGTGGGGACACAAACACGATCTTTTTATATATAGAGATTTTCAATGTTTTCAATGTATTATTCCAAACATTGTTTGACAAAAAAAGTAAAAAAATATAGTTTGGTGTTAACATTATCTAATATCCTCCATTTGTGTTACTATTATAATAAACTATCGCGGCAAAATATAATATTGATTAATTAAAACAATCGTATGATAACTATTTTTTTTTTTCTAAATTTTGAACATTAAACTTAAATACTAAATAATTAAAGGTGAAATTATGTTATTCATTGAAAAGACTGCAAATGAAAAGATCATAATATATATAGGCTTCGTTAGATGATGTGTTTAATTTCTCCCCCCCCCCCCCCGCCCCTCAGTAAAACTAACAGTATATTACACTTCTGACTATTGTTATAAGGCAAATACGAATATACTGAATTTACATCTTTTCTAGTTTACCAAATTTCGAATTGACAATGTTAACATATTCTAATATATCTTACTCTGGTAGGCCTTTATAAGCAAATCATACATATTTTTAATGAAACATTCATTGAATTTTAAAAAAAAGTGGATACTAATACAGTGTTTATTATTTACAGTGTAGAGTATACTGCTACATTGTATGCTATATACAGCGTAGTGTATACTGCTACAGTGAACACTATATACAGTGCAGTGTAATCTGCTACAGTGTACACTATATACAGCTATTCATTGTTTAAACACAAAAAAAGTTTTAGAGGTGTTTTTTTTTTCAAAAAATGTCAGATAAAAGAAAGTTAAAAATAGAACTTTAGTTTGGTTAAACTTCATCTAATTCTGTTATTATTTAAACGGCAAACTATTATCTGACTATTAGATAATTCGTAAATATTTATTTGTTTTTCTTTTTTTTAAAATTTAATCTAAAATATATTGAAGTTTAATCTAAAATATATTGAAGACGTTCTGATCTAAATAAGCCGCGAGGGCCGCATACTATCATTTGTTCGCCCGCGCGTTACCCACTGGCTGTAGTTTGGACACCCCTGCATTACATACATTACACTTGGTCTTGCTTTAAATTATTTCTATCATCGGTGCGCAACAGTAGTTTAAACAAGAAATTAAACTTCTTTCTGCTGTAGTAAGCCTACGGGTATTCCCGAAACGTCATAACTGCGACGCAACAAAACACCGCTCTTGAAAGCCGCACTACATGTGGGTCGAGCAATGGCATGTTTTCACGGCCAAAATCAATATCTATGATAAATCTAATGTGTATTTTTGTTTAACGTCCATTTCCGATTTTTATTTGTGGGGCCGAAAAGCTGTAGATTTTTTTTTAGGTGAAACAAGTAGTGCATCAAAACATGAAGATAATCGTTAGAGCGCTTTTGAAGAAAATTTCCAGACATATATATATCCTATACTATAATACGAGTTAAAATTGTATGTATATATATATAGTACCAGGTGACCGATCATTCGATCGGTAATAAAGAGCAGGCGCTTGTACCTTAACATCATGTGTATGTAAAACAACAGTGCATACATTTTAAAAATACTTCTTTACCAGACCAATAAATTGTATTTGTCTTTTTTCTTTTTTCTACTATGAATAACATGGGCTTTAAATTCTAACAGTCGAAGCAGATTTTTATTTGTGCAGTCTAATATCTAGATTTTGACCGATAACCCCCCCCCCCCCCCCACCAAAAAAAAAAAAACAAAAAAAAAAAACAACAACAGCTTAATCTCATTTTAAACCAAAAAAAAACATGAAGGCTAGAGTTGTCAGTTTTAAATCCAACAGAAATATATGTCATTTATGTCATTAAATCGCCAGGCTACAACGAATACATAAAAGTACTGCGCGTTTGTTTATGTGCAAGTCTAAAAGAGACTCGGGAACTGCCCTTCTAAGCTCGCTCCAGAATTGAGTATAAAGTGGCGCTACTTTGCCATCAGTGCATTTTTAAATACGAGTTTCCGTCCTATCTCAAGGCACTAATCAGACCTTATGTCCCGCAAAGAACACTTTGTTCTACAAACTCATCGCTTCTGGAAGAGCCCCGTTTCTCTCTGACGACCGCTGGCCTTAGAGCCTTCTCAGTATCCGGTCCGAAAGTGTGGAATCAACTTCCCATTCAACTGAGGCGAACAAGCTCTACTGTTACTTTCAAAAAGAACTTAAAAACTCATTATTTCAATATTTACCTTCGATAACATTTAACATGCTTTAGAAACTTACTGTCTTATTTATGGGTTAAGTCGGTTAATGCTACATTTATTTGTTTTGTCTTGTTTTTTATCATCAATTTAGCTCTGTCACCTGGCCTAGTGTAATATCCGTATTCTTAGTTGTATGTTAAACGCGCTCTGAGCTTACATTATGTTTGTTGGCAGCGCTTTACAAATATTATTATTATTATTATTTAAAAGACTGAAAATGAAAAGTTTAAATTTAAAATATCGTGAATTACGTTACAATTTTTAGTTCTTCTACCCCTTCCCCTATTGGTGTACGCTCGTTTGAATCTGTGGCGCCTTCACTGTGGAACGGCTTACCTGAGACACTGAAAAACTCTGTGTCAAAAAAGGCATTCAAGAAGAATTTGAAGACTTTTCTTTTCAACTAAATTGATCAAATACACATCCATCAGCAAAAAACTTGTTTGAAACTATTTTAAAATGTTATTGTCGTTTCGTGCCTCCATCGGCCGAAACCTTGTTTAAAACTATTTTAGAGCGTTATTGTCGTTTCGATTTTGTGAGCGCGCCGAGCATGCTTTTATTAGTATGGAGTGAGGCGCTATATAAATGACCAATTAATTAATTAATTATTTAACTTAAACAACTGTCAAACTTTCCTATAAAATTATGTCAATTTTTTCAACTCCCTCCCTCAACCCATTAAAGCTAACAATGAGTTACGGCCGGCAAATATGTTTGATAGGAATTAAAAAGGTCTACGAATAAATGTAAATCGGGTAAAAAAAATAGGCATAGTCTAACTGGAGAATCGAACCCGCTCGCACGCACAGCAGTCCTCTACGTTAACAACTTAGCTAGAGAAGGCACATGTCAGATGTGAAAAGCTATTAGACAGTATATAGGACTAGGCCTAAAAAAGTCAGTGACACAATAGGGATCCGTGGGGACACAAACACGATCTTTTTATATATAGAGATTTTCAATGTTTTCAATGTATTATTCCAAACATTGTTTTACGAAAAAAGTAAAAAAATATAGTTTGGTGTTAACATTATTTAATATCCTCCATTTGTGTTACTATTTATAATAAACTATCGCGGTAAAATATAATATTGATTAATTAAAACAATGGTATGATAAACATTTTTTTTTTAATTTTGAGCATTAAACTTAAATACTAAATAATTAAAGGTAAAATTATGTTATTCATTGAAAAGACTGCAAATGAAAAGATCATAATATATGTAGGCTTCGTTAGATAATGTGTTTAATTTCTCTCCCCCCCCCCCGCCCCTCAATAAAACTAACAGTATATTACACTTCTGACTATTGTTATAAGAAAAATACGAATATACTGAATTTACATCTTTTCTAGTTTACCAGATTTCGAATTGACAATGTTAACATATTCTAATATATCTTACTTTGGTAGGCCTTTTTAAGCAAATCATACACATTTTTAATGAAACATTAATTGAATTTTTAAAAAAGTGAATACTAAAACAGTGTTTATTATTTACAGTGTAGAGTATACTGCTACGTTGTATGCTATATACAGCGTAGTGTATACTGCTACAGTGAACACTATATACAGTGCAGTGTAATCTGCTACAGTGTACACTATATACAGCTATTCATTGTTTAAACACAAAAAAAGTTTTAGAGGTTGTTTTTTTTCAAAAAATGTCAGATAAAAGAAAGTTACAAATAGACCTTTAGTTTGGTGAAAGTTCTTCTAATTCTGTTATTATTTAAACGGCAAACTATTATCTCACTATTAGATAATTCGTAAATATGTATTTGTTTTCTTTTTTTTTAAATTTAATCTAAAATATATTGAAGTTTAATCTAAAGTATATTGGTAGACGTTCAAATCTAAATAAGCCGCGAGGGCCGCATACTATCATTTGTCCGCCCGCGCGTTACCCACTGGCTGTAGTTTGGACACCCCTGCATTACATAAATTACACTTGGTCTTGCTTTAAATTATTTCTATCATCGGTGCGCAACAGTAGTTTAAACAAGAAATTAAACTTCTTTCTGCTGTAGTAAGCCTACGGGTATTCCCGAAACGTCATAACTGCGACGCAACAAAACACCGCTCTTGAAAGCCACACTACATGTGGGTCGAGCAAGGGCATGTTTTCACGGCCAAAATCAATATCTACGATAAATCTAATGTGTATTTTTGTTTAACGTCCATTTCCGATTTTTATTTGTGGGGCCGAAAAGCTGTAGATTTTTTTTTAGGTGAAACAAGTAGTGCATTAAAACATGAAGATAATCGTTAGAGCGCTTTTGAAGAAAATTTCCAGACATATATACACATATATATATATATACATACAATTTTAACTCGTATTATAGTATAGGATATGTGTATATATGTCTGGAAATTTTCTTCAAAAGCGCTCTAACGATTATCTTCATGTTTTAATGCACGACTTGTTTCACCTAAAAAAAAATCTACAGCTTTTCGGCCACACAAATAAAAATCGGAAATGAACGTTAGACAAAAATACCCTTAGATTTATCGTAGATATTGATTTTGGCCGTGAAAACATGCCATTGCACCATCCACATGTAGCGCGGCATTCAAGAGCGGTGTTTTGTTGCGTCGCAGTTATGACGTTTCGGGAATACCCGTAGGCTTACTACAGCAGAAAAAAGTTTAATTTCTTGTTTAAACTACTGTTGCGCACCGATGATAGAAATAATTTAAAGCAAGACCAAGTGTAATTTATGTAATGCAGGGGTGTCCAAACTACAGCCAGTGGGTAACGCGCGGGCGGACAAATGATTGTATGCGGCCCTCGCGGCTTATTTAGATTAGAACGTCTTCAATCTATTTTAGATTAAACTTCAATATATTTTAGATAAAATTAAAAAAAAAAAGAAAAACAAATACATATTTACGAATTATCTAATAGTCAGATAATAGTTTGCCGTTTAAATAATAACAGAATTAGATGAAGTTTCACCAAACTAAAGGTCTATTTTTAACTTTCTTTTATCTGACATTAAAAAAAAAAACACCTCTAAAACTTGTTTGTGTTTAAACAATGAATAGCTGTATATAGTGTACACTGTAGCAGATTACACTACACTGTATATAGTGTTCACTGTAGCAGTATACACTACGCTGTATGTAGCATACAATGTAGCAGTATACTCTACACTGTAAATAATAAACAGTGTATTAGTATCCACTTTTTTAAAAATTCAATGAATGTTTCATTAAAAATATGTATGATTTGCTTATAAAGGACTACCAAAGTAAGATATATTAGAATATGTTAACATTGTCAATTCGAAATCTGGTAAACTAGAAAAGATGTAAATTCAGTATATTCGTATTTTCCTTATAACAATAGTCAGAAGTGTAATATACTGCTAGTTTTATTGAGGGGCCGGGGGGGGGGGGGGGAGAAATTAAACACATCATCTAACGAAGCCTATATATATTATGATCTTTTCATTTGCAGTCTTTTTAATTAATAACATAATTTCACCTTTAATTTGCCGGCCGTAACTCATTGTTAGCTTGAATGGGTTGAGGGAGGGAGTTGAAAAAATTGACATAATGTTATAGGAAAGTTTGGCAGTTGTTAAAGTTAATTAATTAATTAATTAATTGGTCATTTATATAGCGCCTTACTCCATGCTAATAAAAGCATGCTCAGCGCGCTCACAAAATCGAAACGACAATAACACTCTAAAATAGTTTTAAACAAGGTTTCGGCCGATGGAGGCACGAAACGACAATAACATTTTAAAATAGTTTCAAACAAGTTTTTTGCTGATGGATGTGTATTTGATCAATTTAGTTGAAAAGAAAAGTCTTCAAATTCTTCTTGAATGCCTTTTTTGACACAGAGTTTTTTTGTGTCTCAGGTAAGCCGTTCCACAGTGAAGGCGCCACAGATTCAAACGAGCGTACACCAATAGGGGAAGGGGTAGAAGAACTAAAAATTGTAACGTAATTCACGATATTTTAAATTTAAACTTTTCATTTTCAGTCATTTAAATAATAATAATAATAAAATTTGTAAAGCGCTGCCAACAAACATAATGTAAGCTCAGAGCGCGTTTAACATACAACTAAGAATACGGATATTACACTAGGCCAGGTGACAGAGCTAAATTGATGACAAAATAAAGTCAAAACAAATAAATGTAGCATTAACCGACCCAACCCATAAATAAGACAGTAAGTTTCTAAAGCATGTTAAATGTTATCGAAGGTAAATATTGAAATAATGAGTTTTTAAGTTCTTTTTGAAAGTAACAGTAGAGCTTGTTCGCCTCAGTTGAATGGGAAGTTGATTCCACACCTTCGGACCGGATACTGAGAAGGCTCTAAGGCCAGCGGTCGTCAGAGAGAAACGGGGCTCTTCCAGAAGCGATGAGTTTGCAGAACGAAGTGTTCTTTGCGGGACATAAGGTCTGATTAGTGCCTTGAGATAGGACGGAAACTCGTTATTAAAAATGCACTGATGGCAAAGTAGCGACACTTTATACTCAATTCTGGCTTTCACGGGGAGCCAGTGGAGCGAGCGTAGAAGGGCAGTTCCCGAGTCTCTTTTAGACTTGCACATAAACAGACGCGCAGTACTTTTATGTATTTGTTGTAGCCTGGCGATTTAATGACATAAATGACATGTATTTCTGTTGGATTTAAAACTGACAACTCTAGCCTGCATGTTGTTTTTTTTGGTTTAAAATGAGATTTAGCTGGTTTTTTTTTGTTATTTTTTTTTTGGGGGGGGGGGGGGGGGGGGGTTATCGGGCAAAATCTAGATATCAGACTGCACAAATAAAAATCTACTTCGACTGTTAGAATTTAAAGCCTATGTTATTCATAGTAGGAAAAAAAAAAGACAAATACAATTTATTGGTCTGGTAAAGAAGTACTTTTAAAATTTATGCACTGTTGTTTTACATACACATGATGTTAAGGTACAAGCGCCTGCTCTTTATTACCGATCGAATGATCGGTCACCTGGTACTATATATATATATATATATAGTACCAGGTGACCGATCATTCGATCGGTAATAAAGAGCAGGCGCTTGTACCTTAACATCATGTGTATGTAAAACAACAGTGCATAAATTTTAAAAATACTTCTTTACCAGACCAATAAATTGTAGGCCTATTTGTCTTTTTTCTTTTTTCTACTATGAATAACATGGGCTTTAAATTCTAACAGTCGAAGCAGATTTTTTTTGTGCAGTCTAATATCTAGATTTTGCCCGATAACCCCCCCCCCCCAAAAAAAAAAAAAAAAAGAAACAACAGCTTAATCTCATTTTAAACCAAAAAAAAACATGTAGGCTAGAGTTGTCAGTTTTAAATCCAACAGAAATATATGTCATTTATGTCATTAAATCGCTAGGCTACAACGAATACATAAACGTACTGCGCGTTTGTTTATGTGCAAGTCTAAAAAAGACTCGGGAACTGCCCTTCTACGCTCGCTCCACTGGCTCCCCGTGAAAGCCAGAATTGAGTATAAAGTGGCGCTACTTTGCCATCAGTGCATTTTTAATAACGAGTTTCCGTCTTATCTCAAGGCACTAATCAGACCTTATGTCCCGCAAAGAACACTTCGTTCTGCAAACTCATCGCTTCTGGATGAGCCCTGTTTCTCTCTGACGACCGTTGGCCTTAGAGCTTTCTTAGTATCCGGTCCGAAGGTGTGGAATCAACTTCCCATTCAACTGAGGCGAACAAGCTCTACTGTTACTTTCAAAAAGAACTTCAAAACTCATTATTTCAATATTTACCTTCGATAACATTTAACATGCTTTAGAAACGTACTGTCTTATTTATGGGTTGGGTCGGTTAATGCTACATTTATTTGTTTTGTCTTTTTTTTAATCATCAATTTAGCTCTGTCACCTGGCCTAGTGTAATATCCGTATTCTTAGTTGTATGTTAAACGCGCTCTGAGCTTACATTATGTTTGTTGGCAGCGCTATACAAATATTATTATTATTATTATTATTATTATTTAAAAGACTGAAAATGAAAAGTTTAAATTTAAAATATTGTGAATTACGTAACAATTTTTAGTTCTTCTACCCCTTCCCCTATTGGTGATTTGGTGTACGCTCGTTTGAATCTGTGGCGCCTTCACTGTGGAACGGCTTACCTGAGACACTGAAAAACTCTGTGTCAAAAAAGGCATTCAAGAAGAATTTGAAGACTTTTCTTTTCAACTAAATTGATCAAATACACATCCATCAGCAAATAAACTTGTTTGAAACTATTTTAAAATGTTATTGTCGTTTCGTGCCTCCATCGGCCGAAACCTTGTTTAAAACTATTTTAGAGTGTTATTGTCGTTTCGATTTTGTGAGCGCGCTGAGCATGCTTTTATAAGCATGGAGTGAGGTGCTATATAAATGACCAATTAATTAATTAATTAATTAACTTTAACAACTGTCAAACTTTCCTATAACATTATGTCAATTTTTTCAACTCCCTCCCTCAACCCATTCAAGCTAACAATGAGTTACGGCCGGCAAATATGTTTGATAGGAATTAAAAAGGTCTACGAATAAATGTAAAACGGGTAAAAAAAATAGGCATAGTCTAACTGGAGAATCGAACCCGCTCGCACGCACAGCAGTCCTCTACGTTAACAACTTAGCTAGAGAAGGCACATGTCAGATGTGAAAAGCTATTAGACAGTATATAGGACTAGGCCTAAATAGGTCAGTGACACAATAGGGATCCGTGGGGACACAAACACGATCTTTTTATATATAGAGATTTTCAATGTTTTCAATGTATTATTCCAAACATTGTTTGACAAAAAAAGTAAAAAAATATAGTTTGGTGTTAACATTATCTAATATCCTCCATTTGTGTTACTATTATAATAAACTATCGCGGCAAAATATAATATTGATTAATTAAAACAATCATATGATAAACATTTTTTTTTTTTTACATTTTGAACATTAAACTTAATTACTAAATAATTAAAGGTGAAATTATGTTATTCATTGAAAAGACTGCAATTGAAAAGATCATAATATATATAGGCTTCGTTAGATGATGTGTTTAATTTCTCTCCCCCCCCCCTCAGTAAAACTAACAGTATATTACACTTCTGACTATTGTTATAAGGCAAATACGAATATACTGAATTTACATATTTTCTAGTTTACCAGATTTCGAATTGACAATGTTAACATATTCTAATATATCTTACTTTGGTAGGCCTTTATAAGCAAATCATACATATTTTTAATGAAACATTCATTGAATTTAAAAAAAAGTGGATACTAATACAGTGTTTATTATTTACAGTGTAGAGTATACTGCTACATTGTATACTATATACAGCGTAATGTATACTGCTACATTGAACACTATATACAGTGCAGTGTAATCTGCTACAGTGTACACTATATACAGCTATTCATTGTTTAAACACAAAAAAAGTTTTAGAGGTGTTTTTTTTTCAAAAAATGTCAGATAAAAGAAAGTTAAAAATAGACCTTTAGTTTGGTTAAACTTCATCTAATTCTGTTATTATTTAAACGGCAAACTATTATCTGACTATTAGATAATTCGTAAATATGTATTTGTTTTTCTTTTTTTTAAAATTTAATCTAAAATATATTGAAGTTTAATCTAAAATATATTGAAGACGTTCTAATCTAAATAAGCCGCGAGGGCCGCATACTATCATTTGTTCGCCCGCGCGTTACCCACTGGCTGTAGTTTGGACACCCCTGCATTACATAAATTACACTTGGTCTTGCTTTAAATTATTTCTATCATCGGTGCGCAACAGTAGTTTAAACAAGAAATTAAACTTCTTTCTGCTGTAGTAAGCCTACGGGTATTCCCGAAACGTCATAACTGCGACGCAACAAAACACCGCTCTTGAAAGCCGCACTACATGTGGGTCGAGCAATGGCATGTTTTCACGGCCAAAATCAATATCTACGATAAATCTAATGTGTATTTTTGTTTAACGTCCATTTCCGATTTTTATTTGTGGGGCCGAAAAGCTGTAGATTTTTTTTTAGGTGAAACAAGTAGTGCATTAAAACATGAAGATAATCGTTAGAGCGCTTTTGAAGAAAATTTCCAGACATATATATATATATATATATAGTACCAGGTGACCGATCATTCGATCGGTAATAAAGAGCAGGCGCTTGTACCTTAACATCATGTGTATGTAAAACAACAGTGCATAAATTTTAAAAATACTTCTTTACCAGACCAATAAATTGTAGGCCTATTTGTCTTTTTTCTTTTTTCTACTATGAATAACATGGGCTTTAAATTCTAACAGTCGAAGCAGATTTTTATTTGTGCAGTCTAATATCTAGATTTTGCCCGATAACCCCCCCCCCCCCAAAAAAAAAAAAAAAAAAAAGAAACAACAGCTTAATCTCATTTTAAACCAAAAAAAAACATGTAGGCTAGAGTTGTCAGTTTTAAATCCAACAGAAATATATGTCATTTATGTCATTAAATCGCCAGGCTACAACGAATACATAAAAGTACTGCGCGTTTGTTGATGTGCAAGTCTAAAAGAGACTCGGGAACTGCCCTTCTACGCTCGCTCCACTGGCTCCCCGTGAAAACCAGAATTGAGTATAAAGTGGCGCTACTTTGCCATCAGTGCATTTTTAATAACGAGTTTCCGTCCTATCTCAAGGCACTAATCAGACCTTATGTCCCGCAAAGAACACTTCGTTCTGCAAACTCATCGCTTCTGGAAGAGCCCCGTTTCTCTCTGACGACTGTTGGCCATAGAGCCTTCTCAGTATCCGGTCCGAAGGTGTGGAATCGACTTCCCATTCAACTGAGGCGAACAAGCTCTACTGTTACTTTCAAAAAGAACTTAAAAACTCATTATTTCAATATTTACCTTCGATAACATTTAACATGCTTTAGAAACGTACTGTCTTATTTATGGGTTGGGTCGGTTAATGCTACATTTATTTGTTTTGTCTTTTTTTTAATCATCAATTTAGCTCTGTCACCTGGCCTAGTGTAATATCCGTATTCTTAGTTGTATGTTAAACGCGCTCTGAGCTTACATTATGTTTGTTGGCAGCGCTATACAAATATTATTATTATTATTTAAAAGATTGAAAATGAAAAGTTTAAATTTAAAATATTGTGAATTACGTAACAATTTTTAGTTCTTCTACCCCTTCCCCTATTGGTGATTTGGTGTACGCTCGTTTGAATCTGTGGCGCCTTCACTGTGGAACGGCTTACCTGAGACACTGAAAAACTCTGTGTCAAAAAAGGCATTCAAGAAGAATTTGAAGACTTTTCTTTTCAACTAAATTGATCAAATACACATCCATCAGCAAATAAACTTGTTTGAAACTATTTTAAAATGTTATTGTAGTTTCGTGCCTCCATCGGCCGAAACCTTGTTTAAAACTATTTTAGAGTGTTATTGTCGTTTCGATTTTGTGAGCGCGCTGAGCATGCTTTTATTAGCATGGAGTGAGGTGCTATATAAATGACCAATTAATTAATTAATTAATTAACTTTAACAACTGTCAAACTTTCCTATAACATTATGTCAATTTTTTCAACTCCCTCCCTCAACCCATTCAAGCTAACAATGAGTTACGGCCGGCAAATATGTTTGATAGGAATTAAAAAGGTCTACGAATAAATGTAAATCGGGTAAAAAAAATAGGCATAGTCTAACTGGAGAATCGAACCTGCTCGCACGCACAGCAGTCCTCTACGTTAACAACTTAGCTAGAGTAGGCACATGTCAGATGTGAAAAGCTATTAGACAGTATATAGGACTAGGCCTAAATAGGTCAGTGACACAATAGGGATCCGTGGGGACACAAACACGATCTTTTTATATATAGAGATTTTCAATGTTTTCAATGTATTATTCCAAACATTGTTTGACAAAAAAAGTAAAAAAATATAGTTTGGTGTTAACATTATCTAATATCCTCCATTTGTGTTACTATTATAATAAACTATCGCGGCAAAATATAATATTGATTAATTAAAACAATCGTATGATAAACATTTTTTTTTTCTAAAATTTGAACATTAAACTTAAATACTAAATAATTAAAGGTGAAATTATGTTATTCATTGAAAAGACTGCAAATGAAAAGATCATAATATATATAGGCTTCGTTAGATGATGTGTTTAATTTCTCCCCCCCCCCCGCCCCTCAGTAAAACTAACAGTATATTACACTTCTGACTATTGTTATAAGGCAAATACGAATATACTGAATTTACATCTTTTCTAGTTTACCAGATTTCGAATTGACAATGTTAACATATTCTAATATATCTTACTCTGGTAGGCCTTTATAAGCAAATCATACATATTTTTAATGAAACATTCATTGAAGTTTTAAAAAAGTGGATACTAATACAGTGTTTATTATTTACAGTGTAGAGTATACTGCTACATTGTATGCTATATACAGCGTAGTGTATACTGCTACAGTGAACACTATATACAGTGCAGTATAATCTGCTACAGTGTACACTATATACAGCTATTCATTGTTTAAACACAAAAAAAGTTTTAGAGGTGTTTTTTTTTTCAAAAAATGTCAGATAAAAGAAAGTTAAAAATAGAACTTTAGTTTGGTTAAACTTCATCTAATTCTGTTATTATTTAAACGGCAAACTATTATCTGACTATTAGATAATTCGTAAATATTTATTTGTTTTTCTTTTTTTTTAAATTTAATCTAAAATATATTGAAGTTTAATCTAAAATATATTGAAGACGTTCTGATCTAAATAAGCCGCGAGGGCCGCATACTATCATTTGTCCGCCCGCGCGTTACCCACTGGCTGTAGGTTGGACACCCCTGCATTACATAAACTACACTTGGTCTTGCTTTAAATTATTTCTATCATCGGTGCGCAACAGAAGTTTAAACAAGAAATTAAACTTCTTTCTGCTGTAGTAAGCCTACGGGTATTCCCGAAACGTCATAACTGCGACGCAACAAAACACCGCTCTTGAAAGCAGCACTACATGTGGGTCGAGCAATGGCATGTTTTCACGGCCAAATTCAATTATCTACGATAAATCTAAAGCGTATTTTTGTCTAACGTTCATTTTCGATTTTTATTTGTGTGGCCGAAAAGGTGTAGATTTTTTTTTAGGTGAAACAAGTCGTGCATTAAAACATGAAGATAATCGTTAGAGCGCTTTTGAAGAAAATTTCCAGATATATATATATCCTATACTATAATACGAGTTAAAATTGTATGTATATATATATAGTACCGGGTGACCGATCATTCGATCGGTAATAAAGAGCAGGTGCTTGTACCTTAACATCATGTGTATGTAAAACAACAGTGCATAAATTTTAAAAATACTTCTTTACCAGACCAATAAATTGTAGGCCTATTTGTCTTTTTTCTACTATGAATAACATGGGCTTTAAATTCTAACAGTAGAAGCAGATTTTTATTTGTGCAGTCTAATATCTAGATTTTGCCCGATAACCCCCCCCCCCCCCCCACCAAAAAAAAAAAGAAACAACAGCTTAATCTCATTTTAAACCAAAAAAAACAACATGTAGGCTAGAGTTGTCAGTTTTAAATCCAACAGAAATATATGGCATTTATGTAATTAAATCGCCAGGCTACAACGAATACATAAAAGTACTGCGCGTTTGTTTATGTGCAAGTCTAAAAGAGACTCGGGAACTGCCCTTCTACGTTCGCTCCACTGGCTCCCCGTGAAAGCCAGAATTGAGTATAAAGTGGCGCTACTTTGCCATCAGTGCATTTTTAATAACGAGTTTCCGTCCTACCTCAAGGCACTAATCAGACCTTATGTCCCGCAAAGAATTCTTCGTTCTGCAAACTCATCGCTTCTGGAAGAGCCCCGTTTCTCTCTGACGACCGTTGGCCTTAGAGCGTTCTCAGTATCCGGTCCGAAGGTGTGGAATCAACTTCCCATTCAACTGAGGTGAACAAGCTCTACTGTTACTTTCAAAAAGAACTTAAAAACTCATTATTTCAATATTTACCTTCGATAACATTTAACATGCTTTATAAACTTACTGTCTTATTTATGGGTTGGGTCGGTTAATGCTACATTTATTTGTTTTGTCTTTTTTTTAATCATCAATTTAGCTCTGTCACCTGGCCTAGTGTAATATCCGTATTCTTAGTTGTATGTTAAACGCGCTCTGAGCTTACATCATGTTTGTTGGCAGCGCTATACAAATATTATTATTATTATTTAAAAGACTGAAAATGAAAAGTTTAAATTTAAAATATCGTGAATTACGTTACAATTTTTAGTTCTTCTACCCCTTCCCCTATTGGTGTAGCCTACGCTCGTTTGAATCTGTGGCGCCTTCACTGTGGAATGGCTTACCTGAGACACTGAAAAACTCTGTGTCAAAAAAGGCATTGAAGAAGAATTTGAAGACTTTTCTTTTCAACTAAATTGATCAAATACACATCCATCAGCAAAAAACTTGTTTGAAACTATTTTAAAATGTTATTGTCGTTTCGTGCCTCCTTCGGCCAAAACATTGTTTAAAACTATTTTAGAGTGTCATTGTCGTTTCGATTTTGTGAGCGCGCTGAGCATGCTTTTATTAGCATGGAGTGAGGCGCTATATAAATGACCAATTAATTAATTAATTAATTAACTTTAACAACTGTCAAACTTTCCTATAACATTATGTCAATTTTTTCAACTCCCCCCCTCAACCCATTCAAGCTAACAATGAGTTACGGCCGGCAAATATGTTTGATAGGAATTAAAAAGGTCTACGAATAAATGTAAATCGGGTAAAAAATATAAGCATAGTCTAACTGGAGAATCGAACCCGGGTCGCACGCACAGCAGTCCTCTACGTTAACAAATTAGCTAGAGAAGGCACATGTCAGATGTAAAAAGCTATTAGACAGTATATAGGACTAGGCCTAAATAAGTCAGTGACACAATAGGGATCCGTGGGGACACAAACACGATCTTTTTATATATAGAGATTTTCAATGTTTTTAATGTATTATTCCAAACATTGTTTGACAAAAAAGTAAAAAAATATAGTTTGATGTTAACATTATCTAATATCCTCCATTTGTGTTACTATTTATAATAAACTATCGTTGCAAAATATAATATTGATTAATTAAAACAATGGTATGATAAACATTTTTTGTTAAAATTTTGAGCATTAAACTTAAATACTAAATAATTAAAGGTAAAATTATGTTATTCATTGAAAAGACTGCAAATGAAAAGATCCTAATATATATAGGCTACGTTAGATGATGTGTTTAATTCCCCCCCCCCCCGCCCCTCAATAAAACTAACAGTATATTACACTTCTGACTATTGTTATAAGGAAAATACGAATATACTGAATTTACATCTTTTCTAGTTTACCAGATTTCGAATTGACAATGTTAACATATTCTAATATATCTTACTTTGGTAGGCCTTTATAAGCAAATCATACATATTTTTAATGAAACATTCATTGAATTTTTAAAAAAGTGGATACTAATACAGTGTTTATTATTTACAGTGTAGAGTATACTGCTACAGTGTATGCTATATACAGCGTAGTGTATACTGCTACAGTGAACACTATATACAGTGCAGTGTAATCTGCTACAGTGTACACTATATACAGCTATTCATTGTTTAAACACAAAAAAAGTTTTAGAGGTTGTTTTTTTTTTCAAAAAATGTCAGATAAAAGAAAGTTAAAAATAGACCTTTAGTTTGGTGAAACTTCATCTAATTCTGTTATTATTTAAACGGCAAACTATTATCTGACTATTAGATAATTCGTAAATATGTATTTGTTTTTCTTTTTTTTTTTATTTAATCTAAAATATATTGAAGTTTTATCTAAAATATATTGAAGACGTTATAATCTAAATAAGCCGCGAGGGCCGCATACTATCATTTGTCCGCCCGCGCGTTACCCACTGGCTGTAGTTTGGACACCCCTGCATTACATAAATTACACTTGGTCTTGCTTTAAATTATTTCTATCATCGGTGCGCAACAGTAGTTTAAACAAGAAATTAAACTTCTTTCTGCTGTAGTAAGCCTACGGGTATTCCCGAAACGTCATAACTGCGACGCAACAAAACACCGCTCTTGAAAGCCGCACTACATGTGGGTCGAGCAATGGCATGTTTTCACGGCCAAAATCAATATCTACGATAAATCTAATGTGTATTTTTGTTTAACGTCCATTTCCGATTTTTATTTGTGGGGCCGAAAAGCTGTAGATTTTTTTTTAGGTGAAACAAGTAGTGCATTAAAACATGAAGATAATCGTTAGAGCGCTTTTGAAGAAAATTTCCAGACATATATATATATCCTATACTATAATACGAGTAAAAATTGTATGTATATATATATATATATATGTGGAAATTTTCTTCAAAAGCGCTCTAACGATTATCTTCATGTTTTAATGCACGACTTGTTTCACCTAAAAAAAATTCTACAGCTTTTCGGCCACATAAATAAAAATCGGAAATGATCGTTAGACAAAAATACACAAAAGATTTATCGTAGATAATTGATTTTGGCCGTGAAAACATGCCATTGCACGATCCACATGTAGCGCGGCATTCAAGAGCGGTGTTTTGTTGCGTCGCAATTATGACGTTGCGGAAATACCCGTTCAACATTAACAAGAAGTTTAATTTCTTGTTTATGCTGGCTGTTTTGCGCACCGATGATAGATATAATTTAAAGCAAGACCAAGTGTAATAATTTATGTAATGCAGGGTGTGCAAACTACCGCCAGTGGTTGACTCGCGGGCTGACAAATAATAGTATGCGGCCCTTGAGGCTTATTTAGATTAAAACGTCCTCAATATATTTTAGATTAAATTAAAAATAAAATAAAAAATAAAATATTTACGTATTAATTACTAGTGAGATAATAGTTTGCCGTTTAAATAAAAACAGAATTAGATGAGATTTCTCCAAACTATATGCCTATTTGTAAATTTTGTTTATTAAACATTATTTTGGAAAAAAAAACACGTCGAAAATAATAATAGGAACTACTTTTTTGTACAAGACATCTGTTTACGAATGTTTTATTAAATATTTTTATGATTTGCTTATATAGGCCTACCCAAGTAAGATATATTAGAATATGTTAACATTGTCAATTCGAAATCTGGTAAACGAGAAAAGATGTATTCAGTATATTCGTATTTTCCTTATAACAATAGTCAGAAGTGTAATATACTGTTAGTTTTATTTAGGGGCGGGGGGAGGGGGGAAGGAATTAAACACATCATCTAACGTAGCCTATATATATTATAATCTTTTCATTTGCAGTCTTTTCAATGAATAACCTAATTTCACCGTTAATTATTTAGTATTTAAGTTTAATGCTCAAAATTTTAAAAAAAAAAATGTTTATATTAATCAATATTATATTTTGCCGCGATAGTTTATTTTAAATAGTAACACAAAGGGAGGATATTAGATAATGTTAACACCAAACTATATTTTTTTACTTTTTTGTCAAACAATGTTTAGAATAATACATTGAAAACATTGAAAATCTATATATATATAAAAAGATCGTGTTTGTGTCCCCACGGATACCCATTGGTCAATTTGTGAGTTTGTGTCACTGACTTATTTAGGCCTAGTCCTATATACTGTCTAATAGCTTTTCACATCTGACATGTGCCTTCTCTAGCTAAGTTGTTAACGTAGAGGACTGCTGTGCGGGCTACCCGGGTTCGATTCTCCAGTTAGACTATGTCTATTTTTTTGTACCCGATTTACATTTATTCGTAGACCTTTTTAATTCCTATCAAACATATTTGCCGGCCGTAACTCATTGTTAGCTTGAAATGGGTTCAGGGAGGGAGTTTAAAAAATTGACATAATTTTATTGGAAAGTTTGACAGTTGTTAAAGTTAATTAATTAATTGGTCATTTATATAGCGCCTCACTCCATGCTAATAAAAGCATGCTCAGCGCGCTCACAAAATCGAAACGACAATAACACTCTAAATTAGTTTTAAACAAGGTTTCGGCCGATGGAGGCACGAAACGACAATAACATTTTAAAATAGTTTCAAACAAGTTTTTTGCTGATGGATGTGTATTTGATCAATTTAGTTGAAAAGAAAAGTCTTCAAATTCTTCTTGAATGCCTTTTTTGACACAGAGTTTTTCAGTGTCTCAGGTAAGCCGTTCCACAGTGAAGGCGCCACAGATTCAAACGAGCGTACACCAATAGGGGAAGGGGTAGAAGAACTAAAAATTGTAACGTAATTCACGATATTTTAAATTTAAACTTTCATTTTCAGTCTTTTAAATAATAATAATAATATTTGTATAGCGCTGCCAACAAACATAATGTAAGTTCAGAGCGCTTTAACATACAACTAAGAATACGGATATTACACTAGGCCAGGTGACAGAGCTAAATTGATGATTAAAAAAAAGACAAAACAAATAAATGTAGCATTAACCGACCCAACCCATAAATAAGACAGTAAGTTTCTAAAGCATGTTAAATGTTATCGAAGGTAAATATTGAAATAATGAGTTTTTAAGTTCTTTTTGAAAGTAACAGTAGAGCTTGTTCGCCTCAGTTGAATGGGAAGTTGATTCCACACCTTCGGACCGGATACTGAGAAGGCTCTAAGGCCAGCGGTCGTCAGAGAGAAACGGGGCTCTTCCAGAAGCGATGAGTTTGCAGAACGAAGTGTTCTTTGCGGGACATAAGGTCTGATTAGTGCCTTGAGATAGGACGGAAACTCGTTATTAAAAATGCACTGATGGCAAAGTAGCGACACTTTATACTCAATTCTGGCTTTCACGGGGAGCCAGTGGAGCGAGCGTAGAAGGGCAGTTCCCGAGTCTCTTTTAGACTTGCACATAAACAGACGCGCAGTACTTTTATGTATTTGTTGTAGCCTGGCGATTTAATGACATAAATGACATGTATTTCTGTTGGATTTAAAACTGACAACTCTAGCCTGCATGTTTTTTTTTTGGTTTAAAATGAGATTAAGGTGGTTTTTTTTTGTTGTTGTTGTTTTTTTGTTGTTGTTTTTTTTTTTTTGGGGGGGGGGGGGGTTATCGGGCGAAATCTAGATATTAGACTGCACAAATAACAATCTACTTCGACTGTTAGAATTTAAAGCCTATGTTATTCATAGTAGAAAAAAGAAAAAAGACAAATACAATGTATTGGTCTGGTAAATAAGTATTTTTAAAATTTATGCACTGTTGTTTTACATACACATGATGTTAAGGTACAAGCGCCTGCTCTTTATTACCGATCGAATGATCGGTCACCTGGTACTATATATATATATATACATACAATTTTAACTCGTATTATAGTATAGGATATATATATATATATATGGAAATTTTCTTCAAAAGCGCTCTAACGATTATCTTCATGTTTTAATGCACTACTTGTTTCCCCTAAAAAAAAATCTACACCTTTTCGGCCACACAAATAAAAATCGGAAATGAACGTTAGACAAAAATACGCTTTAGATTTATCGTAGATAATTGATTTTGGCCGTGAAAACATGCCATTGCTCGACCCACGTGTAGTGCGGTGTTCAAGAGTGGTGTTTTGTTGCGTCGCAGTTATGACGTTTCGGGAATACCCGTAGGCTTACTACAGCAGAAAGAAGTTTAATTTCTTGTTTAAACTACTGTTGCGCACCGATGATAGAAATAATTTAAAGCAAGACCAAGTGTAATTTATGTAATGCAGGGGTGTCCAAACTACAGCCAGTGGGTAACGCGCGGGCGGACAAATGATAGTATGCGGCCCTCGCGGCTTTTTTAGATTAGAACGTCTTCAATATATTTTAGATTAAACTTCAATATATTTTAGATTAAATTTAAAAAAAAAAGAAAAACAAATACATATTTACGAATTATCTAATAGTCAGATAATAGTTTGCCGTTTAAATAATAACAGAATTAGATGAAGTTTCACCAAACTAAAGGTCTATTTTTAACTTTCTTTTATCTGACATTTTTTGAAAAAAAAACACCTCTAAAACTTTTTTTGTGTTTAAACAATGAATAGCTGTATATAGTGTACACTGTAGCAGATTATACTGCACTGTATATAGTGTTCACTGTAGCAGTATACACTACGCTGTATATAGCATACAATGTAGCAGTATACTCTACACTGTAAATAATAAACATTGTATTAGTATCCACTTTTTTTAAAAATTCAATGAATGTTTCATTAAAAATATGCATGATTTGCTTATAAAGGCCTACCAAAGTAAGATATATTAGAATATGTTAACATTGTCAATTCGAAATCTGGTAAACTAGAAAAGATGTAAATTCAGTATATTCGTATTTTCCTTATAACAATAATCAGAAGTGTAATATACTGTTAGTTTTATTGAGGGGCGGGGGGGGGGGGAGAAATTAAACAAATCATCTAACGAAGCCTATATATATTATGATCTTTTCATTTGCAGTCTTTTCAATGAATAACATAATTTCACCTTTAATTATTTAGTATTTAAGTTTAATGCTCAAAATAAAAAAAAAAATGTTTATCATACCATTGTTTTAATTAATCAATATTATATTTTGCCGCGATAGTTTATTTTAAATAGTAACACAAATGGAGGTTATTAGATAATGTTAACACCAAACTATATTTTTTAACTTTTTTCGTCAAACAATGTTTGGAATAATACATTGAAAACATTGAAAATCTCTATATATAAAAAGATCGTGTTTGTGTCCCCACGGATCCCTATTGTGTCACTGACTTATTTAGGCCTAGTCCTATATACTGTCTAATAGCTTTTCACATCTGACATGTGCCTTCTCTAGCTAAGTTGTTAACATAGAGGACTGATGTGCGTGCGAGCGGGTTAGATTCTCCAGTTAGACTATGCCTATTTTTTTTACCCGATTTACATTTATTCGTAGACCTTTTTAATTCCTATCAAACATATTTGCCGGCCGTAACTCATTGTTAGCTTGAGTGGGTTGAGGGAGGGAGTTGAAAAAATTGACATAATGTTATAGGAAAGTTTGACAGTTGTTAAAGTTAATTAACTAATTTTATTAATTATTAATTGGTCATTTATATAGCGCCTCACTCCATGCTAATAAAAGCAAGCTCAGCGCACTCACAAAATCGAAACGACAATAACACTTTAAAATAGTTTTAAACAAGGTTTCGGCCGATGGAGGCACGAAACGACAATAACATTTAAAAATAGTTTCAAACAAGTTTTTTTGCTCATTGATGTGTATTTGATCAATTTAGTTGAAAAGAAAAGTCTTCAAATTCTTCTTAAATGCCTTTTTTGACACAGAGTTTTTCAGTGTCTCAGGTAAGCCGTTCCACAGTGAAGGCGCCACAGATTCAAACGAGCGTACACCAATAGGAGAAGGGGTAGAAGAACTAAAAATTGTTACGTAATTCACGATATTTTAAATTTAAACTTTTCATTTTCAGTCTTTTAAATAATAATAATAATATTTGTATAGCGCTGCCAACAAACATAATGTAAGCTCAGAGCGCGTTTAACATACAAGTTAACTAAGAATACGGATATTACCCCAGGCCAGGTGACAGAGCTAAATTGATGATTAAAAAAAGACAAAACAAATAAATGTAGCATTAACCGACCCAACCCATAAATAAGACAGTAAGTTTCTAAAGCATGTTAAATGTTATCTAAGGTAAATATTGAAATAATACGTTTTTAAGTTCTTTTTGAAAGTAACAGTAGAGCTTGTTCGCCTCAGTTGAATGGGAAGTTGATTCCACATCTTCGGACCGGATACTGAGAAGGCTCTAAGGCCAACGGTCGTCAGAGAGAAACGGGGCTCTTTCAGAAGCGATAAGTTTGCAGAACGAAGTGTTCTTTGCGGGACATAAGGTGTGATTAGTGCCTTGAGATAGGACGGAAACTCGTTGTTAAAAATGCACTGATGGTAAAGTAGCGTCACTTTATACTCAATTCTGGCTTTCACGCGGAGCCAGTGGAGCGAGCGTAGAAGGGCAGTTCCCGAGTCTCTTTTAGACTTGCACACAAACAAACGCGCAGTACTTTTATGTATTCGTTGTAGCCTGGCAATTTAATGACATAAATGACATATATTTCTGTTGGATTTAAAACTGACAACTCTAGCCTACATGTTTTTTTTGGGGTTTAAAATGAGATTAAGCTGTTGTTTCTTTTTTTTTTGGTGGGGGGGGGGGGGGGGTTATCGGGCAAAATCTAGATATTAGACTGCACAAATAAAAATCTACTTCGACTGTTAGAATTTAAAGCCCATGTTATTCATAGTAGAAAAAAGAAAAAAGACAAATAGGCCTACAATTTATTGGTCTGGTAAAGAAGTATTTTTAAAATTTATGCACTGTTTTTTTACATACACATGATGTTAAGGTACAAGCGCCTGCTCTTTATTACCGATCGAATGATCGGTCACCTGGTACTATATATATATATATACATACAATTTTAACTCGTATTATAGTATAGGATATATATATACATACAATTTTAACTCGTATTATAGTATAGGATATATATATATATATATATATATATATATATATATATATATATATATATATATATACAAACACATTTATTAAAATAATTTAGATTTTTTTGCAATGTATCCTTCAGTTACCTTTATTTGCAAAAATAATCTATACGCTAACAAAGACAGGCATTTAGACAGACTCAGACCGAAACTCTAATAGGCTGAATTTCTGTTATTTAATTTGTTACAACAGTATGTATTCAATATTGAATTCTGCATGTCGGTAGTGAAAAAGAAGTCAATTCTGGAAAAAAAAATGAATTTTGTAAAGAAATTCACCGTTTGAATCCGACACCAGTGTTTATTTACTGGATAAGTCAACAGGAAAAGATTCATAGAGGAAGTGAAATGGAAACAATTTGATTGTAGTCTATTTCCGTTTTCCTTTTGGCTCGTTTCTAGCGCAATACATAGCACGAGGAAGTAGGACCGGGCTTATAATGGCCGATTCGTCCCTAGAAGACGTCTTCCTTCCGTTTAAAAGAGACCCATGCATTTGTATCCATACTTTTTTAGATCTTGATAACGTTGTAGAGCTTTGTAAAACATTTCATTGGGTATGTTCAGTTGGGCATTCTTGTACCAATATAGGCCTCCACCTGGTGGGCGATCAGAGAGCATCCGTGGGCTTTTTTTTAGGGTTACAGGAGTAATAGATCAAACTTACATTCAATGATAGTTGTTTGTTTTTTTGTTATTCTGAAACCAAATTTAAAAGACTTTAAAACCCGAACGAGCCTTACGACTCTTAAGCCCCATCGCGTAACGAGAAAAGTGGTGAGTGCAAAACTTGTACAAGGCATGCCGACATTCCGATGGAGAACGCCGCATTCTGGGTGTTCCGCAAGTACATGCAATGCACCGCCCACCCCCGCAGAACCCTTGCACAATTCCTCTTGGATCATTAACGAGACGGCATTATACCTGCACTTTCGCCTGGGAGTGTAAATACCAGACTATAATATCATTCAGACACCGCGTGACGGGCATTATTTCGCCCTATTCTTTCCTTCCCGCCGAGTTTCTCTGGGCTCTCGCTCGTCCGCAATCAAGGAGAGACGTCCCCTTATGCGTTATCACACCGCTGTATTCTAAATGGGGAGCGGGAATTTGTGGCTTAAACACTTCGCCAGCTTTAAGCCAAATCTTAAAAGCCAGAAGTTGTTTTTTGTTTTCTGAAATTAAAATGCAAGACTATCTTAATGACTCTACTGTTAATGCCTTTTTTTGTTGTTCACTGCACTATTTAGATTTAAAGGTCTTTGTCAAAGAAGATGAAATGAAGGTGGACATTCCAGACCTTGGCATTTATTCCATAGACACTGACTTTCATTTACCGCCATATGTCAACAAGATCTTGGGCGCCACATCCTTCCTCGCACCCTACGCCTGCTACACGCCGGCAATGTCTTCCTCCACGGCGCCCTGCCCCCAGTCGCCGCAGTACACGTGCCTGTCATCGTCCATGCCCAACTTCCAGATGCCGTGCGAGGGCGACATGGGGGGCCCCAGGTACCACCAGCACGTTCTGTCCGCCAGCAGGCTCCCCGTGTCCGTCCAGCAGCCGCCCTCGAGGCCCCCATCGTCGTCGTCCCTCGGCTCTTCGCCTCGGAGGCTGGATGACAGAGATCCGGGCTATTCCAGTGACGGTGAGTGAACTCAAGACTAAGTTAAAATCAAAATATTTTTTTAATGAATTCATTTGGTGCACTTTGAATGCACTTGTGTTATAGTCTTTATGATGCACTTTGAATGCACTTGTGTTCTAGTCTGTATGCACCTATAACGTTTTTATTTCATAATAGTTCAGTGTAATTTCAATATCTTTTTCATCTTAAATGTCTCTTTTTAAGCCAATTGCTAAATAAGCGTAGACTGTATGCAGTGGGGGCTTATCTGAATAAACCTGGCGTACCGAAAGACCTAGGTTCAAATCCTGGTGAAGGCTAGGATTTTGTTTCCCCCTGGACTCGAGGGTGTCCTTGAGTCTACCTAGCTCTAATGGGTGCCTGACATTAGTTGGGGTAACGTAAATGCGGCTGGGCTTTGTGCTGGTCACACAATCCGCTAGTATGCATTGGACACAGAAACTAGTGAATGCTGCTTTACCTGCCCTACTATATATATAAATACACATCGAATATCTAAATACATTTGGTATAATAATCTAAATTAAGTTAATAGTAGGAAAACCTACACGAAACATAAAAAGATTTGAGTAATGCTGGATGGATCTATTGTCAAACTTCAGCCATTTTTTATTTTAAACCCCAAGCGTTGTAGTAAAAAGATTTAATATACACAAGAGAAAATATTTAATTTGTTTCATTGGTTCCCCCTCCCCACTTTGTTTCAGAATCTGCAGGTGGTGCCAGCATTATCGCACACCTGGATTCGAGCTCATCGTTTGAAGACATGGACATGAGCGAATCTTTCTGTGGGCGCCAGATGTACAGAGACGCCACACAGCCCTCAGGGAGTTGTAGTAATAAGCAGGTCAACGTCAAAAAGACCCGAAGCCATGCCAGTGAGTTATGTTGTTTCTCATTAATTTTTGTTTCTTCCGGTTCTTTTTGGCCTTCTTGTGTGACGTTGACATTATTTGCAGTCAATATGCTAACACCTCCCTACTCGCAGAAAAAAATAATTTTTTGTTGTTGAATTAGTTAGGTTGGTAATTTTTTTGTTGAATTAGTTAGGTTGGTAATTTTTTTGTTGAATTAGTTAGGTTGGTAATTTTTTTGTTGAATTAGTTAGGTTGGTAATTTTTTTGTTGGGTAGAAAATGAAATAACTTAATACTAGCACATTTTTAATTGATTTGTTTTGTTTTTTTTATCAGTAAATTTTTAATCAAGTCGATTCCAGTGTCTTGAAAGTTAGCACCACAGCATCAAACCAATTGAATTATGAAGTAGGCCTACAATAATGCCAGCCGATCCTTGCAAAGAAATTGAAAAAAAAATATATGTTTTTCTTAATGAGAACCATCGTCTCCGAATATTGAACCCAAAATAATGCTGAATCGTTTTACAAGAGTTTTCATTATTGATCATTTATATTGTTTGCCCACCTGCAGGATCTACTCTATTGATTATGACGTACTAATCTTCTGTAAGAGCACTCTGTAACACAGTATAAGATTCAGCTTATCCGTTTCCTGTCCTTCGCGTGATTCTTAGGCTGGAAGCTGATTGGTAACAACCTTGCTTAATCTGAATACTTACTTTTTTTTTTTAATGCAGCGAAAAATGGCAACCATCTTTGGGAGTTCGTGAGAGACTTGCTACGGGATCCCATCACCAACCCAAAACTTTTGAAATGGGAAGACAAGGAGGTAAGGGAAACAATAGTGTATGTGTGTGAAAGTAATATGTCATGTATGTCTTAGATGTGTGACAGGAGTATGTCGTGTTTGTTTGCGGATATTTTTTTTAACACCAAAACTAAGATTTTAGTTAAAAATCCACTCTTTGCTACAACTGTCCCGCTAAAAAGTAAAAAAAGTATCCCGTCGGACCAGATTAATCCATGGGGCCGTTGAAGCAGCGTTCACCAGTTTATGTGGCCACGGCTTACTAGGGGATTGTTTGGCCAGCACAATGCCCAGCCGCATTTACTTTATCCCAACTAAAGTTAGGTACTCGTCAGAGCCGGGTAAACTCAGGGGTACACCCTACAGACCCGGAAAATAAATCCTAGCCTTAACCAGGATTCGAAACTAGGACCTTCGGCACGCCAGCCGAACACGTTGCCTCGCGACCATCGTGCTACTGTCCCTCTAGAAAACAGTTGTTTTCTTAGCATTGAAGTTGTCGCCCATGTTTGGTTGCTGGTGTTGTTGTTTTTTTTTAAAACTCTTGTGGCGTGCCTGCCTCTACTTTGAACCACCTACGCCTTACACTTGTGATCTCCACCAAGAGATGGACCCCGCTATCCCGCGTAGTGTATCAGTGCTACTCACATGCTTGTACATACCACCGCAACCCCGCTCAGTATAGTCCTCCTTCTGGCCAGGTCCGGTTATAACTCAGGACAATCTCCCACCACGCACTATGTTTATGAAAAAAAATTAATAATTTTGAAGCAATATTTCCACCGGCGTAATTTGACCAGGAAGGTCAATGGTGTTTTCCGTCTTAACATTAAACAAACGAACATCTGACGCTATAGCCGTTCAAGAAGTACCCAAAGTCAAATATCGGAAACTACTTAATTATAATATAGTACTTCCTTGCTTTACTTTTATGTATGTACTATCTTTCTTACAATGTACACACTTTCTTGTTAATTTATACGCAGTAGGTTACACTGAAAGCTAAACGGTAATGGCTAGATGAAAATTCCGGGAAATCTTCATTTTTCTAGTGAATATGGAGGGAAATCTGAAATGACTGATAAGCTAGTTTTGGGGTTGGAAAGAAAATATTTTAAAAGTTTTTTTTTTCACAATTATGTTCATTGGGCGAACGTTTGATTTACTGTTTTTTATTTTGAAATAGGATCTCTCTCTCTTTCTCTCTCTCTTTCTCTCTCTCTTTCTCTCTCTCTTTCTCTCTCTCTTTCTCTCTCTCTCTTTCTCTTCATCTCTCTCGCACGCCTTTTCTCACAGACACACACAAACACACTTTGTACTGTTATATGCTCTTTGTATCTCTGTGCGTTAGAGAAAGAGAGAGAGAGAGAAAGAGAGAGAGAGAGAGCTTGTGTGTATTAAAATCAAGAGAAAAAGATGTAGAGAAAGAGAGTCAGAAAGTGCGAACGTTCTAATTGAGATAGAGGGAGACAGAGAGAGAAAGAAAGAAATATAAAAAAGAAAAGAAAGAAGACAAAAAACAAAAATTAGAGAAAGCAAAAAACGTTTTTGAAAAGTAAAAAATACAAATATAAATATAAAGCAATGATTAATGAAAGAAATATTACAATTTAAAAAAGGAAGAAAGAGGAATGGATATGAAATATGAAATACTTGTAACACTATCGCCACATAAAGTATTTTCTATTTCATCAAGCTTTTGTCTGTCGTTTCTCCATGTTGCAACAATTCAAAATGGCGACTGCGTACACTTCCGCCCTTAACTATTTCAGAATGGTGTGTTCCGATTCGTCCAATCAGAGGCCGTCGCCCATCTATGGGGAGAGAAAAAGAACAACCCACAGATGACCTATGAAAAACTCAGTCGTGCAATGAGGTCAGTATGTTCAGAATATTGGAGAATAATTGGGCCCTGGTATATGTCTAATGGACTAGCCGTATGCGCAATGAATTGGACATGCTACAAGACTTATATTTATTGTGCCCTACTATAATACGTCTAATAAATAGGCCATACCGTATGTCTAATAAATGTTGAATCGTTGGTCGTGACTGTACAGTGTACAGGGATAGGTAATAAAAACGTTACTTAAGATTGAAAGGAAACATACTTTCCTCACCCCTACACACACTTTCCCAACTGAATGCACATTGAGCTTGGTTGTCTAAGCATTGCGAACGTCCCAGGTTCGAATCTTAATTAAAAAGCCATGATTTTTCCCACAAGTACGTTCAACTGTGTCCACTAATTTGCCCATCTCATGTGTGGGACCTAGTAAGTATATACTATTGGTTGGGTGAATAAGAAGGGTCGTGAGCGCCACAAAATCTCTCTTGATCGCCGAATCAAACTTCCAATTCCTTAACCCTTGTAGTACCAAAGTAGGAACATACCTTATACTGATTACGGACCCAAAAACCACACACGCATATATACACACACACACACGTTGGATGTAGTTTTCCAGAATTAGGACATTATCATACTTTCATTATTGGACCGATCGTGCTTTATTGGGGTTTCCATTAATCGGAACACATTCCCTTCCTGCTTCAAGATCACAATACACAGTCTATCGATGTACTAAAAATAGAACAGGTCGAACCGTATAGGTGGATTTTCAGCCAATCGACATCTACGGGTTTATCGTCGCGCGCGCTGTGTCTGAAATACTAAGAAGCGAAATCTGTGTTTTTACATTGTATATTATTTTTTTTTGTTTACATTTATCTCATACCATAATGGTTGAAACACTTTTTGGTCCGTTTTAACATATCCCTTATTTTGTCAAATTTTATTTCTTCAAATTAAAAACAATTGCAAGGGGATATTGTGTCTAGCACAATGATCCACTTAAGCTTTCGCTCACCAAAGACATAAGCAACTGAGACTTGAACCCCAGCCCAGATTGAAAAATAAAAAGAGTTCCTCCTTTTTTTCCCCCTGACTTTTAAGTTTATTTTTACAAGGAAAATTTGAGACGTTTGAAATTTCGTTTCACTAAGGTCATGACTATAGACCACAGCGACCCCGTGATCTTATCTAATGACTGATGAAAGTTATTGCTCGCTGGATTCGAACCCGGGCGGTTTGTTGGAATGGCAGTCCGAGCGCTCTGCGCCAGTTCATCGTGTTCATACAATTGTATATAAACCGTAAAGTAATCCCAAAGGAAATAATTGATCCATAACCCGAATAGTAGCGTTCATCAGTTTCTGTGGTCACGGCATACTAGGGGATTGTGTGGCCAGCACAATGCACAGCCGCCTTTTACTTTAATCAACTAAGTCCTGGTGCCCATCAGAGCTGGGTAGACTCAGGGACACCCTCCAGAGCCCGAAAAAAAAATCCTAGACTTCACCGGGATTCGAACCCAGGACCTTCGGTACGCGCTGCTAACCGTACCCCATTTCATTGTATAAAAACTATAAACTGTATAAGGCGATAGTGGACTTTTGACTTTTTGATTTCTCCGAAAAAGTATCCTGAAAATTGATAAGAGCTTCTGATTTATTGGACAATAACATTAAAAATCAATAAAATCAATATTGGAGTTGGTGAAGGGAGGCGACGGGGTGGCATATCATCGGTAAATCACAAAATGCTGTTCACCTCAGAAATCGTTATAAACTTATGCTTAAGCTTGAATAAAATATATCGTTCTAGTGGGAATCAAATTTTAATAGTATAGAGTGGACTCGCATTAAATGAGACATGGTAATTGAAGAAATTTGTATCTATGTATAATCAAGTAAAAAAAGTATCCCGTCGGACAAAATCGATCCATGTAAATAGTGTCCACGTCATACTAGGGGACTGAGTGGCCAGCACAATGCACAGCTGCCTTTTACTTTACCCAGGCTAATTTCGGGTGCTCATCAGAGCTGGGTGTCACGCTCCTTAGCCCGAGAAGACATCCTAGGCTTCACCAGGATTCGATAGATAGATAGATAGATAGATAAATAGATAATAGGCTATATATAAATAATTATATACATGTGTATATGTTGTAAGGCAGTATAAATACACTATGTCCTATTGCCTCCCTTTTCGTTTATTCTGCGGCCTTTTTCGCTAGTGTGTTGTTGTTTTTTTAATCTGTTATCTTTAGTTTTTACCACGTGACTAACACTCTTCACTCTACACACCATTACGTCACATGACTTCCAGGAAAACTCCAAGTAATGAAAGGGTCAAATATATAAATATTGGACATAAAACTGATTTTAAAAAAGGACACAACTTGTTGCTTTTTTTTCTCCTCATCATTTAAAGATTAGTATTAAAACAAAAAAAAAAAACTTAGATATCTGGAAATATTTACTTTAAAAGGCACACTAAGGAATATTTTTTTTTTTTTCAAAGTGTCGAGACTTGGAAATGTCTCATACCGAGCTGCCGGGCGGCAGGGCGTTCGACTGGCGTACCGAAGGTCCTGGGTTCGAATCCTGGTGAAGGCTAGGATTTCTTTTCCCCTGGACTCGAGGAGGGTGGTCCCAGAGTCTGCCTAGCTCTGGCTTTAGTTGCGGTAAAGAAAAGGCTGCTGGGCGTTGCGCTGGCCACACCAATCCCCTAGTATGCTATGGCCACAGAAACTGGTGAACGCTGCTTGACCGGCCCTATGGATCAATACGTGATTACTTTACTACTTGCATACCGAATGGATCAATATAAACAAAACATGACCCCACTAAACTCATATGTAACATTTTTCTGGAAAAAATAAGAGCCGAGTAAAGATTCTAAACAATTTCAAATACGATTTTTTCCCCAAATGCAATACATTATAGTTTAAAACGAAAACGAAACAGAGTAAGCACCAGGAATCTACCCAGTTTTGTCTACAAGCCTATTTTGTCTCCATTATGTCGAAAACATGATTTATGATAGGGCCTTTATTTCAAATATTTTTTATCTTGAAGTCTCGTACCAATCAATACTCTACACCAGGGGTCGGGCAACATACGACACGCCTAACAGACTTGGCACACGCAGAGCGATTTTTCAATGGCACGCGGAAGACAGTTCAAGTTTCTTCTACAAGAAAAAGAAGAGCATGATGACTTTTTAGTCTGTTGGCGCGATGAATAAATTAGAAATCCTACTTCGGCACACTATTATTAAAATGTTGCCGACCTCTGCTCTACACTTTACACTGACGAGCCATTGATCTGGTAGTGAATTCAAATTTTAGCGATGCTTTTAGATCAATCATTTCATAAGCACACACAAACACTTTTTTTTAATAATACGTGTGGGTTTTTCGATTAAGGTTTGTTTGTGTGAAGTTTCGGGGGGTGGGGGGAAGGGGTGGGGACGTCGATCAATCTTTAGAGTTTGACTCTATCGGTACAAGTCAAACCAAGAGAAGACAATCCATCAACATCAGTTTTAAGTTCATCACAAAACCAATTAGGGAACATTCTTAAAAGCAATCACTCAGAGCTGACCACCACCACGCCCCCCACTCCATGTCCACTTTTCTCTCTTTTTGCTGTTCGCCCTAACTAGATCTATATCGCAGAGGTCAACGTATCCGCGAAGTCAAGAAGTGTAACCGATAGTGTTATACCGTTTGTGTGTGTATCTGTGTGTGTGTGTAAGTTCAATCAGTTAACATGATCCCACTGACCATCACCCTCCTCCCCCGTCCCCCGTTCCCCCCCCCCCCGGTTGGTAAAGTACTGCTATTTTTTGTTTAAAAGCACAGTCTCTGTGATGTCACATTGACACCTGTCATAAACCTAAAGGCCCATAACCTTTTCAAGGGTCCCCCCCCCCCATCTGTCTTGTGTAGACTAAAGAGAGAAGTGAGGGAGACGGGAAGACCGGGGCGGGGGGGGGGGGAGTAACGCGATAGGGTCAGCCCATCACTCACTTACTCGTCCGTCAATCTTACAGCAGTCTCATTAGCTTCAAACGCCCCATTGCTTCCCCCCCCCCACACACACTTTTTTTTTTCATTTTGTAGAAGAAATAAAATTGAGAGCAGTTGATTATTGATTTCGTTACGACGCTAGTTCCCAGATGTTTATAATTCTTAAAATACATGTCAATATTTCAACTTAATGGTTGAACAGACGAGTGTCTGTTTGTTTGGTGTGTCTGTGTCGGTTTATTTGTGTGGGTGTGTTTTGTGTGTAAGTGTGCAGTAGAAAAATATACAGGTGTGAGAGGAGGGTGGCGGTGGGGTGCCCCACCTTCCTTGGATACGTTTAGAATAAGTTAGTACGTCAGCATATAAAAAACGTAAATAGACCAGAGCTAACAGGTTTTGATTAATGAACGCATCATTCATTTATTACAATCACCTGAAGTTCACAAGTACATGCATTAGAACACTCCCCCCTCCCTTCCTCAAATTTTCATCATATATGTCTTATAAACATATTAAGATATTCTCATTTTTTGTTTTCAAATGTTTATTTGTAATGTCTGTAATGTCTTATGTTTAAAAACAACAACAACAAAAGCATTATTACACTAAACGTAGAAAGTGTATCTTCATAACAATTCTATATAACAGATATGTGCCCAAAGAGCCTCGTTTAGAAATGTTTATAGAAAGAAATGCACCCTGAACATCAAGAAATAACACAAAGATTTAACCCTTTCCCGTACCGACCTTCTTCTATCTATGCTATCTTCAGTCCCGCTATATACGCGCCCGGGACTGTAAGGGTTACTAAAAAGTGTTGCACATTTGAATCTCATGGTAGATCATAGTGTCCAGATCACAGGTTTTGAGTATAGTTCATATTATTTAACAGTTACCAAGATTTACTCATTATTCCATATGCAAGAACAGATGTATATTATAAGTTCTCTTTCTCTCATGGACGCCATTTGTGCATCTAAACCATTAACGTGACAACTATTTAAAACACTAATCAAAATGAAAAAAAAAACTAGACTCAAACCATGGATGTAAGACGCGTTAATCTTATCTTAGGGCCTATACAAAAATTATGTACTAATGTAAAATCAGTGCGACTTGAATGTATCGACCCTGGCATATAGGCTTTATCGCGATTATTATTATTTACGATATAAAGTAATATTTGAACACCAAAGTAATATTACATCTAATAATAAATCCATAATTTTTCTCCTCTCAGGTTTTGCAGAACAGCTGGTTACTTTGAAAGCGTTCCGAAAAATGGGAAATTCCCGAAGAAACTTTGCTTCATGTTCGGCAATAGAGCCCACGGCTGGAAAGATTAAAATTAAAGTGTACATTTGGGTACACACACGCACACACAAAACAACAAACAACAGAACCAAGAACATTTGTACATTCAAGTGCCTGGATTTCTCTAGAAGTTGATCAAGTTTTCAACTTAACTCAACAAACATTAACTTGTACAGATTCCATTAACGTCATCACGACTTTTTCCCACCCATCGCTATGTTTTTTTTTAACCAAAAACTGTTGTGTTAATTTTTAAATATTGTTTTCTTATTATTTTGTTTTGTTAAATCTACAATGTTATAAATCCATGGTTTTAAACTAAGATCTCTTTAGCATGTTCCATTCCCGCCTTTTTAAAAACATTTTTAATACATAAATACTGTTTTATTTATTTAATTTTATATTGACATTATTGTTCATGTATTTTGTTATACCTTTTTGCCTCATTGACAAAATAAAACAAAACTGTTTTAGTTCATTTTATTGGAATGTTTATCTTGACCAAATCAGCCTTGGTCATGACCATTGTGTGACCATTGCGGTCAAATTATCCTTGCACATGTCTGACATGTCCTAATCATTATTTCATGAAATACTTCACTGATCAAGTTTGTGGGAGTTATCAAGTCATTGTGTACTGGACAGTTGCCTGGACATTTCACTGGACGTTTCACTGGACGTTCGACTCATAATCACACATTGTTAATTACAGGTCTCATTTTAAAACTTTTTTTAATTAACAAATTTAAGTCTTAGATAATATCTGGAGTTTGGGAAATGACTGTGCCTTGACTCTGGGTTCAGTTTTAGTTGCCTGTGGTTAGTTTATTTTTAAAAATAATCTTTTATTTTTGTTACAAAAGTACTTGTTGGGGCGTGAGGCAGTGAAGATGTATAGAATTCTCTCCCCCTAACAGTAACTCTGAGTGTGTTATGTTACATGTATTGCCTTATAATATTATAATCATACTCTCTCTTATCTGGAGTACAACTTTTAGATTTTTTTGCATGCATTTTATTTGTTGTTGTTACCCCGTTGGCTGATCATATTCCTTGTTGTTACATGTCTCATTCCAATTGTTGTGTTTACTAAAGATTTAGTCAGTGTATTAATTCTCTAAATGATTGACTCATTGTGAACTATGTCACATTTGTGAACTATGTCACATTTGTGAACTATGTCACATTTGTGAACTATGTCACATTTGTGAACTATGTCACATTTGTGAACTATGTCACATTTGTGAACTATGTCACATTTGTGAACTATGTCACATTTGTGAAGTATGTCACATTTGTGAACTATGTCACATTTGTGAACTATGTCACATTTGTGAACTATGTCACATTTGTGAACTATGTCACATTTGTGAACTATGTCACATTTGTGAACTATGTCACATTTGTGAACTATGTCACATCTTGTTTTTACTTATTCAATATATAATTCTATATTATATCTTTACAAATTTGCAGGCAAATTTAAACATTCCTATCGGACCGGTTTATTGACAAGTCTTAATGAGGTCTAACCTTTTGTGTTCGGTACATGCATGAACTTCCGGTTATTTCCGTCAACAAACTTAAAATACTGTCTTCGGCTTAGAAGTACACAAAGGCTGCAACATTTAGTTATGAGGAATCCGTTTTAACACCAAAATTGATTAATGCGATAGTTAATAGTCGATGTGTTAGTTGCATTAAGTTTAATTAACATCTTTTTGTTTACAATTAATTAGTATACATTAAACTAAACTATATGGGTCACGTGTTTTAACATGCATGTACATCAGGTTTACTTCTGGGTAAATGAATTTTAAAAATATCTTACATTCAAAATAAGTGATTAGTTACGTTTGACGTTCAAAATCAATTGTTTTCTTTTATCCTTTATATCTTTTCTTACTCGCGAAACAACCAGGAACGCAGCACTTAGACATGTTTTGTTATTAAATTAACGAATAGTACCGGAAGTGATGAAATGTATCGACCAATTAGGTTCAACACGCATATATAATCGTTAAGACTTGTTGATTGGCTAGTCTTAAATCCCAAGTTTCCCTAAGGACGAAACCCCTTCCCATAAGCCCCCTCCCATGCTCTTTAATATACTCAAATCATAATCGACATTTTAAGATGGGATCCGGAAGTTTAAGCTAGCGGCTGACTTAAGCGACACTTAGACCATAAATGGGTGTATAATTGTCCATTATTTGTTTTGGATAAGAGCTGCACTGAGCATGCTAGCATATGATAGATCTCGTAATGTGAGGCGGTTGAGAAAGCTAAGTTTCTTTAGCAATAATTTACTAGGGTTGAACTCTTTCTTGTGGCTTCGAGAGAATCTTTGAGAAAGTTCATCCCCCTTGATTGCTTTAAAATTTATAGTTCTTGGAAATTTAGAAAATTAGTTACATGTCTTAAGTATTAGCAATCCTTTATCATGGAACATATTTCTACTTACCTACCTATCTATCTATTCATTAACCTATCTATTCATTAATCTATCTATCTCTCCCTATATACCAAACCTACATAACTACATACCTTAGACTTTAGACTGAGATCCTCCCGCGCTGTTCGGTGCATCGGACAACGAGAGTTCTCCAGCGGGCTCTGTTCGTTGCCGCTGATGTAACGGCATTGATGTCGTCCCAGTTTAACAGGGCGAAAGTCATCGGCGATCGTTGTGCGCCATGTATGTTTAGGTCCACCCTGTCCGGGCCGTCCGCTGAGAGGCCTACCTTGCTACCTACCTACCTACCCACCTGTCTATCAATCTATATATCTATCTGTGTCTCTCTTTATCCATGAGCTATATATAATATATCAATATATTTTATTTATTCATACATTTTCTCATTTCAGACAAGTTTTCTCTGTGTGTCGTAAACAATTCATAAATAAATCTGACATTCAATTTTAACTGTATACAAAATACCAACTGGTTGGCCTATTTCTATTATCTACATCAGAATTTTTCTATATATTGAAAAAAAAAACGTAAAAAAAATATATGTTTTATTGCCAGTGTGCAAATTGAATTTCATTTACAAGGGACGTTCATCTTGATTGCTCCCCTTTACTCTGTATTCTTGTCCTGGTGATTTGTTTGTTTGATACAAATACATATTCTACAAATACATGTTCTACAAATACATGTTATATATATTATATTTCTTTATGTGCTCACGTCAATGAATTGACTCTCAACATGTTGATACAGTATTCTCTCACACTGTATTAGATCACCTACTGATGTTTACATGTTAACCAATATTCCAAAGATTTTTGTTACAATTATAAATACACAATTTACTTTTTTGTAAACTTTTTTTCAAGCAGCTGAAAGAAAACATCATTTAACAACTTGTGGAAGTATCCATTCCAATTATATAAACATTTTGTGTGACTTTGTTGGTTATTTTTGAACTACTGGACTCATATATTTCGTATCTGGACTCAATTTGATGTTTTATAGTTGGGCTTCAAATATTCATTGAGAAATTTTCAGCTCAAGATAAGATATGATGATAAAGAAGTTATTTTCTATCGTAATGTGATGGTCCTATACAGGAGTTATTTATCTTATAGGCTTAGAACTACAATTAGTGATTCTTTACTTTAAAAGTGTTAAAAGTAAAGTATTCGTTCGGACCAAATTGTTATTTTTTTGCTAATGAATAGTTGTTGTTGTTATTATGTTCTTTATTTTTTCTTTGGCAAATTTTTATTTGTATTAAAATCAATGTTATATTTATGACTTTGTCTGAGTTATCCGGTTGTAAAGTCAAAATAAACAATATTTATATAACAATGTTATCATTCCGCTCAGGAACCGGACATTTTTTGTTTTTTCGTTAGTTTTATGTTTTGGATATCTTATAATCTATATCAGGCTGTCGGCAACATAAGCAACGCGAGCCATAATTGGCACGCTTAGCTATTTTCAGTGGCATAAAGGAGATTTTTCAATGCAAACTATAACATAAAAATCACGCTGTAGGTCGAGAGTTAATATTCAGGAAAGTTTGTGTGTAAAGATCTCATCATTAGACTTGCCATCTGTGATTGAATTTATTGTTAAAATAGTCCATTTTAGAGCTACTCACCTTTTATTGATTGACAGACAATTCAAGTGTCTTCTACAAGAAAGTGATACTGAATATAGAGATCTGATGTTGCATACATTGTTCCTTACCTTAGACGTGGTTAAGTCGTGGATAAAGGACCGTTGAAGCCGATGTTTCTGAATGACATAGCAACACATTTCAAAAAGTTGAACTTTTGTCAAACAGAACTTGAACTCCTAGACCACTGAAATGAATTTGCATTGTAACAGGATATATCTTGCCGTGAAATCAATTTCAAAACATTTTAACTACTTCTCTTATTTAAGGCACACTAAGATAGAAGCCCTCGTGTTTTAATAGCACATCAAAACTGCCTGCCTTAATCTTACTACTTTCTTAGATCTGGATAATCTCTTTTTTTTTTTTTTTTTTTTCTTTTGTTGGTGGCTGCATATTAGCTTTCATAAAATGCAGCAAGTTGAATTTTAAACATAAAAAAATTGACAGCAAAATGCGATACCGTACCCCCAAGGACAAGGCGCTCGTTAAATTATAGTCCTACCCTACATGCTAATACATTTAAAATAGTTTTTATGCTTGACTTTTTTAAATAAGCATAAAAGGTCTATAATTAATTCTAAAAAAATGTTTATGTTTGATTATTTTAATAAATATAAGAGGCTTAAATACTAGCATTATATTTTGTAATTGTTGTAATTATGTAAGTTTGTTTTTTTAAATCTCCTTAAGTCGACCTAATCGATTAATGCGGGAAGTGTTTATTTACAACTATTTAACGTAGATTTATTTTATTCTTTCAATTTAATTACTAGTTGAAATAAATACCCTAATGCTAGATTGAAATAAGGAAATAATAAATAATAAGTAATATTAGTTATATTAAAAAATTATAACTTATTTGGTACTCCCGGAATCACTATAGAATCAAATTTAATTGTGGAAACTTTAATTAAAGGGAAATAAATTAGCCCATTTTTATTTTGTGTTAATATTTCTAAATGTTTTATATTTTCCCTTTATTAAAAAAAATTAGTGGCTTACAGTTATAGATTTAAAAAGATACAACTTTTTTTATAAATGTAAAAATTATATAAATATTAGATGAGTGAAGAAATTGTATGTACATTTTAAAACTTTAAACAGTACATTAGCTACTCACGTTGTATGATTACTTCGTATCTATTTGTTCAAATTTTACATATCTGCAATTGTAATTGCATAAACTTTAACTAAAATTTCACGCTGAGTCTCTGAGAATCAAATATAAAGAAATTACCCTGGCTTCTCTACACAAAGTGTGGGGAGTCTAGTCACTGCGATCACTTCTCGGTTTTCCTGCTAGGACCAGTGACGTACATTCTGATCTCAATAGGCGATCAAGTTGGCACCTGGGGGGGGGGGGGGGGGGGGGGGACTTAGGACAAAACAGCCGGTAGCGGCGTGTTGTCCGAGCCTTGCAAGACTAGGAGCAAGAGACGATTGTATATCACTGTTGCATTTCCTCGTATGGCTAAGCAGACCTATCCTCGAATGGCAGTCTCTCTCGCAGCTTTTGTATACGTGTTCTGTGCTTTATATTTTTCTCGCCTTTCACCGAGCTTTTTTTTCCTACTGCCTCTTCCAGCCTGCGTTTATCCGCTAGTTGTATCCCCTCCCTGATAGTAGTGCGCCAGGTGGAGCGACCCTCTGGTTTCCACTCACATTCGTTTGTATTTAAGCTGGCTGCCTTCATGTCCCATTGTCAGACTTTGTATCGGAGGCTCGGGTGACCAGTTTTCTCTTTCCAGCTGCCGATTCTCCATTTAGGAGGTCCTTAGTAATGCGGGCTTGGCTCATTCTTTGTACATGTCCGAGCTTTCTTAGGCGTCTTTCGCTAAGGATTGAGAAAATGCTTTTTGGTGCTGCCACGCGTCAACCCCTCGCTATTGGGCACTTTGTCCTGCCAAGAATGCGTCGCAGGCACCTCAAGTGAGGCCAGTTGGTCCTGTGGTTAGTTCACCGGACTGTCAACCGACACGTCGCGGGTTCTATACCTGCCGCCGACCGATCCCTGCCGCCCTGCAGGAGTTTTTGGCCTAGTGGACCGTTGGCCTTAGAGCCTTCTCAGTTTCCGGTCCGAAGGTGTGGAATCAACTTCCCATTCAACTGAGGCGAACAAGCTCTACTGTTACTTTCAAACAGAACTTAAAAACTCATTTTTTCAATATTTACCTTAGATAACATTTAACATGCTTTAGAAACTTACTGTCTTATTTATGGGTTGGGTCGGTTAATACTACATTTATTTGTTTTGTCTTTTTTAATCACCAATTTAGCTCTGTCACCTGGCCTAGGGTAATATCCGTATTCTTAGTTGTATGTTAAACGCGCTCTGAGCTTACATTATGTTTGTTGGCAGCGCTATACAAATATTATTATTATTATTATTATTAATCTTCTATGTAGAAGGAACGTCTGTAAGCTATTTAGCTTACCTTCATGTGACGTGTAAGTGGTCCATGCTCTATTATACACTTTGCCGATTCCATCCTATCAAATTTATTCTTTATTGTCTGATTGCACCTGAGATTTCCGTTCATTTATAAATAGAGATTTTAGGGAAGCACCGGTACACAATGTTTGTTTGAGGAAGAACTTGTGTGCGGAAATAATTATGCAGTCAGAAGTCTAAGGGACAAAACCAATATATTGTGCATGGTGAAATGTGTTCACTTACAAATTACTTCCCTTTTAAAAAGGAAAATTATGTATCTATAGTCTATATGTCTATCTGTATCTATCTATCAGATAATTTATCTATTCCCATCTAACTATCTGTCTATCTATCTATCCATCCTTCTATCTATCTATACATTTAGCCTACATATTACCTATTTATATAGCGATATTCGTAACAATTAGTCTTCGAACGCGCTTTACATTTACCATAATATGTTATTAAAATAAATCGAATAAGTTTGTTATTAATTTTGTTTTAAAAACGTCAATAATATTGTCAACAATATTAATATTATTGTCCGCTGTTTAACTGTGTTCGGAAAATCATGCCACCACAGCGGTGCTACGATGCTGTAGGAGCGAGCTGCAAATGTTTCTCTTATTACGTTTGGTACCTTGAGCTGTAGATGGATTTTGTTTGTACGCAGTCCTGTTTTCTCTGATATGTGTAGCTCGATCATGAATCTGATTTACTGTGGAGATTATGTCTAATTTTTTACCTATCTATCTTATCTATCTATCTATCTATCTATCTATCTATCTATCTATCTATCTATAATCTATATATCTACCATTTATCTATCTATCTATCTATCTATCTGTCTCTCTTTATATATCTATCTCAGGCTTTTTACATAATATTGTTTTATAAACTATTATCTAATCTAAATTCCCCAATCTATCTAACTATCTATTTATATATCTAACTATCTATCTGTCTGTCTATCAATGTAAATAAATTTGTATTCGCCCAGTTTTCTTACAAAGGTGTGATTATTTTAAGATTTTCAAAGAATGTTTTACGATGAACCTCTTGTTCAACAGACAGAAGCTTTTTCATTTATTCCGCTAGTAGGTAATCGATCTGTAAAGGTATACAAGAGATATATGCTACGTAAGCTAACAACTGTCCATAATATTTGTGAATGTATATAAAGGGGGGAGTTGTGCACCCCATGTCTCCTCCCAACCCATTACTTTCGTAACAGTAAAGTATTTCGGCCGACCGAAACCATACAAAACGTCGAAACCATATAAAACGAAGCCATAACGAAAGTTATAAATTGACTTTCGGGCCGAAACCGAATCTCTGCCGAAAAGGGCCATTCGCCTACTTTCGGCGCCGAAACCATAACCTAAGACCTAAACCGAATTTCGGTCGGCCTCTACAGTGAAAATATGCGTGTTTTCATGACCTCGAGCACTCTGTTTTGTTTTATTATGATTTAAAAAAAAAATTAACCTAAGGGAAACAATCATTAAAATCACATAATTATGCTGAGACAATCGAGGAGTACCTTCCCTTATTTAGATCGTGTCATGATTGAATTGCAAGTACCTACCGGTAGATATACCTAGGCTAGGGGTCGGCAAACTTTTGCTAACACTCTGATTTCTACACCATTCAGCGTGCCGATAGCCTGAAAGTCAAACTTCTCTACTATAATTTTATTAATTATTTTTTTTATAAGACTATTTATTAAGCGCCTCAGCTAGGTCAAGGTCAAAAGCATAAAGCAAAATAACTTTAAAGAGAAAATCGTTAAGAGTTTCTTTTTAAATTAATATGGGTGCGATTGTTATCTTTGTTTTATTTTATTTTTGCATTTATAGCAAATGCATAATTTCATTACTGAACTTTCACATTAATGTCTAAACCATTCATTTAGTTGTCAGGATTTAATTCTAGCACTTGCTCCTTGCCGGTGTACGGACATTTGATACCGCGACATTTGATACCGCGACATTTGATACCGCGACATTTGATACCGCGACATTTGATACCGCGACATTTGATACCGCGACATTTGATACCGCGACATTTGATACCGCGACAGTTAATCCCTGACACTTAGTCCCACGACAGATAGTCCCGTTGACACTTCATCCCGCGACACTTACTCCCTCCCTTCCCGACAGATAGTCCTATTAACACTTACTCCCTCCCTCCCTCGGACATGTACACTAAGAATAAATAAAACAAATGTATTTGGAGAACTAGTTGTCACAAAGTACTCACTAATTGGTAGGAATAATAATTACTAATAAAATTTGTTTTCTTATTTTAGCCACTTAAGGGAAACCCTTAAGCGTAATGTTCAAGGGACTAGCCCCGGTCCGATCATCTCCCTTTGTTATCTGCGGACAATCCTCACCCAGATGGTTGTCAAAGAAGGACCCGCGAGTGTTGGTCTGAGGTCGAGCGAGACGTGCTTTGATTGGTATACAAAGAGATTGTCAGAAAGATATGTCGGCTTTGCTTATTTGTAGTGACCGCTCCTTGTGACCCCAACGACTAGGTTAGATAATGAATTGGGTCATTGTAAACTCTCCTGTATTAATTGTTTTCAATTTAGTTAAAAATTAGGTGACCTGGTTGGAAGGGGCGCGGCCTTTGCTTTCAATGGGAAATGAGTTTCGATATGACTAAATGGCGTCGCTTACTGGACCCTAAATGTTAATAAAAACACATTTTGTTTCAGATGTTTTCTTAAACTTTTAGCTCTGTACTACGGATATCTTGGATTTATAATTGTGAATATGGCTGATAAGATCACTTTTGGTACAACGTCGAAAAGGCAAGCAGTCTTTGCTACACAAGCAATATGAATTCCTCAAACATAGGGAGTGTACGAATGGGACAATTTATTGGCGTTGCAAACTTCACCTGAAAACCAGATCTGGTCTATCTGCGTGCCATTGTTTATTTGTCATACATTTAACTTTTTAAATTTATAGTTCTCTATTTCAGTTTACATTTAACTTGAATACTTCTGATTACCTTTTATTAAATTGCGTTAAATGTACTGTCACTGTCTCTGTCACTTTTGGTAGCGATCTTGTTATGACAAATGTGACATAATTAGAGACGTTGGACTATTAACGTGCCGACTTTCATTCTCTCCTTGAGACAAATGAATAACTCCAACAAGTCTCTTTTCCACAAGCAATTTAATAATATTAACAATACATACCGTCTTCATATATCAGGATATACCTTCAGCACATTTCCTTTCTCCTTCTCTCAACATCAACTGCTATTTCAACACTATATCTCAGATCTCTACAACGATCTTACACTTCACACTCAAAACAATTACCTCTTGCCCGCTCGATACACATCTCCTCTGGTCACCGTGCTGACCTCCCCTGTCTTTGTTGGTGTTGCCAACTTCCCTCATTTAGATATTTAGTGACATGTACTTTGTAATAAATATAAATATACTGTTTAATAAATATAAATATACTGTTTAATAAATCTAAATGTACTGTTTAAATACATTTGTTTTATTTCTTCTTACTGTTAATGTACATGTCCGAGGGAGGGAGTAAGTGTTAATTGAACTATCTGTCGGGAAGGGAGGGAGTAAGTGTTAATTGAACTATCTGTCGGGAAGGGAGGGAGTAAGTGTTAATTGAACTATCTGTCGGGAAGGGAGGGAGTAAGTGTTAATTGAACTATCTGTCGGGAAAGGAGGGAGTAAGTGTCGCGGGATGAAGTTACAACGGGACTATCTGTCGTGGGACTAAGTGTCAGGGATTAACTATCGCGATATCAAATGTCGCAGTATCAAATGTCGCGGTATCAAATGTCGCGGTATCAAATGTCACCAAACCCTCCTTGCCCCCCCCCCCCTGTGGGCCTTTCAGCGTTTAAATGTCGCATGGTATCGGCAACTTCACTAATACTCGTACTGATTTCCCGCGGGTCATCAGTCGTGGCTCAGCTAGTTCTGTCCTCTGCACAATCACTCTTACGTCAAGCATGAGAGCCGAGTGCAGACCAGCTGTAAGTCCATGCCGACTATAAATGAGTGCCGAGTGCAGACCAGCTGTAGTCCAGGCCGACTATAAATGAGTATTGAGTGCAGACCAGCTGTAGTCCAGGCCGACTATGAATGAGAGCCGAGTGCAGACCAGCTGTAAGTCCATGCCGACTATGAATGAGTGCCGAGTGCAGACCAGCTGTAGTCCAGGCCGACTATAAATGAGTGCCGAGTGCAGACCAGCTGTAGTCCATGCCGACTATGAATGCGTGCCGAGTGCAGACCAGCTGTAGTCCATGCCGACTATGAATGAGTGCCGAGTGCAGACCAGCTGTAGTCCAGGCCGACTATAAATGAGTGCCGAGTGCAGACCAGCTGTAGTCCAGGCCGACTATAAATGAGTGCCGAGTGCAGACCAGCTGTAGTCCATGCCGACTATGAATGCGTGCCGAGTGCAGACCAGCTGTAGTCCATGCCGACTATGAATTCGTGCCGAGTGCAGACCAGCTGTAGTCCATGCCGACTATGAATGAGAGCCGAGTGCATCGATGAGAATGTTCGACACTCTGATTCTGGCCAGAAAGCCTAGAAGCTATTGCAGTGACTAGACTCCCAAAATTGTGTGTAGTGAAGCCAGAGTCGTTTCATTATAATTTGATCTCAGTGTCACGATGTGGCAATTGAGAGGGGGGTAATAATGGCTGGTTGTCTTAGAGGTACGAGGTGCCGATGCTGTGGTTGACCTGGAATATTTATTTGTTCTCTACTGGCTCGCTTAGATGTTATTAACACACACAACAGACAGTTCTAAGTTAGGCAAGCAAGTCTCTGGTTACGTTTCAGGTGTTTATTTATGATTCAAATTCAATATCCAATGATGAGATACACATACTAACATGCAGGGGAGATACAATGCTTGAGATTATATGCACAGGAACGTCTAACACTCAATATACTGTGTTGTTACGGAGTCCAAGGTTAGGCTACGTAACTATAATGAGGGAATTACGATTACTGGCTAAGTATCTGCAAGTCCGAGTAACAATTTGGGAGCTAGACCAAAACGATGTATCTAGCTCGGGAGCTGGGAGAGATCTGATCTTGAGTTTAGTTGGGCGGCTTTTTCGTGGACACTAGTCACCTGACCCAAAGTTAATTTGGTTGGCTTACATTTAATTACATCCTATTCTCATTGGCTAGATTGAATACACATTTGCATAAGAAAAGCTTATTGGAGCCAAAAATGGATTGGGGGTCGGGGTTGCGAGGGCGGAAAAGGGGGGGGGGGGAGAGAGGTCTAGATGAAAGACAATTTATACAGACGTCCTGCTGAGTGGGGAATTTTATCTCCCTTTGGTAGAATCTTAAGTAGTTAACTCAAGTGGCTGGGGGGGGGGGGGTTTCGGGCGAGAATTAGTTACGTGTGTGCGAACTGCTGAGTGGGGGAATTTAGTCAACCGCTCAGAGAACGACCGTCTCAAAGCAATTGCATAACGTGCCGCTAAGCTGAGGGGATATAAGAGGGGATGGGGGTGGCGGGGACGCGAAGAGGAGGGGGCGAATGAGGGATCGAATAATGACTCGCTCACATGCGTTAAAATAGCACAAGATATAAATACATTAAGACATGACATGAATACATTAATATAGCATAGGATAAAATATATACATTCTAACACATTCGTACCCATTCAACCAAGATGTAGTACCAAGTTGAATCGTATTAGTCAGTAGACTCTGAATTTGGGCGTAGTACAAGAGTATAGTGAAGGGTAGAGAAACAGGTGAGAAAGAGTGATGGGGAGATGTAATTGCGTAAGGGAGGGAGAAGATAGTGACGTCAGACTAACCTTCTCTCTATTCTAGCTAAACTTAAGCTAATCTAAGGTTCTAGTTATACACTGCTATCTATGCTATAGTCTATCTATGAGTGCTACGAGTCACGGTTTAATCCAGAATCGTGACAACTCACCCGGGTAGCTTGGGAATCTACTCAGAAAGAAGATTTCTACCTAAACTACTGTCTCTGGGACATGGGGAAAGGGGAGTAACTACACACTCATTAACAGTGTGCGCGCGTGGGGCCGTATTACTGAGTATGCTGGGCCACGAAGTGTGTAGGGGCACTAGTTAGTGTCCGCTATGCCGCGTGTGTCGAAAGGGGTTTTGGCCTAGGCAAAGTTGCAATGTGTCGAAAGCATTAGTAGCGGGTTTGTCCCAAGATAATGGGAACGATGTGGGTGCGTTGAGCAATCTAAATAACGGACGGGCAATTTTACGGAAGTTTGGTATAAGGGTATTCTGATAGTTGCTGAATTCGCACAGTGTTTGTCTTAGTTCGAGTCTCGTCGTGGGCAGCCTTGCATGACGGAGCTTATCTTTAATGGACATGGGGTGGGGGAGAGGTGTCTGGTTGGGGGTGGGGCGGGGCGATCCGTAGGTTGCGGGTGTAGGCAGGCAATGCGTTTGTTTACCTACAATCGGTCTTCCGAGTAGGATGTCTACTTGTAGGCCTTCTATTACGGCGGCCTCAATGGGGCCTGTAAAAAGTGCTGAGCTGAGGTTTACGAGTGCGGTCGGTAGCTGCTGAATAGGAGAGTTATGAGATGGACCTTGGAGTCGCACATAGCGTCCTGTGTAGTCGCGGGGGTCGATTTTTGATTGCGTCACTAGGGCCTCAAAGCTAAGACCGGAATCATACGTACAAGAGGCGAGTCGGCCGTTGATTCTGACTATCTCGTCGACGTAGCTACGAGGGAATTGGTTATGTTTGTCTGCCGAGGAAATAGAGAACACGTGGTGGACTCGATCATAGTCACTGCTTGAGTACTGGTCACGCCCCTGATCGGCGGGTTCCTGTTCGGGAGCTAAGTGAGGGGTGGGTCTGGCGTGGCGGTGATCCCTACATCGGGAATCTTGGAGGGGCGGAGGGGGTCTGGATTGGGATTGACCCGGTCGAGATGAGGGGGCGCTGTTTGGTTTGATTAGCGGGGGAGGGTTGGCGCAGTGATTGTCTCGATAAGGCCGACGTGGCTGTGGGTGTCTCGGGCGGGAGTAAGGGGATGGTGACATTCCCGGTCTACCATTTTCCCGTCGGGAAGCGGGCGGTGGGTGAATTTTTCCACGGGGGTGGGGCGACTCTATTATATCTCCTTTCTGTACTAGTCTCACCGGGGCATTGAAAGGGGAGGTAGAGCTAGCGATGGCGTTGTGGGCTAACGGGTAATTGATTTCTTCCTCAATGACCTCTAATTTGGCGTCCGGCGTAGTAAGTTTGCCCTTAATGGTTCGCGGGTCGGTGACCTTCGTGGTGAGCGGTTCTAAGTTTGTACGCCCTGGAGTGTCGGCTTGCACGTCAGCGTATGAGGGGAGTGAGGTTTTGACTGTTTTGGCTTGTTCAGGGGTTGGGAGTGGACAGATTTCTACATCCCTTATGGTTTCTGTCTGCTGTAAGGGGAATGCGGTTAATGAGTCATCGGCTTTTGTTTCTTCAGCAATAGTCGTTGCTACAGGGGGTTTATTGTCACGTGGGCGCTCTATGTATCGCTTTAGCAAGTTGATGGGGAACAGTTTGTCTTTGTTGTCGATCTTTATAAGGTATTTGGTGCCTGAGAGTTTTTTCGTAACTGGGTATGGGCCTCTCCATGCTAACTGGAGTTTGTTGTAAGAGGTGGGGAGGAGCAGTAGTGCTTGATCGCCCGGAGCCAGAGAGCGTTCTTTGGCCCGCCGATCGTATAGCGTCTCCTTTTTCTCCCTCTCCTTGGCTAAGTGTTTTGAGGCGATAGAGTGGGCAGTTTTAAGCCTAGTCTGTAAGTTATTGGTGTAGGCGTAGACTGAGAGTTCTTCGGGGTGGGGGGAGGGTTTGGTCCAGGCGCGCTTGAGGCGTTCTAGTGGATCACTGGGTTGGGGATCGAGTAACATCTCATCGGGAGTGTAGCCTAAAGTAGAATGGGGGTTGGACCGATATGCGGGTAGTGGGGCCAGTGTTGGGTCATCCTGTTGGGCCCGAGGGAGTTCGTTGGCCGTGGGGGGCTCCACGGGAGGGTGGGGAACGGGGTCAGGGTGCGCGTGTGTGGCCACTGAGGCTGGGGGAGGGAGGGGGAAATCGTTAACTCTGACGTATCGGCTCCCCAGGACGACATCATATGATAAGTCGGCTCGGACCGCTAGGGTGGCCGTACCAGTGTATAGGGTTGACCTGATGTGAACCCAGGCGGTTGGGAGGGTCTCAGTTATTCCCCATGCAATTGTAATCTGGATTGACTCGCCAGTGTAGTCGGAGGGATTCACGAAGGAAGCCTTAATGATCCCCTCAGCCTGGAAACCTGAGGAGAGAAGGGCCCTGGCTCTTTTAGAGTTGATCTCTATATTTCTTTCTGTCTTGGTTTCCGGGTCGTCGGGGGTTGTAGGCCGGCCGGGGGTGCCCGCAGTGCAGAGGGTGGCGACGCAACATATTATGGGGGGGTTCTGGGAGTGATCAGGGCCTGTGTGTGCCTTGGGTTGTTGCTCATCCAACCGGTTTTCTTCTCTCTGCTCTAGTCTAAGTTCCCTGTCTAATTGTTTCTCCTCTCTAGCTATTTGTTCTGCTCTCTCCTCTCTAGCTACCTGTTCTGCTCTCTCCTCTCTAGCTACCTGTTCTAATCTAAGTCTCTCTGTCTTGGCCTCATGGGCCGCTACCTGCTCTACTACGTATTTAGTGATGTCTGAGTCAATGTAGCCTATAGCTATAGCCTCTTCTCTCAACTGCTTACGCAATAGTACACCTTCCGCCATAGTAACAGAGTGAGGCGAGATTAAGATACTAGAGGCGGACAGAGATATAGCGAGATAGGAAAGGAAAATATAGGAGGGGTGTTGGGGTTCAGAGTTTAGCTAACGTAATACAACTCAAAATGGTACTCACCAGACAGCAATTCCAGAATTTTACACACATACACTAACACACGTATATCCAATCATAAAGTTATCGTTTATATAGCGCTCGGCGCTGTTGGTGCAGATCTTCGGGCTGGTTAGGAATTCTCTTTCCCCGTGCCGGGACTGGATTAGCGTTTAATGTTAGTGTCTATTTTCCCGGGTTTGGATACCGGGAACTACGGCGGGTTCCTACGGGGAGGTTGACAGGGCAGTTGTCGGGTTCTCGGCGGTCTCTAGTTGTCGGGCAGGCTGATGCGGCGGCGGTGGGTCTCTCTGCTGACGTCTCGGGTGCCGGTACGTTGATGCGGGGCCAGAGGGTGGCGACCTGGCGGTTGGGGCGGCAAATCTGGCGTTATGGGGTGGCAAATTTGGTTGCTGGTGTGTCTGGGGTGACGTAGGCTGGCGTAGTGTGGCGAGCCTGGCTTAATGGGGTGAGCTGGCTGGGGTGGCGTAGATTGCTCGGAGTGGCGAATCTGGGGTGGCTTAGGTTGGCGTATCTGGGGTGCGTAGGCTGGGGTAACGTAGGCGTAGGCTGGGGTGGCGTAAGCGTAGGCTGGGGTGTCGTAGGCGTAGGCTGGGGTGGCGTAAGCGTAGGCTGGGGTGGCGTAAGCGTAGGCTGGGGTGGCGTAGGCTGCGTAAAGTGGCGAGCCTGGTTTGATGGGTTGATGGATCTGGTTGCTGGCGTTGGGATGACGGGTCTGGTTGCTGGCTTAGAGTCTTTGTGTTGTAGAGAGATGAGCCCCCATCCAGGGTCGGTTTCAGAATCGGCGTAGTCCTCGGGTTGTTGCTGTTGACAGTGCGCTGAACGGCTTGAAGTTCAGATAATCCCGGATACGAGGTCCCACTTTGTCACGATGTGGCAATTGAGAGGGGGGTAATAATGGCTGGTTGTCTTAGAGGTACGAGGTGCCGATGCTGTGGTTGACCTGGAATATTTATTTGTTCTCTACTGGCTCGCTTAGATGTTATTAACACACACAACAGACAGTTCTAAGTTAGGCAAGCAAGTCTCTGGTTACGTTTCAGGTGTTTATTTATGATTCAAATTCAATATCCAATGATGAGATACACATACTAACATGCAGGGGAGATACAATGCTTGAGATTATATGCACAGGAACGTCTAACACTCAATATACTGTGTTGTTACGGAGTCCAAGGTTAGGCTACGTAACTATAATGAGGGAATTACGATTACTGGCTAAGTATCTGCAAGTCCGAGTAACAATTTGGGAGCTAGACCAAAACGATGTATCTAGCTCGGGAGCTGGGAGAGATCTGATCTTGAGTTTAGTTGGGCGGCTTTTTCGTGGACACTAGTCACCTGACCCAAAGTTAATTTGGTTGGCTTACATTTAATTACATCCTATTCTCATTGGCTAGATTGAATACACATTTGCATAAGAAAAGCTTATTGGAGCCAAAAATGGATTGGGGGTCGGGGTTGCGAGGGCGGAAAAGGGGGGGGGAGAGAGGTCTAGATGAAAGACAATTTATACAGACGTCCTGCTGAGTGGGGAATTTTATCTCCCTTTGGTAGAATCTTAAGTAGTTAACTCAAGTGGCTGGGGGGGGGGGGGGGGTTTCGGGCGAGAATTAGTCACGTGTGTGCGAACTGCTGAGTGGGGGAATTTAGTCAACCGCTCAGAGAACGACCGTCTCAAAGCAATTGCATAACGTGCCGCTAAGCTGAGGGGATATAAGAGGGGATGGGGGTGGCGGGGACGCGAAGAGGAGGGGGCGAATGAGGGATCGAATAATGACTCGCTCACATGCGTTAAAATAGCACAAGATATAAATACATTAAGACATGACATGAATACATTAATATAGCATAGGATAAAATATATACATTCTAACACATTCGTACCCATTCAACCAAGATGTAGTACCAAGTTGAATCGTATTAGTCAGTAGACTCTGAATTTGGGCGTAGTACAAGAGTATAGTGAAGGGTAGAGAAACAGGTGAGAAAGAGTGATGGGGAGATGTAATTGCGTAAGGGAGGGAGAAGATAGTGACGTCAGACTAACCTTCTCTCTATTCTAGCTAAACTTAAGCTAATCTAAGGTTCTAGTTATACACTGCTATCTATGCTATAGTCTATCTATGAGTGCTACGAGTCACGGTTTAATCCAGAATCGTGACACTCAGAATCACTGAGATTTCTATTAATAATGTTATAGATTTCGTATGAATAGGAAGAAAAGTGCATTTAAACGGAATAGATACGATGTAATTATACAATGTTGATAGCTAATGTAGTGTTTAAAGTTTAAAATGTACATTTAATTTCTTTACTTATATAATATTTATATAATTTTCAAATATTTTTTTTATTATTTTTTTGTCGTTAAAAGCTATAATTGAAAGCAGCAATATTTAAAAAAAAAGAAAAAATAGAATATATTTAGAAATACTAACGCAAACAAAAACAGGCTTATTATCTCCCTTTAATTAAAGTTTTTCACATTTTTGTCTAAATACCAAACCCGTTATTTTTTATAATATAACTATTATTATTTATTAATTTTATTATTTCCTTTATAAATCTAGAAATATGGTATTTATTTTAACTAGTAATTAAAGGTATAAAATAAATGTTAAACAGTTGCAAATGAATATTTCCTGCATTTATTGTTTAAAGTGGATTTTACTTTTTTTAAACATGAATAATTCCAACAATAATAAAATGCTAGTATATAAGCCTCTTATATATTAAAATAATGAATCAAACAAAATTTTTTAGAATTAATTATAGACTATTTATGCTTAATTAAAGAAAACAAGCATAAAAACTTTTTGGAATGTAATTTGCATGTAAAGTAGGTCTATCAATTAACGAGTGCCTTGTCCTGAAGTCTCCTTGAATGTCGGGTACATATCTAGTTACCTCTGAGTGGTCAAGTGTATGTGACCTCTATGTCGATGTGCGATAAAATTTGTTAGAACGTGTTATTTTAATCAAAAGCGGAAACTAGCGTTAATGCTTGGCAGTAGACTTGCCTAAGCAGCTGCCTTCCAGATTTTTCCGGAAATAGGCAAATATTTTGATCCTATTTTTTTAATGTTTTAAACTCAACTTGCTGCATTTTCTAATAGCTAACATACCGACACCACAAAAAAAAAACAACTAAGATCCAGATCTAAGATTTAATATGTCGTAGGGTTAAGCTAGTCAGACTTGATGTGGTATGAAAACTTGATCGCTTTAATCTGCACCTTAAATAAGGAAATAAAAAAAGTTTTTTAATTGATTTCACGGCAAAATATATCCAGTTTCAATGCAAATTCGTTCCAGTGGTCTAAGAGTTCAAGTTCTGTTTGACAAAAGTTCAACTCATTGAAATATGTTGCTATGTCATTCAGAAACATCGGCTTCAACATTCTATTATACAAGACTTAACCTCGTCTAAGGTAACGAGCAATTTGTGCAACGGCAGATCTCTTTATTCCATATCTTTCTTCTACAAGAGACTTGAATTGCCTATAAATCTATAAAATAGACTATAAATTGCCTATAAATCTATAAAATAGACTATAAATTGCCTATAAATCTATAAAATAGACTATAAATTGCCTATAAATCTATAAAATAGACTATAAATTGCCTATAAATCTATAAAATAGACTATAAATTGCCTATAAAACTATAAAATGGGCTATTTCAACAATAGATTATAACACCGATCGCGAGACCAATCTTTACACATAAACTTTCCTGAACTGTAACTCTCGACGTACAGCGTGATTCTCATGTTATAGTTTGCATTGAAAAAATCTCCTTTTGAGAGATCTACATGGCGTGTCTCGGAAAATCTTCTGTGTGACAAGTCTTGCATGAGTTCCTTTTTTTTTGCCGATACATGACCTAGAATGTTCACTTTTTTTTTACTTGGAAGAAAAGTTTTAATCTAAGGGAAATAGCCAGTAAAATAAAACACTTATGCTGAGGTACTAAACAGTAGTCTCCCTTATGCTAGTAATGACAAAGAAAAGGTATTAACTTGAACATTGAATTTTGTTTTTTGCATTGATAAAGCACTAATGCTAAGGCATTTGAAAAGTAGCCTCCCTTATCTTTGCAGTGTAATAGCAAAAAACAAATGCATTGCTTGGAATATTATTTGATTTACTTGGAATAAAAATTTTGATCTAACGGAGTTAGCAATTAATATCATACACTTGAGACAAGACACACAACGAGTAGCCTCCCTTATGTACTTAAAGTAATAATATAAAAAGGCATCACCTGGAATATTCATATTTTTTCTTTGACTGGGAAGAACATTTTTAATCCAATGGAACTGCGGGAGACGGGTGTTTGATTCTATTCCACTTTTATTAAATTAAAAGACATCCCTTTCTTTTTAACCCGATTACGATATTTAGCGCCAATTTTAAATTACTTTCCTATATGTTTTCAGTAAATAATAAATAATTATATTTTTTGTAAATTATTATAACTTTCTGTTCTTTGTACTTTGCTAATTGTTTTTTTTTTATATCTGTTGCTAGATCTATATGCGATTTCTTTTCCCCCCAGGGCAACGCCGGGTAAGTTAGCTTGTACATAAATATATATGACGTAGACTGTGTAAGTAAAATCCGATTTCCATTGGATAATTTAAAGGCACGTGACCTTTACTTGTATGTTCCCACTTCTTGCATTCCTCTTGCCTAGTAAAGTTGTTAGCCGTCCCGACTGGCACACGAGTGACCTGGGTTTCTTTCCTAAGTGCAAACCTTTCCTTTTTTTTTTAAATATTATTTCTGTCATTGCCATTGGTAGGCCTTTTTTTTTTCATAATTTTTTTTTAAATATTGTAACGATTTTCAGGACATTTTGCTTTTCTAAATGATTTCAGTAAATAGAAATGAATTATTTTATTTTGTCTTCTTCTTATCTTTTTATATATTACAGACGCTCCTTCTATAAATAAGGTTATTGCGCCCTACGCCCATCCGTGGTCCGAGTCTGGTCTTGCATTTTTATTGATGTTTTAAAAGATGTAAGGTTACTGGTTTTCCTGGTTTGTTCAGACAACCCATTCCATGCCCGGATGCCACTCGGGAAAAAATAGTACTTGTATGCATTTGTTCTCGCGTAAAGGATAAGGAAAGTGTTTTTGCCTTTATGTTTATCTAAGCATTGCAATAGGTTGTTATTTGGGTTGTATTCCTAAATTAGAGCTTAATGCCTTATGTATTATTTCTACTTTACTCTTTGCCCTTCCGTCCTCTAGTGTTTCAAGGTTTAGGGATTTAACTATTGGTGTTACTCTTGTCAGTTGTGAATTTCTTCAGCTTGTAAGGCTTGGTTGTAAGCCAATTATAGCTTAATATATTTTAGTTTCGGCATCATAAAACAAATGGGTAAAATTTTTAATTTAAAGCAATGGGCCGTATTGCTGCTGAGAGTTAACACCCTTGCCCCTTATACAAGTCAATATTTTATGACTGACTTGTAAATTACAAGTCAGTCATAAAATATTGACTTGTATAATGGGCAAGGGTGTTAAATCTCAGCAGCAATACGGCCCATTAGTTAATACCTATATACAATCTATATTAATAAATAGTTCATCATTATGTTTGAAATTAAAATTGAGGATTCCTAAATTTAAATGTTTATTACGAAATACTTATAAGTTTTTACAGACGTTCCGTCTAAATCATAGGTTCTCAACGGGGGCGATATCGCCCCCCGGGGTGCGGTGAGAAGCTTTAAGGGGGCGCTGACATTCCCGGGGGCGATTGGGGGGCGATGAAGGGCAAGTGGGCGGTACAAACGTACCTGATATATTTTAACACCACAGCTACATGAATCGATTAGTTTTAGGACGATGAAATGTGATGTAAACGCAAGTGCTGCTAAATATCTGATATCCCCCAACAGTATGCCCACATATAATTATATTTAATAAGATATAGGAATCGCAGTGACTTTTCGATGAAGTAGGGATATGTATTTGGCAAATATAGTGTGCGGCCAGCTGGTCCTGTGGTTGGTTCACCGGACTGTTAACCTTGCTGATCGATCACTGTCGCCCTAAAATCTGCTAATATTAATGATATTTTGATATCTTTTTTTTTCCATTAGGTGGCGCGTCGGATTCTTACATCATTGCCCCTCCTTTAGGTAAGTTTAGGTGAGAGCCGTAGCTCGGGGTGAATAAGACTTCCCACACACCTGTGTGAAAAATTTAATCGCACAAGGCGGAGAAAATCTACACGTTGTGTGGGGAAGCCAGACCGAGATATCCTTTATGTGTTTTAACTGAGACAAAAGATAGCCGCAATAATGTTAAGAGGTATAGATAAGTAATAATCATACAAACTGGGTAGTTATTGTAATGCTTGAAAATATACATATAAATTTTTTATAATATTTATATAATTTTCAAATACTTTTTACAGTTTGATCATTTCAAAGTTATAAATTGTAAGCCATTTATTTTTTAAAAAAGAAAGAAAAAACAAAATTATTAGATCAAATAAAACGGGCTAATTATCTCCCTTTAACTAAAAAATGTTTCCACATTTGATTCAATATTGCTGCCGAACAAGTTCTGTTTTGTAATATAACAATATTACTGATGATTAGACCTAGGGCTTTTGCAACTAAAATTGAAACAAAAATAGACAAATTGCTAGCAACACACCAGGCAAAGGATTCGCATTAATATTGATTTATTCAAACCTTTTGTTACGGCAATTTTTTGATCTATTAATTCTTACAATTGAATATGTTTCCTTTTCATTTTTTTTTTAAAGATAATTAATCACACAAAAAGTTTAGTCCGCCTAAAAAAAGCGGAAACTATAGGCCAGATGGGCGGAAGGAGGTGGCGGTGAGCGGAAAAAAATATTGTAAAAGGGGGCGGTGAAATGAAAAAGGTTGAGAACCTATGGTCTATATAGTAGACTATCACGTCCACTCGGCCCAAAACTCCTGCAGGGCAGCAGGGATTGGTCGGCGGTATGGCTAGAACCCGGACCATTTCGTTGACAGTCCGGTGAACTAATCGCAGGGCCAGCCGGTCTAACTTTGTTGACAACATATATTTAATTTATATATGGTAGACTGTATGTGTCGATTGCGAATCCCATTGGATAAATTAAAACACACCTGACCTAATAGTCTTATTATATTCTAGTTGTGCAATTTCCTATCCAGCATGTGTCCTCCCAACAAAGTGGTAGTAAAGTATCCCGTCGGAACAAGTTGATCCGTAGGGCCGATGAAGCAGCGTTTCTGTGGCCACGGCATTCTAGAGGATGTGTGGCCAACACAATGCCTAGCCGTCTTTACATTACTCCAACTAATGTCAGGTACCCATCATAGCTGGGAAGAAAAAATCCTAGCCTCCACCAGGATTCGAGCCCAGGACCTTCGGTCACCAGTCGAACGCACTGCCCGGCTCAGCTACCGTACCCCATAGTAAAGTGGCTTGTTTCCCCTCTGGTAGCTTTTGTCGGTAATAAAAAAACAACAACTATATTTTAATGAAGACAATTTTTGTATTTTTTAGGGGGGCTCAGGATGTTAGATTTTTTTTCTTTTAAATAAATTTTAATAAGAAAAAATTAAAATTTATACTGTACATTTGATCGTTGATTTATTGTATTGGTATCTAAAAGCTTATACTTGGACTATTATAAGGTGTGTGTGGGTATTAAGGCCCACTAGTCCAAACTACGGGAAAATATAAATTGCGAAACTTTTTTTTCGGTATTAAAATATTAGAGTTATCTGGCTTTATCACTGGCAGCAAAAAAAATAAATCAGCTTTTCTTTACCGTGCGTTCGACAATGCAAGATTACTTCGATGGTTCCGTCAAGAATTGCCCAAGTCTAATTTTTAAGGTACGTATTGTCACATTTTTAAATATTTTATAATGCTTCTATTCTTTTCAACTGCATTTATTTGCATTAAGTATTTATTAGTTGCCATTACTCAACATGTAATATTTATGCACGTGTTGAAACTAAAGGATACTTTATCGATAAACGTGGCAGGTCCAAAGCGGGTAATAAGGCCCACTAAAAAGCGGGTAATAAGGCTCATGGGCTTTAATGCCCGCAAGTTATAAAGTCATCTCTATTTTATTTTATTTCAATTTTCTATGTGTTTATTATTAAAATGATTATCACAATTTTATATTTATAAAAGAAATAGACCAAACCACATTATAAAACTAACAAAAACACTTTATTTTTAGGCTATAGACTATAGGTTTAAATACTATTAATTTAAACAAAATAATGTTTTCTTCTACTTTCAGTTTTTCAAATGTTGTCTTTAGAAATGGCAACTGCTAATGGAAAAAGTAGAGCTAATTGGACGGAAGTTCAATTGCAGGAGGCTCTCAAAGCTGTGCAAAATGGATCATCGCAAAGAGAAGCTGCCACAATATAAAATACCCCGTAGAATTCTACGCAATCACATGTGTACAGGATCTGTAAAAAAAAGTGTTTAGGAAGAAAAACTACACTTTCTAGTGAGCAGGAGCAAGAGCTGATATCAAGAATTTTCAGATTATCAGACATTGGCATGCCAATAACACCAAAACTCTTGAGGGCATATGTTTTTGAGTTTGTGGAAGCAAACAATATAAGTCATTGCTTCAATGCCAACGAAAAGCTGGCAGGTAGAGACTGGTGTATTAATTTCTTAAGACGCTACCCAGAAATTAGCCGCCGGAAGGCGCAATTTATGAACCCAGCAAGGGCACAAAAAATGAATCCGTTCATTGTTAAGGACTATTTCACCAAATCGGAACAACTAATGGTATTGCATGTGCTATGGAGTAAGTAAATAATATAAGGGTAGTAACTCGTGTAAGAATTAAAAACTCGATATAAAACCCATTTTTGGATATTAAGAAAACCTATATAGGAAGTGGATAGTCACATGACTGGCCATGCTTACTCTTCAGGCTCACCGATAGCTTGTAAGGAACGCAAGTAGAATTATATATATAGACTCAGAGACCATTAGTAAAAATGTATATTATATCGCTACTATAATCTATATTTGTTTTCATGGATGTGAAGTGAGCTGTTAATAATATTAATAAATTACATATGCTGCAAAAAGGCGTTCTTTTATTTGATTTACAAGTTCAAATATATATTGTGGTGAAGTCATCTGTTTCAATGTTTGATAGCAAATAATTCAGCAACTGTAGCAGAAACACTCTGAAGAGACTAATAATATAAATTGATGTACCTACAATAAAAAAAAGGACGTCAACAGCATGGTTTTTTTAATACTCCAGAAAGGATCTACCAAGCAATACTACCCATGAACTGCAGCCCATGGACAAATCTGTCTTTAAAACTTAATAAATGACTTTTATTGAAATTTTAAACTTTCATTGTTTTTATAGCTTTTTGAGTTCGTATTATTTGCCGAGACAAAAAGTGTTAAACAAATAAAAATAAAACGAGATATTCGACCAAGGCAAATGTCAAGGTTGATTTTGAATTAGAGCTTAAAATCCAATTCTAAATGCGGATCAACCTTCTATTTCATTGCCTCAATTATATAACTTGTGTAGGATTACACGTGTGAAGCGCAACACAAACCGATGTCATTGTTAAAAGTGTATCCGTCCGACCTATATTTCTATATCAAACTGTAACAGAATTAATTACATGCTACCCACCTCCCACCCCCGTTGTGTATTTCTACGCCAACCCGTTGAGCTGTTAAATGGAAGACGCCAGCATTATTTATTACATGTGAATACAAAATATATCAACAACAACAAGATCATAAACTATGACACGATGGAGGCCATGATAGTCACAGAGACCTTCATGGTAGTTCTTATGTTTCTGGGCGATGAGACAGATGAAGATTTTGGGAGGCGGGGTCTGATCTGTCAGTAACGAATTCAAGGTCCGGTATATATTTCCTCTCCCAAAAACTAAGATACAAACACATACACGCAGAAGAAAATAAAAGTCATTTCGCTGATGTCACAAAAATACGATTGTAAATCTGTCACAATTGTCAGCATTGTTTTGGTCTTGAAATTGTTTTTTAAATAATATAATCGTGACTCTGGCAACTGTGACTTTCTAGTATCTGACACAAGTTACACAAGATAATTCTAACTTAGAAATACAACACAATAACAACCTGCTACAATTCTCTGATAAACATAAGGACGAAAGAAACAAAGGCATATAAATATAAGCACTCTTTCTTCCCGAGTAGGCACCTGGGCTTGGAATGGGTTGCCTGAACGAACCAGGAAAACCAGTAACTTAACACCATTTTAAACACTAATCAAAATGCACGACTACACTCTGACCACGGATGAGCGTAGGACGCAATAATCTTCTTTATAGAAGGAGCGTCTGTAATGCATAAGATAAGATGGCAACAAAGCTTTTAAAAATCAACCAATCTGCTCTACTATTTTTTTTAATAAGACACTTTTGTTATCGCCGTAGCAAGACCAATGCCAAAAGCAATGGAGCTTCATAGAGAAAATTGTTAAAGCGTTTTATATTTCATAAAAAATTAAAGTGTTTGTGATATTGCAATGGTCTATTGTAAAATAATAGAAAATTTATTTTACAAATTTTATATAAAAGGTTAGTGTATAATACATTTAATATTGTTCACAAGAAATAATTGTAACACCAAATTTAAGCTCATTATATTTAGATCTCAGCCTAACTGAGATTTTCTTTTTTTTGTCCGATGTTGTGTTGGGGAAGACCTATCGACAATTGAGTGGAATTGATACGTAGTAATCATACAAACAAGGCAGTTAATATAATGTTTAAAAATGTGCATATAATTTCTTTAGTCATATTATTATAATATTTATATAATTTTCAACTACTTTTTATAGTTTGGTAATTTTAAAGTTATATATTGTTAAAACATTTCAACGCTAAGAAAACTGATTTATTATGCCCCCTTAAATTAAATACTAGGGAATGTGTGGCCAGCACAAGGCGCAGCCGCTTTTACTAATGTCAGGTACCCCTCAGAGCTAGGTAGACTCAAGTGCCATTACCGATTAAATAACGACGGTCGTTATCAGTTTATTGTAGGTTATTCCCCTTGCATAAATGATCATTCTTAATTATTTTTTTTAAAGGAAGAACATTAGATACGTACAGATCTAGTACTATATATGATTTAGATTTTAAGCTGTTTTTTTTCTGAAAATAAATAAAAAATAATTAAAAGATCGATGAAAGAAAGAGTCAAAACAAGTGACTCCCCGACGCAAAAAAAAAAAAAGCTTTTTCTCTTCTAAAAATAGACATTACAGCTCTCGGCTCTATCGCTAGAGCGTAGATTGCCTTAACGAAAGTCTTGTGCTCCTGGTCCAGTCTTTGCGCGTTTTTACGAGATCTAGAGTGTACTCCATAAATAACCCCTTTTATTTGACCACACCATACACTGGGATTGAGGGTCCAGCACATTGTCCAGTCAATTTTTTATTTCTCTTAGCTTTTGTCAGATCAGGGTAAACTTGTGGACACTGTCGAGACTGACGCTGACAGAAGGATAGAAGGATGAATAGAAGGCTAGATAGATACAAAAGTAGATAGATAGATATATAGATAGATAGATAGATAGATAGTTAGATAGATAGTTAGATAGAAAGATAGATATATAGATAGATAGATAGATAGATAGATAGATAGATAGATAGATAGATAGATAGATAGATAGATAGATAGATAGATAGATAGATAGACGGATAGACAGGTATGCACGCAGACGGGTGGATACACTGGCAGATAGAAAGATAGTCAAACTAACAGACTTAATGTTGGATAGAAAGATCGATAGAATGTTAAATAGAAAGATAGATATATATACATTTAAAAGAAAAATAGACGGATATATACATTGAAACATATATTAACATTCAGAATTCAGATGGATGAATAGATCGGTGGAAAATTAGATAGATAGATAGAAAGAAAAAACAACTTTATAAATAGATGTTTAAACAGATTCACTGTAGGCCTATCGAGTGTGCAGTGGAAATGCTTCTAACAACGAAATACATGCAGTAACCAAATTTCCACGCGGCCCGGAATAGTTTGATGGTCGGAAAATTTCACAACTTCCAAACACCCTTTATCAACATCAAGGGAATTGACCAAGTAGCGTTGTAATGTTTTGTTTGTTTGTATTGTATAGGTGTGTGTTTGTGTGTGTGTATGTATGTTATGTGTGTGTGTCTGTATGTGTGTGTCTTAACACATACATTAGGTCAAGGCAGTAAGTGCGTGAAATCCTGTCATCGGGCGACTAAAAGAAAACAAAATTTTGTGGTAGTTATTTTTGAACTTCCTGGAATTTTAAAAGCTATTTTTAGGCTAAAGGGGGTTTCCTATGATGTATTTACATAATATTTACCTGCAAGACTTTTCACGATGTTTTACCTGGCTTGACCTAGTTTGGGGACTAGGTCGCCAGAGGGGGGGGGGGTGGATTCGGTGGAAGTGTCTCTCATCGAACCTATTGCCCATAGTTAAATAAAACTAAAACTTAGGTAGTAGCGTGTCTGATTGGTTAGTGAGGCGTGCCAGACTAATAGGCAATTAGGCTTCACCCTTTTTTACTAGTTGAATGAGCTAACAGATTGGGACATTTAGCGTAATGATAGTCCTACATTTAAATAAGTTTCTTCCAACACCCCTTTAACATTAGTTCAGTAGGCCTATATGTAAACAAAGTAAAGTATCCTATCGGACAAATTTTATCCATAGGGCCGGTGAAGCAGCGGTACCAGTTTCTGTGGCCACGGCATGCTTGTGGGGCCAGAAAAATGCCCAGCCGCCTTTACTTTACCCCAACTACAGTCAGGTACCCATCAGAGCTGGGTGACTCGAGGACAAATTCCAGACCCGGGAACAAATCCTAGTCTTCATCAGGATTCGAACCCAGGACCCGTCGGTACGCCAGCCTATTTATTATTTATTAATAATAATAGGCTATCACAAGTAATACCCAAATAATATCAAATACACCCTCCAGACCCAACAACAAACCGTAGCCTTCCCATCTAAGAGTGAACATTTTTGTTAAATAATCAAACCCTTGAATTTACACGGTCGAGAAACAAAGTGCAGTTATCTAATGGTGATACCAGTAACACAAATATAATTATGTTGTAATTATATTAAATTATATTTATAAACAAATATTATTATTATTTCTTGTAGCCTATTACTGTTAGATTTTGATTAATTCTAGATCTACTTTTTTTTTAAAAGCTTCTTATAGTTATAGCGGTGGAAATTTCTATGGCCCAAACGGAATATAACTGGAGAACCTCTGATTAGCATTACAAACCAGGAGAATTAAATTAAAAACAAAAAAAACACATATAGATCTATACGTAGGGTTGCCAGACGGCCGGCAAAAGGAGGACTTGTCCTTCTTTTTAGCCCTGTGTCCTCCGTCCGTAAAAACCCTTCAAATGTCCGTCTTTTATACGCCAATGGTTGTTTTCTACTGTCAATATTTGTGACATTTTTTTTTCTTTCTGTATCCCTGTACATAATGGTAATGTGGAAAGAGTGTTCTCATTGATAAACGCTCAATGGATAACGGAAAGAAACAGACTCTCAGTTAACTCAGGGCATCATTCTTACAAAGTACAACTTGAAAATCTCATATGTAAACAGTTTTATACATTTGTGATTGCTAACAAGGATTTTCTGCAAACAGTTGGCTCGTCAGAGAAATATGTTGTATAATTAAGAAAGATGATAATGTATTAATTGTAGAATTGACTATTTAATTTTCAAATAATACTCATTAAATTGCAAAAATAAACATTCAATGTTGACGTAATTAATGGACGTCCCCAAACATATAAGTCTAAGCCAGCGGTTCCCAAACTGGGGGGCGCGACCCCCTTGGGGGTCGAATGACCATTTCGCGGGGGTCGCCAAAGACCTTCGGAAAACGTATGTTTTTGATGGTCCTAGGAGCCGAAACACAGTTCATCTTTCCGTCTACAAGAGAGTCCACCTACATGCAGATACATCCGCATACTACGTGTAGGCTACTTGGCATAATGTCATCTATACAGGGGTATGTGACAAGGTCGGCACCATAATGCACGCATGCGTACCAGTAACACGTCTGTAGAGAGTTGTGTTAAAAAGCCTCTTCTCTGTTACAAGCAGCCATTGTGTTAAAAGCAGTAGGCCTAGTATTGGCGATAAAACGACCGACACGTCATGAATATTTTGGAATTTAGTGTAGATTCTGTTCGGTCTGGATTTCAAAACAATTAGTGACCAAAAGTAATCGGAGCTCACTTTATGATATATGGACAAATATTAGCAACAAAGACATTGTCACACCAGTTAAAAGAAGTATTATAAAGCGTCATAAGTTATGCCCTTTTGTAAAAAACAAGATCTTTAAACAGTCGACTGTTTTCGCAATTGTGCAACGAGTATGATGCTCCGAAAATATAACATACCTTAATTTATCTAAAAAGATCCGATCATTCCAAATGAAATTTAGCTTTTGCATAAAAAATTTGATGAAAATAAAATGTATATGCTCTCTACTTCAGGCCCCATGAAGAGGGCGTGTGTTTGTGTGTGTGTGTGTGTGTGTAGTTATTGCGCTGCGCCGGGGCCCATAAGAGTTTATCTTTGTAATATTATTTGTAAGATCAATGCTGAAGTTTAGGAAAAGTTACATTAATTTAAATTAAAAACTGTACTTGATTAAAGTTTGTGAATAGGCTTGTAAGGTTGTGAATGATATGATTACATTCTAATGGTAATTCCTATGGCAGTTTCATAAAATGGTCAACAGACCTTTTAAAAGATTCCTGATGTCTATAAACGTATGTAATGCAAATAAATCATCTAGATTTGACTAGTGTTGAAAAGTGGGATTGAACCGCACTTTCTCATGCGGCTCCTGGTCTACTTTATCTTCTTTCTTTGAAAAACATGACAAAATGATTACGATGATAAATTCTGTGAAATAACACATGCTTGCAGCCGAAATTTCATGATACTTTCCAAATCTACCCGACACTACATATCTATGTACTTGCCAGAAGCCCATTCACATTCAAAGTTTAAGATATTCATGAGAAAGCACAAAGTTCATTGAGCGTATTAACAACGATGCATAGAGAACTGATTTCTCTACAAAATTATGAATCAAATGTTTGCAGTCATAAACTATTTTGACTGAGATTGTGTTGCGCCATTTTCTTCCATTTCCAACAAAATATCTTAGTAAACATGCTTTTCCACCTTGTTGGTTATCAAATCTAAACACAGTAGACTTATTGTTCGAGGTGAACTGCTTAGTTGTGCTCTTGCAAAGACTGTCCCAAGAATTTCTGAACCGATGAGAAATACGCAATGTCAACCATCACAATAGCTGACGTTCGTGTTGTAATTAGAAATATAGGCCTAAGCTTAGACCTATACATGTATCTTTCAATATTTAATGTTTTTATGTCTTCTTTTTTTTTTAAATGATTAATCGCTATTCTTTAATTAGGTTCAATTTGTAATAATAAAAATACATCGTTCAAATTAGATATTTACATTACAATTCATAACAGTCGCAAAATTCAGTAATAAACTAGAAACGAAATTATTAAAAAAAATTTATGGGGGGGGGGGGGGGGGGGGGGGGGGTCGCCAAAGCATGATAAACTGTAAAAAGGGGTCGCGGCCTAAAAAAGTTTGGGAACCACTGGTCTAAGCCAAAATCCTAGATATCGATAATTGATGTTGTTGTAGTTTTTTCCAAAAGTACAACATCTCGCCCGAGTAACTATTTACGAGAAAGAACCCGCTTGATCATAAAGTGTGTCCAGGATCACAAGTTTTATGTGTAGTTCAAAAGGTCAAATGTCTTGGAACATTGCCTAACATGTATTACATACGTCAGCAAATCTAATTGTGCTCCCCCCCCACCCCCCCCCCCCCCCCCAAAAAAAAAAAAAAGAAAAAAGAAAAAAAAAATTTTCATTATTGATCTTGCACAGCCACCTGCAACATTTTGTCTACTGTGCATATTTTTTGGCTTATCGACGTGTCGGACAAACAAAGTCTTGAACAACATTTTGCATTGCTTGTGATTTCCATTTTGTATATTTCTGGTTTACACGTGACTGTATTTCCCAACAGTAAGTAAGTAAAGTATCCCGTCGGACCAAATAGATCATAACGCCGATGAAGCAGCGTTTCTGTGGCCACGAATAATACTAGAGATTGTGAGGCGACCTTTAAGTTTACCCCAGCTAAACTAAGGTACCCATTGGAGCTGGATAGACCCAGGGACACCAATAGAGTCCCAGGAAAAAAAGTCTGGCCTTCACCAGGATACGAACCCAGGGATCTTCAGTACGCTTAGCCGAACGCTCCTCATATTACCCACAGACTTCAATGAATTATTTTCTCATTTTGAACAAACGTTCCGAATGACAGGCAAATGACAATCAAATGTCAACATGATAGCTAGTATGTTCCAGAATATAATAATATTTACCATATTATGACAATTTATTTGAAAAAAAAAAGCCACAATTTACATATTGTAACTTCTCTGAAGATGAAAAATGGAAAGTGGGAGGGGTCGAAAATACCACGTCATTTTTACTTAAAATATACGTCACATCAATATAACATTTAGATTAAGATAATATCATTTTGTTTAAAAGACTTTATATAGTTGTTGTTTTTTTACGACCGCTTTTGAATTTAAATAAAATTCAATTTTAAATACAAAAACTAGCATGGATATAGCCAAAGTCTACATTATATGTTTTATTCATTTTAACATACACATACAACAACACTGACACATATTTTAACAATGATTATAAACAACAATATACACTACATCATCAACAATAAATAACCAACATAGTAAACTCGCTACAATATTGGGAACTAGACTAAACCCTTTTTTCAGAAAACAAGATTGCAACAAGCTCAAGAGTCTTAAGAAATCTGGCCAGGATGACGTGCATTCCAAATATATACACGAAAGTTCATTTTATTACAAAGCCCAGTTAAGCTGACATTATTATTTTTGTACACCCTACTTCTCACCTGGGCGTTCCTGAGAGTTAATTTTAAAAAGCACAAAAGCATCCTTCTAATGTTATTTATTTATGCAAAGACTATAAGGTGGACCGCGTGCTCTATTTTTAGAACTTACATGTTATTTTTTCCGTGCGCATATCATAACACTATCTTAAATGACTTCTACACTCCTACGTTTGCCTAAATGTTTCCGCTGTATATTACTTTCGATTTTAATTTTAATTTTTCATTGCGAAAATACTGTCCTTCAATTAAATAAAAGGGAAGTGCATGTGTACAAAAGTGAATCGGAAATTCCGAACACAAATCCTTCGAGTCATCAAATAGCATGAATATTAAAGCAAGCGGTCCATCTTATTATAGTCTTTGATTTATGCAACACTATAATCGGTAACACTACATCAATAGTGTCCAATAATTCTTCTTATTCTTATTCGTTCTCAATATTGGACCAATTTCTTATAAGTTTACAGACGTTCTTTCTAGATAGAAGATTATTACGTCCACTAGGCCCAAAACTCCTCCAGGGCGACAGGAACCCGCGACACGAACCCGCGACGTGTCAGTTTGTTTTTTATTGACAGTCTAACCGCTGGACCAGCCGGCTTCACAATGGAAGGATTCAAACAACAAGGTCTATAGCTATGGTGAATTGCACAGTGGTTTCCAGGTCTGTCTCTTTACCATACAGTTTGGTGTTGGTAGAGGTCATCTGCGGCCAGAACCTGTTGGGTGCGGTTTCATAAAGAGAGCAGGCTTGGAGCATGGACATGTTCTGTGTTCTCAGTACTCAGGAGACATCCCACATGGGCAATCTTCGCTGTGACTATGACTATATTACTGCTTATGTGAGTATGACTATAATATTGCAGTTTGGCGTGAAGTTTGATAGTAAATTTACTGCTGCTTCAAATGCATCTGTTTCGGCTTAGAGTGCCTTAGAGAGAATTGGATATTTTCTTAGTGGTTATGCTGCGGTGATTGTCTCGACTCAAGTTGAAAAGGTGGATAACATTACTGTAGGATATTGCCTTTCCCAAAGTAATTATTATATTAATGAGCTAATTGATTTGATAATTATATTAGGACATTTGCATTTTATTACATTAATTATTTAGTATCCCTTATTAAAGTTGTAAAGGTCAGTGCACCCAATATATATGTAGGGAAATCTTTTATAAAAAAAGATTACGTTTTTGTTAGACTTCTGCTAGAGGGCCAAGTGAGATGGAACTGATTTTATATCTCCATTGTAAAAATGTTTAATTAAAGTATATCATATGAAAAGAAATAATTAACTACAATAACAAACTATAACAGAGCATATTTAGTTTTATATTTAGAACAAAGACTTTACATAGAGAAAAATAACCAAATTTTATGGCTAACAGACCTAATTGATCCTCAGTGCCGTTGACCAGTTTCAAATTTTAACGGCCAAATTGATCCATAGAGATGGTGAAGGAGCATCAACCGGTCCCAGCGGCCACTGCTGACTAAGAGGTTGGAGTGGCCAGCACAATGCCCTATCGCCTTAACTTTTCTCCAACTTATGCCATGTAACCATCAGAGTTCTGGTAGACTGGAAGAAATTATTTAAACGCCAATAGTGCACGTGGACCACAATACCACGTGACTTTCCAATGCCCAATGATATTATGCAAAATCGTCTACTCTTGTTAGAATCTACTTCCAATAATAGCGCCAAAAAGAATACACTCTTGCAGCAGTTTTCAAGAACCTATATTTTTATTATTATCTTTGAATCATGGCACCATGGCTCAAAGGCACAGCAGTTGTTACACACGTAGTTACTTTAATAATGTGTATAGATAGATCCGGTTTGCTTTTTCTATTACATAAAAACCGTTGTTTTTTTTTAACTTTTTGTGCTTTATCAGTCATTAAAGCGTGAAGTTGCAATCACGTCTTTGAGTCTAATAGAATCGCATTTAAATCCTCAACGCATGAATTCCCTGACAATAAGACTGTATACTTGTGACAACAGTTTTCCAAAAGCAAGGCCTGTTCTTTGAATGCGATCCTAGGAAATGTACCAGGAACATTCCAACTGGCGTTGAATAATATATAGGGCCTTTATATAGAGGCATATATATATATAGAGAGAGAGAGAACAATATCGTTAAAATACACCTGCATTCAAGCGTAGGGTGTTTTTTTTAATGCATTTTCATTAAGTCCTCTGTGGTTTCAAAGAAAGGGTTTTGATATGATAGTTGGAGAGCTGGTTGTGTAACAATTAACATTGCCAACAAATATGCACTGAACCGTGAATTCATTGGTTGATGTAACAGCCTTGTGCAGTTGCTTGATTATAATTTGCAAAAGGTTATGGGGGCAAACATCGATGCATACATCAGCACAGACAGGAGGACAAACATAAGGACACTACAGCAGGACAAGCGGTCATCATTTTCTAAAATCCATTTCATTGAAAGTAATAATGTGGCGTCAAGGAAATGTGGCCAAGCCGCCTTTACTCCCCCCCCCCCCCAAACTATCAGCACCTGGTTAGACTCCCGGGGGTAAGCCTCCTGACTCTAACACACACAAAAATCTTGGACTTTCTACCCGGATCCAGCACGGGACCTTCAAATTGACAATCAGAACGCAAACCCCGCGACCACTTGACAAGCAGGTAGCATGCATGTTATAATTCTCGTATAATCACGGCATTCAAACTTGACAAGCAGGTAGCAAGCATGTTATAATTCTCGTATAATCACGACATTCAAACTTCCTATCTGGAAGTAAATTGAGTTGTTTCTTTCATTCTTTTTTTTTTAAACTTTCTGTTCGTCATTAATTTTCCAGGTAACGATATACTTCAACATTCTGAGAATAAGTTATTCATACATTTTTACGCTTTTCACCTTTCGTATGCCGTGGCCACAGAAACTGGTGAACGATGCTTCACCAGCCCTATGGATCAATTAGGTCCGAATGATACTTTACTTTCATTCAGCTTCGAGTAAGAAAGTATTTTAGGGCGGAGGGAATTTTTCATTTTGGGATTTAACCCTTACTTGTGAATCCATCTTTTCTTTTGATCTCTATTGATACTTGATACGTTTGTAGTTTATTCAAGGAAAATACAAATCTATATTTAAAAAAGTATAAAAGGCCAACATTTGTATAGATCTATTTGACATTGATTCAGGCTGGAGTACATTTTTGTAAAAGGCTTAATGGAAAACACATTGAATAAGCGACGAGTTTTTTTGACTTAGTTTAATGCTTGGTGATCGGAAACCCTTTTTTTTTTCTTTCTTTAATTTGGTTATTATCGTGCAGGATCTTTCTTTGATTTCGTCCAATTTATTTTATCTAAACTGTATACCGTATATACTCGCGTATAAGTCGCACCGGTGTATAAGTCGCACCCCTAGTTTTTGTCGAAATTTTGTGTAAAAAAAAGTGCGACTTACACGCGATTATATACGGTATATTTTTTTAATTCCCTACAAAGAGCGAAATGATTTCGTCACATCAAAGACTATAATGAGATGGACTGTTTGCTGTAATATTTCTGCTATTTGATGACTCAAATGACTACTTCTCAGAATTCCCAGTTTCCTTTTGTACTGTACACTTCCGTTTTATTTAGCCGCTATGATTTTCTCAATGAAAATTAAAAATTAAAGTCGAGAGGTGTATACAGCGGAAACCTTTAACGTAAACGTAGGAGCGTAGAATCCATTTAAGACAGCGTTATTGGTTGCACACGGAAAAAAACAACAATAAAGCTCTAAAAATAGAGCAAGCGGTCCATCTTATTAAAGTCTTTGGTCACGTGACTGTTTTCCTGTTTTATTGTATTTTGAAAGCTTGTACAAACATTGGGGTATACAGCAACGCGTTTCATTCACTTTGTTCGGGAAAGGTGGGATGGGAAAAGGGGAGGAGGGGGCGTCACAAAGCACCCAAACTTTCAACACTTTGATCTCTGCCGCTGGTGAACGGCATTCTGCCGACTTTTTTTTTATTCTAAATGACTGCGATCAGGTGACCTTGTCAACACAAGACATACCAGCATTGGCCAATTTTTTTTATTTATTAAAAACGACATGCTTGGTTGCTTACATTGAGACAACGTCTAGCTTTGACTGAATACCTTCCAGCACACACCCACCCTCCCCTTAAAACGAACCCACTGCAACGCATATATTCATGCCACTTCCTTGTTTGTGATGAAAAAAAAAAAGATTTGTAAATCAACTGATTAACACTCAGTGAACTTCTTTGACCTTCGTAGGCATGAAATCTGAAACCAAAAGACGAAAAACGAAAAAAAAACACATTAAGTTCACAGACTTAGAAAAATAGAAAAAAATACATGTATTATTATATATCATCATAAGGTGCCATGCCGGATGGCGCAGGCGATCATGTCTTTTCACGTATCTTTTCTTCTAGCAAACTCTAGCATTTCTGTTTTTGCCCTGCCATGTTATTCCGTTAGATCATCTAATATCTCCATCCTCTGTCTTCCTCTGCGTTTCTTTCCCTCCAGCTTTCCAGTTATTATGACGGTTTCTACGTTTTCTTTTCTAATTATGCGGCCTACTAACGTTGATTTTATCTTCATGATCTTCACAATTACTTCTCTGTTAGCGTTTGACATTTTGAGCACCTCCACATTAGATATTTTCGCTGTCCAAGACACTCGTTGCATTCTTCTAAAGAGCTTCATCTGTGCACTTTCCAAATATGCAATAATATAATATATATACAGAGGCGTATTTAGGCATGTTCCTCATGTTCCATTGGAACAGGGGCCCCCACACAAAAGGGGCCCCCACACATCCCCCCCCCCCCAAAAACAATTTTTTAGTGTCATCCCCATCCTTTCGTTGAAAATGTAAAATAAAATCATTTATTCCTATACAATAATAAGCGTTCCAGTCTAACCAAGCTAAGCGCAACATAAAATGTATGATTTTATAGAACTCAACATGAATTAACGGCACTTTTCTGAGGTATGTGGAATGGAAAGGTTTCCATTAGAAAAAATGAAATTCAATAGAATTCTAATATACCCCAGTTCCGACAAATGGAACACAATTCTTCCTTTTTTTTAAAATTAAAAACAGACAAGCGCGTCTAGATGTTGTTTTTTTTTAAAGATATTGTTACAATATAAATTATGTTATGACAGTTTGTTGTTGTTGTTCTTTTTATAGAAACAACTTGTCTTCATTTTCTTTAAAGCTATCTATGATTTTGTTATTTTATTTTTGTAAGTTTTGATTTTTCCTGTTGTTGTTTTTCTGTGTTTTTTTTTCTTTTTTGTAGCAATGGGTCAAGTGTTAATAGGTAGGTGTTAATCCCCTAGAAAACACTTTTTCCACCCAGGGTTTAATTTACCGTATTACTTCCCTTCAATCTACTGTATTATTCTTTCTTAACCCAAGTCCTTTGGCTCAAATGGTCTGAAATTCGATACTTTACTTTTTGCCCTTGTATAAATTTCACTGTCACTAGACGCACTAAGCGACCGCGCCTCCCTGAACTAAAAATAAAATGTGAGTGAAGTCATAAGGATCAGTTCAGAACATGTTGTTTATTTTACCAATACTAGCAGGAATAGCCATTGCGAAAAATGAGTAAGGGGCACATTTTTATCCTAAACAAACATTATAACTAAAACCAAAGACTATAATAAGATGGACCGCTTGCTGTATTTTTAGAGATTATACGTTCTTTTTTTTCCCGTGCGGATAAATGACTTCTAAGCGCCTAAGAGTGCATTAAAGGTTTCCGCTGCATACAGCTTTTCATTTTAATCTTAATTTTCCATTGAAAAAATCATAGCGAATTACTAAACCGGAAGTCTAGAGGACGTAGTGCGATCAGAAATTCCGAAACTACGTGTTTCGTAAATGCTTTGGCAAATGATGCGTAGATAAAAAGTTACACATTAAAAAAAACTAAAACTTACAATTGTTTATTTTAAGAAATGAAACACTGTTTAATGTATATAGCCGGACGTGATCCGCTTTGCCTAACTACTGCAATTGATAGTTTGTAAGTACGTAACGGGATGCGAGACAGGTGGGAGGGGGTTGGTTGTGAAATGTGTGGCTTATCAAGAGAATTAGCTGTGCATCAGATGCCGCTACAGTTACTGTTTGTAACTGAATCCGGCGAATAGTGTGCATAAATCCAAATACTACAGAGTCGCTACTCGGTGTAAATGATGTATTTGATTACGTCCGCCTAGACATATCTAATTATTCTAAAAAAATTTGTTGTTTGTTTTAAATTTTAAAAAATAAACACAGAGCGGATACTGTGAAAGTAGAAAAAAAAGTAAAGTATCCCGTCGGACCAAATTGATCATAGGGCCGGTGAAGCAGCGTGGCCCCGGCATACTAGGAGATGTGTGGCCAGCACAATGCTCAGCCGCCTTTACCCTATCTAATGTTAGGTACCCATCAGAGCTGGGTAGACTCAGGGACACCCTCCGATCCCGGGATAAAAAAATATTAGTCTTCACCAGGATTCGAACCCAGGACCTTCGGTACGACAATAGAACGCGCTGCCCGCTCGTCCACCGTACCCCTGTGAAAGTAGTTTGTTCAAAACATTTCTATCAAATTCAGGAACAGCATTTAATGGCCACAGATAAAATCGTAAAGTAAATAAAATTGACAATTGAATAGAATAATAACTTTTTGAAGATATTATCACATTTTGAATGCTAACTTCCATTTTTCAAATTTCTTACCCCTAAATAGCTATCTTTAGATTTGTATCCGCCCTTTGTTCCCTATAAAATAAATGTTGATCGTTTTGTGTTGGCGACACAATCAAAGTGCATTACGTCGGTAAAAAGAACAACATGAAAATCTGCTTTATAAATTTAAAGAAGCATAAATAACGAAAGTGTCTAAACATGATTCAAAACTAGTGTTTTGTGTAAAAGGCAATTAGAAAATGTATAATTGTGCTTTAGAAAGGTTTTAATTAAAACACTCTTATGCAAATTACTATCAAATCACTGAAATGTGGTGACCGAGCGGCATCGATTTCGGCTATTGTACCCAAAGTCCTGGATTCCATATCTGGTAAGGCTGGGATTTGTTCTCGGGTCTGAAGGGCGTCCCTAAGTCTACCCATGCTCCATCTTGAGACAAAGCCACGATGATGTACAAGATCATGAATGGAAAACGTGGACATGTCCACACAGACAGGTCGCATCCAACAAGTGTCCCGCTCTACCCGAGGTCATCAGCTCAAACTGCGTGTTCCACACGCACGCACTGACGTTTACAAATATTCTTTTTTTTTCCCGTCAGCCAGTATACTGTGTAACTCATTAGACCAAGCCTCCGTCAACTGCCCCTTCTGTGTCGACTATTACGTCAACTCTGAATGGTTGGACTAGCAAACAAAACTTCGTCGTCAGCGCTTAAATCTCTTGCTGTGTGTAATAAATATTAGCCTATAAGTAGTAATGCACACTTTTACACACATTCACAATCAACCAATCCTTACATTGTGGACTTTTTCCTCGGATATACAGTATGATGAAGAAAAAGACGAAACTATTACATTTACCGTGCTCCCTCATCGGGCAACACTTTCGGGCAAGAATTTAGGCCTCATTAGCCATCTCCGCACCCACAAGCAACTTATTATGACTGTGACAAAGGAGGGTCCTCATCGAAACCGATGGACAAGCATCTTCATTACATTCACCATGCTTAGTTCTTACATTTATAACCACAATGTAATACAGTAATGGTTTCTTTTTTAAAAAGTTTCATTTGCTAGCTGAACGCCAATTAAAGAAATTGGTTATGGTCTCACTATAGGGAATGTGTGGCCAGCACAACCTCCTACATCTTTAATGGCTGGTATTCGTCAGAGGCAGGTAAAAATTCTTGCAGTTTTTTATTTTAACATGGATTTGAACTCGAGACTTTTTGACAAGCCGAAGCTAGACCAACTAGTCCAATAAGCAAACATGTAATAAAGACATAATGTTGATTTTACTTGACACAATGGAGATAGAGTATTGTTGTTGTTTATATCTATTACAAAACGTTGTGTACTTTATCCAATTCTGCAATAGGATTCGGTTTTAAATACAATATAGCTTAGAACATTGGTCCACTTCTACATTTAAAAAAAAGAAAAGAAAAAGAAAGCATATTGCATCTCATTTATCTTCTAACCACCGCATGATGATAATGTTAACATTAAAGATTGCAATATTGACACTAGATTCAAATGTTTGATTTTAGTCTGAAAATATAATTTCGGAACTATAGGAGAGTTTTAGCCCCCTTAACATCATTGGCTTGGGAAAAGCCCTCTCTTTATATTTGGGCCTTTTTAAAAAAAATTTTCTTCTTCTTGTTATTGCTGCTGTTACAAATTATGCTGTGGTATTTATCGACGATTCCACGCACTGTTTGTCATGTAGGTCAAAGTTCAGACCAGGGTCAAGGTGAAATATTCCATGCGGGCAAACATAAGGTGAGACGACTGGTTCGAAAAAAAATAAACGAAGGAGGTGAAAGAATAAAAGAGGGGGAGGGGGGGGGGAGGAAGGAGCTGATTGGTCGACATGATGTTGAAGCAGAAGAAAAAAACCGTCGGGTAAATTTTTTTTTCTTATTTCTGTTTCACTTAAAAAAACAACGACCTGGAATGCAACCAAAACTTACAGCAAAGTTTTAAAACAAGAAATAGCTGTCATTGTTATAGGCCTATTATGTGGAAATGACATATTTCTTCATTTATTTATTTTTTATATCGGACCGGATATAAGTGCCGAGTAGACGGGTCTGGTCACAGTTTATAGGTCACCTGAAACGCGGAGTACTTTCGTTTTGAACTGGTTCCGGAAGTTCGTTTTGTTTTCATACAAAACAAAATGTCTGCTTGCATATTTTCAATTTTGTCCATGCGCTGAAATAAAGTCTTGCACATGCAAATACAACAGTTATTCGCGTTGTTGGTCTTAATGATAAGAAAACTGAGATATGCTTAAACGCATAAATAAAAGTAACATTTATAATACATAGAAAAAAAAGAGCTTTTTTAAAAAATATAACATCTTTTTAACAACCCTCGATGCAAGGCTCGGAGCTTGTGGTTTCCAACTTGAAAAGGACTAAATAGCAAACTGGCAAAACATGAATACAATAATGAATACACGTTCTGCTATATACAATGAATACAATAATGAATACATTGAATACACACCGGCTATATACAATGAATACAATAATTGCCAAAAACAAAAACAACAAACTGGACGAGACTTCCGGCTTTTACGTCCATGGGCGTAGCGATGTTCAGGGGTGGACCAGGGGGGGGGACACAAAGGACCTCGCTGATAGGGCGTGACGTGTAACATAGGATACGGTCTCCGCAGCCAACAAGCCCTACATGAATTTTCCCCCGTGCGGAAATCCCCCTCGGATCAGTATCGTGGGTGGCTCGCCCGTATGTCTGCACTGTCGCCGGTACCACAAATCCCATACTATATGCATGTAGTCACCAAAGGCGGATTCAAGGTGCGAGGTGCGGAGACTCTCGGCGGTGCAATGAGACCTCGAACGCTCGTTAGTCTACCTGTGTATTTTTGATAGAAGCGTACCGGTAGTTTCCACACTTGGCCAGCGATAAGTTGTACAACACATTCAAGGCGGTAGCACTTTAGTAATTGGCCTTATTTATTTTCGTACACAATCTTCAAATGTAACAGTAAAAAATAATACGAATAACATTTTTTAAAGCAAATATGCAATCATTAAAGTTGATTTGAATTATTCATAGTGAATAAAACTAGATTATAAATAAAAAGTATTAGATCTAAAACTATGGATTTCTGAACAAGCTTTAAAATATTTAAATATTTTTTTTTTTTTTTTTCTAAAAATAGTTTGTAAAAAATTTTTTTTCACAAATTCGCGTCATCGCAAAAAGTAGACAAATGGAATCCCCTGTTCTCAAAGAATCCACAAAAACAATATCTGTTCTTTCGTGATGAAACCACAATCCCCTTGCAATGTTTGTATAGACAACAAAAAAGTTTGTGCTTTCTTGTTATTTGAACAAAATATCTACATTTAATTTATTTCTCGAAGACAGAACCTCTTAAGTTTTCTTCTCAGTTTTCTGCTTTATTTATAGCGCTGAGGTTTTCATACTGAGGCAATATCCTATAGTGAAACTCGTATCAACTGAATCTCTTAGCTAGATTTATTGTTAATGTCAAAAAGTAGAAGTTGTTTATTTTGGCAGGGTTTGTTATAGTTTTGTTGTTTGTTAAGCTTGTTGTTGTTTTGTCGTTGTTTTACTTTGCTGGCTTGTAGTTTGTTTCAATAGGATATAATGGTTACAGGAAGCGCAATATGTTGTAACTAATACCAAAACATAGTTACAAATTAATTTTAGATAGACTGCTGACAGATTCAAATATAGGTGTATATATATATATATATAAAGTAGGATATGTGTGTGTGTATTCCGATTCTCATTCTCTAATTGGATGACACGTGGCCATATTTCCTTAAATTATTCTACTTTGGCGGTTTCGTGTTCTCCGTGTGTCCATCCTGGCTGAGTGCCAAGCGGGTGTCCTGGGTTATGCTCCCTATAGAAGTAAACTTTAATATTTTTTCCTTTTCTGTAATAGCAATATCTAAGATGTAAATTGTCATGTATATTGTTTTTCCAAGAATTGGAACACGCAATGTTTATTCCTCTCTCTCTCTCTTTTCTTACTACACACCATATTAGGATGTTTAGTAGGAAAATAAAAGGTTCTAGGTAATGTTGGGATTCTGTGTTGATCTCAAATTCTCAGAGTCTGGGAACGACTCATTATTTAATAGGGGAAGTTCCTATCGTTTTTGTTATGAGTTTTGTAATGATACCATGATTTTCACCCCTACTGGTAATGGGTCTATCCCTTGCACCACTCGGATGGTATTTAATGATTTGTTTTGTCTGAAAGACAGAGAGTTTCAAAATATGTTCCTTTGAGAACGTTTGTGTTTGCACTATTTTATTCTAACTGTACATAATAGATATATTGTATATATTGAACATACCACCTGAAATAAACTATCAACAACAGTTACACTGAAGCTTCCTTGTCAAGTTACTATTCGATTGTGTTGTATACATTACAATAAGATTGATCTATTACTCTAATGTACAAGAAAGGAAATGTTGGAATACAAATACTGAATGTGTGCCCAGGACTATAAGAAGAGTTCGTGTAATACTGAAACATAAATACTAATAATTAAAGTCTCCCCTAGGACTAACGAGAATTATCAGCAAGATCTACACAGCTCTGGCCACAAGGGGATTGTGGACGTAACAAAATAAATGTACCTATCTGTAGCTCTATATATCCATTAAAAAAACAGTACATAAGCTTATTAGCAAATAAAAGTAAACAAACATTGTTTTCACTAGGCCTACATAGTAATATTATAACGTAGAAATCACGATAAAAAATATGTAGACCAGGATATGGACTTGTTTTGAATTATTATAATACAGACAATAATATTTGGAGATTGATGTGAAAAGAGAAATATTTGTAAGTGAACTTAGAACTATGACTTTGATTGATATGAATACGTGCATAGCAAGACATATAGTTCAAGGACAGATGTAGCTTTTAGTAATCTAAATTTTTAATATATAAAGTAAACTGTGTGTGTTAACTCCGACTCCGATTGGTTAATTTAAAGTCACGTGTCTTTATTGTATACTATTTGACTTTTACGTTTTCGATCCCTACAAGTGTATTTCCATGCACAGGGGTCAGCAACATTTTGATGATAGTGATGTGCCAAAGTAGAATTTCTAATTCACTCATCGTGCCAACAGCCCAATAGTTATCCCGCGCCACCAATACAATTTCTTTCAGAAGAAACCTGAATTGTCTTATTAAATATCATGATAAAGTTATCTAACTTAAAATTGAGGATGACAACATACACATGTTACTTATATAATATATTCTAAATAGAAATTGTTTGCCGTTTGTTCTTCAATATATTATAGTGTATTAAATGTAAATTGTGTTTGGCTTGTTTAATAAACGTAGTATAGAAAAGAGTATTGTAACCACAGGCTATGCCGGGTGTTTTAGCTAGTATTATAATATTTAAAGAAAATTATCATCTATATTTGAAAATAGAAAATTGTTTCTCGTTATCCCTCTCTATCTCTCTCTCCTTGTCTCTCTCATTATATATATATATATATATAGACTATATACATATAATGCAAAGAATGCTAGGTATTCCCAGGTAGCCAATTACTTGGTCCACTCAGTCATACGGAGAGAGGCGAGACCTGATGTTGAGATCCACCAAATGTAATCAAACAGGTATTTGATTCAGTTCTTAAAGTAACCATCTCAACCACTCACACGTCTGCTGGAACATGCACAGAAGCCAAGCCGTGAATTTGAGCAGTGGCTGTAAAGACAAGAAGTTGAGAATGTGTTCTTGACTTGATGTAGTTGAAGGGTCATTTACTTGTCACGAGGGGACATTCCTACATTTGATAATTCGTCCAACACCCACCTTACACTCCATCAAGCCAGAGAGAAAAAAAAAACAGTAATATTTAGGTTGAAAAAGATTTTGCTTAAATAAATTGGGAAGTATTAGCGTACCCCACAGTATATATTGGGTATATATTGGGTATATATTGGGTGTGTATTGGTTATATATTGGGTATATATTGGGTGTGTATTGGTTATATATTGGGTATATATTGGTTATATATTGGTTATATGTTAGGTATATATGGGGTATATAGTGTTTATATATTGCGTATATACTGCGTTCACCAGTTTCTGTGGCCACGGCATACTAGGTGCAATGTGGCAAGCACAATGCCCAGTCGCCTTTACTTTACCACAAATAATGTCAGAGCTGGGTATACTCGGGGACACCCTCCAGTCCCGGAGATAGAACCCCAGCCTTCACCAGGATTCGAACCCAGAACCTTCGGTATCCCGTGCCACCGTGCCCCCTACCAAAACAATTAGTCTCGTAAAAATAGCGGCACAATTTACCCAACTGATTTAAGGGATCTATTGGAACTTGAGTAGTCTCAGAGAGATTGTCCAGAAACAAACTTACTTCTCCAGAATGGAAATACGAAGCGAGATTCCTCTCTGCTCTTATCATCTGGGCTCTTATCTTAACTTATATATTACAAAAGCCCCTTTTATAAGGAGAAGATTATTGCGTCCTACGCTTATCCGTGGTCCGAGTATATTCTTGCATTTTGAATAGTGATTTAAAAGATGTTAAATTACTGGTTTTCCTGGTTTGTTCAGGCAACCCATTCCTGGCTCGGATACCACTCGGATGACACTAGTACCTTGTAGCCAATTCACCCATATAGTGCAAACAGTTGACCGTTTCCCATCGACTCTGTACTTCTGCAGTAACATGCTCGACCGTCTCTTCTGCTTTCCTGCAATTTCTGCACCGCGAGTCCAAGTTTGAAGAGCATTTCTTTTACTTCTGCAACTTGTGCGGGAAATCGTTCTGTCCTTAGCGGCAGAATAGCTTAAAGTACATTACAAAATATAAAAGTAATAAAAGTAATACCAACTTGTTACTACACGCGGCTCAATTAACATATTACGTTTAAACTATATTGAAAGAAAAAAAAATGCTCATGACTAGTAAAATAGCTTCTGGGCAATTGTATTGGCTACCCAACCGTCTAGTGTGCATCGGCCTAAGAAACGGGTTGATTTTAAATGTGAATGAAAGTACCGGAAGTGTCACCTGGGAATAAGGGATAGTGCTGTTTGTTTGTTTGTTTGTTTGTTTTCACAGTGCTTGCTTAGTTCAATTTCTAAGAGCTTCTCGCGATATTGACATGTCGGGTTCAATAAAGTCCTTGAGACTTCGGCAAAAAACGACAAACAAAGTGCTAGTGAGACTTTTGTCCCAAGGGTACTTTACTTATGAATTGATAGATAAATAGATAGATATAAAAATTGATACATAAATTTATAGATAAATACATGGATAAATGGGATGAATAGCCTAGTAGAAAAGTAAATGTAAAAATAAACGATAGATAGATTGATAGATAAGTTAAGAGATTGATAAATAGATAAACAGATAGACAAATGATCTGGTAGAAAAACAAGCAGATAAAAAAAGGGATTGGTAGATGTATAAATAAATAGATACAAGAACATTTAGATAGATAAATATATGAGAGACGGATTGAAAGATGCCTGACGATAAAGTCGCCAAATTACAGCGTATTCAAGACAGTGCCGCCCGGCTGGTCATGCGTAAGTCAAGGCGTGATTCTGTGACAGTTCTCCTGCGTCGGCTCTATTGGCTCCCTGTGAGAGCTAGAATTCAATGAAAATTGTCGCTACTTTGCCAACAGTGCCTTTATAACCCCGAGTTGCCGTCCTATCTCAAGGAACCATATGCCCCGTTTCTCTCTGACGACCGTTGGCCTGAGAGCCTTCTCGATACGTAGAATCAACGTCTCATTAAACTCAGGCGAACAAGTTCAATTGTTACTTTCAAAAAGAACTTAAAAACACATTATTTCAATATTTACCTTCGTTAAATATGTTTTATACCCCTACTGTCTTACGTTTTATGTTAGGTCCGTTAATGCTTCATTTATTTGCCTTGTCCCATGTTTCTAAAGTTTAAAATTATCAATTACCTTTATATGTCTAAGCCTAGAGATTATGTCTGTGTTCTTAGTTGTATGTTAAATGCGCTCTGAGCTTACATTATGTTTGTTGGCATCGCTAGACAAATATTATTATTATTATTAGATCGATACTTCTGTAGACAGGTTCATGGATGGATGGGTATTTAAATAGATAGTTAGTCATATATATGTATATAATAAGACTTATAAAGCGCATATCCCGTTGGGATCAGTTCTATGCGCTGTAAACGGCTGCATATGTATATTCCTACGCTCAACCGTGGTCTTTGTCTATTCTTGCGTTTTAATCAGTGTTAAAAACTATGATAGGCTACTGGTTTTCCTGGTTTGTTCAGGCAACCCATTTATTGATCCATGGGTCAAGTGAAGCAAGCATTCTCAAGTTCCCGTGGCCATGACCATATAGGTTGACGAGTGGCCGACATATTGCATCAGCCACAAATACTTTGTCCCAAGTATGTTCAGGTACCCATCATCAGAGTTTAGTAGACTTAGATCCTGAACAGCATTCCAAGCAAGCTAGCACTACATTGTTGGACGAAGTGGAACCACCGATTCTATCTCTGCCTATGACACCCACAAGCCAGAATACAACCGTTACACCTGCTTAGTATTAATAGCCCTACACATAATAGCTTTACTATCCTGGCTTGTAATAATGGTAGAGAATGCAAAGGCCCCTGTATGGATTCATAACTCTTCGACAAGGCACAGTTGACGCCGACACAAGTGAAATCTGAAGTCAAGCCACAAACAATTGTTGCTTGCTATCGGCATAATGTGCCTTAAGTTTTTTCCATGTTTTATTTTTCTCTGCAGTTCTTGTTCTGTAACGCTGTTTTTAAATTCTATCTTACAGATCGCATGTCTTCAATACAGTCTGCTTGCTCCCCGCCCCCACACCCTACACCCTACACCCCCACACCCTACACCCCCACACCCTACACCCCCACACCCTACACCCCCACACCCTACACCCCCACACCCTACGCCCCCACACCCTACATCCCCACACCCCCACACCCTACACCCCCACACCCTACACCCCCACACCCTACACCCCCACACCCTACACCCCCACACCCTACACCCCCACACCCTACACCCCCACACCCTACACCCCCACACCCTACACCCCCACACCCTACACCCCCACACCCTACACCCAATACTTACATATTCCCGATTACAAACATAAATACAATTTCTTTAACGGGGAAAGGGGGGTGTGAGGGTGATTTCTGCACCAGTACATTTAAATAAAGAAGAAACAGTTGTTATGTTTGTTATATCGTTACGAGAAACATATTAAAGAAATATATTGAACAAGTTCGCTTCAAATTTGAAAACTAAACTTTAGAATGGATGAATAGGCTCTGTCGCTTTTTTTTTTTTTTTTTTTTTACAAAACAAAAAAAACAATTTTATAACACTTTCCGTTACTTTTGATAGCGCAAGCTAAGTTTATTTAAATGAAGCTTCGTTGGATCTTGAGAAAGTACATTCATACTTTGTTACTTCAAAAGCTAAGAGCAGTTAGATATTAAGCTGCGTTTCGTTTTGTTTACTTGTAATACTGCCGGCTACACAATTAAGAAGTTACATAATATAGAACAAACAGAATATAGATCATACATAGTATAGAACATACAGAGTATATATAACATACAGTATAATATAGAACATACAGAATATAGAACATACAGAATATAGAACAAACATAATGTAGAACAAACATGATATAGAAAATACATAATATTATAGAACATACAGAATAATATATAGAACATACAGAATATAGAACATAGAACTTTAAGAGTGGTAAGGTTGATTTACAAGATCGCTTGTAGACTTACAAGTCAGTCATCTGATTAACTGCAAGCCCTGTCATTCGTTGTGGGTATCAGTTGGTCTGTCAGATCATAAGTCTTAAAATCCGCCCACTGTATCTTAAACTCTGCCCACTTCACCATAACTTTGCCCACTTCATCTAAAACTCCGCCCATTCAATACACAAAGAATTGCTTTGCCATTGCATTTGACAAACAACCTTGATTTGTGACTCCCTACGTTTCCCCAAATTTCTATCCAGAATGCTTTTTAGAAAAAGAAATGGGTTCACATCCAAGACTCGTTGATCCGTGTCGCTCAACATTGAACGGATGGATGACTCTATTACCCTATTTATATATACGATAAAAAGTCTCCCCCCCCCCATCCCCCAGCGCTGTGCATTCTTTACTAATTGTATCAAACAGCAAAGACTAAACTAGTTTCCAGGTGTAGCTTGAGTCATGAAACGAAACTATTTTCGACATAATTTAAAAGAAAGGGTTTCATTGCAGACTTCTCACCGCTTGGTTTAAGCCAATTAATAAAATGTCAAATTAAAATTCCCGTTACCTTTCAAGTTTCAAGGGACTTTCGCGATAGTTTTATATACTGTTTAAAAGAATGTTAAGAGCTGTTGTGATAAAGGGTTTGTGAATTTTACAACTTCTTCAAAAGGAAATTTGTAAGTTTTTATTCTTTTGGAAATAAGAAACAGACAGCGTTGGATAGTGTGGCCTGTACGATGCCCAGCCGCTTCTACATACCCCAACCTAATGTCAGCTACACATTGGAGGTACACATTAGAGGTGGGTAAACTCGGGAACACCCTCCAGTCCAGAGGATAAATCATTCCCTTTAAGGATTCGAACCAATGATCTTCAGTGCTGCAGCTCGGCCACCATGCCGGTGATAAAACGCTTTCAGACTGTGATCTTCATAAGATAATTAACCCTTCCCGTACCGACCTACTTCTATCTATGCTGCCTTCAGTTCCGCTATATACGCGCTCGGGACCGTAAGGGTTAATTTATTCGCGAGAACAGCCATATATAAGTGAGCACGAGTACACTTGCCCTCCGTTATTCAATTATAGATAATAACATTTCTAAACCAATCATTGATTGTGTTGTTTAAAAACAGAAATGTTTTATCATTCTCTGAAGAATGTGTATTGGACCTATCAACTAAAGAAAACATTTAAAAAAATTATGACAGAAAAAAGCTGCAAGGTTCATTACAAGTGAATATTCACGACTGATAAGAGTAACACCAATAGTCAAATCAGTAAACCTAGAAACACTAGTGGACAGAAGGACAAAGAGTAAAGTAGTAATTATACACAAGTCTTTAAAATCTAATTTAGAAATACAACACAATAACAACCGTTTGCTATGCTCAGACAAACATAAAGACAAAAACACTTTCCTTATCGCTTATGCCAGAACAAATGCATATAAGTACTCTTTCTTCCCGAGTGGCATTCGGGCATGGAATGGGTTGCCTGAACAAACCAGGAAAACCAAAACCCTAACATCATTAAAAAGAGTTATAAAGATGCAAGACTAGACTCAGACTACGGATGAGCGTAGGACGCAATACTTTTCTTTAACGAAGGAGCGTCTGTAATATAGAAGAAGAAGAAGACTGCATCAGGGACAATTTATTTTAGTAGTTTAGATTTTCCTTACCCATTAACTTTCAAACTCAATTAACCCTTCCCGTACCGACCTACTTCTATCTAAGCTGCCTTCAGTTACGCTATATACGCGCCCGGGACTGTAAGGGTTAAGATTCTAAATAGTGTATGTCATTTCAATAGAACATTTAGACCGTATCAATACAGAAATAGAACTCTAATAAACTCTGCAGGTTCGCCTGCAGTTACATCGGCAGGCGACCCATCCTATTCACACGGTTTTTTCCACATAGATCATGCGTGCTGTTTTAAAGACTTTCAAAGTCTGCTATGTGATTGTATTCGATAAATAAGGTGTAAACACAAGAGTTATGAAAAGATCTCTACGCGGTCGACTGATCTGGTGAAATTGCATGTCAAGGCGCTGTCAAATGACGCCCCACTGTGAGATGTATGTAAATTGTCTGCGTGTGTACGTATGTAGGCCCTATGTATGTTGTGTAATTGTACTCGTATATCAGCTTCGAGATCTTAGAAACTATTATCTCTGCATACGAGAAGTTTTCTCTGGTGCAGAAATAATCTTTTTTAAATTTGGTGAATATATCTATAATATATCTATCTATCTATCTATCTCTCTCTATATATATATCTATATATATATATATAATATATATGAAGGCGATGTAAACAGGATATTGTTGGCTGTAAAGGGTATGTGTGTGTGTGTGTATTTGTGTTTATGTTCATGGTCATATACATATGTATAACATTTATGTATGAGCATGTTTTTGTATTTATGAATATATGTATATTTTCATTTAAATGTCCAATATGTAACTATACTTGTTGATATGTATATATTATTATGTTTGTGTGCTTTTGGAAAGAAAAAGACGAGTAATGAGTGACCATTAAATAAAAACATCTTTCAGGAAAAATTCACTCAAAATTCAACGCAGGTATTTGTGTGAATGATTTCAAAACATGTGTGATATATCTGACGGAATTGGCTATTCATTTCAAGCTTTCGGCCCAAGTACAAATCATAACAAATAACTTTGTTAACAAAACTAGGCTTAAAACCACCCATGCATTTAACATTGCATAGTATAGGAGAAGTCTCTGTAACATGCAAGATATAAGATACACGATATAAGATACAATAAATAGAACACACCTTTGGACCGGGACTAGATTATTTTTCTTTTAGTGTTATCATTAAAAAAAAAAAACTCACATAGTTTCACGCTTGGGTATTAAATAATAAAGTTCCTTCTCAGAAGCTATTGTCAAGCAATATTTTGATACAATTCAACGGGGAAATTATTAAAGATTTTGAATACGATAGCGCCATTCCTGTGCTATTCATGAAAATATCACAAACACAACGACAGTGAAAGTGAAATAAACGAAATACTATTCAATAGATAGATGCCGATTTCATTTCTACAGAAACATATGTATTTACGTACTCGTTCTACCCGAGTGGTATCCGGGCATTGAATGGGTTGCCTGAACAAACCAGGAAAACCAGTAACCAAACATTATTATTATTTAAATTTCCAATAAAAATGCAAGACTATACTTAGACAATGGATAAGCGTGGGACGTAATAATCTTCTTTATAGAAAGAGCGTCTGTAATATCGAAGAATAATATTAAACTAAGCTTGAAATAGGTACATTCTATACTACCGTTTAGTTACATAATGATATTCTGTTGTTAATATATAAACTCTGGAAAAATGGAACAAAACCTGACACAATGGACAGATTATCGATTCACAAAGTGAGATACAAAGTCATCCATCATTTACCAACAGAAGACATTAAGTAATTAATTTTAGTCTGAATTAAGGTGAGATACAAGGTCATCAACAACCAATAGAAGACATTAGTCTGATTTAAGGTTAGATACAAGGTCATCAACAACCAATAGAAGACATTAGTCTGATTTAAGGTTAGATAAAAGGTCATCAACAACCAATAGAAGACATTAGTCTGATTTAAGGTTAGATAAAAGGTCATCAACAACCAATAGAAGACATTAGTCTGATTTAAGGTTAGATACAAGGTCATCAACAACCAATAGAAGACATTAGTCTGATTTAAGGTTAGATAAAAGGTCATCAACAACCAATATAAGACATTAGTCTGATTTAAGGTTAGATAAAAGGTCATCAACAACCAATAGAAGACATTAGTCTGATTTATGGTTAGATAAAAGGTAATCAACAACAAATAGAAAACATTAGTCTGATTTAATTAAGGTGAGATACAATGTCATTATTACTGTCACTATTATTGGTGATATTGTCGTGACAGATGTGACATATTTGCCGACTTTCATTCTCTCTCCAACACAATAAATAATTCTAACAAGTCTCTTGTTCTACAAATAGTATGCAGATGCCAGAATATACATTAAGAACATTTCCTTTCACGTTCCCTAAATATCAACGTCTATTTAAACACACTATAACTCCAGATCTCAACAACGATTTTACACACTACCAATACACTCCCTTTCTCGACCACTACGTTTATAGAGGCGGCGGGTAGGCGGGTTGCCGCGAGCTGGTTACTCGCGCTAGAAAACCGCGCCTATTTACTCGCGCGGTTGGTGTTTATAGCAAAAGCGGGGAAAAGCCAGACGAGACAACAAACACGTCACGCTTCATCGCCAGACAGACCAGGGTCATTCTGGGGTCACCTTAAAGACAGTGCACAGCCAACACAGTCCGGCGCGCCAACGCGCTACAAGAATTAAAAACTAGTTCTGGTAATTACCCGCGCCGGTCGGCAAATCTGTCGCCTCGACAGACCCGCGTCCTCTATGAACAACTGCAAAGCAAAATAAATAGTAACATTCCTCGCACGAGTTCGCTCGGGTCGACTCGCGCGTGCGATTTTCCGAAACCCGCCGCCTCTATAAACGGTAGCGTACACATTTCAATCAGGTCAACCCGTGCTGACCTCTTCCGTGTTTGGTGTTGCCAACTTCTCTTATTTATAGGTTAGTGACAGACATCCACAACCAACAGAAGACAATAGTCTGATTTAAGGTGAGAAACAGGTCATTAACAACCAACAGAAGACAATAGTCTGATTTAAGGTGAGATACAAGGTCATTAACAACCAACAGAAGACAATAGTCTGATTTAAGGTGAGATACAAGGTCATTAACAACCAACAGAAGACAATAGTCTGATTTAAGGTGAGAAACAGGTCATTAACAACCAACAGAAGACAATAGTCTGATTTAAGGTGAGAAACAGGTCATGAACAACCAACAGAAGACAATAGTCTGATTTAAGGTGAGAAACAGGTCATTAACAACCAACAGAAGACAATAGTCTGATTTAATGTGAGATACAAGGTCATTAACAACCAACAGAAGACAATAGTCTGATTTAAGGTAAGATACAAGGTCATTAACAACCAACAGAAGACAATAGTCTGATTTAAGGTGAGAAACAGGTCATTAACAACCAACAGAAGACAATAGTCTGATTTAAGGTGAGAAACAGGTCATGAACAACCAACAGAAGACAATAGTCTGATTTAAGGTGAGAAACAGGTCATTAACAACCAACAGAAGACAATAGTCTGATTTAAGGTGAGATACAAGGTCATTAACAACCAACAGAAGACAATAGTCTGATTTAAGGTGAGAAACAAGGTCATTAACAACCAACAGAAGACAATAGTCTGATTTAAGGTGACAAACAAGGTCATTAACAACCAACAGAAGACAATAGTCTGATTTAAGGTGACAAACAAGGTCATTAACAACCAACAGAAGACAATAGTCTGATTTAAGGTGACAAACAAGGTCATTAACAACCAACAGAAGACAATAGTCTGATTTAAGGTGAGATACAAGATCATTAACAACCAACAGAAGACAATAGTCTGATTTAAGTTGAGATACAAGATCATTAACAACCAACAGAAGACAATAGTCTGATTTAAGGTGCGATACAAGGTCATTAACAACCAACAGAATATCACAAAAAACAAATTATATCATCGTTATATGGTCATCTCTAAAGTCAGCTTTTAACAACAGAACCATTGTGACATGCAAGTTCATAATTATATTTTTCTTCTTCTTAATTTTTTTAAAAACTTTTTTTGTATTCTGCATAAAAAAGTCTGTGTTAAAAAAAAAAAAATATATTTTTTTTTTATTCGTGGTTAAAATATTTGTTACAAGTCTTAATACGTCCATTGTTTAAGTTTTGTTGATTGCGACCAAACGATCTGAATTGGTCTTACGTTCCTAACCTTTTTCTCAGTGTCCAATCTATTGGTTAATGTCAGTCAAATAAATTGTCCAAACTGGAATCCAATTTGTATGTTACGTGCACCGGTTGTTTGTTTGTTTTAGTCCAAACACAATTGTTGATGTGCTAGTCACAAGTCACGTGCTGTCTGGTATATTGTTGTTCATTGTTCATATTGAGCTATTTACATGGAAGGAATTCCTAAAATGACATCTCTTATGCACATATTGCCACCATATCAAGGATTCTGTGTTGATGTTTTGACATCATATGTTTCGCTGCACTTTTATACTAAACAACGAAAATAACAAGCATTTTTAAAAGTAAGGATGGAGTTTAGTAATACATTCTTATCAAAGAACTTTCCCCCAATAACTTGTTTTGCTGGGGGGGGGGGGGGGGGACACTTAAAGCCGTTCATCGTCAAAATAAGAATCAACACATGAAGCATACAAGGTGAAGTGGTTTCAGGTATAGAACAACACCAGATACATAAATATATGTTGTGATTCATTCTACATGAGACTTGTGCACTCCTCGCTAACAAGGCCATGAAGTAACTCAACACCCAATCTATAGTTTATATAGTGGCCTGTCAGACACATTTTGTTGCTGCACATTAAGTTTTATGCACTGCACTTACACTTGTAAGGTAGATAAACAGTAGTTTTACATACTCACACACACACATACATATATATATATATATACATATATCTGTATATATATACATGCTAAAGTCCCCGGCGATGCCTGGGGAAAAATAAAACAGGCCTGTATAAGCTACAGAGAACAATTTTATACAAAAATATTGTATTTGGGTAAAAAAAAAAGGCAAGTCTTTTTATGTAACAAAAATCTAAATAATTGCCCGGTGTTGCTCGTAGATTTACCATCTCTTTAAAAAGTAATATTAATTGAAAAAAAATAATTGCAGAAAGAAAAAGTATTGACTAACTGGAGAATCGAACCCGGGTCGCATGCATGGCAGTCCGATACGTTAATCACTTAGATAGCGAAGACACATGTACGAAGTGAAATCGCAAAAGTATAATATGAGACCATAAGGTAAGGTGTCTTTAAATTAGCTATAATGATTGGTTAAACACGCACAGAGTCTACTTTATATATATATATATATATATATATATATATATATATATCCTCAGAGAGAGAGAGAAAGAGAGAGAGAGAGAGAGAGAGAGACAGACAGACAGCGAATCCACGAGTAGTGCTGAGTGTAAATTTAGGTAATATTATGACCTTTTTAAAAAAAAACAATTTAAAATATGTACTAAATTCGCACAAAATTTGAGAAATGACGCAAAATTTCAGCCTTCCCTTAAAAACAACTCTGCTTCGCCCCTGTATATATATATATATATATATATATATATATATATATATATATATATATATATATATAAATATGTATATGTATAAAAGATATCACAATCTGATATTTAAGCATATATTAAACATGTGATGCCGTGGCTAAGTGGGACAGTCTCAGGTTACCATTTCAAAGGTTTCAGATTCAATTGGTCCCGGGCGACAATATTATTATTTTCTTTAATGCTGTGGAAAAGTGCGAAACTTCCTGAATTCCTCTTAAGGGAGGATAGACATGAATTCTATTTTTAGATTGGTGATATCAAATTGTGATACCTTCTTTTTGTGTGTGTGTGCATATAAAATGGCACGAGGTGCAAAAATGCATCATTGTAATTGGGTGGAGTGCTAAAAAAAAACGTAAACAGAGACCCTCGTGCATTGTGCTGGTCACGCATTCACATACTCATGTCCTGGTCAAAACGGAAAACTGACTCACTAGACTAGGGGTCTTAAACTCGGATTAGTTCATGTGCCCTTTTATCACTTAAGAGATGTGCCAAGGCTCCCCCCCCCCCCCTCCCAAACAGCCCAGACTATTTCTACGATCTATTCCTACAAACAATTAAACTTTTTTGTCTAATTTTATTACAGCCAATAAGCTTATTGAAAAAAATGGTTTATTAACTGAAGCTGTATTCACTTGCTTAAATCAGATTTTATTTTAATAAGTATGTTACTTATATAAAATTAACAACGAAATGTGTATCAATACTAGATGTCTGAATTTCAGGACTAGTACATTTTTTTGTAAGCCTACTGGCGGGCCACACAAAAATCACTTGGTGGGCCGCATGCGGCTCGCGGGCCCTTGTTTGAGCCTCCTGCACTAGACCCTCTTGCACTAATAGCCTGAATGGGTTACTTTATGAGATACAACATTCAGATGTCATTTAGAAGTTAGCCATCAGAGCGATCTATAATTGTCTTACAAATTACCGGGCGAGCCTCCCGGTTACTATGTCCCAGATTAGCCGCCCCGCGAGTGCGGTCTCTGCATTACATGCACTACACTTCTCTCTTCACCTCTTGGATCGTGGTGGCTCGCTCGGATACCTGCACTGACACCCGGTAGCGAAAATAACAGATTATAGGTTTGGACATCCATGCACCAGGGCGGGGTTGAAAAGGGATATTGCGCGCATTGCATCCTCCCCACCGAGTCTTGGATAACGGAAGGGTCCAGACCCTAAGAAATAAGTGTGTGTGTATATGTGTGTGGCCGAACAGCGTACCGATGGGCCTGAGTTTGAATCCTTGTGAAGGCTAGGATTTGTTCCCGGGCTCTGGAGGATGTCCCTTAGTCTACCCAAGCCCTGACGGGTACCCGACTTTAGTCGTGGCAAGTTAAAGGCGGCTTGGCGTTGTGCTGGCCACAAAATCCCCCTAGTATGCCGTGGCCACAGGTACTGGTGACCTCTACTCCACCGGCTCCTGTAGATCAATTTGGTCTGACCGGGATACTATAATATGTGTGTATTGCGGTTTCTCGTGGGATAATAACCTCTGAAAACAGAAATTTACAGTAAACAATGTTTTTAATGCATTGACATTTCGATTCCTTAACAAATGTTTTTTCTACAAAAATTTCATTTCACTTTATCAATACCCTGCTATTAATTTACGGCCATTTTTGTGCCGTTCTAAAATTTGAAAACTTTTGGCTTTCTATGCAAATATTTTTGTTCAAAAGGGATTGCCTTACAGTTCGAACTAACCGTTAACTGACTCAGTGCAGAGTTATTTTCAAAAACCCAACAAACTAATTCTTGAGAAGGTCCTGGGTTCGAATCCTGGTGAAGGGCTAGAATTTTTTCTCCGGGACTCGAGGGTGTCCCTGAGCCTACCCAGCTCTGATGGACAGCTGGTATTAGTTGGGGTGAAGTAAATGCGACTGGCTATAGCAACTGGTAAACGCTGCTTCACCGACACTATGATCAATTTGGTGCGACGGGTACTTTACTATCACACAAATACTAGTCGTTTTTTTTTTCGGTTTCTTGTGGATCGACAAACTGTTGACACGGAGTAGGAATTGGGTTATGAGAAATATTGCCCCCCCCCCCCCCCAAACCCCAACCTCTCATCCCCATTACATTTCTAGCGTTGGCAGAAGAAAACCTTCATTCTCTCTATGTGTTCCAATTTCAATGTAATCCGAGGTCAAAGTTTACACCGGCAACTGGTCAATATAAGCATAAACAGGAGGGAGGGGGGGGGGCAAATAAACCTCTGCATTCCGGAACTAAATGTTTGTAGTGCGGTTTATGTTGATTTGAGTCAGGGGTTACCTATAGACATAATAAGAACTTTTACACAAACATGACCTTGAAGCCATTCAATACGGAGATTTTCAACTGGGGACAGTTCGTGTTTTCCTGTGTAGGGGGACTTTCCCTCTCTCGTTCTCTCACTCTCTCCCTCTACCATGCATTTTCTTTCTTTCACTCTATCCTTCACGAAGGTTTATTTCTATCAATCTACCTTTGCGCCAATCATTAATTCTTTCAATCTCTATTTGTACCAATCATTAATTCTTTCAATCTCTATTTTAACCAATCATTAATTCTTTCAATCTCTATTTGTACCAATCATTAATTCTTTCAATCTCTATTTGTACCAATCATTAATTCTTTCAATCTCTATTTGTACCAATCATTAATTCTTTCAATCTCTAATTGTACCAATCATTAATTATTTCAATCTATTTTTGTACCAATCATTCTTTCAATCCCTATTTGTTCCAATCATTAATTCTTTCAATCTCTATTTGTACCAATCATTAATTATTTCAATCTCTATTTGTACCAATCATTAATTATTTCAATCTCTATTTGTACTGATCATTATTTCAATCTCTACTTGTACCAAGCATATTTTTTCTTTCTCTCATTAATTCACTATGAATCTCCGAATAAAGTAAATAGTCATGTTTCAGATTTCAATAAGTAATTCATCCACAGCAGGATTTACTTTCTCTCTATCACTCTCTCCCCCACCTTCTCTCTCTCTCTCCCCCTCTCTCTCTCTGTTTCTCACTCCTTCGCTCTTTAAAAACCACAATAATATATATATACTCACTATCTAAAACAATAGATTGCAATGATACTCCTTGCACTAACTTTTACCAGGTAAACATTTTATTAATTGTCTTTTCTTTTTTTAGTTTGACCAATTTCTGAAGCATTTTGTTTTCGTAATTCTTGAAATTTAACACAATCCTAACAAACAAAGAAATGTTTTTTTTTTTTTTTTTTTGCGATTTATTTTTGTCTCGAGTAGATAGATCCATAGGGTATGTAGTAACAGTGCTAATAATGTTTGGTACTGAACATAACGTGACCGAAACATCAAGGATGTGTCGTGCGACCTTTGGACACTTACTGCGCATTTTGGTGAAGGGTAGAATAAATACCCCCCACCCATCTCCCCCCTACTCACCAATGACTTAACCTTGTTTACTGCTGACGTCATCATATACTCTCAATTATTTGTTTAAAAATAAACTTCCTTTTTTTTTAATGTAAATATTTGTTGTTGTTCTTTTGCTGTTGAAAGTTGAAGCATTTGTTAAGTCTTCCAGGTATGTGTTGAGGATATCACGCACAGGTAAGTCTTATTGTCACAATGTTCGAATTATCAGAACAATGCCAGCCAATTGTACGGCGCGCTATGCCAATGGCAGAGAGGGATTTGTCACAGGATTAGTGACTTTGTCAATGGCGCATTGTCACATCGTGTCTTTTCTTTTTCTGGCCACGAGGCTTTTGCTGTTGTTGTAGACAGGGCTGTTTTTTTCGCTGTTGTCTAACACTCCATATTTGGAGTAAACAAGTGAAATCAAATATCAAGTGCTGGAAATTTTTGAAAATTAAATTAAAAAAAAATAAAATAAAACAAAATAACGTTTTAGGGCAAAGTATTTCTGATCGACGAATAACACTAGGTACGTATTCAATAAAGGATGCATGGTGGCCGAGCGGCAGTGGGTTCGGCTGACGTACAGAAGGTACTGGGTTCGAATCCAGTTGGAGACTTATTACTAGAATTCATTCCCCTGGTCTTGAGGGTGGCCCTATGTGTACCAAGCTCTGATGGGTGCCTGACGTTAGTTGGGGATATAATGAAGGCGTCTTGGCACTGTGATGGCCACACAATCCCACCCTAGTATGACGTGGCCACAGAAACTGGTGAACGCTGCTTCACCGGCCCCAAGGATCGATCTGGTCCGACGGTATACTTACTTACGCATTCAATAAGAACTTGTTTGCACTACAACAAAATTCATGGCCCCTGTAGTGGTGTTATAGATCTCATGTATTTAACTTTTCTTTCTCCCTTAACCGTTATGGTCGTTGAGGGGAGCTTATAGTTAGACACTGCGTATCCATTAGTCCTCTCTGTGGGCGTGGTGGCGCCCATCTCCTCTCCAAGTCGGCCGGTAGATTTTTTGGTATTTCTTGTTGTCTGCCTGCACCGTGGGTTTGAACCGAGGATGTCTAGCTTGTGAGACGAGCTCACGGTCGACCTTTGCTAGCCAGCCGGGACACTTTACACTTATATTAAACTAAGTGAGGGACAACTCTTGCATAACCATTTTAATTAAGCCCTGACTGCAACCATAACGTGATGGGTGTGGGGGGAGGGAGGGAGTCGGTATCATCTAACCTTGAGCTTTTTGTAAGTTCTCTCCGATCTGTAAACAAAAATTTTTAAATGTTTACATCCTTGACTTACTTGACTTAATCCTGTATATCCCCATAGGAGCATAGGGCCGCAACTACACTTTTCCATCGGTCTCGGTCTTGGGCGGCTCCCTTTATTTGTGCCCATGTGAGGCCAACAGTCTTTGCCTCACCTACGACCGATCTCCTACAAGTCTTCCTGGGTCTGCCCACTTTTCTTTTGCCCTGGGGGATTCCAGTCGAGTGCTTGTCTTGCCACAAGGACGTACGGTAAAGTGTTATAGCATTGAGAGTCGCGCTCTATAAATGACCATCGTTATTATAATCAATGGGGGTCCATGAGAATACAATTTGAGGACTGTTAATAGCTAAGGGTTTTACAAGCAGGACTATTAACCTGATTTTCTAAAAGAGGGGTCGGCAAACTTTACGATAATTCATTCCTTTTAAACTAAATCAGTAAAAAAATATTAATGATAAAAAGCAATAAATCAACTTATATTTTGAACTTTCTATTTAACTTCCTGCAGTAAATTAAGCCTCGCATGTTAATTTTGCAATTGCATGCACGCAGGACCGGGTCTATGGTTTTCGACGCCCTATGCAAAACAAATTATGCGCACTCATTAAAGTGAGGAGAAACTGAGTAGTGTTAATGCATACTTTCCTATTTTCTAAGACAACTTAAATATAAAATATCCTTCGCCTTTCATTACCTAGTAATTCGCCTCCTATGCTAGTAGCGCGCAGAAGAACTAAATTTTAATTTAGTTTATATTTTTATAGCCCCAAATTTAAAACAAATCCTTAATTATGCGCCCCCCCCCCCCCGAAAAAAAAATTTAAAAAAAATAATAATAATTATGCGCCCTATCAGCTTAGGTTGCTTATATGGACGAGCCAGCCCTGCATGCAAGCAATTTCATATTTCATTGCTTTTTACCCCCCCCCCCCTCCCTCCACTAAACACACCAATGAATTATTAATCAGTAGAATTTATAGTTCAGTTCATCTTTCATCTTTGAATCTGTTAATCGTACAGAGCTCTAAGAATGTAATTGAATGTGTTAAGTCAGTATAATGTTATACACGATTAAAATTAAATTACCCACCTTTACGTTTTATGTGAGTTTTTTTTTTCTACAAAGAGCAAATATTTTTAGATGGGTAAATTTTGAAGGTTTTTCCCTCTTTGAAGAACTTTCGCTTCCCAGGATACTTGCTGTTACTGGACTGACTACCTTTCACACAACGTCTAGCCATATTAGTCTATGTCTTCACTGGGATAGACTCTTTATCAAAAATAAATACTTTTTTTTCAGGTTTAAATGCAGAAAGAGGGTGTAGATATGTATGTAAATACATGGACGGAAAGTTTGATCGATCGATAGATAGATAGATAGATTTATAGATAGATAGACTGATAGATATATAGACTCATAGATAGATAGATAGACTGATAGATAGATAGATAGATAGACTGATAGATAGATAGATAGATTTATAGATAGATAGACTGATAGATAGATAGATAGATAGACTCATAGATAGATAGATAGACTGATATATAGATAGATAGACTGATAGATAGATAGATAGATAGATAGATAGACTGATAGATAGATAGATAGATAGATAGATAGATAGATAGATAGATAGATAGATAGATAGACTGATAGATAGATAGATAGATAGACTGATAGATAGATAGACTGATAGATAGATAGATAGATAGATAGATAGATAGATAGATAGATAGATAGATAGATAGATAGATAGATAGATAGATAGATAGATAGATAGACATATTAAAGATGGGAATACTCAGGGACTCCCCCCAGACCCGGCAAAAAAATCCTAGCCCGCACCAGGATTCGAACCCAGGACATTCGATACGCCAGTCAAACGCGGTGCCGCTCTACCACTGTGTCTCATTACATGTTTACAACTTCTTTCCTTCTATCCCGAAAAAAAAATCCAATAAAAGTTTTAATTTTGAATTATCCTTTTCAATTTTTTGTCTTAATAATGCGTAGGTCGTTGTCAACATAGGCCATTGTTGTTATATCATTAGATCATTTTTACTGCGACAGATGAAGTTTTTTTGGGGAATAATTCAGTAATCCTCTGAAGGCCTCCAAAAGCTTTTTAGCCCACGCCAGCATTATTTGATGGTGTGTCTTTACCGAACAAGACTTGGGCAATAATCTAAGAAATACTATTTTAAATGGTTAAAATATTATACAACAAATCCTTATCTTATATATTACAGAAACTCCTTCTATAAAGAAGATTATTGCATCCCACGCTCATCCGTGGTGCGAGTCTTGCATCTTTATTAATGTTTTAAATGATGTTAAGTTACTGGTTTTCCTGGTTTGTTCATGCAACCCATGCCATGCCCGAATGCCACTCGGGAAGAAAGAGTATTTATATGCATGTGTTCTCGCATAAGGGATAAGGAAAGTGTTTTTGTTACCTAAACGAGTTGCAAATGTAAACTAAGACGATTCTAAGACGATTTATCATGATACTAGACCGCTTATCATCTTGTATCACGGCTTGTAACAAGCTTTTATTAAAATGAAAACGACATTATTATCAATGAAACTTTTGGAAACTTAGGAATCCCAAACCAACGTACGAAATGGATGTCAAAAGGCGCGACCGTCTACATAGTCAACAGAAGAAGATGCGCCATCGTTGATTTATAGTTCAACTCACACACGCCTTACTTTCCGGTCTAATTCTCGGAAGCCAAAGATGTCACTCTGTGATGATGAATAGGAAAAACAAAGAGTGACACAATTCTATTGGAAGAAACGTGGGATGAAAGTCACTCAAGCGTAAAATTATTTCCAAAATGATTTTCTGTCCAATCGTATTTGTTTCAGTTTCTTTCTGCAGCCTTCAATGTTTGCAATGTTCTCAATGAAATCTTATCTTATCTTATACATTACAGACGCTCCTTCTATAAAGAAGAGTATTGCGTCCTACGCTAATCCGTGGTCCGAGTCTAGTCTTGCATTTTTATTAATGTTTTATATGATGTTAAGTTAATGGTTTTTCTTGTTTGTTCAGGCAACCCATTCCTTGGCCGAATGCCACTTGGGAAGAAAGGGTACTTATATACATTTTTTTATCGCATAAGACATAAGGAAAAAGTTTTTGTCTTTATGTTTATCTGAACATTCTAACAGGCTGTTATGGATTGTATTTCTAAATTAGAGTTTAATTCCTTATGTATTATTACTACTTTACTCTTTGACCTTCTGTCCTCTAATGTTTCTAGATTTAGTGATTTAACTAAAATTGGTTATTTATAAAGCGCTTCTATCCATGCTATTTTAGCATGCTCAGTGCGCTCTGTAAACACACTGCTGCCTGCTGGCGCAAATATGTTTACAGGCCCAAAACTCCTGCAGGGCGACAGGGATCCGTCGGTGGCAGGGCTAGAACCCGCGACGTGTCAGTTGGTTTTTGGTTGACAGTCCGGTGAACTAACCGCTGGACCAGCCGGCTTCACTATTGGCCAGTAATGAGGCTTGTTGGTGGCCTATGGCCCAGGTGGGGCGAAAGGCATATAACTAAGTAAGTAAGTAATAAACATTGCAGCTCTTCTCTAAGTTTGTTCTAATTTGTTTAATGTTCACTTTTTTTTACAAAGTTTTCTTTCACTGTCAATATGTACTGTCTTTTTTTATAGTTGTTTTTTTTTTTTGCTTTTAAATATAATAATTTTGAACCAATAGGATTTTGCTATATTTTTTACTTTTTATATATTTTCTTTCCCATGTATATGTTTTTTCCACCATTTTCTTCCTTCATTATATTGTCTTTTCTCTTTTTTATTTCTTTTCATTTTTACTTCCTTTTTATTTTTATTTTAAGTTACCTATATTTCTACTTGTCTTTATAAGTCCATTTGTTGTCCTATTGTCCTTTTATTGTCCTATTGTTCATGTATGGCTTTATTTCGTTTTTCTTTTTTTTTACTGTCCTGTCGTCTTAAGTTGTAAGAAAATTTTATTCGTGTCATTATTTCCACAATTTTTTTTATATTTTCAACTAAAACCTGTCTTTATTTTTTTACTTATATAACACTTATATAATACCTCTTGATACGCTTCTGCGTAGAGAACGGAGAAATCTCGTTACGCGCACCGTCGAAGCACACCCACGATGAAAGTCACGTGTCTGATGATGATGATGATATAAATAGATTTGTACTATACATAGATATATGGGTGGATATTTAGATAGACAGAGAGACAGAGAGGTGTGAATAAATAGATATTTACAAACATACATGGACAGACATGCAGATTGACAGGCAGTCAAACAGATAGATACACACTCAGAAAAATAGAAAGATATAGAGACAAATATATGGCAGATATTTCGACAGACATAGATGAACAGATAGAGAAAGAGAGAGATAGTGAGATATATAGACAGGCAAATATATAGACAAACAGACGGACAGACAGAGAGATAGATAGATGATTGATATATAGATACACTGATAGACAGGCAAACATATAGACGAACAGACGGACAGACAGAGAGATAGATAGATGATTGATATATAGATACACTGATAGACAGACAAATTAATTGATAGTAAGATAGATAATTAGACATATACATATTTGTAAAGATGACATACAGCTGCACATCAATATACATGGGCCCGGTGGCCGAGCGGCAGGACTGGCGTACCGAAGGTCCTGGGTTCGAATCCTGGTGCAGGCTAGGATGTTTTCCCCGGGTCTGGAGGGTGTCCCTGAGTCCACCCCAGCTCTAATGGTTACCTGATCTTAGCTGGGTAAAGTAAAAGCGCTGTGTATATATTGCTGGCCACAGAATCACCTAGTATGCCTTGGCCACAGAAACTGGCGAACGCTTCTTCACCGGCCCTATGGATCAATTTGGTCCGACGGGATACTTAAATTTACTCACTTACATCAATATGCAGGCGGAATTATACAGATTTTTACCATTTGTCTACTTTCGCCAATGTTGCTACCAGGAAGGAAAACAAAAATTCGGAAAAGCGAAAACCTGCACAGAGTAATAAATTACTTTTATTTTATGTTGCAGCTTTTCCAAAGACATTTTATTATCCAAGAACTTCACATTGTACATGCTATTATGTATTATCTTTTTGTACCTACAACACCCTTGTTGTCATAGTGATACAACACTTTGCTCCTGCGTCACTCTTCTATGAAAGAAATAAAATTACATTGGTGCAACGATTCTATTTTTAGCTACGCCAAACTGTCGGATACTTTCCCCGCTAAATTTCCAGCAAAAATTTTTTACTTCTTATTCTGCTTGGAAATTAAGAAAACATAATTGAAATTATTGTATACCCGGGTCAAGTTGAAGGTCAATCGTTCCTTTTCTTTGACATAGAAGGCCATATAAATAGAGATATATATAATGTACGATATTTCTTTACAAAAATATGACAACAAAGCTTTTTGGGGTGTAAAGGGGTCAGAGGTGACGTGCAGATGTGAGAATTTCATTGGTTGAAAAAGAAAAGTTTAAAGACGATGATTGGTGCATTTCTCAACCTGTATATAATTTATTTTTAGAATTTACATATGATTTTTTTTTTTGCATTAGACCTACCTTAGGCAGTTTGACATATTGAGACTTAAGTTAACTATTTTTAATATAAATTTCCCCAGGAACTTTAAATTAGCGACAATATGTATTATGCTAATGTTATGAATTTTGAAATATATGAAAGTATGCCAAGCTATACACGTAGGTATAAACTGTAATAAAATTGCAAACGATAAATGGCGATCACAAAATTAAATGAACGAAAAGATATCAAACGGAATGTAATTTACTTTGGGCAATAAATTGTAAGCTCAAACTTTAAAAGTAATCTATAGAAAAATTAATGAGTTAACGTCTTTGAAACTCAATATAATCTAGAACAGAAGGCGGCAACCCATGGCACGCAGAGCGGTTTTCAATGGCACGTGGAAGACCTCCAAAACGGCAATTCAAGTCTCTTCTACAAGAAATTGAGTTCTAGAGCCGGATGACTATTAAGCTGCTGGCACGCTGAATGAATTAGAAATCCTACTTTGTCACTCTATTATCAAAAGGTTGCAACACATGGTCTAGAATACTCTAGATGTATGGACTTTAAAAGAAGATATTAAAACTTAGTTTTTCTTCTGTTATAAATACTAATGGAAAAAATATACATTATGTTTTTTATATTAAAACACTTTTAAGACTATTTAGTTCGTATATAATATACTAGTCAAATATATCGAATAGGAACATCTATTTATATTTTAATTTTATATTAGTTGTGTGTTTTAAATAAAATATCCTCCATTATGAAATGACACATACACACACACAAACATACACACACACACATACACACACACACACAAATACACACAAATATATATAAACACCAATCATTTTTCATTATTGAGAAGATAATAAAAAAAAAAATAAAGATTCCACAGTACTTCCAAGCCAGTACCTGGTTAAGGGTACCGATAACGCCGGTACTTGCCCGGGGACGCCATATGTCATCAAGGCTACTAAAAATAAAGAAAAAAAGTGAACTTAGAAATATATTAACTTGTTTTTAATAATAATTTTTCCTTTGTAAAATAGAGAGAGAGAGAGAGAGAGAGCGAGAGAGAGAGAGAGAGTGCGCAAGCAATAGAAAGAATGATATATATATATATATCCTTCGATTTATATATATTTATATACTTTTAATGGCAAAACATTTTAAGACTGTCTAAAATAATCACTGACTATATCTATAGTATTTTAAGTTACTGCAAATGTCGAAAGAGCTTGAAGGCCAGTCCAGGCCGATTTAACCCCCAAAGTCTAATAACAACAACCACCCTAAACTAAATAAATGAAGTTTAACTCTTTATTATAACATATGCCGCAATCGTCTAAAAAAAATAATGATAATATTAATGATGACATTTGTATAGCGCTACCAACAAACATAATGCAAGCTCAGAGCGCATTTAACATAACAACTAAGACGACGGATACAATCTATAGGCCAAGAGATACAAAACTAAATGATGATTCAAAACTTTACAAACATAGAACAAATCAAACAATTAAAACAAAATAGAGGCCAACCGAAATTCGATCTAGGATTCGGCGCCGAAAGTAGGCTAATATCCTCTTTCGGCGTAGTTTCGGTTTCGACCGAAGCCAAAAAGTTAGCACTCGGTTTCGGCCAAAACTGATAATATTGACTTTCGATTTTCAGCCAAATATCAATTTTAACTTTTCCAAATTCAGACTGCAACGCTACTGCTGCATTTATTACTCAGCTTGTTGATAATTTCATTTAGTTAAAGGATTGCAAATAAATCCGAGTGAAGTAGAAAATTGAACTTAATAATAAACAGAACATGTTCTAAGATAAATAGGGTACCCATAAACTTGGTAATATTACACAGAAATGTGCAGTATTTTTTTTTTCAATTTTTATTTATCTTTCGGTTTTGGCCGAATGTCTAGTTAAACTTTCTTTTTTGGCATCGGTTTCGGCCGAAATTCAAGTTATAACTTTTTATATGGATTTCGTTTTCGGCCATTTCGTTTCGGTAGGCCTCTAGTCCCAAAGTGTTAAACGGAAATATATGCCATTAGCAAAAAAAATAGGCTACATATAAATAGGCTATATATAAATAGCCTACACATAAATTTAGGATCTAGGATCACTAAGTTTTTGTAATATCTTTTTTGATCAATTAGCATTCTGAAGGTTATGTCGCAAAAAATAAAAAGACATTTAGTCATACATACAAAGAAAGAAAAAAAAATTAAACTTACAATATTAAGGATTTAATACGAGAAATATTATATATGGAAGGATATGGGTAGATACCATGCATAATATGGTAGGATATGTGGGGATAACATGTATAATATTGAAGGATATGTGGGGATAACATGTATAATATTGAAGGATATGTGGGGATAACATGTATAATATTGAAGGATATGTGGGGATAACATGTATAATATTGAAGGATATGTGGGGATAACATGTATAGTATTGAAGGATATGTGGAGATAACATATATAGTATTGAAGGATATGTGGAGATAACATGTATAGTATTGAAGGATATGTGGTGAAAACATGTATAGTATTGAAGGATATGTGGGGATAACATGTATAGTATTGAAGGATATGTGGGGATAACATGTATAGTATTGAAGGATATGTGGAGATAACATATATAGTATTGAAGGATATGTGGAGATAACATGTATAGTATTGAAGGATATGTGGTGAAAACATGTATAGTATTGAAGGATATGTGGGGATAACATGTATAGTATTGAAGGATATGTGGGGATAACATGTATAATATTGAAGGATATGTGGGGATAAACTGTATAATATTGAAGGATATATGGGGATAACATGTATAATATTGAAGGATATGTGGGGATAAACTGTATAATATTGAAGGATATGTGGGGATAAACTGTATAATATTGAAGGATATATGGGGATAACATGTATAATATTGAAGGATATGTGGGGATAAACTGTATAATATTGAAGGATATATGGGGATAACATGTATAGTATTGAAGGATATGTGGGGATAACATGTATAGTATTGAAGGATATGTGGGGATAACATGTATAGTATTGAAGGATATGTAGGGATAACATGTATATTATGCTCTTAGAATGCTCTGAACTAAGAAAGCAAACACCCTGAACTAAAGCAGCAACAAACACCATGATACAGGTCTATTCCACGAATCCAAGATAAGGCTAGCAGAAACAACTTCACAAAACAACAGATAGCACCGGTACACTCAAACTTCACAAACACCTAATCGATAAGAAATATAAAAGACATTTTAGAGTTGCCACAAATTACAAGCTCTATATTTAACTACATACAACATAAACATACAATAGACGGGTGGTACTTAAAGGAAATGAGATAAAAATAATAAAATAACATTTTCAACAACATTTGGCTAAGAAGATCTTTAATGCATTGCTTTAGACACTTAGTATCGTGTTCCCGATTTGGCGTTGTTGTTGCCTTTGTTTATTTCTCTTTGTCCAAATTTACTGGAGTTGTTTGTGGCACAAAGTCTACGGCGCATCCTCAAGATCTTCTGGCCCAAAAACTACCTCGAATGATAACCTACGCGAGATAATAGGAGTAGTCAGGCTAGCAGAGAGCATCTCATCAAGAGGACGCGCCACCAGAATGTCAGCTGACTCTCTCCCCCAGGACAGCCTTGAGATGGAGCCTCCTGGGATAAAGGTCTGGAGTCTAGAGGAAGACCAAAGAAAACATGGAGAGGAACGGCGGAAAGGGACTTATGAAGGCTAGAGGACAGAACATAGAAACAGACCCTCGAGCTGCATCGGACCGAGATAGATGGAGATCTTTGGCTTTTGCCTCAAACGGAGAGGATTGAGTGAGTGAGTGAGTGAGTGAGTGAGTGAGTGAGTGAGTGAGTGAGTGAGTGAGTGAGTGAGTGAGTGAGTGAGTGAGTTGTCCAAATTTTGTAATTGCCGTTTCAAGACATCCACCCACAACAAAGACACCTATTGCAAACTCCCCCCAAAACGATCCTGTTAACAGATAACAAATGGACGGACTGGGCAACGATGAAGAAAAATGTTAGAACCTCGACCAAACCCATATTTTGAGCACTCTGTTGTTGTTTTTTTGTATTTCTTATGTTACATTGCTGCCCTAATTCAACATGGACTATTGAGACCAACAGGTACAATTGAAAGACGATTGACCATTCAATGAACGTCAAGTCCGCGGAATTGCAAAACTATCTAATAACTAAGCTGACTAGCGATCTCAACACGCCACCCGGGGAGAGGGGGGGGGGCTGGGGGGCTGGGTGTACCCCAAATAGAGTCTTATTTCTATATTCCCAATAGGTGTAATACACAACATGGAGCGTAAGCATGTATTCGGCCACGCTTTAAAAGATTGATATACCCATGCTGACGTAGACATTGTCCTTGTGACAAGTGTGTAAATCATTGTTAAAAAACATGTTCTGTTTACTGCATTCGCTCTTTCTCTCTCTCTCTCTCTGTCTCTTTCACTTTCTCTCCCTCTCTTTCTATCTTTTACACATACACTCTTTTAGTCTTTTTTCAGGTTCGTTTTTCCCCACACTCTTTCATTCTTGTCTCTTTTTCTCTTCGGTTCTCTCTCTCTCTGTCTTTTATCTGCCTTACTTACTTTCTCATTCTCTCTCTCTCTCTCTACATATCTACACCTGTGTCTTTCACTATTCACTCCTCCAATATTCCCTCTGTTTTCCTTCCTCTTCCTCGTGGTCTCCTCAAACACCTCCCCCCCCCCCCCCCACCTCTCGTTATCCTATGTTAAAGATCGCTTTTCTATTGGAAGAAATATTTGAGAGGACAACAAAGGACTCACATGTTGAAAACGCATAGTTTTTCAAAACAACAAGTGCCAAAAAGGATTCAAGGGCGAGCTTACAAGGCCGGGCGAAATAGTAAACTCGTGCACGCCCGTCCAATCCCAGAAGGAAAGAAAACGGCTGATGGCAAAAACTATATGCGTTTGAAAACAAAAGAAAAGTAAAGTACACTTCGAACCAAACTGATCATAGGGCAACGTTCACCAGTTTCTGTGGTCACGACATACTAGTTGATGGTGTGGCCAGTACTATGCACAGCCGCCTTTACTTTTCCCCAACTAAGGTCAGGTATCCATCAGAGCTGGGTAGACTCAGGGGCACCCTCAAGTCCATGAAATAAAAAAATCATAGCACCAGGATTCGAACCCAGCACCTTCGGATCGTCAGTCGAACGCGCTGCCGATCGGCCACCGTGTCCCCATAAAACGATAGCCAGCAAAAATATAAAGAAATGAGTTTTACTAAGACATGAGCTACTCAAATGAATCGATTCTGATGTTGACATAGTTTTCCACACATTATCACAAATAGGTTGCAAATAGCCACATCTGGGGAGTTGTCCGCCTGCAAGATTTGTTAGATCTCGGCTAAGAGAATGATCCCTTGTGAAGTACTTTTCGACTGTGCCTTGCGAAGATCTTGACTGGTGTGTTTCTCCCCAAATGTTGACCACTTCAAGGCTGTTACAATGATGTACGTGTAGGAGGAGACACTGTAGCCGGGAGAATCCTGGTGAAGGATAGGAATTTTTCCACGAGTCTGGAGGGTGTCCCTGAGTCTAACTTTAATTGGGGTAATGTAAAGGCGGCTTGGCAATGTGCTGGCCACACAATCCCCCTAGTATGCCGAAGCATCAGAAACTGGTGAAAGCTGGCCTTATGCCGCCAATGGAGCAATTTGGTCCGATGAGGGTCACTTTACTTTTTTTACTAATAGTGTAATGTATACCTCGGCTTCTTACGGCACTTACTGTCTTGGTCGCACTGTGGACTTTTTTTTTCTCATAAAATGATATTCCAACTGACATGGGGACTACAGCTCTTTGCTTCTAGAGCTCAAAACCTTTTTTTACCAGACATTTCTTAAAACCACATTACGCAACAACTATCTATTTTATTCGAACAGTAGTAGTACTCATTTTATAATCTGTTGACGAACTTTATTATTATCTTACATATTACAGACGCTTCTTCTATGGGAAGATTATTGCGTCCTACACTCATCCGTGGTCCGAGTCTAGTCCTGCATTTCTATTAGCGTTTTAAAAGATGTTAAGTTACTGATTTTCCTGCTTTGTTCAGGCAACCCATTCCATGTCCGAATGTCACTTGGGAAGAAAGAGTACTTATATGCATTCGTTCTCGCATAAGGGATAAGGAAAGTGTTTTTGTCCTTATGTTTATCTGAGCATCGCAACAAGCTGTTATTGTGTTGTATTTCTATATTAGAGTTTAATTCCTTATGTATTATTAATACTGTAGTCTTTGCCCTTCTGTCCTCTGGTGTTTCTAGGTTTAGTGATTTGACTAATGGTGTTACTCTTGTCAGTTGTAAATATTAGCTTAAAAAAAACTTTTTGCGATCTAATGTTTTTACTACGGAAACATAAATAATTTAGAAAATGTATAAATTCCCGGAATAAAAACTAATTTGGGAATTATTTCTTTCTAAAAAAAGGAACATTCAAACTATTAAGGATACAAGAGCTGGAAGATCAAAGTGACCTGACTGGTGTGTGAAATAACAGAGTCAATTTTAAATAGATTTGGAAGCTTAGAATATTATGAAGAAGAGCCAAGCAGATATAATAGCATTCTTTGGGTTTTATATTAAAGATAAACGAAATATTTCAGAAACATTTTCTTGTTTTTTGTATGTTGATATATGAGCTAAATGAAACTATTGGGCGACTTGCATAATAAATGATACGATAGTTCAGATCTAATCATAAGTCTGTATTCCAGCTCAGATATCTTACAGTGATAACATGCATTTAACTAAATTAATGTAAGCGTATCTCCGTTATGTCAAGAGTTTCTTTTTTTTTTTTTTTTTTTTTTTTGCAGCATCTCAGATTTGGCATAATTTATTCAAACGTAATATTATATCTAGGTTCAAACTCTTGTGAATAATTTTTTTAAAACTCAAATTTGAAGAATATAAATAATATGTTCTTTTGGATAACTGTCAAGAATTGATAAATGTAATAGTAATAATATAGCATTTAGCTTGTAACATGCAATATTCTACTAAAATTCTAAGAAAGACGTGCAAATGAAATCACATATTCCATTTGCAAAGAAGTACAAATATTAGCTCTCTGTCAACAGGAGTGATATTTGGGCTCGGAAAGGGTTACTCGTACTATTGGGGAATTAAAAAAACAAAAACAACTGTATATTATTTTATAGATATTTTACCAAAATAATGCAAGACTAGATTCAAAACACAATGATAAACGAAGGTCGGGAACATTTAGTTCTATAGAACTAGCGTCTCTAAAGATAAAATAAATAATTATAAGATTAAGATAATTGAGTATAGTTATGGCGACGCAGAGATTAAGCTACGGTAAATCCGGCCCATTCCATTCTGATCTACACATCTCTAGACGGCTTTGGTGAAAATTGTTTCGTAAACTGATATCTGGTCTGAATGAGTGTAAACAGTATTATGTTTATCTTTTGAACTTGATACAACTTGTACAAAATCGCTGATATTGCTCATGAATATTCATCATTTATTCCTTTTCTAGAAATGTAAAACCCCTAGGCAATCTATAAATACTTATAACGCCTCATGTTAGAGATATAATAGAAGCTTACACACTTTGTCAATGACATTTTTTTCAGCTCATTTTGTTTCTGTTGTGTGGTTGTTGTTGTTGTTTTATTGTGTGGGTGGGTTAGGGGTAATGCATGGAGTTCGGGACGTCCTTGTTGTTGAAACAATTTATTTCAGGGCCTCTCTGTTATAGTTTCTACACTTTTGGTGTCATTGTTGTTGTTTTTTTATTTGTTTAATAAAGCGTAGGCAGCAGGTCTATTCCTTGAAAATACGAGAGCGTCGTTAATAGTGAAGTTTGGGGCAGTTATCTAATATATTGAAAGATACAGCACTGTCTGTGGTATCATGTTTAATAATCCCTATATTTATAATTAAATAAAGTATTATATATGGCCATATAATATATATATATATATATTTAGTTTGGCTGGTGTACCGATGGTTCAGGGTTCGAATCCTGGTGAAAGCTAGAGATGTTCCCGGGACTGGAGGGTGTCCCTGAATCTACCCAGCTCTGATGGGGCACTCTCCCCATGGGCACTCTCTGCTCACTAAATACTTGTTTGTTTGTTTTCTTCTGTGGAATATTACGGCAGAAGTTTTACCCTGTTTCTCGTCAAGCTTGATTCACGATATTTGTATTCGTATTCATGGATGCAGTTAGTTCTATTAATACCCAGGATACACATACACAGTAAAACAACTCACAAAGATGCTCAGTTCACGTAAGCAGGTGGTTCCGTTTATTGCTACAAATACGTATTTTTCATTATTACAGCTAAGTTCACATATACTCTGACTGTCTTGTTTTAATCCTTACTACTCACCGAGACATAAATTTACATTGGTACTAGTCTCCCGACAATTAACCCTCACGTCTAAACATCAAAGAAAGAAAAAGACTATACATCTATGTATATTTATTTTAGTTCTTTCGTTTTTGTTTCATGTTGCTGTTGAATGTTCACTGTTTGGTGCTAATTAGCTTCGAGATTAGTGCATCTATCTCGGTCCTGTATTTGGATTATCATCACTGACTCTGAAAATGACTGGCTTAAAAATGGGTTCCGTTTGTAGGAACATGCCCTTTCCTCCAATTTTTAACAATCGTGCGAGGAAGAAATGAAGCAGTGCAGCCTGAACTAAGGAAGTCTCAGACCCTTTGTTCCACAAGAAATGCACGGATATAAGTAATTCAACAATCAGCTTTTGGATGTTTAGTTTATTCTTTTATTTAAAATTCAATTACCGAAACAAAATATATCTAGTTCGTTTCACAGGTGTTGTGTTGGCGACACGCCCCTGCTTGGCTTAAAGATCGCTTATTTGACAAGATGGCAAAAGGTTGTGAAAGAAAATGACGATTGAGCATTGTATTGGCACACAATCATCTCATCGGCTCAGTTGAACTAGTTAACTTGGTTCATTCAAGAGTGCCCGCAGATCAGTCAGTTATTAGGACACGCAACAGAAAGTTAAGAGCTGGGGATGCATCTGACAAGGGCCAGATTGTGAGGCATCATCTTGATTTGGCCAAATCGTGAAACAGGCTACAATTGCCCAATACCGAGCCGGGCATCATCTAGATCGCCCAAATCACGAACAGGCTACAAATTGCCCAATGCCGAGCCGGTCACAGTCCGATAATGGCGCCTACTTGAATTGGTTAGACCACCCACCTGTGTCAGCGGTGTGGAAAACTGTATTAAAGCAGAAGTGACTGTCGGGCACGTGTTGTTTCAACTCAACAAGAGTTAAGAGTGGATGGGAGCCCGGCAACCGTCTGTGCCGGCCCTAAGAGAAAGAGTGTTGTGTATGTTCAATAAACTATTAAAGGGTGTAACCTCATCTGTCGATCTCACTTTTGAAAAGTGGAGTTCTAGTACTCCGTCCACGAAGTAAACAAGATTTGAGGCTTTTATAGTTTTTCAATAGCTCTTGTTAAACATTGCACAGCCTGCCTTATGCTTTACTTTTAGATAGTAAGTTAAGATAGGCTAACTTTCGACAATCAAACCTATTCCATTAATTTTTAATGATTAAAATTTTAGCTTTGAATGTAAATTTTCATCGCATGCAGTGTTTTATATATATATTTTACGTCATATTGTTAAAATGATAATATTTAAAAGTAAAACATTTTAACCTAAAGTCAATTTGTCACCACTAGACAAAGTAAACAAACAGCACGTGCTTTTTGTCACGTGATTGAAAATAATCTATACTAGGGGTCGGCAACCTTTTGCTAACAGTGTGCCAAAATAGGTTTTCTAAATCATTCAGTGTGCCTAAAACAGCCTAAAAGACAACCTGCTCCATTATGCTTTTTAAAATTATTTTGTATAGGAAATTAATATAACTCCATTGCAAGGCCAAATACAAAGGAAATCTATTGAAAAAATCGTTAACGCGTTTTATATTTAATACTAAATTAACCTTTCCCGTACCGACCTACTTCTATCTATGCTGCCTTCAGTTCCGCTATATACGCGCCCGGGACTGTAAGGGTTAACTTGTTTGTGATTAGATCTATATCTTTTTATGTGCATTTATATCAAACATAATTTTTTATTAATAATCTTTCACATTTATGGTAATTATTGTCTAAACATTAACATTTGGATGTCAAGATGAGGATCTAACACCTGTTAATATTAATTATATTTTGATCTCAGTTTAACTGAGATGTCCTTTAATATATTACCAACTAGATACATAAAGCATAAAGCACGTAGTAATCATACAAACTGGGTAGTTAATGCAATGTTTAAAAATATACATATACATTCTTTAGTCATATAATAGTTGTATAATTTTCAAATACTTTTTACAGTTTGACCATTTGTAAGTTATAAATTGTAAGTCATTTATTCTTTTATAAAAGAAACATATTAGAAATATTAGCGCAAATAAAATGGGTTAATTATCTCCCGTTAATTAAAAACCCGTTTTCAAATTTGATTCAATAGTGATGTCAATCAAGATATGCTTCGTAATATAATAAATATTACTTCTTTATATAAATCCAACATAATGGTCTTCATTACAAGATATAATTATTATAGAATTAAATGTAATTTACGTTAAACAGTTGTAAAAAAATATATCCTGCATTAATTGTTTGTCCATTGAAGGAGTTTATCTTTTAATTGTTTAAAATTCAACCTGCTGCATTTAAAATCGCCAATATCCCAACATAAAAAAAAAAATCTTTATCTAAGAAGGTTGTAGTAAGATCAAACCAATTAGGCTTGGTGTGGTATGAAAAAAAGTAATCCAAAAAAAAATCCCAACTATCTATCTTAATATTTGCCTTAATATTGGGATGTGCACGTAGGTCACTGTTTTGAAATTGATTTCACGCCAAGATATATGTCCAGTCTCAATGCAAATTTATTCCAGTGGTCCTTGTATATTCAAGTTCAACTCACTGAAAAGTGTCGCTCTGTTATTCAGAAACATCGGCTTCAAAAATTTGTTTTTGTTTTTCATCAATAAAAAACATCTCTTAAGGTCTCTCGCGTGCCATTGAAAATCTATCTGCGTGCCAAGTTTGGCACGCGTGCCTTAGGTTGCCGACCGCTGCTGTAGGCTATACAATCTATTTATTAAACATACATTCACTTACCTTTCATTACAAGTCTGATTAAAATTTCGTTACAATTTCTCAAACAAGTCTTTATTTTTTTTATTTTTATTTTTTTTAATTTCTAATACTCTGAATTCGTTTTGATACATGTATGAAAATCAGCAAAATAAAATTAAAGTACAATTATGTAATCTCGCCTTAATCACATTACATAAAACCCTGATCTTAATCCTTAATCTATTTCTTTCTTCAAGGCCGTCCTCTGCACCGAATCCGATAATCCGGATTAATGTCATTAACATCCGCAGTGCTTTTAAAAAAATCCATAGGCTCCGTGTGCAGTTGGCGGGAGGGGGGAGGGGGGAGGTTCATACATGACGTGGAAATTATTTTCCTTTGGCAGTAATAAAGAGCCCGAGAGCCCACGCATCATTCTTTTTTTTTTGGGACAAAATATTATTTTAACTTTTTTTTTATAGTCTGCTGTCAGACTAAGCCACCCAGACGTATTATCCCGTACTGTCTACCCCAAAACCCTCCCCCCCTTCCCTTAACATAATATCTTTTAATATGATACAGAAGACTTGAGATAACTTCACATGCAAGAACACACACACACTGATTCTACTGCATATCGGCTCTATGCATATGGCATGCGATAAAAAGCGCAAGTGATCTGCAGTGCCGTGCTATGACCATACCGCTTTAGCTCACTTGGGCACACACCAGCCGGGGGCGATGTCGCACGAACCATAACTCCTGTTTTTCCACCCAATCTATTTTTAGCTACGGAAATCACTGATCACTTGTTGTTTTTTTCTTTTCTTAAACCTTTCACCCTCCCCCGACCTAACTCCGTCCCTTCCCCCACGTTCTGAAACACACAAACACACACACTCACAAATTCCACGATCACTTTGAGAACGAGCAACTCTGAAAAAAAAAAGCGTTAGTAAAGGAAAGGTGTACACCCCGACTCCCCGACCAGGGTCTTTTAAATTACAATATTTCCTTTTTTTAATTTAAACGCTGTATCAGCGCCCCCGTAACGCCCTAACCCCAAAACTAGTAACAACAAAAGAAGCAACGTTTCCCCAACAGCTATTTTTACTTTTCGTGACCCAGTTTTTTTTTTTAACTGTTTACCGTAGTGGTCGGCAGCCTACGGCGCGCGTGCCACGCTTCGCACACAAGGCAATTTTCAATGGCACGCGGAAGACTCGAAAAAAAAAAAAAAAAAAAAAAAAAAAAAAAAAAAAAAAAAAAAAGGGCAACTCAAATCTTTTACACGAAATATTGAGCGGTAAAGCAGGATGACTTGTAGGCAATTGGCGCGCTGAATGAATTAGAAATACCACTTTGGCACAATTTTATCAAAAGTTTGCTGGAACCTGGTTTACTTCATTACGTGCTAGCCGTTGTATCGATTATAGGCCCGCTAGCCTATAATTACACATTACACAAAAACAATCTTCTTTTTATTTTTTTGGGGCGACCAAGTAATAATTTTGGCATTTGCGATCAGGTAATGGGTTGGCCACCCAGCATTGATTTGGGAAACGCTGCAATTAAAGGGCTCAATTATTTCAACATCGGATCATTAAAATCTGTCCTATAAATATTTTTTAAAATGTCTGTTGGTGGTATACTAATGACGCAAAGGGCAATTATGTTTTATTTCCAAAAGCGTATCGTCGTTGCCAAGGGCATTTACAAAACGGAAATAATAAACTAAATGGACTTTTTACGTCTTATGGGCAGTCCAAAGATTGCAATTATGCAATTAGGGCACTCCCCCCCCCCCCCCCCCCCCGGGTCTCCACTCCACCGAAACCAAAAAAGCCCCCTCTACCTCCAAAAACACACAAAGCTATTTTTAAAGCCTATATGGAAAAACCAAAAAGAAATATACGCCCTCGTCCAATTCCTTTTTTTTTTTTGTTGACACCTCCTTCCCGCCCCCCCCCCCCCCCCTCTCAAATTGTTTTCCAGACGACCGTGTTTAGGTGTTTGAGAAATGGAAAGAAAAAGACTGGTCGGGTGGGAAGGGGTGGGGGGCGACAAGAACAAATTTGTACCCCGGGTTAAAAAACAAACAACATAAAGTTTTGGTAAGTAATTAAGTAGGTCAAAGTAAAGTATCCCTTCAGACCCGATTGATCCAGTGAGCAGCGATCACCAGTTTCTGTGGCCCACATTATACTAGGGGAAAGTTCGGCCAGCACTATGCACAACCGCCTTTACATTACCACCCACCTAAGGTCAGGTACCCATCAGAGCTGGGTGGACTCAGGGACACCCATTGAGACCCGGTAAACAAAATCCTAGCCTGCACCAGGATTAGAACCCGGGACCTCCGGCACCCCAGTCGAACGCGCTGCCGGCTAGACCACCATGCCCCCCCCCCATCCTCTTTCTATATCCTCTTCTAGTTTCCATCTCCTGCAATCTTGGCCTCGCCAACTGTTTTTTTCTGTTACTCACTATTTCAGTTTGCTATTTCATTTACTCCCTTTCGTCGCCCCCTCTCTGTAACCTTCGCTACCAACAAAAAACAACAACTTTTTAAACATTTAAAATACCATTTAAAGTCTGGAAGTATTTTTAACAAAAAAAATTGATTTAATGTTCCTTTTTTCCCTTAAATATTCGGGTTAACGGTTAAACCGTTATGCCGGAAATATTTCTTTTCAAAATACAATGGTCACGTGGGGGGGGGGGGGAAACAACCGGAAGTTTGTTGTAATTCAACCTATTAAAAACTGTTCTGTTACAGTTCAATGAAAGACGAAACGTACAAAAGAGAAAAGGGTGGGGCGTGGTGAAAGGATTTTTTTTATTTATTTCATAGTATAACTAATTTGTCCAGTAATTAGTCCAGTTCTTAGAATATTTACTACGTGAACGCGATGTTGAATAATAAAGAAAGGTTTTGTTATTTTTGTTCCATTTTTTTGTTCAACATTGAATGCATTCCTTATTTTTTAGAAGTTCTGGTTGGAGTTAGTGAAGTTCGGATATTGTTCATGAAAGGACATATTTATGACCGGAAGTGCTTTTTACATTTTAAGCGGTCGTGCCAGATAATTTCCTTCAGAGATTTTTGGAGGTCTTGTTCCTTTTTTTCCACAGACATTTTTGGAGGTCTAGTTCGTTTTCCCACATACATTTTTGGAGATCTAGTTCGTTTTCTCACAGACATTTTTGTAGGCCTAGTTCGTTTTCTAACAGACATTTTTGGAGGTCTAGTTCGTTTTCTCGCAGACATTTTCGGACGCCTAGTTCATTTTTTCACAGACATTTTTGGAGGCCTAGTTCGTTTTCTCACAGACATTTTTGGAGGCCTAGTTTGTTTTCTCACAGACATTTTTGGAGGCCTAGTTTGTTTCTCAAAGACATTTACACCAAACAACGCATTCCCCTTGTATGCCGTGGCCACAGAAACTGGTGAACGCTGCTTCACCAGCCTATGATCAGCTTGGTCCGAAGGGTACTTTACTTTTTTAGTTCGTTTTCTCACAAACATTTTTGGAGGTCTAGTTTGTTTTCCCAAAGACATTTACACCAAACAACGTATTCTTAGATAGGGGTTTGATAAGCTTAGGTATTGGTACTAAATGTCTGTAGGTAGTCCGATCATAGCTAAATGTGTGTGTATAAGCAAAAAAAAAATAGATGTAAAACAACTACAGTGCAATAGATATTTCGTCTCCGAAATTTCGATAAATGAATACAACTTCTGCCCCTAAAATATTATATAAATAAATACATTTTCAGACACCGTTATGTTGTATGCTAGACCAGCGTTTCCTAGAGTGTGCGCTACAGCGCCCTTAGGTATCCAGAGGGGGGCAGGGGGGACTATATGAGGGTGTTATAGTTTTGTGATTTAATGTGGTAAAATGCTAAATTACGGTAATTTATTTAGGAATGGGCCTTTATGGAAAATACATTTATCTAAAAAAGGGGCTTCGGGAATGGAGACAGTTTGAGAACCAATAATTTAAAACATACTTGGCCCCAAGTATAAGTTTTTTTTAAAACAAAAGCAAACATTTGAAAACGTCTTTGTGCATCCGGAAGTGAACTGGGAAATTTAACTATAATATTTTTTTTAATGGAGGTAAGGCTAAATGCTTGGCTTATGTTGAATTATCGATAGCATGAAGTATTTTGACATGTGACGAAATATCGTCGGATAAGTCACGATTATCCCACTTGAATGTGGGAGGGGGGGGGGAACTCAGAGATTGTATTTGAGTTGTCCTCTCTTAAAAGCAGGGCCCTTGTTTCTATGTACAGGCAATGCAATGCTCAGAGAGTTATCTGATCTTCATTAACTGGAAGGACATTTTCGCAAGTCCCAATCGTCTTCGAGTGTGTTGAAAGGTAAAGAGTAAAGTAGTAATAATACATAAAGTTTTCAATTCTAATTTAGATATACAACACAATAACAACCTGCTGCAATGCTAGGGTAAACATAAAGAAAAAAACACTCTTTCCTTATCTTTTATGCGAGAACAAATGATTATACGGACTCTTTCTTCCCGAGTGGGAAATGTAGGTCGTGGACAGAAGTGGGTCGGAAATCAAAGTGGGTCATGAACCAAAATAGGTCGTGAATCAAAGTAGGTCATGAGCCGTAGTAGGTCGTAATCTAAAGAAACCAGAATCAAGAAGAGGAAAAAAAAACAATTGGTCGTAACCAAATTATTTTAAGATACAAAGTAGGTCAAGAATTACGTATTTAAATGGCTTAGCTGGTCTTACCCAGCACTAGCAGGAACCAGACAGTCGATGGGTTGAAATAAAAGCGAATGGGCATTTATCTGGCCACAGAGTGTCCTTGCGTTATATCAACTTAGTTTTTCATTGTTTTAATGGCCAATGATAATTGCTAAAGTTGAACAAGTTTTAAAGTTCATAGCTGGTAAGTACGTAAGAACAACCCACTTTTAACAAAAAAAGAATCAGACCAATAGGACAACAATATCGACAGAGTAACAATGGAGTTGAGGAACAGTTCAACTTAAAGTAAATGTAACAATATGAAGACAATGCAACGGAGAATATATCTATCTCTCTAACTATCTATCCCGAGCGATGAACTATCTATCCATCCATCTATCTATCTATCTATCTATCTATCTATCTATCTATATATATATATATATATATATATATATATATATATATATATATATATATATATATATATATAGATGTATCTCTTGTGTCTCACAGACAGACACATACTATCTTCAGCGACTGCCACCCAGTAGCCTATATTTGGTTAGGTAACTACTTTCAATTTTATATTGAATACGTATTCGGAATGTGTACCAAGTGTAATATTTCTCCAGGACTCAAGTTTATTGTAATCATATAGAATATAGATAGACCGTACAGTTTTCTATTTGCTCTGTACATTTACATTTACTTTACATTTTCTTTACATTTTCTTTACATTTGCATTTTTCCTTGTCTGTGTCTTTAAGTCAAATAAAAGGGAAAATTATTTAGCCCAATGACAAAGTTACTTTACTTTCTTACTTATGCCCATCAACCCCTGTCGGAGTATCGGCCACCAACACCAGTTCTCCAGCTTCTCCTATCCTGGGCCATCCTCTCGATCTGGTTCCAACTGAAACCCATCTTGGTGATTTCGTCTTCCAGGTCTCGCGCACAATATCATTCTGTTACAATGCCCAGATAAACATAAGGACAAAAAACACTTTTGCGAGAACAAATGAATTATCTTTCTTCAAGAAATTGTCCAGTGCGCCTTGTGAAGGGTTGACCGAGTTATAAGGTCTCATTTGAAAACCGGACGAGCCCTAAGGGCTCTATTGTTCAGGGCGTAACGTTTGGGTTGAGGTCACGGGGGGGGGGGGGGCACCCCGAAGCTCTGCCCGGGCTTCAGCCACCCGACGACACGCCGTATACCTGCACTGTCACCCGGTAGCACAAATCCTATACAATAGGTACAGACATCCAGGCACCGGGTGGTTCTGAGACGGGGTTGCTGCGTCCATTGCTTCCTCCCACCGAGACCCCGTGGCCTCTCGGCAGTGCAATGGGTGTCGGACCCGCAGCGGGAGCTGTCCCCTTTCGTTCGCCCGCCGCGTATTTTTAATGAGGACGTATCGGCGGTTGACACACATCGTCATTCTTTGAGGCCTAATGTTATCACTAGCGATTGTGTCATAAGTGATAAGATAAGATTAAACTTTACTTTTTCCATGACTAGAAAGGCAAGTCTATTTATTTCTCAGACGATGGTTGTTCAAAACTACCTTCTTCGATCATGCAACTGGCTATGAGTGTAGATAGACTTATGTGTGTCCAGGTTTACTATTGACACGAGTCTTATATATCCGTTTTACACGTAGACGACAATCGATATCTACTTCACGATGACACCATGCTTAAAATTTGAAGCTTCAAATAAAGAGTCTATTTGCACATATTTCGTTGTGAAAAGCCCCGCCACAACACGCCCAAGCTATGTGATAAGTCATTATGTTTGCAATATCGTATAGCTGTTGGTCACTTTCTGTACACAATTTCATATAGTGTAAGCAAATAACGGGGAATATGCCACAAAATTCTGATATTGAACATATAATCCTGTGTATATTTTATTTTTGACTCAGGACTATACATAACTGGTGAACGGTGGTTGCAGAGCGTTCGGCTACCATACCGAAGGTCCTGGGTTCGAATTCTGGTGAAGGCCAGGCTTTTTTTCACAGCACTCGATGCATTTCCTGTATGTTTCATTATAGTGAACAATCCACTGTATGTAAGCCATTGTGACTACTACATTATATTGACAATCCAAGACCACTGTAATACTGTATGTAAGCCATTGTGACTACTACATTATATTGACAATCCAAGACCACTGTAATACTGTATGTAAGCCAATGTGACTACTAGGCTGCAATCTTAAAAATGTATAATCGAATAGTCTATAGCTGGCTACGTGCAAAGCTACAAACACTGATCGTTATCAAATCACTCGATAACAAGACGGCGTTTGATATCATTGAGTACACCCCCCCCCCTCAACTCACACACACACACACACACCAACCTTCTTCAGCCCCCTCACTGCTATTCCCCCCCCCCCCCCCCGCCCCCCAAACTCTCTCTCTATTGTTTCTTGTCCAATAATGGTCTCCATTTTATAACCTTCCTACTTCGCCTCTAATACAATATTCGCAACAAACTAAATAAGTTGATTAAATTTATTCCTTTTTTTTTTCGTTTTTATAAATTATACAAAATGACAGTTTAAGTGTCATTTGACAACCTTTTTGTTGAACTAACGGGTTAGCTATTATCCAGTTAGTTGGCACCAGTTAACGGTTTATTAGTTAGCGGAAATGGACATTAAATTCTCACACTCGTTTTGGTTTCATTTGAACGAGAAAAGAATAAACAACTTGAATAATTAATTTCCTGATTATTATCACATTTGGGCTCTTTATAGAACAACAACTAAAGTCTTCTAGGGGCTGTTCAGAAATCACGTCACCCGATTTTTTTCCTCCTTCTAAAGTGAACACATAAAATAATAAAAGTAATGCCTATTTTTTATATCGCTTCTGTTTATGCCCTTTTAACTTAGCATGCTCAGTGCGCTCTTGGTGTGAATTGCAGTGGCAGTTGTCTTGCTATGTAAGACACACAACCACTAGCCAAGGAGAAAAGTTGTTTTAAGCTATTTTCAAAAGACTCTTTCGTCTCAGATATCTCACTGTCTGATGCAAGCTGTTCTATAAAGAAGCCGCCATATTTATTTATCATAAATGTCGATAACTTCATGATATCACCAACAAAGACTTCATGTATAAAAGTAATAATTTAAGACATTCTTTTGCAGGTAATGAAGAGCACTGTCAACCAGCATACAGCATAGACTCATTAGTGGGGAAACCTTTTTGATGATCGTGTACCAAAGTGGGATTTCTAATTATTCCTTCAGTGTGCCTAGAGCCTGAAATTTTATCCTGCTTTAGCACTCAATTTCTTGCAGAAAGGAACGATCTCAAATGCCTATGTGTGCGAGTGTTTCGCGTGCCATTGGAAAATCGCTCTGTGTGCCGAAACTATATTCTTAACTACAAAGAGCGTTTGTTTGCTGATAAGTTAGTCCAGAATAGATTGTGAGAGAAAGAGAGAAGAAGTGAAAGATAAATAAAGAGTTTAAAATAGAGAGAAAGAGGGAGAGCAATGGAGAGAAAGAGATAGTTAGAAATACATAGAGAAAGAAAAAAGGAGAAAAGGAGATAGAGAGCGAGGGAAAATACATAGAGAAAGAAAGTACTAGAAGTAGAGAAATAAAGAGAGAAAGAAAGAGAGAGAGAGAGAGAAATAAAGTGAGTAAAGATTATAAACATGGCTATATTAAACATGTACAGGATATGAGCCCTCGGAAATAATCTTCATCCATGTTGTGCAGTTCTGAATGATAGAACTTCAGATTGACCTGGAAACACCCATAGTCCTACATGTTAAGTATACACACCCTGCTCTTCTTACACACTCACACATAGACACACACATATAGCCTAATCATACCGTGAGTCAGTAGCGGTCCTCCCCAGGCGCCAAAGTTTGGATACGCCACGTCCATTAGTTTACTAGTAAATGAAAACTAACATTCTAACAAGTAGGCGACAATTGCACCTATCCCCGCCCCGGTGCCCCCAAACGCCATTTTTTTGTTTTACGGAACTATGGCAGTATTAAACATTGTATCATAATGTAATGACGATCAGATACAATGACCTGAAATGTATTACGTCTTTCATTAGTAAAGGCGGATGGGCATTGTGCTGGCCACACAATTCCCCCTAGTATGCCAGAAACTGGTGATCCGGCACTATGGATCAAAATTTGGTTCCGACGGGATCTTTTACTCACTTGACTTATAAGTTTACAGACACTTGTTCTAGATAGAAGATTATTACGTCCTATTACGGCCCAAAAACTCCCACAGGACAGCAGGGATTGGTCGGCGGCATGACTAGAACCCGGACGTTTTGATGACCGTCCAGTGTACTAGCCGCTGGAACCAGACGACCTCATTTTTTACTTCCTTAGTTAATGTATCTTATCTATTACCTTCAAATCCCCCCCCCCCCCCCCCACCAATACTATCCAACCGTATTGGAGGTCCCAGGTTATTTAAATTCCATCATATCTAGGTGTTACGATGCTTGCTGTTAGTTGTTATTTGTTAGTATGTTGATAAGATGCATCACTTTTCTAGGTGTAGACGATGCTTGCTTTAGTTGTTATTTGTTAGTATGTTGATAAGATGCATCACTTTCATACAGCTTTTCCGGGATTCACTAAAAAAAACTACGATCCACAAAACTCTGGCCTTTCCCTAATCAAGTCTCTTTACGTATGTGCATGGGCGTGGGGACAAATTCGTGCCGTTTGTTTGTTTGTGTGTTTGTACGTTTATTTGTGTGTCAATGTGTTCATTTTTAGTACCTTTATAATTTATAATTCAAAATTCTCTATCATATTTTTCCCGTTTGTTTAACCCTTACTGTACCGACCTACTTCTATCTATGCTGCCTTCAGTTCCGCTATGGGACTGAAAGGGTTAAATTTTGTTTCAGTCGTTTGCTGTTGTATATGGTTCAATTAATTGGTGTGTATAATGATGTTTTGTTGTTATATATGGATAAATTAATTGATGTATAATGTTGGTTTGTAGTTTTGTGTTGTCAGCTGTTGTTGTCTCTTTGTGTGTGTGTGCTTTTCTTTAATACTGTTTTTTCTTTGTTGTAGCTTTTTTTTGTTGTTCTTGATTGTTATCGCTGGTTGTTCATGTTTTTTTTTGTTTGTTTAAAAGAATCCGGTAGGCTGTTGTTAAATGTTGGTTGTTGATCGATTTGTTGTTCTTTGTTTCTGTTTGTAGGTACTTGTAATTCAAAGAACAAACGAACAAAACTTTTTTCCTAGAACTTCTATCTTATTATGTAATTTGTCTTTCCCAATATATAACACGCTCTCCTTTTTTCTCTAAATCTCTTTCTTTCTTCTTTTCTATGTATATCATAATATATATATATAAATAGAGAGAGATAAATATTACCTTATAAGATAGATAGATAGATAAATAGATAAATAGATAAATAGATAAATAGATAAAGAGATAAAGAGAGAAATAGATAAATAGATAAATAGATAAATAGATAAATAGATAAATAGATAAATAGATAAATAGATAAATAGATAAATAGATAAATAGATAAATAGATACATAGATAAATAGATAAATAGATAAATAGATAAATAGATAAATAGACAAAAAGATAGATAGATAGATAGGTATATAGATAGATAAATAGATAAAAAGATAGATAGATAGATAGATGTTAGATAGATACATAGATAGATACATACATAAATAGATGCCCTCCATGCACATGTCATAATCATCCCTCTCAACTCCCCCATAAAACTATTTAAACGATCCTCTCAGCCGTAACCAACCTCTCTGTCTATTTAAAGCCGTGTTGAATGCTGTTCATATATTTGTTGCTTCAATACACAAAACAAAACAACAGTCGCAATATGTCTTAAGTCTGTCTGCTCATTAGTCTGCTTTCAATTTTCCTATGAATGTCTGTGTCTTCTCGTAACATTCCTAAACAGGACGTTCAAACTCCGCAGCATAAAAATAATTATTCTCCGCAAACAGGAAAGTCCTCCCCCCCTCCTTTTTTTTAATAAGGACTTCGCCGTTTTCATGTTTCCATATCAACTGATTAATTGTTCCGCTTCTTGTTAGTTTTTTCTTTGTCTGTGCATGGGCGAACATAGTCCAAGTTTTTAACAAGGATTGAAGTTCACCATCAACTTTGCCGGTAATAAAATGTAGCCGCTTACATTTAATTATTGCTTACATAACATGCTTACAATTATAGATGCAATAACAGTCTTACATTAACATGCTTCAGTATTTTTTTTTTTTATTAAAGTGACTTTTTATTTTAAAAAACTGTTAGTAATAGCTTATAATTAAGGCCAATGCGACAAATTGTAACATTCGTAAAATTGTGTAGCCTAAATATATAAAATTGTTTTTTAAACCTTTCTTTATATGTAGACTATTTGTAAATGTATTTTCGTTTCTGTTTTTCATAAGTATATTTGTTAACATGTCTATAAAACATCATTTATTTATGTAAAGAGATATCCCGTCGGACCAAATTGATCTCTAGGGCCGTTGAAGCAGCGTTCACTAGTTTCTGTAGCCACGGCATATTAGGGGAATTGCGTGGCCAGAACAATTCCCAGCCGCCTTTACTTTACCCCAAACTAAAGTCAGGTGCCCATCAGGTGCCCTTCAGGGACACCTTTCAGACCCGAGAACAAATCCTAGCCTTCACCAGGTTTCGAAACCCGGGACCTTCGGTATGCCAGTCGAAGGCGCTGTCTCTCAGCCACACGTGTAACCTTTAAGTATATTATAATTGTAACGGCAACAAATTTGTAACATTTTAATTGGTAAAAAAATTACTTCTATAAGTTTCATGTATTATTAAGACAAATCAATTTGCACATTTTTTTATATAAGTTGTACTTTGTGATATGAATTTGTTATTTCTTTATGTTTACACCATAAAAGCATAATATACATTTTTAAAGGGCCTACACGTGTGATGAACAATACACTGTAAGGATGTAAATGAAACTAGAAGATATATTATTACATAATAATGTAATGCAGTAAATACAACGTGATAATATTCTTTGCCCCCTTTATAAACGCTTTAAATTTGGTTACTTAAGATAATATTTCTTTATTTATCTAACAAGGAAATGTGGTTTGATTACATTGCAGTATTACAAAAAAAAACAAGCATAACAACCAGAATAAATACAAACACACACACACTAGTCTTCTTCAAATCTGCAAAACTCGTATCTGGCTCTTGATTATGCTTTAGTCAGGAGCAGCGTTGATAAAGTCTCGCAGAATAAAGGAACAAAGGAGTTCTTGTACCTTTCATTTCGGGCTATGATTGACAAGATTGTATGTAGTTGTTGTGAAGTGGATGCATGCAATCTTTGAATATTTTCTCCACTTTGCCGAGGCATCGTTGTTGACAAAGGTCGTGTTTTTTTGGTACTACTTCTACCCTAGGCACCACACATCCCAGAAAACACTGCAGAAAAGGCAACTGCATAACTATATTGAGACACAAATACGGTACTTAAGTTTATGAGTGTATAGATTATATGTGTAGGATTTGTTTTTCTTAGAATGTTTGTTTTGGTGACTCTGTGTATGAGAGACATGTAGAGTCCCTATACGGAAAGCCCGTGCCATAATGACCTAGATTTTCTCTCGCTCTCTCTCTCACTCTCTCTCTCTCTCTCTCACACATTCTGTCTCTCTCTATCTCAACGTCCCTCGCTTTCTTTCTCTCCCTCTTTCTCTCTCCCCTTCTCTCTCTCTTTTGTAGTCATTTCTCTCTATATTCAAATCACTTTCTCTTTCTCTCTCATCCGTTTATTTTCAATCTTTGTGTAGTTATCACTTTATCATCCTATTCACCTATCCATCTATCTATCAATCTTTGTATCTATAGGCCTATATTTATGAATGTATTTCTGTATCTAGGCTATGTATCTATTCCAGCACTATAAACATAATTATCTCTCTTATTATTTATTATCGTTCTTGTATCCATATATTATCTTTCTACGCAAATATCTATGTATGTTTCAAAGCGTATATCAATGTATCTATCTATCTATGTATCTATCTATCTATGTATCTATCTATCTATGTATCTATCTATCTATGTAACTATCTATATAGATCTATCTATTTGTGTATCTATATTTTTCGTTCTCCCTTCCGTTGTCAAATTTCCCCTTTCTCTGACTATAAATAGCTGGTGGAGTCCCCCTATGCTATAAATAGAACGTCGTCGAATATAATCCCAGGAGGTCACCTGCATCGGCACTCAAGTACCGCTCGACCCAGTACATCGCTGCAGACAAACACTATTTGGGCACCCCTTAGTCACACGACCCCACCTCTCCCCACCTCCCCGTAGAACTCGTTATGAAACCCTCGTTTACACAACCCCTCTCTGTTGTGATTCACTGGCACATGTTTGTTTTTTTATCATGTTGTCGCTCTTGTCGCAGGTTTTTAAAAGGCACTTGTGGAAAGTTATTAAACGATCGGTATATATGTGTGCCGCAGTGTAATACACGACTAGCTGTGTTTCAATGGAGCGGTGGGGCTTTCAATGGGTTGTTTTCATCTTCTCTGAAGAAAAGGTTCGGACTAAGGTCCATCTTGGCGCTTTCTTGTTAGTTGCAGCTCGAGCTTTTAAAAAAAAAATGTTGTAAGTAAAAATGTGGGGTTAACAGTGGTCCTGTCAGCGCGTTCAAAGTGTTGTAACTGAAAGCCCTGAGGTTCGAGTTCTTGGTAGAAACCAGAATATTTATCTTTAGAGCTTGGAGGGTGTCCCTAAGTCTAATCACTCTAAGATGGGGTCCTACCTACATCCTACATCCTACATATCCCGTAGTCTGTTAGACCGTTGGGGCACCACAGATGACATGTAAACCAGCCTCCTCCACTCCTCCCGTCTCTCAGCCGTTCTCATTGCCTCGCACAGTTTTGTACCTGTCCATTCTCTGATATTATCTTCCCAACGTTTCTTTGGTCTTCCTCTCTTTCTGCCTCCTCTGGTGGTACCCTGCTGGATGGTCTTTACAAGCCCGTTGGTTCTGGTGACGTGGCCATACCATTCCAGTTTTCTTTTCTTGGCTGTAGCCAGCAGGTCTTCATACTTTCCAATTTCCTGTTGTATTCTTTTTCATATCTGTTCGTTGGAGATATGGTCTTTGTAACAGATACCGAGTGTTGTTGATGTTGCGCATGCCTCTCACAGAGTATTCGCAGGTTAAAGATCTGCTCTGTGGTACTACGTCCCTGCCTGAAGCCTGCCTGATATTCCGCAATGATTCTTTCAGCATAAGGTCTGAGTCGGCTTAAAATTATTTTGAGCATGACCTTGCTTGGGTGGCTTATTATGCTGATGGTGCGGTAGTTCTGGCATTGCTGTAGGTTGCCTTTCTTGGGGAGGGTGATGATGAGCGACTGGGTCCATGGTTTAGGCCGTGGGGTAGCCTACCTGAAATCAGCTGGGGTAGTAAATGCATCTGGGCATGTGCTGGCCACACAATCTTCTTATATGCCGTTGCCATGAAACATTTCCCCCAATGAACAACTTGGTCTGAAGAGGATACTATTTTGTTTTTTTTAATTTTCGTAAAATAATATAGAGAAAACGTGATACCACCGAAATGCCCATAAAGAAGTTAAACTGTCATTATTAATTGATACATTTTAAATGCTTATAAATTATGAAATTTTTATAAACATCTTTAATATAACAATATAATGGGATTGTCTGGATAAAACTAATATAATAGGTAGCTACTGATAAAGGGGTTGATTGCATGAAGTATGTTCCATTGGTATACTTCTAACTACCTCAATGTAGTCTTATCTCTTAAGTTAAATAACTTGATTTCAATGCACTGATTATTAATTTAGATAACCTAGAATTCGGTGAATTGTTTAATTACGACATTTATGGAAACTAAAAAAATCCTAAAACATCAGACAAATTGGTTTTAATAATGTGTTTATACTATACCAAAACGTACATTACAATTGTTATACTGAATATAGAAAGGCTAAAAGGCTAAGAGAAATTTCACGATTTGAAACCAAGAAAAAAATTGAATTCACAAAATTACAGGCGAGGCAATAATTTGCAGAAAATTAAAATATGATAATATGAGCCGGTATGCGAACAAAAGTCCACCACGTGACAGTCAAGGACTCTAACCCCTCTTCTAGATCTGCTAAAAAAGTACAATCGCTAAAAAAATAATTGTAAGACAGTAAAGTCACGTTTCTTTCAATAAAATTGCGGAATTTTTCCTCCTCGTGTCTAACGAGGTCTCCACAGTACTATGAGAAGAAGAAGAAGGTAACCAATGGGAATCTAACTTTACACACAGTCTACTTTATATTAACATAGATAAATAAATAGATATAGAGATGTTAAGTCGATAAAAAGACTATTGTTTTATTGTTCTACCGATTTTCGTGTCCTTTTCAAAGTAAAATAATTAATACTTTTCGGGAAACGCAAATAATAAATATAGTCTTTTTACATAATACAGAAACTTTATAATATAAAACGAAACAATAGTTTACACGACCTTTGACCTTTGACCAATGTAATAAGTTAATTTTGTATGCGAATCACGTAAGGACAGTATGGGCATGGCTGTTACTTTTGAAATGTGTAGCAATGTAGCAATGTAGCAGGTCGAGGTGTTGACTTTAAAAAACTTTTTGTTTCTTATTTTTCGTTGTCTATGTTTTAAGTGCAGATTGTCGGCTTTCAGACATGACGACCTTCACTTTTCATGCGGATCTGACACTCGTCTGCTTATCACTGTTGTTGTTTCTTGGTATACTTATAGTGTTTACCATTATAATGGAATCATGGTAATTGGTTTATTTTTGGAAAATATACGGTCCGCCCTCTCTCTCTCTCTCTCTCTCTCTCTCTCTCTCTCTCTCTCTCTCTCTCTCTCTCTCTCTCTCTCTCTCTCTCTCTCTCTGGATTCGGCTAATGTACGTCCTTGAATTTCCGAGTCTAATTATTCAAACGAAGAAACTGTTACATAAAAAAATAAAATAATCGTCAGACCAAATTGTAATGCTCAAATAAACATAATGACAAAAACACTTTACTTGTCTCTTATGCAAGAACGAATGCATATAAGTACTCTTTCTTCCCAAGTGGTATTCCGGCATGGAATGGGTTACCTGAACAAACCAGGAAATCCATTAACTTAACATCATATTAAACATTAATACAAATGCAAGACTAGACTCGGACCATGGATGAACGTAGGACGCAATGATCTTCTTTATTGAAGGAGCGTCTGTAATATGCAAGATAGGAAAATATAGATTTGGGTACTATTTACAAACACACACTCACACACGTGCGCGCACTAACACATTATTTCGTTCCATTGACAAAGATGCCAGTGACGTAATGCATCTGTTAGTTTTTTTCAGTATCTGCGAAATGCGACCACCTCGTTTTACAAAATCTAAAAAAATCGGGAGAGGAAGTGACAAAAAACATGAGCGAGGAAAGGGCGAGGAGTGAGCGATTGTGGGGTAGGAGCAACAACACAAAATCATGGCCAAACTTCAGTCTTAGGGCTTAGGGCTTATATATATATATATATATATATATATATATATATATATATATATATATATATATATATATATATATATAAAGAGAGAGAGAGAGAGAGAGAGAGAGAGAGAGAGAGAGAGAGAAAGAGAGAGAGAGAGAGAGAGAGAGAGAGCGAGAGAGAAATATACATAAGAGAATTAGTAACTTATTTTTTAACGCATCCATCCGAAACCAAACATTTCTTACATTTACAAAAACAAAATGGTGGGTCTTCTACACCACGGGTCAGCAACCTTTTGATAATAGTGTGCCAAAAAAGGATTTCTAATTCAGCCAGCGTGCCAACAGCTTAAAACTTATTATGCTATAGGACTCAATTTCTTGTAGAGGAGACAAGCGTTGCCTTTTTTTCTTTTATGGGTGGTCTTCCGAGTGCCATTGAAAATCGCTCTGCGTGCCAAGTATTGCACGCGTGGCGTAGGTTGCCATCGCCTGTTCTAGACCAGAGGTTAGCTGCTAGAAGGAGAGGGGTCGAGAAACGTGCCCCCCCCCCCCCTTTTACCTCAAAAACAACATCCAGGGGCAAAGCCAGACATTTTTTTTCAGAGTGGGCTGAACTTTCGCGTGACAAACATTTCTCAAATGTACATAATATGTAAAAAAAAAAAATGTTGAAAAAAGTTGTTTTTTTTTTAAATGTCGGGTGGGGTTGGTTGTTGGGGGGGCTTTCCACACTACGTGTCCATTGTTAAGGGGTTATCCTTATTCAACGTCATCCGCTGGTCTGCCCTATAAAAACAAACTCAAAACAATTTGACGATTTAAAAAAAAACACACAAAAAAAAAACACACAAAAAAACCACAAAAAAACATAGCATAGTCAAGTGGTGGGTTGTATCAACACTGCAGGGGAGATCGTCATTCCAGGTCTTTTGACGCCATTTTTTTTTTAACCGATGAGCTGTCTGCGTTACCAATCCCCGCCCGCCCCTCCCTAACCCGCAACTAGGTCCCAGCTAATCACGTAATTTCTTTACGAGTCGTGACTAATTAATTGAACTGCACTAGTTTGTATGTGTCTGTGTGTGTGTGTGTGTTTGTTTGTTTGTGCGTCTGTCTTGGGGAGGGGTAGAAAACTTTTAATTAATCAACATTGCAATGTGCAGAGAGAATGTAAAAAAAATAATATTTCGGGAGTCACCTGAATTAACTTGACCTAGTTTAGCGTTGACCACACTTGACCTTGACACACATTGGCTCCGCCTATAATATGACCTTGATGCAATTTAGCTTCACTAGAATGGTCCACGGAATAGGTAGAGAAAATAGGCATGAATATATAGTGTAACCAGGTCCGCTGTGCCTAAACAGTATGGCGTCGGTATTACTACCGGAAACAGAAAAAAAAATGCGATTGCGCATTCTGTTCTATATTTATTCTGTGGAATGGTCTAAGCTCACCTTAACCGCTATTGAGTTGTCCCTCACTTCTAGGAATAGGCTTGTCCACGGGCTAATGGAAGCTGCGTTCACTATTAGTTACCGATGAAGTGGCATACAAGGGGTTTGCCCATCCGCCTTTACCTTTTCCCCCAAAGTCACATGTTAGACTGATAGACCATACTAACCCGGAAGAAAATCACCTGGATTAGACTAGAGTGCCCTTTAAAAAAAAAACTCGCCTTAACTTGATCTAAATGACCTTGACACAGTTTATCTTCAAATAAAAATTACTTTGGCGCAATTAGGCTTCATTTAAATGACCTTTGACACAGTTTCATTTTGTTTCAAGTAGGTCATTCTATTCTTCTTTTTACATTCATTCATCGTCACGCGTAATCAGGTGATTTATTTACTTTTTTAAACGCATAGTCTGATTAATAACTAGACCTGTTGTAAGTCATCAATGGATGAATAGATGATGCTTCAAAAGACAGAGCTTTATTTAACCTCTGAAGTGCACACAGGTTAAGAAAAATATGTAGAGTAAAGTATCCCGTCTGACCAAATTGATCCATAGGGCCAGTGAAGCAGCGTTCACCAGTTTCTGTGGCCACAGCGTACTAGGTAATTGTTTCGGCCTGCACTATGCACAGCCGCCTTTACTTTACTATCCCAACTAAAGGTCAGGTACTCGTCAGAGCTTGGCAGACTCAGGGACACCCTCCAGACCCGGGAAAAAAATCCTAGCCTGCACCAGGATTCGAACGCAGGACTTTCGGCAACACGGGTAAAACGACAGTAAAATTGTAACTCTTAGAAAGGATGAGAGAGATGATTTTTTTCTTTCTCTATATTTTACAAGTATAATATGAACTAGAAATTATTGCTCAAACTATAAAAGAAATTGCTCAAACTAGACTGAATGGGCTACCGTGAAGTTGTAAAAAGAATACATTCGAACCATCTAGTTTTATAACCCTGTGGTAGTGATGTGGTAGTGCTGTGGGTGTGATGTGGTAGTGCTGCCAGATTTCCATGTGCCAGAGGATTAGTTCTTGTGATATTATGTGATATTATATATATGATGTGATATGTTTTTTTTTTGTGGGCCTAAAATAAATATGGAAAGTGTGGCCGACCCAAAACAAACTCCGAACACGAGTTTGTCGGTTACTGTTGTATTTTTGTGTCTTTTTTGTTTTTTTGAGGGCCTAAAATAAATATGGAAAGTGTGGCCGACCCAAAACAAACTCCGAACACGAGTTTCTCGGTCACTGTTGTATTTTTGTGTCTTTTTTGTTTTTTTGAGGGCCTAAAATAAATATGGAAAGTGTGGCCGACCCAAAACAAACTCCGAACACGAGTCTCTCGGTCACTGTTGTATTTTTTTGTCTTTTTGTTTTTCCACACGACAATGTGTATTTCTTAAAGTCTGTAAATGGCGTATTATTTTCACCCATTGTAAAGTTGGCACGCTTGCACGCGACTTTGACGTCACGCAATGTCCGTTTCAGTCTATACTGTTATCCCTCCCCTCACTTGACGAAACCCCTCCCCCCCCCCCACACTTTTTTTCTCCCTGTCGTCAAAATTTTTTTTCTATGTCAACTTTTTGTTAAGAGGGAAAAGTGAAGCTGGTTAATCTATTAGCGGTATTAAATACATACCCCCCTCTCTCGAAAAAAAAAATGTTTTGTTAAATATATTTTTCCCCCGGAGAAGTGTAAGAGCTCCACTTGACCAACTCTTCATAAAATACAAACGAAATGGATAGGACTAGGGTTTTGGTTAGGGCCAGGGTTTATCTGGAGTTAATTTCACATGCACATAGCAAAAAACAAAGTTCGTGTCCCCCCCCCCCTCCACCATCAACACACACATACACACACATATACACACATACACACACATACACACATATACACACACATATACACAGACACTTCCATTTCCCTGCATTCGTTAGCAAACAAAATATATGACAATATTGGCTCCCCCACCACTCCCCCCCCCCCTTTCCTATCTTTTACATAGCATGTTGCTCCTCCTGTTTCATTCACAATTTTTTGAATACGAATTCAGTGTACAACAATATCTTTGTTTAAATCACGCATAACAACAAACATATAATATAGTTCTAAATATATATGTTTAAAAATGACGTAATGTGCTTAAAAGTTTAAAAAAAATCGTATAGTGCCAAATTAGAGATGTTTTTGTTTGTGTTTAAAAAGACTATAATAAGATTAATATTTTTAGAGCTTATATTATTATGTTCTTTTTCCGTGCGCATCCGATGACGCTGTCTTAAATGACTTCTACGCTCCTACGTTTGCCTAAATGTTTCCGCTGTATTTTCGATTTTAATTTTTTTTCATTGAGAAAATCATTGCGGTTTAATAAAACGGAAGTGCACAATACAAAAGGGAATCGGGAATTCCGAAACGAAGTCATTCGAATCATCTAATAGCAGAAATATTAAATCAAGCGGTCCATTTATTATGGTCTCAGTTTTTTTTTAAAACTATTTGATGTTTAAACTAAAAAGGGGAGTCCATGAATGAAGTCACGCACTAAGCGGAGGGAGATGGAGTCAGACATTGCAACGGATATAATAGTCTTCAGAAGTATCCACGGCCACGGACAGTGGGGGGGGGGGGAGGGGGGATTCTAGTCGCCCCAATACTTATCCGCGACTATTTGATTGGTACTCAACGAATTTAAAATGGCTATGAAAAAAAACAACGGACGAATCTTCCGGCTCTTTAATCCAGGGCTCAACGGTGATCAGGGGTTAACCAAAAGTGTGTGGGGGGGGGGGGGGGCACACCATGGTTCTGTCGAGGCGCTAGCCACCCCCACGGACCGCCGAACTCACCAGAGTAGGGTGGACTAGTCTGCACCAGGATTCTATTCCCGGGGAGCTACTAGGCTATCGAAAACATCCAGGAGCCAGTTTCAAAAAGTAACAACCTTACATAACTAACACAAGCAAGTGAATAAACAAATATTTTTTTTAATATAAGCACAACTTTCCATGAAACTACGGAGATGTTCTGAAATCCTACTTGCAATGTTGTGCCGGGTCAGGGGACCGGCAACACCCCGGGAAGTTTCCCCGGGAGCCCAGTTATAAAACAATACAAGTAAAAAATAAACTAATTTGTATAACTTGGGATTCATTTTTTTCTACTTTTGAGAATAATTGTGTGCTTATACTTTAAAAACAGGCGCCGAACTTCCGCTGGCTAAGGCTACACTGAACATAGAAACACTAGTGGACAGGAGGGCAAAGAGTAAAGTTGTAATTATACATAAAGCATTCATTTCTAAATTACATACACAATTATAATTTATAGTTAAGGTTAAGGTTAGGATTTAGAACAAAGTAGACTTTTAGCATAATTTTGATAGTCTAACTGTAGTCTAACACAACTGTGCTATAGGCCTAAACACAGTCTACAAAATGTGGCAGTGCTGTAGACTTGCTTGGCTCGAGACAAGCATTCGGCTTGCAGTTTGGTTTGGATAAGCACTGGTTTGGTCACACAATCTCTATCGTAAGAACTGCGGGAAAACATGCACCGACGACGAACGCTTACTTTAAGCTAACTGTGATAAGGATTAGGGGCCTTGGGAAAGTAACTCCGCTAAAGTCTTAATCTGATAGGCTACTACAATAATTCATTAGTGACTTCCGAGGCTTTGAACCCATGCCTTCTTTGTCTTCCTAATCATGACTACCTGAATGTATTAAACCCCTCCTCTATTCACTCACGCACACAGACAACTCACCTCACACGGTTCTAACGGCCTGACCACCTGACGGGTCCTAGCGTGCCCTATTTAAAGAAAGGATGAGTCAGCAGCAATTAGACATTTGTCACTTGACACACCGCTTCGGTTAGTCAGTCGAATTAATTAACATTTCGATTCTGTCTTAATGAACCGACCTAATGTTCTTTAATTATTTTTTTTTTGGTTTATAACCTAATTGTCTCCCTTACTCATGGGCGGGAACTCGTGTCTAGAGGATTGACTAAATAACAATTAATTAAATCTCACCCGCATTATGGAAATAGACAAGTCACAAGTTTGTCAATGAAAAAAAAAAATTATTAATTTTGTTTGTCTTTATTAATTGAAACATACAACTTAAAATCTTGAGTCATTAGTAAGAAATGAGACCTTCAGATTTTCAAATTGATTGTTTTATAACAAAAAATTTGCCAACATAATAAAAAAAAATGCTGCCGAACATTAGTTAGAAATATTCTAGAATATTCCTCTTGTCGTCTATGAATCATGGTCTAAAGTCTAAAACATTGGGCGTGCAACATGTTTTTTGTTGTTGTTTGTTCTAGGGAGTTATAAGGCATTTCGATACACCAAACAAGACGGTAGTAAGTTCAACACCGGCACTCTTGGGTGTGGCTTAGTTAGAATCGGTGCTTGAGAATCTGTCTGGTGTGCCCTGTATAATAGTATAGTGGCCTGTTTGTATAAGGGGGGAGGTGTGGCCATTCGCAGTTTGCTGTACTGTAGGATGGACTAGTACAGGGGTTGGCAAACTTCTGATAATAGTGCCAGAGGTATAAAGTCAACTTACGCCACCAATCAATTTCTTGCAGAAGAGAAATTGCATTCTTTTTTAAGGTCTCCCGCGTTCCGGTGAAAATCGCTTGGCGTGCCCAGTCTCACAGGCGTGCCGTTAGATGCCGAACCCTAGTTGATTGCAGTAGAATGAATTAGCTGACTAGAGTAGAGTAGATCTTTGATCTATATATAGAATGGATTCGACAAGAAAAAAAAATATTTTTGATGCACAAAATAAGAAAAAGGCGCCCACCATTGCTAATGTGGTTTCACTTATCTATATGATTTTATTACCTAAACACTGACCTGTAAATAATAATAATAATAAGACTTGTATAGCGCATATCCCGTTTGAAACAGTCAAGTGACTATGATTTCCTTTTTAATGTATAGGATTCTTCTAGTTATAGTTGTTTAATTCATATTACTCGCTTATATGGATACGCGAAGAACTATAAAGAAGTATACACAATTGTAGTTTCCGCTTGCATTGTAAGGTACAATGAAAATTTATTAAGGAGGTTCTATCCATTCTTTTGTATAGATCCAGTGGAGTAGACATAGCAAAATGTGAAGTAGATTCTGTGAAGTAGGATTGAGAGTCGTCTATAGTCGAGTATATCTTAGTTAGAGGAAAGACTATAATAAGATGGACCGCTTGCTTTAATATTTTTGCTATTTGATGACTCGAATGACTTCTTTTCGGAATTCCCGATTCCCGTTTGCACTGCAAACTTCCGTTTTATTTAATCGCTATGATTTTCTGAATGAAAAATGTAAATTAAAATCGAAAGTTGTATACAGCGGAAACATTTAGTCAAGCGTAGTAGCGTAAAAGTCATTTAAGACAGCGTTATTGGTTGCGCACGGAAAAAAAGAACATATAAGCTCTAAAAATAGAGCAAACGGTCCATTTTATTATAGTCTTTGGTAAGAGATTTAGTTTAATAAAAGAGAAAAAGGTGAAATATAGAGCAGAGGTGATTAGAGCATTTATTTTTAATGCGGGATTAAGATATAACAACAATGTACTGTAAGAGAAACAGGGAAGTGACTCTAACACTAGAACCGATGTTGAAGATGCTTGTTAATAGAGTGCCCAAGGATCTAGCAGTATCGGTTTTCATATTTGATATTACAAAAGATATTTCTCCAACAATAGTTGTACCGGTCCAATGAATCTAATATGCAAACTGCACCTTTATTTATTGTTATATTGTGTTGTTATTCATAAATATGATGTTTATTTCCTTTAAAAAAAAAAATTTCTCTAAAGTTTCACAGACGGTACTTTTAAAGAGAAGATTATTGCGTCCTACGCTTACCCGTGGTCCGAGTCTAGTTTTGCAATTTAATTTAAATCATGTAAATTTTTTTTTTCGATTTTCCTGCTTTATTCAGGCAAACCATTTTATGCCCGGATACCAACCCGGGAAGAAAAATAACTTATATGCGTTTGTTCTTGCAAATTGACTAAGATAATCGTTTTAATATTCATGACTCTGTAAGCATTGTAATAGATTATCGTTGTATTTCTAAGATAGAATTTAATGGATATGTTAATTTAATGGATATGTTAATTTAATGGATATGTTAATTTAATGGATATGTTAATTTAATGGATATGTTAATTTAATGGATATGTTAATTTAATGGATATGTTAATTTAATTGATATGTTAATTTAATGGATATGTTAATTTAATTGATATGTTAATTTAATGGATATGTTAATTTAATGGATTTCTTTAATTTAATGGATATGTTAATTTAATGGATATTTTAAGGTTGCCTCCCTTGTTATTAGTTATGCAACTTGGGTAAACAAAAAATGAACAAGTCTGGGTAAAAAATAAATAATGTCCTCTAAAATAATATACACAATTTATTCTTTATATTCAGTCTATTCTATATGCATAATTTCTTTACTCTATTGACAAGTCTTAATGATTATGCATGCAAGGTGAACCTAAAAATGTATCGAGTACCAACATTTCCGTTCCTATTCGTTCATTAACTGACAAAACATGTCTGTGTGATAGACATGTGATGCGTTACTGGTTGTACTGCTAGATCTAGTAAGAGAAGATGAAGAATGTGGAGGATAACATTTTAATTCATTTCTAAAAATCACATATTTTTATTTCCAAAGTATTGGTTGATGCAAAAGAATGTTTGTTTTGTGTCATTATGTATAAGCTTACATATTATAGATCATGTCTTTTGATAACTAAGAACCGCTACTCTTGAGTAAATTTATTTTATAAATTAAGCTATATGTAACCTGGCGCGACTAACACGTCGACTATTAATTATTTTATACACACTTTTAATGCTAAAAAAGTGGATCCCTTATAACTGATAACTATTATTGTAGCCTTAGTATATATTTCTAAAAGACCAGAACTGGACGACCAGGTTCAAATAAATTGTGAAAAACACCAGCAAATAGCTAAAAGATCATTAAACGAATGTTGACGGAAATAAATCGGAAGTTCATGAACACGATAAACCTTGACCTATTGAAAAGATCAGGCCCCATTAAGACGTATCCATTCACACAACTTATTGTTCTATATACATTACTTGTCTTCACAAGTTTTCAGAATCTTTATCTTTATCCATCGCTCTCAATCTCTTTCTTTCTCTCTCTCTAATTCTCTTTCAGTTTTATTCTTATTTTACTCTCTCGCTCTCTCTCTCTCTCTATACCTCGCAGTTCCACATTTTTTTTCTCTCACTCGCTCTGGCTATATTTCTTTTCTTTTCTTTCATTTTTCTTTCTTCCTCTCTCTTTCTACCTATCATTTTTCTCTTTTTCAAACTCTCTGGGTTATTTTTCTTTCTCTTTCTCCATTATTCTCTAATCTCTCTATATATTAATGTCTCTCTCTTACTTTACTTCTCTCACGCTTCTCTCTCTCTCTCTCTCACTTTTCTCTTATTCTCTTTCCCAAACCAAATGTTTACATTTGACAATGACCTAGACAAAAAAAAAAAAAACTTAACAGTCTACAAGTGCGTGTGTGTGTGTGTTTGTCTACAGTCTCTAGCTTCCGGATTTGAAGAGGTTATATCGTATATAGCAGACTCAATGGCGTCAGAATAGGAGGGGTGGGGGGGGGGGGTGCTCATGCCCCCCCTCACTTTCAGGGATCCCTACATTTATCCCAAGACTTCAGTTAGATCTATCTTTTTTTTTCTTTTAGGAGCATGGAATTCACTTCATAAATGTTAAGTCTTTCACATAGAATGACTAAATGACTTCAACGCTCCTACGATTGTGTTAACGGTTTCCGCTGTATACAACTTTTCGAATTCAATATTAATTTTCCATTGAGAAAATCATAGCGAATTACAAAACCGGAAGTCTAGAGCAGGGGTCGGCAACCTTTTGCTAACAAATTAGGATTTCTAAATCATTCAGCGTGCCAACAGTCTAAGATGAATCGTTAAAAAGTTTTATATTTTTTAATAGATAATTAACGTGTTTGTGATTATCATCCTCTTTTTTTATTTGCATTTATTTTAAATACACTATTTTATTACTAAACATTCACATTAAAAATTGTATGGTAATTATTGTCCTAACAATATCATTTATTATTATTAATTATTAGTCAAGATGATGATCTAACACCTGCTTATATAAATTATAATTTTATCTCAGTTTTACTGAGATCTCCTTTAGTGTTTTTCAAACAAATTGATTCAGACGATATGTAATAGATCGTTAAGCGGAATAGATACGAAGTAATCATACAAACTGGGTAGTTAATGTAATGTTTGAAACTATACATATACATTCTTTGGTCATATAATATTATTCAAATACTTTTTACAGTTTGATCATTTAAAAGTTATAAATTGTAAGCCATTTATTCTAAAAAGAAAGAAAAAAAACAACAGTAGAAATATTACCTAAAATTAAAATGTATCTCCTTTTAATTAAAACACTTTTCCACATTTAATTCGAAGCAAAAGAGTTATGCTTTGTATTATATAAAATAATACTAACTAATCATCATCTCTTTATATAATCCAGCATTATGGTATTCATTACAACATTAATTATTAAAATAATTTACGTTAAACAGTTGTAAAAAAACATTTCCTGCATTAATTTTTGTGTGCATTTAAGGAGTTCATATTTTAAAACATTAATAATTACAAAAATTACATAATACAGTGCTATTAAATAAGTCCCTTATATTTATCAAATTAAAGTGCTATTAAATAAGTCCCTTATATTTATCAAATTAATAACACAAATAATTTTTTTTTTTAATTACTTATAATTATAATTGAAAAAGCAAGCATGATGGCGCTAAGTGAAGCGACGCTTGAGATTGTGCTATTCAAAAAGCTCTTGTGTTTATGTTTAGTTAAATTATGGACTCTTTCCTCGGTCCTAACGGGTTCTCCACAGTATTATGAATAATAAGAAGAAGAAAAATATGTTTAATTAAAGAAGATTAGCATAAAAACTCTTTTAAATGTATTTATTCTGTATGAATTAATGAGTGGTCAATTGTAAGTGACCTCCTTGTATACTTAAAACAGCTTTCATGTGTGATAAAATCTGTTATCAAGAGTAAATTGAACCAAAAGATGAAAGCAAAAGAGTGAAAGCCTAGCAGTTGAGAAAAGCAGACGACTTTCCTAAGCAGCTTCCATCCAGATTGTTTCAGCTTCCTTCCAGATTTTTTCCGCAAATGGGCAAATTTGGATGACCGTTTTTTAAATGTTTAAAATTTCACCTGCTGCATTTTAAAAAAGCCAATATTCCTCAACTAAAAACAAATCTACATCTAAGAAGGTTGTAATAATATCAAACCAGTTAGGATTGATGTGGTATGAACAAAATGAGTCCATCAATTTGAAAGTCTCGCCTTTGATTAGAAAACTACGCTTTGAGTGCTTCGATGTACTTCTAAAAAAGCCAACTTTCAATATTAATATTTGCCTTACTATCAGTTAAATGTTTTGAAATTCATTTTACGGCAAGATATGTCCAGTTTCAATGTAAATCCATTCCAGTGGTGCTTGTAAATGTGTTCAACTCACCGAAATGTGTGGCTATGTCATTCAGAAATATCGGCTTCAACAGTCAGTTTTCCTAATGTTGAACTGGAAAATGTAGTTTTTTAAAATCAATAAACAACCCGAGTGGAGGTCTTTTGCGTGCCATTGAAAATCGCTCTGCGTGCCAAGTTAGGCACGCGTGCCTTAGTTTTCCGACGCCTGGTCTAGAGGACGTAGTACGATCGAAAATTCCGAAACTAAGTGTTTCAAGTTATCGAATAGCAGAAAAATCAAAGCAAGCTGTCCATCTTAGTATAGTCTCTGCATTTACATCATAATTCTTTCAATGTAGCATTCAAATCAAACTATTCTTTTTTCTTCTAACATTCTCAATTGTGATAACTTTGGCTTGCCAATTGAAGTGTCTTTGAACATGATACGCCACTGTAACTTAGGGTGCGTGTCTCCGCAGCTCATGCACAAACTGCGGAATTCCCCCTCGGATCATTATCGTGGTGGCTCGCCCGTACACCTGCAATGTCGCCCGGTAGCACGAGTCCCATACTATAAGTATGGGCATCCAAACACCGAGGCGTGTTTCGATACGGAATGTTGCGCTCTTTGCTTCCTACCCACCGAGGCTCGGGGACCCTTGGTGGTGCAATGAACCACGGACGCGCAGCAGGGGGTGTCCCTCATGCGTTCGCTCGATGGTGTATTCTTAATGTAAACGTATCGGCGGTTTACACACTTCGTCAGTCTTTGAGGCCCATGGGTACAGAAGTGACTGTTTTTACCAGATACTGCGATAGTGACACGTTAAATTTAAAAGAAAAGTATTATTGACACCAATACGGACTACTTTTGCTTGGTACAATTTTTGCTCCATCATCATCTACTATTGGCACTTGGCACCCCATCATCTATACTCCTGAGGCCCCTTCATCTTCTATTCCTGGCGCCTCATCATCTTCTACTCCTGGCACCCCATCATCTTCTACTCCTGGCACCCCATCATCTTCTATTCCTGGCGCCCAATCATCTTCTACTCATTAAAGAATTTTATAATAATCTAGGTCAACATATTTGCAATCATTGATACTTAGATTAGGTATATGAGTTTAGTTTTTTTTATTTAAATGAGGAAAAGACTGTTGATATGTTGCCCACTGTTGCCCACTGTTGCCTACTGCTGCCTACTCTACCTTGCAATGTGGCTCCACCACCTTGCACTGTTAACCCCACTCCCTATCTCCCAACTACATTGTAATCCTGGCTTCACCCCGGACCTACTTATTAAACAAATACATTGTTTCAAAGGTGAAGATGACCCTACCTATATATATATATATATTTATATATCAGTCTATATCAGTTAATAGCTAGTTCTCGGCGTCGCTTTGATCATCAACGAGATAATGTGTTTTGTTATTAGTTTCTTTTTGCTCCTTTAATATTAATGATGATAAATCTATTATCGCAGGACTAAATTTAAAAAAAAACAATACTAAAAGTGATAACATATTTGTTTGTAATCTTTTCTGGATAGTGTGATGGTTTACATTGTTAAAGGTCATTTTACCCTCAAAAGGGGCGTAACCCCTCCACGCCCTCTATATGCCCTGGCGTAATTTTTTTGGGGGGAGGCAGTTTGTGCTTCCTAGGGCGGGATAATAGAAAAAGAGTGGATTAGTGTAAGATATTAGTTATGATATTATGTTAGTTTATAAATTTTAGTAAGGTACGCTATGAACAGTTGTGATTCAGAGGAAAACCAAGGTAGTTTTGGTATCGTCACCTACTCAACAAGTTGTAAGTCTCAAAAAATATTATAGATACAACTGCAGACTTGGAAGACCTTGATGAATGAATGAGATCTTATGTTACGGACGAACATGATGTATTAAATCAAGTGGATTATAACAACGCCTCTCTTAGATCTATCACGTTACCATCGTTGATACACTGTCCCGTGACAGTTAGTAAGAGGTGTGAGGGCGGTGGTAATGGGGAAGTTAGCCTGTGGGATCGAATTCATCTATAGGGGGCCAGTGAAGCTGCATTCACCAGTTTATGTAGTTATGACATATTAGGGGGAGATTGTCCAGTCCCGCCTTTTACTTTGTGCCCTAACTAAATTAAGTCAAGTATCCATCAGAGCTGGGTAGGGTCAGGGACAGCCTCCAGGCCAAAGGGAACTAATCCTAGACTTGGCCAGGATTCGAACCCAGAACATTTCGTTACGCCAGTCAAACGCATTACCTCTCAGAACGTGATCTGGTCATTAAGAAAGATTTCTAAATGTGTTTTAGAGTTCCTATATTTCAATCAGCTGGAATCTTTAAAATGGGAACAAATATGAGCAACGAATACTCTCTGTTCGATCACTCTCTCTCTCTCTCTCTCTCTCTCTCTCTCTCTCTCTCTATCTCTCTTTCTCTCTCTCTCTCTCTCTATCTCTCTTTCTCTCTCTCTCTCTATCTCTCTTTCTCTCTATATATATATCTCTATTTCTCTCTCTCTCTCTATCTCTCTCTCTCTATCTCTCTCTTTCTCTCTCTTTTTCTATCGCTCTCTCGTTCTTTGTCTCTTCCTCTCTCTGTTTCTTTCTTTCTTTCTTTTTCTCTCTCTCTCTTTCTCTCTTTCTCTCTCTCTTTCTCTATCTCTTTATCTCTATATTTTTCTCTCTTTATATATACATATATTAAATGTACGCTTACTAGTAAGTACATCATTAAAACTTGTTCTAAATTTATCTTTGTCTTTAAAACTGTATGTAAATTGCGTGACGTAAAAGGGTAACCATTTTCTGCGTTGCTCGGCCTTGAACCTGCCCTACATTTCAGAGTCATTTCTGAGAAAAGGGCGGGGATAAAAGTTTCACTGGATTAACTACTTATGCAACAGAACTATATCCTGCTGGTGTCCGTCATCAGTATAATTAAAACTTAATAATGAGGTTTATGACATCACTGTATATATTTAAACGTTTTTATCAAGACATGTACACTTATGTTTGTACACCCGGCGGGGAACAAACCTACCATGGTCTACTTACACAGGGGACAAAATCCTAGCCTGTACCAGGATTCGAACCCAGAACCTACGGATCGCCAGTCGAACGCGCTGCCGCTCGTCCACGATGCCCCATCAGTAGCCTAACTTACGCCAATTTAAAACATTTCTACGAATTGAGCGTTGGCCGTGCTGCCGCACGTCCGGCTGGCGTACTGAAGGTCCTGGAGGCTGTCCCTGAGTCTACTCTTCTTTGATGATTAGTTTGGGTAAAGTAAAGGCGGCTGTGCATACTGCGCACACTGCTGGTCACACAATCACCTAGCATGCCGTGGCCACAGAAACTGGTGGACGCTGCTTCACCGGGCCTGTGGATGAATTTGGTCCGACGGTACTTTACTTTTGTGCGTATTGAGCCATTGAACCTTTGTTTAAATAAACAAAAGCTAGCTAGAGTAACTTGCCCTGAACACTCGAGATCAGATTTAGTTCGTACTCACGTTTTTACACTCTAAGTGCATTGCGGTAATGGTTAGTAGTAGTAGCCTTGTGGTTGTTTATGCAGCCTCACTTTCTGCGACTTGTTATATTTCTCTCATGGCAACGTATCAGCTTAGCACTTTATCAAGTTCCAACCTGAGTATTTCAAAATCTATTGCTTTAGACTTTAGAACCCAAAGTGTTTCTACCATTAGAATACCACAATCTTATACTCACCATCTCCCACCACACGCACCACACGCACCGATTATCTTCCACTTTTAGCACAATCTTTTTTTCCACCGATTATCTTCCACTTTTAGCACAATCTTATTTTCCACCAATTATCTTCCACTTTTAGCACAATCTTATTTTCCACCAATTATCTTCCACTTTTTGCACAATCTTTTTTTTCAACCAATTATTTTCCACTTTTTGCACAATCTTATTTCCCACCAATTATTTTCCACTTTTTGCATCAGCTTATTTTCCACCACAAGCACCCTTTCCCACACAAAAAAATTAATTAATTGAAATGCTAACAGCTGCTTGATGCAATAATATATAATATTAACTATATATTATGTTATCTGTAGTTTTTTCTTCGAAAATATAACTATCTTGTGCAATTATATTTCGCTTATCAGGTTCAGAATCGGTTCTTTAACAACAATCGACAGCTCACCCAGCAAGGACTTTCACACGGCCCCATCACTACAAGCAACAACCAGGAAATCAGCTTTTTTTTTTAGATAAACAGCCAAACAACCACAGCAACAACATCCACAGCAGCCTACAGTAAAGTCTGCCGATACGAAAAACACATTTGTAGAGAAAGATTAGCAAAAGAAAAAAACATGGCTTTTTCGGAATTTACCGATTCTCTAAACTTCAGTAAGTACTGCATCAATATTATTTGATAAGACAATATTTTTAGTAAATGGGAATTACCTATTAGCTTTTACTCTGCTGTATAAGAAAAATGCATTGATGATTACTTGTTATGTCGATATTATGGGTTCGTAGAAAGAAATTTCTTTAAAATCTGTCATGAGAATTGTGTCTGAACTTCGTCATTTAGATGACTTCACTATAATACATCGCCCTCGAAAGTTATCTAACCAAGGTTCATTACTGGCGAATATGCTCAACTGACAAGAGTAAGACCAATAGTTAAATCACTAAACCTTGAAACACTAGATGGCAGAAGGGCGAAGAGTAAAGTAGTAATAATACATAATGCATTAAATTCTAATTTAGAATTACAACACAAAAACAATCTGTTACAATGCTCAGATAAACATGAGGACAAAAGCACTTTCCTTCTCCCTTAAGCGAGAACGAATGCTTATAAGTACTCTTTCTTCCTGAGTGGCATCCGGGCATGGAATGGGTTGCCTGAAAAAAACACAGGAAAACCAGTAACTTAACATCAATTAAAACGCTAATAGAAATGCAGGACTAGACTCACGGATGTGCGTAGGGTCTATTTATGTATCCCCCCTAAGCAAAAATCGTTTTAAAACGTTATGACTAAACATATTCTCCCAATGAGCTCAAACCTCCCTCGGAATTTAGGTCCATCCGTTTGTATGTACCTTAGCACATGTCTCCCTTAGCACATATCTCTCTTAGCACATACATTCTTTAGCACATAACTCAATAAGCACATAATTCGCTAAGCTTACATTAACTAAGCATAAACCTCCCTTTGCACACATCTACCTTAGTACGTATATTCTTTAGCATAGAACTTACTTAGCATTAAATTCGTTTAGCACACATTCACCTTAGCACAAATCTCTCTTTGCACACATCTCCTCTATAATATTTTTTTGCTTAAAATTTAAGTTTGCCACCACATATTTACATTTTATTAGCACACATCTCCCTAAAAATCTAGTCTCTCTCTCTCTCTCTCTCTCTCTCTCTTACGCACATGTCTCCATGACAAATAACGTCTATCAGCACACATCTCCTTTAGCACTTTTAAATCTCAGCACCCGTCTCTCCCAGTAAACTAACTATCTCCTTGAAGACGTCCTCAATACCCGTCGTAGCGTTTTTTCAAAGATCAAATTACAATACATTTATTTTTGCAGACTTAGTTTTATTTTGCGGCTCGTCTGTCTGTTCTGTCCCAGCGGAGACTTGCACGAGAGTGTTGGTTCCAGATTTTTTCTATCTTTATGTTTAGTTCTCTTTGTGCGATTTCTTAGAAAACGATTCCATTAAATTCCTTCTTCAAAAGTTGAGCAAGAAAATTTCAACACGTACTGCAAAAACTTCCGAAATATTATATAGATCTTGAATTATTTAACATGATATTTATATCGTAATATTGTTTATCCAATAGGGTTTAATCATTATATGTCATCGCTAATAGACTTTAATCATTATTTGTCATCGGCAATAGAGTTTAATCATTTTTTGGCATCATCAATAGTGTTTAAATAAAACTAGGCGTTTGAAACACAGCCAGGGTAGTACTGCGAAATTGGCTACCATTGCTGTCTGTTTCAAGGGAAAAATATGCCGACAGTCAGACGCCTCTACTCTCTATTCCCAAGAGAAATAGATCTGACCCCGATCAGAAAAGTTTTGCGCTGATAGCTCAATGTCAACCAGACTTTCTCACCCTCTTTGTAGAGTACAGAATACGTCAATTCCTTTTCTGTGTACCCTGACCAGCGTACCTATGTGCATGTGTGTGCCATATGTATATGTGTGTTTGCTTTATGTATATGTGTGTGTGTGTTCTATGTGTGTGCTTTGGCTTGAATGCCTTTGTGAGCAGAAGTGCAATATTGTGTATACAAGTTTGAAGTGGGGCATCAATGTCAAGGTCGTAGCTTTTACAGACTTTGCAAAAATGTTGATCTTTAGTTTTCAAGGCCATAAAAACACTCAGACACATTTGTATAAGTTTTTTTTTACAAAGTATTGCTATTAGGATGCGGTGAGATAAAGGCTGAGCCTGGGATTGCCCATTGGATGGTCTCGTCTTTGAAATCCAAGTTTTTAAAAACGCGAGTTGTTTCATGAAGTTAAGTCTACTTCCGCCTAGGTCTACAAGGCGCCAGGCGATATTGTGGGGAGGGAGGGGAGAAAGAGGTTGGGGTAGGCATTGTGCTGTCAACACAATCCGCATTGAACTGCAGCGGAAACTGATTATGACACTAGTCCGACAAATCAACATAGTCTTAAACAGATACCTAACATTTTGTTGTGTTTAAATTAAATGTTTTTAAACGGTGTAAATTGTTGGGTGTATATTAGGCTCTTAAAGAAGGCACTATGGCCTGGCGTACCAAAGGTCCTCGGCTCGAATCCTGGAGAAGGCTAAGATTTATTCCTGAGTCTGGAGGGTGTCGCTGGGGTCTAAACAGCTGTAACAGGTACCTAACATTAGTTGGGGGCAAAACTTAGAAGTCTGACCCTTGTGCTAGCCACACAATCCCCTAGTATGCTTAGGCCACAGAAATCGGTCAACGATGCTTCAACTGCCCTGTGGACCGATTCGGTACGACGAGATTTTTTACCTTTTTTTTCATTATTATTAAGGAGATGGTGTGTCCGGCACGATGCTCCCACGCGCTGTTTCCGGAAAATTAAATATAGAGAGAGAAAAAAAAGAAGAGAGCTCTTTTTTGAAATCCCACGCTTTTTTTATTTAAAGTCAGTGGAATAGATCTACGTTAACATCAAGATGACCTATTTGCATATCCGTTAGAGGATTAAGTGTTCTCGAAAACGGTAATAGTCTACAAGCTTTATTCTGGCAATGACAAGTACATATATTAGTGCTTAGACTACTTTAATTGCATTTCATTATAGTTGGCTATTGAGGGGAAAAAAAAAAAAGCAATTAAAATTAAAAAGTATCTTGTCAGGATAAAACTGATCCCTTAGGGCCGGTGAAGAATCGTGCACCAGTTTCTCTGGCAACGGCATACTAGGTGATTGTGTGGCCAGCAGAATGAACAGCCGCCTTTACGTTACCCCCAACTAAGGTCAGGAACCCGTTAGAGCCGGGTAGACTCAAGGACACTCTCCAGATCCGAGAAAAAGTTCTAGCATTCACCAGGCTCCGAACTCAGGACTTTGTTGTCCACCATACATTCGATTTTTTTTTTTAAATCGTCACAATTTTTAAACTGTGTTAATCTAATCAGATTTTAATAATAATCTTTCGTTTACTTCTGCCAATGTTTTGGTTTCCCTGCTCACCCACAGCTAACAGACGCACATGTTTACAAAAACTCTTTTTTTGTTGTTGTTTCATACTACTCTATACTTAAATACTAAATTCACAACTCACTCCGATGCACTGAACTCAAAAGCAAAATTTAAAAAAAAGTATTGTGCATTTTTCCCATGAATGACACATTATAACTTTATAACTCCCCCCCATGTCACGAAGTACTCCCCCCCATGTCACGAAGTACTCCCCACCCCCCATGTCAAGAAGTACTCCCCACCCCCCATGTCACGAAGTACTCCCCACCCCCCATGTCACGAAGTACTCCCCACCCCCCATGTCACGAAGTACTCCCCACCCCCCATGTCACGAAGTACTCCCCACCCCCCATGTCACGAAGTACTCCCCACCCCCCATGTCACGAAGTACTCCCCACCCCCCATGTCACGAAGTACTCCCCACCCATGTCACGAAGTAATCCCCACCCCCCATGTCACGAAGTACTCCCCACCCCCCATTTCACGAAGTACTCCCCATCCACCCTCCCAACCCTAAAACCGTAAAACCCTCAACCTATTCTCATCCATTTTTGTTTTTACTCAACATGACGTATGGGTTTCGTTCCGGGAGAGGTTCCGCATTTTTCGGAAGTGTTTACATTCGTGTTTCCTAGAAAGTTGATTTTTTAATTTATTTTTAAAGTTGGGCTGTTGATGTTGTTGTTTTTTTTAAACTGATCCAACAATTCCTAGAAATTGTTGACCTATATAATTGAAAAGTTAGTAAAAAAAAAAAAAAGTGAAGTACCAGTCGGACCTTACTGATCCATAGGTCCGATGCAGCAGCGTTCATCAGTTTCTGTGGCTACGGCATACTAGGTGGTTGTGTGGCCAGCACTATGCACAGCCGCCTTTACTTTACCCCAACTAAGGTCAGGTACCCATCAGAGCTGGGTAGACTCAGGATATTGAAAAGCTTATGATGTAAATACCCTTGCGAAATGTAGTTTCCTAGCTTTTGATCTTTTCATCTGTTATAATTATGATAATGAAATGACCTTATATGTTACAGACTCTAATTAATTATGTACATATTGCCTACTCGGTGGTTCGAATTAAAGTCAAACTACCCAGCGGGCAAACCACGTCGTATCGACGTAGAAAAAAAAATCGTTTTTTCCCCGTCGATACGACGTCGATGCGACGTGGGTGTCCGCTGAGTGATTGTTGTTCTATTGTAAAGTAATAAAGATAAAAAGGTGTACTGCTCGCCCGTTGTAAAATATTTGCTTACAATAAGTTTTGTAAATTCTTATACAAATTACGGGGTTCACACGGAGGGTCAATAAAACGATGTCTTTGTCCTGCTTGCTTCAGTGAGATTATCGCTAATCATTTGAACTCTAAATAATTGCAGGGGACTTCTACTGACAGTTATGCGAAGACCAAGGAACATTCGCTTTACTATTGCTTGAGTGTGTTGACAATTCTCTATGTGTTGCAACATGCAGGAACACCTTATAACACCGTTGAACATACTTACTTACTTACGCCTACTACCCCTCTCGGGGCATAGGCCACCAACTAGGGCTCTCCAGCCATCCCGGCCCCGAGCGAGTCTTTCCAACTGTCCCCATGAATGGCCTGTTCTCTTGACGTCTGCATACAGGTCTCGGCGCCAGCTGTTACGGGGTCGGCCTCTCTTCCTCTTTCCCTGGGGGTTCCACGATAGGGACTGTCTGGTGATGTTGGATGCTGGTTTTCGGAGTGTGTGCCCCAACCATCTCCATCTTTTTTGCATGATCTCCAGATCGGCTGCCTGTTGCCCTGTGCGACTCCAGAGCTCATCATTACTGATCATGTCTGGCCAGCGTATATGCATAATCCTCCTGAGACATGAGTTTATGAAAGTCTGGATCTTCTTGGTGTTAGTAGCTGTGGTCCTCCAAGTCTCTGCACCATAGAGTAAGACAGACTTCACGTCTGAGTTGAAGATCTTGAACTTTGTTTTCAGGGATATTTCTCTTGAGCTCCAGATATTCTTAAGTTGGAGGAAGGCTGTCATGGCCTTGCCAACTCTTGCCCTTACATCGGCATCGGATCCACCCTTCTTATTGAAGATGCTGCCTAGATACATACAGTCAATCAAATTTATGGTGGAGCGGACTTAACACTGTACTGCCATAGAACTTGAAACGGTTACAAATAGCTATGTCGTTAGTGTAGTTGTTACTGGTCTTACCGATATTGTTTTTTGCTTTAAAGCTTATAATATATACACTAAATGTATTTAGTGTATGTGTGTATATACCTTACTTTGGACATGGTTCTTACAGTAATATTCTTGATTTTTATTAATTATTGAGGCGTGTAATGTTCTGTACTGATAACATGAATATAGACTTGAGCAGCACCTTAGATCTGGTTCAGACGAAAGTTTATTACTTATACAAAACATCAGTGGACGAAGCACAATAATATAATTACACACAGTTTACAATTGTCTTACAAAATCTTCAATAATATATTTCTTCAATAATATCTTTATACATTACTTCTCACTCGGGCACTGTATCTAGCTCTTTAAAATATACTTTATTTATTCAGCACTTTTCAAAGTCTGACTCTGGATTTGAATTAACTTAAGTCTTAACATTTATAGTTCAACCGAACTTATTATAAAATCAACCTTCTATCTGAAGGATCCAACATGTACTGATGTTTCACCCTGATATTCTCTCCCTTGTCAACTCTTGACTACTCATACAAATTCATGCTTTTCTTACATACTCTTTTTGCACACTTCACTACTGTTTATTTATTTAGGGAGATACTTCACTCACTCATTCAACTATTTAACATCATGTTGCAGAGAATAAAACTGAACTGTAACAATGGCCTATCCACGGCCCATGCGGCCCTCGCTAAGGATTGAGTTAAAAGCTCAACATGTCGCTTTTCTTGATCAGTTCCACGTTTATTACTCAGTCCGGCCACTTAAGGTGGCGTCTCGCAAGCATCTGAAATGAAACAGACAACCTAAAATTGCAAAAATTTCATGCTAGAATAAGCCAAAACCAAGCACCTTTTTCTATATCATTGTAGTAAATGGGCACAGTCTTCTAAATTGCAGAGAAACAAAAATCTGCTAGGTTTTAGCTTAAACAATTCAATGTTGGCAGCAATGTCAGAAAGACACAACACAACGCTTGAGACTAACAGCATTGTTTATGAGACGGGAAAGCCTTTTATGATACCTCACTCTTATCAATAAATGCCAGACTAAACTCGCTTCGTGTACTATATACTGCTAAAATACAAAACTTCAAAAAACTATATGAGACTGTAACGTTCGTTGTGGCAAATTGAAGATAAGCCCTGTCTGTCTGTGCGTGTGTGTATGTGTATTTAAGCGTTTGTTGTGACCTAATGTATTCGAGAAAGCCCTGTTATGTATAGGTGCTACATTATGAAATTTATAGCGTAGGCTACTGACGCTTAGAAGAGTTTTGGATTAGGAATGTGGTTTGTGAAAGGTGGGAAAGGATAGGGATTATTGGGCAACTAATCATGGCGGCCCTGTGGTTGTTTTCAGTTTAAACGGGTGTATCAGTTCAATTTGTGATTCCCATATTGTCTTCAATTCGTTCGAAGCTGTTGAACACTTATATTTTTAAATTTTAATTTTGGCTATTGCATGTAGCGCTTTGATTTAGCTATGTTTACATACACCTGCTTGCAAATATAATAATTAGAAGCTAGAGTGGCATGCAAGGGGAAGATTATGCAGAAAAGTGAAAGATGCAGGGATAGTTAGTTAGTTAGCTAAAGTTAGTTAGTAAATTAGAACGGGTCTAAATAATTATTTCTCTATTTATCTATCTATGTAGATAGAAAGACATGTTGACAGACAAAGATATTTATATATATATATAGTTAGACAGACAGACAAACAGACAGATAAATACAAACATTGATAGATTGATTAATTAATTGATCGATTGATTGATCGATAAATCAATCAAGAAAAGATCAAGTTGCGATAGTTTCAATTGACTGATTCTTGACAACAACAAGTATCAAAATGATATGCCATTACTTTGTGTTGTAGGTAACAAAATCATTAAGCACAAAACATTTAACTTTACGACGTTGCAAAGATATAAAACGTGTAGAGTCCCAGTTTTCTGCTTTGGTCTACATTTGGTAGGTGGTTACTACTGTCAACATACCGGAAGTCGTGTTACGTCACGTATCGTCTGGGTATTATGTAATACTAGGGTTTGGAGTTGCGTTCTGAGTTCCAAAATTATGACATTTCCAAATGACATGAAAAGTGTCATAAAAATCTTTTGATTCAGTTGAGTGTCTAATGCTGTCCAAAATAATTCGACGATGTTACTCTAGTTTTTGTATTTAGTGCCGGTTCAAGTTACTGGCGACGTTGCTGGTCATCCAGGGTGCAGTGTACTTTGGGGCGATGTCAAGGATATTTCAAATAAATATTATATGAATAAAGATGTGAATCTATTTTTCTTTTAATATGAAGTGTTTAAAAGGAGTAAAGAGAAAGAGAGAAATATGAAATCGTATATTTACACTAATAAATAACATAAAATAGGGGGGGGGGGCGTGCTGCAGAGCGTTCGGCTGTACTGAAGGTCTAAGGTACGAATCCTGGTAATAGCTAGGATTTGTTCCCTGGTCTGGAGGGTGTCCCCTGAGTCTACCCTAGCTCTGATGAGCACCTGACTTAAGTTGGTGTAAAGTAAAGGCGGCTGGGAATTGTACTGGCCACACAATCCCCCCTTGTATGCCGTGGCCACAGGAACTAGTGAACGTTCCTTCATCGATCCAATGGATCAATTTGGCCTGACGGGATACTTAACTTACTTTACTTACAACATTGAAATACATTAATGAAAATTATTACTGTAATTTATCAATCATAAATATATTTATAATTAAATAAATGTATAAATTGCATTTTGCCCCTACAGAATATCCCTACGAGACGTACCATCCATCGTACATCATGAACGTGAGTACTCAGTACACTGTCACAGTGTGTTTGTGTGTTGTAAGTCATTCATGTCATTCTAAATGTTTCATACACACGTGCATGAGCTAGAATAGCTGTGAGTACTCACCACTTACACGCAAACGACGGTACTACACAGTGCATCATTTGAAGTAAAACACAACGACGGATTCATGGACATCAAATAGCACAAAACAGGCACACAGACACACACATATATAGACAGACACATAAACATATTGACACTTATACACATAAACACATATGCACATAGTACTTTTTAAACACTTGTGTTTTGAAGTATTGACTCTTAACAAACTATACATCAAAGAGCTTGTTAATAATACTTGCTACACTGCCGTTTTAAAAAAAACACAGCCTCTAAATAATAATGAACTCATAATCTTATAAAGCACACATAACGTCAGCATAATGTTTTCATAATTCCTTCATAATTCCGTCAAAATGCCTTACAAATGTATTAATAATGTTCTGTTTACGTTCTGTTTGTTGTCCTTTTATTGACAGATAGATAGATAGATAGATAGATAGATAGATAGATAGATAGATAGATAGATAGATAGATAGATAGATAGATAGATAGATAGAACGTTTAACAGGTAAATTTGGCTTCTTCTAAACTAGCCTAATGCTTACTACAAACAATCTAATCCATAAGTTTTCAAGGCTTATGTCCCTATCTACATAGAGACTATACTTCAAAATATTTTATCAATCTAAGGATTCTAATCCACAGTTTGGAATGTCAGATCTTATCAACATAAATATAGACACACAATATATACATTTCGTCTTACAACTGATAAGCTCTCCAAAGGCATTGAAATGACATATACAGTTTTTAAAACGATTAAACTTTGTATCAGAAATCAATAACTATTTTGAGCCAGTTTTTAGCTCAAGGTTTATCGCATTCTCTTTTTATTGCTATTATTATCAGAGAAATATACTTAGCATAATCAAGTCAAATGGTTGATATATTGATATTTTGTTTTTATTATGCTGAATTGTGTACGTAGACTGCCTCCGTGTCCATAACGAGTTAATGTTTTCGTGTCTATAGACCTACCGAGACAAGCGCCGAGTGACTCCTGAGGGTCAAGTGCCATCTTCAGTTTATTCTTTTATTTCCATGTATTTTAAGCTATGTTTGGGGTTTTGATGATTTAAGCAAGGCTTTCTTTACGACAGCGCGTTCGGCTGGCGAACCGAAGGTCCAGAGTTCTAATCCTCGTGGAGGCTGGGATTTATTCACGTTTTTTTTTGGAAGGTCTCTCTCAGTCTACACAGCTATAATGGGTACCTGACATTAGTTGGAGAAAAGATAAAGACATTATGTTAGCCATGGGGCACGTTGGAAGACGAAAGTAACCCTCTTAGTCCGTGTCAATATATATATGACTAGCGAAGCATTAAACTCTAATTTAGAAATACAACCCAATAACAACCTGTTGCATTGCTCAGAAAAAATTAAGGACAAAAACATTTTCCTTATCCCTTATGCGAGAACAAATGCATAGCATATATGTAATCTTTCTCCTCGAGTGGCATTGGAGCATGGGATGGGTTGTTTGAACAAACCAGGAAAACCAGTAACTTAACATCATTTCATTTGAAAAACATTAATAAAGATGCAAAACTAGACTCGGAGCACGGATGACCGTAAGACGCAATAATCTTATTTATAGAAGAACCGCCTGATATATATTAGATAAGATAATCAGTTCTAACTTGCTCAATAGTTATAAAAACACAAACATGGTGGAATAATTACACAAAGTCCATGACATTTGGTTCCAAGAGATAATGTTTGCCATCAATTAATGCCACCTTAAACTGTATAAGACCTTTAGTCTTGTGTGGACCATTGGAGGTGCCCCGGATGACATTCATGTCACCCTCTTGCACTCCCCACGTTTCTCCGCCCCTTTATGATGAAGCGCATAAATCACAAATTGATGTCATTACGTACGGATGTATAGATGACTTTGCTCATTCCTACCATCGAGAAATGATTTCAATGCACGAGCCATCAAGGGAACTGTGCTCCTCATCACAGTCACACCTTAAAACTCCCAGTGTGGCAGTACACAAAAAGAAGTACCTTTGAAGTTCGATCATTTGAATCTGTAGCACCTCCTAGATCAATATGGAACAGCTTGCCTCAGACACTGAGAGAATCTGAGACAAAAAGATTCTTTTAAAAAGAACTTTAAAGACCTTTTTTTTTGGCATGTGGCTGTGTGTCTTACATGGACATCATCAATACGACTGCCACAGCAGTTTACTCCAAGGGCGCACTGAGCATGATAAATTTAATAGCATGGATAGAAGCGCTATATAAGTAATCAATATTATTATTATTATTTATATAACATTGCTTCACTCCCTTCTTGTTTTCTCCCATCTTTTGTTCTTAACTGGCGCCCATTATATTTCACAAAACCACCTTTAAGCTTCAAAGAATCGCACCTATTTCTAACAGCCAAAAACTGTTTTTTTCGGAATGAACTCCCCCCACCCCCAAGGGTTGAAACAACGCGAAAAGGTGTGAAATGCCCTAAGAGAAGTGCCTCTTAAGGCAGACTTAGTACCTGTACAAACTTGCCCATGAGAAATAAATGTACGTCTCTTCAAGTTTTATTGCCCCCCCCCCCCCCCCCCCCACGCCCCCATAACTTTTTTTTTCTTTCTTCTTCTGCTTTATTGATAGCGAAATCTACATTTTATGGTCCTTGAAATAAATTTAGGAAAAACACAAATACCTCTCGCTCGCCGGCTCAAAACAAGAAGTTTCCAAATGGTTTAACATGTCATTTGTTTTGTGTTGGGTAAACTCCTGAAAGAGGTGTCTTTTATTACCGCACTGGTCTCACGAGATATTCCAGTCGTTGTTTTTTTAAATAATATTTACTAGTAGTTATGCCCGTTAAAATGACGGAAAAAAAATTATTAGGCCTACAATGTGATGTGTTAAAAGAGAAAGAAAAAAAAAACGAACACTATTACAATAAAAACTGAAGTGAGAACGTATCTTTCGGTATTTAGTTTTTTCTTTTTCTTTTTTTTTTTTATCGAAAGCATTTCAAAGGGAGTTCATTCTGAAATGGCGCTCAGCTTAGAACCATAACATAAGGTGATTAGTAATAGGTCTAAGTTAATAAAAAAAATTAACGAATTAAGCAATATTGTTTATATAATACACATTTCTTTTGGAGGACGTTTCCAATTCATAAATTTAACTTTTGTGCCTATCGGTCAAACGGCATAGGATCCTACAGCGAACAAACATATAAATAAATGTACAAACATATATATAAACAAACTCACGTAATTATGAAAATTAATAAAAGCAAGTGGTCCAGATGAGTTGATAGTTTTAAGTGAGACATCGAGACGGAAATAAAAATGTGCCCACGCAAGAAAACAATTTACTGCCTTAGATATTGTTTTGATCTAAGTAATGAACAATTTAGGTAGCAGTATAGTTGGGTGGTAGTTGAATCTCTTGGACGCAGTGCAGCTCATGTGAAAGGCGTTTGTCATCCTGTAGTCTATGCCTGGTGACATGGTGTGATTGTGTCACATTCCGAACTGTGTCTTCTATGCCGTTGTGTCTTTTAGGCACATTACAAACTGTTTCTTTAAGCCGTTTTATCATTTAGGCACAGTCCAAAGTGTTTCTTTTATGCGGTTTTGTCATTTAGGGACATTTCAACTTTTTTCTTTGTTAAATGGGTATGTAAGCAGTTGTTCGCATAGTTTTAGCAAAAGGTCAAAGGTAACACAGGTCAAGATGCTCTTTTAGTTTAAAAAAGTAAAAGTAAAGTACCCTTCGAACAAAACTGACCATAGGGCTGGTCAAGCAGCGTCCACCAGTTTCTGTGGCCACGGCATACTAGGGACACAATGCTCACCGCCTTTACTTTACCCCCCAACTAGTGTCAGGTACCCATCAGAGCTGGGTAGACTCAGGGACACCCTCAAGTCCCGGGGAAAAAAACCTAGACTCCACCAGGATTCGAACCCAAAATCTTCGGATCGCCAGTCGAACGCGCTGCCGCTCGACCACCGTGCCTCCATTCTTTTAGTTTGCCCCTTGGGTTTCCATGGAAACGGAAATAGTTAAGGCCTGTTGGGTACAAACGTGTACTCGTTATACGCCAACGATTTAGTTCTGTGATAAACAAAATAAGGAGAGATTTAAATAGATTGACCGTAAACCTTACCCTTATAAAACATGCAAGACGCCATACTGAACTAAAAATAGTTCCTTTTTTTAGTATTTTAAAAACAGTTCAGGAAATGGTTTGAGCCATGGAAATGAAGTGCGTTGGCGACCAATACAAAGATTCTAACATCCCTGTTCTTGAGTTCCTTTTCTTCTCGTTCTACAAGATTGCATTTGATTTGTCTGACATTAAAATATCATTTCAGATAATGGTCCCATTTTGTTTTTAAAGAAATATTTCTGTTTTTGTGTGTGGGTTTAATAGTATTAATAGCGTGTTGACAATCTCTACATTGTGACATTTAGGCACATTCCAAACTGTTTCTCTTATGTCTTGTTTCCCTTTCAAAAATTATTATTAAAGAAAAAAACACAGCATTCTTATTAAAATATCAACCGCTTTATCATTCTTTTTAACTCATTTTATGAAACGTCTGACTTTCAAAACTTATTTCTTGCAAAACTCTTTCTTTTTTTCAAAACGTCTTTCTTATAAAAATTCTTCTTTTGAAAAAGTCTTACTTTTAACAATTATTTCTTTAAAAACGTCTACTATTTAAAAAAAAAATCTTCCCTTTAAAAAAAAAATCTTCCCATTGAAAAGTATTCACTTTTTTAAAAGCCTTTTAGGCCCCAAGTGTAATGACCCCTAAAAGAACACGAGTGCATACCAGTCTAGTCAACTTTGTGTTTAATAAAGTCATTTTTTACAAACGCACAACGTAAAGAAAGAAGACAAGAAAAAAAGAACCCACACATTATGCAAATTATTTTATACCTGAACGTGCGCCGGAAGTCAAACCCGGAAACTGAAAGGACGGAACTTTTATTTTCCGGGTAGTTGGTGTGAATTTATTTCCTGGCAGAGGTCAAAGGTCATATTTATTTTAGGACAAAAATTCACCAAGACATTTAAAGCTACTGTCAATGCTGACAAAATGTGAGAGACAAAAAAAAAGTTGAAAAGTAATTTCCTTTTGTCGTAAGAAATTGTTAACTTTTATCGATGACCTACGAATTAGGACCTAATTTATTACATCGGTCAGTCAAGTTCATTTGTAAGGGTCAATGTCAATTAGGTCTATTCAAGGGAACTAGCATCAACTTTGGGGGAACAAGATTGCAGACAAGGGTGGTCTAGCCGTTGTGCTTTCGGGTTTCTCAATTGAGACGGCAAAGTGTGTAAAACCGCCGATACGTTCACATTAAGAATACACCGGCGGGCCAACGCATGGGGGTACAGCCCACGCTGCGGTTCCGGGTGTCCCGCTTCTCATTGCACTCTGGGAAGGTCTGCAGGCCCCGGTGGGGAGGTAGAAATGGACGCAGCAAACCCGTTCTCACGAACCACCCTTAGACTGGATGCCCGTACCTATAGTATGGGATTTGTGCTACCGGGTGACATTGCATAGTAGGCCTACCCCATAGTATCAGTAAATGTTGCAATCATGTAACAAAACATCGACTATACTTTATAATTAACAAGCTAAAATCCCCGGGCAACGCCGGTCAATCATGTAACAAAACATCGATTATACTTTATAATTAACAAGCTAAAATCCCCGGGCAACGCCGGGCAATCATGTAACAAAACATTGACTATACTTTATAATTAACAAGCTAAACTCCCCGGGCAACGCCGGGCAATCATGTAACAAAACATCAACTATACTTTATAATTAACAAGCTAAACTTCCCGGGCAACGCCGGGCAATCATGAAACGAAAACCTCGACTATACTTTATAATTAACTAGCTAAATTCCCCCGGCAACGCCGGGCAATCATGTAACAAAACATCGACGATACTTTATAATTAACAAGCTAAACTCCCCGGGCAACGCCGGGCAATCATGTAACAAAACATCGACTATACTTCATAATTAAGAAGCTAAATTCCCCGGGCAACGCCGGGAAATCATCTAACAAAACATCGACTATACTTTATAATTAACTAGATAAATTCCCCCGGCAACGCCGGGCAATCATGTAACAAAACATCGACTATACTTTATAATTAACACGCTAAATTCCCCGGGCAACGCCGGGCAATCATGAAACGAAAACATCGACTATACTTTATAATTAACAAGCTAAATTCCTCGGGCAACGCCGGGAAATCATGTAACAAAACATCGACTATACTTATAATTAACTAGCTAAATCCCCCGGCAACGCCGGGCAATCATGTAACAAAACATCTAAGTTTTGGTTTATAATTGACAATTCAGTAGCATTTACCCTTTGATTTTGAACTATTGTGCTGCTCTAACTGTAAACTAAACTTATTATATGTGCACTGAACTAAACTTCTTATATGTGCACTGAACTAAACTTATTATATGTGCACTGAACTAAACTTATTATATGTGCACTGAACTAAACTTATTATATGTGCACTGAACTAAACTTCTTATATGTGCACTGAACTAAACTTCTTATATGTGCACTAAACTAAACTTCTTATATGTGCACTGAACTAAACTTCTTATATGTACACTGAACTAAACTTCTTATATGTACACTGAACTAAACTTCTTATATGTACACTGAACTAAACTTCTTATATGTACACTGAACTAAACTTCTTATATGTGCACTGAACTAAACTTCTTATATGTACACTGAACTAAACTTCTTATATGTGCACTAAACTAAACTTCTTATATGTACACTGAACTAAACTTCTTATATGTACACTGAACTAAACTTCTTATATGTGCACTGAAAATTTGCATTTGAAATATTACAGCAATCATAAGGGAAAAATATCTCTCGGAGCTTAAGTGCAATGACACTCACATACGCGCACACACACACAAAAGCAGAAAATTCGAACATTAACAAACCAATATTGACACCAAACAACCAATGAGGACGCCAATTCCCATTATCTAAAAAAAAATGAAAAATTTCATAATAAAAATATTATACAATTAACCCTAAAGCAATAACAATTCATTTCGTCTGTTAACCGCCCCCCCCCCCCCCCCGCCCTTTTCCATTTGCCACTCTTTCATAATTTATTTCGATAATTTCATTTCGGACAAGTTCACAATAGAAAAGGAACAAACAACAGGCGGGGAAGAGGTCGTAAGGTGACTTGTAGAGATTGTCAACAAGCTATTGATACTATTAAACCCACACAGAAATGAAGAGACCATTATCTGAAATGATATTTTAATGTCAGACAAATCAAATGCAATCTTGTAGAACGAGAAGAAAGAAACTCAAGAACAGGGATGTTAGAATCTTTGTATTGGTCGCCGACGCACTTCATTTCCATGGCTCTACCATGCCCTAAACAAACATCCTCAGAAAAGATTTTTAGGGTCCCTAAATTATTCTTGTTTTTTCTTTATCTTTTTATTTTGACAACACCTTTAATTAGGTTCGTTTTTTTCTTTATTATTTTATTTCTAGTTTAATAATGTTCTTTTTTGTTTGAGCCATATTTAAATTGACCCGCATTGTTCAACACCCCCCCCCCGCCCCTTTTTCGTCCACCTCATATAGTTTCCTTGTCAAAAGAGAGATAAATTATTAATATTGTTATTGTTGTTGTTTTTTGGTATTAAATCTAATGAACAACTAATTCTATTTCAAATCTAAGTTTTTGCATGTTGGGTTTTTAACTCCGGTAGTATTTTGTGCAGGCTCAAACGCTTGACGCAGAGAAGTGTGTCTCTGTTTTGGTCATTCAATGTTTTATTGTGTCTTTTGCGCCGCGAGCTGTTTTTTTTTTTTCTTCTCTTAAGTGTTCGATTCAGTGTCGTTGTTATTTGAAATCACGATAATATAAACGTTATGGTTTTTTGTTGTTATTGGTTTATATTTCATTACCCGTGACATTATATGTGTCTTTGTTGTTTGTTTTTTTATCAGCGGTCCTTGTTTTCTAAGTGTGTCGGCACACATCTAAAACTCAGAGTAAAGAGTCTTTATGGGTGTGTCTGTGTGTGTGTCTTAGTGTGTCTCTAATGGGATTCGGCGGTATATCGATTGATAAATGCTGTGAATCTATTGGGGTGTCTTGCCTGTATGTATTGTGTCTACGTGTATGTTTTTTTCTAATTGTAATGTGTCTTTAGGTTTGTTTTCTTATTTTATTGTGTCTGTTTTCTTTTTTCTTTAATATGTGTTTTTGTTTGTTTCATTATTTCAACGCGTGATATCTTATCCTATACATTACAGACGCTCCTTCTATAAAGAAGAATATTGCGTCCTACGCTCATCCGTGGTCCGAGTCTAGTCTTGCATTTCTATTAATTACTGTTTTCAATGATGTTAAGTTACTCGTTTTCCTGGTTTGTTCAGGCAACCCATCCCATGCCAGGATGCCACTCGGGAAAAAAGAGTACTTAGATGCATTTATTCTCGCATAAATGATAAGGAAAATGTTGTTGTCTTCATGTTTATCTGATCATTGTAACATATTATTATTGTGTTCTATTTCTAAATTATAATTTAATGCCTTATGTGATATTAAAAAATTGTTTTAATGTTCATTCATTTTTGTTATGTTTCTGTATATTAAATTTTAAAACTATTGTATGAATGTACAACATATATCTAGATCTATATGTTGTGTGTTAGCAATTTAAAAAAAAAAGTATCCCGTCAGGATAAGACTGATCCGTAGGGCCGGTGAAGCAGCGTTCACCAGTTTCTGTGGCCACGGTATACGAGGTGATCGTGTGGCCAGCACTATGCACAGCCGCCTTTACTCTACCCCAACTAAGGTCAGGTACCCATCAGAGCTGGGTAGACTCAGAGACACCCTCCATACCCGGGACATAAATCCTAGCCTGCACCAGGATTCGAACCCAGGACCTTCGGTGCGCCAGTCGAACATTTTCTTCATTACCAACCATGTCGCTTCAATGTAAGAATAACAAACCATATAATATGCACATAAACAACCTGCAAGTAGCTGCCAATAAATTTCAACTAACTCCTGCTGTTTAAATTTTTAGATAAATTTATATCTATTTTTTTATTTAGATTGTCACCTTAAATTATTCGATCTAACTTTTAGACTTTTACATTGTACACAAAAATCAGGGTCAAATAATTTATTTTAATGACCGGAAGTTTAAATAGCGTCAATTTTTTAAAAATGTTTTTGTTACTGCTTATCAAGATATGAAGAAGCAAATTACTATAATCAAATATCCTTAATGGCTAGTGCCCATTTTAAAATCTGACCTTATTAATGGCAGGATGTGAATTAACCTGACCTTAAGATCGGTTGTTGGTTTTGCGTTTGTTCATATTTTCTTTTAAAACCTAATCAGTAATATCATTTTAATTTTTTTTAAAGATTTTTGAATAAATATTTCAATCGTCTATTAGCTAACAAACTGATATTTGAAAAAAAAAAAACACACACGGAGAGACACATTAATTTTCAATAGCCATTTGTTTAATTTACTTCCGTTTTTAAGTTGTCCAGGTGTTGTGTTTTTTTATGCACGCACAAAGTGGCACGCGCCAAGCGAACTTCTCCCACTGTTAATTTGTATAGTCATTCAATGTCCAAATAATCATGTTAAACATGACAGTAATCTCTCAAAGCTTCTAATCGTTTTATGATACCATAAAGAAATAAAAAAAAAAAAGAAAACACACATTTTAATAACCCTTCCGAAAATGGGTGGAAAAAAATATTTTTGTAAGGAAGTAATTTTCTGCTTGTTGTTCGGGGTTTCGTAATTTCTTTTTGACACTATCATAACGCTTTTTTTTACTAAAAACATTTAAATTTGTGTAGGCCTTTATGAAAAAGGGGTAAAGTGATCAACGGGGCTTGTTTATTTTTTGCAAGACGGCTGATAGCATGAGCTGGGGTATTAGCTTTTAAAGCCCATTATAATTTTGTCAATTCTCTCCAGAGTTTTAAAAAGAAAAACAACAACGCTTTATGAATTTCCGAGTGCATTCTTCAAGTGAAATTTTCTGAGAAATTACAGTCACTTTCTCGAGCATGCTCTCTCTCTCTCTCTCTCTCTCTCTCTCTCTCTCTCTCTCTCTCTCTCTCTCTCTCTTGGAACTTGGGGATCGGACATGGCTATATCCTTAACTTAATTAGCAATACGTTAATTTAAAAAAAACGAATTAAGCAATATAGTTGATATAATAACATTTCCTTTTGGAGGTCGTTTCCAATTTGTTTATTTAACTTTTATTTCGATCCGTTAATCGGGCTAGGGGTCTATAGAGGTCAAACATATACATATACAGTATATACACACACATATAGCCTATATATATATAGCCTATATATATATATATATATAGCCCTATATATAATATATATATATATATATATATATATATATATATATATTGATTTTAAATTTGCCAAGTTTATACAATTAATGCTCTGTTAATGGTTATTAAAAATATAAAAGATACTAGAATCGTTGACTAAAATACAATTTATAACAAAGAAAAAAATGGTAAGGATACCGATATCGTTTATAGCACATCTCTATGTGCTTTTACAGTGAGCAATGTGACATCTATATCAACACTTATGAGGCCGGCTGGTCCTGTGGTTAGTTCACCGGACTGTCAATAAAAAACCAACCGACACGTCGTGGGTTCTATACCTGCCACCCTGCAGGAGTTTTGGGACTAGATGACGTAATAATCTTCCGGAGCTCTCTGAGCATGCTAAAATAGCATGGCTAGAAGCGCTATATAAATAACCATTATTATTATTATTACTTATTTATTTGCACATATAGAGGGATTGAAAAGGGGGGGGGGGGAGAGCATATAGGTGTTGGCTTATATAAATTGGTTAATACTTTAATCTTCGGCTTTCCTTTTCTTGGTTTCGATGGATTTAGTACATTTGCTAATATTTTACTTCTTCTATTAGCCAGTCTGTAGTTTGCTCTCTTGCAGTCATTGCCAGACAAAAATACTTACATGCTGTTGTTTTTTTTTAGTTGTTCTGTATTGCTGTAAAGTGGGTTTGTAATTGTAGGTTGAGTGGGGTGTGGGGAGCAGTGTGTACCTTGGGTAGGGCAGCTAAGGGCGTTCAAGTAGGAAGTGCGTGACACTTGTGCAGAAAATTAAGACAGTGTGTCGGCCACACTTTCTTTATAGGGTCTACTTTGGACACTTGCTTTCGAAAATTGGTCATCCGATTCTATACTTCAAGTACAGTGCCGAGGGGGGTCGGAGCTGCATATTAGTTCCAGAGCTAGAGATAAATGGAATGGTTTGAGTTAAGTTAATGGTTAAGGCTTAGTTAAAACTGTGAATGTCAACCACGCATATATAGGCAAGACGCTGCACTCTACACCAAGTTCCTGTTGTTTACATGCAGAACTTTACCTTGAAAAAAAAAAGCCATTGTTCGGGCCACAAATACATGTAGACCATTCATCTATACAACATTCCTGGGTTTTATATTTTTAATTAAAATTGTGCATGCCTTTATTTTCTTTTTTTTTTCATATTTAAAAAAAAAGTAAAGAAGAAGAATTGGTAAGGTTTTTATTTCTTTCAAATTTTAAAAGTTTGTTTTCTTATAAGAATAACAGCCCTCGGCTCCTATTTCGGCAGTCTCCGGTGACAATCGTGACTATGTAATGGCCTCGACGTATTCATCCACCATGCTTAAGATGCGACTGTTGATCTCTCGTCTCTCGTCTTAGCCCATCTTGCACAATGCACTTGAAAAAAAAACAACAAATACTGCATCTATTTTTTTGTTGTTAAGTTATTGCTATTATTGCAAGATGCATGCGTGTATAAAATAAATACCGGTATGTGTCATATACCTACGCCCCCCAAAAAAACGAGGCTTCTGTCGTTAAGCCATGCGTCTCGAAGACGTAACATCCTACCCCAATAAGATCTCTGAAAAGATTTCCACGAAGCGGATGGCGCACTGTGTGTCTGTATGAATGAGTGTGTGTGTGTGTGTGTATGTGTGACCTTACTGAGATGGTATTGTCTTCAGAGTGCTTCATGTCCTGTTATAAGGGAAAGGGGGAATCACCCTCATAACGATACCTTCTTTGCATTCGCTGCTGGTGATTCTGAAGACTGTAAATAAACAAATTACCTCCCCTCTTAACATTGAAATTCTAAAAAAATTATTACGAAATATTGTTTTCATCTATTTATCAACAGCGTTGATAATTGCGTGGTAAAAGTCAAACTCTAGTTGGACCTAAACTATGCCTTAAAATATATCATTTATATTTGCATTCAATATTATAGATATATTTTAAGTGCAGTGTTTTTATGAAAAGCTGTATTAATCTTAGGCTGCTCACTGTATGCATTTTTTAAACTTTTATTTCATATGCCCTACAACGGGGGGGTGGGTGGGGCGGTGGCCGTGCGCCATCGCGGTCGTCTTGCGTACCGAAAGTTCCTGGGCTCGAATCCTGGTGAAGACTTGGATTTGTTCCCGGGACACGGAGGGTGTCATTGAGTCTACACAACTCTGACCTGCTGGCCTCACAATCCCCCTAGTATGCCGTTACCACAGAAACTGGTGAACGCTTCTTCGCTGGTCAATTTGGTCCGACGGGGTAGAGCAGGGGTCGACAATCTTGGGCACGCAGAGCGATTTTCAATGTCACGCGGAAGACTCACAAAAAAATGCAATTTGACAAGAAAGTAATCAGCGGCTTGAGTTGTCTTTAAAGTTGTTGTTTGTTTCCATGCTGAATGAACTAGAAATAATGAAACAAACAAAGACACATATATTCAAGAAAATCAAAACAGACACAATAAAAAAAGAAAACAAACCTAAAGACACATTACAATTAGAAAAAAAACATACACGTAGACACAATACATTCAGGCAAGACACCTTAAAAGATTCACAGCATTTATCCATTGACATACCGGCGAATCCCATTAGAGACACACTAAGACACACACACACAGACACACCCATAAAGGCACACTACACTGAGTTTTAAATGTGTGCCGACACACTTAGAAAACAAGGACCGCTGATAAAAAAAAAAAAACAAAGACACATATAATGTCACGGGCAATGAAGTATAAACAAATAACAACAAAAAACCATACAGTTTATAATATCGAGATTTCAAGATTTTCAACTAACAATGACACTGAATCGAACACTAAAGAGGAGAGACAAAAACAACAGCTCGCGGCGCAAAAAGACACATATAATTTAAACCAGCATCTGCCAAACTTTTTGGTTACTCTTAAACCATTAATTTGTATACTTCCACTTCATTTTATCCCTTAAACTAGCCTATAAGCTTATAATTTTAAAAATATATAATTAAAACAAATATGAATTTCATCACATTTTTCATATAAACTTTTCAATAAATCATTTAAAAAAAAAATTATAGCTATGCTTATAAGATAAAAAATAAAATGAGGATATATAATGTTATAAGTCTATCTATATACTGTTATAAATCTACCTTTATAGCCTACTGTTATAAATATAACAATATACTTTTATAAATAATATTACATTAATTTGGCCAGATATTTGTAACTCTTCCCTCCTTTTTTTCGACCGGGCAATTATGCTTTCATGGCCCGGCACCGGTACGGTATTTGGGGGGAAAAAATCTGGTTTAAACTATGTGCAAATATACCACACACACACAAATACCACACTATTTAAATAAATTATATAATCTTAGCTCTGTACGATATATATAGGCCTATATATATATATATATATATATATATATATATATATATATATATATATATATGTATGTATGTATATATATATATATATATCACAAAAGCTTTAAAACAGTAATTAAAGCACCGGCTATCCGTTACACACTTTTAGCTATATAGTGTGTACGCCCAAATGTCGTTTGGAAAAAACAACAAAAAACAACACCAACAATAACAATAACAAATAATGTTTCCGGGAGTAAAGTATTCGCAATGTGTTCATTTTACGGAATGGGTCAAATTCCACAACTGGGTGTGTGCCAAAACCTTCTTATGCTTAAAACAAATAGTAGGCCTATAAGATATAAAATGGTTTACGAAGTTTGTACTTTTTCCTACAAGTCGGATGTCAAAAGATTTTTTGATTGACTAGTTTTGGATACCGGCGGCTGTTTATAATATAATTTTTTGAACAAAACTACTTTTCCTTTTTCGCAATCTTTTTATTTGTAAATCCGCCCCCACCCCTTTATACATCAACCCTTTCTACATACACACATTCTTTTCTTTTAACCCTTACGTTAGTGACAGTGTTTATTGAACATAGTAATATATGGTCCAGAATTTGGTTGCAGCTCGGAGCTTATAGCTTCGTAGCATCCCACTAGACCAGATTGATTCAAGGGGGCGGTGAAGTAACGTTCACCAGTTTCTGTGGCCGCGGAATACTAGGGGGTTGTGTGACCAGCACAATGCCCAGACGTCTTGACTTGACCCCAACTAAATTCAGGTACCCATCAGAGCTAGGTAGATTCGAACCCAGGACCTTCGGCACGCCATCCGAACGCGCTGCCCCATTTAGAGCTTGGTGAACTAAGTCTTTTGTTAAATATATTCTATTGTTGTCTCATTGGACAGCGATTCCGTGAAAAGTTTAGTACATATACCGGATCTGCTAGATCCAGTGCCGGACTAGTACCAGTCCAGCACCGGTCCTTCGGCGTCATGTCTTAGTATTTTCTTTTTTTCCCTTATATTATTGATAATAAATACATTAAAAAAATATAGAAATGAATTTATTATTACTATTATTTTTCATTTAAACATGAAGCCCTGGGTCAGTTCACGAAAAGCCAATACCGTGAGCCGGCACTGGCTAGTTTATAAGTCCCAAACCACTTATGGCCCTCTGCAGCGACCCTAATCTCCTTATTTGGCTAGAAAAAAAGTAAGAAATAGAACAGTAAGAGCTTAAACAGTAAGAGCTTAAACAGTAAGAGTATATAATTTTAGCTCAACACTTTGGTCGGTACATTTATTCAAATAACATTGAAACGAAATTACTTCTCTAAGTTCATTCTAAAAGTAAGAAAAGTATCCATTCCGTCTGTAGGGAAGTAAGTTCGCGATCACGTGTTCGCTCTATTTAACATTAATAAGTTTCGTCTACTGAATAATGTGTTTAAAAAATGCCTGCATTTATTGTTATTGTTTGTTGTTGTTTTTTCAAACAAGACTTACCTAGCCATACTAATAAAAAAAAAATCCTTAAAAGATACATTCTGATGAATTAATACACTCAAATTTTACAACTAAAGAAACGTAACAGAAAAAAAATTAAATGTAAAAAAATCCCCAGTCATTTTGTCTCGACGATTCTTGGAAACCAGGATAAAAATAGAATCGGTTTTTTACGTCCAAAAAAAAAAAGAAGTGCGATAATTTTAACATCACAAAAAAAATCACGAATACAAATTGCTACAGATAATAAGGGCCGTTGTTTGGGTCAGTTTTATTTCTAGCAACATTTTAAGTAATTAAAACATAATGGGGTCACTCGTTTATGGTGGGCTCATAGCGCCCCCTGGTTCATAAACGCCCTTACCCTTTACCACCGCCCCCGCGGGCGTATCGGCGGACCGTCGGGTCTCAACGCAGACAACACCATCTTGAGGACCGCACAGCTAGAACAGTAAGAGCTTACACGGTAAGAGCTAAAACGAGTAAGAACTAAAACAGTGCAAGCTAAAACAGGAAGAGCTTACACAGTAAGAACTAAAACAAGTAAGAACTAAAACAGTGCAAGCTAAAACAGGAAGAGCTTAAACAGTAAGAACTAAAACAAGTAAGAACTAAAACAGTGCAAGCTAAAACAGGAAGAGCTTAAACAGTAAGAACTAAAACAAGTAAGAACTAAAACAGTGCAAGCTAAAACAGGAAGAGCTTAAACAGTAAGAACTAAAACATGTAAGAACTAAAACAGTGCAAGCTAAAACAGGAAGAGCTTAAACAGTAAGAACTAAAACATGTAAGAACTAAAACAGTGCAAGATAAAACAGGAAGAGCTTAAACAGTAAGAACTAAAACATGTAAGAACTAAAACAGTGCAAGCTAAAACAGGAAGAGCTTACACAGTAAGAGATAGAAAAGCCACGAACCGAAATGAAATGCAACCTGGTTTTTATAATGTCATGGGGAGGAAGCAGCGTTAACCAGTTCTGTGCCACGGCATACTATGATTGTGTGGCCAGCACAATGCCTAGCCGCCTTTACGTTACCCCAACTAAAATCAGATTGACTCCAGAACCGAGAAAATATCGTGGCCTTCACCAGGATTTGAACCCAGGACCGTGTCCCGTGACGCATGGGTACTCATCGCGTTTACACGTGTGAATTCGAACCCAATACTTGCAGATGGCAATGCGACCGCTCTGCCAACTAGACCACCGCGCCCAAGTCTGTACTATCAATTTTACATTATCGCTACAATGATAACACTAAACCGCTAAGACTCAATCATACAGACAGACTTCTTGGAAATATCCGCCTTGTAATTGAGGGAAAACCTATCATTTCTGGTCATATGATTACTCAAATTTTCTTCCCAAGTGGCATCCGGGCATGGAATAGGTTGGCTGGACATACCAGTAAAACCAGTAGCTTAACAGCCTTTAAAACACGAATACAAATGCAAGACAAGACTCGGACCACGGATGAGCGTAGGACGCAATAATCTTCTTTATAGAAGAAACGTCTGTAATGTATAAGATAAGCGGCTTCCGAAAACTTCCATTCCTAGATAATTTTATATAGGCCCTAATGTATATATTTTAAGCAAAACAAAATAAAAACAAGCGATATCGCTTTTTCTTCACAAAATGAGCCACACAAATTTATTAGGATTTTTGTTTTTAATTTGACCAAAAATGTGTTTTTCTCGTTTGTTAATGTTGAGCTCAACTTGTGGGAACGTAAGCTAATTCATGCTCCAGATTCCAGAGAGAGCTCACTACTGAGAGTCCGGCTGGTCCTGCGGCTAGTTCACTGGACTGTCAACCAAAACGGCCCGGGTTCTGGCCCAGCCGCCGACTGATCCCTACCGCCCTGCAGGGCCTAGTGGACGTCAATAATCTTCTATCTAGAAGGAACACCTGTAAACGTATAAGATTGAGAACTGCAGACTGTCCGTGATAAGCTTCAGCGGTGTGTTGTAGTACACAAGTGTGCTGTGCCTTTATGTTCTCTCTTTGACTTGCGTAACGTCCATTGTTGCACGACAGCAATAACAACACAACCACATCAGCAACACAAAGACATCGGCAACACACGTTTAGTTCCTGTTAAGATCCAAAGCTTTGCGGCTTCCAGCTGGGACAACGTTTCCCACGGTTGGTTTTTCATCTTGTTCTTTTGACTTTCGATGCAAAAAAATAATAATTCCAATTGCAATTTCAGACTTAACAACCTGTCCCTAATCCTGCGGCCCTAACTCTAACGCTGAACCAGTATCAAACCACAAAAAGCATAACATAATTGCGACATCCGGTTATGGTTTACAAAAAAACATAAAATCTCTAACGTTGTATCTTATGAGAGAAAAGCCAATGAAGCTTGCTCTGATTTAGACAAGATAACGTATACTGTGGTGCAGTAGCGGGTGGGTGGGGCTGACAGTGTAAAGAGTTACATTAATACTTTAGCGCCACTGCCTCGACACACCCCTTCTCTTTCTCCACATTCTTCCTCTCTCTCTCTCTCTCTCTCTCCATCTATCTCCCTCCCTAAACGCTTGTCAAAAACATTCCCACTATTTCCCTATAGTAATACATCGTACACTTGGGATTAGCCGTAACACCTATGATCGACTAAATGCTAAATGCCTATGTTCTTCAGTGGCGTAGCTATGGGAGGGGAGTGGGGGTCCAAATTCGAAAGTCCCCACGGGCCCCTACTTGAGGGGGGCCCCAAAGGGGCACTGAAGTTGTTAAAGACATCAATCATGGTTCCTAACAATGCCCTTCTGGACTCAAGAGAAGATAGACTCATCCGGTTATGGACCTTAAATCTGGACGAACCAGTAAGCCCCACTTTTTTCTTTTTGTGAAGATATATGAAGGTACCACTGACCACACGGCGCCCGGGTGTCTACTACCGAGGGTAATCACTGATTACCTCCATGTGTCTTGTACTGTCGAGATGTCCTCCTGCGCCGAGGGATTCTCTCTCTCTCTCTCCTCTCTCTACTCTCGGAGCGATTGCTAATTTACAACAAATGACACTCTGACACCTGTGTGTAATATACGTAAAACCCTCGCGCAATCATTTCCCAGCCAGAGTATTAGTATCGAATTGAAAGATAATACCTTGTTTAAAGTCCCATAACCAAAGCAAAATAACTACCCCCCCCCCTTACACACACACACAAACACACACGCCCCTCCCCCATAACAATCGTTACGTCACATTCGCACCTGTATTGACGCCCGATTTCACACCTGAATCTTGCTGGTCCGTCTATAAGGGCACACATACACAAATACTGTAGATTTTACAACAGGTTAAAGATTCCTATAAACTGTTACAAACTTGAGCTATAAATAGATGATATTACTTTACATTGACATTGTCCAATATCATAAGAGTCCGAGGAGAGCGGGGGGAGGTGTGACCTTCGAGATGTTTTTTTTTTAATTTAAATAAATACTGCAGTGTCCATCCCGTGAAAGTCGAGGCTTTTGACTTATAAGTCGAGATTTACTTTCTTAACCCCCCCCCCCCCCCCCGTCAAAAAGCATGATTCTTGATTTTCCATTTAATATAAGGAACCAATCAGATTACAGGATTTCCCTTAACTCGTGAGGTCCCGTTTTAGTTTAGTCAGTTTGGTTTGAACGTTTGTAAAGCAGGGGTCAGCAACATTTTGATAATAGTGTTAAATTGTGATTTCTAATTCCTTCAGCGTACCAACAGCTAGAAATTTCAACCTACCGAACCAATCAATTTATAGTTTAAAAAAAAGACCTGAGTTAAACTCTTGTGGGTATTCTGCGTGCCATCGAAAATCATTCTGCGTGCCAAATCTGCGTCGGTTGTCGACCCCTGTTGTACAGTAAAGTTGTACTGATATTTTGTTGAATTAACTTCTCGCCCAGCATTTGTACATAGACTTTATTTACCTGTTTCATCTTACTTACATAGACTTAAATCCTTCCGCGCCGTCCGGCACATTGGGCAATGAGATTTCTCCAGTAGGTTCTCTCCGTAGCCGTTGCTGTAACGGCATTGATGTCGTCCCAATGTCAACAGAGCGGAGATCATCGGCGATCGTTGTACGCCATGTTGTTTTCGGTCTCCCCCTGTCCGCGCCGTCCGTTGAGCGGCCTCCATCTGGTTGCCGTGCAGGGTAGCCGATGATCAGGCTAGTGCAGTATGTGGCCGGCAAATTTGATGCGATGTTCGGTGACCGAAGCCAACAGTGGGCGAGTTTTCGTTAGGGCGATTTGACTCATCAGTTTAAATGAAATTACTTTTGTTCAACAACTGCATTTTTTGAATTACTACCAACTGTTGAATGAGAGGTTTTAAAAGCAAAAATATTAGACCTATAGCAACATAGAAGGAACTGCGGAAGTTGACATCAAGTGGAGCCCCTAGCCCCTGACGCCAGCAAGCTGTATTAAGTAGCTGTATCACAACGCAAGATGTTTGATTCCAGAAATATCGAGTCAAAACAACAGTAAACAACAACAAATTACAACAAGCAAAACAAAAGATAATTAATATAAGAGGTATCAAAGACTAGGACTATAATAAGATGCACCACTTGCTCTTTTTTTTAGAGCTTCTATGTTCTTTTTCCGTGCTATCCAATAACCCTGTCTTAACCCTTACAGTCCCGGGCTCGTATATAGCGGAACTGAAGGCAGCATAGATAGAAGTAGGTCGGTACGGGAAGGGTTAAATGACTTTTACGCATAAAGGTTTCCGCTTTGTTCAACTTTCGATATTAATTTTTTTTTTTTTTTTCATTCAGAAAATCATAGCGATACAAGCAGCTCAATACTGTGCGTACACACACGAACATAACCATAGCGATTAAATGAAACGGAAGTGCACAATACAAAAGGGAATCAGTAATTTAAAAAAGAAGTCATTCGCGTAATCAAATAGCAGAAACATTAAAGCAAGTGGTCCATCTTTCTATAGCATGTGGTTGTATAAGAAGCTGTAGGTCTATAGGTGAAAAAAAATGGGAGGGGGGCGAGGAGATTTTAGGTTTTGAGTTCCAATCCTACAATAACAGGTTTAAAAAAAAAAATTCTTATGCATAATTTGAGATCTTTAAGAAGACTATAGATAACAAAATAAAAATGGAATGTGCTTGAAATGTTTACTTATAACCCTCTCGATGTTTACCGTACCACCCTGTTACGCGTACCTGTGAATCGCTATATTTGTGCACCGATCGATCACAATCTAACGTCAGGAAACACTTTAGGGGGTGTTTGGTCTTATTTGTATTTGTACTAAGTACAATATCGAGACCATTTTTCGGTTGACAGTTGCATTGTTTTCCTTTCTGTGGTTTGTTTTCTTTGAGTTTTTTCTGCTTCCTGGAAGATTTCGAGACCGACACGGCAGAATCACGCTGTTGCAGATATGGGGAACGTTGAAAGATAGTCTTGAAAATAAATACAATGGCGTTAGTGAGTGGTGAGCTTTAAGAGGGGAAAGGGGGGGGGGACGGGCGACAGGGCTGATGACAGCTTGTACAGGCTATTCTGTGTACTAGAGCACCACATACCAGGGAGGGCTGGGGTGTCGGGGTGGGGGGAGGGCTAATCGTTGCCCTGCCACTTCTTGATTCTGATATCAATTTCCGGTGGTAAATGTTGGTCCCGGCCGATATCGGATTTGTATTTTTTTTTTTTTTTCTGGATTGCGGCATCCGATAAAAAGAGTCAACAGGGGTCCCGGGCTGATCCGCTTTTTTTTTTCATTGCTTGTTTGTTTATTTGTTTGTCTGTCTGTTTGAGTGTCTCGCGAAAGGCCAGGACACGATGTTGACATTTGGTACCGTCTTGAGATTTTTTTGTTATTATTTTTTTTATTATCAGGTGCGGTGGGGAGGCGTTTTACGATTGAGTTTTAGCCCTAATTAGTCCTTTGTGGTTCCTACATTGGTTAACGTACACATTACAATGTTTGCGCTTTTAAACCATGTAGAGATGGGGGGGGGGAGAACTGTGGTCGGTTGGCGTGCCGAAGGCCCTGGGTTCCAATTCTGGTGAAGGCTATAAATTGTCGCCGGGTCTGGTGGGTGTCCCTGAGTCTACCTGACTTACTTAGATATCGTAAAGTAAAGGCGGCCTGGTGTTGTGCTGGCCACACATTCTCCTAGTATGCCGTAGCCAAAGAAACTGGTGAACGCTGCTTCACCGGCCCCATAGATCGATTTGGTCCGACGGGATACTTTATAAGTCACGTAATCTACTAATTGGACCACCCTGTTTAGCTTGTGGGCGCGAGAAAGCTCTCGTCTTCAGTTGTTGTTTTTTTTTCCAAAAAGTTCCACTAAACCACACTCTATGGCACGATGACAGAGCGGCAGCACGTTCGACAGGCGTACCGAAGGTTCTGGGTTCGAATCCTAGTGGAGACTAGGATTTTACCCCGGCACTTGAGGGTGTCCCTTAGTCTACCCAGCTCTAGTTCGTACCTGACTTTAGTTGGGGTAAAGTTGAGGCGGCTGGGCCTTGCGCTGGCCACACATCATTCCTTAGTATGCCGTTGGCCACAGAAAATGGTGAACGCTGCTTCACCAGCCCTATGATCAGTTTGATCCAAATGGTACTTTACTTACTCACACTCTTTAACGGCATGAACGATGGCATTTCCAGCGTTGTACCTGACAGGATGTGAGGTGAGGCGATTGCAGAACAGGAAGGATTTCATAGCTTTAGATTTTAGATGATAGTGAACTTTCGTAAACATGATAGTTAGAACCCTTCCATCTGGTCAGTAAAAGATCTGCTAATTCGAGTTCGGTACAACAATCTTACCCAGAATGATTTAGAAATGCTTGTTTGGCACACTATTATCTAAAGGTTGACGACCGCTGATGTATATTTTGCTGGAAAATGCTACGAAGAGGTGTCTTTCGCCGCAATGATACGTTGGTAAAAATGTAACATCAAATTTTAAAACCAAATCGCTTACGAAACCAAATGATGCTCAAACACTATTTTTCTGCGACATGGCACGCTATATGATGATGACAACAACAAAAAAAAGATATAACATCTGCAATTTCATGATACGTCTTGACAAAAATAAACTGTGGAAAATTCTACCTTTTCTTTGTGACATTAGTTCTGAAAAGATACAAAAAAAGGATGTTAGGATTATCGCAATATAAACTCCAGAAAATTTTCTGTAATCTTTTACAGTTTGTGTGTGTGTGTTTGTAGATGCGTGTGTGTTTGTAGATGCGTGTGTGTTTGTAGATGCGTGTGTGTTTGTAGATGCGTGTGTGTTTGTAGATGTGTGTGTGTTTGTATATGTGTGTGGGTTTGTAGATGCGTGTGTGTTTGTATATGTGTGTGTGTTTGTATATGTGTGTGGGTTTGTAGATGCGTGTGTGCTTGTATATGTGTGTGTGTTTGTATATGTGTGTGGGTTTGTAGATGCGTGTGTGTTTGTATATGTGTGTGTGTTTGTATATGTGTGTGTGTTTGTATATGTGTGTGTGTTTGTATATGTGTGTGTGTTTGTATATGTGTGTGTGTTTGTATATGTGTGTGTGTTTGTATATGTGTGTGTGTTTGTATATGTGTGTGTGTGTTTGTGATCTCCAATACAATGTTCGTTATCTGAAAGAAATATAAAGAATTCTCTCAATCTCTCTACTCGTTTCGACAATGGTGTTGAAATATCAGCAAGATTCGGGACCCCTCCCCCTCCAAAAAAAAATAATTGGGGGGCGGGGGTGGGGTATGGTTATTCTGGAGTTTTAGGAAGTTGTTAACTTTGACCCTTGCCGGGCGAGTTTTGAAGAACTTGGCGTTGTTATTTCGGCTACCCTGATACTGGTTGTGTTGATGGGGAAATGGGCTGCGGTGGCAGCAAGTTTATGGGCTGCGTTTATTTACTCAAGCTCTTTCAGTTTTTAACATTCCCAAAGGGAATCGATTATCAGGAAAGAACAATCTATTATAGTGAAATACGTAATGCTTTAAAGATAGGTATTTAGATAGATAGATAGATAGATAGATAGATAGATAGATAGATAGAAAGATAGATAGATAGATAATATGAAAACCTACATAATAATATAAAAATTATTCGAAAATAGTTAATCAGAAAGACATATTTGTATATAGATAGGTATATAAATGGATAAAAAGTAGCTGTATAAATAGACAGATTCACAGATTCGAGGATTGACTGAAAGTGCAATAGACAGACAGGCAGATAGATTAGATAGATAGATGGATATATATATATATATATATATATATATATATAGAGAGAGAGAGAGAGAGAGAGAGAGAGAGAGAGAGAGAGAGAGAGAGAGATTGTTAGATTGCTTGATGATAGATAAATAGATAGTCTGGAAGAGAAAGAGAGAGAGAAAGATATATACTGATAAAAGCAGAGTGAGTCTAAATTTATCGCAAGCCTTCTTCTTCAAACCATCATGCATTCAAATACAATTTCTCCACAGAATTATCTACAAGCGCTCGAAATGAAGCTAGTTTTTTTATTTGACTTAGATATTGGACGGACTTTAAGACTAGTAGAAACAACATAACCCATTTATGGAGAACAGCGTCAACATATCTTTATTTCTGAACTTTAAAACATGAACTCTAACTGTTCAAGAAAGCAAACAAAGTCCAATGCATAAATTAAGGATCGGGGACTTCTTTTTTTTTAAATATTTATATAGCGCATTGATATTGTCCTTTTATTACATATGCCCAACGACTCGAGGCTTTGGTCTTTAATTTATGGGTTTCCCACAATGCAATTTAGGCAGTAGACTTTTCTGTACATTGTGAGTCAATGCCGTTTCATGACTTGTTCAGTGCAAGTTCGCTTTGGAGTAGTTTAGTTGTATTTATCTGTTATCTGTTTGTATGTGTGTGTATGTGTATGTGTGTGCGCGCCTCATTTGTAAGCCAACCTACCTATCGGTTAAGAAAGTGTCAGTTTGGCGCCTATTTAAACTTTGGCGCCTAAGGCGGCGGCACCCTCCGCCACCCCATCTCGTTACGCTACTTGTTTACAGCGTTTTGTTTTAAAGAGCACCATAATGTAACGGGATAAGTTGTTCGGGGCGTTTGAAAAAAAGTGGGCGCCTGGACATTGCTTATGGCAGAGGTCGCAACATTTTGATAACAGTGTGCCAAAGTAGGATTTCTAATTCACTCAGCGTGCCAACAGCCTTAAAGTCATCCTACTATTTTAGAGACTTGATTTATCTTTTTTAGAGTAGGCCCCTATTCCGCGTGCCATTGAAAATTGTTCTACTTGCTATGTCCGGCACGCGTGCCACAGGTTGCCGATCCCTGGCTTATCTATTGAACATCCTGACGAATTTATCATACAAATGTTCTTCTACTGCCTTTTCCTCTTCGGGGAACAAAAGCCGGTCATTATCGGTCATCTTTGTTCCTCCATAGGACATAGCCCGCCTACAAAAAATCCTCTAGGAATCTTTACCTTGGGACCTGGGACAGTATCTCGAGCTTCCCCCCCCCCAAGTAACGCTTGATATCTGCCTCCACATCTCTGCGTCATGTGTTTCTCGGCCAACCTCTTCTCCGTTTTCCCTGAGAGTTCCAGTTTAGGGCATGTGCTGTAAGCAGATTTTTCGGAGTGTATGGCCAATCGATCGCCATCGTCTCTGGAGGATCTCTTGTTCTAACGGAATCTCTTTTCTGTCCTCTGCCACAGTTTCAGGCTGCCGATTCTGTCTGTCCATCGAATCCCAAGAATCCCTCGTGGGCAACATGCAAGTGTAGATGAAATGTAAATATTTCAAACAAACTTTAATGGAAACTATTAGAATACTTATAAGTTTACAGACGTTTCTTTCTAGATAGAAGATTATTACGTCCACTAGGCCCAAAACTCCTGCAGGGCGACAGGGATCCGTCGGTGGCAGGGATAGAACCCGCGACCTGTCAGCAGGGGCGAAGCCAGAAATTTTTTCCAGGGGGGGGCTGAACTTTCGCGTGACAAATATTTACCAAATACCAGGGGGGGGGGGGGGCTAAACTTTCGCATGACAAAGATTTACCAAATACCAGGGGGGGGGGGGGGGGGGGCTAAACTTTCGCATGACAAAGATTTACCAAATTTTTAGCGAATTTAGTACATATTTTTAAAAAATCAGTTGAAAAAAAAAAAATTTTTTTAATTCCAGGGGGGGCTTAGCCCCCCTTAGCCCCCCCTGTGGCTTCGCCCCTGCCTGTCAGTTGGTTTTTGGTTGACAGTCCGGTGATCTAACCGCTGGACCAGCCGGCTTCACCTTTCCTTCTTCTTTCGCCTTTCTTCCTTCTTTCATTCCTTCTTTTTTCTTTTTTTCTTTCTTTCTCTCGTTTGCGTGTGCAAAATGAATTTCAGTTTAGCCACACGCTAGCTCGTTGAGACATTTCCGCTGAGCCTTAAAAACATTAAACAAAAAATAAACATATACTACGTCAAATAAAAAAAAAACACACAACAACATACATACATTTGTTGTTGTTGTTAATACAATATAAATATTAATGACTTGTAAATTTCATGCTTGAAACTTTAGTTAACTCTATCCAGGTGGTGACTTTCCAACTCTCCACTCTTTGTTAAGGTAATTGAAGAATAATATCTAGATGTTAACAAAGAAGAAGAAGAAAAACAACCAAACAACGAAGAGGCAAAAATTATGAGAATGGGCTTGAAGTATGGGTAGTGTGGCCAGGGAAAAGGAGCTGTCTGGGATGCAGTAACCCAGCGGGCACACCACGTCGTGTCGACGGTGGAAAAAGTTTGCTTTCCACGTGTTTTTGTAGTTTCCACGTTTATTCCCCCGTCGATACGACGTGGTTTGCCCGCTGGGGAAGGCCTTATTTTTTGGGGGTCCTTTTCCGCACCTATTTCTTAACGTCAGCAATGATTGTATTAATGGGTTGCATGTAATACATATAAGAACATGTAGTTTAGGCATATTAGTTTTTTGTGTCGATTCTTGTATATTTCTATGTATATTATAATCTACACGTTTTAGTTTGTCATTAAACTAATAAGAAATAATCACTTGAGAATTATATGTCTATTTCTCTCTCTTTCTCCCATGTTCTCTTCCTCTCTTTTCTCCCTCCATTTCAATTCTCTTACATTTTGACTATTTGTTAATATCTCTTGTTTTGCATTTCTCTTAATGTTTCTCACCTCTCACTTTCTCTCACTCACTTTCTTTATTGTTTTTTTCTCTATATATCTCTCATTTTCTTTCTCCGTTTCTATCATCCTATCTTTCTCTTATCCTTACAATTTTTTTTCCAACATTAGTGTCTCAGCTGCGACGTATGCGTTTCACGTTCAATTAATAAGTTTTCACTCACTCTCTCTCTCCCTCTTTATTTCTTCCGTGCACCCTCGTTCTCAATCTCTCTCTTTATTTCTTCCGTGCACCCTCGTTCTCAATCTCCCTCTTTATTTCTTCCGTTCACCCTCGTTCTCAATCTCCCTCTTTATTTCTTCCGTGCACCCTCGTTCTCAATCTCTCTCTCTTTATCTCGTCATTTCTTTCCTTCCCCCTCTTCTTTCTTTCTTTCCTTCTCTTTCTTTCACTCATCCACTCAAGTTTTTTCCGTATTTCAATTACCTGCTACATGCAACATAGAATTCCCCCTTTTCACTCAAATGCTACGAAATGCACTTTTAAAAAACACAATTTTGTTTTGATTTTATGAGGGAAATCAATTTGGGCGTTTCTCTTTCCCGGAAGTGACCTGTGAGGTTCACATACAGTACGCATAGAGTACAGCCGAAGTTCACATCAAGTAAACAAGTGTGCTGAAGTACCTGTCATTTTAGAACCCTCCCCTCCCCCACATACTAACAGACAGACAAAAACAGGCTTTACCTGGACTATATTTAGTCACATGTCGCTTTTTATTTATCTCTATGTTTACTTGAAAAAAAAAAAATTTAATTTTAAATTTTTTACTTTTTTTAAGGAAGTCTTCAAAATTTGGAGTCGAATGGTGTTATTTATATTTCTAATTCTTCAAATCATAATTTTATTAAAAGTTAATTTACTATGTGTAGGCCTTTTTTTCTAATAAATATTCAAAACAGAAATCTATTATTTGTATTTCTAAGTCGTCCTACAAATTTCTATTATCACATTATATCACATCTATTTTCTATATTGTTACATCTTCAAAATATACTTGAATTATATATCTGTCAAAATCTTCAAAAACAATTTTACAATATCGAAATACTCACTCTGAAAGGGACATGGCGTTAATTGGGCAAAAGGTAAATGCGGCTGGGCATTGTGCTGGCCACACAATCCCTATGATGCTAATTTTTTATTTATTCGAAACCCGAGACCTTCGGAATGGTAACCCGGCGATCTATTCATAGACCACCGCGTTCTTCGATCTCTCTATCTCTTCATGTCGTTATCATAATGAGTGATCATGATTTCAGATCTAATTTCTTAAATTTGTGTTATTATTTGAGTTGTTTGTTGTTTTTATTTTAGATTAAATTAAAAGTGACCTTGCAGTTTATCAGTAGTGGTCTTCAGAGAGAAGCAGTAGAGTAACTTGTATAGCAAAGAAAAAAATATATAAGGAAACTTGTCTCCCCCCTCCCCTCAACCCCCATCTCCCACGAATCAAACAACCATGCTTGTTAATGTTTATCCACAAGACATATGTGTAGTCATCAACTGGGATTTGCCGAAAGCCCGAAAAAGAATTTATATATATATAATAAATATATATATAACATCTTTAAGTCGGGCTTACCCTTGACGTCACCAAGTCTGCCTCCCTATCCTCCTCCCCCCCCTCTCCTAATCACCGTGTTGTTCTGTTGTCACCACATCAAATAAATCTCTATATTTCCATTTTATTATGGACGACCTTGTCAACTCAACAAGTAGGATTCGTTCTCGCCCCCCCCCCCTCTCCATTTCCCAGCACCCAAGCCTTACTTCCATTCCCGGATTTTAACAACCAATTATACTGGTTATAGAACTAGATGTATTTAACAACCTATAATACTGGTTATAGAACTAGATGTATTTAACAACCTATAATACTGGTTATAGAACTAGATGTATTTAACAACCTATAATACTGGTTATAGAACTAGATGTATTTAACAACCTATTATACTGGTTATAGAACTAGATGTATTTAACAACCTATAATACTGGTTATAGAACTAGATGTATTTAACAACCTATAATACTGGTTATAGAACTAGATGTATTTAACAACCTATAATACTGGTTATAGAACTAGATGTATTTAACAACCTATAATACTGGTTATAGAACTAGATGTATTTAACAACCTATAATACTGGTTATAGAACTAGATGTATTTAACAACCTATTATACTGGTTATAGAACTAGATGTATTTAACAACCTATAATACTGGTTATAGAACTAGATGTATTTAACAACCTATTATACTGGTTATAGAACTAGATGTATTTAACAACCTATAATACTGGTTATAGAACTAGATGTATTTAACAACCTATTATACTGGTTATAGAACTAGATGTATTTAACAACCTATAATACTGGTTATAGAACTAGATGTATTTAACAACCTATTATACTGGTTATAGAACTAGATGTATTTAACAACCTATAATACTGGTTATAGAACTAGATGTATTTAACAACCTATTATACTGGTTATAGAACTAGATGTATTTAACAACCTATAATACAGGTTATAGAACTAGATGTATTTAACAACCTATAATACTGGTTAAAGAACTAGATGTATTTAACAACCTATAATACTGGTTATAGAACTAGATGTATTTTATTATTTCTTTTCTTTTTTTTTTTTTTTGTTGTTTTTGACATCAGGTCTAAATATATAGACTACGACTAAGTCAAAAGCGTAGTTTGAAAAAGAGTAGAAATAAATGTGTGCCGAAAGGGTATTTAAAAAAAAAGGTGGCGGAGGGGGGGGGGGCGCCAAGGTTGTGCTTAAAAGAATGTTTTTCTCTTTTTCATTTGAACAGGAGAGTATGAAAAGGGGGGATGGGGTGTGGGGGTTACGTAGAGAAATACAGGACCGCTCTCTGCTAAATAATTGGGATTTCCCTTTCATTATTTTTATTAGGTCAACTTGCAGGGTTTTATTTTGTATTGGTTTCTGTTTTTTTTTTATATTTACCTTTTTTTTAAAATCATAGCTGCACTGTAGAGTGTACACTCTGTTGTAAACAATGTATGCATACTTTGGTCTACCCATGTAGCATTTGTCCTGTACGTTCATCTAACCATGAAGCATTTGTCCTATGATATGTTGACAAAAACGTTGGGAAAAGATGGTAGGCTATTCATTCAACGTGAACTAATTGAGTTTAAATCCTAATCTTCATTTTTTTTTTCTTCTGCGTTCAACATTTCCAGCTTAGACTGACCCATCTTTATAATTTACCTGACTATCTTCAGGAACTTAGTTTTTGGGTTATAGAACTTTTCTTACAAGTAGGCCAGTCCTGGTTTCGGGCTTCTTCTATGTGGAGTGGGCGATGTTGTAGTTTCAGAAGGCAAAAGTAAAATATCTATGGACAGCGTCCTTGGACTCTATGTGTGTGTCTACTTCTGCAAAAACAATATCTACGTAGGCTATAATCCTCTTAGAGAGTATGTATTATGTATACAGTTCTTGGTGTAATTGCCTAATTCTTCAAATTTATTATGAGCCAACTAGTCTATGTACTGAAATCGACGATCTTAACCCTTACAGTCCCGGGCGCGTATATAGCGAGACTGAAGACAGCATGGATAGAAAGTACAGGAAGGGTTAATTTCCTACCTTATCATTGACTAATTCCTTAAATGTACTGGGGAAAAAAAGTGTTGTTTTTTTAGTTTGGAAATGTGACTAGCATTATTTCAACTATGTAAGTAAAGCATCCCGTCGGCGAAGCAGCGTTTGTTAGTTTCTGTGGCCACGGCATACTAGGAGCTTGTGTGGCCAGTACAATGACCAGCTACCCCAACTAAAGTCAGTTGTACTGAGGGGCACCCTCCTGTGCCCTGGAAAAAAAATCACAGCTTTCACCAGGATTCGAAACCAGGACCTTTGGTACGCATACCAAACGCGCTGTACTGAGTGGCAAAGTCAAATAATATAGATCATAGTTGAAAATACTGTGTATGTATGTATACTTAGTTTGGAGCAAAGTTAATCCTGAGTGTGAAATTCGGGGGTGGGGAGGGGGGGAGATTCGGGAGATATATAAAAGAGAAAGAAAAAAAGAAAGAAAAGAAACGCTCTGCTTTGATTGCACCGTATCGACAAAATAAACGAAGGCCGACTTTCACCCTGAGAATAAGGACGTTAGGTCTGTGACTTAATCAAGCATGTCCCTGTATTTTTTTTTTTTTTTCAATAAAGGTTGAAAAAAAATATCTGAAAGCGATACAAGGAATAGTTTGTCATACAAGTTGTTTCAATTGTGAGTGGTTCTTAAATTGTCCGCTGCGGGACCCCCTGGGAAGTATTGTAATGTTTAAGGGTGTCCATAATTAACAACCGAAACCTACTACTCAAAGTAGTGAATTGTGTAAACTTTGGGATGTTCACTTTACGTCAGGGTGTTCACTTTACGTCAGGGTGTTCACTTTACGTCAGGGCGTTCACTTTACGTCAGGGCGTTCACTTTACGTCAGGGTGTTCACTTTACGTCAGGGCGTTCACTTTACGTCAGGGTGTTCACTTTACGTCAGGGTTTTCACTTTACGTCAGGGTGTTCACTTTACGTCAGGGCGTTCACTTTACGTCGGGGCGTTCACTTTACGTCAAGGCGTTCACTTTACGTCAGGGTGTTCACTTTACGTCAGGGCGTTCACTTTACGTCGGGGCGTTCACTTTACGTCAGGGCGTTCACTTTACGTCAGGGCGCCCGTCGTTAGCAAAAGTTCGGAAAACACTTCTTATATATTACAGACGCTCCTTCTCTACTGAAGATTATTGCGTCCTACGTTCATCCAGGGTCTGGGTCTACTCGTGCATGTTTATTAATGTTTCAAATGATGTTAAGTTACTGGTTTTCCAGGTTTGTTTAGGCAACCCATTCCAAGCCCGGATGCCACCCGGAAAGAAAGAGTACTCGTATGCATTTTTTCTCGCATAAGGGAGAAGGCAAGTGTTTTTGTCTTTATGTTTATCTGTAAACAAACAGCAGCTAAAAACTATTTTTTTTCATGTATTTTAAAATCAAAGGCTTGTATTTCATTTCACCGGTTGCGAAGGTTGTCCTTTTACTCTGATCGATACCTGCATCGCTAGGTTATGGGAGGGGGGGAGGGGGTAAAGATGGCTGGCATTGTGATGGACACATCATGTCCTAGTATGCCGTGGTCAAGGATACTTACAGAAGCTGCTCAACGGGCTCTATAGAATAAATCTGATTTGGATGATTTATGTTAAATCAATCATATTTGTTTCTGGTCTAGTTAATGCATTGGAAATCTGGATAGATAAATACATAGATACAGATAGACTGACAGACCAGTATGAAATTCATACGGCAGGTCAGATAGTGCCGAAAGCAGGTGTTATACAACGGTAAGCAAGGGTTGACAAATACTTCCGGTAACACAAACCTAATTTGCTTAATGAATATAAGATATGGCATATTGCTCGTGAATTCACAACGGTATAGAAACTACACCCTCACACAAGCTGGGGGCATGCGCAGTATAACTGGAGTGGAACTTCGTCTGAGAAATTGGCGTTGGTAATACAATGTCTTGTATGTCTTATGTAAGCACGCTATTCAAATATAAGTAATGATCGTGAATGTATGCCCTATACATTTCTCTGTTTGCCTTGCTGCATATCCGTAATATTATTGTTAAATTTACATTTACGACGATATTGCACATTAAACCCAACGTTTTTCTTTCTGGCAAAAGTTTCAATCACAAGGGGTGCCAGGGTATAGTTGGGAGAAAGGGCCATTTCTTTTCCTTTTTTCCTTTTATTTATCATCCCTCAAACCCTCAGTTTTCTCCCCTGAAAAATAGGTCAAATTTTTCAACAAATGTCAAACCTACAACCCAAGCGAACTCCTTTTTATTAAGGCCTTAACAATAAAAATTGGTAAATTGCATTGTAATTAGACTATTAGAAAAACCAATTTAGCATTGCTCAAGGGAGAGATGTATACACGATACATTTAAAGGTTTGCTGCTGGCAAAGTCAAAATGTTTTACTCCACCATCAATTGTAGGCTACTGTTTATTTTTCAATTCTCAAAGACATAAACGAATGGGGGAGGGGTGTGGCACTATATGCCTCCCTCTCCTACCCTTGCGCCTTTCTCTCTCTCTCTCTCTCTACCTATCTATCTACCTACCGTCCTCTCCCATCCACGTCTTAGGGAACACATACCGATGGTTCTGGGTTCGAATTCTAGTGAAGACTAGGATTTCCCCCCCCCCCCCGGGTCTGGAGGATGTCCCTGAGTCTACCCAGCTCTGATGGGTTCCAGACTTTAGTTGGGGTAAAGTAAAGGCGGCTGTGCATGGTGCTGGCACCCACAATCGCCTAGTATGCCGTGGCCACAGAAACTGTGGTGAACGTCGCTTCGCTGGCCCTATGATGGATTTGGTCCGAAGGTACTTTACAATATATATTATCTATCTTTATACAGCTAATACATCTCAATAATATAGTATTACTAACTCGGGTATAAAGGCCCTAGTTCTCCTTACACCCCCCCCCCCCACGCGCCCAACCCCGCACCAATTTTCCTTCGCAGTAAAAACTACGGTTAAATCCAAAATGAAAAAAAAAAAACAGAAAACATGGTTATATTTATCACCAGAGCAAGGTCAGGGTTCTTCCGGGTTGAAAGGTCACACCAATAAGCGATATTAAAAAGTTGAACCAGAATGATAAGAGCCCTCCACTGTCGTAGACCCACAGGTTGGTGGTAGAGCCGTTTTCTTTCTCGGTAGTCTGGTCGGGTATGTGTGGGTGCATACAGTTATACATGTGTCTGTGGGTTTGTGTGTGTGAAGATATGTGTGGGGGACTGAGTTACAGCGGCATGTAACACCAAACTCGTATTTAATTTTCATATCTTACGTCAGTGGCCTCGGTGGTTCTCACAATTTTGGGGGCTCGTCCGGTGATACAAATTTATAAAACGACAAACTTAATAACTAAATGAAATGTTTGTTTACTTTTTACTGGGATCACTGAAATTTTATTGCTTTGTCATTTTGTTTTTTTGTAGTTCTTTGTTTGTTTGTTTGTTTTGCTTATTGCTACTGCCGCCATGGTATTAAACAGCATCATGGTGGCCTAACAATAAAAATTATAGACGATATTCTTACGAGTCATCTCAAGGTGAAGATTTGAAAACTTAAATCCTTAAGCCATAAAGATAAATACACCGATCTCCCAATGCAATAATTCACCGAGCCCAAAAGCTTAATTATATATATTCCCAAATCATAGATAAAAACATAAATAAAAAAACTAACAAACAAAACACAAAAACTACTAAGCCCACTAACATAAATTCACCAATTCCAAAAGCATAAATTCACCGATTTTAAAAACATAAATTCATCTCTTCCAAAAACAAAAAATGCCCTTATTCCAAAAAAAAAATAATAATTCACCTATTCCAAAAACATAAATTCAATTATTCCAAAAACATAAATTCAACTATTGAAAAAAAAATTCATCGATTTTAAAGACATAAATTAACCGATACCAATAAAATAAAGCTAGCGATCCTGCAAGCAAGAATTAACCGATCCCAAAACAACATCATGTAGGCATAACAATAACAATTGGGGATATCCCACCGAACCCAGAAACTTAACACCACCGATCCCAAAAAAATATAAATTTACCAAGCTCAAAATAATAAATTCAGCAAAAAATAAATCGACTAAAAAATTTTCGGAGCCCCATGTTACCGACTTCTGTAGACAAATGAGTCTGTCAAACAAATAGTAAACAGTTATCTTCCAAACTCAGCTGCCGTGTGCACTAACATATATTCAGAGGTGTCTCCTCCCCCCCCCCCCCACACACACAATCACATAATAATATATCGTATCACTTTACGATAACAATTTTTGGTGAATAAAAAGTAGATGGCAAGAGAAAGAGATCTTTATGCCGTGACTATGGAAACTGAATGGTTTGGGATAGGTTGAGGGGGGGGAGGGGTTAGGTCTAAAGTTAATATGAAAATCTAACCTTTTTTTTGTGCATTCGTTAGTACTTCAAGGGTACCGTAGGGTAAGGAATTAAATCTTTCGTTAGAGTCCCGCCGACGCATTTTTAGCTCTGGATGTTGCGCGCCGTAGAGCGTTCATGTCCTTGAAAAGTGACAATAGATGATGGGTGCCGTGGGTTTAAACTACCGAGATTACATGAAGTGTGCGATTAGTCTTACACAAAAAAAGATCATCTTTTTAATTATGGGACCGGGGGATGGTGACCGGGGGGTGGGGACCGGGGGTGGGGACCGGGCGGAGAGACCTATGTTTATTTTGATTTTCTTATTCCTTACCTTATGCAATTATTGTTTCGCCTTATCTAAACGCTCTCTGTCCCCTTCCTCACCCCACACTTACCACCGCACCACAAAAAATAAATAATTTATTTTGTGGGCTTAAAGAAGATTATGGCGCTTAACCAATGCGCCACTTATAAATATTTTGAGAACCTATGCGATGAAATTTTTTAAAATCTATTATATAATTTTTATGTGTCAAAAGATTGCTAGTTAAGTTAAAGAAAAAAAAAAACACAAGAGGGGAAAAGCGAACTGCAGAACGGAGAAGTAGTCGAGGAGACATTATGATACGTCAGCCAGGGGTGCTGCGACGGTAGGTGGGTTACTGGGGGGAGGGGGGCGCTTGTAAGTGTGTGTCTTTGCGCTCGTGTGTGTGTGTATGTAAAGTTATCGCGCCTTAGCAATAATGCGTTTAGGGGCCCCCTTGTAAGTCTGGTGTGTTTCTATTTCGCTTAGATAAAACTGCATTTGGCGTAACAACAGCGGAGGCGAGAAGCAGACGCGGGTCATTTGTAAGAGGCTGTTGTTTTTTAACGGTCCACGGTTTGTTAATGGGGAACAAGGGGGGAAAAGGTCCATTCTGTTTTTGTTTACCTGTGATTCTTTCGTTTGGGGATACGCTTATAGTGCACTGACTGCATCGGCTGTGGTCTCCGTGAAAAGTAAGTTTCTGTTTGTTTATGTCACATGTAGCTGTGAAGATGTTTGCGTGTAGCTGTGATGATGTTGTGTTTATGTGTGAAGATGTTTGCGTGTAGCTGTGATGATGTTGTGTTTAGCTGTGAAGATGTTTGCGTGTAGCTGTGATGATGTTCTGTTTATGTGTGAAGATGTTTGCGTGTAGCTGTGATGATGTTCTGTTTATGTGTGAAGATGTTTGCGTCTAGCTGTGATGATGTTGTGTTTAGCTTTGAAGATGTTTGCGTGTAGCTGTGATGATGTTGTGTTTATGTGTGAAGATGTTTGCGTGTAGCTGTGATGATGTTGTGTTTATGTGTGAAGATGTTTGCATGTAGCTGTGATGATGTTGTGTTTATGTGTGAAGATGTTTGCGTGTAGCTGTGATGATGTTGTGTTTAGCTGTAAAGATGTTTGCGTGTAGCTGTGTTGATGTTGTTTGTAGCTGTGAAGATGTTGTGTGTAGCTGTGATGATGTTTGCGTGTGGCTGTGATGATGTTTGCCTGTAGCCGTGAAGCTGTTTTCACGCAGCTGTGCGCGCATTATTTATTCACTTTTATTTTACAATATGGTTTATATGTTTATAAACTGAAATATGATTTTTTAAAACCTAATCATCATTAGGCCCAATCGTTTTTGTGGCATACAATGGGAATCGTGTAGCCAACACAATGTTCAGCCGCCGTTCTAATAATTATGCGAAAAAACATTATGTTGCTTTGTTGTTGATTTTTTTTCAGATGTGTTTGTGTAAAGGGGTTGGGCAGTTGTTTATCAGCACAATGAGTATTTGTGTGTTCTTGTGTTTGTGTGTGTGTGTTGATATTCGTATAATCGTATTCGACCTTGGCTTTACTGTCGGCACCTTTTCTCTGAGACATTGTTCCACTGACCTGGTTTAGTGCCGTTGCCCCATTCCTGGAAAGCAGGGGCAGTTACAAGTACCCAAGTAGCAGCTCGGTGTGCCCATTGACGCACACGGTATGGGGCATACAGTTTGAGGCTTAATGTGTGTGTGTTGGGGGGGGGGCATATTTCGGGAACACCATATTAAATTTCGGAGACGTCATATTTCGGGGACGCCTATTGGCCTATGTATTTGTGTGTTTTTATATCTTCAGTGACGAAAAAGTTTTGTTAGTAAAGCATCTAAAATTTTTGCTTATCACCCATAATACTATAACCTCTCAATGCCTTTATGATAGAAAAAAAAATTATATAGGCTACTTCCCAGCGGGCACACCACGTCGTATCGACGTGGGGAAAAAAGGTGGAAACCATGAAAATACGTGGAAACCACGTTTTTTCGCCGTCGATACGACGTGGTGTAGATACATTTCTATACCTCTCTATACCGTGCATCGAATAGAATAAACTAGGAGGTTAGTTTGATAAGATTGTTCTGAAGTATTCGTATCGTCTTGTGGGCTGGACTTTCTACGATAATGATAATATAATATTATTATGTGTGGGTGTTTGATACTAGGCTTTTATTTATGGCATCGTATCAGTAGGACTTCGTTTTACTTGTAGAGAATACGTGCAATAAATGTATCCCTCGAAACCCTCTCGACGTGTGTTGTGATCTTGACAGAGAGAGACAGACGAGCACATTGGGCGATACATTGTGTCAATGTCATTGGCACATGTCGTTGAACAGAGGGTGGGTAGGGCAGGGGACAAGGGACAGCCCAATACGGGACAGGCTCATGCGAAAGTGACACATGCAGGCCGTGCTCTGTGTTTGTGTGTGTGTGTGATTGTTGATGTCACGTAATTTTAATTATTATAATTTCACTGACGACCAGGCATACGGCGAGACATGAAAAATATAGGGATGGAAAGGGAGATGATTTTAGTTATCTTAATTAAAAGATACATTAATGGCTGGTAGATAGATAAATAGATATATGGATGTTGTGTGTCAAAAGTAGACAGGTAGATAGATGAATAGATAGATATATAGATAAAAAGAAATGCATGAAGATAAGTTGATGGATAGATATATATATAGATAGATAGATATATAGATAGATAGATAGATAGATAGATAGATAGATAGATAGATATAGATATATATAGATAGATAGATAGATAGATAGATAGATAGATAGATAGATAGATATAGATAGATATATAGATATATAGATAGATAGATAGATAGATAGATAGATAGATAGATAGATAGATAGATAGATAGATAGATAGATAGATAGATAGATAGATAGACGGAGTATGGATATAAAGATGGGTGCAAGAATGGATGAAGGACGATATTAACAATCAAAGTCTTTGAGTCACGGCCTCTTTTTTCTCTTTCTCTCCATCCATCTCTCCTTTTATTCCTTCTCTCTCTCTCTCTCTCTCTCTCTCTCTCTCTCTCCCTCTCCCTCTCTCTCTCTCTCTCTCTCTCTCTCTCTCTCTCTCTCATTCCCCTTTATACACAGACTCATACTCTAACGCCTAAATATTTAAAAAACCCAAACTCATTTATATAAAAAAATATTCATTCTAAGGGGAAGTCACTTGAGAGAGATTCAAGTTCAAGGGCAGTTAACAATAACCATTTCTTAGGGAAAAAACATACCACGCGTATTTAAAAACAAGAAGAGTTTGTGTTACTAATTGCCAGAAATTACTCACCCCTTGAAATAGGAAATATACTCTCCTAAAGTTTCACTTTCGTCACTAGTAGGTTTTGGTTCAACACCCCCTTGTAGTGTTGTGGGATTTCGTCTTATCGTTTCAAAAGCGACAAAGACATGATGTTTTTGTGTTAGATTAAAATTCAGAGCTGGCAAGTGGTTAGAAGAACGCATGCAGAGAGAGAGAGCGGTAAGTTTAGTTGTTTTTTTGTTTTTTTTTCATTCTTTCTTCCATTGTTTTTTTTTTGTAGTTGTAGACCCTTTCATTGTTTACTAACTACACATAGACAACACGTTAAGCATCCAGTCGGACTACACAAACAGGGCTACACACAGCTACACACCAAAAGCGGATTTCTTTTCACCCATTTTGTTACTTTTGTGCGTGTTTCGTTGTTTTTTTTTCAAACGCACTCTTGTGTCCTAATAGTTCGTCGTTCGTCTAAATACCGAAACATAAAAAAGAGAAGGAAAAAAAAACGAAAAACAACTACATGACATTGAATCCAGTTGCTTGTTTGATTCACTTCGATGTGAGGAATCAACGCGGAATGTTTTGTTTGAATTTTGCCAATTAACTTTTTTTCTTTTCATCACTGTTTTTGTGGTGCGTGCATGGAGCGTGTTGGAGCGTGTTGGAGCGTGTTGTTGTTATGATTGCAGTAGCCCATTTAATAAATAATTCTTGTTGGCCAAAGTCTGGTGTTTAAAACCGGGTAACTATTGACTTATTTTTTTTGTGTGTTCGTGTGTTTATTAATGCTTAGTTATTTTCTTCATTTATATAAGTTTTAATATAGACCAGGAATGTGTGACAATTTTGTGTTGCACACCTCCTGTATAGGCTAATCATTTATCTGATTTTAGTAAATCTAGTGTTTTTACGTATGTGGCATGGTGGCCGAGCCACAGCGCGTTCAACTGGCGTACCAAAAGTCCTTGGTTCGAATCCTGGTGAAGGCTAGGATTTTTTTCTGGAGGGGTGTCCCTGAGTCTACTCAGCTCTGATGGGTACCTGACCTTAGTTGGGGTAAAGTAAAAGGCAGCCGGGCATTGTTTTCATTAAAACAATCCCCTTGCGTGCCGTGGCTACAGAAAGTGGTGAACACTGCTTCACCTGGGCCCTATGGATCAATTAGGTTCGACTTGATACTTTTCTAAAACTAGAGTTTAAAGTTATGCCGAATGATTTAAACATGGATTGTAACAAAGTTGCATGGGAGTAACAAGGTTGCATGGGAGTAACAAGGTTGCATGGGAGTAACAAGGTTGCATGGGAGTAACAAGGTTGCATGGGAGTAACAAGGTTGCACAGGCCGAAAGCCATCCCCGATCAAGATATTCCCAGTAAGTTCATATGTTTACTAAAAGGGAGAGAGTTTGATAGACATATAGGCGTAATATATGTGATTCCGATATTTAGACATATAGGCGTAATATATGTGATTCCGATATTTAGACATATAGGCGTAATATATGTGATTCCGATATTTAGACATATAGGCGTAATATATGTGATTCCGATGTTTAGACATATAGGCGTAATATATGTGATTCCGATATTTAGACATATAGGCGTAATATATGTGATTCCGATATTTAGACATATAGGCGTAATATATGTGATTCCGATATTGACCTATGGGGAGGCAGATAGGCACAATAATTAGCACACGTATGATATTTTGCACTCGTAACAAACTATAAGATTTGCTTCCCCGCGCCCGTCCCCCGTTTAATTACATTTGTCTAAATGTAACATTGTCAGCCTCATTTTCGCGCCCCTCTATCTTGGCGCCCAAAGGACATAATATGTATCCACTTGCTTCCCAGGAGGGCGGGCAGAGAGACCGACAGAAAACGTGGTTAAAGAGGTAGACATAGAGAAAGGCTAAGAGGGACAGAATGAGAGGCAGACGGAATTAGAGAGAGAGAGAGAGAGAGAGAGAGAGAGAGATTTAATTAGAGATACAGATAGACAATGGTAGAGAGACAGAGAGACACAGCCCGGGAAAGAGAGAGTGTGACAGAGAGAGGGTGACAGAGAGAGAGAAACAGAATGAAACATAGAGAACGTTTTTAAAATACAGATTTGACCCTCTTAATATTCAGCCTGATTCCCTCGTACTATATGATCACTTTTAATTGTTTCATACCTAACTCATCATCATCAATCCCATGACCGTTGTGGTCATTGGAGGGGCGGGGGAGCGAATGGACACCTCAGCAGTCAACTTTCTCCCCTTTGGCATATCTTGAGCGGTTATCAATAGTTGAGTCATATGCAGCTCTGTACAATACTCTACATTGTCGAACCAGCATCTCCGCTGACAGCCCCTCTTACGTCCACCGTTTACAGTGCCCTGGAGGCTGTTTATGGCAGGTTATTATGCAGCAACACATGACCGAACCATGTCAGCTTGCGCCGTTTGATTGTTGTCATACTGTTTTCTTGAGGACCTGCAATATAGGTTTTTCTGTCCCAGACATACTCATTAGTCCTGTGTTCTACGTAGGAGATTCGAAGTATTTTTCTCATGCATTTATTTTCGAATGCCTGCAACTTCTTTTCAGCTTCTGATATCATCGTGCAAAAAAAACAACAAGTGCAATTAATAGAGTTAAATAATTCCTTTTCCAAAAGTTATCCTCTTTAAGATGGAACTATCATCACTTCCGATAGTATGATCTTTGAGCCGTATCATTAGCTACATGTTGTTAGTCCCAAGCATAACCACGTATTCCTATATTTATAACTTTGTGGCTTCTCTGATGGCCTATTAGGTCTATATGCGCCAATAAAAGTCCTTTTTTGCATTAGCCGCACTCAAACGATGTGGCTTCTGTATTTTTTTTTGCATTGCAGGGTATCTTGTCTTTGTCTTTTCTTTTTTGATCTTTTTTTAGCCCAGCCCATGGACATTCTATTGTTTTCTGCCCAAGAGTGCGCCAGTCGTGATTGCATTTCGCAACTTTGGTTCGATCTGCGGCTAATGTTTCCCTTGTGTCTGGATCAATTCTCACGTTTGTTTGTTTTTATCAGAGTAAACTTGAGACGGTCTTTAAATCGCTTCTTTTGTGGACACTGACTTTTACTTTTGCCATATTCCAGCTCGACCGAACAGAAGAGTTTCTTTGGCAATTTTTTTTCTGGCATTCTTGGGGGGCACGGATGCCGAGCGACAGCGCGTTCAGTTGGAATGCTAAAGGTTCTAGGTTCGAATTCTGGTGATGGCTATGATTTGTTCTCGGGTCTGGAGGGTGTCCTTGAGTCTACCCAGCTCCGATGGGCACCTACCTTTAGTTGGGGGTCACAGAAACTGGTGAACGCTGCATCGCCAACTCTTGGATCCGTTTGGTCAGACGGGATACTTAAACAGAAAGTAAAAAAGGCTCTAAATGAGGCAATATGCTGGCCATACGTCCCCCTCCCCCGCTTTCCTATTTTAACTTAATTGAGGTCTCTGCTATCATTGTCAAGTGGTTTGACAAAAAGTCTAATTTTTGTTTTTTGCTCCAACAAAAGCCATCAACGAAACAAAGAGTGTGAATATGTTTTAACACACACAATCGCAAAAACCAACTTGAACTATAAATAAAGGGATATACTATCAACACAGTATGTGTACTTCTCTCACTCTCTCTCTCTTTCTTTCTCTCTTTCTCTCTCTATGTCTTTTTATCTCTCTCTCTCTCTCTTTATCCTTCTCTCTCTGTCTCTCTCTATCTATCTCCGCATTCGAATCATTCTTTCTGTCGCTCCAATGGAAGAGTTTTGACGACGACGAGGCATTGCTCACTCTGACAGTCAACTGCCGGAAGTGGCTTCCTCTCTCTCTCTCTCTCTCTCTCTCGGACCGGGTGATGTACTCACTCCTCTCACAGATGTGAAGAGTCCTCTACCTCCTCTCTCCTCCTTCCTCCTCACCCCCACCCCTTCCTCCATCCACCAAGCAAACACTTTTGTTTCAAGTGGTCACATGGCAAACCTATATGTATGTATTACTGTGTTAGTGGCCCTCGTCACAAAGTCAGGATTTCTCATTCCGTATGCCGCCCCCCCTTCCCATTAAAAAAAGTACTTGAAAAAGGGGAGAGGTGATTTAACTAACATGATGTATGTCGAAGGTTGGAGAGGGCGGGATTGTTTCACTCTCAAACTTTAATTTCTAAAATACTGTGGGCCTTGTTGACATTTTAGTTTTTTTGAAGACCACTCTCTTCATGTGAAATATGACGATAATATGTACTCTCTTGGAAGCACGGTGTGCAGCGCGTTCTGCTGGGGTACTGGAGGTCCTGGGTTCGAATCCCGGTGAAGGCTAGGACTTGATCCCGTGTCTGGAGGGTGAAAATCGCTCTCTGAGTGCCAACAAGTCTGGTACGCGTGCCATAGGTTGCCGATCATTGCTCTAAGATATCCATGGCCCATACTTCGGAGCCTCATAATACCCACATTGTTGGGCTGTGACCACAACGTTGGGCTGGGACCACATTGTTGGGCTGGGACCACGTTGTTGGGCTGCGACCACATAGTTGAGCTGGGACCACAGTGCTTAGGCTGGGACCAAAGTGTTGAGCTGGGACCACATTGTTGGACTGCGACTACAGTGTTGAGCTGGGACCACAGTGTTGGACCGGGACCACTTAATTTTACGTTTAAAAGGACACACCGAATGCAGTTCTGATTTCTTTTTAAATCAAAATATCAAGCATGATAGAATTGAAACTTCTAAGTACACATCTAAGTACTTCTAAGTTTTATTGTTGTTCTTGTTATATTTTTTATAACTTAAGGCTTTGACTCCAACCAATAATACACGCTGTTCAAGTACATATACTTACAACAATGAGTAGGTATCCCCCTGTGTTTACAATACATGAATTTCCATTTATTTCTTAGAAATTACTGTTGGTAGCCACGTGAGTGCCATCTGGTCAAGTCAAGTTGAAGTACCTCATTAAGTTTTCCCAATTAGTGCATTAATGTATTTTTACATTATTTAACTTTATGTAGTAAATTTTGAAAAATAAATATTCATATTTTATATTGTATTATTATAATTAAGTAAGTAAGTAAAGTATCGTGTTGGACCAATTTGATCCATAGGGCCGGTGAAGCAGCGTTCAATAGTTTCAGTGGCCACAGATTACTAGTGGGGAGGGGGATTGTGTGGCCAGCACAATGTCCAGCCGCCTTTATTTCATCCCCAACTAAATTCAGGTACCCATCAGAGCTGGGCAGACTCGGAGACACCCTACAGACCCGGGAACAAATCCTAGTCTCAGTAGCAGGACTCGAACTTAGGACCTTCGGCACGTTAACCGAAACCATCGTCCCCCATACTTTCTTACATAGATCATAAATATCAACTGGGCTTGATAATTCTACGATATGATATAGTACAGATGTCGGCAAACTTTTGATAACAGTCTGCCAACAAATATTTTAAAATTCATTATGTGTGCCAACATTCTAAAGTCAACATGCGACACCAATCAATTTCGTGTATAAAAGATTTAAATAGCATTTTCTGGGCTCTTTCGCGTGCCATTGAAATTCGCCTTGCGTGCCAAGTCTGGCACGCGTACCGTAGGTTGCCGACCCCTGATATAGGATACATAACTTATTAAGCAGTATATTTGACGATATATCTGAAATATTTCTGAAGGCGGGAATATATTAGTTCTGTTTTCGGTGCAAGAATTATAATTACCATGGGTGGCTTATCATTATGCCAGGGTACCTCATTAATTATTAGGGGTGACTCATTAATCCGGAATGCCTCATCATTACAAAAAAATATTTTATTTTGTTTAAAATATGCTGAAGGAAAAAACATCTGCAATCAAGACAAATTTCCATTTGTTTGGATCAATAAAGAAATCTTATCTTATCATTTATCCGGGGGTGCCTCATCATTAATCCAGAGTGCCTCATCATTAATCCAGTGTGCCTCATTTATCAAGGGTGGCTAATCCTTAATCTGTGTGCCCTCTCATTAATCCGGGGTGCCTAATCCTTAATCCGGCGCGCCTAATCCTTAATCCGGGCGCCTTATCATTAGTCCAGGGTGCCTCATCATAGTCACTACGCATTCCCCACCCGCAAATCTGACCCCGACTACATTAATTTCGTTTGCCCATGAACCAACCCCATCAGTTACGTTGAATAAACCTCCCGACTTGCTCAAGTAACTGAGTTGCCTATTTGTATAGCCCGTGTTTACCTTTTTTTTAAAATAATATCAGTCTACCGAACTGTTGAATGAATGATGGAAATTGGCAACATTTTTTTTTTCTTTTGTTGGTTTAGATTAAATAATATGTCAACTTTTTTTTTCTTCAAAAAAACTATCACGCCTCAGTAGCACAACCTCAAACTCCATTGAACGCAACCTATAAGCCTCCAATATGTGATTACGCTGATACCGAGTTAATGCACAAAGGCGTAACTCTTGGTACGGTTTTAGACGGTGAAATGTGTACGTCTCATAACCTAGATGTTGTTCTACATAATATAAATATAGATCAACTTGTAGTTTGTAGGTGTAGTGTTGTTGTTTTTTTTTGCTGCTGTTGTTGTTGTTGCTTTGTATTTGTTTGTGTGTCTGTGTGTCTAATTTGTATGTTGGATTATAACTTTTTTTTTAAAGTAAGCTAAGCGGGTAGTATAACAATAAATTATACCATTGATGGTGACACTTTAAGCACCTTTTAGAATACAAGGACTAAGAGAGAAGATTTGAATGATAGACTCTGATACATTACGTTTGTTTTGTGGGATTCGTTTGAACAGCTCAACAGTAGGAATATGTTGCTGGATCTTTAAATACATCTGCATGATCTGTAAATGGGACATTTGGAGTTGAGAATGTCAGTCGATTGTCATGTCATTGCCCCTTTGTACACTGCCTGAAATCCTGATTTCTCTTACAACTGGGTTCTCTCTCTCCCATGCACTGTAAAAAGAATCTTATCTCTCTCTTTTCTCTCACTGTGTGACTTTTTCCTTTTAGAACTATTGCAGACTTAGTGGGTGGGCAACATTAATTAAAGCTAACAGTATTCACCAATTAAATCTCACATGTTTTCCGGACTCTTCTTTTGGCTTTGAATTCCACTGCCGCGAGCATGAGAGGTATGGTAGATGAATATGTATATGTCTGGGGGTTTTTGAGGTCACCGATGGAATGTAATTACACTTTTGGATTCAAGGACACTCTTTTTTATTCGTCGAGTAATTTGTAGTTTTGTTTGTTTGTTGTTTGAAGGGTCAAAGGATAAACTAATGATTAATGTGCACATATAATATACACATGTGGGTAGCCGAGCGGCAGCGCGTTCGGCTGGAGTGCCCAAGGTCGTGGGTTCAAATCCTGTTGAAGGCCGGGATTTGTACGGACTTTAGTTTGGGATAAAGTAAAGGCGGCTGGGCATTGTGCTGGCCACACAGTTCCCTAGTATGCCGTGGCCACAGAAACTGGTGATCTCTGCTTTACCGACCCTATGGATCGTTCCACACGTTTTCAATAAACATGTTTACCGAAACAATACAAACATTTTTAGCGTCACGAGAATGTATGCACAATTGTTCCATTGACCATCATCATACGCTGACCAGTGGGACTCTCCCCTAGCCCCCCCCCCCCCTCCCACCTCCCAGCATAACACGTGGACAAGGTGTGGCATTGTCCTGCAATACAAAAAGGGAGGGGGGGGGGCGGATATCAATAATTAGTTGTTTTTTTTAGCTCTGCAACGTTGTATCCTTCAAGAATTGAGTCGGGAGGGGAGCAGATGCGTCACGTGCAGTTTATATTGTTTGTAATCACGTGATAACAACAATTAGTCATTCACAAAAATGGAAACTGTTTTATATTGTTTGTAATCACGTGATAACAACAATTAGTCATTCACAAAAATGGAAACTGTTTTTTTTATTGTTACAGCGTGTGTAGATAGAGAAAGAAAAAAAAACATAGTAACATGGATTCAATATGGATTCTCTAAAGCGGGCTGACGGGAAGAAGCGACAACACGTATACGCACACACACACATACACATACATACTGAGAGAGAGAGAGAGAGAGAGAGAGAGAGAGACGGGGAGAGAGAAACAGAAAGACAACTCTTTACAACACAAACCAAAAGACAACCACGTCTGCCAACCTTCATTTTTCTTCTCACTTTCTCTCTTTCTCTCTCGCTCTCTCTGTGTCTCTCTCTTTTGTTCTTTCTCTCTCTATATTTTTTTTCTTTTTATTTCTCTCTTGTTTTTTTCTCTCTCTCTCTCTCTCTCTCTCTCTCTCAGATGTACAAATAATAACACTCTTGTACACCATTGAATTCAATGGCATGCCATTGCTCAATACCCATCTCTAATTTCTTGCTAAAAAAAAAACTATTCCAATAGTTAAGTAGTAACACTATATTATATCCAGATCTTATCCTCCGAATCCAATATCCAAAGATCGACTCTCTTTGCAGCTCTCTTACATTCCTTGTTCATTCTATTTATATAAAAAAAGAACTGTATAGTCACTGTATAGCACTGAAATATATATGGTATATATGAGACACGGTCCGCTAACTTGAGCGTGACTGCTACCACTGACTGCTGACCGAATTCTAGTTCATATTCTTCTTCTTCCTCTTCGTTCTCAAGTGTTATTGATTAGGAGGATTTAGACAACAAGTCATATACTTGTGATGAACTGTGGCCATGGCTGTCAGTTTCTCCAGTCCACCATACAGTTTTTCAGTGAAGGGTAGCTTCCTGTGGGCCACATAGGGCTGGCCGGGTGGAGTGGCACGGGGGAGGGGGGGGGGGGCAGAGAAGCAGTATTGAAGGACATGTTCCGAAGTATACATTGTTATATTTACGTTTTTGAAATTTCACTTAGGACCCCCCCCCCCCCAACCTCAATTCTCGTCTATTAACCGTAATGTCATTGATCCAGCCGCCCCCCCCCCCCCGCCCCCAGTTTATTCTTATATTAGGTCTATATATTACAGACGCTCATTCTATAAAGAAGATTATTGCGTCCTACGCTCATCCATGATCCTAGTCTAGTCTTGTATCTTTATTAATGTTTTAAATGATGTTAAGCTACTTGTTTTTATGCTGATATGTTCAGGCAACCCATTCCATGCCCGAATGCCACTCGGGAATTTGTTCTCGCCTAAGGAATAAAGGCAGTGATATTTCAAATTTATCGTGCTGGTAACACAATCCCCTAGTATGCCATGACCACAGCAACAGGTAAAATGCTGCATCACCGGCCACTAAAGATCAATTTTGTCCGATTTGGTACTTTAACATTTAGATGTTAAAGATATTTTTTTAAGTCATCCTATAATATCATTTGCGTGGTTGGTAAGAAAATATGTAGGCTCAAATGTCAGTGTCAGAGTCTCAATGACTTGTAGATCTGTGAGATAGTTAAAGCAGATTCACGCACCCGCATTCAATCATCTCACACAACCATTATTATATTATTATTATATTACTCCGTCTTATTGTGCACACGCCTTCTGGCAACTTCCGCTTCCGGATGAACCAAGCCCTTCATTATCTCCCCTCCCTCCCCATAGCCTTGCCCCGGGGCAGCGTCTTCTTTTTTACCCTCCTTACCAAGCTTTATCTCTATGTAAAAATCATATCTGATGTATATTTGTTAAATCTGAAATGTATAATCTATATAGGACATATAATCTATGTACAGGGGTCGGCAACATGTTGTTAATAGTCTGCTAAAGTAGGATTTCTAATTCATTCGGCGTGCCAACAGACATAAAAGTCAACCTGTGCCAGCAATCAATATCTTGTAGAAGAGTCTTGGATTGAGTAGGCCTATTTATTTTATGTGAGTCTCACTCGTGCCATTGAAAATAATTTGGCGTGCCAATTCGCGTTCCGTAGGTTTCCGACCCCCTTGATCTATGTAATCTAGAATATAACCACACAAAAAATCATTGCATGCAATCCAAATCACTGAACTATAAAAGCATGCACAATTGTATCTCTCTACTCTTGTTAGCTTCACAAGCGTCAGCTATATATTTAGAGCATTATATTCCTATGTTTGTTAGTGTGTTTTTTTTTTTTTGGCTGTTCACTTGTGTCTCTGACCAACGGAGGTGTTACGTAAAATAAATTTCCATGCCCTCACTTCCTGGATTTCGTAACATACCCCCTCCCTCTTCGTTGCTTCCATTTGATTCGGAAAAAAAAAAGGGCGTTGGTTATGATATTTCGTCTTTCCTCCCTTCTTTTTTTTTTATTCCCAACGACATCCGGGTATCTGGATATATCGCTGTGAAATCTAACGAGAGTAGAAAGAGAGACGGTGACCTAATGGCAGCGCGTTTGGCTGGCGTAACGGAGGTCCTGGGTTCGAATCCTGGTGAATGCTAGGATTTGTTCTCTGGTCTGGATTCTTCGCTTCTTGTTGTTTTCTTGTTAACGACTTTCTAAAATGTGACTTTGTTTATGGTTGTAAGCCGGGGTGAAGGCAGACATTTGTTTTTCAGGGTGGGCTGACACTGCGCGTAATATAAATGTATCAATTAATTTTTTTTGTTTTGTGAATTTAGTATATATATATATATATTTTATATTCCTGTTACAAATTATTGTTGTTATGTTTAAGCCTTTCAACTGTATTATGTATTGTATTGTATTGTACTGTATTGTGGTCAGGCGACAGCATGTTGAGATCACCTTGCCCCAGGTCTCCGGTTCGAATCTTGGTTTTTAACGTGAGAGTTTGTTTTGTTGTGTGTTCGGGACTAGAGATTTCACCCCAGAGTCTATCCCAGCTGCTCGTGGGGCACCTGACATACAGGCTGGGGGGAAAGTAACTGTAGATGTGCTAACCACACAATCCGCTTACATGATGAGACCCCACGAAAAACTTGCAGACGCTGCTTCACTTACCTCATGTACCCAACTGAAAAGGGATATAATGTAATTGTGTTAACTCCGGTCCTTTTGAAAACGCCCATGAGACATGAGACCCGTGAAATGTTATTCTTGATTCTTTCAATGACACCCCGAACGTTCGCCTAACACCCCTCTCCCACCATGCGAGCACCGACGGGCGGTTAAGAGCACGCTGCCCGCTATTCCTCCGCGCACCGCGACCAAAATCTTTCTTGGAAGAGGCAAACACACACACAGTATCAATGGTGCACTATCTCTACCCCCTCCCCCACCTCCTTTTCCCCGCCCACTCCCCATCTCCCCATACACCGGATACCCCCTGTTCCCACCGCCCTTATTAAAAAAAAAATAATTTTTCTTTTTAAATCTCAAAATCCCCAACTTCCCCCGCCCCTTCAACTCCATGCCCCTTCCCTCAAACTGTCACAAACTTTTTCCCAAACAATTAAAACAATCTCTGCATGCACTACTTGCATACAATGTGTGTGTGTTTGTCTGTCTGTCCTTGGGTGTGTGTGTGTGTGTGTGCAGACAATCGTGTGGGCCTTCCCACTTCCCAAAAATAACATCATCCACACTGGGGAGTTTCGACGAGGCTAATTTTAGCCCACCACGGCCTATCGTACAAGTAAGTTAGGGGATTTTAGGTTTTTCTGCGCATATGGATTCGCGCAGGTTTCCCCTCACTCATTTCAATGAATTGTGTTTCTGAGAGAGAGAGAGAGAGAGAATCGCGGGTATTATATAAAAGCCAAAGACACGCATTCAAAACAACATTACATGGACTATTAAAACATTCCACTTAAAGTAAAACTTGGATTATTTTTTTTTTTTTACAAATTTAGTTCATGTTTTGTTTAACAAGTTTTATTTTTTTTTGGGAGGTTCTTCCATTCGAATCATAATACGGACTTGGAAAACTATATTTTAATATCCTGCAATTTCACAAGTTTTTTTTAACACGTGCTTGTGTTTATATATGGATCTATTACTCTAGTTCACCAAAAACAAACATTCGACCACATAACCATGGTACGTTACATAATAATAATTTTTACTCTTGTTATTTGTTAGTTTTTAAACTTTTTGCTTTTTAAAAAAAAATATTTTGGAGTTGGCAGCATTATTATTAAAAGAGTTAATTACTGTCAATTTGTGGTTAGTTTGTTTGCCTTAAATTATTTTTTTTTTACGTATAAGTTCTGACTTGGAGTTGTCAACAGTTGTCCTAGATTTGTCTTAAAGTTTCGACGATGACTGAGGTTGAATGCTAAGTTAGATTAATTGTGTACATTAAATAAGTTATGAATGATATGACCGTGTGTGTGTGTGATACAAGTGTGTGATAAGCAAGGATAAGCGATTGCAGTTTGTCACTTGAGACAAAATCTAGTCCACATGCATCAGAGTTGTTTGTTGTTGTTTTTTTAATAGATAACAAAAAAACAAAAATGTTACAATTGGCAGACGATGAGCCAAATAACTGTATGTGGCTAGTGAAGATTACTTTATCAGATTCGGTGAATTTCGCATGCAAGGAGATTGTGGTAATAGGAAGAAAATCTTACCCTCTAAGAGCGCCCCTTTTTCTTTTTTAATTTTGTTGAGGTGTAGACTTCGGATTGGTGCCTTCTCGGGGACCGGCTTTACTGGTGTTCGAATCCCAAGACCCTCACAATTACAGGGCAGCGGACTAACATTAGACATAGTAGCACATTGTGAATATACTGATAAGGTTTTGATTCTAAAATAAAATTCAAACGAAACACCAAAATATGAAACACCATTCGGCCATAGAATAATTCCCCGCAACTATATAAAAACAAATATATATGCATACATATCCAGCAATAATTATAAACGGCATGCTAAGAGCTGTGGCTTTGATGCAGACTTGCCTTATAGCGATAAAGAAAAAAATGTTTCCTTGTGTATATAGTTATAGATAATATATATTTATATATCTGCCCTACACGCTAATTACTATCGACGTGCTCAACACGCATTGTTATAAATTCAACTAATGTGTTCTCTCTACATATACACATACAGCGGTGTGTTGTTAAATTGTAGTTGTTTTTTTTACTATACCAAAGCAAAGAGTATGGCCTATATATTTTTATTACACATCGGGAGGGAGAGTGGGGAGATATGAATCATTCAACACGCCTGATTGTCATCTATATGTCAGCCCCGTTTCTTAAATAAAAAAATATAAGTCCGTGTTGTTCTGTCTGTCTCCCCGTCCTACTCTCTCTCTCTCTCTCTCTCTCTCTCTCTCTCTCTCTCTCTCTCTCTCTCTCTCTCTCTCTCTATCTCTCTCTCTTTCTTTTTATACCTATCTATCACCGTCTCTCCTGCATTCATTCAAGTGCAGACCATGCAAGCGGAGGTAAACCCTCCCCCTTCCCTCCAGCATTTAAACCTGCATGTCGTTCGACCGTTTCATGCAGGTGACCCTGAATTAATGTGCATTGCCTGGGCCTCCCCCTTTCGCTACCTAGCACCTCATACACACACACAGACACACAAGAGACTCAGGGGGTTGCTGTGTGTTTTATTATTTAAAGAGACCGCGACCCGTCACTTTACCCCATACTATTACACAACACGAATACGAATGCCGTTGGTTATATAGAATGTTGCCTCCAGGGGGAAGGGGGGCGTCCTTTATCCTATATTACGTGACTGCGGTATTCCCCGTAGCCGGCTCAGGCAAACAAGTCCTATCATTACCCTTAACAAGAGATTCATTATAAACACATTATTTTAAAGATTTACCTGAGTTAAACATGTTTAGACCCCCTAATGTTTCATTTTAATATTAAGTCGGTAGATACTACATTTATATGCTCTGTCTTATGTTGTTTTTTTATAGTAAAGTTTTGATATTATCAATAAGCTTTATATCTTTTGGTGTAGTAACATAAAATAATGTATATTATACTTATTTAGCTTAGAGCAGGGGTCGGTAATCTATGGCTCGCGTGCCAAACTTGGCACGTTGGCACGCAGAGCGATTTTAAATGGCACACAGGAGACCACCAAAAAAAAATTGGTAATTCGAGTATCTTCTACAAGAAATTGAGTGCTTTAGGAGGAGTGACTTTTAGGCTGTTGGCGCGCTGAATGAATTATAAATCCCACTTTGTCACACTAGCTTCAAGACGTTGCCGACGCCTGGTCTATAGAATTGTGTCCGTGCTCTGTGCATTGTTTTTGTTGCTCAATGTCAAATACGCTCTGAAGTCGCATTTTTATGTTTGTTGGCAGCGCGGTATAAATAAAATCAATTATTATTTTTAAAATGTACGTTTTTTTTCTTTATATAGGTGTATACTTTTTATTTATAAATGTATAACTGTACGAGCCATTTTCAAAAGTTCTGTGTTCTATAAATATATTTTTGTATATAGACTAACTCACAAAAAAAATATATTCCTATTATGTAGTTCAAAGTTCAAGGATAAATGTCTTTTACCACTTGTGTTAAACAAATGTTTGAAAGTGTTCTTTTCCGCATACAGTAAACACTTTACCCGGCTTGAAACGAGAACAAACATTCCTCCACTATCGAGATATATGTTAAGTTACCATTGTTGCGTATACTGTGTTATCACTCCAATCAATATCAAAATCAATATAAGATTGTTTGTAGATAGCTAAACGAATTGACGCTTTCCAGGCCGCGGATTTTATTGATGCAAGGGGAATAACTCAATAAATTGTTTGGTGCTTATGTTTCAAGTATGAGTTACGGGAATTGCTTTATATTTAATTTTGTTTTATTTATAGTGTGTTTCAATACTATTATTTTTATTATTATTACTCTTATTATTTGTCACTAATGTGTTTGTTTCATTTATTTTCTTTTTTAATTTGCAGATTTTAGCAAAGCCTCTGCGTTCAACCTTACACAAGCCTTCCTCCTCTCTGACAAATCATAACTACCAGAGTACAGGCGAAGCGTGCTTGTATCAGGGGGATAACAATAACAACAACAACAACAACAGCCTGGGTTTGGACTATCAAGACTTTCTGTCTCAAGAACCCAGGCACCAGCTACCCGGCTACCAGCTCCAGCAGTGTTCACATTCCTACCGGGACCCTCTGAGGTCGACGTCCTCCTCTTCTTCTTCGTCTTCCGACGAACTGTCCCCGTTTCAGTCAAGCCCGGTGTCTTCCACTTCCTCCACCACCTCGCCGTCCTACTTCTCCTACACCCCGCCCAACACCAAGCAGTATTCACACCAGAGCCGGCAAGGCCCGTGCGCCGCGCCCCAGGGCAGCTACTCGACATTCCAGCCCAGCGGGTACGCCCGTGGCGGCGCTCTGTTCAGGGACGATCTGTGCGCAGACTTTCGTGACATTGAGCTGTCCAGCGAGGACTACAAACTGGGCACGATGAACGACGACCTGCTACTGCCGCCGTTCGCGAGCTTCCTGTACGAAGACGACCTGGTCTCGGACAATGTGCTGGAGCCGGATAACGTCAGCGACAGCGGAGTCAGCCGGAGTGACAGCCGGAGCAGTATTGACGATGAGGACTCCCCTATGGGATTCAATCTGACGCCGCTAATCTCATGTAAGTTTTGTATTTACCTAACGCGTGGGTTGCGGGGGAGGGGGGGGAGTCACGGTGGCCGAGTCGGCAGCGCGTTCGGCTGGCGTACCGAAGGTCCTGTGTTCAAATCCTGGTGAAGTCTAGAATCTAGTCTAGTCTGGAGGCTTTTCATGACTACCCAGTTCTGATGGGTACCTGACAATATACATCGACACAATCCACTAGTATATGCCGTGGCTGATTAACGCTGTCCTATACGGATCAATTTCGTCCGGCGGAATTACTTGTATCGCCTAGGTTATGGGTTCCAGTTAACGTTTTAATTTGTGATTACCTCCCCTGGACTGGGTTTTCTGCTCGGGAGAAAACAAAATGGCGTCTGACAATAGTTTGGTAAAAGTACAAGAGACTGAATATTGTGCAGGCCACACAATCCTGTTCATGGCAAAAGAAAAACATGAACTATGCCTAACTGTGCCCACAAATGGCCTGACTGGTTTACTACTTTTTTGCGCTGACCATTCAATGCTTACGACAACCGTCTAGGTTCAAGTCCCCAATTAATGGTGGGACTTATTTTGGCATTCAACGGATGCACCAGTTTTAGGTATTGTTACCTGATAACTAATTGACCCCTCGCCCCTGGTGGGTTGACTGCTGTATGTAGCATAGGCTGTCCCATGATGGGCCTATTGCCCGATGTATTTCCCCATGACGAGTCCACTTGCCTTTTGGAAATACTGCCCCTGTAATCGTCATCGAGTCTTATTAGCAATCCTAAAAAGAAAAGGCCTTGTTTACATGATCGGACCCATAGCACTGCGTTCGTGAAACATTCGAGGATCACTTAATACTAACGACCATATTTTTGTGTGCTACCCGCAAACATTGTAAAATATGGTGACTAGTGTATAATTTACTCTGTGATGAAATAGGTTTGTTTAAACTTAACCCTTCCCGTACCGACCTACTTCTATCTATGCTGCCTTCAGTTCCGCTATATACGCGCCAGGGACTGTAAGGGTTAAAATGATTTTGTAATTCTTGTACAAATGTACAACAGATATAAAAAGAATGATTAATGGATCAACATTAGATTAGTATGCCTATAGACCTATTTTGTGAATAAATCTATCAGTACAGAATTTAGCAATTTGTTATAGGCTTTGACCAATATAGATTCAAAGGCAGAGAATTTTGATGATGGTCCTACTTAATAGGGGAAGGGGTGATGAGTGGAATTGCATCTTTATGAATAAAAGAAAAAGAAAAATTAAATGTACTACATAAGGTCTGGTCGTCAATGCAAGCGTGAGGAAAAAAATAAGCATAAATGAAATAATTATTAATTTGAATAACAATAAAAATGTACACAGGAAAGATGATGACAAACGCGAAAAGGGTAGATAATAATTTATTACAAATTTATTTGTATCTTTATGTTGTTTTTATTTATATGTATTTTGTTCTTCTAGATTCGATATGTGATTATGAAAATTATGACTGCTACCAACCGAGCGGCGATTATACTCAAGGTGGTAAGTAGAATTTGTTAAATGATTATTTTATTAATTTTTATTTTGTCGACTTAACTAAGGGAGATAGTTCAAAATAAATGCCTTAATTAATAAATAAAAAAATGTCTAGTCTTAAACTGCCCATATAGATGATATAATTGTTACTCTGGACTGGCTAACACAAGAAGAAGAAAAGATTATATAAACTAAACATAATATACACTATAAACTCTTTACATGCTACACTAGTAAGCCTATGCCTATATATATAGGGCCTACTATACTGCTTAGCTTACATCAAGTATGGGCCTAAACCCCGGCCCATTTTCTAAAACTCAATATATGCTTATATGCATTTACCTAGCCTACTATTAACATTTAAACAAAAAGCGTATATTAGGCCTACTGACGCAATTTTAATGTCACGTTTTTTGTTGTTGTTGTTTTTTTGTTGTGTTACAACTATTTCTATAAATAGTTTAAAGCTAACTTATCCGTTGATTTTTTTTATAAACAAATTATCTTTTTTTTTAAAAAAAAAAAGAATAAGTGCTAATTTTATTTTTGTTGTTGTTTTGTCTTAGTTTGTTGCTGTTGTTTGTTAAAAGAATAGCTTATTTGTTGCTTGTCTTAGCAGCCTAAGCTATGTGTAACAAGGCCATTAGTAAAGAACGCATAGTTAATGTGGACATTAGAATGTAACCTATAGTTAATATGATCACGAATGACACCTATAATTAATATGATCACTTAGTGACATAGTGACTTAGTATAAAAACGTAAGTGTAGTCTAATTATAGATAAATAGGGCCTACTAACATATAATTGGTTTCAATATAACATAACGCTACTAGATCTAGTTACTAGTAATAACAATTATAAAATGCAAGGTAAAGATTAATAGGCCTACAGACTTAAATATAAAAATGTATAAAAAATATACGTAATTTGTAAAAATAAAGTAGACTATAGGCTATAGATATAGAATCTAGGCCTAAAGAAAATAGAAAGAAATGGTTTTCATCTATAAAACTGTTAGAGCTATTGTCGGCGAAAGTCGGTTAGTGTCGGTAATCTGCTTATTTATCACACCAAAAATATATTCGGAGTGCTTTCCCCTTGTATCCTTTTCGTCAACACTCGTCATCTTGAGAAGCAGACGAATATGTATGACAGGCTAAAACATGTGTACATGTTGTCCTGAGCCCTTAGATTTGAGGATTGATAGTAAAAAATATCAATCTAACGTTTTAGTCCTTACTGACAACTATAGAGGTAATGTAAATATTACGATTTAGATGTATAAAATATGAATTTATGCGATGTCACTGTTTAGGAAGATACCAAGCTGCGGAGCAGGAAGTGTTAGAGTTAGTGTGTCATGCTGTCGTATAAAAAAATGGTTTAATGGGAGTGGTCGAGCTAAACACTTGTTATTCTTTGTTATTTTTATTTAAAACTTCGTTTAAGCTTTTATTTTTTGGGGCTGTAAAGTATATTTATGTTTTTAAGGTATAGGCCTACCGTATTTAATAATTAAATAACTTATAAACTTATAATTTACTTTTATAAACTAACTATCATATCTTAATTTGACCTAGACTACACTACCGGTACGTATTTTAAAACACAGGCCCCTTTTTTTAGTCTTAGTATTTACTAGTTTAGTACTCTTTATTTTTTTAAACACTTGACTTGACGATTCTGAATTGTCTAATTTCAAAGCTGCCAAAATGCGTCCTTAATTCCACTGCTTTCCTAATTCCACGTAGGCTTAACATTTTTTTATAAAAGTCCTAGTCCTTGTGTTTACTACAAGTTTATGAAAATTCACAATTTTAATTATTTAGTCTAGGCTACTTTGTAAAATATGATTTTTTTTACCTAGAATTGAGCAATTTAGGAGGTTCTAGACCAAGCGGTCCAAGCCCCTAACTGCCTAAAAATAATAATTTTAAACAAAAAGATGAGACTTTTAAGACTGATAATTGAAGTAGTGTAAGATAAAGCCTTTAATTTTATAATGTTATCATAAAAAGTAATATGCTGACTCTGCTTAAGAAGTAAGCATTTTAGTTTACTAGGAAGTAGGCATACAGACTTATAGAAGCTATATATGGATTGTAACACTTACTCCCCAAAGTACAAGGGCTAAAGAAAATAAATGTTGAAAATTCTGTTAGTCTTGAAAATCGAATGAAAAAAAATGGAAAAGACAGAAATAACAAAAGAAGTGCAGTATTAGAGTATTAGAGAGAAGTGAGGAGTATTAATTTATCTACTTGGCTAATTAAATGTCATTTTTTTTCTTTTCCCAGAAAACCTATTTGATGCCTATTCTCCCCTGTCAGTCATCGGAAATCAAAGCCTAGCTTGTAACAGGCATTACACCGACAATCAGCAGAGCTCCCCACACAGCGATGACGATGGCTTCTTCGACTGTCCGAGCATACCGGAAGAGTCATTACCCGACTTTAAATCCCTCCAGGTAGCCTTCCCTAAATCCAACGTACACATTGCTCGATTGACTAATGTAAACATTTAATCATAGCGATAACGACAATAAGAGGGCCTTACTTCATCGGACATTCCCTTTAAACAAATACTGAAATATTTGCCCTGTTTGCCTTCAGTTGTTGTATTTTTTTTTTTTTTCTGCTAGCAATAAACATCTTTAAAATGTAGAAAAAAAAATGTCAATAATCATTACAGAAAACTGACGCAAGAAGTATGCCGCAGCGCAGGAAAAGCTCAACCAATTTTAAAGAGAGAAAGAAGAGTATTGTGCGAGACTCCCCTTGCTTGGAAAAAGAAAGACGCAAACCCGGCAGAAAACCTGGTCAAGGTACGCAACTCAGCTGTCAATACATTTCTTGCTTTTATGTTTACATCGTTTCTTTGATATACATATATGAAGTAAATTAAAGTATATTTTCAAACAAATGTTGTATTTTTTTCTCGTCTGTTTAGTTTCCAACGTGTTACACCTGTGGGAGTTTATGAGAGATCTTCTGAGGAGCCCAAACAACCAAGGCATTATTGAATGGATATCCAAGTCTGAGGGCGTGTTTAGGGTTGTCAATTCCACAGAGGTGGCCCGCTTGTGGGGCGAAAAGAAGAAAAACAAGAAGAAGATGACATACGAGAAATTAAGCAGATCACTAAGGTACATATTTAAAGCTTTTACAATTTGATTAATTCATTTTCATAGTTAGTTTAATTTAAAACTAAAATGCCCCCAAATATTAAATAGAATAGAGTAAGCATTAACTAACTACTCTTTTTTATACTTTGACAGGTATTCGAGATTAGAAGGTTACTTCTCCGATCTACCAAAAGACAAAAATTATCCAAAGAAATTGTGTTTCAAGTTTGGCCCGAAATCCAATAACTGGCATTGAGCTCTTCAAGAGTCTCCACTCACTCACCATTCTCATCACCAGCTGTCGTACACACTCACTCATCATTCTCATCACCAGCTGTCGTACACACTCACTCATCATTCTCATCACCAGCTGTCGTACACACTCACTCATCATTCTCATCACCAGCTGTCGTACACACACTGATCATTTTTTTGGTAGATCTGTTTCTTTTGTTCATTTTTGTAACGTGTAAAATTGTTTACTCAAACAACGCAGCTGTTGTTACTTAGATTGACTGCTTCACACAACGAGGGTGTGATAACAAGGAACAAAAGCAAATTCAGCAACGAACCTGAATGATGTTTGTTATTTACACCTTGTCATTCTCTTTTTGAAACTTAGTGTAGTTTTACCCCCAAAGTGCATTGTACATTATTTCATATAAACTTATTTTTTAAAACACCATTTTTTTTTTAAAGGCAAGAAAATGTTTTGTGTTATGGAAGAGAAAAAAATAAAGCGTGCAGTCGTTTGTAAGTTGGCGCCTGAGCAAAATGGGGACATTTTTTTGTTCATGTCCCAGACGTTTGTATAATTTGTATATAGAGAATTTGCTCTACCCGCACACTAAACGCCAGCTGACTTTTATTTTACTTGCTTTCTCTCAAGCGACGGCAATGTTTGCTAAATCTTGAAAAACTTACAGGTTATATATAAAAGTCCCACAGCATGTTGTTCTCATGTCATCATGCAAGTTTTTTCATTACAATTGTGCTTTTTTTATCTCCCAAGTTTTCTTTTGCGATTTTATTCTTGTTTTTACAAAGAACGGACGTGTAGTTTTAGATCATCGATTCTCTGCTGTGTTCATTTTGTTTCCACCTTGACCTTCAGGCTTGTAAAAAACTGCTAGTCTGCCCAAAACGGATGTGTTGCCTTTTTTTTTACTCTTCTCCCCAGTCTGAGCAAAGGTTCGCTTGTCTTGTTGTCGAGAATATACGTGCTCCTGGATCACAATGCAACGAATTTCATACCATTTTATAACGGCATAATGCAGATAATGCACTTGCTGGGTGCCCATTTTGTCATAAATTTAAATGACGACAGATAAAACTGACATCTTGATGAAAAAAATATTCTGCCAATGCTCTCTTACAGGCAAGACAAGGCTTTCAAATATTTTATTCTGTACATATATATATAGATATATATTTGTTTTTTTTTTTATATTTCTGGATGGCAAAGTGTTGAGATATTTTATTTGTTAGGATATAAAAACAAGGAACATGGTGTGCCAATTATAAAAAAAAATAATTTTTATCCTTTTGTTTTTCTATTCCAAATCCAGTTTTTTTTTTTTTGGTCAACAACATTCTCCCCAATATTTGTGATATTAGGCCCTGCTCCCTTCCCCGTTCACATTACTTACGGCTGTTGGACGATCTGTTGATTTTATTGTATAATTCTTTCACAATTGCCTTTCTTATTTATGTCAATGTACTTCTTCTTTATGTTACGATAGAAACATGGTATATGTTGTTTTTTTTTCATATATGTTGATCTGCGTACAGATACTAGCTTGTCACAATGTACAGAAGAAATGGAATATTTGTCTGTGATTATAATTTTTTTTATAAACGTTGATATATAAACCTTCCAAGTTGCCATGTTGCTGAGTTGTTTTTTTTAATGCTGAGCTTTGTTCTGTTATTTTTTTTTGTTACAACCTCTTGTCTTTTTAAAAAAAAAATAATAGAAGCTTGGATCTCTTGTGTGTAGTGTGTGAGCCTGACGCCCCAGTTGCTAAACCATATATACAGGCTGTATTTGCTTATCTTGTGGCTGTGTGACCCGTGTGGCTGGGCAGCATAATAGCTGTAATGGTCCTTTTTGATTTAAATTGTCTGCCTGTTGCTGTTGTTGTTTTTTTTTCACTTTCAAAGTTATATGAGATTGGATCACTATAATGTATATAAATCAGCTCACACGACTGAATCCTACTTTTCATTTTATCGGAAAAAAAGTAAACAACCACAAAGCATAATAACAATAGTAATAAACTTATTGGTGAATTATGTATGTTAATGCAGTATGTATTATCCTAACAAGTCGACGGATGATGTAGAAATGGTCTAATCATAATCAATAGAGAAGCTGAAATTTCCGTTTTGTAGAGAATTATTCCTTTTTTTTTATTTTGTTACAGAATCTTGTAAATTTAGGCCTGTGTTAAAATTTTTACCTTTGACCTCGTTAAGATATGTTAAAATGTTTGTTGTTATTGACAATATGAAATGTTTATAAAAATAAAAAAATGGGATTAAGTAGAATGGAACTCTTGGGGGCTTGATGTTACCTGAAAATCTGTTTCATTAGTTCACCTTACGAAGTCTCTATGCAAATATCCTCTCTGCTCACATTTGTACATAAATATATATATATTGTCATGTTTGTAACATTCCATCAAATCCGTCAATACTTCCCAACTGCCTTCATTTTTTATTTTGAAAGAAGTTATGTGTTTTCATTTCTATCACTAAATCATTATCTACCCGTTCCTCTTCAAAGCTAGTGAATGAAATTAATGAATATTTAAAAAAAAAAGTATACTGCAGCGAATATATTTGTGGGGAATTTATGAGAGACTATTTATTGTGCTTTTTTCATTATGTACACAAAAAGTTTGTAATTGATTCTCTCTATAATAACATAACTTACTGTTACAGTTGATCACAATGTTCTAAGCTATTGTATATTTTTTGTGTGTGTGTTAAATTGATCTATCTTGCCTTTCTCCCCCCACCCCCCAATCACTTGCCACTCCCCCACGGAGTGTGTATGTGGCTCATTGTTTATGGACATATAATATTTTCCCAAGCTGTACGTCATCTTTTTTATCGCATTATTTTGTTCAAAAGACATTTAGCTATAAAAAAAAACATTTAATAAAAAAAATACATTTTTATTTGCTTGCGTTGCCGCAGCGGACATTTTGATTCCATTGGTACGGCTTCTGGCCCTCATGGGGTGTGTCCGTTGAGATGACCTTTTAATTTTCCTGCCCCCCGACCTTCACCAAGTTTCGCTCCATTTTTGTTATTTATGTAGATAAATGCTTTCTTTTTTAAAGCCTTTACCATCGCTATATTTATCTATTATTTTTATCTGCAAACCTATGTTTAAAGTAAAAAAAAATAATAATAAAAAATAAAAGCAGCCAAAATAAAAAAAATTGTTCAGTTTGGTTCCTTTTTTTATTTAATGGATTTGCTATGTCTCGAGTTAACATTTCACTGTAGTGTTAAAAAAATTGTATGTTCTCTGTTGACTTGTTTAAACAGACTCTTTGTTAATGTAATCTTTGTAACCATTTCTCCGAGGGAAGTATTGTTAAAGGTATGCAGACCAGGGAGCCCAAGAGACATTTTGGAATTAAGTGGCCAGCACAATGCTTTTGCCACTCTTACCCCCCTCCCCGGCCCTCCCTTTCCCTCAACCGGGGTTGTATCAGAGTAAAAGTAAAAGATTTCTTCAAGTCCAACAGATTTATAAATCCCAAATCATCATTTTTCAGGCAGCTATTAGGCCTATTATAAAACATTTGACAATGTCTCATCACATATCTCTCTCAGTGGAGTAGCCAGGATTGCAATGTGTTCGCATGGGGGAAGGGCAAAACTGCAATGTTGAGGTAAAGGGGCGTTACCGTTAGGGGTATAGTGTGAGTTTTGTTTTCTGGGTGGGTGGGGGGTATAGGCTAGGCTATTAATTTTGAACTGGTGCACAATCCCCCCCACTAAATTATCAAACAAATAACATTTTATCTCATCAAAAGCTGAAAAGCAAAATTCAATATAATTTTTTTAATCCTCAGTTTTCGAAAAAAAAAATAGAGGGGGGAGGCGTGCCCACGCCCTCCCGTGGCTACGCCTATGATATCTATTTAACTATATATTTGTGTGTGGTAGCCTATATAAATATATATATACTTCTATACTATAGGACTATTTAGTAATTCCCTTCTTATCTCAAAACTGGGGTCAAAGAACTATATATGCCAACTTCCATAACGAGCCACTTTAAACTTTAACATAGAGAACGGATACAGAGTGTGTGTGGGGGGGGGGGGGTATATATAATATCAGCTTTGCTTTTAACACAAGAAGTGACCCGAATCCAAAGAAAAGGAAGATACAGCAAACTGGTAGGCCTACGCGCCTTGGATAACACGACGTACTGCGATGGTGTATACACACTCGAGTCTCGAGGTGTGTACGTTGAGCTGTTTGTCGTGTCCTGTTTGAGGAAAACGGGGTGATCGTGTTTGTCACTTGGGCAATTCAGCCAAACTACTTTTTTTTTTTTTTTTACTGCGAAGTTAGAGTGTATGCTACACACACACACGTACACAATTACACGAAATTTATGTTAGGCCTATACTTAAACGCTTGACTTGTAAAATAGAAAAACAAATAAACCCAGATTTTTAAAATATTTTTTTTAAAGTCACGAACAGACGTTGACCTACTTTTTACTTCGCTGCGTTTGTAAATAGTTACTGTTACTACTAGATCTAGCGTCTGCTGTAGACTCGATCTACTGTATTATTTGTAGTTTCTTTAGTTTTTTTATATTTAAGCTGCTGTGTTGTAGGGTACAACCAAAAGATTCTACTATCAATGTGTAGTACTGAGAACTGTGTAGGCCTACTTATAGCTTAGTTGGCCTATAATATTGAGTGAAGAAAATAAAAAGGTCACAACGTCGTTATATCATGTAGGCCTATATATATGGTTATATCTCTCTTTTCGCGCTTTTTTTGTTGTTCGGGTTGTCGGTATTGGTTGTTTTATTACATTGAAAATGTTTATTTAATGAGTTACTTTGAGTGATAGAGAAAAAAAAGGCTAACAGAATAATAAGTTATAGACTAGTCTAGATTTAGACTTGCTTTACAGTTTTAAATCATTCTTTTTTTTTATTTTGACGGAAACGTGGAATGTAAGAAGATTGTAAGAAAAGCATGATTTGAGTGAGTGGTCAAGAGTTGACAAGGGAGAGAATGATAGTGTGAATAAGCAGTACATGTTGGATTCTTGAGGTAGAAGGTTCAGTTTTATATGGACCAAGCCATTGACAAAATAAAACAGGAACTTAGAGCGGTTAGCGTGAATAACGAGAAGAATTACATAGAACTAGATAGGCCTAGAGGGCCTACTACTTATAAATCTAACAGACGTTCTATTTAGATAAATAATTATTACATCCACTAGGACGAAAACTCCTGCCGGGCTAGGGTTGCCAGACGTCCGGCAAAAGGATGACATGTCGATCCTTTTATAAGTGTCCTCCGTCCGGCAGGCAAAGATAAAAAACCTTTAAAATGTCCGGCTTTTGTTTTTAAAAAAATTTGTTTTGTACGCCTACTGTTTGAAAAATCATTAGTGCACACATATTTTGCTTGTTATGTAGGCCTACTGTAAATAATTTTAAAGCGGCTGGGTTGTGTAAAGCAAAACGAAGATGTATTTAGCTGGAAGTGTAATGAATTACATTGAATTATCTAATATGTGGTGTTAGGTTAATAGTACACCCAGCTTCTCTTTCCCCACCTCACTGCCTTTTACACACATAGGCCTACACTCAAATGTAGGCTACCTATTTTAATGTAGCATGGGGTAGGACTCCGCTGTTAACTCACAAGTACGATTCTAAACAAATTATGGTCAACTCTATAAAGGGCATTAAATTCATACAAAGTAAAACTTGAGAAATCTCATATTTTATTCATTTGTGCTTGCTAACGAGGATTTTCTGCAATATAAGTTGGCTTGTGAGATAAATAATATGTTGTGTAATAATTAGTCAAGCTGATAATGTATTAATTGCAGAATTGAACATTCAATTTTCAAAAAATATTGTATTGTTGCATTTTTAAAAAAATAATTCAATTGAATTTATATTTAGTCACACTTTAACAACAACAAAACAACACCCAACAATGAAAATGGAACAGACGCCCATTTTTTGTAGACACCCTTATTATGAAAAAAAAAAAAAGAAATAATAACTCATGGCAGGCCTATTACAAATTGCTAATTCTTGGTTACCGACCTTAGATCAGCTTTTAAAATAAAACTAGTTATTTTCTTTTGAAATAATTGCATTCTCTTGCATAATATAAACTACAAGCAAAATTGCCCGGTAAAAAAATACACATGCATATACTTATAGCTACAGATAAGAATTGTACAAATAAATATATAATTATTAATTATTTACTTAAAACATTTAGGCAAGTAATTTAAAATAAATATTGTAATGGCAATGCAATGGGGTTAAACAATATGCCTGTCCTTTTTATATATAAAAAAAGTTAGGACTATTCCTGGCTGAGAGTCGAACACCCGTCGCCCGCATGTTGGAATATAATTATTATATTTTACTTACTGAATAGATTTTAAGGAAAGCTTTAAGTCCTGAAATTCTCTACAATCTTTAATTGAACAATAATATTAATGGAAAATTTAAAATGTAACTTGTCTATTGCTAGTAAAGAAAAAGAAGGGGGGAAACAGTTTTCAGTTGGGATTAGAACCCAGGTCACCCGCATAGCAGTTCGGCACTCTAACCACTCAGCTAGATTCTAAGATAGGACACATGGAGTAAGCGAGATGGCAAAAGTAAAATAATTATGAAGCAATAAGGTCACGTGTCTTTCAATTAGCCAATGTGAATCGGAATCCAGACACACATCTTATATATTTATATATATATATTTATTTATTAATGTATATATATATAGAGAGAGAGAGAGAAAGAGAAAGAACATTTTTATTTTAGCATAGGTTGAATAGAAAATATTGTCATCACCGTGGGAGTGCTACGACGGTGCGTGTAACCAGATTTCTCCCTTCGTCCCGACCAGATTTCTCCCTTCGTCCCGACCAGATTTCTCCCTTCGTCCCGACCAGATTTCTCCCTTCGTCCCGACCAGATCAAATCAAGAGGTAGTTCGGTCCACTCTTTTAGGTTGTCAAACCACGACTTTATCGGGCGACCTTTTACTGGTGCTCCTTACACTGTACACTTTAGGGTGGGTTTGGCCAGGGGGGGGGGGGGGGGGTCATGCCTTACAGTATGACCAAAACCATTTCGGCTTTTGTCGTTTTACAGTTGAATGGAGAGCCTCCTGTTTCCCCGCCCGATTTTTGGACCTGGAGCAAGACATATTCATTAGTTATTCTTTCTTGATCTTGTAGAATTATATAATTTATTAGAGGAAGTAAAAGATAGTTAGCGTTTTAAATTAAATGAGCATCCAGCCTAGCGGCCACACAACGTCGTATGGACGGGGGAAAAAAAGACTTTCGTTGTTTCCACGTGTTTTCGTGGTTTCCACGTTTTCCTCCCATTGATACAACGTGGTTTGCCCGCTAGGTGTGTACCTCGAATAAAAACCATCTCGCCATTTTTCTGATGTTTCAAATAAAGGTTATAAGTACAAGTTATTGATAATGTTATGTGTAGTGTTATTGAAGGTGTATTGTTATCGCTGTTGATATTGCTTACTTGCTTGCTTATTATAGTTCATTTGGTTACCCGTGGAACATAATAGGCTACCATAACAACTCCCCAGCGCACTCCATTCTGGGCAGTCTTTTTTAAGTTCAGCCCATGAAAATTTGCAGCTTGTCATTTCTTCTTCGCAAAAGCGTCTCCATGTGGTCTTAAGGCGACCGACCCGTCAGTTTCCCCGGGGGGTTCTATTGCAGAGCCTGATGTCCTGTGGGGGTTTTCGTATGATGTGCCCAATCTACCGCCACTTCGCCTGGCGATCTGCTGTTCAAGGGGGTTCCTGGTTTGTTTGCCACCACAAGTCGGTGTTCTTTACCTTTTCTGTCCACTGTTGATCTACTGATCGGTTGTTGTTGTTTTTTTAAAGAAAATAACAATGGGTTCTATGAGTCTCCAATGATTTTTTTAAAAGTAATACGGGCATTTGGTTATTTTCTCCATGACGCCTCCGCCTCTGCACAGACCAGTGTGCAAGCCCACTATGTTTATGTGTTTGTTGTTGTTTGTACTTCATTTCCCTCACTTCACGCTAACTTCTTGAGTCAACTGCTAAATTCCCCGGCGTTGTCCGGGTGATATAAAACCGGCCTGTAATAGCACCAGATAAAACTTGTATAAATTATAATGAACAGAAAGCTAGAGATCTAATAATTTACAAAAATCTTTTTTTTTTATTACTGAAAACATTTCTGAAAGTAATTTTTTTTAAAAATATTATAATCGGGTTAAAAATAGGCGTCTTTGTATTTGATACAAATATAAATTGGCCTGTGTTGCCCGTGGATTTACAGTATTTAAAAAAAATATATTAATCGAAACATTTTGTTTTAGAAAAAAAAAGTTATAGAATAACGGGAGAATCGAACCTGGGTCGACCGCATGGCAATCCAATGCGTTATCCACTCATCTATCGGGGAAACATTTGCCAAGTCACGTTGCAAAGTTAAAATATGAGGCAATAAGGTAACGTGTCTTTAAATAAACCAATTTGATAGGTTAAACACACAAACAGAGCTTTATATATATATATGTAGGCTATAGATATGTGTAATCTTGTTTCCTCGAATATAGCATTCGTCCGCATAGGAAAACAATTCCTCATTGAAGAACGTTCTTTATGAATGTTCCGTTAAACTGTATTTTCTGGAGCTGTCTTGCTTTTAACGGCAGACGTTTTACTTATTTTGTTCTTGTGGGTCTTTGTTTGTTTGTTCGTTCACTGTCACCAGTATGTCTGTCTGTCTGTCCTACCGGAAGCGTATTTTCCTACACGTAGCTTCTGGTCGATAGCTAAGTGTGAGAAGAGACCAAGGTCATCCCGCTGACCTTTGCTACACTTTACAAGCGGACCACGCTGAAGCAACAATTTCGTGTTGTTGTTTTTTCCACGATAAAACTATAGAGGTTATGGATAAGTCTACTCAATCATGATCCTTTTGGATCAATTTAGTACAACGGGATATTTTACTTTACTTTACACTGCTCAATCATGTTAGTGTCACAATAAATATAATAGGTATTGCAGTCTATAGAGCGTTCGCAATGGGCGTGGCTTATGGTTTTTAGTGACGTATTTGTGTAAATAGACGCCAATTGGTGTACAAAAATGGTGAAGTACTTCTTTATCATGCCAAATTCACATCTGAATATTGGCTATCCTACGCACAAATCATTAGATAAATCGTCGTAGATCATCTTACTAGTACAATAGAAAGACTGACATGTTATTTTTTCAACGAATTTCAACATTTTAAGCTCAATTCATCATCTTAATATCTGGCCGGTAAGTGTTACATTTGAATGGATTTATTGAAGTGAATATTGTAGGCCTAATCGTTCAATAGTAATGTAACATTTTTAATGTAAGAATCTTCTTGTGTCTATTGATCTAATATAGAATTAATAAAATCCATATTAATACATTAATCATCATTTTAAACACAAAAATCAATTAAAAAAAGCTCGAGCCTATATGAAACTATATTAATACAGCGGCCATTGTACACCATTACTCAAAGTAAACAAAAAACACGTGATTTTTGTCACGTGATTGCAAACGCCCTATTCCAACTGATCATTTCTACCCAGATTAAAAGTAAAGTACCTTTCGCAAATTTCTAAATAAACAATCACGACAAATGTTTCCAATAACATCCCTTTGCAGATTTAAACGAGTTGCTGTTATTTTAGCTGTAATTACATAATCTATCAAACTTAACTAGATGTCAACAAATAGAAATATACACATAACAACTTTGTGTTTGTCTTTTTTCTATTTCTAAAACGTATTTTTAAATTTGATTAGAACCATTAGAATACTTGAATCGTTCAAACCCAATCAATCACGTGAGCTGCAATATATAAGTAAGCTCTCGCCGTACGCATCTATACTGTACATTCTATCCATTAGCACTCACTCTAATCCAGTCAAGGTTGGATTACTGCAACAGTTGCCTGTGGTGTTGGTCCCAGAAACATCTACAGAAGCTACTGCAAGGTACAAAACACTGCAGCACGCATAGTGTCGCGGGTAAAGAGACAGGATCATCTATTTTCCAGTTCTACACACGATCTCCTCTGGCTTCTTTGATAAAGCGGATAAATCACAAAATTAATTATGTCCATTACGTACAGATGTATCAATGGCACTGCTCATTCCTACCTTCAAGAACTGATATCAAAGAGCACGCACCATCAAGGGAACTGCGCTCCTCATCAATCCTCACAATTCCCAGTGTGGCTGGACACAAAAAGAAGTACCTTTCGAGTGCGCTCACGCCTTTTATATGGAACAGCTTGAGAGAATCTTAGTCAATAGAGTTTTTTTTAAAGAGCTTAAAGACCTTTCTCTTAGGCTAGTGGATGTGTGCCTTACATACCAATACATTTGCCACTACAATAGTAAAGCAGAACATATTTAAAAAAAAAAAAAAAATTGAGAGAGAAAGTTTATGTTATTAGGACAGACAAAGAACTTTTTGTGAATATTGAACGGTGCAGAACGAGAAAGAGGGCTAGAGGTAATTAAATATGCTTGCTTATAATCAATAATTCTTTGCGCTCCTTTATGAAGCTTTGGGCTTTTGTGGGGGTTTTTTATGTAGACTGATGGGCTAGGTCCATATTCTGGCCACCAGGGAGCTATTACTGTTTGACCACCCACAGGAATCTGCCACCCATCTACCCCTTATTAACATATTCATCACAAAGAGACCGTTCTTAGAATACTGTAATACACGAAAAGAATTCATGTAATAAACATCTGCATTTCAGAAACTGACAATCGTTATATGAATAAAATGTGCAGAGATTTTTCTTTCTCTTTCCTTTATAATCTATTGGCAATATTCTTGGGGTTTTACTGGGAGTGCTTTTTTATACCCAGACTTTTCATGAGGAAATCACTCCGCAGGGCGTAGTGGTACAGACGGAAACGTTTTTATACTATCGTAGATCAAATATAAAGTATTCGTGGTGTAGACGTGGGGGCAAGAGGGCACCAATGCTTTAAATCGCCAGCTAATAGTTATATTCTGTACATCGCCCATTCATACTTTGTAGGCGTTTCTTATCTTTTTTTTTATTATTGTTGTCTGATTTGAATTTCGGACATTACGTCATCCAGAAGGGGAGGGAAGGCTGAACTATAAATGTATAATTATTATCAATTAAAAGGTTAAACTGTGAAAAAAAAATATTTATAAAGTATGTATGTTTTTTTTTATTGATAATTATATATATATATGAAAGTCTTATTCCTTATGCGAGAAAAAATGTATATAAGTACTCTTTTTTCCCCGAGTGGCATTCGGGCATGGAATGGGTTTCCTAAACACAGCAAGAAAACCAGTAACTTAACATCATTTAAAACATGAATAAAGATGCAAGACTAGACTCGGACCACGGATGAGCATAGGACGCAATAATCTTCTTTATAGAAGGAGCGTCTGTAATATATAAGATAAGAAGACAAGGCTTACGTTCATTCCCTGAATAGAGGGGTTATAATATTATTAGAATTGAATACAGTTTTAAAATATTTGAAATATCGTGTATTTTGTACATTTAAAAAAATAGTTTATTGCAACAATTCTGGATTAATAGTTTATGTTCTGTATGTTTGAAGAATTTCTAAGCTCTAATTTTGCGAAATTAAACATAGTATCTGCAGTAATATTATTTCGACCGTCTGGCGTAAATAAGTATGTGGTATTGCATTATCCATTGCTTCATATCAAAGACTATAAGATGAACGAACCGCTTGCTTTAATATTTCTGCTCGAATGACTTCTATTGGGAATTCCCAATCGCACCCGGTAATTCCGAATTCGTAATTTGCTAAATTCTTCTCAATGGAATATTAACCCTTCACCGTAACGACCTACTTCTATCTATGCTGCCTTCACTTCCGCTATATACGCTCCCGGGACTGTAAGGGTTAAGATTAAAATCAAATTTGTATACAGCGGAAAAGTTTATGCACGTATAGCAATCATTTAGGTCGGCGTTATTGGCTGCGCACGGAAAAAAACAACACTTAAGCTATAAAAATAGAGCAAGCGTCCATCTTTGTTCAAATAATTATATACAACCGTCCCTCTGTACTAGGCTGTAATTGATTTAAGATATAACCTTTTCGTACTTCAAGAACACTGGCTGCATACGTAATCCATACATATAATTATTCTTCGTAAAAAAAACCACCTCAACATGATAACGAGAGTGCGCACATAAATCATCAAGCATAGATTTAAATCATAAAAAAAAACAAATAATAATAAATAAAAACAAACTACATTTGAAAGTACAGTCTTGCTTGCACGATTATAAACATAGACAATCTTAAAATAGCATCAGTAGTTGTCAAACGAATAAAACAAATAGCAATTAGCCACAAGGATAGATTGTAACAAATTGTTGATTTTTTGTTGTCATTTTGAAACGCCATGCTTCTATGAAACAAATCCTTGACCTGTAATTTAAAATATATTTTTAATATTTCTTCATTCTTGTGTTTATAGTAGGCTAATACTAGGTTTATAAAATTCCACATATTATTTTCCCATTGTTTATCTGGCGCATTAAAACCTAATTTTGAAATACAGCACAAAAACAATCTGTTACAATGCTCAGATAAACGTTTGTAAGGGGAAAAAACAACAATACTGTTCTTATTCCTTTTATGCGAGAACAAATGCATATACTCTTATTTCCCGAGTGGCATCTCGGGGAATGGAATGGGTTGCCTGGACAAACGAGGGAAAACCAGGAAAAAACAGTAACTCAGCATTATTTAAAACATTAATACAGATACAAGACTTATGCTCTGTGCGTGTTAGTTTTTTCTTTAATGTTTGTTTAGCAATTATTAGAAACTAAAAATCAATAACATTATTTTCATTGTCTATTGCTCTTGTTGTCTTTGTTTAGTTGTGTCTTTAGTTTTTTGTTCCGTTAAAGCTCGAGTTTTTCTGTGACTACGAGATAAAGCATACGTTAGGATCAATTAATTAGTCACGTGTTTGGGTGTTTGTGTCTGTAAGATAAAACACGCATACTGGTGTGGGGATGGGGGATCATTCTGAACTCTACCTGACAGGGCCTCACCTTTTCTCAACGTTCACAGATAGAGACATGCTGACCAAGAACGTCCAAATGAGGAAAAAACAGGCACAGTCAAGGGAAACATTTATATGTCTATAGCAAGTTGAATTCGTTTTCATAGTGTATATTTGTGTTGCTCGTCCATCAATTCCGAGGATGACCACGTCTCCCAGAAGTTTTGTGGCTTTTTCTAGTGGCCAGCTTTTAGTCCCATTTGGGCCCTGAATGTCTTTTTGCAAGTATCGCACACAAATTGATGTGGCTGTGGGATTTGGCAGCGTCTCACATGATTGCTTGGCTTTTCTTTTTGAACGTTTTTGTTCAGACCTGGAAGTTCTGTCAATTGTGCATTTCGCCGCTTGCTTCGGTCGGCTGCTAGTGTTTTCCATCTGTCTGGGTCCACATCAAGCTCTTTTAGGGTTGATTTCAGACCGTCTTTAAATCTCTTTTTTAACCCTTACAGTCCCGGGCGCGTATATAGCGGAACTGAAGGCAGCATAGATAGAAGAAGGTTGGTACGAAAAGTGTTAAAGAGATTATTGTATATTTAGAATGGAATCTATAATTCATTTAGAATTATTAATTTATATTTAATAAGGCTTAGAGATTATTTGTGTAGCCCAAATTATGTTTTCTTAGTCTATCTAAATATTTCTAGTAATCTTTTTCATTCATGTTTTGACACCTTCGGGAAAATCCATTCTAGCACTATCTTTATTTCAAGCAGGCAAATGTGTCATTGTTGTTGTTTTGCAGAGTGTTAAGGAAGCTACTTGTTATCCACCAGTACACATTCATTTAATTAGCGTAAAAAAGTTTTAGTATAAATTTTTTTCATTAAGCGTTAATCGAGTGGCTTGGGTGTACAATTCCGTATTGAGCTAGACCTTAGACGAACGACAGTCCGGGACATGAACAGTTAAGGAAATGATAACAGTAACAAATAAATAATAGAAATTTCTAAACGCCTTAAAGAGAACAGGAAAAAACATTTAGAATAAAACAGAAACACCCAAAAAGATAAAAGCTGAAGCAGCCATAGAGCTACAATCAGGAACAAGCAAATTTATGAAAAAATAGAACGCCCCTATCCCCTCCCCACTTTGCACAATTCGTCCCTCCCCACCTTGTTCTATTTGCTTCTCTCAACCATGCACCATTTACCCCTCCCGCTTGTACTATTCGCCCCTGCGTTGCCCCCCCCCCCCTCCCTTGCAATCTTGACTATGCTACTGATAGCAAAAGGGCCAATAACTGTGTAGTGTAGCCATAGCTGTGTAGTGTAGCCATATCTTTGTAATGTAGCCATAGCTGTGTAATGTAACCATAGCTGTGTAATGTAGCCATAGCTGTGTAGTGTAGCCATAGCTGGGTATTGTAGCCATATCTGTGTAGTGTAGCCATAGCTTTGGAATGAAGCTTTAATCAAAGGTGTAGCTGTATATTTTAGCTATAATCGTCACCATATCTGTGTAGTGGACTTATAATTGTAAGTTTCATTATTGGTTTATAATTGGTTAACTTCAATGAGGTAAAAACATAAAAGAAATTTTTTTTTTCACGATCATGTTAAAACTCTATTCGACTTATATATAGTAAAAGCCAAAAACAAAAATTGACTGCATTTTATCAATGTGAAGAAATAGCTAAGATTACGAGTAAAGCAATATTTAAGTGTGATTTGTTTATTACCAAGGAAAGCATCCATTCAGTCAATAAAAAAAACACGCTAGAATTATATTACGTCATCACCTCATTTTAAAAACACTACTCTCAACATCCAATTTACAACCACAATAGACGCTGCCAACATTACACAACACACAAATAACCACAACTAATTCTTGACATAGAATAATGAAATGGAGAAGAAACAGTTAAAGAATAAAAACCTGAGTTGGCAGCTCCGTTTATTTATTGTTTTGGTACATTTTTGTTTTATAGTATTATTATTTCTGAAGCCTAAACGAAAAAAAAAAAACAACCAGCGTGCACACCACGTCGTATCGACATGTGAAAAACGTGGAAACCACGTTGTTGTTTTTTTTTCGTGGTTTCAACGTTTTTTCCCCGTCCTGGCGAGGACTTCCGAGTACTTGCTGAAACAAGCCTCCTGTGAGGATAAAAGAACAGGAAAGGGCAAGCTCGTTAAAAAAATTGTCTGCAAAAGTTATGAGTTATAATATATGCATAGATTATCTTTTTATTAAACATGATATCCTGGGACCGAGCCGCAGCACGTTCGACTGGCGATCCGAAGGTACTGGGTTCGAGTTCTGGTCAAAGCTAGGATTTTTTTTTCTCCAGAACTTGAGGGTGTCCCTGAGTCTATCCAGCTCTGATCGGTACCTGCCATTAGTTGTAAAGGCGGCCGGGCATTGTGCTGGCCACACATCTCCAAGTTTGCCGTGAAAATAGAAACTTTTTCAACGCTGCTTCACCAGCCCTATGATCAGTTGGTTCCGAAGGGTACTTTAAACATGTTATCATATAAATATTTTATTTTTCTTGAAAATGATATTATACGTTTATTATGGGTGTGATAGTCCAGTTCTAGCATGGGCCCAAGTCATGTTGACAAATAATGTGTTGTTGTTTTTAAATAGCACAAGTTTCACAATTAACGTACTGAGTAAGAATTAAAAAAAAAATCAAACACAATTATTTCTTGGTATTTGTTTTAAAAAAACAACTATAAATCTTAAAAACTTGACCCTTTTAGATCAGATTACTGAGTCGTAAAGAACAAGTAAAAAAAAATAGTTTTAAAAACTATAGACTATAATTCACATGGACCGCTTGCTTTAGTATTTCTGCTCTATGATGACTCAAAACACTGATTTTCGGAATTCCCGATTCTAAATAAAGTAGTTGCTATTGCTTTACAAGTTCCGTTTTATTTAATCGCTATGATTTTCTCAATGAAAAATTAAAATCGAAAGTTGTATACAGCGGAAATATTTATAAATCAGTGTTGTATGCGCACGGAAAAAGAACATAAGCTCTAAAACTGAGCATGCTAAATGCTAATTTAATAGCATGGATAGAAGCGCTTTGAGAAATGCCCATTCTTATCTTAAAAATTGAGGAAGCGGTCCATCTTATTATAGTCAATGATAATAGGAATAATAGGCCTATACGTATTCATTTAAAGTCGAAAAAATGCGATTTAATAAAACAGAACTTGTATAGTAACTACTTTACTTAGAATCATGAATTACAAACAAGAAGATAAGAGCAGAAAGAAAGCAAGCGGTCCATGTGTATTATAGTCTATGAAAAAAACTACGACGGACTATCGCAATGTTCTTCTAGGGAGAGACCTTTAAAAACAATATTCGGCTCCAAGCGAAGTTTTGTATATTTAAACCCAATCGAACGTTTTAGCCAATAAATGTGTTATTTTTATAAGTTAGATGCTTGTTTAAAGAGTGATATTTTTAAATTGAGTAAATATTCCTTATCTGTGTATGTTACTTCAAAGACTATAATAAGATGGTCTGCTTGCTTTGATATGTCTGCTATTTGATAACTTGAAATAATCTGTTTCGGAATTTCCGATCGCACCATGTCCTCTAGATTTCCGGATTAGTAATTCGCTATAATTTTCTCAATGGAAAATTAAGATTAATTTAAAATTGAAAATTAATTGTCTACGCAGGAGCAGGAAGTATAGGTACGTTTAGGCGTAAATTAGCACAACGTTATTGGCTGCGCACATAAAAAGCAACAACAACAACACGTAGGCTCTAACAATATAGCAACATATATAATATATATATAGTATAGTCTTTGGTTACTTCTAGACTTGTAATGGTGATATAAATGTTTGTGGATCAATAAGCAGATGAGCAGATGTGTAAAAAAATAGCCGGGTGAAGATATCTAAAAGTTAGGGGAAAGCTCTTCTTGATAAGCTGATCACGGTGGTCGCGGTCAGCGCGTTCGGCTGGTGTACACCAAAGGTCCTGGGTTCGAATCCTTGTGAAGGCTAAACTTTGTTTCCTGGTCTGGAGGGTGCCCCTGCGTCTAACCAAGCTGACGGGTAACTTGGCATTAGTTGAACGCTGTTTCACCGGCCCCATGGATTAAATTGGTCTAACGGAATACTTTAAAAAAAAACTTTTTTCTAGATAAATCTGCAATGAGCTAACGGGGGGTGGGGATGGGGGTGCGTCATACTAACATTCCCTGACATGCCAATGTAATCCTGGACGGTCCGCGGCGTCGCAAGGGTACAAGGGTACAAGTCACAATCTCAACTCCACTACTCTCAGACATCGAAAAGGGAAAAATATTACAAGTGCATGTATTCAATATCTGCCCCAAAAGTATGGAATATACTTTCCAACCAACTCAGGCAGACACGTTCTATCGTCACTTTAATTAAACAAGAACTTGAAAACATTAATTTAACATTTGTCATCGTAAAACCCTTATTTTAGAGCCCTGTTTTACTTTGATATTAAATATTCGCTACATTTAATTATTTGCTTTGTCCAATGTTTGTAAAGTTTTAAATTATAAATTAGCTTTATATCCTTTTCACCCCTAGAGAATTATGTCGGTGTTTTTGGTTGTTTGTTCTTCAATGTTAAATGAGCTCTGAGTTTACAATATGTTTGTCGGTAGCGCTATACAAATAGAATTATTATTCAATATTCGACATAGGGCTTTAAACTTTCGCTAAGAGGTAGAACTAAACAAAATATAGAGCCTACTGACAATGACACTTTCAAAGTACATTATCCTGACGCCATTGACTTGAAAAGTGCTGGGCAACAGCGGGAACGCGTTTTTTTTTCTGGCACTAAAAAAAACAACATCTTCTGCAATTGCCCGCGTAACCACTCTATTCAATAGATCCTTTTTGTAATTTTTTTTTTAGGGTTGCAGCTCTGAAAACTTAATTTAACATGACATTTTTAAAAAAATACCTTAACCTTAACGTTCGTTTGGGAGGAGCTAATGGACATTGTGTGTCCTTTCTGTGGGCTGGCTAGACTTGGAGGCGCTCATCTCCTCTCTAAGTCATCTGTGGATTTTTTATTTTATTTTGGAGGATTGTTTGCACCGGTGGGTCGAGCCACGTGATGTCGAGCTTGTGAGTCAAGCTCACTGTTGACTTAGCTCTCCAAATTACAAAAACATTTTCTTCCCAAACCAGACCAGTGTTATAGTGTTAGCCATTGTGAACTAGTCTTGATCGACAAGACAACTATCTGAAGAATTCTTTTATTTTTGAAAATGGCAGAGATTTTTTGTTATGTCTATATTGTTTTGAAGATGAATAAAATTATTGTTGTTTTTTTGTTTGTTAATTTTTTGCTTATTCTTCTCATTGTGTGACTTTTTTTAAAATCCTTGTGGTTTTATTTTTATAGTTTGTTTATGGTTCGTTTTATAGACTATAATAAGTTATCAAAAACTTTTGGGCTGGCACGCGAGAGAATTTTTCTCAGAGATTTTGTCGGCTTTTGCAACGCGGGCAGTAAAACCTTGTGCCCAACCCAAGAACATTTGACACTGGCATTGAATTTGAGTCTACCACCATGCAACGACCAGAACAAGTGACTGACCGCTGTCATGCCCTTCGAGCAAATCTTCCAGGGATCTGTTCCCCGTGCTTCTAATTCCAGCTGTCTGTTCAAGATGTTTTCCATTTTCGCCGGTAAATCTGGAAACAAAAAAAGATTAAAAACCCAGGTATCAGTTGGCATTAATCAATAAACTTAGATTTGGGTAGAATGAATAGCACAATATGTTACAATGATCAGATAAACATAAGGACAGAAACACTTTTCTTATCCATTATGCGACAGTAAATGCGTATAAGTGCTATTTCTTATCAAGTGGCATCCGGGCATGGAATGGGCTGCCTGAACAAATCAGGAAAACCGTTAACTTAACATAATTTGAAACACTACTCAAAACGGGAGAATATACTCAGGGCAAGCAAGAGCGTAGGGCGCAATAATCTTCTTTTATAGAAGGAGCGTCTGTAATATAATTTACTAGGCGCCTGGGGAGAGGTTGAACTAGGCGCCTGGGGCGAGGTTGAACTAGGCGCCTGGGCGAGGTTGAACTAGGCGCCTGGGGCGAAGTTGAACTATGCGCCTGGGGCGAGGTTGAACTAGGCGCCTGGTGCGAGGTTGAAATAGGCGCCTGGGGCGAGGTTGAACTAGGCGCCTGGGGCGAGTTTGAACTTAGGCGCCTGGGGCGAAGTTGAACTATGCGCCTGGGGCGAGGTTGAACTAGGCGCCTGGGGCGAGGTTGAACTAGGCGCCTGGGGCGAGTTTGAACTTAGGCGCCTGGGGCGAGTTTGAACTAGGCGCCTGGGGCGAGGTTGAACTAGGCGCCTGGGGCGAGGTTAAAATAGGTGCCTATCTAGAATTTTTTCATTAATAATGAATAAGCTAATGTACGTAGAGGTTGAGGAGGCTTGGTTGCCATTTGAAATCATTTCTTTTCTTAGATTTAAAGTGTACTAAACATGTAAATGAATTCAATTTTTTTCGACACAAGTTTTTTTTAAATATTTATTTTGTGAAGTATCACATTAGAGCTTAATCTGCCATTGGCGCCTGAGGCGGCCGTCGCCTCCGCTATTTCTAGTTAGCCTACGATATTCACGACCAGAGCAAACATGGCCTCAAAGACTGGCAGTCGTGTGCCAACGGAACCAAACGACTATAGGTTCCGGCTAATCGTATGAGGGGTAGCGTCCACAGTAGTAGGCAACAATGTCCAGCAGGATTAGGCCAGTTTTCTAATATTGCAGCATAGCACTCAGATGTCAGCTCTCGGTGGAGGCGAATACAGACTTTGTGGAAGAAAAGTTGGTGCTAAATCCACACCAACAAGACAAGACAGTGTTACGTTATTGTCTAGGCTATATCATTGAATAGTCAGGTGATAAGACTTTAATCAGGAACGGGTTAGTTTGATCCCTGCTTAGAATTGAAAATTCATTCCGATCCTATGGCTAGGTTATTCGCTAGGAATATAATTACCCAATAATTCGATCTCTGGGTTTTTAACTCGGAATATGGTTACACAGTCAAGTGCAGGCTAAGTTATTTGATAAAAATAATAAATTAATTTGAATGATATAAATCGGAGGTTAGTGCAAACAACTTAAGCTTAAGACTTAAAAACAATATGACAAATAGATCAAACCTTTTTCCGGGTTACATTGGCATGTATCACAGCCGTTGCTGTCAACCGAATATCCGTTAGGGCAATAATTACCACACATAGGCTCAGCTGCACAGCCTATCCAATCGTTTTCATTGCCGAGCACTGTGATTTAACGTACAAGAAAATTACTATTATGTTGTTTTTACAAACAAACTTAAAGTTGGATAGATTACATTGCCTGCATATTTTATTGTTTGCATGTTGTCTGCAGATTATACTGTCTGCAACCTGTCTGTAAATTATATTTTCTGCACATTGTCGGAACATGTTACTGTCGGCGCAAGTCGGCATTGTTCGGTCACGTGTTGCGGTATAAGAACCTGCCATAAACCATCCTCCAGGGCACTGTAGAAGATGGACACGTTAGAGAGGCCGTCAACTGAAATGCTAGTTCGACAATATAAAATATTGGACAAAGCTGCAAGTGACTGAACTATTGATAGCCGCTCAAGATAGTTAAAAATGGAGAAAGATGACTGCTCCCCCAAAGACCACAATGGTCAATAGTTTGGTGCTAATGATGACTCTGGTGAACCTAAGGTAAACTTTCAATAAAACATGAAGTATTATTAATGTGTACATAAGAAATTGTTTTAAAACATTTACCTGAAGAAATAAAGCAAAATATCAACATTTGAAACAAAAGCGACATTGTGAGAGTTAATGACTATTAGACAATATGTCACAGAGTAAAAGCTAACAAACAAAATAGTCTGTCTTCACTGTCATTCAATTTTTTAATCTCATATAGAAAAATATTTATTGCGTATGTATGTTTTATGCCCTATTTGTGTACTTTATTATGTATTCATTATTAAGTGCCTCGTTCTTAATCACTTATCATAATGTAAGTAATGCTTATTTAGTTGTTGTCGAGGTCAGTCGATGGCATATTTTGCCAGGTTTAGGCCTAACCTTGTTTCATATGCTAGCCTGTATACATAGATGCGCTGAGAAGACTATAACATGCTGCATCAACACTCACATAAGGTTCATTTAAATTCGAAAGATAAAGTATATTAGTTATTGTAGTGTTATATTTATGCCCCCATCCTTTGAACTTCCTGGACCCCAGAGCAAGGTACAAGCTGCAATATTTCCCTCGCCTCGACCCCATCTATTTGAAATGATATCTTTCAAAGTCTTCTACGTCTTCCTTGTGTACTAAATGTTGTTTACTTGTAATTATTAACTAGCCCGTTATTATAATTAAGTTAGACATAATTTTATTAAATTGACTGTATACTATCATATTGAAGGCATATTATTTTGACTAAAGCTTCTCGTACGTGGTAAAAAATGAAATTAAAATATTATGAGACTCCGGGGTTTGAAAATAACTTTCATCGGATACAGCAAGAAGAAAAGTATACCATTACAAGAATTACATCAGTCATTTGAATACCGAACCTAAGGCCGTTTAAGTGAGAATTCAACATGGAATGAAACATCAAATCCCCATTCATTGGCTCCAGTATTGATAACATAAGTTTGCGTTAAATGTCCAAATATGAATAAAGTAAACAAAAGTGGTCAACAAAATAATAAAGAAACAATCAAGCCAAATGCTAAATACATATTTCTTTACCTCGCCTATCCCGATAGGCCCTTACCCCGAAAGGTAGGCGAAACATCTGAGCATCTGATGGAAAATTTCGTGGAGACCAAATTATTTTGCATAGCATTCATAGATGGGAAATCAAACTTAATGTCTGTCGCCAAATAGGGAAATATCCTGTTATCTCTCACATTCCGTTAAATTCACGTTAAATAGTCAACAGCAGCCGAGTCTATTGAAATCTTAAGATATAGACAAACTATTGCTGAAGTCCTCTTATTGGTCGTGATGTGTGACGATCAACTTTAAATGTAGTGCACATTGACCACCATAATGGATTGTCAACAAATAGAGTTTTTATATGGTAACCATTTCAGCATGATTTCTTTTATGGCAAGTAACCTTTTGAAGAAAATGGCTTTTAAGGACGAGAAAAGTTGAATTTCATACAGTTGGTAGTATTTATTTGTTTTCACCTTGTAAATTTATTATAACGGAATTACAGACAGTGACCATGAAAACCCATTTTGTAATTTGTCATCCATAATACACCGACCGAGCTGAGAGTGCAAATCGTTGAGTGCAAAATGTAACAGTTATAGCAATCGGGTGCAAGTCGTGACGAACGCTCTAATTGTATTTTAACCCTTCCCGTACCGACCTACTTCTATCTATGCTGCCTTCAGTTCCGCTATATACGCGCCCGGGACTGTAAGGGTTAAAATGAATGTTAACTCTATGTACCATGATATCAGATACACGACCAAGAGCTTAACAAAAATGATTTAACCCATTTTCTGCCAGCGTCCCACGTAAATTCCTATTAAATCCTTTTATCATATTCATATCATATCATATATATATATAAATCTCGAAACGTGTATTAATGTGGGTATATAAGTATGTACGATATTTGATAAATTGTTTGCAGACATCTTAGTTTGTGATAATCAAAATCTTGTTGAAATATCTCATTTCTAGGACTCCGACCATTATCTGGAGATTATGCCTGAAGACAGATATCACCAGCGAGCACATTAGTCAACTATTCAAACAGTGGGAGATTCTATCATATTGCAAAATTATCTTTAGCTTGTTTAGCACCGCGATCGTCTGCGCTATTCTGGTGAGAATGTAAGGCATTAAGCGTTCGTCTGATAGGTGGTCATTACCTGACATTTTATCCAGGACCATATTTGAAGATAAACAGATTTTTAAGCGTTTAATCTCTATTTAGGAAACAGAAACAAGTCTGAGAAAACATAATCTTGATGGGCAGCTGCATCATGTACACGTCTGTTATAATTAAAAAAAATGTCCCACCAATGTGGCAATTGAAAATTGTGTGACAAAAGTGTGATGTCTTATGGCTTCTCCTATGTTTAGCGTCCTTTCATGGAATAATTGTTTATAGAAAGTAGAAAGTGAAAAAGTCTTTTTCACATAGGCTAACCTTTAATTATTTAAGTTACAACATAAGTTATTGTATACAATCAGTCATTATAGTTGCTTTTTAAAAAGCATGAAAGACATTTTTCATATATAAACGTATTGTTCAGTTGTTGTTTTTTCCATAATTGTAAACCAAACAAAGAACAGTATTGTTGATGTCCTATTATTATTGTTGGACCATCAAACATTACTACCAGTCTTTTCAGAGTATTTGAGTTGCAGTAGCTGAATTATTTGCTATTAAACATCAAAATAGACGACATCACCACAATATAAATTCCAACTTGTAATCAATAAAAGAACGCCTTTTTGCAGCATATTATTTAATAACAATTCATTAACAGTTCACACTTCACATTTAGGAAATAATCTTTAATACTTATGGTTATAGTATTGATATAAAATAGTTTCATGATGAGCACTGAGTCTACACATTTTTATGATTGTTGATTACAATAACAAGAAGTCGACTGAAGAATAAGCGTGGGCAATCACATGACTATTTACTTCCTATATAGGTTTTCTTAATATCCAAAAATGGGTTTTATTTCGACTTTTTAATTATTAATTTAGTCACTACCTATATATTATTTAATTGCTTCATAGCAAGTATGATTCATATATGTTTCTCTTTAAATGCCTTTATTGTGTTTCATTTTATAAAAATATGATAAATCCATGAGCAGGCCTATTATTTGCTGGATGGCGGGTGAAAGGGTAAGGGGAGGACTTAATATTTTTCTTCATAGAAGTGTATAAAATATAAAATAAAATATCTTTTCAAACATCCGGCCTGGGTTAGTACCATAAAAGTGTCAATTTATTTATTTTTTAACCTGAAATGATTGGTAGATGCACTTAACTTACACTATAACACGTATAAATCTGTTTCCGTTCAAAGCCTTTAACGAGAAAACATGAAAATCGAACTGATCCAGTATAAATTTACATGGGGCCACTTGTTGGTACTGTCCCACTTATGGAACGCTTTTTATAACGTCAATATCTAAAAAAATAAATAATTTAAAGAAAAATAAAAAACGTTCCTTTTATTGTGGCCCAAAAGCTAAATTTTAATAATATCTAAAAATTAAAAAAAAATTACGACCTCAGCAGAATAATATTTTAGATCTAATCTTCCAATTATTGCTTGTGTTTGTGATTTTATGAATATTAGTTCGTGATGTGGCGCTCCTTTTAAATAGCTTGAAGTATCCCATCACCTGTTTACCTGGGTCCAACGCATACTTCAACACTGAGTCAAAACCCTCTTACTACATCCGGGAGAGTCCTCAGCCCGTGGCTTGTTGTACCAGATTGAGCCTGACTAATGTCTAATGATTCATGAGAACTTATTGTGTATGTGCATATTGTCTACAAATTATATTTTCTGCCTATTGTCTGCATATTTTACTGTCCGTAAATTATCTGCATATTTTATTCCCTGAATATGATATTGTCAGTATTTTGGTATTTGTCCGTGACCTGAGAAAAAATAAAAGTGACGCGTTATTTCTACATTCTACCCGTATCCGTGTCTAGAGTTTACACTTGCATTTGTATAAGGGAAATCAATAAATTTACGACGTGGGTGATTTTTTTTCCCTTTCTCGTTCAGGCAACCCATTACTTACCCGAATGCTACTCGGCGAAAAAGGGGGCTCGTCGTGTTGCTGAGGTGTAGTTACTATGCAGGGAAACGACGCTTTTGCCCATCCGGTAAATTGTCAACATTTTTGAGAGAAATGAATGTAAACAATAAAATTTGGCGTGTAGCAAAAACATTAGTATTATCCCGCATCCGCTAAAGTAATAAACAATTTATCCTAGACAAAAGGGACCTTTAAATTTGATTGGTCTACGTCGACAGACTTTTTCAAGCAATATGAATATAGGTACAAAAGTTGTTTCTACCAGTTATGTTGGATCTATACTTGTTCTTTAATGTTAATGTTGGATCTATACTTGTTCTTTAATGTTAATGTTGGATCTATACTTGTTCTTTAATGTTAATGTTGGATCTATACTTGTACTTTAATGTTAATGTTGGATCTATACTTGTTCTTTAATGTTAATGTTGGATCTATACTTGTTCTTTAATGTTAATGTTGACTACATACAGGACATACGAAACTAACACATTCGTTTATCTTAAAACGAGAAATGGCCCCAATGTGTGCTTTCTGCAATGCCAACTTAACAGTGTCTCACATTTTGTTGGAATGTAATACATTTGATGACATTCGACGTAAATTCTATTACTGTAGAACTCTTCATGAACTTTTCAGCAAAATTAAACCAAAACATATAATAAACTATATTAAAGACATAGAACTGTACAACAAAATCTAAAGATATAAGAACAATAAAATGGATACAAGAGAAAAATGACAACAACGTTATCAAAAAGGCCCTATATAACCTTCGATGTTGATGAGCCGGAAATTCAACAATTCAATTCAATTCAATGTTAATGTTGGATCTATACTTGTTCTTTAATGTTAATGTCGGATCGATACTTGTACTTTAATGTTAATGTCGGATCTATACTTGTACTTTAATGTTAATGTCGGATCTATACTTGTACTTTAATGTTAATGTTGGATCTATACTTGTACTTTAATGTTAATGTCGGATCAATACTTGTACTTTAATGTTAGTTAACAGAGAAAATGTTTATTTTGTTTTTCTTCCTCGTCGGCGTTTTTACGTCTTGAGAGACATTCCATTTCCCTTGCAGGCCCTCATGTGCCTAAAGAGGCCAATCCTGGAATTACAGTCACGGTCACACTGGTTGGAGATGAATGAGGCCGAGGGGACCCCATTTTTCTCCACCTTCTTATTCCATGCGCGCTCCTCTCCTGCAAGCCGGAAATCTTCTTTGATTCCTGCCCTCCAGGTGGGCCTATCCTGCGCCGTGACTTCTCAATCATTTGGGTCGATTTGGAGGTGCTTCGTGTCCCTTTTACAGACATCCGCAAATCTCAGTTTTGGCCGTCCAGCAGGTCTCTGTCCCGAAGCTAGTTTTCCATAACGGATGTCCCGAGGGAGTCGACCCTGTGGCATTTAGATGTACATGACCTATCCAGCGGAGACGTCTGTTGTTGAGATTAATGCGGATGCCTTGACACCATGCTCTTCGTAGGAAGAAACTTTGACCTGCCATCTGATGTCTAGAATGCGTCTGAGACACCTGGTGCGAAAAGTGTTCAGTTTTCTCTCCTGCTTCCAGGAATATGTGCTCCATGTTTCACTGCAGGGTACCCAGAACGCATGTTCGGTAAACTAGTGACTTAGTGATAGGTTTGAGCTATAGGGGGGGGGGGGGGCACTCCAAAGCTCTGTCCAGGCTCAAGCCACCACACGACAAGCCGAAGGCGTGGCGTGCCGTGTAACAGTGACGATTATCGAGACGGGATTGCAGCGTCTATTGCTTCCCCGTGGCCTCTGGGCAGTGCAATGGGTCTTGGACCCGCTGCGGGAGCTGTCCCCCATGCATTCGCCCGCTGGCGTATTCTTCATGAGAACGTATCGGCGGTTTACACACTTCGCCAGTCTTTGAGGCCCATGGGTACAGAAGATCATAGGGCTGGTGAAGCAGCGTTCACCCGTTTATATGGCCACGGCATACGAAGGGATGTATGGCCAGCACAATTACCAGCCGCCTTTACTTTACCCCAACTAGTGTCAGGTACCCATCAGAGCTGGGTAGATCATGGGCACCCCCAAGGCCCGTGAAAAATCCGAGTCTCCACCAGGATTTGAACCCATAACGCTGTCGCTAGGCCACTGTGCCATATACGTTACATTATTGGTTTATAACTGGTTAACTTCACTGAGGTAAAAACATAAAATACAATTTATTTTTTCCAACAATACTAAAATGACGATCATATTAAACGTTATTCGAATTGCATATTGTTAAGCCACCCAAAAAATTGACTGCATTTTATCAATGTGAAGAAATATCTAAGATTATGAGTAAAAGTGTTTTGTTTATTACCAAGGAAATTTTCCATTCAGTCAATAAAAAAAACACGCTAGAATTATATTACGTCATCAGGTCATTTTAAAAACACTACTCTCGACATCCAATTTAAAACCACAATAGACGTTGCCAACATTACACAACACACAAATAACCACAACTAATTCTTGACATAGAATAATGAAATGGAGAAGAAACAGTTTAAGAATAAAAACCTGAGTTGGCAGCTCCGTTTATTTATTGTTTTGGTACATTTTGTTTTATAGTATTATTATTTCTGAAGCTTAAACAAACAAAAAACTACCCAGCGTGCAACGCCACGTCGTATCGACGTGGAAAAAACGTAAAAACCACGTGTTTTTATTGTGTGGTTTCAACGTTTTTTCCCCGTCGATACGACGTGGTGTGCCCGACTGGGAAGAAACAAAATTGTAGACTCTTATAATCTCGTGGAAGATGTACAGTACAGGTGTCTAAATTTCAATGCAGAGCTCGTTCTCGCGGCAAGGGCCAGGCGAATCTGGCGATCTCTTCCCGATTAGCTGGCGAATGTTGTTGGAATCCGCCATCTTGCGCATCCTGGAATAGACTTCTAAGTACTTGTCGAAGCATGCGACCTGTGAGAATAAAAGAACAGGAAAGTGTACTCACGTTAAAAAATGTCTGCGAAAATTCTGAGTTATAATCTATACATAGATTATTTTTTTCCTAAACATGATATCACGGTAGCCGAAGGTAATGGGTTCGAATTCTTGCTAGGATTTTTTTCTCTCCAGGACTTGAGGGTGTTTCTGAGTCTACCCAGCTCTGATGGCTGGGCATTGTGTTCCCCACACTGTCCACACATCCCCTAGTATGCAATGGGCACATAAATAGGTGAACGCTGCTTCACCACACATATGATCAGTTTGTTCCGAAGGGTACTTTAAACATGATATCATGTACATTATTTATTTTTCTTGAAAATGATATCATGCGTTGATAATGGGTGTGGTTGTCCGGTTCTAGCATAAGTCATGTTGACAAATAATGATTTGACGTAATTTTGAAAGGTTCCTTTTATATTTGATGTTATGTGTCTTGAGGCGTTATTATGATTTTCTATCAGTTGAAATTATTGGCCGTTGTTATTATTGTATTTATACTATTGGTAGCGTCTATTAAACTTCAAATAATTGACATAGATTTATGATGTACTTACAAGTGAATTTATTTCTCACATAGAATCAGAATTTTATATATATATATATATATATATATATATATATATACATTAGAATAGGCCAACACTTGTTAATTCAATTATTTATTAACAATACTTCATTTATTATTTAAAACAAAACAGACATATTTTCTTTAATACTTTCTACTCTAACTTCCGTCTCCAACTGAGGTCACATGCGTGCTCAACATTATCATGTGTAACTGAGGTCACATGCGTGCTCAACATTATCATGTGTAACTGAGGTCACATGCGTGCTCAACATTATCATGTGGTACTCAAGATGAAGATCAAAGTTCGAACAGTCACTAATATTGCGATCTCAGTCTACTGAAATGTCCTTATATACTCTATGTGTTACAGGCACACATTTATTGTCTTTAAATAAGTAGTGCAGTAAGCGGAAGAGATATGTTGTAATCAGACAAACTGGGTAGTTAATGTTTTGTTTGAAAATATACATATAAATTATTTAGTCCTAAAATATTTATACAATTTTCAAATACTTTTAAAAGTTTGTTAATTTCAAAGCTATATCTTGTAGCCATTTATTCTTTAAAAGAAAAAAAAAGAAACATATTAAAATTATTAGTGCAAATAAAATGCTTTAATTATCTCCCTTTAATTAAAAAAACCGTTTCCACATTTGATTCAATAATGATGCCAAACAAGTTATGTTTTGTAATATAAAAAATATTACTGACTTATTTTTGTTTGTTTATAAGTGTAAGTTGAACCAAAAGCTGAAAGTAGAAGAGCGAATGCCTATCAGTTGAGAATAGCAGATGACTTTCCTAAGCTAAGCAGCTTCCTTTCAGATTTTTTCCGCAAACGGGCACATTTGGATGCCCGTTTTTGAAACATTTTTGAAAGTATTGCCATTGGTTAGAAAACTCAGCTTTGAGTACTTCGATATATTTCTGAAGAAGCCCTAACTTTTTAAATATATGCCTTTATATATGGTTGTTAAATGTTTTGAAATTGGTTTCACGGCAAGATATATGTCGAGTTTCAATACAAATCCATTCCAGTGGTCGTTGTAAATGCAAGTTGAACTCACTGAAATGTGTCGCTTTGTCATTCGGCTTCAACGGTCAGTTTTTCTCATCATTAAGAACCAGAAAAAGTTGATTTTTTTTCATCAATATCAAAATAATTCTTGGAGGTCTCTCGCGTGCCATTGAAAATTACTCTGCGTGCCAAGTCTGGCACGCGTGCCTTAGGTTGCCGAAGCCTGGTCTAGAGGACAGTGTGCGATCAGAAATTATTTTAGGCATTTTCGTAAACAAAAAAACATGCATTTGCTGATGTTTGACAATTAATTTCAACCTCAACGGCCTGTTCGGGTCTTTTAGAAATATACAAAGGCTCCAAGATTAGTTATGAGAAATCCGTTCTTAACATCAAAAGTGAGTGGGCGATAATTTTAAAAAGTATTTTAAAAAATACAATGCGTAGATTCATAAAAATATAAAACGAAAATTCTTTGGCATCCAGCAATTAGTTTGAGATTTTAAACAGGTGATTCTTAACGTCTGACATTCACAATCCATCGTTTTCTGTTGGCAACAAATTTTGGAAATTAAATAAAATTTAATCTCCTACATCTTATCGTACAAGCAGTAACGCAGCACACAGACATATTTTAAGCAAATGAACGAATATAACCGGAAATGTATTAAATTTAATACTTGTCAATAAGTTCTCATAAACTTTTGGTAACCAGGCGAGAGATTTTTGTCTCATAGATTTTGTCGGCTATTGGCACGCGGCTATTGGCACGCGGCTATTGGCACGCGGTTGTGCCCAATCTTTCCCGATAACCTTGACACTGGCATTTAATTTGATTCTACCATCATGCACTGACCAGAACAAGTGACTGACCTGTGACATGCCGTACGGGCAGATATTCCAGGGATCTGATCCCCGTTCTCTCTTTTCCAACTGTGGGTTCAACATGTTTTCCAATGTCGTCGGTAAATCTGAAAAAAAGGGATTTAAAAACATGTATCAATTATCATTAATCAATAAACTTAGATTTGTGTCTGTGTTTGCCTAATCGTAGAATGTATAGCACAATCTGTTACAACGATCAGATAAACATAAGGACAAAATCACTTTCCTTGTCCCTTATGCGACAACAAATGCATATAAGCACTATTTCTTCTCGAGTGACATCCAGGTAATGAATGGGTTGTGTGAACAAATAAGAAAAACCGTTAATTTAATATAATTAAAAACACTAATCGAAACGGAAGACTAGACTCAGACCAGACAAAAGCATAGAACGCAATAATCTTCTTTATAGAAGTAGCGTCTGTAATATAAGATAAGATTAGATGGCTTTCCTTTTTGGAGTTCTGTCAATCATTTTAATATCGTAGAAACATAGCATTATATTGTGTGGTTTAGTCATTTGGATTAAGCGTACGCCTTTATTTTATTGATTTGTTTGGAGCTTGTTCCCCCCGATAGTATATAAAACTGCTTCACCGGCCCCCACCTAGCGGGCACACCACGTCGTATCGACGGGGGAAAAACGTGGAAAGTACAATGCCCATCAGCTTTTACTTTACCCGAACTAAGGTCAGTTTTCAATCAGAGCTGGGTAGACTCAGGGACACCCTCCAGACCCAGAAAAGAAATCCTACCCTGCACCAGGATTCGAAACCAGGACCTTCAGTATGCCAGCCGAACGCGCTGCCGCACTGACACTGCCCCCCCTCCCCCGGTTTGCCCCTGAGTATGGATTAATTTGATCCAACGGGAATCAATCAATTGTATAAATTTGCTATTCTATGTATTGCATCAATTGTATAAATTTGCTATTCTGTGTATTGCATCAATTGTATAAATTTGCTATTCTGTGTATTGCATCAATTGTATAAATTTGCTATTCTGTGTATTGCATCAATTGTATAAATTTGCTATTCTGTGTATTGCATCAATTGTATAAATTTGCTATTCTGTGTATTGCATCAATTGTATAAATTTGCTATTCTGTGTAATGCATTCTTTTGCATTATGTTGCCTACAGTTTCCGTTTAAGATCTCTGTTTGTGTGGGTTTTTTTATATTTTTTTCTTACCGTTGCATTGTTTTCAGTAAATGTTTGTGTTTTGTAATGGGAAATAAATACAAAGCTAAGAATATAGTCAACACTTAGAAAATAAAACTAGAAACGTAAGAGACTGTAAATTGTCTAATTTTAAGTGCTGACCATTAATAATGAAACACCATCAAACCAGACAGACTAAAACGTCACAACGTTTAGTACTAGTGTGGGGGGGGGGGGGGAGGGGGGAAATGTCTCTACTCTACTAATACAATTTGTAACTTTGCTACTAGAGTGGACAAAAAACAACGACAAAGATAACAATCTACATCATGAATTCGGTTTTTATGTCCTGTATAAGTGGTGGCAGCTTTTAAGTCCGCATTACATATGCATTAGTCCACTATGTCTGGTCGAGAGGTGACCCGGACTGGACCCATACTATATTATGCCGTGAAGTTTTAGGAATACCTTGTTCAATATTTGAAAAATGTGGAGTGTGGCTAAGAGAGGGGGGATATTGTAAACATTTCTTAATTCCTTTATAAAAATGGTCCGTGATGTTATGCAGTGGCGTAGCCGGGGTTAAAAGGTACATGGGATTAGTATTGTGTGGAAAGGGGGGAAGGAGGTGCTAAAAGTAGAATCTGCACCTGCTAATTCTTAAAACGTGCACAATTTCATCCTAACCAATTTAAATACTAAACTTTTATCTAGGTACCAAAGATGGAAAAAGTGCGTGGTGTCTGAGCGGCAGCGCGCTTGGTACAATACTGTGAATTCAAATGCAATTTAAGCCTATAATTATAAATGATGTTTAGGTTTCTTTATGTATCGTTTTCACAGAGTTTGTAGCCGAGGTGAATCTCCCTCTTTACCCCAACCCCCGGGGCCAACGAAAAAAAAATATGAACAAAAGAACTCATAGAGTCGGTCAGTGATGGTTAGCTGAAAGAGACAGCTTAGAGTGCCTTAGAGAGGTTGTCACCAATAGCTTCTGCCCGAGTCACATATTAAGCTAGATATATTATCAACAATAGCTTCTGCCCGAGTCATGTGATAAGCTAGATCATAGGTTCTCAACCTTTTTCGGCTCACCGCCTTTTACAATTTTTTTTCGGCTAACCGCCCCCCCCCCCCCCACTAACTTTTTTTTGCGCACACTCTCCCCACCCCCTATGGAAATTAAAGGGTCAATATGGTTTCTGCAATTTTTTTTCTTGGCCGACTAGATTTGTGTGCTTATTTATTGTCTTTAAAAAAATGAAAAGGAGACATATTGTACGAATAAATAGATTTGAAAAAATTACCTAATTAAGAGGATTATCAAAAAATCAATATTAATGTGAATCGTTTGCCTGGTGTGTAGCTAGTAGTTTGTCTAAATTTGTTTCAATTTTGTTTGCAAAAGCCTTATGTCTCTATGCTTCACTATTTGCAGCTTGTCTTGTTTTTTTTTTTTTTAACAGCCAAATGGTACTAGCATAAAATCCACTTTCCACAAAAGAGGTTGATAAGAATGCAATACAAAATTGTTGCCCAAACACACACTTAGAGAAACTGTTTAATTTTATCGCAATTTGTTTTTAAAAAAAGTCGAGCACCGAATCCAAATCTCACGCATTATATTTAAACGGTCATTTGTTGCTAACCAACGCGCTTCAGTGTGCAGTAGCCATCGCTTGTAGTCCTCGTCAATGAACAATGAGCAATATTTATTTTGCCACATAGAAAAAAATATAGGAACAATAAATAGGCAATAAAGGCGTACACAAAGACATAACAAGAAAATTATAAAATTGGCAAACAATAAAACAATTATATAGAGAGAGTAGTGTTTTTTTTTAATTAAAGGGAGATAATTAACCCGTTTCACTTGAGCTAATATTTCTAATGATTTCTTTATTTTATAAAAAAAAATAAATGGATTAAAATGTATAACTGATCAAACTGTAAAAAGTATTTGAAAATAATATAAATATTATATTACTAAAGAATTTATAGGCCTATGTATATTTTCAAACATTACATAAACTACCCAGTTCGTATGATTACTACGTATCTATTCCGCTTAATGATGGTTTGGTTGTGCGCATTACGCGTCAAATACATTAAATAACATCTCAGTAAAACTGAGATAAAAATATCATTAATATTAGCAGCTCAGATATTAAGCAGCGTTTACATCACATTTCATTACAAAAAACTTATCGATTGCGGATTCAAATAGCTTTGGTGTTGAAATTATATCAGGTTCATTTGTACCGCCCATTTGCCCTTCACCACCCCTAATCACCCCGGGGAACGTCAGCGCCCCCCTAAAGCTGCTCACAGCCCCCCGGGGGGAGGGGCGATAACGCCCCCGTTGAAAACCTAAGAGCTAGATAGATTATCATCAATAGCCTCTGTCCGAGTCATGTGATAAGATAGCTAGATTATCACCAATAGCTCCTGCCGTGTGATAAGATAGCTAGATTATCACCAATAGCTTCTGCCCGAGTCATGTAATAAGCTAGATATATTATCATCAATAGCTTCTGCCCGAGTCATATAATAAGCTAGATAGATTATCACCTTTAACTTCTGCCCGAGTCATGTGATAAGCTAGATAGATTATCACCAAAAGCTTCTGTCCGAGTCATCTGATAAGATAGATATGTTATCACCAATAGCCTCTGCCCGAGTCATGTAATAAGCAAGATAGATTATCACCAATAGCTTCTGCCCGAGTCATGTGATAAGCTAAATAGATTATCACCATTGGCTTCTGCCCGAGTCATGTAATAAGCCAGATAGATTATCACCAATAGCTTCTGCTCTAGTCATGTAATAAGCTAGATAGATTATCACCTTTAACTTCTGCCCGAGTCATGTAATAAGCTACATATATTATCACCAATAGCTTCTGCCCGTGTCATGTGATAAGCTAGAGAGATTATCACCAATACCTCCCCCCGAGTCATGTAATAAGCTAGATAGATTATCACCAATAGCTTCTGCCCGAGTCATGTAATAAGCTAGATAGATTATCACCAATAGCTTCTGCCCGTGTCATGTGATAAGCTAGATAGATTATCACCATTACCTTCCCCCGAGTCATGTGATAAGCTAAATAGATTATCACCATTAGCTTCTGCCCGAGTCATGTAATAAGCTAGATAGATTATCACCAATAGGATCTGTTTAATGCCAGGAATGGCTCATGTCATCTTTTTTCCAACTTTCCATGTTTTTTTACGTTTTACGTGTATTATTTAGTCTCATCGAAATCCAGAATGCAAGCAAGAAACAAATAAGCCTACATAAAAAAAAACACAGGTCTATTGTTTTAGAAAACCCCAGCTACGAAACCTGATAACATCGTGACGAAAGTTATTTCGCAAATTTTCATGTCATTTTATTATTATTATTATTTGCATTTCAAACAATACGTATTATCTGAAAAACGTGTTGCAGTATTGTTAAACATATTTATTTAATCGCATACGTAAAAGGTCAGAGTTGATTTCCCTCGATCTAAGTCTCGGCATCTTTAATATTATCTCTTACAACTTGAGGAGAAAAAGAGATGAAAGTTGTAATAAAATGTGTGTTCAGTTTACATTTTACAAATGTAATTAGAACATAAAGCTAAAATGCTATCTCACATTAGTTGGTGCACCTATACTAGAATATGTAGCATCTGTATGGGACCCATTCAACTAAAAAAACATTTAACCCTTCCCGTACCGACCTACTTCTATCTATGCTGCCTTCAGTTCCGCTATATACGCGCCCGGGACTGTAAGGGTTAAAGAATAAATGAGAACAAATTCAAAAAAGAGCTTCAAGGTTCATTACTGGTGAATATTTGCAACTGACAAGAGTAACACCAATAGTGGCATCCGGGCATGGAATGTGTTGCCTGAAAACATACCAGGAAAACGATTAAACTAACATCAATTTGAGACAATTATATAAATGCAAATGCAAGACTAGACTCAGACCAAGGATGAGAGTATACATAGGACGCATTAATCTTCTTCATAAAAGTAGCGTCTGTAATATATTATCTTTTCTTAAACATTACATATATTATAAGATAAGATAAACGTGCACATCTTGTGCTATCTGCCCAAGTATTTTATTTTATAATCACATTATAAGCCCATCAGTGTATTAATATGTGTAGTTGTATGTAAATGTTGTTTATAGTTATATATGTGTGGGTAGCAAGATTAATTTAAATTTAGGAGAACATTGTTGTGATCGATTGGGCTCTGACGCCCCTTCCGTTGTCAAATATTCAAAAAAATTGGAGCAAGTGAAATGTGATACCTGCGGAACAGCTTTCGAAAATTCGGAACATCTTACTTTCAAACCTGCCCCCCCCCCCCCTGTACCGCTCTACCCGGTCAGCCAAATGGCCCCCCAGGGAGCTGCCTTCAATGACAAGATGTATGGTGGACTGGAGCAACTGTCAGCCACGGCGCAGTTATCACAAGTATTGAACTTCTTGTCTAAATCCACCAAAATCATAACACTTGAGAACGAAGAAGAAGTGTAAATTCTGTGTCATTCGACTTACATTGTTTTTACAGGTACCAACCTGTTAGATTAGTTTTTTTTTTTGTTTTGTTTTTGTTGAACTATACACGATTCTCAATAACTTTACACTTTGACGTCACAACAAGCATATATTTATGATTCTTTTATTTACTGATGTTTAGAGGTTAAAAAAATAATTTCAATAAAAACATTTGATGTAAGATTAATTAATTCATAACATCTGTTGTTGGCAATAGGCGACGAGAAAAAAACACATGATGTGAAGTTTGATCAAAGTTATTATAGACATAAGAACATACATCTATAGAATACGTGTTTTCTATATCGGGATATGTTTGAATGCCATGGAAATAAATGTATTGTAATAGCGTGGTGGCTAGCTGTTTTTATTGCTTTGATAAATGCCAAGATCATGAGAAGATTTTTTAACGTTTATACTCGAGCGTGCAAGCGAGGGTTGTCTGTTTCTTTTACTGCTTGCAGACGAGAAAAAAAGCAAATCGGCTCACAGACGGGACAGTCAGACGAACAGGCGGATAGACATAGCTATAGCAGAGTATAATACTGATAGCTCAAAGATCAAACCGCAAAATTATGGTGTGTAAGATTTATAACAGGTGTTTTTTGGGGTATTAAAAACAAAAAAAAAGCCAGTTTCCATTCTGAACCACCTGCGTCACCTTAATTGCTTTTCCTGACTCAGTTGAACTAATCACATGTAGATAAATGGTGTTTGAGTACCTTTAAGTGTTGTTGTTTTGTGTACGCGTATGGACAGAAACGTATGCGTGTGCTATGTTAATATGTAGGTGTCTAAATGTGTAGTTGTGCCAATATACGTATACATGACTAGGGCACGGTGGGCTAGGCTAGTGTACTGAAGGGCATGGGCTCGAATCTTGGTGAACGCTTGTTCCTCCAAGTTCTGAGGATGCCCCCTAGTCTACCCACAGAATAGATATAGAACTTAATGCGCAATCCCTATATGCACAGTCACTAAAAGTGAAGCTCGGCTTCCGACATTTTCTTTTTATTCAAGGCAGCGCTACTATAGTAAGATGAGAAAGGCTTAATTTATAACTGATATCTACTCTTTGCAAGTTTAGGACTAAAGCAAGGCTACTAATGTTAAGTAACATGAGGTTATAAGTTACAGTTGTTTATCCTTTACGGGGTCAGGAAAGCCATGGAGTTTGACATGCTTTTTTGTACGATAATCAATCGTTTTCGCATCATTGTTGCAGTATATTACACAACATCATTTGTACCTTTTGCCTGAAACATTTGTTTGGGTATTCGAAATTGTAGATTTGATGAAAAAGACATTGTAAATAAGCATAAATATATAGTGTAACCAGGACCGCTGCGTTTAAACAGTATGGCGTCGGTATTACTTCCGGAAACAGAAAAAAAATACGCTTGCGCATTCTGTTCTATATTTCTTCTGTGGTCTACCCAGCTCTGATGGGTACCTGGACTTGAGTAAATGCGCCAGGGCATTGAGCTGCCAACACAATCCCCTAGTATGCCGTGGCAACAAAACCTAGTGAACGCTGCCTCACCGGCCCCTATGGATCAATTCGGTCCGACGGAATACTTACTTTTACTTTACTTGCTTTTGATAATTACACGGGCACTGATCGCAATTCTCAAGTGTTTTACTGAAACGATCATATAACAATATTTAATATGTTTTTTTGTAATGAGTTATTATTGTTGTTGTTGTTAATGCGACATGCCTGTAAACACAACAGCGAAACTCGATCTCAAACTCATGCGATGGTTTTGCTAAAGCGAAAAGAGAGAGTGAGAGGAGAGATAGAAAAAGAAAGAGTGAGAAAGAGAAAGAGAGAACGAAAAGAGAAAGAGAGAAAAAGGGAGAGAGATGGGTAGAGAAAGGGAGAGAGAAAGAGAAAGAGAGAGAAAAGAGAGAAGAATACGAAAGGTAGACTACTGCTTTAAGTTGTGTGGAGCTGGAAGATTGATAAAGACAGTTCGTGAAAATTGAAAATTTGATTGATCTTGATTTCCCTGAATTTAAACCACCAACAATACCAAGAATAATAGCAAGATACATATTTAATGGGACGCTATTCAAGGACAATAATGTCAGACTCAAGAAGAGAAAGTTCAATTGCTTCCCTTATTTTGTATTTTTTTTTATATAAATTAATCTTTTGAGCTTTTGTTTCGATTCTTGTTTTGTTTGTGTAATGTTTTTTATTGTGACTAGAAGAGATGCAATTTACTCTAATTGCAAAGCCTTTGGATGTGACGTATTTGGGACAATTTCCGATTCAGCGCTTCGGCCTTCTAATTTAAATTTGTGTGTACGTCAGTAAATAGCCCGTTTCTAGGCTTACATAGTTCTAAAAGTTTATTGCAACATCTGTTGTACTCCCATAATCCAACTTCATTAAATCTACAAATGTTGACATCATCTCAAGCATTGTTCGTACATTGCTGCAATGAATGAACGACTATATTATCTGATCTTATATGTCTAGTCTTGCATTTTTATTAATGTTTTAAAAGATGTTAAGTTACTAGTTTTCCTGGTTTGTTCAGGTAGCCCATTCCATGCCCGAATGCCACTCTGGAAGAAAGAGTACTGATATGCGTTTGTACTCGCATAATCGATAAGTAAAGTGTTTTTGTCTTTATGTTTATCTGAGCATTGTATTTCTAAATTAGACTTAAATGCCTTATGTATTATTACTACTTTACTCTCTTTAGAAAAAGCGTTCACCAGTATCCTCAAGTCCCGGGAAAAAAATCCAGGATTCGAACCCAGGACCTTCGGATCGCAAGTCGAACGCGCTACCGCTCGGCCACCGTGCCCATTTAGTGGCATTAGAGATCAGTGGACTATTAGTGGCATTAGAGATCAGTGGACTATTAGTGGCATTAGAGATCAGTGGACTATTAGTGGCATTAGAGATCAGTGGACTATTAGTGACATTAGAGATCAGTGGACTATTAGTGGCATTAGAGATCAGTGGACTATTAGTGACATTAGAGATCAGTGGACTATTAGTGGTATTAGAGATCAGTGGACTATTAGTGGCATTAGAGATCAGTGGACTATTAGTGGCATTAGAGATCAGTGGACTATTAGTGGCATTAGAGATCAGTGGACTATTAGTGGCATGAGTGATCAGTGGACTATTAGTGACATTAGAGATCAGTGGACTATTAGTGGCATTAGAGATCAGTGGACTATTAGTGGCATTAGAGATCAGTGGACTATTAGTGGCATTAGAGATCAGTGGACTATTAGTGGCATTAGTGATCAGTGGACTATTGCAACTATGGCCGAAAACCTTTTCCCGGCCTATTGCTGAGATAGTTTTTTTTATTTACCTTATATTTTTACGTTAAAATTGTTCATACTATCTTATTTTATACTACCGACGCTCCTTCTATAAATAAGATTATTGCGTCCTGCGCACATTCTACACAATAACCACTAGATCTACCTAAAACGAGATGTTGAAAATGAAAACTAAAATCTCTAAGTTTTTTTTTTCTAGAAAGAACAAGTCGCACCAAAGTTCTTTCTTTTCTATTGTATTGCATTCAGTTTGTTTAATTTATACTAAAAATCATCAATTTAGTTCCATAATGTGTGTGTGTGCTTGTTTGTATATGCGTGTAAGTGATATTTTATACAATCTATTGATCCCAATTATCTTATCCTAGTTCGGGAACCGTTTTTTTTATGTGTTTGTTCAACGGTGAAAATTCCCATTTGATGCCACTATTTTTAATTTTGCAATGCTTAGATCTATTTTTTTTTATATATTTCAATTTGTTATAACTGACACTGCCTATCTTAAAATTGCTCTTATATATTGCTCTTAAATAGTATAGCTAATGAAAAGACTACTCTACTAGTTAAAAAAAATGAGTAAAGTACGATTCGGACCAAATTGATCCATGGGGCCTGTGAAGAAACGTGGCCGTGGAGAATTGTGTGGCCCACACAAAGCCCAGCCGACTTTACTTAGCGCGTTCGACTGGCGTACCCTAGGTCCTGAGTTCGAATCCTGGTGCAGGCTAGGATTTTTTCCCGGGTCTGGAGGGTGTTCTTGAAACTACCCAGCTCTGATGGGTACCTCACCTTAGTTGGAGTAAAGTAAAAGAGTATGTGCATTATGCTGGCCACACAATCACATAGTATGCAGGGGTCACAGAAACTGATGAACGCTGCTTCATGGTCCCTATGATCAATTTGGTCCGAATGGTACTTTACTTTACTATAAAAAAACACAACAATTAAAAAAAAATACATCACAGCTAATGGGTTCTAATGTCAAAGTTAACAACAGGATGATTGTAGATAAAGGTTATACAATGATTGTTTGAATATTCGTTCAAATACAGCAACTCCCCCCCCCCCCCCAGACCCAATATCTACCACTAATGGCCCAGTCCTTATAGTTTATCAGGACTCAACTAATTGAACGTTATGGCAGCTGTCATTGTTTGCTTTTCAAATTGTCTAGTTCAAATAAAACACTCCCTCCCCTCCCCCCACCTCACTCCCATTCTCTCTGCCCCCGCACCAATGACCAGTGGATGGGCTATTTACACATGCAACCCCTCCCCCTCTACCCTTCTCTCTCCGTGGGTAGCCTACTCCACATCAAAGTGCAGTACTAATAGCCTCTCAGTGTATCTCTCTGTGTTTGTTTGTTTTGTTATTTTCAAAAGGGAGACAATTAATGACACTTAATTACAGAGTTCTCGATTCCCGAGGAATTTCAACACAGAATTGAAGTTTATAAAAAATTATTATAAAAAAAAAAAGAAACAAAATGCTAGAAATATTTGCGGAGATTGTGAAGTGTTATCGATTAACAAAACTCAACAATATAAAGTTGAATTTCACTTTTAAACCACTTAACATATTTTATTGTTTTTTCTTTTTTTCTTGTTTTGTTTTGTTTTTTACAAAATCTTAAAATATGCATGCAAGCAAAAGAGTTTTCTTTAAAAAAATATTTACAAAAAACAAGAAAAGGAAAAGTAAGAATTGAAATCGACAAATTAATTAGTAGTGTAAAAATAAAGACGCGTTTAGCAGTAGCCTACATAACTACATAGGGGACGTGGTGGCCGAGCGGCAGCGCGTTTGGCTGATGTACCGAAGGTCCTGGGTTCGAATCCTGGTGAAGGCTAGCAATTTTTTCCCTAAGTCTCGAGGGTGTCCCCGCTGAGTGCTGAATGCATTGTGCTGGCCACACATCCCCTAGTATGCCGTGAAAACTATAACTGGTGATCGCTCCTTAACCGGCCCTTTGGTCAATTTGTACTGACGGTTACTTACATAAATATTTTTTACATCATTGTTTTGAAACGGTCACACAAGGACAAAGACACTTTTCTTATTATTGAAGAACAAATGCATACAAGTATTCTTTCTTACCGAATGGCATCAGGGCATGGAATGGGTTGCCTGCACAAACCAAGAAAAACCAGTAACTTAAAATCATTTAAAACACGAATCAAAATGCAAGACTAGACTCAGACCACGAATGTGCGTAGGGCGCAATAATCTTCTTTATAAAAAAAAAAGCGTCTGTAATAGCCTATATAATAATATGATAAGATAACAAACCATCACAGTGTTTTAGTACTACCAAGACAATATTAACTTTAGCATTGACCTTCTCGGACAGTGTCCGAATGTCCGCAATGAATGTTGGTATAATCTAAAATTAAACAAACCCTAAAGCGTTGTTTTTTTTTGGTATAAATCTTTATAAAGGTTACATTTTTATTTGCATGTTAGTTTTTCAGTCAAAACCTTTTTTTTTTATTTTCCCCAAAATAATTCATTATTTCTACTTTTGAAAGCATAAAAGCGAAGTTTATAATATAAAGGCTTTTAAAAAGCGCACCAAAAGTAAAATGGGTGGAAAACAAAACAAGAAATTTGTATTTTTATGGGTTGTGATTGGAGGGTTGAAAACGATTTTTTTTAAAGAAATGTGTTGTCATCCACAACTGGTCTATGTGCAAAGTTTCGGCTCGATGGGATGACGGAAATCGGAGGGTCAATTAGCCTTTCAGCAATGTTGCCACTCCGCCAGCCAGAAAAAAAAGCTTAGTTTTTCTAAAAGATTGAGGCTGGTTTTATATTTGGTTTTGCCTTCAATATATTATGCTTTCTTTTAGTTTCAATTCAGATTATATCAAATCAAAAATGTACTTCAACTATTTTCACAACTATTTCTCAATTATTTTCACAACTATGTCTCAACTATTTTCACATCTATTTCTCAATTATTTTCACAACTATTTCTCAACTATTTTCACATCTATTTCTCAATTATTTTCACAACTATTTCTCAACTATTTTCACAACTATTTATCAATTATTTTCACAACTATTTATCAACTATTTTCACAACTATTTCTCAATTATTTTCACAACTATTTCTCAACTATTTTCACATCTATTTCTCAATTATTTTCACAACTATTTCTCAACTATTTTCACAACTATTTATCAATTATTTTCACAACTATTTATCAATTATTTTCACAACTATTTCTCAATTATTTTCACAACTATGTCTCGATTATTTTCACAACTATTTCTCAATTATTTTTACAACTATTTCTCAACTATTTTCACATCTATTTCTCAACTATTTTCACAACTATTTCTAGATTTAATTTCACAATAATTATTTTCCAACTATATTATGACAGTTGCCATGATAATCGCCACACAAACAACGCAAAACAGATATTTAAACAAAACAAAAACCCAGCGGCTTATCATAATTAATCAGGGTTTACCGCCCCTGCTGTTTGGGTCCGGTGTGACGTTGAAGTATCGCCACGCAACCAACCCGGACACTTGTCTGCTTCAATTAAGGACTCGAGACTGTGGCAAAAGATTAGCTTAGTCAATAAGCTTATGGGCTTTTTATTCCGTTTATCTTCAGATAGATTCCATATTATTGAAACTTGAAGGACAACCTCCATCTGGTCAAATTGTCTGTCGCGCGCATTAAAGACCAAAAAGAAGTGACCAGAATAGGGCCTATATTTGTTTGTGTATCATGTTCCTTTAATATACATATATTTTTTAAACGCTTTCTGGCAAATAAAACAACGAATTACAAATTACTAATTACAAATGTATACAACGCTATTCATAAATGGTAAGTCTTCATATGCGCTTTACGTTAAAACCCTATTTTTTTAAAGGTCGGCTGGTCCTGAGGTTAGTTCACCGGACTGTCAACCAACACGTCGCGGGTTCTATCCCTGCCGCCGACCGATCCCTGCCGTCCAGCAGGAGTTTTTGGGCCTAGTGGACATAATAATCGTCTATCTAGAAGGAACGTCTGTAAAACTTATAAGATAAGATGAATGAATTCTTTTATTCCTGATTTAAAATTGCCAAAACTGTCCTGCCTGTTTTATAAAGTTTTAGGAGTTCATTCCAACACTGAGATGATGTTACACGGTGTTACTATAAAGTCTGATTATTTATATATGGACCGATAAAGTATAAAAAAAGAATCCCGTAGGACCAAATTGATCCATAGGGCCGGTTAAGCAGCGTTCAACAATTTCTGTGGCCACGGCATACTAGGTGATTGTGTGACCAACACTATGCACAGCCGCCTTTACTTTACCCCCAAAAAAGTTTAGGTGGCCTCCAGACCTGGGAAAAAAAGTCCTAGCCTGCACCAGGATTCGAACCCAGGACATTCGGTACGCCATTCGAACGCTGGGCCTCCGTGCCCCCGAAAGAGGGTAAAAATCAAGTTAATTAAGCATAAAAAGGGAAGTTTTACACACACACAAACACACACACGTATGCTATTATTATTTCTTCTTTACATAATATTATGGCCAAAAAAAAAATATAATAAGGTCATTTGTCCAAGTAGGTCAGGTATAATTGTACCAGGAAATTTGATTGGCTAAACAAGAAGAGCGTTATTCTTAACAAATAAAAATAGGTCAATTTTTTTTAGTAAATAAGAACCCCCCCACCAAAAAAAAAAAACCGCTTATCACAAGAATTGACAGCTAGAGGTTTGAAAATCTGGCCAGCTGGGGGCAAAGTTCAATAATTGATGTTAGCAATGAAGGCGGAAGGGGTGGATGGATGCGAGATTGGCGTTTCCGTTTATTTCTTTTTAAACTCCTTCCGAACACATTGTTTGATGGCCTAATAGTATTACGCCGTGATAACGTATGTTGCATGCGAATCACGTCCGTCATTTTCGTAACGTAAAACAACCAGAGGTAAGAGTACACATTTCATAAGCATTTTGCGAAGTAAAAGAGTTTCTCAAGTTTGAATTGAACGCTACATTCAAGGGGATAGTGTTGCCATCACAATGTACGGACGCTTTGTTTACTTTTTTTTTTTTTACTCCATCTGATGTCAGGTGCCAATCGGGTGGAACTAGGTGTTACAGGTACAACCAACGGACAAGTGGAAAATAAAATACTGAGATCATTAGAAAGTCAGTCCATCACGCTGCCACGTTACCCTCATGCCCCTTGCCCTGCCCGATGCCCCGTACTGCCCACAGTCACTACACAAATGTAAACAGACATAATATCATCGTTCAAGCCGAATCAAGCCCCTCACTGGCGTCTAATTATTAATGGGCTTTATGCATAAGTATTTCCGGGTCACGTGATCAATCCAGGAAGTGTTTTTTTTTAAGGGTGAAATTATAAGAAGTTTTCTTAGTGTGATCCAATTCCGACGTTAAATCTTCATAAAAGAAAACGAAACTATGCTTTCATCGATATCCACTGATAGATACAAACTTCCTTAATGCATGGCATGCCAAAAGAAGGCAAAATAACAGAGTATATTATGTTCCAAACACTTCGAAGACGAAGACTGAGACTTCCTGGTTTCAACCTTTCACTAGTTTCACTGATCACTGGCGACACTGGTACTAGTGGTAGGCCTAAGCGACGGTAAGTGTACTTGCCATTGATTTAGATTTTTTTTTATCTTAAGTCAATGATAAAATGATTTCATAAAATCATTCGCTTAGGCAATTTTTATGTGTGGTTAGCTAATACAACTCATTAATTGCCAATGAATGAAGACCAACGTAATGTTATTGTTATAAAATATAATAAACGGCTTGTGGTGTAGGCCTACACATACTTCATATAGGCCTACTACATATAGCCTAGCCTAGGCCTACACTACACATATTCATATTGCCCACATAATGATAATGAGTAGGGTATTTTAATTATTATTAATTATAATGCAATCCTATACGATATTTGCTATCTGCTAGGCTAATGAAAAGCTAATTAACCTCAGTTATTAGGCTAATATTTATATAATATATATTATCAATATATATATTTATAGGTTAGGCGGTCAGCCCTATATTGGCTATATTCAATTATTTAAATTAGACTTAGGCATGAGCTTAGTCTTTACTAAAGAATCTTTAGTCTAAGCTAAGTATGCTAAAGGGTAATCATTAATCCTACTACATTTAAGCCTATACACTATACTATAGTTATAGGTTATACATAGGCTAACTATAACTATAGGCCCTTTATGACTATATGCCTATCATATTGTAAGCCCATGTATATTTCCATAATTATATTATATATTGATTAGGCTTAGACTCTATACATATGATAGGAACTGTGTAGCCTATATAACTATATTGAGTATATTCTGTTTAGTATTAGTATCATATGCTTAGCCGCTTAGCCTAGACTAGAGCTGGGGCTAGTGCATTGCCTCGGATGAACATTAGACACATCCCTGTGCATAGACTTATAGTTCATATTATACCGGTAATTAAAATAAGTAATACTCATATAAGTATAAGACGCTATAGGCCTATTATTAATAATAGGCCTATAGGCCTACATTATGGATTAGACTTAAGGCAAGCATTATTATTATTATATTAACATTAGAGCTACTATGATATGATAAAGATCTAATATATATATGCATTTATAATGAATAATTGATGATATTATTATATAATAATATATTATTAGCCTCATAAATACTTACAAATATTAATATAGTTTAGGCTTAGATGTAGGCATCTCAGTCAATCGGATATAAATATTAAGAGATATAGGTCTATACAGGACTAATAAAAAGGCCTTCTATGTACAGAATGAATCCATTTTACATCAATTACTCTTGTTGTTAAAGTGGTACAGTAACCATAAAACAATGTTGTCACCTAATTTAATAAAAGTAAATAAAGAACTGAGCAGTATTTTTGCAATTACTGTGTATTTTATACTTGTGTGTTTAACCTGAATTGATTTTTAGATAGGAAGGGGATGCACAAGAAGTTTCAATCAATTAAAATGGTTAAACTGATGGGGGAATATTGGAATTACTTGGAATCATCAACCATATAAAAAAAACTGATTGTATTGAATGTTTAAACTAAATTAATATTACCGGGTACCAGGTAATATGTGTTTTTTCTTCAACCTTACATGTTAATGTTAAATGAGTACCAGTACAACTAAAATCTGGAGCATTTCATAGTCATTTTCATCACATACCATTGACCCATAAGCATAATTAAATAGACATATTATGAATTTTGGTAATTTGTTTTTCTTTTAGTGTAAAATTTGGTTGATTATGCTTATTTTGAATGGATCTAAAATTATTTACACTAATGAAATGAAATAGCTAACTAAATTTTATTTACTTCCATTGCATTTCTATAAGAATAATCAACATACATATGTTCAATGTTTGGGTATGATTATATGTTTTATAATTTTATGTAATTTTATTTTATAAGTAATATATTGAAAACTATGTACTGGTACTGTAGTAAATTTTGGAAAGTGAACATTTATGATTTAGCCTAAATATTAATATGTTGTTTTATAAAAGTATTTTTTTTTCTATTTAGACTGAATGTATCAATCAATGGAAACAAAATGTCCATGGGGATCATCTAATACAAAATGATGTTAGCTGCCAGACATGAGAAAAAGTCCTGCATCAGTTGTTGACATTGACACTGCTTAATTAAAGAAAATGTAACCATGTGCTGTTGAAGGAGACTGTGTTTCAATTGCATCCAGTAAAGGATAGTCAATGATGTATTTTGCAAGGAAGATGTGCTGACATTAGCCTTTGATTCTTTAAATGTATTAAATAAAATAAAAATATTGGAAAATATTTTATGAAAATATTTTATGATTCTTTTTTAATTTTTTTGTAAGTTAAAATATAAATATATATTAATATAATTAGCAATTAAACATAAATTACAACAAAATATGTGATGAAATTAAATATAGAATTTATTTTTAACAGTAGACTGATGTCATGTATAGAGGTGGGTTGCCTAAGTGTGCAACATATGAAATTCCTTTTCCTCTAGGATTATACTGCAGCTAAACAGTCCAACATGTACTTGCAACAAGCTGTCTTCATCCACCCTGCCTTGACATTCTGCTTCAATTACCTGTTTGCGATGGGGGGGGGGGGGGAAACAAGTAACATGTCATAAATAAATATATTATATTTATATATTTTTTTTATTAATTCAAGAGGCCTAAAATAAACTAATTGTTGCACCAAATTGATCCAAAGGCCAGATGAAGCAGCATTCAACAGTTTACGTGGCCACGGCATACTATTTGATTATGTGGCCAGCACTATCCAGAACCTCCTTTACTTTACCCTATACTTATAGTTATAGCATTTTTATCTGAATTGAAGCATATTTCAAATGTTGAAGTTGAAGGAAGGAATATTCTGTTACATGAAAAAATATTAATTAACTAAAAAATATATAGGTATTACATAGCCTAGGCCTATATCTACAGAATAAAAAAAAGTCAATTAGTTTTATATCATATTAATATATAGGTCTTTATAGCCACCACACCAAAATGTTTATAGGACTTCATCCTACAATAGAATCCTACAATACTACTATAGGCCTATGTCCTATAGTCTATAAGGCTACTGGCATCAAGCTTTACATTTGTATTTTGAAAAGTTTTAATTTTATATAGCATTAAAAACTGTTATAAGACTATTCAAAGCAGTGGTGCTGATAGATCTATAGCCAAAATATAGCCTCTATATATACCAGCTGCAGCATGCCAATGAATATTGACTAATTAATACTAGGCTTAATTATATGTTATCTTATGCCTATATATAGGCTAGACTATAGGATAGGACTATAACTATAATATAGTAAATGGGGGATATACTATCCTATCAATGACAATTAAATTAAACCTACAATATATCACGAAATGTGACACACACAAAAAAACACTAATCCGAAAGTCTAAATCATCATACCAGACTAAATGACTCAAATATGATGATTATAATAATATGGCTAAATAATTTCATCAAATGAAATAAAGTAAGTCCCCATAGGTCGGCCTTAAATCAGTTTATTTTCATGTAGGCTATGCCTACAATTTACTTTACTTTACACTTTAGTAAAGTATTTACGTTAACTAAACTGTCAACTTTCTCTTATTATCTTGTACTATTTTAATGGAACTTAATAAAAATAAGGAAGACAAAGTCTTAAACTAAGTCTTATTAAAAGTAAAAGTAATACCTACTTTTCCTGAATTGTCGAGTAGGCCTATGCTGTTCACATTTTATTCAGACCTTTCCTTTAATGTTGCTTCCACTATTCATACATATGGTAATTATACCATTAAGGTCCATTACAAGTCGTACTTTGTAATTCTGTAGGCCTATACTTCGATGTCGATAGTGTCGACTGTCGCTTCGAAAGTCATCACCCAATAGGCCTAAATCTCTCCATGATTAAACAATGCTTGGCTTTTAAAAACCATGTTCATGTGGATATGTTATAATCTCACCCATGTGCAGTGTTTAAGACATCTTTGCTGTTATATAATGTCTCTAAATTCAATGTTTTTAATAAGCATTGATGCAGATAAAATAGAGGCGAAAGACGCCATTATTGGTATGTTTTGGTCCGATCACGTGACCAAGCTGCTATCGCTAAGGACTTGTGAATAAAGCCCATTACACTGTGTGTTGTGCATCTAATAATTAAAGAAACCCTATGTTCTCTTTGTCTTAACCAGGAAAACAACCAACTTTACATAATTTCACACTAATGAAAATACAAGGCTAGAATCAAACTAGGGATAAGGGTAGGACGCAATAATCTTCTTTAACGGATAAGATAAGACGGGTCATGGTTGAACATAATTTGAATCAATCCAACCAGATAGCTACAAATTGGTCACAGGTAAGTGCTTAGCAAATTTGTTTGTCACATAAATTTGTTGTAATATTTAGCAACAATTTGTACAGCGTCGGTGGTGTAAAGGTTAGCAAGGTTGCCTTCCAAGCAGTCGATCCGGGTTCGATTCCCGGCTGACGCATTATTTTTTTATTTTTTTTTTAACTTAAACAAAATCATTTTCACTTCTTTCTTATAAATATTGGCCTACACAGAATTATATTATATCTATACATTGCTAGTCTCCAATCAATTTATGTAAGGAGATTTATGGATATAAGGCAATGCTAAAAACAATACTAACATTAGACACCATTGATCTATAGCTAAATTATGCATTTAAACTTCTATTTTGAATAAAGCATTGGTCTTGGTTGATGGATGAGTGGATGCACTGAACGGGTACGTGTAACTATAAGCTGTAGAGTATGTCCGCGGATACAAATACAACGACAATAAATCAATAAATAAATGGTTTTCAATCATAGTGATAGTCGTTCGTATAGCGTGACTCTCCATGCTATTTTAGCTAACTCAATGCGCTATGGCTTCAATATTTTAATTCAAAGGTTCTCAACAGGGGCGTTAGCGGTGTGAGGCTTTAGGGGGGGGGGGGGGCGCTGACATTCCCGGGAGCGATTAATAGGCGTAAAGGGCAAGTACCTGATATAATTTGAACACCTCAGCTATTTGAATCGATAAGTTTTTGGATGAAATGTGATGTAGGCCCTACTGCTAAATAACTGGTATCCCCCAATAGTAGGGCTACATATTATTATACTAATAAGAAATAGGAATCGCAATGACTTTTTGATGAAGTTAGGGTGAGTATTTGGCAAATATGGTGTGCGGCCCGCTGGTCATGAGGTTGGTTCACTGGACTGTCAACCCTGCTGACCGATCACTGTCGACTGTCGATTTTTTTCAATTTTTTTTTTTTTCTATTAGGAGGCGCGTCGGATTCTTACATCCTTGCCCCGATGTAACATCTGTTAATATTAATGCGTTTCAAACTATGCGTTGTGTCAAGACTTCCGTAAAGTGGTATAGATACGTAGTAATCATACAAACTGGGTAGTTATTGTAGTGCTTGAAAATATACATATAAATTCTGTAGTCATATAATATTTATATAATTTTCAAATGTTTTTTACAGTTTGATCATTTCAAAGTTATAAACGGTAAGCCATTTTTGTATAAAAGAAAAGAACATTAGAAATATTAGCTCAAATGAAACGATTCGGGTTAATTATCTCCCTTTAATTAAAAAATGTGTCCACATTTGAGTCAATAGTGATGCCGAACAAGTTCTGTTTTGTAATATAACAAATATTACTGATTATTATTATTTCTTTATATACATTCAACATTAGGGTATTCATAACAAGATTTAATTATTAGAGGATTAAAATAATTAAAGTTAAACAGTTGTTAATAAACATTTCCTCCATTAATTGTTTGTCCATTTAAGGAATTTATATTTTAAACATTAATAATTACATAAATTACATAGTATAGTCCTATTAAATCAGTCTCTTTTATTTCTAGATTAATAATACAAATAAATTTGTTTTAGAATTAATTATAATTAGATTCTATGTTTAATTAAAGAAGATGAGCATAAAAACTCGTTTAAATTTAATGAGTCTGTATCAATTAATGAGCGGTCAAGTGTAGGTGACCTCTTTGTAAGCTTAAAACAGCTTTGATGTGCGATAAAATCTGTTCACAGGTGTAAGTTGAACCAAAAGCTGAAAGCGAATTCCAAGCAGTTGAGAATAGCAGAGACTTTTCATAAGCAGCTTCCTTCCAGATTTTTTTCCGCAAATGGGCACATTTAGGTGCCCATTTTTTAAATTTTTTAAATTCAACTTGCTCCATTTTAAAATCGCTAATATTCCTCCACTTAAATCAGTGGTTCCCAAACTTTTTAAGGCCGCGACCCCTTTTTACAGTTTTTCATGCTTTGGCGACCCCCCCCCCTCCCCATAAATTTTTTTAAATAATTTCGTTTCTAGTTTATTACTGCATTTTGCGACTGTTATGAATTGTAATGTAAATATTGTTACGAATCTCGGTCATAAATGAATGACGTAGTAAGGCATTGACCTCTTAACAAGTGCGTATCAGAGTCCAAAGCGACCAAGGTTTGACCTTTATGCCCTGAGGGCAGTTTAAATAAAATAATTCGTTCAAATCCCGTGGAAATTGGGGGATAATTCTGGATCGTAGTAATTATAGAGAAAGAGGTTAAAATGCGTATTAAGACCCTGTAGAATCTTCGATGATCGTTTTCTTTGTAAAGTCCCGACCTCCTTAAAGTTAGTTCAGTTTAAACGTTTGTAGAGTGAAGTCGCTATATTCATACATGTACATATAATGCCATTTTATTGATACTTATGTTGCCATCAGTTGATAAAGTTTATTGATCGTTTATATTGAGTCTACAATTTAAATAAAATTGTTTATTCAACAACTGGAGTTGTTTGATCAATCATTGTTGAGAAATGTGTTGAAGATAATTATCACGAATATAACTACATTACTGCATAGACCTGTCAGTCAAGGAACCCCTAGCTTGGGCTACAGATTAGCAGAATCTAGAGACTTCTAATAAAGATACAACTATATTCATTGAATCCGATTTAACGAGTCGTAATAATAGTCAATCTAAAGGGCCATAACAATTTGCGGGCTTGCGTCCGATATAGTTGTATAGTGAAGCATATATTCAAGTTGTGTTGTGTGTAAAGCCGTGACCTACTGAGCAAGCCTAAGAACGCTGAAATTATTCTTCCGATTGGAAAAACGTAAGTTGGAAAAATTTACCACTTTATAAATCTCTTAACTAAAGAATGGAATTTATTGAAAATCCAGAAGAAGAAGTTTTGAAAACTTTATCAATAAAGAAGTTAAAAGAGATCGCTGAGATCTTGAAGATAGAAGTTACTGAAACTACACCATCGAGGACTGTGTTGACACAGCAGATAAAAGATGTGTTGATTGCGAGTGGCAAGTTGAAAGTAGAATCAAGCGCGGAGGGATATCAAGTTGAAGGTCAGACTATGTCTGAACAGTTGCGATTTCAGCTAGAAATGAAACGGATGGAGATAGAACAAAAACGTCTTGAGCTTGAGATGGAAGATAAGAAAAGTCAAAGAGAAACAGAAAGTCAGGAAAGAATAGAACTGGCGAAGATAGGAGCTACTAAAAAAGAATCTCATAGTGATGTAGAGATGGCCAGATGGAAAAAGCTAGTCCCTACCTACATTGATAAAGAAAGTGAAATAGCTAATTTCTTCCAGACCTTTGAAATTTCTTGCAGAGATTTTAAGTTCCCAGAAGATAAATGGGGAATATTAGTCAGAACAGCTTTTACTCAGGGAAGGGCAAGAGATTGTGTTCTATTGTTAAAAGAGGAGCATTTAAATGATTATGAAATCATTAAAGACACTGTACTTAAAGCCTATAACCAAATACCGGAAAGTTATCGGAAAAGGTTCCGTCAGTACACAATGTCCCCTTACCAAACACACTTAGACTTCCTTCGAGCAGAAGAAAAGCTAATGGATCAGTGGATAAAATCCAGAAATATCTCCACATTAAAAGAAATGAAAGATATCATTCTCTTAGAGGATTTTATTAACAAAGTGAGGCCGGATATAAGAATGTATTTATCCGAGCGTGATATCACTGACCCACATAAGGCTGCTGATTTAGCTGAACAGTACACATTGTGTCATAGGACAGCTGATGGAAAGAATGTTAATAGGCCACAACGGCCAGCAGAAAACACACAACAACAACATCGTGAAAAAGAGCATTTTGTGAAACAAAATGATGTTAATAAAAAACCTATCAACAAAAACGTCCAATGTACTTTTTGTAAAAGGACAGGACATAGCATAGAAGACTGTTGGAGTATACGAAGCAACAAAAGACCTAACAAAGTGGTCATGTGTGCAAGCCATAAACCAATACAGAATGTACAAGAAAGCGAAAATACAAACGAACTGAATTCGAAGAAAGATTCTAAACCAGAAACACTGAGGGTGGATTTGCCTGAGAGCAAAAGTCAGAAGGTAGAGAAATCTACAACTGAAGATAATGAGGATAAATATCCTGATTATAAATACAGAATGGCTACTATTGGATTAATTGTCCAAGTCCACAGAGACGAAAAAGTAGACCAAAGTATTTTTGACTCGGAAAAGAGTCTGAAGTCATCGAAAGATGAAACAACACCCGAAAGTCATGGTAAAGGGAAGAATAAAATTGACACAGAGACCCTGTGCAGTTTTCAACCGTTCATTAGTGAAGGTTGTGTGGCCTTACAAAAGGAAGGACCACTGAAGTCCGTAAGAATATTACGAGACACAGGAGCATCATTAACACTGCTGCTTAAAGATGTATTACCATTGAATGATAATACATTGACAGGACAGACTGTCCTATTGAGAGGTTTTGAATGGAAAGAAGAAATACCTCTACATAGGATATACCTCGCATCTGACTTGGTGACAGGATATGTGACAGTTGGAGTAATATCAAAACTTCCTGTTGAGGGCATATCTGTTATCCTAGCAAATGATTTGGCGCAAGGGAGGGTGAGACCTGAACTAATTGTGAAGGAAAATCCCGACCCTAGTCCTATTGTGGAGACAGGAAAAGAAAAAGAACTTTATCCTGTAGGTGATGTCATAAAAGGTATGACACCACAGAAAAAGAAAGAAGAAATTATCTCACAAGAAAAGAAAAAGAAAGAAGAAATTCTCCCACGAGAGAAGATAGAGGAAGAAGAAATGGAACGTGATACTACTATTTTCTCCATGATTGAAGATTGTCCGAAAGGAAATGAACAATCAAAGAAGTCATCACAAAATGAATTGATTGCTGAGCAGAAAGTAGACCCAGAGTTGCTACAGTTGCATGAGAAAGCTGTCGACGAGAAAGAAACTCCTACTACTGATGTCTATGAACAGATAGACCACAGCATAAACAAACAACAATGCAAACCTGCAGTTGCCGGTACAGATGAAGATTGGAGGAGCATCACTGAAGAAACGAGGGCGGAGAGCTGGACCGAAACTATCAAAAGCTATGGGTTACCACAATCCATACCGTCAGATCGAAGGACCAACTTCGCCCCGGAACTCTTCAATCCAGTCCTAAAGAACTTATGCCTGGAGCAGGAGATGTCAACTGAATCCCATCCGGAAAGTCGAGGAGCCTATGGACCAATCTTTGGACCCACTGTCCGAGGACCACTCAAACTACTTCCAGAGGAATGGCAGACCGAATTGGATCTCCTTGGGCTGATCAAGTACCTAGATAAGTACATATATTTTTTGTCTGACATAACTGTGTTTGTTAGAAAAAAATTGTACACTGCTCACATGCAGATGCCATTGTTGTGTGATGAAAGAAAGGCAAAAATATTATATCATTTGAAAATGATAAAGCCTTACCTTCTGAAAACAATTGGAAAAAGCTTGATGTTGTTAACATTGTTACTCTTATTTTTAAAATTTATGCCTGGAGTACAGGATGAATTGAATGACAAATTCACTGATAGTTAGTTACCAAACTTACTATTTTAAAACTAAATCCCTTACTTGTGAAGAAAAAGGAATGAGTAAAAGTATTGTTAGAGTAAATATCATTCTAGTGTGATATTTCTAAACAAACTTGTTAGTTTGAGCATTAAAATAATTGCTATAAGAGAAAAAGATCAGTTTTATCCGCAGAATTGGTTTCTATATCAGAGGACATTATAAATGTGGACTGATTATAAGATATGTTTGAGAATCTCTGGAAATGATAATTGAAACATTTGGCAGAGAGGATAATTTGATTGAAAAAGATGTAAATGGTTTTAAGAAAAGAGAATTTTTCTATCACTAAAGTATTGAGAAATGTTTTTTATTGTACTATGGAAATTTATTTTATCATGTACTGTTGTTGAAAAATTGCACTGAGTCAAGATGCAAATTTCTTCTATGTGAATTTATTCATTTATTATATTATCATTGAATGTATGATAATGTAGGGTAAAAATAGTTGCAGCAAGGCAGAACTATGACTAACAAGAATTCCAAGAAATGTATTATATATGACTTTTTCACTTTTAGGATACTGTTACATGAAAAGCAGATCAAAAGTAGAAACTAATAAAACTTATCCTTGTTTTGTATAAATTTAGGATATGTGCCACTGACTTGACACTGTAAACCAGAATGGTTGAGAATGTCATGGTTAAGAATTTATAATGTTGACATACCAATGTTCAACAAATGTATTATTAATTAAGGATTTCATGTCAAGATTGTAAAACTAATCTATTTTTTTTCTGTATGAGTTAAAATAGATTGAATGAATTGTACTGAAAATCAAAAGATTGGGTAGACCTGAACACTGTGAAAGTAACAGGAGAATCTATGAATAAGGAATAAAACCTTTATGGAAAAATGGAAAAGAGCAATGTACACCACTGAAAAGATTGGAAATGAAATGTTTTACCACACCAGTCAAACCAGCAGTTTGTTTTGTACATAAATTGTTACATTGATTTCGCTATGAAAAAAAAAATTAATAGTAGCCTATGCTTAACTTTTCTACTTCAATAATATTGTATTTAATGTAATCTAAAGAAAATAAGTACTTACTGTGTAGTACTAAGATTGTATGAAGATAATATAACTTGTTTTAATTGATAGTTAATTAAGTAAATTAACCAAATTTGTTTAAGTAAATCCATGATTGTCTGAATGTTTCAATTTAACCTGCTACGATGTGAACTCTTTTAAAAAAGAAAATAATGACGTCGAAAGGTCATGGTAAAATGAAAGATTGAAATATTTTTAATGATTTTTGCTATAAACTATTTTAATTCGTGAACAGACTATGTTTAATGTTCTCAAAATAATATAAATGAATTTGATTTTGAGATGATAGATGTTAAAGAATGCTCATTTAATACGATAACTATTTAATCGCGTAGCAATTTTATTTGACCTCGGCTGTGATGAGGTAGAAATTTGCATAGCGATGTCAACATTGTTAAAATCAATTGAGAATGAGAGAGAGAGAGAGAGAGAGAGAGAGAGAGAAAGGCGGAATTGACCTCAATTTCTGTGTCGCATCACAGACAGTTGTCTAATGTGTTAGTCGGCCTACCAGCATGTAAAAAAAAAAAATACTGTCTACACGAGCAATAATTTTTGTAACGTGTAATTAGGTCAGGTCTAGTAGTATTTTTTCATCAAGAGCGTTGGTTTTTTTTCTCCTTATGAAAAAATAAGTCGTGTCTGCATAGACATTGAGTGATTTTTTCTTTTGTTGTTTGATTACAAATGTAAAAGATATTAGTTTATAATTAAATGGACGAGAGAGTTTTTATTACAGTGGAATGTTCAATGTAATAGAAGTTATTAACTTGTATTATATTATATCTATTAAGAATGATTATGTATTTTTCTTGTATACAAGATTTAGATAAACAATTTAATTGTCCATTGTTTTGAATTAAAAATTGAATGATTGAATGACTATAGTTAAGCCATTTGATAAGATGAATTTATATTGCATATATTATTATGTTATTGTTATCAGTTCGATTGAATTATTGGGATCGCCAATTGAACTGTATTGTTTTTCCCGGAATATTTTCTTTTATAATTATTCCTTAAAATTAACATTTTTCGTATGGTTAAAATGTAAAGGAAATAATTATAAAGCTTTAGAAGGGGGGGGATGTTACGAATCTCGGTCATAAATGAATGACGTAGTAAGGCATTGACCTCTTAACAAGTGCGTATCAGAGTCCAAAGCGACCAAGGTTTGACCTTTATGCCCTGAGGGCCGTTTAAATAAAATAATTCGTTCAAATCCCGTGGAAATTGGGGGATAATTCTGGATCGTAGTAATTATAGAGAAAGAGGTTAAAATGCGTATTAAGACCCTGTAGAATCTTCGATGATCGTTTTCTTTGTAAAGTCCCGACCTCCTTAAAGTTAGTTCAGTTTAAACGTTTGTAGAGTGAAGTCGCTATATTCATACATGTACATATAATGCCATTTTATTGATACTTATGTTGCCATCAGTTGATAAAGTTTATTGATCGTTTATATTGAGTCTACAATTTAAATAAAATTGTTTATTCAACAACTGGAGTTGTTTGATCAATCATTGTTGAGAAATGTGTTGAAGATAATTATCACGAATATAACTACATTACTGCATAGACCTGTCAGTCAAGGAACCCCTAGCTTGGGCTACAGATTAGCAGAATCTAGAGACTTCTAATAAAGATACAACTATATTCATTGAATCCGATTTAACGAGTCGTAATAATAGTCAATCTAAAGGGCCATAACAATATCTAATATGCAGGATGTATTTTTATTGTTAAAAATTGAGCCTAATTAAAGAATAGCAATTAATCATTAAAAAAAAGGACATAAAAACAAATGTAATTAAATATTGCAAGATACCGATATAGACTTAGGCATATATTTTTAATTACAACACGAACGTCATCTATTGTGATGGTTGACATTGCGTATTTCTCATCGGTTAAGAAATTCTTGGGACAGTCTTTACAAGAGCACAACTAAGCAGTTCACCTCGAACAATAAGTCTACTGTATTTAGACTTGATAACCAACAAGGTGGAAAAGCGTGTTTACTAAGATATTTTGTTGGAAATGGAAGAAAAGGGCGCAACACAATCTCAGTCAAAATAGTTTATGACTGCATACATTTGATTCAGAATTTTGTACCTGGCCTGGCATTATAGAGAAATCAGTTCTCTATGCATCGTTGTTAATACGTTCAATGAACTTTGTGCTTTCTCTGGAATATCTTAAACTTTGAATGTGAATGGGCTTCTGGCAAGTACATAAATATGTAGTGTCAGGTAGATTTGGAAAGTATCATGAAATTTCGGCTGCAAGCATGTGAAAGTGTTATTTCACAGAATTTATCATCGTTATCATTTTGTCATGTTTTTCAAAGAAAGCAGATAAAGTAGACCAGGAGCCGCACGAGAAAAAAAAGTGCCGGTTCGATCCCACTTTTCAACACTAGTCAAATCTGGATGATTTATTTGCATTACATACGCTTATAGAAATCAGGAATCTTTTTAAAGGTCTGTGGACCATTTTATGAAATTGCCATAAAAATTACCATTAGAATGTAATCATATCATTCACAACCTTACAACCCTATTCACAAACTTTAATCAAGTACAGTTTTTAATTTAAATTAATGTAACTTTTCCTAAACTTCAGCATTGATCTTACAAATAATATTACAAAGATAAACTCTTATGGGCCCCGGCGCAGCGCAATAACTGCACACACACAAACACACGCCCTCTTCGTGGGGCCTGAAGTAGACAGCATATACATTTCATTTTCATCAAATTTTTTTTTGCAAAAGCTACATTTCATTTGGAATGGTCGGATCTTTTTAGATAAATTAAGGCATGTTACATTTTCCTCCTTGAAGTGATAAAGACGACAAGACGACAAAATGTCAACCAAGTAAGTTATTGTCTGCAGTTCACTTTAATGTTATAGGCATAATCGCCGAAAAGGGCTTCAAAGAGCAGTCTTGTTTTCTGATATACAATATATAAAAAAAACTAGTTCACCATGACGCTAAAAAAACAAGTTTTAATTTCTCTCGACAATCATCTCACAAGTGTGAAATAGCTAGCATTGCTCGGAGCATCATACTCGTTGCACAATTGCGAAAACTGTTTAAAGATCTTGTTTTTACAAAAGGGCACAACTTATGACGCTTTATATTACTTCTTTTAACTGGTGTGGCAATGTCTTTGTTGCTAATATTTGTCCATATATCATAAAGTGAACGATTACTTTTGGTCACTAATTATTTTGAAATCCAGGCCGAACAGAATCTACACTAAATTCCAAAGTATTCATGAAGTGTCGGTCGTTTTATCGCCAATACTACTGCTTTTAACACAGTGGCTGCTTTTAACAGAGAAGAGGCTTTTTAACACAACTCTCTACACACGTGTTACTGGTCCGCATACGTGCATTGTGGTGCCGACCTTGTCACATACACCTGTATTGATGTCATTATGCCAAGTAACCTACACGTAGTATGCGGATGTATCTGCATGTAGGTGGACTCGCTTGGAGACGGAAAGATAAACATCAAAAACATACATTTTCCGAAGGTCTTTGGCGACCCCCGCGAAATGGTCATTCGACCCCCAAGAGGGTCGCGCTCCCCAGTTTGGGAAACGCTGACTTAAATAAAGATCTACATCTAAGAAGGTTGTAGTAATATCAAACCAGTTAGGCTTGGTGTGGTATGAAAAGATGAGCATCAATTTAAAAGACTTGCCTTTGATTAGAAAACTCCACTTTGTGTGCTTCGGTGTACGTCTGAAAAAGCCCAACTATCTATCCTTATGTAATGTTTAACATATGAATGTACATGTAGTTACAATGTTTTGAAATTGATTTCACGACAGAATATGTTAAGTTTACATGCCAATCCATTCCAGTGGTCCTTGTAAATGCAAGTTCAACTCACTGAAATGTGTCAGAAACATCGACTTCAGTTTTCCTCATTCAGAACCGTTGTTGTTGTTTTCATCAATAAAAAAAACATCTCTTGCCAAGTTCGGCACGCGTGCCTTTGGTTGCCGACCCCTGATGTAGAGTACATTGTGAGATTACCTAAAAACATCACAATTTTCTTTATAACTGGATGAGTCCACGTCCACGCTACCAGACAATCAAGCTTTACTTTTAGCTTACGTTAATTTGAGTTTAAACAAAAGAAAATTTGCCCAATTCGAAAAAATAAATATTACAATCTATTAGACTACTTGTACTAGAAGACTTTTTAAAAAGAAATTCCTCCAGCGGCGATGGTATGGCGTATAGTGGATTGACGTTGTAGTTTTAAAAAAAAGCAAATGCGATTCTTTGGGAGAAATTCAATCAGCTTCTCTAGGTCTGTGACTTTTGGCAACAATTTTGTATTGCATTCTTATAACACTATTTTTTGGAAAGTGAATTTTATGCTATTACCATTCGGTTGTTAAAAAAAGAAAAATAAGCTGCAAATAGTAAAGCGTGGAGACGTAAGACTTTTGCAACCAAAATTGAAACAAATATAGTCAAACTACTAGCAACACAACAGGCAAAAGATTTCCATTAATATTGATTTTTTTAAGCCTCTTGTACTTTTTTGATCTATTAATTCTTACATTATGTTTCCTTTTCAGTTGTTTTTTTTTAAAGATCACACAAAAAATCTAAAAAAAAGAGTGCGTCAGCCGGGAATCGAACCCGGATCGACTGCTTGGAAGGCAACCATGCTAACCTTTACACCACCGACGCTGTTACGTGGGCCTCAAAGTTTTAAAATGTCATGCAGAGAGAAACATACTTGTCCCTTTAAATAAGCTTGAGTGGGGAGGGGGGAGAGGTAGAGAAAGTAGGACTGACCTTTCACCCGTTTCAATGTCAGTACAGCCAAGCTCCCTAATCCTGAGGCTACACCAATGGACAGCGTGTAGCTTAACTTAGCTTCGTCGCCAATTAAATTACACGGGATGCTATCGAAAACTTGTTACTCTAATAAACTCAAGTTGATTTCAAGTCATAATTAGAGCAGACGATTTATCTTTAACCCACGGAAATTCACTCCATGCCGATAAATTTAGATCTCGGGTTTTACTGCGGTGTCTCGGAAAATACTAAATTTAAATGAGAAAAACCTAATCTCAAACTCACTGAGACTAGACTCAACCCACAGATAAGCGCAGAACAAAACCGGAACCAGTCTGTAATATAACAGAAAAACATTATGATGTTACAAAAATATAGCGAAAAATATCATTTTAATCAAAACTCATGAAGCTTGAATTATAACTTTATCAGTACATTCTAATAGCTCGGAGTGTAGCCTACTGCGTCTGCAACGAAATTTAAGTCTTCACATGAATAGGAAGTTGGGGAGAAAGATATTATAAAGATATCAGACTAGAGTTACAGGCAGGACGCAATAATAATTTCTTTTAATAGAAGGAGCGTCTGTAGGCTAATATGTAAGACAAGCTCAAATGCCCGGCGTTGCCCGAGGAAAAATAAAACAGGCCTGTATAAGCTACAGATAAAAATTGTATAAATTACAATGAACAGAAAGCTATAAATCTAATAATTTAAAAAAAAAATATTTTTTACTGAAGACTTTTAGGAAAGTAATTAAAAATAAATATTGTTATCGGGTAAAAAAAAATGGCAAGTCTTTTTATTTAACAAAAATCTAAATTTCCCGGTGTTGCTCATAGATTTACAATCTTTTTGTTTAAAAACAAAAAAGTAATATTAATTGAAATAAAAACAATTGTAGTAAAAAAGTATAGACTAACTGGAGAATCGAACCCCAAGGGAAATCGAAAAAGTACAATATGAGACAATAAGGTCACATGTCTTTAAATTAATTAATATGATTAGTTGAACACACACAAAGTCCACTTTATATATAGGCTAGATATATAGAGAGATAAGACTGCGCTATTCTCTGTCACAATAAAAACCTACGAGCCCACGGTGCCAATTTCTTTAACAATAAATAAACAACATATTAAAATGCAATAGAAGATAGTTTTACAAAAAACGATTTTTGACCTACTGATTATGTTTCAGGGGCTCGTGTGCCTATAACAAATCAGTGGATTAAAATGAACGTTGTGCTATTATATTACCAATACTGTTTGCTTATGAAAGATAATCGATTAACGAATAGGCCTAAGAATTTTTAAAATTACTTTTTTTTTTTTTAATTTTTTTTTTTTAGGGTTCAATCTAAATCTACATGGCCTACTTCTGCAGTTCAGGTACTGCATTTGATTTGACGCACCGCGGTATGTCGCGGAAATTACGAGTTGTTGTCGCGGAATTTACGATTTCTTGTGGCGGATTTTACGAGTTCTTGCAGCAGAATTTCCTATTTCTTGAAGCGGAATTTACGAGTTATTGCCCCCTGAATGTACGATTTCTTGCAACGGATTTCTTATTGTGGAGAAAGAAAGACATAGTCCGATTGACCTCAAACAACATTATTCTATCAATGGCCTTCCGAGACAGAAAAAAACTCGTTTATTTTGAATTACTCATGCTATTAGCTTGATGTTCATGATACGCTTGTATTCAACGTAACTAAATTTGCATAATTACCTTCGCAGGCATTATTTGTCTCTATCATGTACGTTGAATCTTTTTTTTTTATTGAACCAAATAACATCGTTCTGCCACAGTCTGGAAACATAAGCTCTAGAGTCTAGATAACAATGTCACGAGTTATTAAAATAATCCTATTCCATGGCTGAGAAGGCTAAACAATATATATGTTACAGAATATATTATTAAAAATACAGAAGATGGTTGATATTGGTGAGAATTGCGTAATTAAGTCGGCTCTTTGCCATAGGAAATCAAATCGCCACCTTTAAAAAAGCTCTAGTTTGTAACACAGAATATGTATAGAACAGAATGCGCAATCGCGTTTTTTTCTGTTTCCGGAAGCAATACCGACGCCATATTGTTTAGACTAATCAGACCTGGTTACACTCTTTATGTATGCTTACTTTCAATGACTTATGTTTGTTATTTTATAAACGGCACTAATGATGCAAAATAGTCGATAATGGTATAAAAAAACATGTCAAACTACAGGGCTTTCTTGACACTAATGTAGGAATACATTGATCTGCTTTAAACCGAATTCTAATTGAAAAGTATTTAATAAATGTATTTGCTTTTAAAAATAAAAGTTTTAAGATATTAAGATAGTGTTTTGTTTTTTTTTTGGATGTTCAAGTAGTGAATTTTTGTAATGTTGTTTATTAAAGATACAGAATATAGACCAAACTAAAATAGTAGGTAATGCTCAGTGTTGAATTATTAATAAAAATCATATGGGACATCTTATAACTAAACAAATATAAAAAGAGGCTTACATAGAAATTTATTTATATTTCTATACTGTGGTTCGTAACATCTAACAAGAAAACCATAAAAACGAAGTTTTCATTATACTCCCTTTATTTGCAAACTAAGTTTACCATCATGTAATTAAATAATTGATTGACTACTGGAAATGAAACGTACAGAAAAATATCTGTGTCGCAAATCTCAAAAATATCTCCTTACTCAGTATGAATTGTTCTAAAAATAATCTTAGCGCATAATTTTTTTTTTCTAGCTATGTGCCGAAAAAGTATAAAAAGTTGCACAGGCATTTTTAACGCGAAATCAAAATATTTCTTTTACTTTCCTTTTAAGAAATGAATATTGTCATAAGTGTAGTATTATTAAGTCGTTTTAACTGAAAATTTGATAGGATGTATTGTTAGACGCCCCAAGTCTGTTGTCCAAATTTCAGCTCGATCGGACCACGGGAAGTGGTCGAAAAATCGAAGCCAATTTGTGCACGACGATTGCAGACAGAAAATGCAACTTAAAATAAAGGAAGTTAAAACAAAATGTTTATTAGACTAATTTTGTTATTAAAAAAATTATGCGTCAGCCGGGAATCGAAACCAGATGTAGAACGTATTTAAAGTGTCATTCAAACATAAACATATTTGTTCTTTGTGAAAATAACACACAAAGCAACAACACTAGAGTATACACTACTCCGGTGGAAGGGGGAGTGGGGAGGAGAAGGGAGAGCTGACCTATCACATGATTGAAGCCGGACTGTCAACCAAAAACCAACTGACAGGTCGCGGGTTCTAGCCCTGCCTCCGACGGATCCCTGTCGCCCCTGCTGGAGTTTGGGGCCTAGTGGACGTAATAATCTTCTATCTAGAAGGAACTTCTGTAAACTTATAAGATAAGATTTAACATCAGTACAGACAAGCTTAATCTAAATCTTAATCCTAATCCTGATGCTTCTGCAGTGGCCCAGACGGACAGTGTGTAGCCCATCTTAGACCTTTCTCGCCAATCCAATAGAAAATTTAAATCCAAGTCACGCGGGAGGCTATTGAAGACGTGTGGTCAAAAGTAGGGCTCACAATTAATTTACAGCACCCCGCGATTGCCGCATAATATAGCCGACGATTTCCTGGCGCGGATTATACAATTTGTTAGCACAGAGAGAGCAAGAGAGAAAGAGAGAAAGAGAGACAGTTCAAATGACCTCAAACAACATCATTCTCGAAGGTCATACCCCCCCCCTTCTCTTATCGGACTCCTATGTGGACAAAGACTGTAAATTATTATCATCTATTTAAAAAACGTCATTGTAAAAGTTCATGTATATATTCTTGATCTATACAAGTTCAGTTATTGGATTTTTCATTGGAGTCGAGTAATCATCAGACCAAAAAGTCTTGTAAAGTGTGCTAAATAATGTAACATGTAACATTGTTTAAACTATGCTCTTTTCCTATCTATGCTCTTTTCCTATCTATGCTCTTTTCCTATCTATGCTCTTTTCCTATCTATGCTCTTTTCCTATCTATGCTCTTTTCCTATCTATGCTCTTTTCCTATCTATGCTCTTTTCCTATCTATGCTCTTTTCCTATCTATGCTCTTTTCCTATCTATGCTCTTTTTCTATCTATGCTCTTTTCCTATCTATGCTCTTTTTCTATCTATGCTCTTTTCCTATCTATGCTCTTTTCCTATCTATGCTCTTTTCCTATCTATGCTCTTTTCCTATCTATGCTCTTTTCCTATCTATGCTCTTTTCCTATCTATGCTCTTTTCCTATCTATGCTCTTTTCCTATCTATGCTCTTTTCCTATCTATGCTCTTTTCATTTTTTTTATATTCGGTGTTGCCAATTTCAAAAGTTAGTATTAATATTAGTATTACCAATACTGTAATATGGATTTAGATAAGTAGTCTAAAATTTATAATTGTTTATCTTGCAAAATTTTATAATTGTGTATCTCTTTGTAAAGTAAAATCTTATAATTATTTACCTTAGGGAATATTATAATTGATTTTATGACTTTGACAAAAATGGATGAATGAAAAATCCAATGATTTAAATTTGAAACCTGTTCTATTGCAAAATGAAAAGTTGGTAGATTTACCAGAACAAGAATTTTATCCTGCTCTACAAACTTTTAATTTTTTACAAACCATAGGAAAGTCTGAAAATAATATTCTCAATGAGACACCAAACATAAACTTATCCATAAATAATGAAAAAGATAATCCTATTCCCAAATGGAATGGAACAGAAAAACTAGAACAGTATGTAAACAAATTTGAAAGTCAATGTGAAATAAACAATGTACCAAAAGAATTATATGCTATTTCACTATGTAGACATTTAGAAGGTCATAAACAAATATTCAACATTGCTAAAAATCAAATATCTGATTTTACTAAAATGAAGACTGAGATATTAGCATACATTGAGAGTCCTCATAAAAAGGAAACTCAAATGAAAAAAAACAGAAAATATCAGTTTAATGCCTTTTGATGAGCTAACTCTAAAAAAAGAACAGAAAGAAGATCAATACATAATTAAAATGGGTTTTATTTCGACTTTTTAATTCTTACTTTAGTCACTACCTATATATTATTTATTTGCTCCATAGCAGTCATCAAAACACTAAGTGCAAGAGCAGCATAGTATTTAGACTATTGGCACGCTGAGTGAATTAGACTTCTTGCTTTTGGGACACTATTATCTAAAGTTTGTGGACCCCTTAACTAGATCACACTGTTGCCCGTCATTAACGGTTTGCCCATTACATTGTTGAGAAGGCTAAACAATAGACTGTAATTAGTGAGAATTACAAAGTTAATTCATCCTCTGTACCACTGGAATTCAAATTGCCATCAGTACATGGCTCTAATTCGAAGCATTTCACAAAGTGTTCATTAGAAAATGAATACTAATTTTAATATTTAAAAAAAAAAAACGTTTGCGTCAGCCGGGAATCGAACCCGGATCGACTGCTTGGAAGGCAACCATGCTAACCTTTACACCACCGACGCGGTTACAACAGTTAACAATTTTTAAAATGACATGGAAAGAGAAACATATTTGTCCCTGTAAAAAATTAGTTTGATTTAAGCTGGGGGGGAGGTTGACCTTTCATCTGACTCAACGTCACTATAGCGAAGCTCCTAATCCCAAGGCTAAACGATTTGACAGCGCGTAGCTCAGCTTAGCTTCGTCGCCAATCAAATAGATAATTAAATTAAAGTCACCACACGGGATGTTATTGAAAACACGTTACTCTACTGATTCAAAGTACTGATTCAAAGTACTACTACATAAGTAGGCATAGGTCTCACGATTGACGGCACGCCGCTGAATTTAGGATTTTACTGCGGTGCCTCGGCAATAGAAATTGCCGTAGCTGCTGCAGAAAATAGTAAATCTGAAAAAAAAAGAAAATCGATGAGACTAGACTGATAAAGTCTTAAGGAAGGAGCGTCTGTAATAGATTAGGGAACAAAATATAGCGACTAGACAAAACTCCCTCATCCTATGACATGAAATCAGTGCAGATGAAGCACAATTAATGACTAGTAACACCAGCGGCATCACCACGCAGATCAAGATTGGGAACCAGAGTTTGAAAACAGTAAGCAACTTCAAATACATGGGAGCTATTGTGTCCGAAGAGGGCTCCAAGCCAGAGGAAATGTCCAGGATTGCCCAGACAACAGCATCACTAAAGAGGCTCAAGACAATATGGAAAGACAAGAACTTAGTTACCAGAACCAAAATCAGGCTAATGCGCTCACTGGTCCTCTCCATTATATGCTTGTGAGTCATGGACATTAACAGCTGTGCTAGAAAGGAAGATAAATGCAATTGAGATGAGATGCTTTAGAAACCATTTCGGCATCAGCTATAAAGACCAACATCTCCAACGAGCAGATACGAAAATAGGATACTCCAGGAAATTGGACGATACAATGACCTGCTGGCCACAGACAAGACAAGAAAGCTGAAATGGTACGGCCACATAACGAGAGCCGACGGGCTTGCCAAAACTATTCTGCATTGCACCACCAGAGGGGGGGGGGGGGAGAGAGAGAGGGGAAGACAAAGGAAAAGCTGGGATGACAACATCAGGAAGTGGGCCGGAGTAAAACTGTACGACGCAATGAAGTGAAGCCGGCTGGTCCAGCGGTTAGTTCACCGGACTGTCAACCAAAAACCAACTGACAGGTCGCGGGTTCTATCCCTGCCACTGACGGATCCCTGTCGCCCTGCAGGATTCCAACAGATTACGGGATATGTAGGATGTAAGTAGGATTTACAAATTGAAGAGAAAAACAGGATTATAACCAAACAAACAACCTTAATGTGTCAAAATTAATTAAACCTTTATTCATAATTCGTAACTTTATCAGCAAACTCTAATAGCTCATAATATAGTCTACTTCGTCTGCAACGAAATTAAAGTGTTGGCATGAATATGACAGGATGCAATCATCTTTTTGATAGAAGTAGCGTCTGTAATATATAAGAAAAGATTGTGATATTCTCTGTCATAAGAAAAGCTACGAGCCAACAGTGCTAATTGCTTCAACAATCAATAAATAACATATTAAGAAGCAGTAGTCGATGGTTTTATAAAAAAAAACGATTTTTCACCTACGTTTGGTTTGCCTATAACAAATCAGTGGATTAAAATGAACGCTTTGCTATAATACGTAGACTGTTTGCTCATAAATGATAATACATAAACAAGTAGGCCCCTACAGATTTATTACCCTTTTTATTTTTATTTATGTTTAGGGCTAAATCTAAATCTTATAAGCCTACTTGTGAAGTTCTGGTATTGCATTTGCCACAACGTGGTACATTGGGGATTTTATGATTTCCTGCAGCGGAATTCACGATTTCTTGTCGCGGAATTTAAGATTTCTTGTCGCGGAATTTACGATTTCTTTCAGTGGAGAGAGAAAGAGAGAGACAGGCCAATTGACCTCAAGCAACATTATTCTACCCATGGCCTTCCTAGACAGACAACTCGTTTATTACTAATAACTCATGCTTGTAGCTTGATGTTCCTTTATACATCTGTCGTCAGCGTAAATACTAAATTTGCATAATAACCTTTGCACGCACTACTTGTCTCTCTCTATTCGTGTACGCCGAATCTTTACTTCTTATTTTAATTGAGCTAAGTACTCTCATTGTCCCACATAATTTGGCTTAGATCGTTGTAGAGACGGCTAAACAATGGACTGTCATTTGTGAGAATTACAAAGTTAAAGACCAAGTGAAGAGCTTTTTTATAAAAAAAAAATGAGTTAACATTTGATTATGATATTTATCAAAATATCAAAGATAACTTTCAAGTAATTAGTTCAATATTTGCACTTAAATGGGCGAAAAAATCCAAATCTCGTAGTCATTTATGACTACATAGGGCAACATAGGAAAGTGACGTCAGAGAAAGGATTACGACTAGGAAAAATGAATATTGTCACGTGTTTTGAATCTTTTCCCGGTCCTCATTTTTAACTAAATGTTTAAATATAGATTTAGAGCGTCATGTTCTGTTTATTTATTTCCTTTCTCAAACGTCACTTCCGTATGACGCTATTCCAAATCTCGTTCCTTAGGGAAAAACCTCTTCACTTGGTCTTTAAGTAATTCTCTTTGCCATAAAAAATCAAATTGCCACCATTACATAGCTTTAGTTCGTAAAATCTATAAAAAAAATAAAAGTTAATTATGCGTCAGCCGGGAATCGAACCCGGATCGACTGCTTGGAAGGCAACCATGCTAACCTTTACACCACCGACGCTGTTAGAATTATGGAAAGTTTTTTGTAAATATGGGCTGCAAACATAAACAGATTTGTCCCTGTAAAAAAAAAAAATTGAGTGAAACCAGGGAAGGGAGGAGTGGAGTCCTGACCTTTCCCACGAATCAACATCAGTACAGGCAAGCTCCTAATCCTGAGGCTAAACCAATGGACACCTTATAGCTTAGGTTAGCTTTCTCGTCCAATGGATAGAGTAATTAAATTAAAGTCACACGGGATGTTATAGAAAACGCGACGAAAAAGTCCACAATTTAAGGGTGATTTTAAAAAGGCACGGTTAGACGCGAAGAAAAAGTCCACAATTTAAGGGTGATTTTAATGCTCACAAGTGTGAATTACTAGAATACTAATAATATGTTATAACATATTTAAAAAATCGCCCTACGTGCCAAGTCTGGTACGCGTCCCGTAGTTTGTCGACCCCTGGTCTATAGTACTAGCGCCGAATGTTATTTTTTAAAGCTAGAGTTACGAGCTAGATATGCACAGTAGCGCTCCTGTTACAAAGATGCATCGAGCGTGGAAAATAAAATGTTTCCATTTTGTTACCAGTGTGACAAAAAGCCATTTAACGGGATCGACAAAACTTTTTGTTTTGTAAGTGAGAGTCAAATCACAGGAAAGTTAACCCTTCCCGTACCGACCTACTTCTATCTATGCTGCCTTCAGTTCCGCTATATACGCGCCCGGGACTGTAAGGGTTAAGACATGCCTCCTACCTGAAGTGATCAATAAGTAAATCTATGTTTAGACTCCAGTGGACACATTTGCAAGTGTTTTGATGGGCATTGAGGCCAGTACGATATTTGGAAATAATATTATCAGCTTTGAAAGCAAAATAATCACATTGAAAAGCAACAGATAGCAATCATTAAATAGGCCTACCTTTTGCATGAAGTGATTCGGCTTATACATTTTTGTTTGTTTGTATTTTTCAACTTTCGTCAATGACTTTTTATTTGAGTAGGCCTATAAACCAAAGACTATAATAAGATGGACTTCTTGCTTTAATATTTCTGCTATTTGATGACTCGAAAGACTTTTTGTCGGAATTCCCGATTCCCTTTTGTACTGTTCATTTCCGTTTTATTTAATCGCTATAATTTTCTCAATGAAAAATTAAAATTAAAATCGAATGTTGTATACAGCGGAAACATTTAGGCGAATGTAGGAGCGTAGAAGGCATTTAAGACAGCGTTATTGGATGTGCACGGGAAAAGAAAATATAGGCCTAACCTCTAAAAATAGAGCAAGAGGTCAATCTTATTATAGTCTTTGTAAAGACAATGCCATATTGGTATTTCCCAGTTGGTGACGTCACTTTGCCCCCTTAGATTGGCAATTTGGATGAGCGATGTCACGTGGCTATGGTTGCATGTGCGCGAGGCACATTAAATGCTTTCTAAAATCTTTTAGTAGAATATAAACAATTTGAAGCTGACTGCGTGTTTGCACAGAGTGTGCATTCCTCTGTTTCGTTTTGACGTAGGACGCAATAATCTTCTTTAATATAAAAAAGCGTCTGTAATGTATAAGATAAGATAAGAAGATAAGATTGAAAGCAATTGTTGGCCTTTATTGGAGGATAATCTTTTCATTGGATTTTGCTGGGATGAATTGTACAAAAATGAAATTGTATTCGCACACAAAAATAGACATCAAATGCCTTCCGAGCGCTAATCATGACACAGTTTTATATATCTCATTCGGTTGGCCAGGTGTGACAATATTAGGCTGTAAAGTTTCGTAACCATAAATATATTAACTATCCTAGTTGATTAGTACAACACAAAAAAACTTTTAAACTTTCTTTTCGTTTCTGGTTAGGACACTGGCGTTGATCTAATATAATCTGGAATTCGTAGAATTCATGGAGATGGCATCAATCAATATGTATAGCTTGTTCCACACAGAACAGTATTTATATTTCATTCAGTTATTGAACAAAAAAAAGAGGGCAGGATGTATCTGAACGGTTAATTATAAATTTCCAGCATGGATCATTAGTTGGAAGAAGGAGATAACGAGCTTCAAAGATTATTAAACCCCTCACTAGGCTTTTCACTACTCGACAACTGGCTCGGTATTTAACTGACAAAATAACGAGCGAAATTTGCACACTGCATGGGATAAACGTGCCCCCCCCCCCCCCACCAGTTGCGTAGCGTGTTGTGCAAAGTGGGTAAGGTGCACATGCAGCTTACCGTACACCTGATACTTCATAGAAAGTGGTGACAACGAGAGAGAGAGAGAGAGAGAGAGAGAGAGAGAGAGAGAGAGACAAAGATAAGGAATGAGACTGAGAAAGAGCGGTGAAAGAGAGGCTGGGATAGACTTGGAGAGAGCGTGCTAGTGATAAAGAGATGTCGAAATAGAGAAATAAAGAGAAGAAAGAGATCAAGAGAGGGGAAAAGAGATAGAAAGATAGAGAAAAAGGAGGGACTGAAAGAAAAAGACAGAAAAGGGGATACGCGGAAAGAGAAAATGATAATCTAGATGAAGAAAAGAATACACAAAGAAATAATGAGAACGAGATAGAGAGAGATAACATAGAGGGGAAAAGAGCGCTAGAGAAAGATACTAAGAGAAAAAAAAGCGAGCGAGTATTCTTAAAAGAGAAAGCAACATTATTACACAATTAATTACATTCCTTGTCAGCTGATTGGTTGACCTCTTACCTTGTCAGCTGATTGGTTGACCTTTTACCTTGTCAGCTGATTCGTTGTCTTTTTATGTGATTTTCCCCCTTTCAGACTATTTCGATAAATATCTCAAGTCAAGTATTGTGTGGCCAGCACAATGCCCCTCCCCTCCCATCTTAACTTATCCCCAACGACTGTGTGCTGATAATTCAAAAAATTTTCTAATTTATTTATAACAAGCTACATTGCCCGGCGTTGCCCGGGTGGAAAAAAAAAGGACTGTCTGGGGTGCAGATAACAAATTTATAAACTACACTTACTGAATACTTTTAGGAAAGTAAATAAATATTGTAATAGGGTAAAAAAAATAGTCAAATATTTTTATTTAACAAAATCTATATTGCCTGTAGATTTACAATGTCTTTTGTTTTTAAAAGTTTGAAAAATTAATTGTCGAAAAAAAAAGTATAGTCTAACTGGAGAATCGAACCCTGGTCGCCCGTATAGCAGTCCACTACGTTTACCACTGAGCTATCGAAGACACATGTCCGATGTGAAAAATTATTAGACGGTATATTGTGGGCTAGGCCTAGATAGGTCAGTGACACACGTGTTTTAAAATTGACCAATGGGGATCCTCGCGGGGCTTAACACTGTCTTTTTATATATATAGATTGACTCTTTACATTAATTATGCCACGCACTGAACCAAGCAGATAAAGAAAAAAAGTTCCATTTATTCATTATTACGTCATTGCGGGTCTTTGATGAAAATTTGAAACATCGCAAAAGATTCAACCAAAAAATTAATTGCTCTTGGTTGTTTTTTTTTAGTTTTTTTTTCAAAAAATTATAATGCGTCAGCCGGGAATCGAACCCGGATCGACTGCTTGGAAGGCAACCATGCTAACCTTTACACCACCGACGCCGATAAATGTTGGGTACATTTTAAAATGTCATTCAAAGATGTAAACTTTTTTTTCTTTTTGCCGGCTCAGCAGTGAGTGGCGCGTGGAGGGAAATAAGCAAGGTTAACCTTTGACACGACGCAACACAGCTAAGCTTAATCCTAATCCTGAGGCGAAACCAATTAACTGCGTGTAGTTCAGCTTCGCTTGTTAACAAATGTTTACAAATGTTAGCCAATGTAGTAGCCGATTAATTCAACGTAACACGGTCCGTTATATAAACACATGCAACTTGAGAATTTCGTAATCTGGCAGTGGCGTAGCCAGGATTGTAAGGAATGGTTCGTGGGGGGAAGGGGGGGGGGGGGAACTATTGCAAGATACTGGGTGCAAATTGTGTAATGTGTGAGTGGAGGCTAATAATTTTATTGTGCAAGGAGAATGGTACTTAAGTAAAGGGGGGGGGGGGAATAGTACAATAGTAGAAGTGCGGGGTAGAAGGGGGGGGGAGACCACAGTGACCACTGGCTAACTCTGGACCTATTATGATTTCATTGTAAATTATTTTAAAAGGTTGCCGCTATTCGGACCCGGGTCCCCTTAGCATGAAATGGCTATTCGGACCCAGCTTCAGTCAGAATTCCTTAAAACTCATAAAAAACATCAAAAGAGGGAAACAAACACAAAATATATTTGTTTTACCATAAAGTATAGGCATATAGTTATAGGCTTACACTTACCACCATATATATTATAAGAAGTAGCACAGAAAACACCAAATCTATCCCTATCCTTTATAACCTAACCGATACTAACTATTACCAAAAATACTACAAAGCCATCCCTAACCTATATAAACTAACCGATACTAACTATTTATCACTAAGTCTATCGGGTCCGAATAGCCACTTTGATTTAAAAACTATAATTGTATCTATTTATAAATATCCGAGTCTCATTTTTATTAACTAAAATTGCTACATCATCAGGAATTAATTTTAAAAAAAAACAACAACACAGTACTGCCGGCACTGGCGCTTGTTATAAAATGTCCACCTAACAACAAAATAAACTTTTCGACCACTATATAATCTTCAGTTTTTTATTGATGTCTACTCTTCCAGTCTCGTTCATAATATATTCCGTTAAATGCCGAGCCAGCTGTTGAGTTATGAAAGTTCTAGTGGGGTTTAAGCCAAGATATATGTCGTCTCTTGATTTCAACTCATGAGACGATGAGCAAAGAATTATAATTAACTCGCTCCTATGTTCAGCCCTCTGCTTCTCAATAATTAAAACACAGCTAGATGCATCCTGTACTTTGTTGAGAGGAATCCATACTACTAGTCAACGTCATCTGTAGAGAAATGAATTCCAGATTTTATGGATATCGAGGCCACTGTACAAGAAGGTTTTTAATTTTGTTTTAAATAAATCACTAAATCACTCAACCTAGGAACACTAGAGGACAAAAGGGCAAAGAGTAAAGTAGTAATAATACACAAGGCATTAAACTCTAATTTAGAAATACAACACAATAACAGCCTGTTCAAAGCTCATAAAAACATTAATAAGAAAAAAACAGGTTTCTTATCCCTTATGCGAGAACAAATACATATAAGTATTCTTTCTTCCCGAGTGGCATTCGGGCGTGGGATGGGTTGCCTGAACAATTTAGGAAAACCAGTAACTTAACATCATTGAAAACATTAATAAAGATGCAAGACTAGACTTGGACCACGGATGAGCGTAGGACGCAATAAACTTCTGTATAGGATGAGCTTCTGAAATATAAAAGATAAGATATTTAGTATACAATATATAATGTTTCAAGAGCCTATTGTAGCGACGCTCCTGGTTAAGCGAAAACTGAAAGCCTTGTAATAAAACATACCTCCTTAACTCTTGCATGCTCAAGGTGTACTTTGAACTCAATAACTTCGGCTTTATTCAACTTAATTGAAGTCCACTAACCGTGGAAAGAGGGTTAACACAATTTTAGCTAAAACGCTTGACAAATGATACATTTTCATTTTAGTGTGATTAACATCATTTGCTGAATAAAATCATCCAATTGTATGTCGTAAAATTAGCTTATTGTTTAAAATTACAACCCTTATTTTTATTTTTTCAATCAAACAAACTTGATAAAAACAAACTTGGAATTCGAAAAAAAATGATAAGATGTTGAATTCTTTTTTTTTTTTTTTTTTTATAACAATAGATCTGGCTTGAACTGGTATTTTTGTTGATATTTTGACATCTGCTGCCGCCAAATCATGTGACGTATTATAGTCTACTTGTTATAAAACAAGGATTTTAAAAAATGATGATTTGTTTTCTTCTCTTTGCCATACCTTGGTCAACTGCTGGGTTGTTGTTGTTTTTTTCTAGGGGTGACTGAGTTTTTTTTCAGCTTGAAGGTTATCGTTTTGAAAGGGACGGGGCTAGTATTGTGTTAGTATCGATTCTTCTTGAATAAGCAACAATACATTTAACTTTATTTGTCTTCAGTGGATAAAACTCTGCAGAAAATGCAACTTAATTTTTTTAAATTAGTTCCGGAAATAAACAAACAAGTGTTGTTTTTTTTTTAAATGCCAATGGTCTATAGTGTTCTTGGCAACCAATGGAATCCGGAAATTTTAAATTTTTAATTTAAAGGAAATAAAACTATTTCACCAAAAAGATATAATTAGGCCTATATATATCAAGACTACAGATAGATAGATAGATAGATTGATAGATAGACAGATATATAGATCGATAAATAGTTAGATAGATAGATAGATAGATAGATAGGTAGTTAAATAGATAGATAGATAAATAGATATATAGATAGACAGACAGATATATAGATAGTTAGATAGATAGATATATAGATAGACAGATAGATAGTTAGATAGATAGTTAGATAGATAGATAAAAAGATGAATAGACAGATAGATAGATACATAGATAGATAGTACGGACAGAAAGATGATAGAATAGACAGACAGCTATCTAGAGTCTAGAGCCTTCTAGAACAACTAAACTTGTCTGTAAATAACGTATTTAAAACAATGCAACACATTTAACAATACGTTTTGTTAACACCTGCAAAGAACGGTAACTGAAAGAGAAAAAAAAGACAAAAGAAGGAAATTTACGAACACAATAACATCACTTGTCCGTTATACGTAATTACTGCTCCAATGTTTTGGCTCGATGTGGTATTTGGGCGGCAAACAATGGCGCTAAGCAACGTCTGAAGATGGCTAATTGTTCACCTCAGTTGTTGTTTTTTTTTAAAGCGTTATCAATAAGAAAATAAAGTATTAAGAAAGGCGGGAAAAACGGTGTCAGATGTGAGATAAGGTAACGTCTCTCTAAGGCGCGGTTATCATTGATCCTCTCAACCTGTCTGTACTGCAGACACAAAGAGATTTCGATGGAATTTGAGAGGAATTTTGGATGAATTTTGGTCGAATTTCAGTGTACTCATCATTGACTCGTGGTGGAATTTTGGTGGAAATTTGATGGAATTTTTAAAGGATTGTAATTTTGATGGATCGTAATTTTCAACTAAAAATTGTTAATCTGCATCCATGGCAATTATTATACGCCTATTTGAAAGGAGGAAAAGAAACCGTATATGGGAAATGTAATCGACTTTAAATAAAAAAAATAATAACACAACTTATATCTAAAAAAAGTAACATTTCCCTGACATTTATTTTAGAACCTTCCTTATTTATAACTTTGAAATTCAAACCAATAATTTATTACAGTTCTTAGAATGGCATGTGGATATAAGAACATTTTCTTTTTCCATTTGAAATAACAAACGAACAAACTTATAATAACGCAGATAGTAATACATAAAACATTAAATTCTTGTAAAAAACCTAACTCAAACTAACAATGCAAAATACTTAGGAGTAATAATAAATAATAAGTTATATTGGAATCCACATATTGATGAAGTAATTAACAAATCTAACAAAACATAAGGGTTCATGAATAGGAACTTTTTCCAAACGTAATAAAAACATAAAACTAAAATGCTATCTCACATTAGTTAGACCTATACTGGAATATGCATGTTCTGTATGGGGCTCATCTACTAAGAAAAACATTTAAAAAATTGAATTTGAACAAATTCAGGAAAGAGCTGCAAGGATCATTACCAGCGAATATTCACAACTGACAAGATTAACAGCAATAGTTAAATCACTAAACCTAGAAACACTAGAGGACAGAAGAGCAAAGAGTAAAGTAGTAATAATACATAAGGCATTAAACTCTAATTTAGAAATACAACACAATAACAATCTGTTGCAATGCTCAGATAAACATAGGACAAGAATACTTTTTTTGTTATCCCTTATGCGAGAACATATACATATACGTACTCTACGTACTCTTTCTTCTCGAGTGGCATCCGGGCATGGAATGGGTTGCCTGAACAAACCATAAAAACCAGTAAATTAACATAATTTAAAACACTCATCAAAACGCAGGATAAGACTCAAACCATGGATGTGCGTAGGACAGAATAATTTTCTTAATAGAAGGAGCGTCTGTAATGTATAATAGGTAAGATAGTTCTTTTGCAACACAATATTCGTGTTCTTTGTTCTCAAGTGTTATAATTTGGAGGATTTAGACAAGTCCAGTATTTGTAATGAGCTGCGCCCTGATTGTCAGAATCTGCAGTCCACCATACAGTTTATCATTGAAGGTAGTTTCCTGGGGTCCTTATTGCTGACCGGTCAGAGTGGTACGGGGGGGGGGGGGCAGGTTTGATGGACATGTTCCGCATTTTCGGGAGCTGTTCCGCAGGGGGGGGGTCACATTTTCACTTGTTCATCACACTAGTAATATGTTACAATGCTCAGACAGACTTAGGGATAGAAACACTTGCATGAAAAAAATCAATATAAGTGCTCTGACATTCCGTGTGGATTCCGGGTAAGTAAAGGGTTGCCTGAACAAGCTAAGATAACCAATATTTAAAAAAAAAACAACGTCATTTAGAACTCTAAATAAAAATTCATGACTAAACATAAACCAGGGATAAGCGTATTACGCAATAATTGTCTAAATAGATTAAAATGCAGAATACGTTATTAAAGGCTCTAATATACTCTAATAAAAAAACATAATGTTCTCAGATAGACATATAATATGTATTCCAATGAATGAAGTTACGTATTGGACACACATATAAAAAGCACACCTGTAGTTTTTCACGCAAACCATCCATCCAGGTGTAGCCATGATAAAATAAAAATAATATTTGTGTATAATAACAACATCAGAATCCACAACATCACTAATTCAGTACCAGACATTTCTATCTCGGCCCTTCACCCCCCTCGGGAGATACTCCAGATGAGTGTCCATTAAAAGTCCATTTTGAAATGTCCAACCGAGGACACACCAATGCAATCCCCAGCTTCCCCAGCCACTTGTTGTTGTTTTTTTCTTGCAGTTCTACATTAAGGTTAGAGTACTTTTAGGTACATTAGTTGTTGCTTTGTGTGTGTGTGGCCTACGGGTAGTATCGCGGTGTTTGGTGTATTGTAGAGGCCGACCGAAATTTGGTAGCAAATGGCCTCTTTCTGCGTATTTTCGGTTTCGACCGAAGCCAAAAAGTTAACATTCGGTTTGCTTTTGGTTTCGCCCAAAACTGATAATTACTTTCGGTCATCAGCCGAATATCTATCTTAACTTTCAAAATTCAGATTGCCAACGCTAGTGCTGCAACTATGACTCTACTTATTGATAATTTCATTTAGTTAAACTGTTGTAAATTAATCTGTGTGAAGTAGAAAAATTGAAGTTAATCATAAGCGGATTAATTAATCACCCCAAAGAATATCGAAAATTGGAGAGTGGGATTACTGTGCAGTCTTTTAAAATCTTTAGTTTGGCAAGTTCGGTTTAACTTTCGGTTTCGGCCGATGGTGTAATTAAACTTTCGATTTCTACCGAAAGTCAAATTATAATTTTTGGTATGGTTTCGTTTTCACCCAAAATTATATTTTTGGCTTCTAGTGTATTGCATTGTTAGATTAGGAGCCATCTGAGCTGTTGGTATTCAGTCTATTGGTGTTTCTGGGTTGTTGAAGTTTGGAGAAAAATTGCTGTCTCTGTGTTGTGTACCATACGAAAAAAATAGTGTTTCTGGGTTGTGTACCTTGTGGAAAATGGGGTATGTGCGTCGTTGGTGTATCGGTGAATATAGGTTGTTGTTTTTGTTGATCTGAATAAAAACTAGTGTACTGGGTGATTGTTGATCAGACAAGCAATGACTCTTTACCCTAACATGCTCACTGTTTTTTGTCTAATATTGGGCCAACGTCGTGCCAATATTTTAATCGTGGGATAATCTTGGACCAATTTTGGGCCAATATAGCGTACTGCTAGGGTCGGTAATGCTATCGCATTGCACTGGGCATAGTTACAGCCCTTGTCTGGTTTGACGTCACATTGTAGAAACTTCCCTACTCAGTGGCGTTCCGTTCTAATCGCACGAAACCAAAAGAGTGGTAGAATATTTAGCAATTAGTCTAATTTGTTTTCTACGGAGCAATCATTTAATAAACCTGACCTATTTATACCACTGCCTGTTTCGATATTTGGATGGACAGTTGTCGTATTGTAAATTCAAAATAGTTTCTATGCAATTAGGACTTCAATTTTTATTTACTCTTTTAATGCTTGAATGACTTTTACGATTCGTAGATAACATTACCAATGACTAGTGCACAACAATGTACATCAGGGGTCGGGAACCTAAGGCAAGCATGCCACACTTGGCACGCTGATCGATTTTCAATGGCACACGAGAGACCTCCAAAAGGTGTTTCTGGATGAAAAGTCAACTTTTTCCGGTATTGAATGAAGAGATCTAACTTTTTTTTACGCTGTTTCTGAAAGACATAGCAACTCAGTTAGTTGAACTTGCATTTACAAGGCCGTTGTAGACCACTGGAATGGATTTGCGTTGAAACTTAATCTTTCTGTGAAATCAATTTCAAAACATTGAAGTACTTCCCTAATATAAGTCATAATATATTAATATAGAGAGATGGGTTTGTTTTTTTAGAAGTACATCGAATCACCAAAAGCAGAGTTTTCTTAATAAAGGCAAGACTTTGTTTAGATAACTCTGGACAAGTGAGAAAAATAAAATTAATTTTAAAATTATTTCAACTAGTCTAAATTGTCTAATTTGAAACAAAATGTAAAAGAAATGTTTGATGATAATTTGTTGCTACACTGCTTCATTATCGGTTCAAGATTACCACAATTTGCAAGTCAGACTTTTATACGTAGTCTACACATTCATCGAATCTAGTAAGTGTGTCAATTCTTATATTTTTAAAATTTATAAATGGAATGATTAGGACTGTATGTGTATGTGTTTAAATTAATATTTAAACTTGATAAGGAAACTTGGGGGAGGCCGAAGCTATCCCAACATTCTATCCTATTTTGGGGTAACTTTGAGCCATAAGGTATGAGCCCACTCCCCCCCCCCTTTTTTTCCCAAATAAAATATTACACCTGGTAATGCGAATCACATTTTAAAGTTTTAATGCTTAAATAATGATATATGTAGAATAAATTTTTAACCCTTATAGTCCCGGGCGCGTATATAGCGGAACTGAAGGCAGCATAGATAGAAGTAGGTCGGTACGGGAAGGGTTAATATAGGTCGATATGCTATATGAATTTAATCCATTTAATAACAAATGGCTATCAGTACTACTATCAGTACTACCGGTAAAACTTTGTTTTAACCCTCTCCCCCTCTCTTTTTCGGAATAAAAATGCCACGCACTTACAGACAAAAACTAGTAACAAGAAAATAAAATGTGGCACTCATTACGAAGACATACTAATGATGGCTCAAACATGATAAAAGTGGCCAAAGCATACCTTGAAAAACAAGGGAGGTCTATTATATGCTTCAAAACAACAGGCCTGGTTTTGACTGGTTCTAATTCTTTCTGTATCGGTACAAGGACCACTAAATCGCTACTAGGACCACTATATCGCTACAAGGACCACCTTATCGGTACAATGACCAAATAATAGCAAACTACTTCATTCATGGTAAAGAACTAACTCAAACTAGCAATGCTAAGTATCTAGGAGTAATAATAAATGATAAGTTATCTTGGAACCCTCATATTGATAAAGTAATTTAAAAATCAAACAAAACATTAGGATTCATAAAAAGGAACTTTTACAAATGTAATAAGAACATAAAACTAAAATGATATCTCACATTAGTTAGGCCTATACTAGAATAAGCTTATGTAGCATCTGTATGGGACCCATCAACTAAAGAAAACATTAAAAAATTAGAACAAATTCAAAAAAGAGCTGCAAGGTTCATAACTAGCGAATATTCCCAATTAACAAGAGTAACACCATTAGTCAAATCATTAAACCTAGAAACACTAGAAGACAGAAGGGCAAAGAGTAAAGTAATAATAATACATAAGGCATAAGACATAACTCTAATTTAGAAATACAACACAAAAACAACCTGTTGCAAAGCTCAGATAAACATAAAGACAAAAACACTTTCCTTGTCCCTTATGCGAGAACAAATGCATATAAGTACTCTTTCTTCCCGAGTGGCATTCGGGCATGGAATGGGTTGCCTGAACAAACCAGGAAACCCAGTAACTTAACATTATTTAAAACATTAATAAAAATGCAAGACTAGACTCTGACCACGGATGAGCGTAGGACGCAATAATCTTCTTTATAGAAGGAGCGTCTGTAATGTATAAGATAAGATATGGGTACAAGGACCACTATATCGGTACAAGGACCACTATATCGCTACAAAGACCACTTTATCGGTACAAGGACCGCTATATCGCTAAAAGAACCAAATCAAAAAGAAAATGTCGATAAACATATTTCTTTAAAGCTGCTGTTTACCGACAAGTTATCATCGATTATTTTGACTTTCAGGCTGTTGGCACGCTGAATTAGTTAGAAATCCTAGTTTAGTACAACTATTAACAAAAGATTGCCGACGGCCTCCCCGTGAAATTATTTTTTGCTTGGTGCCGCCTCTGCATCTTGCTGAGTCCAGACTGCAGTCCAACACAGTGAATATGAAGCCACGCGGGACGGCACTTTGAATCTCTTGGGTATATTTTGTCCAGCTGATGACAACGGAAAGGAAATATATTTAGTTCCTGTTTCTAGCCCCTGAGCAAGGCTTGAGCCAGAAGTAGGTTTATTTATTGAATGAATACTGAATGAATAGTAGTATGAAATATCAAGACCAAATTAGAAGTTTGAATATCAAGACCAAATTAGAAAAATGAATATCAAGACCAAATTAGAAGTATGAATATCAAGACAAAATTAGAAGTATGAATATCAAGACAAAATTAGAAGTATGAATATCAAGACCAAATTAGAAGTTTGAATATCAAGACCAAATTAGAAGTATGAATGTCAACACAAAATTAGAAGCATGAATATCAAGACCAAATTAGACGTATGAATATCAAGACCAAATTAGAAGTTTGAATATCAAGACCAAATTAGAAATATGAATATCAAGACAAAATTTGAAGTTTGAATATCAAGACCAAATTAGAAGTATGAATATCAAGACCAAATTAGAAGTTTGAATATCAAGACCAAATTAGAAGTATGAATGTCAACACAAAATTAGAAGCATGAATATCAAGACCAAATTAGACGTATGAATATCAAGACCAAATTAGAAGTTAGAATATCAAGACCAAATTAGAAGTATGAATATCAAGACCAAATTAGAAGTATGAATATCAAGACCAAATTAGAAGTTTGAATATCAAGTCCTAGTTAAAAGTATGAATATCAAGACCAAATTAGAAACATGAATATCAAGACCAAATTAGAAGTTTGAATACCAAGACCAAATTAGACGTATGAATATCAAGACAAAATGAGAAGCATGAATATCACGACCAAATTAGAAGTATGAATATCAAGACCAAATTAGAAGTATGAATATCAAGACCAAATTAGAAGTTTGAATATCAAGACAAAATTAGAAGTAGGGCCTATGAATATCAAGACCAAATTAGAAGTTAGAATATCAAGACCAAATTAGAAGTATGAATATCAAGACCAAATTAGAAGTATGAATATCAAGACCAAATTAGAAGTTTGAATATCAAGTCTAAGTTAGAAGTATGAATATCAAGACCAAATTAGAAGCATGAATATCAAGACCAAATTAGAAGTTTGAATACCAAGACCAAATTAGACGTATGAATATCAAGACAAAATGAGAAGCATGAATATCACGACCAAATTAGAAGTATGAATATCAAGAACAAATTAGAAGTATGAATATCAAGACCAAATTAGAAGTATGAATATCAAGAACAAATTAGAAGTATGAATATCTAGACCAAATTAGAAGTATGAATATCAAGACAAAATTAGAAGTATGAATATCAAGACAAAATTAGAATAAAGAATAGGCTACCAAGACCAAATTAGAAGTAGGCCTAGGCCTATTAGAACTATGAATATCAAACCAAGACAAAATTAATATGTAGGCCTAAATTAGAATTAGAAGCAGGAATCTAAAAAATAATCATCTAATTTAGAACTTTGAAAATAAAGAGGAATTGAAGATTGAAGATATAAGCTAATTACTTTCAGGGACATCACAAGACTAAATTAGAATCAAGACGACAAGAAGTAGAATCTACGCCTATGCATCAATCATCTAAAATCTAAAGACTAAATTAGAGGTAAAAATCTAAAATATCTAAATAGGCCTACTAAAGGATTGTTAAATCGCGGGTTAAGCCTACACGTTGAAAGCAGATACGATAGGTGTAACGATAGTTAAACAGAAAGAATGTCAGATGTAAGGTACTGGTTGATTATGTTGATTAGTACATAGGTAGATAAATAGATAAATGGTTCAATGAAAAAATAGACAGATTTAGACGGTCACTAAATTAAGTCATGTTCACAAGACGTGACACGATTTTTCATTGATTGGTTAAAGAGAAGGGCGTGAAATTTCACAGGCGTCGGTGGTGTAAAGGTTAGCATGGTTGCCTTCCAAGCAGTCGATCCGGGTTCGATTCCCGGCTGACGCATTATTATTTTTAATTTATATTTGAACGTTGTTGTCGGTGTATTTTTTTTTTAGATAATTGTTAAGTGAAAGTAAACACAGAAAAACGCAAGCACACATCTCACCAAATTTTACAACCAACAATTTATTGATCGGATATCGGATTTTTTAAAAATCAATGTCATTTTTTGTAACTAGTGCAGCTGCCTTATCCTTATCTTATTTGTCACGTCCTACGCTCATCCGTGGTCCGAGTATAGTCTTACATCTTTATTTATGTTTTAAATGATGTAAAGTTACTTGTTTTCCTGGTTTGTTCAGGCAACCCATTCCATGCCCGAATGCCTATCGGGAAGAAATAGTACTTATATACATTTGCCTTTTGCTCAACGGGGAGCGATAAAGAATAAGAAGAGTACTGTAGGTCTCCCACTGTTTGGTGGAATATATAGAATTCTCATTTCTCTTGATCGAAATAAATATTTGATTGACTGACAAAGTTAAGGATAGATAGAGCTACATACATACTGTACTTACTTACTTATATATATTCATAAAATAATAGATGCACAGGTATATAGATAAACAGATAGATAGATAGATAGATAGATAGATAGATAGATAGATAGATAGATAGATAGATAGATAGATAGATAGATAGACATATAGATAGATAGATAGATAAATAATATTAAATAGATAGATAAGATAAGATTTCTTTATTAATCCAAACAAATGGAAATTTGTCTTGATTACAGATGTTTTGTCCTTCAGCAGATTTTAAACAAAATAAAAGAATTACATGTATTTGTATACAAGCACAGAAATGTACTTATTAAAATAGACAAGCGCACACACAATCACTCAATTTATCATGCAAGAAAAAGTTCATTAGTAGTCAGCTATTGTATTCTGGCTGACTAAAGTCTTGATGAAATATTTCTTGTTGCGTATGGTAGATAGTAAGTCCGGAGGCTGACGCACAATAATTCTTCGTCTGGTGTGCATATTCTTCTTTTGTTGTAATGCAGTTGGTATTGCAATATTATTTCTATATATAGATAGCCAGCCATCCAACTTTACCAACTGCCACTGTTGACTGTCTGAACAGATAGATAGCCAGACATCCAACTTAACAACTGCCACTGTTGACTGTCTCAACAGATAGATAGCCAGCCATCCAACTTTACCAACTGCCACTGTTGACTGTCTCAACAGATAGATAGCCAGACATCCAACTTTACCAAATGCCACTGTTGACTGTCTCAACAGATAGATAGCCAGCCATCCAACTTTACCAACTGCCACTGTTGACTGTCTGAACAGATAGATAGCCAGCCATCCAACTTTACCAACTGCCACTGTTGACTGTCTGAACAGATAGATAGCCAGCCATCCAACTTTAACAAATGCCACTGTTGACTGTCTGAACAGATAGATAGCCAGCCATCCAGCTTTACCAACTGCCACTGTTGACTGTCTGAACAGATAGATAGCCAGCCATCCAACTTTACCAACTGCCACTGTTGACTGTCTGAACAGATAGATAGCCAGCCATCCAACTTTACCAACTGCCACTGTTGACTGTCTGAACAGATAGATAGCCAGCCATCCAACTTTAACAAATGCCACTGTTGACTGTCTGAACAGATAGATAGCCAGCCATCCAACTTTAACAAATGCCACTGTTGACTGTCTGAACAGATAGATAGCCAGCCATCCAACTTTACCAACTGCCACTGTTGACTGTCTGAACAGATAGATAGCCAGCCATCCAACTTTACCAACTGCCACTGTTGACTGTCTGAACAGATAGATAGCCAGCCATCCAACTTTAACAAATGCCACTGTTGACTGTCTGAACAGATAGATAGCCAGCCATCCAACTTTACCAACTGCCACTGTTGACTGTCTGAACAGATAGATAGCCAGCCATCCAACTTTACCAACTGCCACTGTTGACTGTCTGAACATATAGATAGCCAGCCATCCAACTTTACCAACTGCCATTGTTGACTGTCTGAACAGATAGATAGCCAGCCATCCAACTTTACCAACTGCCACTGTTGACTTTCGAACAGATAGATAGCCATCCATCCAACTTTACCAACTGCCACTGTTCACGGGTCTGTCTGAACGAAGCAGATAAAATGTCCACAGATGTATTCCTCCTATACGGCCACATTTACCTCGATTTGTGAGTGTAAAGACATGTTTATTTGTTGTCATTTTTTTCCAAGATGGCTGTTTGTTTAAAAGTATGGACAATAATAGTGTCAAATAATTTCGTGTAAGGCTGTTCTTTACATAAAAATTATAGGAACAATAGTTTCAGTTATACAAGCTACTAACATACTTTGAGAATATGAAATTTAATAAATTCTGGCTAGAATTTGGCTAGAAGATATATATATATATGTGGGCATGTACTGAGATAGATATTAGATAGATAGGTGGTAGGTATATATATATATATAGGTAAGTAGATAGGTCTGTGGGTAGGTAGATAGATAGATTCAAAAGATTGATAAGTGGGTATGTAGAAAGATAGATAGTAGATAGATAGGTAGGTAGGTAGGTAGGTAGATAATTGGATGGATAAATCTATGGATACATTCATAGTTAGGTACAATAACAGAAAGATGGATAGAACAACGGTTTAACAAAGCATGGGGAAAGTGTAATCATAAATATAGGCTTTATATATATATCTTATCTTATACATTACAGACGCTCCTTCTATAGAGAAGATTATTGCGTCCTACGCTCATCCGTGGTCCGAGTCTAGTCTTGCATTTTTATTAATGTTTTAAATGATGTTGTTACTGGTTTTCCTGGTTTATATATATATATATTTATACATAATTATTTTAAAATAACGCTGAAATTGTTACAGAACGTAACAGAAAACTCTCCCCCTAGGGACAGACATCAGTATTGACACCTCTCTCTACATTTGATAAAGACAGAAGCTTTGTAGCGCTTTAACAACAGCTCAAGCGAAAACACACTCAAGCTACATTAAGAACCATCGCATTAGCAACACTAACAGACAGCTAGTATCGGTTAAACAAAATGCATTTTCCAACACCCACCTCAAAAACTCTATACTCGGCTACGTCAATTAGGCGTTTTCTTTCTTTTCTCGTAATAAACATAGAAGCTGTTTTATTTTATGACTGTGTTGTTTTTATTAGGGGTGGAACAAAACTGCGTCGACACCGTTTTAGCTGGGAGGGTCAAGGTTAAATAGAAATTTATCGTTTGGAAACAAAGAATATAGTAATAGTCTCCCTTGACAACGAGTGGATTTAAAATTTAAAGATAGAAAAAAAGGACACGGTGCAATGGCGATATCTCAACGTAAATTGAATTCAAAATATGAAAATGTATGTTTCTTTTTTATATTTTTATTACGCAACTTAAACACAATAGTAAGTATCCCGTAGGACCAAATCGATCCATAGGGTCGGTGAAGCGGCATTCACTAGTTTCTGTGGCCACGGTATACTAGCATATTGTGTGGCCAGTACATTGCCCAGTCGCATTTACCTTACCGCAACTCATGTTAGGTACACTCAGGGAAATCCTCCAGGGCCCTCGAACAAATACTAGCCTTTACCAGAATTCGAACCCAGGACTCTAACTACGCCAGCCGAACGCGCTGCCACTCGTCCACCTTGTCCACTATAGTTAAAGTACAAAGATGCTATCTTAAATTTGTATTGACTATAAAGAACGTACAGAAAGTTATATTTAAAAAGGCACCGCGGTGCAATATTAAACAAAGAACCACAACACGCGTATCGATTTTGAAGACAGTATTTTTCTAAGCCGCTTTCAAAATGTTACGGGTTGACTGTTAAATTTAGAAAAATTAGTGCCCAGTAGAAAAAAAAAGCAATATTATAGACCTCAGAAACGAGACAGCAGTAAAACTGGGATGAGAAATAATTTAATCAGTCACTAAGCATTACAATCAAAATATTAATTTGCCCAACGAAACAAAACAAATAAGCTTATTTCCTCTTTTTTAATCGAAAATGTTAAAAAAATGAATAATAAATTGTATAGCTGCAAAAGAACTAACATGTGAAAAAAAGAATTACTAAACAAGAGTTGAATACTCGAGCTGTGAACTATTTCCCTTGGACAGACTGACTCGTGTGGCAGTTCAAAATCATTAACATACGAATTTTCGGGCGAATATAAAAAGAAAATATTGGACGATAAAAAAACAACAGAATGAATGTCGAAATTTAGAATTGATGACTGTATGTTCAGAGGAATGCGTTCTGTTTTGTTTTTTTTTCGAATTATTGAGTGTCGGATAAGTTCCTTACACAAACCAACCTCCTTTCTCTTTGTTTAAAAAGTTTATAAGGCCGCAATAGGGCCACTAATGCAGACAGCGTGCAATAAAGTCACGCCTTGGTTATAAAGACGCTATATAATCCTAGCTGTCTGAACACCATTTCGAAGCATATAAAAAAAGGTAAAGGTCAAGACTTTTCAAACAAAGGGGCTGAAGACGCTGCAATCTATATGCATCGTTTAAAAATGTCAAAGGATTTTGTGGCTCCATCGACTCTAAAAGAGTTTCAAGCCTTTTATATGAAGCAAGGCATTTCGGCACAAGCTAAGGCAGGGGTAATAACGTGCCAAAGTAAGATTTCTAATTCATTCAGCGTGCCAGTAGCTTAAAGTCAACCAGCTTTTTTAACTTGTTGAAAAGACTTGAATTGCCTTTTTTTAGGGGGGGTCTCCCACGTGCCACTGAAAATCGCTTTGGGTGGCCAAGTCTGGCAAGTGTTCCGTAGGATGCGACCACTGAACTAACGAAAAATAATAAAAGAAACAATATTCCCAATCACAGAATGTATGCTTATCACCAAGTGTGAAGCTCTTTACGATGTAATAGTTACGTACCCGTCAGACAACCATTGATCATAGGGCCGGTGAATCATCGTTCATCAGTTTCTATGGCCAAGGCATACTAGGGAATTGTGTGGCCAGCGCATTGCCTAGCCGTCTTTCACCAATGTCAATTACGCATTAGAGTAAGGGTAGACTCAGGGACATATCCTCCATACCTGGGAACAAATACAAGCCTTTCACCAAGAATTTGAACCCAGAGCCTTTCGGTACACCAGCCGAACGCACTGCCGCTCGGCACGATTCTGGTGCTCCATCGATCCTAAAAGAGTTTCAAGAGCCGATTTTCGTTCGGTACAAACTAACGATTAAAAAAAAAGATCATATTCCCAATAACGGAATGCTTGCTTATGTCCCAGTGTGGCGTTTGTTTACGATGGGATAACTGTGGCTCTTGAACTTACCGTTCATCTGGTCGTATGTTCTCAGGTTGGAGAAAACGTTCATGGAGAAACTGGACGGTAGCAAGAGCATCAGGTAGAAGATAGCCAATGCAGTGACAGTCTGTAGAGACAGCTTCAACGACGCCAACATCCTCTTGCAGATTTCTGGAAAAACCTCCCGAGGGTGAGCGGTGGGTGGGAGTGGTGTTAAAGCCGGAAGCTCTGGTTCCTACGAGTGCTTTGTTCAGCTCCAAACGAGATCACGTGATGCGGGCGGTGGCTATGTCTCGGCAACTAAGTCTCTCAACCTGAAACGGTTTTTGAAAAGAAGAAAAAAAAACATGATAATCATATAATAAAATAATTAATAACAAGTCGAGGTACCCAACTGTTCGCTACATTTTAATACCAGAAGCTTGACATCAACAATTTGTATTCATGTGCTAGGGTCAGGGCGACCAGAAATAATATAAAAAAAGAACAAAAACTAAATACCGAAAGAAACTTTCTCACTGCATTTTTTATTGTAACTTTTAAAAAATCTCTCTTAACAAAACACATTGTAGTCATTCGTTTCATCGTCATTTTGACGGGCATCACAACTAGTCAAATTATAAAATAATCTTAATAAACTTGAAGTGAATGCGTGTTACAAGTGCGCAATACTTTCAAATATTCTTCTTACACTTACACAGAGAGTACAATCATTACATAAATACATTCATCAATCGTTATCACACTTTTCAAAGTGATCTACTCCAGGGATCGGTAACCTACGGCACGCGTGCCAAACTTAGCACGCAGAGCAATTTTCAAAGGCACGCGGAAGACTCTGAAAAAGGAAATTCAAGTATCTTTTTCAAGAAAGTGAGTGCCACACAAGTGTTACTTTAAGACTTGTGGCACGCTGTGACGCTGACTAAATTAGAAAGCCCACTTTGGCACTCTGCTATCAAAAGGTTGCCGACACCTGATCTACTCTACAGGCCGATTGAAACCGAAAATGTGACCGAAAACGAAAGCATGCCGAAAGTTAAAAATTGACTTTCGGTCGAGACCGAAACCGAAAGTTTCACTACACATTTGGTCGAAACCGAGAGATATAAACCGAAATTGCCAAACAAAAGTTTTAAAAAGACTGTACATTTTTGTGTAATATTAACTAATTTATGAGTACTCTATTTAATTAAACCATAGAACTTATAATATACAGTTGTATATATATGTATTGTATATAATTTTATTCAGAATTGAATACGGTTAAAAATGTAATAAGCTTAAAGGCAATATAAACTATTTTATCTAAATATTATGACATAATATTTATAAAATTAGACAAAAAAAAGACAAAAATGACAAATGCAATAAAAGATTTAAAAAAAAGGTCGTGACCTAGGTGTATAACACAAAGCCATTTTATTAAAGCCACATTCCATTCTTCGACATTCTTTGGGGTGATTAATTAATCCGGTTATTATTAACTTCAATTTTCTACTTCACACAAATTGATTCGCAACAGTTTAACTAAATGAAATTATCAATAAGCAGAGTAAGAGATGCAGCACTAGCGTGGCAGTCTCAATTTTAAAAGTTAAAATAAATATTCGGCTGATGACCGATAGTCAATATAATATTCGGCCAAAACCGAAATCAAACTAAAAAAAAATGTTTATGGCTTCAGCCGAAACTACGCCGAAAGAGGCTATTCGGTTGGCATCTAATCTACACCGTAGAATTTGAAAGTATGTACTAAAAGTTCGCCAAGTAAGAACGAGAGAGAAAAAAAAAATACATGAAAGAGGCTGTAACATAACAAGAGAGGACGAAAGAGAGAGAGACAAAGACAGAGTGAGGGAGAGAGAGAGAGAGAGAGAGAGAGAAATAAAAGGTAATAGAAAGAGCAAGATATTCATTAAATCATTACATAGCAATTTAGCTCCATTTAAAATTAACGTTCTTTTTTTTTTACTTTCATTTCTTGGATTTTTTTTTTTTTTTATTTCGAAGTCCTACTTTTTATTTTGCTCCCTTTGGATCTATCAATCCGCTGAGCACTCGTTTGCTGTCTCGTTTCAAGATAATACTCCAACACTAATCATTACTAGATAATAATAAAACAAAAAAGAAAGGAAATGATAGCATAGTTTTAATAATTAAACCAAGCTGGGAATATTCTAATAACTGGATTTAACTGTGGGGGCTGGGGAATGATGCTCGTTAACATTAACAGAAACAAAAATATGATTTTATGTAGTTAAAAGTTAAAAAGCGAGGGACGGGGGAGGGAGTGGAGGGGGGGGGGTGAAAACAGCCAATTGAAAAGATGATTACGCCCGGTTGCAGCATAAATCCGTTTCGCGAGATTGGACCAAAAAAGAATTTAATTATTTAACATTAAAATAAAAAGAGTTTTCAAATTGCGTTATTTAAAAAAAAAATGAAACAATTACGTTTTATAGTAACTATGAAAAAAAATATAGACATTTTTATTGAAATTTTTATTGAAATTATTATTGACATTTTTATTGAAATATAATTTAATTGTTGAAAAATATATTGTTTTTTTATTTCAAGTTGACATGCGCTGTTTGTATTTTTAAAGGACAGAGAAATCGGTCAGTATTTGAAATGTTAAAAAGAATTCGCGAACCGAAATTTTAACTTTTGTTGAGTCTAAGCGAATAAGATCGATTGGATAAAGTATTTATATTTTATTCATAAAGTATTTTGAAGAAGGTTTCTGTTTTTGTTAGTTTAGGGTTCGAAACCTGATAATAAAAAAACGGCAAGGATTTCTTTAATCCAAATTTTACATACATAAACAAAAAGATATATATATATATATATAAACAGTGCTCTCACGTAGTGGAAGGCAGAGGGGGGCATATGCCCAGCCAGGAGCGACACTTCCAAATGGGCGGCAAATGCAGTCTAAATATTTATAGCAAAAATAGCACTAAACAGGCAGTTACAGTTGAGAGAGAGAGAGAGAGAGAGAGAGAGAGAGATAGAGAGAGATTTAGTGAAAGAGATAGATATACATGCAAAGCGAAAAATAGTCCGATAGAAAGATAGATAGATTTATTATAGATAGACAGATGAATAGATAGACCGGCAGACAGATGGATAGATATATTATAGATGATAAAAAGATGATAGATAGATGATATATAGATGATAGACGATAGATAGACGATAGATAGATAATAGATAGATAATAGACAGATTCTTTTATAACATTCAATAAACCAAATAAAACATTAATTTAAAAAATGCAACTCTAGTATTACCTTTATATTTAGTTCCAGTGGAAGTTCTATCGGAATAATGTAGAACCAATAATGTTCCTGACAGTTGTGAAGCTAAACTCAAATATTACCGGCACAGACAAAAAATCTGTATTGTTAAAAACGCTTATAATACTTCTTCCTATATTTACAGTTATCCATCTAAATCTTCGAATTGTAAGTTTCGCTAATTAAAGTTCAATCTAAACCATTTAATTATTATTTATATAGGCCTACCGTTTTGTTTCATGTATTTCGCTTTAAAAAAATTTTATTATTTGTTTATTCGCAATCGTTCTTGTCGCTCGCTCAAGCGAAAAATTATCATTTGATTGTGGACGATCCTTCTATGTCATTAGAAATTAAGGTGTTGTTTTGTTTTTGTTTTGTTTTTCAATTAAAAAAAAGAAAAGCGCGCGAACAATAGATAACGTAGCAGACGACACGGCTATTGGTTAAATGTTTTTTTTTTAATAAAGTGGGAACATGAGTCCAGCGGCGAATGCATGAAAACGAGACAGCCTACGGGGCCAGCGTCAACTCGGTAAGTGGTGGAAGGGGGGGGGGGGCTGCAACTAAAACATGCCTGCTTGGCGGCATAACCGCCCCCGTCAAACACCCTCTTATGCGCGCTGGTTCCACTTAAACTGGGTGGGGTGTGAACGGGGGGAATAAATATAAAACACTCCTGGCAAGGCGATCACGTGACGTGCGAGTATTTTTTTTTAAGCTTATTTTTTTTAAAGTAACAGCAGACGACCAAAAAATTGAAAACAACAAAAGCTTTGCGCGGGAGGATGAAAAAAAAAGGGGGGGGGAATCAAAGCGAACGAGGAGTTGACGACATTTCTCAGGGAGTGTCCAGGAATGATGTTACCCCGATTTGAGCAGATATTTTTTTTTGTATACACCTACGCTCCTGGCACGGTTTCCGAAAATGCCAGCGCGTTCGACTGGGTTTCGAATCCCGGTGAAGGCTAGGAGTCAATGAGTCTACCCAGCTCTTATCTTATCTTACATGTAACAGACGCGCCTTCTATAAAGAAGATTTTTGCGGCCTACGCTTATCCGTGGTTTGAGTCTAGTCTTGCATTTTGATTAGTGTTTTAAATTATGTTGATTTACTGGTTTTCCTGGTTTGTTCAACGCCCGGATGCCAAGCGGGAAGAAAGAGTACTTATATATTATTTGCATTTGTTATTGCATATGGGATTTGAAAAGTGTTTTTTTTTCTTATGTTTATCTGTGTATTGTAATAGATTTTTATTGTGTTGTATTTCTAAGCTAGAATCTAAGGCCTTATGCCAGGGGTCGGCAACCTAATGCACGCCTGCCAGAATTGGTAGGAACAGCGAGTTTCGATGAAAGTATAAAAAAATAACGTAAGTCAGCATAATTAATGGCTGCAGAGTGTCAAACTTCATGAAAATCACGTTGTACGTTGACTGTTAAAGTTCAGGAAAGTTTGTGAAGATCTCACTATTTGGGCTTGCTGTCTGTGATCTATTGTAAAGATGGTCAACTTGATAGTTTCTAATCCTTTATTGATTTATTGACAATTCAAGTCTCTCCACTTTTCTATTAGAAAATGATACTGAATATTGAGATCTGCTGTTGCACACAGTGATCGCTGGCTTAGACGAGGTAAAGTCTGGAATAGATTCGTTTCAAGTCTGGAAACACTTAAGGTGAAAAATACCATTTTCCAGAATTGAATGAGGAGTACTGGCTGTTGAGGCTGATGTTACTGAATGACATAGCGCCACATTTCAATCAGTTGAACTTGCATATACATAGTCTTCTTTTTCTTCATTATACTGTGGAGACCCCATTATACCAGAGGAAAAAGTCCACAATGTAAGGATAAGTTGATTGAGAATGCTCTGGATAAAAAGTGTGTATAACTAGTTATAATATTTATAACATACAACAAGAATTTTAAGCTTAAGTCGCCGACGAAGTTTCATTTGCAAGTACAACCCTTCAGTGATTAGTTATAAGTCGGCACATACGGGGCAGTTGATGGAGGCTTGGTCTAATGAACTCCACTGTCTAATGGCTGACGGAAAAAAAAATATTAATTTGTAAACGTTGGTGCGTACGTGTGGAACACGCAGTTTGAGCTGATGACCTCTAGATTGAGTTAGAATCTAACATGTTTTAAAAGCCATGTAAATCAAACAAATATGTTTTTTTACAGATTAACTATGATTCTATCAATAGGTTTTGTCGTTTTGAATAAGTTTGATGAAAACTAAACACAAGATGGGGTGAGCTTAACCATAACTACTGTATTTTTTAAAATATATTTATGACGTTGCCTCTTGCTCATCGGACTGCGCATGTCCCGACACACCCTCACCTAGCTAAGATAACTGGGGACAAAGTAATAAAAAGCTTATCTACAAAAACACACCACCACGTAACAGTGTTGCACATCGTCCCCCCTCCCTTTTCCCGCACCACCACGCCCACTAAAAAAACAACAACAACTAAAAGCGTCATTTAAGAACAACCCTTTAGGCCTCTCTCTCTCTCTTATGGATTGTTTTGTTTAGATCTATATTGAAAATAAGCGCCATCAGCTGTCGATTTGATTTATAAAAAAAAAAAAAGTGAAACTTTAAATGGAAAGTGTGTTGAGTCACGAGTTAGTTATCCATCATTCTGTACAGGGTCGACGAGATGTAGATTGCTTTATATTGGACACCTACTGAAACGAGACGTAGGGAGAGGGGTGGCTGTGGACTGAACATAGGAGACTCTCGCATCCTTTTCTTAAAAGAAAAAAAAAATGGTAGTGTTGATGATTTCTGGATAGATTGAGGCGATTGTGTGGCAACTAGATTCTATGCTATTGATATCTGTGCTGAAGGGATTGTGTGGCAGCTCTGTAGCATATGCTAGTGATATTAACGGTCATGTCTATGCAATGTGTATAGAAATAATTTGATGACTGGTTCTTGTCTTAGTTACAATTAAGTTCAGCTATTGTTTTTTTTTAAGATTGACATAAAGACATAGCGGTTGATGATAGACATATGGAACCAATAGATAGACAGATTCATACATGGATGGAGTGATATATTAATAAATGAATAGATTGATAGCTAGATAGATAGATAGACAGAAAGATATATGATAGATAAATAGACATAATATTGAGATTTGAGATGTATCGATATCGTATGCTCTATATAGAGGGATAGATAGCCTACATATAAAGGTAGATAGAGATAGAGATTGATTGATGCATTAATTTATTGAGAGATAGATTGTTATAGATGATATATAGATAGATAAATATTGATAGATAGATGATACAGTGATGATATACATTGATAGATAGATGGCGATAGATTAATAAATGGATAGACAAGAAATATAGATAGATAGATAGATAGATAGATAGATAGATAGATGGATAGATAGATAGATAGATGGATAGATAGATAGATAGATAGATGATAATTTGATAAATAGATAGGTAGATATTTAGATGAATATATAGATTGATAGGGAAATGAATAGATAGGTGGATACACAGATAGATGGGTGGAGGAATGGGTGATAGATAAATAAAAAGATGAAAGACGTGTGCTCTAAATGAACTCATATAATATGACCCTCTATCAACTAATACCAAACAAAGCGTGACCAGTATATACATGTAAATTTGCACAGACTTGACGCATGTATTCCCAAAGCAGGGAACGGCAAAGGTTGATAACAGTGTGGCAAAGTATGATTTCTAATTCATCCAGCATGCCAATAGACTAAAACCATTCTGCTGTAGCACGAAATTTCTTGTAGAAGAGACTTGAATAGACTTTTTGGACCGCGTGCCATTGAAAATCCCTCGGCGTGCCAAGTTTGGCACTCGTGCCTTAGGTTGCCGACCCCTGCCCTAGAGCATTAGGTCCATCCAGGCTGCACTACTCTCACAAGAGACACATCAATTGGATCTGCTTAAAACCTGATTGATAACATAAGGGATCGATCGTTCCGAATAGCCCTAGTAGAACAATGGTCCAGCTATTCATTCTAACACACAAAGCATATGTGCTCAGCCCATTGGTTTAAAACCTAGCCAGCCTCTAGCCTATGAAAGCTTAGCTGTTAAAAAATGCAAATCGTTAGATTTCATTGATGAAGAAAACAAATGCTAGAAGATAATTGTATTGTATAGTTGTGCTTATGAGTTTATTATATGATACAGGTTTTGCATTATTTCTGTTCAATTTAATGTACCTATCTATTTGTATGATTGAAAAAAATCCTTCAGGACCGGCTTCACTACAGCTAGACCTACATCATATCTAGTCAAAGTGGTCGGCTTCTTTCAATAAGGGCAAGAACAGAGAGATTTAGAAACTCG